>CM070601.1:18311439-19561439 GCA_036346395.1 Hsuehochloa calcarea | reverse complement strand
CACCAGCATTCACCGCCCCCGTCGCTCTCCCGCATCCCATCGCGACCCACCCGCGCCCATCCGGCCGGTGCTCGTCTCCACTCCGTCTGCCCCGATCGCGCTCGCTCGAGCCCCCGGCCGCGCTGCCGGGCCGGCTAAGCGAGCGAGCTGGATGGATTCCTCGGGCGCATCCGGTCCGTCCTCGGCGGGCGGTGACGCGCAGCAGCCAGCCCAGCCGGTGTCTCAGGCGCCGCCCCCGCAGCAGCTGAGCAGGTACGAGTCGCAGAAGCGGCGGGACTGGAACACGTTCCTGCAGTACCTGCGGAACCACCGGCCGCCGCTGACGCTGGCGCGGTGCAGCGGCGCGCACGTCATAGAGTTCCTCAAGTACCTCGATCAGTTCGGCAAGACCAAGGTGCACGCGTCCGGGTGCGCGTACTACGGCCAGCCCAGCCCGCCGGCGCCGTGCCCGTGCCCGCTCCGCCAGGCGTGGGGCTCACTCGACGCGCTCATCGGCCGCCTGCGCGCCGCCTACGAGGAGAGCGGCCACGCGCCGGAGTCCAACCCCTTCGCCGCGCGCGCCGTGCGGATCTACCTCCGCGAGGTCCGCGACGCGCAGGCCAAGGCGCGCGGCATACCCTACGAGAAGAAGAAGCGCAAGCGCACGCAGCCGGCGCCCCCAGCCGGCGGTGCTGGGGAGGCGACGAGCTCGTCGGCCGCCGCAGCAGCAACGACTGCCGCTACCGCAGGCGCCGGGGGAGGAGAATCCAGTGGCAGCGCGGCGGCTGCACCACGCACTGGCCAGGCGGGAGGGAGTAGCAGTACTACTGCACCGAGCACCTCCCGAGTACAGTAGAATCACTTGCAAACCTCTTGTCTATTTGCTTCTGTACGTGTCTCGCTATACCTCGCGCTTAATTTGCAAGATTTGAGCTATTTCTTTTGCCATTTGGTTTCATTGCCCCTCTCTCTTTAGCAATCGGCTCTCCACTCCTGCTTATGTTCTTGCTTGATGTCTTCCGGTCTTTTGAGTCTTTTTCCTTGTGCTTAATTAGCTAACCTAGGTCAGTGAGTATAGAGCAATCGGCAAAGGGTAATCAGGGTAGTAGTAGCTTGGGAAGTGAATGAATCGATGCTACTGTTTGCTCATGTCCCATTAATACCCATGATGAGATAAAAGCAAGATTTAAGGTTAATTGCGTTTATATTTAAGATCTTTCCATTTCAGCCCGGCCGGGATCTCTCCATCTTCTTTGACTACTGACTGTTTCTCTATAGTTCTTGGCAAATAGTTCTATATTACTATAGTGAGATGTAGTACTCACTACTCACTACTCACACATACATCTTCACTTAAATTTGTGCTTCCCTTATACTGTGCAAACGCAGGAGGCAAATTAAAAGCTTGAATCAATGGTGCATGTACTCCGCCATTGCTTCAGCTGGTGCACACACAGAGTCCTTATTCCCGGAATACACTACCATTAAACTCCCTTTCAAAGCTCTAATCCTCCATTTTAGCCTGCATGCATTTCTTAGCTACAGTTTAAGTTATCTTCGGTTGATAAACTAGTAGTATAAGGCGATTCAATTGCCATGACGAGAAGTACGGAGCTAGCCATGCACGCAGGCTTGCGATGGCCGGGTTTGTCCTGAGAGTCTTAAATAAGTAAGAACTAGCTCGGGATGGAGGAACTGAAGGAGATCTTCGCTGGTCCCCGGCCGGATGAGACTGTTGGCTACCGAGCAAGGCCCATGGCGCTGACCACACGTGCGCGCGCGTACACCACTGTTTCTCTCTCCAAAGATCCCACTCCCACTGATCACCAAATCATGCACACGCACATAGCACACACTCTCTCAGCTGCATGTTTCTCTGGATCTTCCAGCTCCGACGTGCGCGCACACTCGTCTGCATGCATGGCGAGTGCAACCTCTCTGGCTAGTTTGTTTCCTCTACGCATGCCTTCTCTTCCTTCTAATTCCGTCCCTCTCTCACCTTCTTTCTTTTCTCTTCTGTACCTTCATTCAGAGTGGATCAACATCAGTTTACCAGATTGGAATGGTGAACATAATTTATTTACAGATCCATTCATCCAACTGCATGCTGTGTTCTTGGTCTCTCTCTCTCTCTCTCTCTCCCTCCCTCCCTTTTTCTCACATTCCCTGATTTGATCTCGATCGATCTCGTTTCTCCGCGCCTTTTTCTTTTGCCATATGCTCGACTGTTTGATCTCCCATTTGGGTTCAGCCATGTTTCTTTTTCGAGGAGAGAGGGAGGGAGGGGGGGAGAGAGGAAGAAGAACAGTAGCTGGCCTTTTCTCCCTCACTTTCTCGCGAAGGGATGGACGATGGGCCAGTGTGGAGCTACCGAGCTAGCTAGGCCTGACGCGAGAAAGGGGAAGCTAATGAATCGCTCGCCTTGTCTTTTGCATGGCCCCTTCCCTTATAGAGACTTCCGAGTACAGTAGAATCACTTGCAAACCTCTTGTCTATTTGCTTCTGTACGTGTCTCGCTATACCTCGCGCTTAATTTGCAAGATTTGAGCTATTTCTTTTGCCATTTGGTTTCATTGCCCCTCTCTCTTTAGCAATCGGCTCTCCACTCCTGCTTATGTTCTTGCTTGATGTCTTCCGGTCTATTTGAGTCTTTTTCCTTGTGCTTAATTAGCTAACCTAGGTCAGTGAGTATAGAGCAATCGGCAAAGGGGTAATCAGGGGTAGTAGTAGCTTGGGAAGTGAATGAATCGATGCTACTGTTTGCTCATGTCCCATTAATACCCATGATGAGATAAAAGCAAGATTTAAGGTTAATTGCGTTTATATTTAAGATCTTTCCATTTCAGCGCAATCTCTCCATCTTCTTTGACTACTGACTGTTTCTCTATAGTTCTTGGCAAATAGTTCTATATTACTATAGTGAGATGTAGTACTCACTACTCACTACTCACACATACATCTTCACTTAAATTTGTGCTTCCCTTATACTGTGCAAACGCAGGAGGCAAATTAAAAGCTTGAATCAATGGTGCATGTACTCCGCCATTGCTTCAGCTGGTGCACACACAGAGTCCTTATTCCCGGAATACACTACCATTAACTCCCTTTCAAAGCTCTAATCCTCCATTTTAGCCTGCATGCATTTCTTAGCTACAGTTTAAGTTATCTTCGGTTGATAAACTAGTAGTATAAGGCGATTCAATTGCCATGACGAGAAGTACGGAGCTAGACATGCACGCAGGCTTGCGATGGCCGGGTTTGTCCTGAGAGTCTTAAATAAGTAAGAGCTAGCTCGGGATGGAGGAACTGAAGGAGATCTTCGCTGGTCCCCGGCCGGATGAGACTGTTGGCTACCGAGCAAGGCCCATGGCGCTGACCACACGTGCGCGCGCGTACACCACTGTTTCTCTCTCCAAAGATCCCACTCCCACTGATCACCAAATCATGCACACGCACATAGCACACACTCTCTCAGCTGCATGTTTAATTTTCTCTGGATCTTCCAGCTCCGACGTGCGCGCACACTCGTCTGCATGCATGGCCAGTGCAACCTCTCTGGCTAGTTTGTTTCCTCTACGCATGCCTTCTCTTCCTTCTAATTCCGTCCCTCTCTCACCTTCTTTCTTTTCTCTTCTGTACCTTCATTCAGAGTGGATCAACATCAGTTTACCAGATTGGAATGGTGAAAATAATTTATTTACAGATCCATTCATCCAACTGCATGCTGTGTTCTTGGTCTCTCTCTCTCTCTCTCTCCCTCCCTCCCTCACTTTTTCTCACATTCCCTGATTTGATCTCAATCGATCTCGTTTCTCCGCGCCTTTTTCTTTTGCCATATGCTCGACTGTTTGCTCTCCCATTTGGGTTCAGCCATGTTTCTTTTTCGAGGAGAGAGGGAGGGAGGGGGAGAGAGAGGAAGAAGAACAGTAGCTGGCCTTTTCTCCCTCACTTTCTCGCGAAGGGATGGACGATGGGCCAGTGTGGAGCTACCGAGCTAGCTAGGCCTGATGCGAGAAAGGGGAAGCTAATGAATCGCTCGCCTTGTCTTTTGCATGGCCCCTTCCCCTTATAGAGACTCTCACACTGGTCTCCTCTACATCCATCCATCTCTCATCAGCTCGCCACTGTGAATAAGCACTGTGCATGCACCTTGCCCATTTTTACATGAAACCTCTCGTCCTTCACTTGCTCCTCACCATGACCCCACCCTCCTCAAGCTAAAAACAAGCTTCCCGTGTGCTTGCCTTTAATCCTCGCATGTCGGGTCTTGTCCAAAACCAATGAGGTAGACCGTAGCAGCTTGATCGATCGGTCGGTCGGCAGCAATTTTGAACAAGCAATTTTTCTTCTTCTCAGTTTCTTTGATCCGTACGCTAGCTAGTTTCATCTAATAAAAAGCAAGCTAGGTACGTCCGTGGCTAAGGAGTGCATCAAGGCTAGCTTGGTTGCTTGTGCTTTATTCGATCGATCGGGGCCGTGGTTGCAACGTTCGACTGATTATCTTTTCGTTACTACTACGACATAGTGTCCGGGGACTGCAGGTGTAGGGGAATTATTTTGGGGTGCGACAAGCATCATTGGATTCTTGATCTGTGATGATTGGGGCTGTGACATTAAAATTTGCGCCCGTACATTCGCTGCATAGGCTAACGTACAAGCCACCCCCTCGCTTTTTTCTTTGATGTTGTCCTTGATCGCTGAATGTGCAGAAAACTAACCTCACACTGCTGTACCATCGATTGATAGATCGGTTGATTGTTTGAGTAAGCAGCTGTTAATTATACATCTTGTACGTACGTATAGTAGTATATAACTAGTTGCTACTGTCATGTTTGTGATGTTGCTAATGTTGCACGTATCTTCTCAATGACTGCTTGTCCTGATCGAATAGATATATGTAGACATGTAGGTACATCTGCATATGCTGCTTTCTATTATTTGGTACAAGAGTTACCCGTGAACAATTATAAATCATGAGCAATTAGGAATTGAAAAGCATATACGAATCTAGTTATCTACTCTAGGCATTAATTACCACGCGTCAAGAGGTAAAATATATTAAAAATCTTATTCTTAAAAAATTAATAAGCTAATCTATACTTATCTACTCCGTATTAATTGTTCTCTGCATGAGTGGGCATGACTTTACATGGGAATTGATGTGTTGGGCTCCTGGCTTTTTTCTTCCGATCTATATTTTTCTTCTTTGATTCCTGGGTATGTACGTATAGGCTCGAATTCAAGTCCTTAACAAAAGCTGCTAGCTATTATGCTGTACTTCTTTATTTCGGACTGGGCTAGAGGCAGCTATATACATCAATGTATATATATAGGTGTATTATGATATCACAGTCAAACTCTTCCTTTCCATCGGAAGGCATTGAGTAATCCAAGCCGTACATTTAAGTGGTAAGAAGGATTAGATGATCAAGATGTTTTCATTTTTAAATTAATGTGGGAATTTCTAAGTTTTTTTCTATTTCTTCGATTAACATGATAATTTTTATCTTTTTCGCATAGTAGAATTAACGTGGGCTTCAGGGGAGTCTTCAATTATTATAGATATAGATAGATAGTTGTCACTGCGGTTGCCAACAAATAGGGAACTGCACAAAGCTCGCCAATGCGTCCACATTCTGCTGTTGTCTTCTCAGAACTTCCAGTTTGTGCAGGGTGTGGTGCACACAGTACATAAGGTATTGTACAACTGTGTGTGAGAGAGCATAAGATAGACGCTGCTGCAGGTAGAAGACACAAGCATGCAGCTTTTGCCCAAGAATAATATATAGAGAGAATTTCTTGTATGCCATTGAGAGTTGTCCTGACCCCGAATTGCCATTGAAAAAAGTTTGATTCCCTATATGCCACTGAGTTTATTTCCTTGTTCCGCTCCATGTCACAACTGTGAATTAGCTGAGTTAATTTGTTGTTAACTTGGACAGGAAAAGACGTATTTGCCCTTCTTCCTCCCCCTTCGTCCTCCTCTCTTCCTTTTCTCTTCCTAACTCGGCTGCTGCAATGTCCACACTGGCCTTCTCCCATCGCCGTCGCCGCCGCATCCCCACCTCCTACCCTCCTCCTCTCCTCCTGTCGGAAAGAGAGGTCCAGGCGGCAGCGATCTAGGAGGAGGTCGGCGATAGTAGCTTGAGCAGGGGAAGCGGGGTGACCGGCAGCGGCGGCCTAGGAGGATGATGGTGGCGGTAGCTCCAAAGGAGGAGGGAGAGGTGATGCCGCTGAGCCAGACAAATGGAGACGACAGTTAGGGCAAGAGGTTGGGACGAGGCGAGAGAGGTTGAACGGGAGGGAGACGACGAGAGGTCGAACTCGGCATCCATCTTCTTGCCCTCGCTGGCACCGGTGAAATAGAGGCGCTCGGTATAGGGAGCCACTGCCGCCATTTTCCTTTGGTAGGACAGGGACCTTCAGCTTCCTCACCTTCAGCAGCCAGCTCCACCTCCTTCCCACAGCCAAGCTTGCCGCCTGGCGCCACCGCGTCCACGACCACCACCTAGCCATTGGAGGCATCATCCTCGGTGATTGAGATGTTGAACTCGATCCACTCCTCTGCGTCCGACGCGGCGCTCTTGTCATCGGGCGCCGCATGCAAACTCCAGGTCGAAGAATGATGCGTCCACCCCCACACTACTATAAAAAGGCTAATACTGGACGCATCATCACAGACAGTTGACGAAAATCGTCAGTATTAAATATAATCACATACGGTTTTGGTTTAGCGCCCATCTGTGTTATTGATTGCGTTAAAAATCGTCCGTGAAGAGGTAATATCACAGACGGTTCATGTTGAAAACTGTTTGTGAAGTATCATAAACGATTCTGAACAAGAACCATTTGTAATATTACTAAATATCATAGATAATTTTTTTTTCTTCTTAAAATCGTCTGTGATATCCAACCCTATTTATATTCGTACTCTAGGGTACTTTCACTACTACACAAAAGCTCATCACAGACGATTCTAAACCATCATCACAAGCGGTTTTTGAATCGTTCGTCATCACGCATGCATTTTTAACCGCTCGAAGGTTATCACAGACGGTTCATTTAACCGCTCAGGAATAGATTATCACAGACGTTTATTCAACCGCCTGCGTGATAGTCTATTTTCACAAACGGTTCGTGAATAGAACCGCTCGTGATAGTCTATTTTCGCAGACGGTCTAAACAAGAACCGTCATCAGCTCGCCACTGTGAATAAGCACTGTGCATGCACCTTGCCCATTTTTACATGAAACCTCTCGTCCTTCACTTGCTCCTCACCAGGACCCCACCCTCCTCAAGCTAAAAACAAGCAGCTTCCCGTGTGCTTGCCTTTAATCCTCGCATGTCGGGTCTTGTCCAAAACCAATGAGGTAGACCGTAGCAGCTTGATCGATCGGCCGGCAGCAATTTTGAACAAGCAATTTTTCTTCTTCTCAGTTTCTTTGATCCGTACGCTAGTTTCATCTAATAAAAAGCAAGCTAGCTATAGGTACGTCCGTGTGGCTAAGGAGTGCATCAAGGCTAGCTAGCTTGGTTGCTTGTGCTTTATTCGATCGATCGGGGCCGTGGTTGCAACGTTCGACTGATTATCTTTTCGTTACTACTACGACATAGTGTCCGGGGACTGCAGGTGTAGGGGAATTATTTTGGGGTGCGACAAGCATCATTGGATTCTTGATCTGTGATGATTGGGGCTGTGACATTAAAATTTGCGCCCGTACATTCGCTGCATAGGCTAACGTACAAGCCACCCCCTCGCTTTTTTCTTTGATGTTGTCCTTGATCGCTGAATGTGCAGATACCCAGAAAACTAACCTCACACTGCTGTACCATCGATTGATAGATCGGTTGATTGTTTGAGTAAGCAGCAGTTAATTATACATCTTGTACGTACGTATAGTAGTATATAACTAGTTGCTACTGTCATGTTTGTGATGTTGCTAATGTTGCACGTATCTTCTCAATGACTGCTTGTCCTGATCGAATAGATATATGTAGACATGTAGGTACATGGCTGCATATGCTGCTTTCTATTATTTGGTACAAGAGTTACCCGTGAACAATTATAAATCATGAGCAATTAGGAATTGAAAAGCATATACGAATCTAGTTATCTACTCTAGGCATTACCACGCGTCAAGAGGTAAAATATATTAAAAATCTTATTCTTAAAAAATTAATAAGCTAATCTATACTTATCTACTCCGTATTAATTGTTCTCTGCATGAGTGGGCATGACTTTACATGGAATTGATGTGTTGGGCTCCTGGCTTTTTCTTCCGATCTATATTTTCTTCTTTGATTCCTGGGTATGTACGTATAGGCTCGAATTCAAGTCCTTAACAAAAGCTGCTAGCTATTATGCTGTACTTCTTTATTTCGGACTGGGCTAGAGGCAGCTATATACATCAATGTATATATATAGGTGTATTATGATATCACAGTCAAACTCTTCCTTTCCATCGGAAGGCATTGAGTAATCCAAGCCGTACATTTAAGTGGTAAGAAGGATTAGATGATCAAGATGTTTTCATTTTTAAATTAATGTGGGAATTTCTAAGTTTTTTTCTATTTCTTCGATTAACATGATAATTTTTATCTTTTTCACATAGTAGAATTAATCGTGGGCTTCAAGGGAGTCTTCAATTATTATAGGTATAGATAGATAGATGTCACTGCGGTTGCCAACAAATAGGGAACTGCACAAAGCTCGCCAATGCGTCCACATTCTGCTGTTGTCTTCTCAGAACTTCCAGTTTGTGCAGGGTGTGGTGCACAAGAGTACATAAGGTATTGTACAACTGTGTGTGAGAGAGCATAAGATAGACGCTGCTGCAGGTAGAAGACACAAGCATGCAGCTTTTGCCCAAGAATAATATATAGAGAGAATTTCTTGTATGCCATTGAGAGTTGTCCTGACCCCGAATTGCCATTGAAAAAGTTTGATTCCCTATATGCCACTGAGTTTATTTCCTTGTTCCGCTCCATGTCACAACTGGGAATTAGCTGAGTTAATTTGTTGTTAACTTGGACAAGAAAAGGCGTATTGTTCTTCTTCCTTCCCTTAGCCCTCCTCTCTTCCTTTTCTCTTCCTAACTCTACCGCCGTAATGTCCACACCGCCTTCTCCCATCGCTCGTCGCCACGCATCTTCTTCTCCTACCCTCCTCCCTCCTCCTCACATCGAAAGAGAGGTCGGTAGCGCATGATCTAGGAGGAGGTCTGCGATAATAGCTTGAGCGAGGGAAGGGGTGGACCGCAGCGGCATGCCCTAGGAGGATGATGGTGGCGGTAGCTCCAAGGAGGAGGGAGACGTGATGCCACCGAGCAGGACAAAATGGAGATGACGGCTAGGGCAAGAGGTTGGGACGCGGCGAGAGAGGTTGAGCAGGAGGCAGACGACAGAAGTCGAACTCGGGGCCCATCTTCTTGCCCTCCGCTGCACCGCATGAAACAGAGCGCTCGAGATAGGGAACCATCGCCGCCATTTTCCTTTGGTAGGGACGTGGACTCTGGGCCTTCCTCGCGCTTCGGCCGGCTCCACCTTCCTTCCCACGCCAAGCTTGCCGCTGGCGCCACCGGTGTCCATCATCACCACCTAGCCATTGGAGGCATCATCCTCGGTGATTGAGATGTTGAACTCGATCCACTCCTCTGCATAACCGACAGCGCTCTTGTCATCGAGCGCCGCATGCAAACCTGTGTCGAAGAATGATGCGTCCACCCCACACTACTATAAAAGGCTATCTAATCGACGCATCATCACGCACGGCTGACTAAAATCGTCGGTATTAAATATAATCACATACGGTTTGGTTTAGCGCCTATACGTGTTACCGATTGCGTTAAAAATGCGTCAAGAAGAGGTAATATCCGCGGGCATTTCGTTGTTGAAAGCTCTGTTTGAAGTATCATAAGCGATCTACAAACAAGAACCATTTGTAATATTACTAAATATCATAGATAATTTTTTTCTTCTTAAAATAAATGCATGATATCCAACCCTATTTATATTCGTATTTCCAGGTACTTTCACTACTACACAAAAGCTCATCATGGACGCATTTCTAAACCATCATCTGGCGGTTTTTGGTATCACCGTCATCACATGATGATTTTTAACCGTGCATGAAAAGGAATATCACGAGCAGTTCTATTCATTTAACCGTGCGGCGGTAATAGTTTATCACGAGGCGGTTCTATTCACGAGCAAATGTCAGTGATAATTCATTTTCACAAGCCGTTCGTGAATAAACGAAATGCGTGATAGTCTATTATCACGCACGGTTCTAAATAAGAACTGCTCAGGATAGTAATTATCATGCAGGCTGCTTTTGCTTAGAGCCGCTCAGTGATAGTTTTTCTATGGCAAAAGAAATGAAAATGGATTTTCACTTCATTTGGAGCCTCATGAATGAATCGATATTGATTTTTGGATTGAACTCTTTAGCTAGCTTTCCCACAATAGCCATAGCATCACGGTAGCATCAACTCAATCCATCCACAGGATCACTAAAAACAACACGGCGCATCACCCGCATCACAAGAGCATCAAATCAATCCATTCACGCAGCACTAACACATCACAAAAGTAGTAATCCACATCACAGGCAAAAGGGGAGTAAAGATAGATAGAGGTCGTGGGAGGCTGGGGTGACGAGGTCGCGGAGGCCCGGACGATGAGGTCGGGCGAGGTGGAGGAGCTCAGCAGCGGCAGAACTCGAGGAGGGCAGGCGAAGAAGTAGAGGAGGCCGGGATGGCGGTGTCGTGGGAGGCCGGCGGCAGCGAGGCTGAGGCGAGGTGGAGGAGGCCGCGAGTGACGAGCCCTGGAGGTCGATCGGAGCGCAAGGTCGAGGAGATGGCGATGGCAGAGGGAGAAATGGCGAGAGGAGGAGATGGAGATGGCAAAGAAGGAGATGAAGGACTCTGTTAATATAGAGATTTTGGGCGATACGCCATTAAGTGCAAATTTTGTTTTCCGCCCAAGTATCACGAGTATTTGCTTTATACAAAAGCAGTATGTGATGATGATATCACTGCACTGTTCGTATCATGAGCCGTCTATGATGAATCTCTCATCACGACGATTTTTGTATAAAGTCGTGATGTGATTTTTAGATTTTACCATGGTTTGAAAAATTCCAAACCATGGTAAAAATACAGAATTATAGTAAATCTATATTCACGCAGCTGCTCTAACCATGAACTGTCTGTGATATTTTTTTGTATCATAGACGTTCGTGGTTAGAACTGCTCAGGATATTTCATAGATGTTTAACTACACAAACCGTCTGTGATAAGCCTGACATATCTCGCATGCCTTCTAGAACCGCCTGTGATAGTTACATATCATAGACTGCCTGCCTTGGAACCGTCTCAGGATTATTTTATCAGAGGCGGTTTCAAAAGAACGTGCTCGATGATGGTGTTTTCTATGGCCTGTTTTGTAGTAGTGTTTGCATGCGCCCCCACTCAAACGACTAATTTTCCCTCCTCCCTACTCAAACTATTGTAGATGCTCTAACTCTCCCTCTTCCCCCGAGCCCGTCGTCGCCGTCCTCGACGCCACCTCGTCCTCGAGCCTAGTGCGCCTCCTCCCCCGAGTCCGCCGCCTCCTCCCCGAGCACGAGCCGCCTCCTTCCTGAAACCGGTGCCTCTCCTCCCCAGGCCCGGCACACCTCCTAACCGACCTCGAGCACGCTACGGTGTTGAAGAGGTTATTTTCTTAACTTGTGCTTCAAAGGAACAAAGCTTTATTTCATAAAGACAAAACACATACATATTGAATGTTGAAAAATGTTAAAAAAAATCATAGTTACATTTCTTTTTATGACCTTTCTTCTAATTGGTTAGCCTTTTCATTCGGTTCCTTGGGATTGATCTTCAAAGTGGTCAAGGTTGATCTCCAGCAGAAGAAAATAAGAAGATACGTAGTTTGGTAGGCGCTTTTTCAGATTGTTTTCCTTCTGGTATAGACTTCAGTCTTGATCGAAAGTTACACATCATAGACAATGAAACGCTCACCTGGTCATCGAGATTTTTTTCTTCTACCAATTTCTTGAAGACTTCAATCCATAGACTAAATTGACTTTTCAACCATCTTGAAGTCATGATCCATATATTATGTATTTTCCACGGTGGTTGAAGGTGGTAAAAAAGTCACTTTATTTTTGTGGAATATATCTTTCCAACGATTCTTACCCATAATGGAAGAACTCCAAGGGCCGATTATTTTCTTCTAAAGAAATATATTCAACTTGAGAGCCTTGGAGATAAGAACTTTAAAACGCAGTAGAAGTAGGAAAGATGGAAAGTGCATAGTAAGTTACGCTCCCCTTCCGATGGTTATTTATAGGCTACTCGATTTGTGGCAAAGTTAAGCAGTAAATCCAACATATAAAATTTTATTAGAACCTTTCCCAATAATTCGTTGGAAAATCAAAGCTTCACCGTCTCTTCAATAATTGTTCTTCGTAGGAAGGCGGCTGATGTTCCTTTTCTATCTATTTCTATTTATTGGCTAGTATTTCCTTATGCCTAGCCAATAAACATAAATAGATTTAGCAATACAAAAGAATATCACAAGCGATTCTTTAGGACAAGCAAATTGCATGATAGATCCGCTATCACAGACATTTATTTTATCTACAAGCCGCCTATGATATAAGCCATCACGTATTTGCTTTCATCTACAAACCGCTTGTGATAGTCAACTATAATGACAGACTTATGAGTTAATAATAAATGCATCTTTGCCGGATGACCTCATGTCATTCTTGACCCATAAACTCGAGCGGTTCATGAAACCGTGCATAATGCACCTTTTGCTCATAGTGTCATCCCAACACCCACACTCCACACCCCACACCCTCCACCATCTTTCACACATGGGCACGACTATGGTCTTCATGAGGAGGCGGCCTCGGCAAGTAGTATGGATTAGAAGAGGTAAGGAAAGAAGAGAGGGACAATTTGGGTATTTATCCAAAAAACTGACAGGTTTTGAGACTCTAATAGCGACTTTGGCTTAACAAAGGTGACCGGAGTGGCATAGAAGGATATAATTTAGAAACTTCGATGGCATAGAAGGAAGCACATTCTTTTCAATTGTGTATCCAGGGTCGGTGTAAATTTCGGTGGCATACAAGAATTTTCTCTAATATATACCATTGGATCCAATCAGTACTAGTACTGCTAAAATGCACTGTTTTTCTCTATAATGTTGAGGCAACCAGTCTGTTGACCCACACCTATCATGATGGTCCTTCTTCAACCATGGGTATAGTTAATTAGTTTTTGTATTAGGCCCTGTAATTTGAATGATTAGGCTATTTCCAAACCACTTGTTTCCTGAGCTGATTGGGTGCTGTTGTTAGATTTCTTATGTTAGTTTAATCTGCTGTGGCTTGGAGATGCAGGTGATTGCGTAGCTATCTTATACATAGAGGAGATCATATCTGCTTATTTTATTTGTAGGATGGATACTACTAATTAATCATAGTACCAAATAAGATATTGTTAGTTACCATATTCTTTGCTGTTGTTATGATCAGATTAACATTATCGTTGAAGCTTCATGCGAAAACATAATAGGTTTTGTTGAGCGGATATCCCATCACCTCCTAACTTGGAAGTCCGGTGTCCCGCAAAGTCGACAGAAGGGTGTCCAGCGAGTCTTTGGCTAAAATGAAATGTTTTTTAAACACAGTAACAAAACTAACATCTATGGTTGAAATGATAAAAATAGCACCCCTAAAGCACAATTTTGCCATGACATGCCACGTGTTGCGGTCACATATCGCGGCAGGCCACGTGCCGCTATTGCAGAGCATGTTGCGCCACGTGCCACGATCCCAGTTCATGGCAACGCGACTTGCACGCGACACCGATTAACGCAGCGCGACTGCCGCATTTCGATCTGCTGCAGGTCGCATGTTATGATTCTAGTCCCCGTCAAGTCGCATGCGCATATTTCTGTCGAATCAATTTGCCATGGTCTAGGTGCGCAGCAGGTCGTCTGCCGCTATCTAAGAGAGGCTAGTTTTGTCATTTCAACTGTGCAAGTGGATGCTAGTTTTGCTATTGCATTTCAAAAAAAGATGTATAGTCTTAGTTTACCAGGCCGGGCACCTATAAGAGCTCAATGTAAACTCTACTTGTAACTCGAACTTCGATTGGAATACAAGACATACACAAATCCGGTGTGCCCTCAGGGTCACTCCCGAGCAGGAGGGACCCCCTCTACCTTAAGCCCGAGGCACATTAACAGTAGTAGGGTGTCTTAATTAGCATCGAATTTGTATAAATCCTCGTGTCAACTCTTCTCGGTAAACGCCGGCCCATCAACCATCTGACATCTACCCCCTATATATCGATGTCAAGATTTCATCCTACGACATTTGGCACCGACAGTGGATGTATATGGAGGTTACTAATTAACTTAATATAGATCAATACTCTAGCTAGTGCTTTAATTAGATTGGTTTATTTGAAAGAAAAAAAGTGCTTGGTTCCTTCTAACATGAGTAATACTACTAGCAGAACACTACTCAGCTGATTAATTATGTCAGCTAACTTCTTTCGAGGTCAGTTAATATCCGTTTGAGCCAAAATGCAATGACCATTTTATACATTTCGCAACTACAGTTTTATTATTTTCCTTTCAAATTAAACATTTCAGTTGAATATCCGTATACAAATCCAATTAACTGACAATTAATGCTCATGCTTTTCATTATGCTTTATTTACTAGCTTTCGATAAGAAGAGTACTTCAGATTTCTACTTCAAGCTAGCTAGTGGCTTATTCGCCGGCCCTTTTGTTTTCCTCCAAGATTTGATAGATATGTGCAATCCAATAAAGAGCCGCGTCGCTGCCCTCGACGCCACCTCGTCCTCGAGCCTGGTGCGCCTCCTCCCCCGAGTCCGCCGCCTCCTCCCCGAGCACGAGCCGCCTCCTTCCTGAAACCGGTGCCTCTCCTCCCTAGGCCCGGCACACCTCCTAACCGACCTCGAGCACGCTACGGTGTTGAAGAGGTTATTTTCTTAACTTGTGCTTCAAAGGAACAAAGCTTTATTTCATAAAGACAAAACACATACATATTGAATGTTGAAAAATGTTTAAAAAAATCATAGTTACATTTCTTTTATGACCTTTCTTCTAATTGGTTAGCCTTTTCATCCGGTTCCTCGGGATTGATCTTCAAAGTGGTCAAAGTTGATCTCCAGCAGAAGAAAATAAGAAGATACGTAGTTTGGTAGGCGCTTTTTCAAATTGTTTTCCTTCTGGTATAGACTTCAGTCTTGATCGAAAGTTACACATCATAGACAATGAAACGCTCACCTGGTCATCGAGACTTTTTCTTCTACCAATTTCTTGAAGACTTTAATCCATAGACTAAATTGACTTTTCAACCATCTTGAAGTCATGATCCATATATTATGTATTTTCCACGGTGGTTGAAGGTGGTAAAAAAGTCACTTTATTTTTGTGGAATATATCTTTTCCACGATCTTACCCATAATGGAAGAACTCCAAGGACCGATTATTTTCTTCTAAAGAAATATATTCAACTTGAGAGCCTTGGAGATAAGAATTTTAAAACGAAGTAGAAGTAGGAAAGATGGAAAGTCTGTGCGTAAGTTCTGTCCTTCTGATGGTTATTTATAGGCTATCGACTTGTGGCAAAGTTAAACAGAAATCCAACATATAAAATTTTATTAGAACCTTTCCCAATAATTCGTTGGAAAATCAAAGCATCACCGTCTCTTCAGTAATTGTTCTTCGTGAAGACGGTTGATGTTCCTTTTTCTATCTATTTCTATTTATTGGCTAGTATTTCCTTATGCTAGCCAATAAACATAAGTAGATTTAGCAATACAAAAGAATATCACAAACGATTCCTTAGGACAAACAGTCTGTGATACATCCGCTATCACAGACGATTTTATCTACAAACCGTCTATATACATAAGCTATCACAGACGGTTTCATCTACAAACCGTTTGTGATAGTCAACTATGACAGACAGTTATGAGTTAATAATCGTCTGTGCTGTGATGACCTCATGTCATTACTGACCCATAAACTCAGACGGTTTATGAAACCGTCTGTAATGACCTTTTCTGCAGTAGTGTCATCCCAACACCCACACCCACACCCACACCCTCCACCATCTTCACACATGGGCACAGCTATGGTCTTCGGCGAGAGGAGGCGGCCTCCGGCAAGTAGTATGGATTAGAAGAGGTAAGGAAAGAAGAGAGGGACAATTTGGGTATTTATCCAAAAAAAACTGACAGGTTTGGAGACTCTAACAGCGACTTGGCTTAACAAAGGTGACCGGAGTGGCATAGAAGGATATAATTTAGAAACTCGATGGCATAGAAGGAAGCACATTCTTTTCAATTGTGTATCCAGGGTCGGTGTAAATTTCGGTGGCATACAAGGAATTTTCTCTAATATATACCATTGGATCCAATCCAGTACTAGTACTGCTAAAATGCACTGTTTTTTCTCTATAATGTTGAGGCAACCAGTCTGTTGACCCACACCTATCATGATGGTCCTTCTTCAACCATGGGTATAGTTAATTAGTTTTTGTATTAGGCCCTGTAATTTGAATGATTAGGCTATTTCCAAACCACTTGTTTCCTGAGCTGATTGGGTGCTGTTGTTAGATTTCTTATGTTAGTTTAATCTGCTGTGGCTTGGAGATGCAGGTGATTGCGTAGCTATCTTATACATAGAGGAGATCATATCTGCTTATTTTATTTGTAGGATGGATACTACTAATTAATCATAGTACCAAATAAGATATTGTTAGTTACCATATTATTTGCTGTTGTTATGATCAGATTAACATTATCGTTGAAGCTTCATGCGAAAACATAATAGGTTTTGTTGAGCGGATATCCCATCACCTCCTAACTTGGAAGTCCGGTGTCCCGCAAAGTCGACAGAAGGATGTCCAGCGAGTCTTCGGCTAAAATGAAATGTTTTTTAAACACAGTAACAAAACTAACATCTATAGTTGAAATGACAAAAATAGCACCTCTAAAACACAATTTTGCCACGACATGCCACATGTTGCATGCGGTCACATATCGCGGCAGGCCACGTGCCGCTGTCCCAGAGCATGTTGCGCCACGTGCCACGATCCGAGTTCATGGCAACGCAACTTGCCGCACACCCAGTTAACGGTAACGTGACCTGCCGCACTTCCAGTCTGCTGCAGGTCGCATGTTATGATTCTAGTCCCCGTCAAGTCGCATGCGCATGTTTCTGTCGAATCAATTTGCCATGGTCTAGGCTTGGTTCCTTCTAACATGAGCAATACTACTAGCAGAACACTACTCAGCTGATTAATTATGTCAGCTAACTTCTTTCGAGGTCAGTTAATATCCGTTTGAGCCAAAATGCAATGACCATTTTATACATTTCGCAACTACAGTTTTATTATTTTCCTTTCAAATTAAACATTTCAGTTGAATATCCGTATACAAATCCAATTAACTGACAATTAATGCTCATGCTTTTCATTATGCTTTATTTACTAGCTTTCGATAAGAAGAGTACTTCAGATTTCTACTTCAAGCTAGCTAGTGGCTTATTCGCCGGCCCTTTTGTTTTCCTCCAAGATTTGATAGATATGTGCAATCCAATAAATTATTAGCGGATAGAAACTTATTGGTGGTGCGTACTACTGCCCCATATCAAATTGGCCTCTAATTAAACAAAATTAAATGCCATTTTATAGTGTTACTGTATGCGCGCATACTTAATCCGTTAATTGGGAAACAGTACAGTTAGGTGCCCGATCTACTTGACATACATATTCTTTGTACTATTTTGTGTTATTTTATTTTATTTTATTTTGAGAGGATCGTACTACATATATATATATACATAGCTAGAATAACTATAGGCTCAAAGTTAAGCAAGGTATGGTAGAATGATTCTATCTCAAGTGCAGCGAGCACTCAATATTTCAGGAATGAATTAGTGGGGTCTGATCGAGATTACTTTATGAGAGCACAGGAGAATATATATATCAGCGTTAGCAGTTTAGCACAGTGGTGTGCACCCATGGTGCTCACAGCTAGCCAAACACAGGAAGAGGAAAAGGAGAAGGAGAAGGAGAGGGAAAAAAAAACAAAAGAATGTATTCATCACGCAAAAGACGTCAGGTAGCATGCATGCACTGCATGGTCTTTTTTAGGGGGAAAGCACACTAAACCTCTACATCGATCTGCGAACGAGAAACACATGTGTATGGGGGCTACAGTTAGTGCCCAACACTGTTGACGACGGTAAGCCACCCACAATGTGATTGAACCGGCGCTACGAGAGGAAAGAGAGCGTTCTAGCACCGATTCACACATTGCAGAAGGTGATGTGTTAACATAAATAATTATGGACCATCTCTGCCACCTCAATAAAAAATCGCACACCCTCACCTATCAGCGAGTTCACCGTCGCCGCTCAGCTCGTGGATGTCGTCTCCGTCGGTTGGGGTTGTCGTCGCCGCCTCCAAATTCGTCCCTGTCGGTTGAGGTCATCATCACCACTTCTAGATCCGCTGCTGCACCATGGATCGAGCGCTAGATTTGATCGTCTCCGTCATGGATTGAGGACGCCGCAATCTGGATCTATGTTGTTAGCGCCAATGTAGACCCTCCCGGTGGCGGCGAAGGAGGAGGAGGAGCGTGCGGTGGAACAGGAGCAAGAGTGAGCGGGCGTGGTGGAGCGGGAGAAACGAGGGGTAAAGCACAATTAATACGTGTCGTAATAGACATATAGAATTAGTTTGATTCAAACATTTGATTTGAACCGTTTCTATTTTTTAGGACTTGCGAAGGAGGAGTTTACGTATGAATCCATAAACTCGTGGAATTTTTTAGGACTTGCGAAGAATACTACTTAAACAAGCCCATAAACTCCCACAGCAATGAGGTGCCCAATCCCACGCGCCTTACAACTCTTTGCCACTTGTTTTCTTTTTTTTTTTTTAAAAAAAAAAAAAACAGTCGGCGGGGCGTTAAATTTCGAGCAAGCAGTCGGCTTTAATTAGGCATGTAAGCAGACTGCACCGGTACCGGCCGCCTATACCGCCTGATGGGACTCGTACCGCTGCCGTCTGCCTCGATCTGAGGGAGAATAAGGCTTAAACTCACATCATTCGTTGGCCCAGCAATTAATCCCGGATGTACTAAGAAGTTTGTCGGGACAGGTTTGGTCCATCCCTCAATTTTTAAAAATTTTACTAAGAAGAGCTCCATTTTCACGAGCTTGTTAGTGCAAATTGACTTGTACGTACGCACAGGGAAGGTAGTTAATTATGAAGCTAGGTCTCGTCAAGCAGGCTCTACTTAACGCGCGTGTGTGTATGCCCTCGTACGTGTACGTCTTTCAATGTACGTAATGAAAAAAAAAAACATGCATGCACCATCGGGCAAGGGAAAGGAGGTAGCGCGCTCATCAGCTCTCGGATGGTTCACCGGACACCTTAGCATGCGGCAGGTCGCGCGCAGCTAGCATGCACGCGACGTACGGACGGACGCAGAGGGGATGGGCACCGGGTATACAAACGGAGGAGCGTACAGTAATATCTCTCTCTATATATACACACATAAATACATACTATGCTACTTTTCCTCCCTGAGTTTTCTTTTGCCTAAATGGCACTTTTGCGGCTGATATTTACAAATCTAGCGGTTCTCACGCTGTATTATCAAAATTAACAGCACGGACGTGATTAGAATCCTTTAAAGTAGTGCGCCTCAAGCCCGAATTCACCTGCGATCGATACGTGGCAAATCCGACGCCGATCGATAAGGGCTGTTAATGCGGCAGGCGGGCCTCCTTCCGCCACGTGTGCTGCACCGCACGGCCTTCGCCCGAACACCCTTTATCCATATGATGTGTGCTCGGAATCGTTTAAAGCCGTGCGCCTAGCCCAAATTCACCTACGCGATCGACAAGTGGTAAACCCAGACGCCCATAACCTGAACGAGGGTCTGTCCGTGCTGCTAATCCCTAGACGTGCCTATGCCGATCATCCGCGTCTGGACACACCTCCGCTTGCCACGTGGCTACTCAAGCCTGTCCAACGCCCGGAAGCCGCTCAATCCTGTGCTCCTCGCCCGGACGCATGTTCGATCAGTGACAATTAATGCTCATGCTTTTCATTATGCTTTATTTACTAGCTTTCGATAAGAAGAGTACTTCAGATTTCTACTTCAAGCTAGCTAGTGGCTTATTCGCCGGCCCTTTTGTTTTCCTCCAAGATTTGATAGATATGTGCAATCCAATAAATTATTAGCGGATAGAAACTTATTGGTGGTGCGTACTACTGCCCCATATCAAATTGGCCTCTAATTAAACAAAATTAAATGCCATTTTATAGTGTTACTGTATGCGCGCATACTTAATCCGTTAATTGGGAAACAGTACAGTTAGGTGCCCGATCTACTTGACATACATATTCTTTGTACTATTTTGTGTTATTTTATTTTCTTTTATTTTGAGAGGATCGTACTACATATATATATACATAGCTAGAATAACTATAGGCTCAAAGTTAAGCAAGGTATGGTAGAATGATTCTATCTCAAGTGCAGCGAGCACTCAATATTTCAGGAATGAATTAGTGGGGTCTGATCGAGATTACTTTATGAGAGCACAGGAGAATATATCAGCGTTAGCAGTTTAGCACAGTGGTGTGCACCCATGGTGCTCACAGATAGCCAAACACAGGAAGAGGAAAAGGAGAAGGAGAAGGAGAGGGAAAAAAACAAAAGAATGTATTCATCACGCAAAAGACGTCAGGTAGCATGCATGCACTGCATGGTCTTTTTTAGGGGGAAAGCACACTAAACCTCTACATCGATCTGCGAACGAGAAACACATGTGTATGGGGGCTACAGTTAGTGCCCAACACTGTTGACGACGGTAAGCCACCCACAATGTGATTGAACCGGCGCTACGAGAGGAAAGAGAGCGTTCTAGCACCGATTCACACATTGCAGAAGGTGATGTGTTAACATAAATAATTATGGACCATCTCTGCCACCTCAATAAAAAATCGCACACCCTCACCTATCAGCGAGTTCACCGTCGCCGCTCAGCTCGTGGATGTCGTCTCCGTCGGTTGGGGTTGTCGTCGCCGCCTCCAAATTCGTCCCTGTCGGTTGAGGTCATCATCACCACTTCTAGATCCGCTGCTGCACCATGGATCGAGCGCTAGATTTGATCGTCTCCGTCATGGATTGAGGACGCCGCAATCTGGATCTATGTTGTTAGCGCCAATGTAGACCCGCCCGGTGGCGGCGAAGGAGGAGAAGAAGCGTGCGGTGGAACAGGAGCAAGAGTGAGCGGGCGTGGTGGAGCGGGAGAAACGAGGGGTAAAGCACAATTAATACGTGTCGTAATAGACATATAGAATTAGTGGGATTCAAACATTTGATTTGAACCGTTTCTATTTTTTAGGACTTGCGAAGGAGGAGGAGTTTACGCATGAATCCATAAACTCGTGGAATTTTTTAGGACTTGCGAAGAATACTACTTAAACAAGCCCATAAACTCCCACAGCAATGAGGTGCCCAATCCCACGCGCCTTACAACTCTCTGCCACTTGTTTTCTATTTTTTTTTTTTTAAAAAAAAACAGTCGGCGGGGCGTTAAATTTCGAGCAAGCAGTCGGCTTTAGGCATGTAAGCAGACTGCACCGGTACCGGCCGTCCTATACCGCCTGATGGGACTCGTACCGCTGCCGTCTGCCTCGATCTGAGGGAGAATAAGGCTTAAACTCACATCATTCGTTGGCCCAGCAATTAATCCCTCAATTTTAAAAATTTTACTAAGAAGAGCTCCATTTTCACGAGCTTGTTAGTGCAAACTGACTTGTACGTACGCACAGGGAAGGTAGTTAATTATGAAGCTAGGTCTCGTCAAGCAGGCTCTACTTAACGCGCGTGTGTGTATGCCCTCGTACGTGTACGTCTTTCAATGTACGTAATGAAAAAAAAAACATCCATGCACTCGGGCAAGGAAAAGGAGGTAGCGCGCTCATCGGCTCTCGGATGGTTCACCGGACACCTTAGCATGCGGCAGGTCGCGCGCAGCTAGCATGCACGCGACGTACGGACGGACGCAGAGGGGATGGGCACCGGGTATACAAACGGAGGAACGTACAGTAATATCTCTCTCTGTATATACACACATAAATACATACGATACTACTTTGCCTCCCCGAGTTTTCTTTTGCTTAAATGGCACTGTTGTGGCCGATATTTACAAATCTAGCGGTTCTCGGGCTGTATTGCCAAAATTGACAGCACGGACGTGATTAGAATCCTTTAAAACAGTGCGCCTCAAGTCCGAATTCACCTGCGGTCGATACGTGGATAATCCGGACGCCCGTACCCCAGACAAGGGCCTGCTCGTGCAGCACGGGCGGGCCTCCTTCCGCCACGTGTGCTGCACCGCACGCCCTTCGTCCGAACACCCTTTACACATGTGATGTGTGCTCGGAATCGTTTAAAGCCGTGCGCCTAGCGATCGACAAGTGGTAAACCCGGACGCCCATAACCTGAACAAGGGTCTGTCCGTGCTGCTAATCCCTAGACGTGCCTATGCCGATCATCCGCGTGTGGACACACCTCCGCTTGCCACGTGGCTACTCAAGCCTGTCCAACGCCCGGAAGCCGCTCAATCCTGTGCTCCCTCGCCCGGACGCATGTTCGATCAGTGCGTTCGAATCTTCCACCAAAGCTAGGCTAACCAACGAATCCTCCTAGCTACTTGCTACCAACTGCACCCTAGAAGAGTGTTTGGAGAAATGTAGTCCCTCCTGTGGAGCTGACCTTAGAGAGTTAGTGTCCTTCCTAGTAGAACCGAAGGACAGGAGCACCTCAGTTTCCAATGAGTAGTTTCTGCTTAGACTTTGCTCTTTTGGTCAGTCTAGTGTGGTTTTTGCTGCAGCTTCCTTTATATCAAGTTCAGTCAGTCTAGACTGCAGGGTATGCCCTGATTAATTATGTGTCCAGTCAGTTCTTTATTAGATTCTTGTCCTCCAGTTTTATCTGGTTAGCTAGTGTCATGGATGTTCCCAAGTTATCTTTTGTGGTTTATCTTGCAGTCTGTCAGTTTTGTGCTAATGCATGTTTTTCGGAGGTTGTAAGTTCTGTCTTCTCTCTGATTGAATTATGTTTAGTTATTTATCCTAAACTGACTTGGCTTGGGAAGGATAAGGCTGCGCCTATCGACTTTTTGTGATATGACGTCAATTACATATATACAATGAATAACACGCACCGAAACTGGAACATCTTGTGTTGGAACATCAGGGGGATTAATTCTGAACCAAAGTGGTGTTCTATAAGAGAGGATTGAAGAAAGTGCTTGTAATATAATTTGCCTTCAAGAAACAAAAAGGGACAGATTTGATCATACCTATATCAAAAACTTTTGTCCGCGAAGATTTGATCTGTTTTTTACTCCTTCAAATGGAGCATCAGGAGGTATTCTTATTAGTTGGAATGCTGGTATACTTTCGGGACAGCTTATTCAGAATCTAGGCTTTGCCCTTATGATTGAATTTACTTCTCTACAATCTTCGCAAAAATGGTGTTTAGTTTGTGTTTATGGTCCCTGTTATCAGCCAGGACGGGACATTTTTGTGGACTGGCTTAGGAATTTGCAAATCCCGGATGAAGCTCATTGGTTCTTCCTTGGAGATTTTAACTTTGTTCACTCTACCCAAAATCGTAATAGATTGGGGGAGACATGAATGTCATCTTTACTTTCAATGGAATTATCAGTCAGCTTGGTTTAGTTGAACTCGCGCTGAAAGGTCGATCTTTTACATGGAACAACATGCAGGAAGTCCCACTTCTAGAGCAACTGGACTGTTTTTTTTACAACAGTAGACTGGACAATCACTTATCCTAATACAATGGTCAACTCTTTAACTCGTAACATTTCAAATGTAACATCCTATTTTCGGACGGTGAATAGCGTTTTCGGTTTGGTTTTCGTTTTAGTCTCGTATTTGCAATTGACAGTATTTTCACAAATATTTCAAACTTCCTTCTAGCTCGGGTTTGTGTTTCAAACACCCCGACCGAGTTCAAAATTCAAATTTTGGTTTCGATTCCGCTTTTCAAATTTTGGCATTTCTTCAAAATTTCCCCTGGGCTCAACCCAATCCCTCCCGGGCCGGCCCATCTCCTCTCCTCCCTCTCTCTTGGTCCGGCCCACTTTCCCCAGGCCCATTATCCCCCTCCCTCCAGGGCGGCCTGCTCCCCCTGGCTTGCTCCCAGCCCATTCTCTCTCCCGTTTCCCTCCTGGCCCAGCGATGCACCTCTTCTTTCTTCCCCTACCCCCACCTCTCTCTCTCTCCTGTGAGCAGCGCCGACGCCACCCCCCATCCTCCCCTCTGCGCCACCCTCACCAGCGTCGCCTCCGCACCTGCCCCTGTCGCCTCCTCTGTGGCCGCGACTTCGGCGCCCCCTCCCCGCCTAGTCCTCTCACCCCCGTCCTCTCCCTCCTCGTGCGCTCGCCTCCGCCTGGTCCAAGAGACGCTGCTCGCCCGTGCCTGCTTCCCCGTCACCATCACCGCGTCAGCAAGCCCCAGAGTAGTCGCCGTGCTCACCTGCTCCCGCCCTGTCCTCTCCGCGCGCAGGCGCCATGCCGTGCCATCTCGGGACCGAGTGTCGCCGAGCTCTCTCCAACAGCTCTCTCCCTCATCTCTGCCTATAAAAGAGCCACATTGCTCCCTTGTGCTCCCCCGTGTCCCCTTGCTCTCTCCATTGCTCCCTTGTGCATCCCCCGTGCCCCATTGCACCTCTCCCCCTCTCTATGCCGCCAAGAGCCGAAGTTCCCGACGCATTTTTCCGCTCTCCGGTACTACCGTCCGTTCAACGCCAGTAGTTCTGCTTTTCCCGCCTCCGGTACTACCGCCCTCTCAACCCCCGGTACTATCACTCCCTCCGGAACTACCGTCGTTTCAACACCGGTACTACCGCGCTTTTCTCTCCCGGTAGTTCCGCTCTTCTCCCTGTGAGTTTCGCTTTTCCCCCTTGAAGTACTAACACCTCCCGGAACTACGCTGCCTTGGGACGAACCACATGCATTAGGGCCACGTGTGACTCCCAGTTTTTCCTCGTCGTGGGAGGTCGGGCGACGAGGTCGTGGGGCCGGTGCGACAGGTGGCGAGGTAGAGGAGGTGGAGGAGGCCGGAGGAGGCCGAGGAGAAATGACAGAGGGAGAAATGGCAAAGGAAGAGATGGAGATGGCAAAGGGGAGATGAATGACTCTGTTAATATAGAGATTTTGAGCGCCATTATGTGCAAATTTTCGTTTTCCGCTTAACGAAATAAGTATCACGACGGTTCTAACCACGAACCGTCGTGATAATACTCATCACGACGGTTCTAACCACGAAATCGTCTAATGAGGTTTACCATGGTTTGAATTTTTTCCTTCTCTCTCTCTTCGAATTTACCATGGCTTGGATTTTTACCATGGTTTAGGTAACTCTCGATTTTACCATGGCAACCAATACTCGCGGTAGGGTTTGGCCGATACTCTGCCTGTAGGGTTTGGCTAGATACTCTGCATGGTAGGGTTTGGCCGATACTCTGCCGAGAGGGTTTGGGTGCCGATTCTCTGCCAGGGTGGTTGGATTGGTGCCAAACCCTACCACGCAGTAGTATGGGCTGCCAAACCCTACAGGCAGAATCGTACCAAACCCTCTGGCAGAGGATTGCCAAACCTCCCTACGCAGAGTATCGCCACAACCTCTCGCGCAGTATCGGTGCCAAACCCTACCACGGCGAGTATCGTGCCAAACCCTACCGCGCAGTATCACGCCAAAAGGAAGAATCCAAGCCATGGTAAAATCGAGAGTAAGGAAAAATTCAAACCATGGTAAACTCATCACGATCGCTCGTGGTTAGAACCGTCGATATTCTATCATAGACGGTCATGGTTAGCACCGAAACTGGAACATCTTGTGTTGGAACATCAGGGGGATTAATTCTGAACCAAAGTGGTGTTCTATAAGAGAGGATTGAAGAAAGTGCTTGTAATATAATTTGCCTTCAAGAAACAAAAAGGGACAGATTTGATCATACCTATATCAAAAACTTTTGTCCGCGAAGATTTGATCTGTTTTTTACTCCTTCAAATGGAGCATCAGGAGGTATTCTTATTAGTTGGAATGCTGGTATACTTTCGGGACAGCTTATTCAGAATCTAGGCTTTGCCCTTATGATTGAATTTACTTCTCTACAATCTTCGCAAAAATGGTGTTTAGTTTGTGTTTATGGTCCCTGTTATCAGCCAGGACGGGACATTTTTGTGGACTGGCTTAGGAATTTGCAAATCCCGGATGAAGCTCATTGGTTCTTCCTTGGAGATTTTAACTTTGTTCACTCTACCCAAAATCGTAATAGATCGGGGGAGACATGAATGGCATCTTTACTTTCAATGGAATTATCAGTCAGCTTGGTTTAGTTGAACTCGCGCTGAAAGGTCGATCTTTTACATGGAACAACATGCAGGAAGTCCCACTTCTAGAGCAACTGGACTGTTTTTTTTACAACAGTAGACTGGACAATCACTTATCCTAATACAATGGTCAACTCTTTAACTCGTAACATTTCAAATGTAACATCCTATTTTCGGACGGTGAATAGCGTTTTCGGTTTGGTTTTCGCTTTAGTCTCAGATTTGCAATTGATGATTTTCACAAATATTTCAAACTTCCTTCTAGCTCGGGTTTGTGTTTCAAACACCCCGACCGAGTTCAAAATTCAAATTTTGGTTTCGATTCCGCTTTTCAAATTTTGGCATTTCTTCAAAATTTCCCCTGGGCTCAACCCAATCCCTCCCGGCCGCCCATCTCCTCTCCTCCTCTCTCTTGGTCCGCCCACTTTCCCTGTGCCCATTATCCCTCCCTCCGGGCGACCGCCTCCCGGCTTGCTCCCCCCCATTCTCTCTCCGCTTCCTCCCGCCCAGCGATGCACCTCTTCTTTCTTCCCCTACCCCCACCTCCTCTCATCATCTCGCGCTATAAAAGAGCCACATTGCTCCCTTTGTGCTCCCCCGTGTCCCCTTGCTCTTCCATTGCCCTTGTGCATCCCCGTGCCCCATTGCACCTCCCTCTCTATGCCGCCAAGAGCCAAGTTCCCGACGATTTTTCCGCTTCTCCGCAGACTACCGTCTGCTCAACGCCGTGAGTTCTGCTTCCCGCCTCCCACTACCGCCTCTCAACCCCGGAGATTATCACTCCCTCCGAACTCACTGCTGCTTCAACACCGGCATTATCGCGCTTTTTCTCCCAGAGTTCCGCTCTTTCTCCCCTGTGAGAGTTCTCGCTTCCCGCCTCCCAGCATTAACACCTCCCGGAACTACTCTGCCGCCCCTGGGACCAGAAATCCCTGCATAAAGGCCACGTGCTCACCTCCTGCTTTTCCTCAGGCGTCAATACTTTAATCATTTTGAGCCTACATTTTATGCAAATTATATTTATTTAAAATATCAAAGTTGCATGCTTTAATTTTGTAATCAAATGTATGTTAAAGCTTAAGGTAGTTAAACACCCATTTGATGATCAAATGTATGTTAAAGCTTAAGGTAGTTAAACACCCATTTGATGATTAATTAAGTACTATCCATCCTTTGATAAGTTGAATCCTCATTCCATGTCACCCTAGTAAATATATGATAAATACTAGCATAGGTTGTACTTAAGCGACATGCTAGACTTGCTTAAGTACCTGAGACAATAAATGACCTATTCATCATCTTTTAATTATGGAAGTGGTTTTAGGCGTCATTAGATGTAAATGACCGTGTTGTGTTAATTGTTTTTCCTCACCAAAACCCTAAATAACTTGCTAGTACAACATCCGGCGGATGGAAAGAGTGGTGGGTACCGTCGTGCACGAGAGTGGTTGGTATGTGGTATGAACCGCTCATATGGATTAAGAACTTAATCTTGTGATGACCTCCAACCACAAGTCCGTAAAGTACAACCTAGATAAATAATTTGTATCCACCAGACAAGTTGCATCGGTTAGATGACTCATGACGTCGGAAGCCATAGTGCGAAGGGAGTTGGGTGCAGGATGTAAGTTGTTACAATGGTGCAAGAGGGGTTTGAGTAAGTGTTAACGGGCCTATGTGGCGTAACCTTCATGACGAAATCTTAGCGAGTGTAACTAATACTGGAGGGATGCATTGTAAAGGACTTGTGGTGATCTCCCCTTGATTCACATGTCTACATAAATATGGGTACATATCAAGACGATTATCTCTTGTGGGCAAAGTGTACAACCTCTGCAGAGTCTAAACTGTTTAAACAACTGTGTTTACGGTCAAAGGAGGACTTGGGAACTTTACTAGAGTTAGATCTATTTTTTTTAAAACAAAACATGTATGGGTTGTATGAAAACCCGGTCGGCTCACCTAGCTTGAGGTTTGGTTTCTCCCTAGATCGTCGCATCCAGTGTTGTTAATGTATGGGGGTAGCCACCGTCAAAATAAGCATAAAAGTGGAGGGAACCTCTGCTGTTGTTGAATATTGCACAATTACTCTCTTTAATAAAATATAATTTGGTTAAAATGCTAAGTTCTATTAAATTTGTAATTATGATATTTAAAAAATTGCTTTGGCAAATAAAAGAACCAGAGCCATCTCTGCCGTGATAGGGTTTGGGTGGCCGATTCTCTGCCGCGGTAGGGTTTGGATTGGTGCCAAACCCTACCACTGCAGAGTATGGGCTGCCAAACCCTACCGCGGCAGAGAATCGCTACCAAACCCTCGCGCAGAGGATTACTGCCAAACCCTACCACGGCAGAGTATCGGTGCCAAACCCCATCGCGGCAGTATCGGTGCCAAACCCTACCACGGCAGAGTATCGGTGCCAAACCCTACCGCGCGAGTATCACCGCCAAAAGGAAGAATCAAGCCATGGTAAAATCGAGAGTAAGGAAAAATTCAAACCATGGTAAAACCTCATCACAGACGGTTCGTGGTTAGAACCGTCGTGATATTCTCGATATCATAGGCGGTTCATGGTTAGAACTGTCATGATCAT
This sequence comes from Hsuehochloa calcarea, assembly GCA_036346395.1. NCBI lineage: Eukaryota > Viridiplantae > Streptophyta > Magnoliopsida > Poales > Poaceae > Hsuehochloa > Hsuehochloa calcarea. The sequence continues at coordinate 19,532,353 of CM070601.1, read as the reverse complement.
TCCTGACAGTTCTAACCACGAACCGTCAGTGATATTTTAGTATCACGGGCGGTTCGTGGTTAGAACCGTCAGTGATGAATTCCGACGGTTCTAAACACAACCGAAATGCGTGATAGTAGATATCACGATGGTTCTCTAGAACCGCTCGTGATAGTGATATCTCCGACAGTTCGTCTTGGAACCGCTCAGTGATTATTTATCACGAGCGGTTTCCAAGAACCGAAATGCGTGATGAGGCATCTTCTATAGCCTGTTTTGTAGTAGTGTTTTTGATTTTGTTTTCAAATAAAATTCCTTTGGAAAGCTTCAAAAATCCGTATCTTTTCATTATAACTCCAAAAATTATGAAACTTGTTCCTAAAATTTTCTAAAATCAAGATCTTGCTAATGGCACTGGTCTAGTTCAATTTGGAGTTCATTTGTTATGACTTTGGTATTTACTCTCCTGTTATACATTTTTCTGGTACTTTTGTCCGATTAGGGTTCGAAGACGCAAGAGACCTCCACTTCGACCAAGCTCAAGAGTACCAAGACCCCACTGCTTTAACCAAGGCGGGTCAATACTTTAATCATTTTGAGCCTACATTTTATGCAAATTATATTTATTTAAAATATCAAAGTTGCATGCTTTAATTTTGTAATCAAATGTATGTTAAAGCTTAAGGTAGTTAAACACCCATTTGATGATCAAATGTATGTTAAAGCTTAAGGTAGTTAAACACCCATTTGATGATTAATTAAGTACTATCCATCCTTTGATAAGTTGAATCCCTCATTCCATGTCACCCTAGTAAATATATGATAAATACTAGCATAGGTTGTACTTAAGCGACATGCTAGACTTGCTTAAGTACCGAGACAATAAATGACCTATTCATCATCTTTTAATTATGGAAGTGGTTTTAGGCAGTCATTAGATGTAAATGACCGGCGTGTTGTGTTAATTGTTTTTCCTCACCAAAACCCTAAATAACTTGCTAGTACAACATCTGGGCGGATGGAAAGAGTGGTGGGTACCGTCGTGCACGAGAGTGGTTGGTATGTGGTATGAACCGCTCATATGGATTAAGAACTTAATCTTGTGATGACCTCCAACCACAAGTCTGTAAAGTACAACCTAGATAAATAATTTGTATCCACCAGTACAAGTTGCATCAGTTAGATGACTCGCGACGTCTGGAAGCCATAGTGGCGAAGGGAGTTGGGGTGCAGGATGTAAGTTGTTACAATGGTGCAAGAGGGGGTTTGAGTAAGTGTTAACGGGCCTATGTGGGCGTAACCCTTCGCGGACGAAACCTTAGCGAGTGTAACTAATACTGTGGGATGCATTGTAAAGGCCTTGTGGCGATCTCCCCTTGATTCATATGTCTACGGAAATATGGGTACATATCAAGACGATTATCTCTTGTGGGCAAAGTGTACAACCTCTGCAGAGTCTAAACTGTTTAAACAGCCGTGCCTACGGTCAAAGGCGGACATGGGAACTTTACTAGAGTTAGTTCTATTTCAAAAACCTTTGTGGGTGGTATGAAAACCAGGTCTGCTCACCTAGTCTGAGGTTTGGTTTCTCTCTGGATCGTCGCATCCAGTGTTGTTAATGTATGGGGGTAGCCCCTGTCAAAATAAGCATAAAGGTGGAGGGAACCTCTGCTATTATTGAATATTGCACAATTACTCTCTTTAATAAAATGCAATTTGGTTAAAATACTAAGTGCTAGGAAGTTTGTAATTATGATATTTAAAAAAATTGCTTTGGCAAATAAAAGAACCAGAGCCATCCTTGTTCAGCCTTGCATATATAATATTGCATCTTGTGTGTTGGCTTGCGAGCAAGGAAGTTGTGCTCATCCTCGCTCTTTCCCCAAAACCCTCAGAAGTAGGAAATCTTGGAGATTACGACTACTACAAGGAACCAGAAGTCTGAAGGCACAGGAGTTCTTGAAGTGTAGTTTAGTCCTTAGCTGTTCTAGTCTCTCCTCAGTCCAGCTGACTCCATCGGTACGTGCGTGCATCCTATATTATCTAAGGCTTTGGGTAATATCAGTCGCACACGAGTTTCCCCAGTCGCTTGCCTGTGGAGAGATGCGTTCTCACCTTTTTGCTTCCGTTGTCACTTCCGCTACTTTTGTGATGTAATTGTTTAGCCTATTCGGCCCTTATTATAAAACTTGGCCTGAAGCGGTCTATGTAAACTCTGATGTGTTAAATTAATGAATGGTATGATATATTACGCCATGTATGAATTGATTCAGCAATGTGCCTGTGAGTGCTATCTACTGATTCAGGGAATAACACAGTGTATTCATAGAGGATTTGGGATTAGAAAATCTAGGTCCGACATCAGATCATGTGCCTTGTGTGATTTCTATTCAGACAAGCATTCCAAAAGCGAAAACTTTCCGGTTCGAAAACTTTTCGGTTGGACATCCAGGCTTTATGGACATTCTCATATTACTGGAGTATCCACCATAATGACACCAATGGGGGTGCACTCTCAGCTAAATTAAATAATTTACGACATGGATTAAAAATTTGGAGTAAGAACTTATCACATTTTTCTACTTTAATCCCGAATTGCAATTGGGTTATAGATCTTATGGATAATTTAGAAGAGCAAAGACCTCTAGACATGACTGAATGGAACTTTCGTATCATTATCAAAAGGCACTTGCTTCGGTTACTTCATTACAAACAACTATATTGGAAAAAGAGATGTGCTATCCGTTGGGTTAAATTTGGTGATGAAAATACAAAGTTCTTTCGTGCTCTGGCCACAGAAAAGTACAGAAAGAATGCTATTATGTAGCTCTCTACTCAAGATAACAATATTGTGACAGATCATAATGGAAAAACTGCCATTCTCTAGCATTCTTTTAAAGACAGATTGGGGACCTCGACCAATACAGAAATTTTATTTGATTTGGATGAATTGATTGCCCCTGTCCAAGGACTGCAGTTCTTAACTACTGAAAGGTTCACGCATGATGAGATTGATAAAATAATAAAGGGGCTGCCTACTGACAAAGCACCGGACCCAGATAAATTTAATGGTCTTTTTCTAAAGAAGTGTTGGTACATAATTAAGAGTGACTTCTACAGATTGTGCGAGGATTTCTACGAGAATAGGATTCAATCGAAATGCACTAATAATTCGCATATTACATTGGTTCCTAAGAAAGTCTCCCCATAGATATGAATAATCAACAGGCAATATCGCTGTTGAATTCCTTGCTCAAGCTTCTAACAAAGCTATTGGTCGATTGACTCCAAAGGATGATTTTGCAGCTTGTTCACAATAATCAGTATGGGTTTATTAAAACAACAATTTAGGATTGTTTGGTGTGGGCTTACGAATATTTGCATCAATGTCATCTGTCTAAAAATGATATTACTATCTTCAAGTTAGATTTTGAGAAAGCCTTTGATATGGTGGAGCACAATGCAATTATCCAAATCTTGCAAAAGAAAGGATTTGATGACAGGTGGGTTAGTTGGATTAAAAACTTGTTTAGACCTACAACTTCTTCAATATTGCCGAATGGTGTACCAAGGAAATGCTTTGATTGCAAAAGAGGGGTTAGACAGGGTGACCCACTTTCACCACTTCTATTTGTCCTTGTAGCAGATCTACTACAAACAATTATTAATGAAGCGTATAGAAGAAATCTTAATATCCCAATTCCATTGACAACAGATGCAGATTACCCTATTGCTCAACATGCGGATGACACCTTACTTATTATGGAAGCGGACGTAAAAACAAATTTTCTATCTAAAGGGGTTGATGAATACTTTTGCTTCTTTCACAGGGCCACGAGTGAATTATAACAAATCTTTCATAGTTCCTATCAATGTTAGTGAAGCTTAAATGTCCATTCTAGCGAATACTTTTGGATGTCAAATTGGAACCCTCCCTTTCACTTATTTGGGATTAACACCGGGAACAACAAGACCAAGAGTAAGAGATTTCTTTCCATTGGTTGATCGAGTGGAGCGTCGTTTATCTAGTTGTGCAACTTATTTATTCTATGGCGGCTGGCTCACAATGATCAACTGGCAACATCTCATCTCCTAACCTTTTATATGTGCTCTCTGAAGATTCCTGTCATCAATAATATTGATCGGGCTCGAAAGCATTGCCTTTGGAGAGGATCGGACTTAAACCAAAAAAAGGTGGAAATTTAGCTGCATGGGACATTGTCTGCAAACCAAAAAAATAAAGGGGGACTTGGTGTAATAAACCTACAAACACAAAATGAAGCTCTCCTTGTGAAGAATTAGCACAAATTCTACAATGATTTACCCTGGGTTAAGTTGATTTGGGAAAGATACTCTAACAACAATGTCCCACATAGTTCAAGGGTTCAAGGTTCTTTTTGGTGGAGAGATATTACAAAAAAAAAAACATTACTATTTTCAAAGGGATTTGTATGTCAACAATTGGCTCTAGCTCCTTAGTACTTGTTAGGTTGGATTGCTGGAATTCTAGCCTTTTTTGGCGAAATACCCAGCAAACTTTATTTTTGCAAAGAATCAGCAAATTCCAGTGGCTGACTTTCTACACAACCCAGGTATAAGAGAGCTATTTAACCTACCTTTATCCATTGATGCTTTTGATAAATTTGCTACATTCAGTGATGATATCAAACGATTTCTGCCCATAAACAATTACCATGATACTTGGACTTACATATGGGGCTCCACATAATACTCTTCTCAAATATATTACAAGTTGTGCTTAAGTTCTCTCAACCCACCACGACCTCTTGAATGGATATGTAAAAGCAAGTGTGTTATGAAGCTTAAGTTTTTTTGCATGGCTTTTGTTGATGGATAGACTAAACACTAAAGATATGCTACTCAAGAGGCATTTTCGCTTTGAGGGTGATCAGTATTGTGTGCTATGTCAATATAGCGAGGAAGAAAAATTGAATCATCTTTTTTTTTTTGCCAATTTAGCTTGGAATACTATTGGTATCAATTGGGACAATTCGATAGATATGAATTTCAAAGTGGATAGAACAAGATCAACCTTCAATTATATGTTCCATATGTAAATTTTTATTATTACTGCTTGGCACATTTGGAAGCAATGAAATGACAAAATGTTTAAAAATATCACGCCAAATATTTCTACATGAAAATGCCTTTTCAAGAATGAACACGCATTGCATGTGCACCGAGTAAAAGAAGAACATAGACATAATTTTTTATTGGCTAGAAACAATACCCTAGTGATCTTTGCCCCTAGAGGGTTGTAACCTTTTTTTCACCTTTTTACCTTGTACATAACCTTTTTTATTATTTATATCTACATTCGGCAAAAAAAATATTGTGGTGGTTTTACTGTTCCCTTTGATACTGTAGCATCCGATCTAGACCGTTCGCTTTGGATCGTACGGTGGAGACAATACTCTAATGCATGCCACCGTAGATCCTCTACATTTTTCTTTCCAACGCAGAAGACCCGTTTCCTCGACTCATGCTTGATTATTGGAGCAAAACAGAAATTACCACATGGGATGGTTTATATAATATTTTGTGTATATACCTGCATAGAGCTTACTTAAAATTTTAAGCCTATTTACAGAACTACGGGGGAAAAAGGAGGCAGTTCATATTTCTACCAGCATCAAAATATTAATTGTTGAATGTACAAAAGTAAACTGCTGAACAAGTATACAAAAGATGATTCCAGCCTCTATATGCATCGGATCTGGTGTCTTTTGCACCCTCAAGTCTCACTTAGATCCACCCATGTCTATTAGTACTAGCCTACAACTGTAACTTCCTTATTAATTTGCTTTGACAAAAGAAGAAGAAGAAGGTTTCAGCTCAACAAACCAGAAGTACGTATTTTGTAATAGTAGCAAACCTAAAAATGCTTAAATGTTTTGTGAATCGGACCAAACTATATCTCTGCTGTATAAAGGAATCAATTCAATCAGAATTTAAAGAATCAACAGAATCTTTGTTTGTTGACGACTCACTTTCGAAGTATGGCCTATGTCATCCTGATCTGGAAGCTGACTTGTCAGGACGCCAGAAACTCTTTATAGCAACTAGAAATTGCTGTTTCACAGTGGCAGTTTCATAGTGCAGGGACTTAAGAACTGGGTGCATCTTTTTTATCATTTCCATGGTGTCTTTCAACACAAACCATCTGCCAGGTCTCAATATCCTGTCGATTTCAGCTGCTACTTCAATGATGTCGCACCTAAAGGAAAGACACAGAGACCACGCTAGATTCTGACAGAAAGGGAGCACAGCTGCTGTAACATTCCTGTTTTCAAAACAGTAAATAGTATTTACTATTTAGATTTTTGATTTCTTACGTATTTTTAAATTACTGAATTTTCGCAAAAACTTTCAACTTCCTTTAAGCTTGGGTTTGTGTTTCAAACACCCCGACCGAGTTAAAAATTCATGTTTTCAAAATAGTAAATAGTATTTACTATTCGGATTTTTGATTTCTTATGTATTTTTAAATTACTGAATTTTCGCAAAAACTTTCAACTTCCTTTAAGCTCGGGTTTGTGTTTCAAACACCCCGACCGAGTTAAAAATTCAAACTTTGGATTCGATTCCGCTTTTCGAATTTTGAGCTTTTCTTCAAATTTCTCTCCCTCCTCCCCCTGGGCTCAGCCTACTCCTCCCCTTGGGCCGGCCCGCACCTCCTGGCCCAGCCACTCCCGGCCCATCTCCCCTCCTCCCTACCTCCTGGCACGGCCCGCCTGCTCTCTCCCCCGGCCCGCTCGCCTGTTGGCCTATTCCCCCTCGGCATACTGTGCCACCTTCTCTCTCTTCTGTTATCTCCGTCTCAGCCCAGCGCTGCGCTCCTTCTTCATTCTTCCTACCCCTCTCTCTCTCCCGTGCGAGCACGCCACCGCCCCTCCTCGCCAATCCCCCTTTGCCACCCTCTGCCCCGCTTGACTGCAGCGCCCATTCCCGCCTAGTCCCCTCACCGCCCCTCCTCGCCAATCCCCGCTGCCACCCCTGCCCTGCCCGGTCCTCTCCGTGCGCAGGCACTCATGACCGACCCCGCGCCGCCTGAGCTCCCTCCATCCCCTCTGTCCCTCCTCTCTGCCTATAAAAGAGCCCCATTGCCCCCCTTGTGTACCCTCGCTACCTCCTTGCTCTCCCCACGTTTCCCTCATTTCTCCCCAGTAAGTTTTCCCAAGAAAATCGCTGTGCAACCAAAGCTCGCCATATTTTCTTCCTTCCCCGGTACTACCACCCATTCAACACCGGTAGTTCTGCACTTTCCAGCCTCCGGAACTACCACACCCCTCAGGTACTACCGTCGTTTCAACGCCGGTACTACCGCCCTCTCGCAACCCCGGTACTACCGTCTCCACATCACCGGTACTACCGCCCACCTCGCGCATCTGGTACTACCGCCCCCGCCTCCCGGTACTACCGCCCGTGCCACCTCCGAGATCGAGCGCTGTGCTGCGCCACGTGTCGGCTCCTCGTTTTTCCGGCTTTTCTGTTTTTCTTTTCAATTAAGAATTTCAATAGGAAAGCTTCAAAAATTCGTATCTTTTTCATTATAACTCCAAAAATTATGAAACTTGTTTCTAAAATTTTCAAAAATCAAGATCTTACTTATGGCACTGGTCTTGTTCAATTTGGAGTTCATTTGTTATGAGTTTGGTATTTATTTGCTCTCTCTGCTGTTGTGTCTTTTCCGGTACTTTCGTCCGCTTAGGGTTCTAAGACGCAGGAGACCTCCTCTTCAACCAACCTCAAGAGTACCAAGACCCCGCTACCTTTAACCAAAGGCGAGTCAATACTTTGATCATTTTGAGCCTATATTTTATGCAAATTATGTTTATTTAAAATAACAAAGTTGCATGCTTTAATTCTGTAATAAAATGTATGTTAAAGCTTAAGGTAGTTAAACACCCATTTGATGATTAATTAATTATTACTCATCCTTTGATAAATTGAATCCCTCATTCCATATCACCCTAGTAATTATGTGTTAAATACTACTATAGGTTGTACTTAAGCGACATGCTAGACTTACTTAAGTAACAGGACAATAAATATCATGTTTATCATCTTTTAATCATGAAAGTGGTTTTGGGTAGTCATTGGATGTAAATGACTGGCGTGTTGTGTTAGTTGATTTTTCTCCCCAAAACCCTAAATAACTTGCTAGTACCACATCTGGGCAGATGGAAAGAGTGGTGGGTTCGGATGTAGCACGAGAATGGTTGGTATGTGGTATGAACCGTCCAGATGAATTAAGAACTTGATCTTGTCATGACCTCCTGTGTAAAACAAGTACAACCGTAAGTCTGCAAAGTGCAACTTGGCGTAGTAAAATTATTGATCCCTGAATGTCATCCCACAACTGGTGTTTGAAAGTGTACAAGCAGCAGGATGTACGCTGGCTTGAAAGGGACACCGAGGAGGGTGAAGTTGCCAGCTGCACTAGTCGTTGTGGCCAGGGCCAGCTGCGCTAGTCGTTGTGGTGAACATCCTGCACAACTTATGGAATTGGCCATAGGATGAGATGACGGAAGGGGCAAGGTAGTTTGAAACGTTACTGTGATAATCGCTCAACTACATGACTAAGGAATCATGTAGGGTAACGAGTATGATTATCTCTTGTGGGTACAGTGTACAACCGTTGCAGAGTCTAAACTGTTTAAACAGTCGCGCCTACGGTCAAAGGCGAACATGGGATCTTAACTTGAGTTAGTTCTATTACAGAAACCTTTGTGGGTGGATTACAACCAGGACGGCTCACCTAGCCCGAGGTTGGATTTTTCCTGAGCCGTCGAGCTCAGTGGTGTGAAGGAGCAGAGGTAGCTCCAACAAAATGATGCATGTGTAGAGTTCGATGGAGGGAACCTCTACTGTTATTTAATATTGCACTTACTCTCTTTAATAAAATGCAATTTGTTTAAAATGCCAAGTCATAGGAGTTTGTAATTATGATAATTAAAAATGTTGCTTTAGCAAATAAAAGAACCCGAGCCATCCTTGTTAAGTCTTGCATGTATATTATTGCATACTGTGTGTTGACTCGCGAGCACGGTGGTTGTGCCTACTCTCGCTCCCCCAAATCTTCCGGATGATATGGATCAAGGAGACTATGCGTACTACAAGGATCCCGAAGTTGATGGCCAAGGGAACCCTGAAGAATAGTCTAGATTATGTAGTATAGGTCTCACCCCAGTCTAGTGGACTCGTCGGTACTTGCGTACAACCGATATTACTCAATCCTTGGATAATATCACTCGTACGTAGGTCACCCCAGTCGCTTGCCTGTGGAGAGTTGAGCTCTATCCCCTCTTTTGCTTTCGCTGTAGCTACGTGCTTGTATGTGATGTAATCAATTTGTCCTGGTGGCCCTTATGTAAAACTCGACCCGACGTAGTTTATGTCACTCTGATGTATGTTTGTATTTGAATGGCTTAATTAATGCCTTGTATGAAATGATTCAGCAATGAGCCTATGAGTGCTACCTACTAATCCAGGGAGTAGCACAGTATTTTCACATAGGATTCGGGATTTAGAAATCCGGGTCCGACAGCTGCACAAGTAGTAAAATTCTTAGAAATGTATTTCCCCAACGTTGTTATGCTGATTATGTATTGAAACATTAGTTTTTAGTATATTTAGCACTAGTAAAATATAAAGAATCCTTGGATGCTCCAAATAGTCCATAAGGGCAGCATTATCCTGTCTTTGACAACAACACATGGAGCTTGTCTCCCTCTTGCCTCCCTCTTGCTCTCCCCCCTCTTACTTCCTCCCTCCCTCGAGCAGCTAGCAGCAGGCTGCAGGTACGTTGTTATGAACTTATATATACATAGAAAATGAACCATCACTATAAGTTTAATATAATTTTTATGTTACTTGTAGCTACATGGTGGATAACGTTTGGAGCGCAGACACCAACACTAACAAAATATGTCTTACGGGTTGTCTCACAATGTGTTTCCTTCAGTGGATGTGAACGTAATTGGAGCACATTTGCATTGGTGCATACACAATTGAGGAACCGTTTTGAGTACAAGAAACTGCATAAGCTCGTATATATCCACTACAATCTAAGACTACGATTTCAAGAGCATGAGACTAGGAATGAAGATAGGGATGTAGATCCTTTTGGCGATCTAATTAATACCACTATATACGATAAAAAGAACTCAATCCATGAGTGGCTTGATAGCTCTATGACACAATCAGAGCCCCTACTAGACGAGGAAGATGAGCCCCCTATGCCATCCATAATTGTAGTTGATGCCACCACTCAGAAGAAGTTAGATAAAACACTAGATGATGAATCGTTGAAGCAATGGGCAAACAAAAATATTGGCAAAAGTCATGTTGGAAAAAGAAAATATTGTAGCCAACTAACTGAAAAATTGGCTACGGACTTTGCCCCACTTACACAAATAAGGAAACAAGTGCCTGATAAGAAGAAGAAAAAGGTCATTGAGGAGGATATTGTGGGAAGCGATGAAAAAAAATGAAAAGTCCGCCATATGATGAAGTCCAGTACCAAGAGTTTGGCGGTAGTAGCTCTTCGTCGTCCGATGATGGTGCTGATGGTGGAACAGCTCATGATGCAGGACAAGACCAACCATTGGAATTCACCTTCTGGTGATGATTTTCATTTGTTAGACATATCTTCTGATCCTACTAGCCATTACAGTCTTGTATCCTTCAATAACAATGTCAGAATGGTTTACCAGTGGGTGGAACTCGGATACTACCAATAAATTTATAATCATTGGCTACAATATGCCCATGAAACACACATTTGGGATCAATACAAAGCTCACCTTGCTTAATTTGAAGGACTTGTACTCTATGATAACAATGACTATATTACACAACCTTCGCGTTTCTTGATAATGTATTGGTATGAATTACTACTCTATTATTGTTTTTAGTATGCTAGTCAAGTTATTATTCATTACCATTAACTTATGTTTTTATTATTTTACATGCTTTAGAACACTTGGAGGAGAGGACTACCCTAGAGAGTGAAGCTAGCAATGAGGACTTTCTATGTACAACTTCAAACACTTTCTAATTAATAATTGCATTATTCCAAATTTTAAATTGATAATTACCAATTTTCTCTATTTTTTGGTTTTTCCGGTTTTTCAACCGGTTTTTCTGGTTACCGTTTTCGGGAAAATCGCAGTTCAAAATTTGGTTGTCGAAATTTGACCGGATTTTCTGGTTACCGGCCGGTTACAGGTACCGGTCTCCGGTCGGGATTTCCGTCGGATCCGGTTTTTGGATCCCTGTCCTTGGGTATGTGTTGAAAGATTCACACAAATCATGATATACCCCAATCAAGCCTCTGCTGAAAATAACTGGCAAGGTATCTAGCTGACCAGTATGTACAACATTCATAACCCATAAAGGTTTATCGATATTATAAGTGGTGCCGCAATCTGGTTCAACAAAACAAAGCCTGATTAACATCCAAATCATGAAATGGAGTATTTGATTAGTTCGATAACAAATGTACGCTATGCAGATCAACATCTAATTAAAAATAATATATTTTAGTATCAATAAGGAGGTTTCTGAATTCTGATTTGCTTGATCCCCGTAAGAAAAGGGATATATGACTTGGTAAGTATTAGCATCCCATAAAAAGCAACCTTTACTCAATTGCTGAATGAATGGATGAGTCGGTTCAAGCCATCATACTACACAAAAACTACACATTCAGAATGAATGGCAAAAAACTCAGGTCCAACCAGCATCTATTTAATCTCTAATTCTTCATGTATCAAAAAACATCCTTGAAGTAGAAGAACTAAAACTATGAGGATTGATATTGCAAAGTCATACGGAATGAATTTCACAAAATAATCAGCAGAAATGACTTGTTTCCAATACTCTGTATCAACATCAAACTTCTCTTTATAGTAGTAGCAGAATCATCAGGTATAATTGAGTATCTGACAATAAGCCTTTCAGGCCACGGAACGTGCCAGTTGTTTCTTTCATCTGAACTGGAATCAGCAGTTGACAAAAGGCAACTATCAAGAGGAGCATACCTACAAAAGCAAAGATAAGACCAATGGTATACATGACACCAAATAGAAACTACAGTATAAATCATTTATGATGTCCACAACATCTGTAACCAGGACAAGTTGCAGATGGTATCTATCAGTATCATGTCACTGCTGTCCACCAGTGAGCCAGTAGGTTATAATCAGAAATAGGCCACTAGTAATGGCTAGCTACAGAGGACATATCCACTGCATTCTAAGTTTTGGTGCATCCAAATGCACTCTTCGAAACATGGAACAAATGGTCATGAAAAAATCTGAAAAAATTGACATCATTGACACAAAATCAATCCATCATGCCACAAAATTTCAAATCTAAATCCGATATAGACATGGGAAAACAAAAAAGACAAATCCTGCTGAAAATGAAATCCAAAAATAAAAGAACAGAAAAGGAAAAAGGTATTATTCATTGAATTTTGTCTTTTTTGTTTCTCCTAATATAGGTTGCATTTTTAGTTGAACTTTTTCAAGATGCTTGATTGCATCATGGCTAGACATTTTTCAAAGCTTAAGTGAAAAATATTGCCCTTTGCTTAGAACTTAGAAGCGACAAGTTGTTAGTGTTCAAGAAAGCGCTAGATGCCAAGGTTATTAAGTCGTAAAGTTGAGTCGCCGTGCTACCGACTTGCGATTAGTCGCGACTAGTCCCAACTAGTTGAAGATAAGTCTCTGCTTATTTCATAGACATCTACCACCTGTTGTTGCTTATGTATTTCTAGATCTACAATGGAGTAGAGCAAAATAGTAGCTTCCTATAAATGCTGTGAAGAAATAAAGTACTTGCCATTAGCAGACCAATCGACCCTGCACCTTGCACAGTGGACGATGTCAAATACATTCTCAGGGAAAGGAATCTTTTGTGTTCCAATCACTGCTAAAAATGTTGGAATTCCACGCTCTAACGCAAACTGTATCTGAGCTTCATGCTCATCTTTTGGGGCAAATGAGATAGTAATGACATTCCTGTCAAGCAGGTATCCACCAAATCTGGCAACACCACATCCAACATCCAGGGCAGTTCTTGTGTGTGTTCCCCATTGAATGCCCGGCATTATCTATAAACGAATTTATCACAGGTAAATTATAATATGACTGCAGGAGAAGATAAAAAACAAAGAAGATATGACAAAGAAACTGATGGCAGCATTCCTGGGAAATGTTTAAATGACTAAACCCCAACAAAGAGTAATTATTTTAGCAATGCAAGCACACTGCACACCCTTTGTGTTCACCCCACAAATCTCAAAATTACAAAATGAAAATACTTAACATTGACATTGAAATTGACTAAACAGAAATACATATAAGAAGCATAGTAATTCACAAGTACGCACAACTCACTTGGCCATCAAACAAGTTAAGGAGCCTTCCTGCAAAGTTGGCCTGTTTAAACATAGATAAAGGTGATACCGTAATATCTACCTGTTCAATAAACTGAATGTATCTCGTAACACCAGCTTTGAATTGAGTTCCACCTCCGGGGAAAACAAGATAATCACCGGACTTTGTAACCCAGTTCTGGTCCTTATACTCCACCAGTTTTGGGTGAGGAACATTGTTGTACCAAATCTGGAATTTGGAAAGGAAATCAACTATCATCTGTAGTCATCTAATGAAATATTTAACCACAGAAGGCTTTCATTTAATCAAGGTGAATATACAAGATTCGCTAGCTGCCTTGAAAGTTGAAACTTGAAACATCATAAAAATACTGGTCGAAGAGTCCGTGTACAAAAGGAGATATTTGAGCATGTTAAGGTTCCTAATGCTATTAGACATCAAGATTATTATATAGCTCCTATATATTATGCATATTATTCCCAGTCTTGCTTCACTATAGTAGCTTCCAAAAACAGAGGGATGTTCTTAGTTTGAAGCGCTCTTTGATTGTATTCTAATCTCAGAATATTACATTGGAAATTGGCCCCATGGCACAACCAAACAACCATCCTCATGAGCACCCAATAACATAAACAAAAACGGCATGGAAAATTATAAACGAAGAAAGCAGAGAACATCAACAACCAGAGCCACTTCCCTCCCTTACCGACGAAGGCGGGCGCGCAAGGTCCTCACTATGTCACGGCTGCGTGGCCACGGCACGAGCGGCCGATACCCCGCGGGCATCGGCACCGGGCAAGGTCATCACTATGTCACGGCTCCCGGTGCTCCATGTGCCGCCTCGAGCGCAGCGCCTTGATCGCCCTGGGATGTAGTCCGCCGCCGAGACCCCTCCCCAAACCTGCACGTCTAGTTGTGATTGAGTTTGCTGGGTATTTGAATTAGTGATAAGAGATATCAGAGACTTACGTATAATAGTTGTATTCAGTTAGCTAGGTATTTGAATTAGTTATTGGGTCTGGCCCATGTAACTGAGTAGGAAGCGATTGATAAGCTCTGTCACTACGCGATTTCAGACATTATCGAAAAGAATCAATAAAGTAGCTCGACTTTCCCCTTCCTCCTGCTGCTTTCTCCCTTTTGTGGTTGCGTATGGTCTGATCTTGACTTAGGCGTTATGCCGGCGAAGAGTTCACGACAGTTTGGTATCAGAGCTGTGTTCGATCCGTCGGCTTGTTCCTTTATTCTCGTGGCCTTGACGGGTAAAATCCCGCGGGAAGGTTGGCGATCGTTTAGGCGATTGCTGTAATCCCCAACCCGAGGTTCGGTCGAGTTAGAATGGGAACGCCACGGCTCCAGCAAAGCAAGGGGTCCAAGTCCATCAGGTAGTGGCGGCGATGGAAGGAATGGAGGCTAGGTTGGTGGAGTTATGGAAAAGCGAGATGAAGATGATGCGAGAATAGATGAACTCCCACATGACAGCGATCGATCAACGATTGAACCAGCAAGGAGCTAGAATGGATGAGATGCGGCTAAAGGTGACCATGTCAATGGATTCAATCGGCAAGGTACAACAAGAACAGGTAATGGTCGCAAAAACCCTTAAAGCATCAGCACCACCTCGGCTGTTGATTCTACCCAAAGAAGAGACTGGAATGTTGGGAATAAGACTTGGAGAAGGCATGATTCCACGGGCGGCGATATCGACCATTCCTCCAGCGCCGAATCTACCCCAGGTACAGTTCCCTCTCCCTACCCCAATAGTGGCAGAGATACAGGAGACTAGCAGAGGGACATGGATGTCGAAAATGGAGTTTCCCAAGTTCGATGGAACGGACGTCAGGATCTGGGTAGATAAGTGCCAGACTTTCTTTGAAGTGTACAAGATTCCAAAAGGGTTCAAAGTAGCGGCTGCAACGATGTACATGACTAACAGAGCTGCTCACTAGTACCAGGCTTACAAGATGTCCAATAGATGACATGATTGGGAACAATTCAAGGAAGTTGTGATAGCGGAATTCAAAGGGAGCATTCAAAGGGACAAGATGAGGGAACTGCTGATTTTGAAACAAACCAGCACGGTGGAGGAATACCGAAGAAAATTTGATGAAATTGTGTATCAACTAAGACTGTATGATCACAACATTGGGGGACTGATGTTGGTGACTAGATTAGTGCTTGGGCTGAAAGAGGAGTTGAGGGATGCAGTGGAGTTACAAATGCCAACCTCAGTAGCAATGGCAGCCACTTTTGCCTGTGTGCAAGGAGTGTTGAAGAGAACAAGGAAAGGAATGCACATGAGTCGGAATTCTGGATACACTGTCAACTCTGGAAGGGCTAAAGAGAGTATTAAAAGGAATGACTCCAATCAGAGTTCAAAGTTTGAAAAGGGGGAATTGTGGGAAGCCAAACAACTGAAGGATTATAGAAGAGCCAATGGGTTGTGTTTCCGATGTGGTGACATGTATACCCTGGCTCATAAGTGTTAGAAAATACCACATGGACAAATACAGGCAATTCAAGCTCAAGAAATTCTGTCAGATGAAGTTCTTGATGCAGTAGTTGCAGATGAAGAAGAAGAGGTGGTAGAAATGCAATTATCTTTAAATGCTGCCTCAGGTTTAGACCATCCAAAGACCATCAGGGTAAGAGCCTTGGTGGGAGATCAAACAATGTTAATGCTAATTGATTCTGGAAGTTATCACAGCTTTATAAATTCAGAGTTAGTGCAAAGAATTAGAGGCAAACGACATAGTCAAAACAATGGCAGTAAGGGTGGCTAACGGATAGAAGTTTATATAGTGATAAAGTAATGCTTGGAATGATTTGGTGGTCACAAGGTAGCACCTTCCAACATGATATGAAAGTAATGAAACTAGGAGGGTATGATGCCATTCTTGGACCAGATTGATTAGAGAAATGTGGGGTAATAAAATATCGTTGGAAGGAGAAATGGGTGGAGTTTGAACACAAGGGAAAAATTATTAGATTGCAAGGAATTATAGATCCAGAAAATTCAGTGGAGCTACAAGAGATCTCAGTGGAACAGGTGGAGAAATGACATAAAGGGAATGAGATTTGGGCAACAGTTGTATCGGAGAAATCACAGGAGCAGAATCAAAAGAAATAGTGGGGCAGGACTAAACCTATGGATTACTGTTCACATGAACAGTAACTACATCCCTAGGTGGGCCGCCAGCATATGGGCCATGTTGAGTATGATTACAAAGCCCAATTTGGCCCAAATAAGTGATATAGCATCTTCTTTTGACGATTATGAAGTCTACAGAAAGAATTTGAAGGTGAGACTGGATCCATTGGAAAGCTCTCGGAATAATCTTTACAACAAGCCCAAGAACACCCGAATCGGACTCCGTTTGCAAAAGTTACGTCTATTTTAAGTTGGTGCTGTCAGGCTGATTCCGGAGGCCGAACTGGATTCCAAAACAGGTCCAGCTCGAACTACTTGCTTCTCTTGGACCAAAAGTGACATGGAGCTGCACATATATATATTTCATCATTAGGTAGCATCATATAGTTCATATAATATAAATACACTCCTAAAAACGAGTTCACCTGATAATTTAAGTGAAGCGTACGAGCTCTTGTAATTGGAATTGCAAGCATAACAAATGTGGTTGTATCCATAGGGGTCATGTCCTCATCATCCTCCCCTTCTTGAAAACAAAGCTGTCCTCGGCTTTCGATAAGCTGAAAATAGGGTAACAAAGAAGCCAAGGTGTATGCATGATATATGTATATGTCATCTGTTTTAGCTGTTCTTCGTTGTTGCACAATTAATGTTATAACACAGCAGCGATCATAAAAGCTCATTGTAATATTAGCCCAAGAATAATCATATATGTTAATGAGCAAAACAAAATTTCTCACACAACAATTATTACAACTAGTTTTGCAAATGTAAGTGAAGTATTTACACAATTCAAATCTCTGAAGTTGTAAACTTGTAGTGGTAGTACATATGGGCAAATCTACAACCTTTGGAATCAAACAAAGTTTATCCATATAATCATATTTCAATTGAGAGTTAGCAAATTCATCTAGTAAGGGTGAAAAGATTTGAAAGTTCTTCCATACTTCAACATTATTGTGCAGATTGTCAATACTAGATGGTGCAATAAGAGATGAACACCTAGCCATTGGATGATCACTAAAGTTAATTTTCCTCTCATAATGAACAAGATTTGGTACACAAGAATTTTTTTTCAAAACAGTAAGCTCCAATTCATCTATGTGATCACAAGTTATGCATATTCGATACACATGAAATTGATTGTCTACACCATAATCTCCAATCAAATTAAACTTATATCCAGGGGTATACACACTAGACAAGGATTTCAAACATGCGATTTTAGAAACTTTCTCCATAGCATGTGACAATTTCATCGGTGGCTCTAACATAATGTAACATAAAGAATCAGCAGGATAAATTCTAGTCAAAACTTCTTTATGTCTAACCAATTCCACAGTATCATTGTATGTGATTGATTCATCACATGAATCGCTTAAAACAGTAGGCAATTCAATTATATTATCACATGGTGCACTCAATTCAACAGGTAAATCAACAAGTTTATCACATGGTGCACTCAAGTCAACAGGTAAATCAATAAGTTTATCACATGGTGCACTAAAATCAATGCAGTCTGAATTCTCTTCGTGAAATATGTGCATATCAGAATTGTTTTCCACTAATTTTTGCTCTAAAATAGCATGAGCAGTAGACAATTGTAATTCTTCACAAGCATACTCACCTTGAGTGATGATAGCACCATGATGTTTACCTTTTTGGCTCTCCTCAGATGATGTAGGTGCATCCATCTCCTCATCTTCCTTCTCAACCAAAGGAGTCAATGGTTCAATCGGCTCATTATCCTCTTCAGCATAGTTCTCAACTTTCTGGAAGTTGTCAGTCATAGAAAAAGACACGAATACAGGCTTGTTCTCATGTTTTCTATCATCAAGTATTCTTAATTTCTCCTCAATCTGACTTTCAACATTACAAGCAAGTATAAATAAATGAGAGAGAGAATTATATTCTTTATGAACAAGAAGGTCCTGAATTTCTTGATTAAACCCAAGTAAGAATCTATTTTCTGTAGCTTCAGCATGCTCCTCTAAACCACAACGCAACAAACGAGTTTTCAATTCATGATAGTATTCCATTACAGTTCTACTAGCTTGATTTAAACGTTGAAATTTAGCTAGTAAATAATCATCATGATATTTAGGAACGAATTCATCTCTCAAAAGTTTCTTTAATGCATTCCAAGTTTGAGGCACTTTTCCATGTCTATTTAAATACTTCCACCAAAGTATTGCGTACTCAACAAAAGCGCTAGTGGCAGCTCTAATCTTTTGCCTATCAGACTAATCATGATATTCAAATTCTTTGTCTAATGCTATTTCCCAGTCAACATAAGCATTAGGGTCAAAATTACCAGCAAATGATGGAAATGCAAACTTAAATTTACCTTGTTCAGGCACAAGAGATGAGTCAATGGTGTTGTTGATCTCACGAAACATCTGACTATGCGATCCTGAACCTGTCATGGTTAGTAGAAACCAAGCATATGTCGCTAGCAACTACTAGGATGTGGTGGTTCAAAATTCGCTCACACTCAAGCCTTCTATCGAATTCTTACCAATTCTTACCAAGCAACAGGGGTGATCGGCAACCAGCGGTGTCAACGTATCTCTGAAGATTAGATGGAACGATTGCTAGGTGAAGGTCAGACTATACGGTGTAGAAGATGTGTAGATTGGAAGGCTCAAATATGGTAGCAAGGATTACCAACAATCAATTCAGTAAATGCAAGTTGAAACATTGCTCAAAGTACTAGTCAATATTGCTGATCCTAGCCTAGAAAGAGCTAGCTAATCAAAGCCTATCCAGAGAAGTGTATGAACGCACACGCAAAGATCAATGTGACTTAATGTAAGCAAAAGAAATTCTCACACCAAGTGCTAGGAGAGACGCTAGCCAACTACTCAAACTTATTTGTAGGAGCACAAGATTGTTCACACGTTGTAGAGCACAAAATCAGAATAACGTGCAATGTAAACAACCCTCTAGTTGAAGCAGTAAACAAAAGCTACTCTCAAAAGATGAAAGAGTAAAGTTTTATATGGCTTATATATACTCGTTTGAAAGGCTTCGGTGAGATCTACAACTTTGCAGTTGATGCGAACCCCAAATTCCGAAGGGAAGACCAAAACAAACGGCAAAAACCGAAACCGAAAACTTGCGACGCAAATTCGGGGCTGAAGATGGCCGATTTTGGGGTCTCTAGAGGGTGAAAAGTGTATTAGGTAAAAACGATGCGACTCGTCGTTATCTTTCCAACGAGTATAAGAACATCCAAAACGGACACTGTATGCAAAAGTTATACCCGTTTTACTAAAGGTGTCTCGAATCGTACTCGGATTGAAACCGAGTCGGGTTCAATCTTCAAACTGCTATATCTTTTGATTCCGTGGGCCAAACTTGCTGAAATTTTTTGTGCAAGCTTGTGGCTACATGTAGGACTCCACCAATTTTCACTGGTTTTTGCGAAAATTTGAACGCTTTCCAATTTTTGCAAAGGTGGACACTCTTCTTTTTACCTTCTCTGTTGATTTTTTCGTATTTTTTCTACCGCGGCTTTTGTTCTTGCGGTTGCTTCTTTCTCCTTCTACTATTTGTTGGCCCTAGGGTTTTCCACAAGTCGCAAATAAAAGCAATGATATTCTCTCTCTTTTTTGGTGCAGATTAGAGGAGTTCTAACCCACGAGTTTTCTGTTTTAGATGCAAAAACTAAGAACCCTAAAAGAACGATTAAGCGACGCGAAGGAAAAATACGATAAGCAATCTAGACAACGACCAACTAGACAATTACTAGAACTAAAGATCAGCAACTAGACACGACAATGTAACCAAAGATTCAACAAGCATACTGAAAAGAAAAAATTGCAAAGGCTCAAACGGCTCGGTATGGATGATAGATGCGAATATTTTTTTGGCTATTTTCTGGACTCTAGGTATGAAAAACAAATCTACTACTAGAAAACTTGAAACTCTCACCGATGAACTGTAGCTCTGATACCACTTGATGAAGACGGGGTGTCCGATCTTTCGATGAGATTGATAAATATCGATTTTGGTGGAGGCGACTCTCGCGATCCGACTACAACCGTACGACGACGCTTGCGCCTTAGCAATCGTTGAACCAACTCCGAGATGTTATTGACCTGCTGGAAGCACGATCAACCTGACCACGAAGGTCTATTCCTGCATGCAATCGAAGAACACGTAAGAACAAGATAAAACACAATCTGATGTATTGCAAATATTTATGAAATTTGATAAGGTGGGATTCCAAAGGATGTCTTAACAGGTAGTCGTTCGACACAACTGAAGAACAATAGTTTGCACAAGGGCTAAACCTTAACTCAACGAAATTCGAGAAAACTAGAGGGGTGCGACCTCCTTATACAGGGAAGGGGAAGCCACAAATCTAAAAGAAATAGTGGGGTGGGACTAAACCCAACTCAACGAAATCCAAGAAAACTAGAGGGGTGCGACCTCCTTATATAGGGAAGGGGAAGCCACAAATCTAAAAGAAATAGTGGGGTGGGACTAAACCCACGGCTTACTGTTCACATGAACAGCAACCACACCCCTAGGTGGGCCGCCAGCATATGGGCCATGTTGAGTATGATCACAAAGCCCAATTTGGCCCAAATAGGTGATATAACATCTTCTTTTGATGATTCTGAAGTCTACAGGAAGAATTTGAAGGTGAGGCTGGATCCATTGGAAAGCTCTCGGAATAAGCTTTACAGCAAGCCCAAGAACACCCGAATCGAACTCCGTTTGCAAAAGTTACGTCTGTTTTAAGTTGGTGCTGTCAGGCTAATTCCGGAAGCCGGACTGGATTCCAAAACAGGTCCAGCTCGAACTGCTTGCTTCTCTTGGACCAAAAGTGACATGGAGCACACACACACACACACACACACACACACACACACACACATATATATATATATATATATATATATATATATTTCATCATTAGGTAGCATCGTATAGTTCATATAATATAAATACACTCCTAAAACGAGCTCACCTGATAATTTAAGTGAAGCGTACGGGCTCTTGTAATTGGAATTGCAAGCATAGCAAATGTGGTTGTATCCATAGGGGTCATGTCCTTATCAGGTATGATGCCATTCTTGGAGCAGATTGATTAGAGAAATGTGGGGTAATAAAATGTCATTGGAAGGAGAAATGGGTGGAGTTTGAACACAAGGGAAAAATCATTAGATTGCAAGGAATTATAGAACCAGAAAATTCAGTGGAGCTACAAGAGATCTCAGTGGAACAGGTCGAGAAATGACATAAAGGGAATGAGATTTGGGCAACAGTTGTATTGGAGAAATCACAGGAGCAGAATCAAGGTGAAGTTCCAGACGCAGTCCAAGCTATTCTGCTCAACTATGAAGAATAGGGTGTATGACCATACCATCAACTTATTACCTGATGCTGCCCAAGTGAACTCCGAGCCATATAGGTATTCTACATTGCAAAAAGATGAGATTGAATGCCAAGTGGCAGAGATGATTCAAGATGGAATAGTGACTACAAGTCTTAGCCCATTTGCTTCTCCAGTTTTACTTGTCAAGAAAAAGGATGCTACATGGAGATTTTGTGTTGATTATAGGAAGCTAAATGCAACAACTGTGAAAAGTAAATTTCCTATGCCAATCGTGGATGAATTACTAGATGAGTTAGCTGGCACTAGTTTTTTTCTTCTCTAAATTGGATTTAAAGTCTGGGTTCCATCATATTAGAATGAAAGAGCAAGATGAGCATAAAATAGTGTTTAAAACTCATCATGGTCAATTACAATTTAGAGTTTTGCTGTTTGGATTGAAAAATGCTCTTGCCACATTTTAGTGTTTGATGAATTCAATTTTTGCACCTTACATGAGGAAGTTCACATTGGTTTTTATGGATGACATTCTAATATATAGCAAGGACTTGGCAGACCACCTCAAACACTTGAGCATAGTGCTAGAAACACTAAGGCAGCACAAGTTGTTTGCACAAAGAAAACTGGAATACCTTGGGCACATTATCTCTGATCAAGGAGTTGCAACTAATAATGCCAAAACTGAGGTAATGGTGCAATGGCCTACTCCTAGCAAAGCCGCTGAGTTAAGAGGGTTCTTAGGGCTCACTAGGTATCGCAGGAAGTTTGTTAGGCATTATGGGACATTAGCCAAACCTTTAATTGTGTTGATACAGAAGAAGGGGTTTCAGTGGCATGAGGAAGCACAAAAGGCATTTGATAGATTAAAAGAGGCAATGACTCATATTCCAGTGCTGGCATTACCAAATTTTCATCAACCATTTACTATAGAGACTGATGTTTGTGATAATGGAATAGGGGCAGTACTTAGCCAACATGGGCACCCTGTAGCCTTCTATAGCAAAGCTCTTGCAGTGAATAACCTGAAGCTATCAATATATGAGAAGGAGTTTTTAGCAGTCATGATGGCAGTGGATAAGTGGAGATAATATTTACAGAGAGGACCATTTGTCATCAAAACTGATCACAAAAGCTTATGTAACCTAGAAGATCAAGTATTGCATTCTGAATTGCATAAAAAGGCCATGACCAAGTTGATTGGGTTACAATACAAGTTTCAGTATCAAAAATGCGAAAATAACATGGTGGCAAATGCTTTGTCTAGAGTTGGGCATCTTTACCACATTCAAGCAGTCTCTGTGACACAGCCCTTGTGGATTCAAGAGATAATAAATTCTTACGAGGTAGATAATCAGGCTCAGGAGCTCATCTTACAGTTAGCAGTAACTGGTGCGAATGATCAGGGTTACTCTATAAAGGAAGGAATTATTAGACATCATGGGAGGATCTAGGTTGGCGCAAATGCAGGACTTCAAACAAAATTGATTCGAGCCTTTCACACTTCACCTCTTGGAGGACACTCGGGCATTCAAGCCACTTATCAAAGACTTAAAAAACTGTTCAGTTGTCAGGGCTCAAGTTGGACGTGGACAATTTTGTTAAGCAGTGTGCAATTTGCCAGCAGGCCAAGCACGAAAAGTGTAAACTACCACGACTGTTGTGTCCCTTACCAGTACCTAAAGGAGCGTGGTAGGATTTGACCATGGATTTCGTTGAGGGCTTACCAAGATCTGAAGGATATAATGTTGTTTAGTTGTGGTGGATCGGTTTACCAAGTATGGACATTTTCTTCCACTCAGGCACCCTTTCACAGTTGTACAAATGGCAAAGCTATTCCTCAACAACATTGTCAAGTTACATGGCATTCCTCGGACCATCACCCCTGATAGAGATAAAATATTTACAAGTTCAATGTGGAAAGAATTATTCAAGCTCTGATACTAAGTTGCAGATGAGTACAACGTATCACCCACAAACCGACGGTCAAAGTGAAAGAGTTAATCAATGTCTCAAAATGTATTTGAGGTGTTTAGTACAGGAGACTCCAACTAAGTGGCATCAATGGTTGTCCTTAGCAGAGTGTTGGTACAATAAAAGCTACCACACAACTTTGGGATGCACTCCTTTCAAGGCCTTGTATGGAATGGAACCACATTATGGTATTTTACCTGATCTGTCATCTGCAAGCAATACAACAGTGATAGATATCCTGTCAGAAAGAGAAGCTTACTTTGCATTTTTTAAAACAGTAGTTGGACAAGGCTCAATTACGAGTGGAACAGTATGGTGATAGAAAGCGGTCTTGGAGAGAGTTCCAAGTAGGTGATGAAGTCTTTCCTGAAGCTGCAACCATATGCTCAATCCTCAGTGGTTATTCATCTTTATCCGAAATTGTCATACAAGTATTACGGACCATATACCATTCTGGAGAAGATCGACGCAACAGCTTGCAGATTGGAACTGACAGATGGCATCCAGTGTTTTGTATTTCGCAATTGAAGTTTGAAGAATCTAGACCCATCATTACGAGTTAATAGAGTATTTTGGTGATTAATGGTAAAAATATTTGTGAGACTAACACTTTGATTGTTATACCTATTGTTTAATCTAAATTGGATGAAAATATGAAAATCAAAGAGGTATGCATTCGACATCATATTCTTATATCTTCTTGCATTTCTCGGATCTAAAATATAGGTTGAACTTCACTAAAAGTCTAACTTGAATATGTGCATGTGTTTTTAATACACATTTGTGTATGCACACATTGAGAGGGAGTTCACTCTATGTTTTGTGGTTTCATTAGCATTGATCCATATTCTTTTATCCACATATATTAAGGATCTCTACTTTGAAACATATCCATTGAGTGTATAAAACTTGTGTTGTTCACATATACTCATATGTCTTTCTATTCAATTGTTTGCTACTGTGATGGTTATCATCAATTATTAAAAAGGGAAAGATTGGAGTATCACGACCCACAATTGTGAGTTAATGGTATGTTGTGGTAATTAATGACAATCACGTTATGGGACTAACTGTCGTAGGGGTGGCCCCACCGGTCACAACGCACAGGCGAAGCAACCGTCAGAACCCGGGGGGCGACCCCGGGTGAAGCCTCCAGGGTGGACCCAAAGCCTCCCCGAAGGGCCCGAAGCCCCACGAGGCCTGGAGCTGCAGGACCTCCGGGCCACCTCCGAGGTGGACCCGAAGCCTCCCCGAAGGGCCCCGAAGCCCCGCGAGGCCCGGAGCAGCAGGACCTCCGGGCCACCTCCGGGGTGGACTCGAAACCTCCCCGAAGGACCCGAAGCCTCGCGAGGCCCGGAGCAGCAGGACCTCCGGGCCACCCTTGGGGTGAACCCGAAGTTTCTACTACCGATCCTGGATCGGAGGCACCAATGGGATGGACCAGGTCTAGGAGCGCCCACCATGGACCAAAGCCTAGGCGTAGGGGGGAATGTCCCTGCAACCCCTATGCGCACAGTACTATTATAGGGTCAGAAGGGTAATGTACAAGATCCTCACAGAGGACTTTAAATAGGGGGTCACCCCCCCTCCTGTAAGGGGGAGAGGAAAAATAAGCGCAAACTCCTTGATAATAACAATCTCCTCGTTCTTGTCACTGGCTAGTCCCCCCTCTCGAGGATCCCCGGAGCCCTCCTAGGCTTGTCCGAGGTTCCCCCCTCTTTTACTGTATAGCTCATTTTTGCTACGACAGTTGGCTCCGTCTGTGGGGACCGGCAAGTCGAGCACATACCCGAAGCACAAGAATGGCACCCTGTAGAGCCGCTCCGCACGCTCGCACGTCTGGAGCCGCGGCAACGGCCGAACCACCCGGTGCCCCGAGGGCTAAGCGAAGCATAACCTCCCGGGGCGCGGAGCGTGCCGCCTGCCTCGAAGAAGAGATCGAGCACTCCACGCAAGACACCGTGGTTGGCGAGGCGCCCCCTGAGACTCGGGCAGTCGGCCAACCGCTGGCCCCAGCCCCCCTGGGGGCAACACAGAGAGCACACGACCTACTCCAACAAGAGTTGGCGGACCTCCGCCGGGAGCTGTTCGACCTCCGACAGCTGGGGAGCGGCCCCGCCACTGCCCAAGGGGGCGCCGCACTGCCTAGAGATGGAGCGCCTAGAGCCGAGGTGCTCATTCCGCTTCCCCCGCACCGTACTTGGGAGATCCTAGTTCCCCTTGAGCGCGGTCGAGGCGGCCCCGCCCTGGGTTTCAAGATCTTTGGAAGTTCGGCCCTTCGAAGGGTCGACCGATCCCGAGGAATTCCTCTGCGTCTACGAGACCGCCATCGAGGCTGCCGGGGGGGGGGGGATGACACCACGAAAGCAAAAAGCTTGACCCTGGCCTTGGGGGGATAGCGATGACATGGTTCTTTACCATCCCCCGCGCTCTGTGTATGCGTGGGAACAACTGCGGGACCTGGTGCGCAACAGCTTCCAGGGAAACTACGCCGAACCAAAGGGCGTAGGGGATCTGTTAGCTATGAAGCAGGCCCCGGGCAGGTCCCTCCGCAGCTTCTTCAGAAGGTTTGCGGAGGTCAAGTGCCAAGTAAAGGGGGTCAACGAGACAACCGTGGTCAACTCCACAACTTGCGGACTCCAGAAAGGACCCCTGGCAGAGCGTCTCGCCCGCAAGCCCGTCCACTCGGTAGCGGAGCTCTTCGACAAAATGGAAGAATACGCCAGAGCGGAGGAAGACAGCACCTGGTGGGGAGGGACCTTGAGCCACACCGCGGCGGAGGCCGCGCAGCGGAACTAGCCCCGAAGGAAGCTGGAATAGCAGTTGCGTCGGCAAGACCACCCGACCATGAACGCGACAATTGTCTGAGGGGGCAAAACGTGTACAGCATTGAGGGACAGCAACATCCAGGACCCCGGGCGGGTCACGACCGAGGGCGCGGTCGCGGCCGGCAGGACGGAAGGCATCCCTAAGCACGGCTTTTCTCTGACCTTCATGGCGAGGGGTCTCATACAACCCTACAATGCCGGATCCCCAGAGGCGGCCAAGAAAGGCCACTCTTGTTCTGCGACCTGCACGGCGAGGGGTCCCACACCGCCATTCAAGAATACATGGGCCGCGATTGCCCAATAGGGCCAAACGACGAGAAGAGGCCGCAGAACCAACTGCCCGCCCGCCCCTGAGGCCTCGCATCGAAGGAACCCAAGCAGAGCAACGTTAGAGGATCATCAACATGATCACGGGCTGTTCATCGTCAGGACTGTCGTAAAAAACGCAGCGGTCGGCTTACGCACGCCAAATCCACCATGTGGCAACATGCGCAACTTCTAGCCCGCCACGCTACGCCGAGGTACCCATCACCTTCAGCCCCGAAGACGCTAGGGGCGTGCACTTCTCTCACCAGGAACCCTTGGTCATCTCGGCCAACATCGCGAACTTTGAGGTGCACCGCGTCCTGGTGGACGGAGGAAGCTCCGCGGACCTATTGTTCGCTGAAGCCTTCGACAAAATGATGATCCCAAGGGATCGGCTGTTGCCACCAGGCATCCCCCTCGTGGGCTTCGGCGGAAGGCCAGTAACAGCTTTGGGGCAGATCAATTTAGCCGTCACCTTCGGCGACGACTGAACCACCCATACGGAGGTTATCACGTTCGATGTAGTTCAGATTCCGTATCAATACAATGCTATCCTTGGCCGAGCCACACTAAACGCGTTCGGCGCCATCGCGCACCATAACTACCTCTGCATATAGATCCCCGCTCACGAAGGGGTAGTCACGGTGCGGGGGGGGGGGGTCAAGACCTCGCAAGACAGACTGAGCTCGAGGCGTTATCCCCTGCCCGCCTTGTGCACGCGGTGGGAACAGGCGTGGCACAGCCCGGTAGCGCCCGGCAAGGTGGGCGCCGAAGGCCAAGCCTGAAGGTCAGCTCCTTCGGATCCCCATCACCGAAGATGAACCGGACAAAACAGTGGCCCTCGGCGCGGAGCTGTCAGCGAAGGCCTGCGGAGACATACTTGGGGTGCTCCGCCGCAATAAGGACATCTTCGCCTGGGGCCCTGGAGACATCCTGGGAGTCCCAAGGGAAATTGCCGAGCATCGGCTGACACTGTGAAGCGACGCGGTGCCCAAGAAGCAGAAACTGCGCCACATGTCGGTGGAGCGCTTGGAAGCCGCAAAGAAGGAGGTCTCCAGGCTCTTAAAAGCCGGGATGATTAGGGAGATCAAACACTCGGAGTGGCTGGCCAACCCAGTCCTCGTGCGGAAGGGGGAAGGGGACTGGCGCATGTGCGTCGACTTCACCGACCTCAACAAGGCCACACCCAAGGATGATTTCCCCCTACCCCGCATCGACCAACTAGTGGACGCCCCTTCGGGCTGCGAGTTAATGAGCTTTCTTGACGCATACTCTGGTTACCACCAAGTATTCATGGCAAAGGAGGATGAACTCAAGACTGCATTCATCACTCCCATCGGCACGTACTATTACAGTCGCATGCCCTTCGGCCTGAAGAACGGAGGAGCCACGTTCAACCGACTCGTCAATAAGGTCCTTGCCGACCAGCTCGACCGGAACGTTGAAGCTTATGTTGATGATGTGGTGGTCAAGAGCAAGCTCCAGGCTTCGCACATGGCCGATCTCCAGGAGACATTCGCCAACCTCAGGGCGAAGGTTATCATGCTCAACCCAAAAAAGTGTGCCTTCGACGTCCGGGCCGGAAAGCTACTGGGCTTCCTGATGTCGCAAAGAGGCATCGAGGCAAACCCGGAGAAGATCAAAGCCATCCAGGAGATGGCACCCCGCACATCCCGAGAGGTGCAGAAACTCACGGGCCGCCTCGCGACACTCAGCAGATTCTTGTCCTGCTCGGTGGAGCGGGCACTACCGTTCTTCAAAACGCTCTGCGGCGTAGAGCACTTCAGCTGGACCCAAGACTGCCAGGAAGTGTTCCACTAGCTCAAGGAATACCTCGCCAAGCTCCCCAACTTAGCGAGCCCAGCGCAGGGCGCAACCCTCTTGCTTTACCTCGCAGCATCCTCGTCCGCTATTAGTGCGGTACTAATCCAAGACGGAGGAATTCAACGCCCAATATACTATGTGTTCGAGGCTTTGCAGGGCGCCAGAGCCCGGTACAGCGAGCTAGAAAAGTTGGCCTACGCCCTCCTTATGGCCTCCCGCAAGCTCCGACATTATTTTATGGCGTATGTCATCGTCATCCCCACATCCTACCCACTAGCCTTGATGTTGAGGAACAAGGACGCATCCGGTCGCATAGGCAAATGGGCGGCCGAGCTGGCACCGTTCGATGTGACCTTCACCGTGCGCGCAGCAATAAAGTCGCGGGCGTTAGCCGACTTCGTCACCGAATTAACCCCGCAAACAGCAGACCATGCATCAGACCAAGTTGAGGCGCCTTGGGTGATTACCACTGATGGGTCGTGGTGTGCAGTAGGTGCCGGCGCCGCCGCCATGTTAACCGCGCTGGACGGCCGCACAATCTCTTACGTAGCACGCCTCGACTTCCCAACAACAAACAACGCCTCCGAATACGAGGCCATACTGCTCGGTCTACGGAAGGCCAAAACATTGGGCGCGAAGTGCATAATAATCAAGAGCGATTCCCGCCACGTCGCAGGTCACTTCGACAAATCATTCATAGCAAGGGACCCGGGGATGTCCAGGTACTTAGCAGCCGTCCGGGGTGAAGCGAAGAACTTCCACAGCATCACCGTTCAAAGCATCCCTCGCACCTGCAACGACGCGGCAGACAGGCTGGCCAAGATAGCAAGCTCCAACGATAACCCCCCGCCAGACGTACTATACTCCAGGTTGCAGGAGCCATCAACAGCCCCGGAAGCACCAGGGGCTGCCCTCGAAGCACTAGGGGCTGCCCCCGAAGCAACAGGGTCTCGCTCTGTTCTCCAGATCAGTAGCACGAACTGGCGGGACCCTATTCGAAGCTACCTTGGAGGTGAAGAGCCCGACGAAGCAGCCGAGGCGAGCCGCCTAAAGCACCGAGCTCGCAACTACCGCATCATCAACGGTCAACTGTACAAGGGGGGTGTCTGCGCCCCATTACTGCGGTGCATCTCCCAGGCCGAAGGGCAATCTTTGCTGAGAGAAGTACACGTGGGACTCTGTGGAGCACATCAAGCACCACGGTGCCTCGTGGGAAAAACTTTCCGCCAAGGTTTTTACTGGCCTACGTCGCTCAGGGACTCACAGAACTTGGTGCAGCACTGCCAGGGGTGCAAATGGGCCAGCCATCAATTCTAAGGCTCCACCTACACCGTTGCAGCCACTCACTCCAATATGGCCCTTCGCGCGATGGGGCCTCGACATCATCGGCCCCTTCCCCACCACCAAGGGCAGCCTACGGTTCGCATTTGTCGCCATCGAGTACTTCTGCAGATGGGTGGAGGCCGAACCAGTCGCCAAAATCACGGCCTCGGCGGCGCAACGGTTCGTCTGGAGGAACATTGTGTGCGGTACGGGGTGCCCCGGGACATAGTCACCGACAACGACACCCAATTCGATTCCGCAGCCTTCAGAGCATTCTGCCAGAGTGTCGGCACCACCATATGCTTCGCATCGGTCGGACACCCTGAGTCAAACGGGGCGGTAGAGCGGGCCAATGGCAACTTGATGGCCGGATTAACCAAACGCCTCGTGGGTCTCCAGAAGGGGTTATGGTCAGAAGAGCTCCAGAAGGCCTTATGGGCAATCCGCACTTCCCCAACAAGGGCCACAGGCTTCTCCCCGTTCAGACTCCTCTTCGGGGACGAGGCCATGACTCCAGGGGAAATCGCAGGAAGGTCCCTCCGGGCAGCCGAAGGGGGAAGCACAGACGACCGCGTGGTATCAGTAGATCTCCTAGAAGGGCATCGCGTCGAAGCAATCTCAACAATGGCCAAGTACGCCGATGGGGTCGCTAGGGCATACAACCGAAGGGTCAGAATCCGCACCCTGACACAAGGCGACATGGTACTGGCAAATACCACGGCACTGGGAAAGATCAAATCAAAGTGGGAAGGGCCCTACGTCATCACCTGGAGCACGAGGGCGGGGTCCTACTACATAGCAACGCCGAAAGGACAGCAGCTGGACCACACATGGAACACCAAGAGCCTCCGGAAGTATTATCCCTAGATAACACCAGCTACGCCCGGATTATGGTTCCCCCTGGGTGTGCGCAGGGGAACCTTGTACTCATGTAGCTTCATTTTGGAAAAGCAATGAGTACAGCCATGAACAAGACGGAAAAGACGCCTAACGGGGCTCGCACACTAACTCACCTCCGAGGTGTGAAGTGTATAAACTAACACCGTGCATGTCCCACGGCCCCGGTACCAAACGCGATAAATCGCGAAGACGCCTAACGGGGCCCCGAGCCCCTGCGCACACTAACTCACCCCCGAGGTGTGAAGTGTATAAACTAACACCGCGCATGGCCCATGGCCCTGGTACTAAATGTGATAAATCGTGAAGACGCCTAACGGGGCCCCGAGCCCCGGCGCACACTAACTCACCCCCGAGGTGTGAAGTGTATAAACTAACACCGCGCATGGCCCATGGCCCTGGTACTAAACACGATAAATCGCGAAGACGCCTAACGGGGCTCTGAGCCCCGACGCACACTAATTCACCCCGGAGGTGTGAAGTGTATAAACTAACACCGTGCATGGCCCACGACCCCGATACTAAACACGATAAATCACGAAGACGCCTAACGGGGCCCTGAGCCCTGGCACACACTAACTCACCCCCGATGTGTCAAGTGTATAAACTAACACCGTGCACACAAGAGGCTCCCTCGGAGCCCAACCTAAAAAAGTATGGGGGACAGCGTGGGCTTCGCCCCCCCCCCTCGCATAAGCCACAAGGGGCTCCCTCGGAGCCCAACCTAAAAGGTATGGGGGACGGCGTGGGCTTCTCCCCCCTCGCATAAGTCACAAGGGGCTCCCTCGGAGCCCAACCTAAAAAGTATGGGGGACGGCACGGGCTTTGCCCCCCTCCCATAAGTCACAAGGGCCTCCCTCAGAGCCCAACCTAAAAAGTATGGGGGACGGCGTGGGCTTCGTCCCCCTCGCATAAGTCACAAGGGGCCCCCTCAGAGCCCAACCTAAAAAGCATGGGGAGGGCGCGGGCTTCGCCCCCCACCCCCCTCGCATAAGTCACAAGGGGCTCCTCCGGAGCCCAACCTAAAAAAGTATGGGGGATGGTGCGGGCTTCGCCCGCATAAGCCACAAGGACCTGCCACACCGCAAAGTTACAACACTCCAAAAAACATACAATATCACACCGCAAAGTTATAACACTCTGAAAAACATACAATATCACACCGCAAAGTTACAACACTCCGAAAAACATACAATTTCACACCGCAAAGTTACAACACTCCGAAAAACATACAGCGACACTGCACAATTGTACAACAACGCGTCCATAACTCCACAAATTCACGGCGTGAGGTCCCACCCATCCACCTGGGCAGCCCACTCAGCCAGGTCCTCTTCGGAAGACTCGGAGGCAGCGAGACGGTTATATCCCTCCATCGCCCATGCAAACAGCTCCCGTCCGAAGCGCCGAGGGACACAAGACGCACGTACGCTTCATCGTCCTCCCGCCCCGAACGAGGCGGGCCCCCCGCATCAGCTACGCTCGGGCATTCCGAAGCAAAAGCAACGCCTCGTCCCGCCCAGAAGGAGCGAATCTCAGCACGGCCTTGGGCAGCCTTGAGTTCATGAAAGCGCCAAAAGCGCTCCATGGATCCCTCTGGGTTACGATGTTTCCATCGCTACCACCAGGCCCCACGGTAACAAAGTTGAAGGGGCCAGGCGGGGCGCACGGGACACTCAGGGCTTGCGGGACACTTGGGGCTCACGGAGCAATGAGGACTCGCGGGGCGCTCGAGCCAAGTGAGGCGCCCGGCCTTCACACTTCGAGGCGGAGCTGTCACTTTCATGTTCCACCCTCCGGAGGGACGAGGCCCCCGGCCGGTAGCCCACTAAACCATCGTCGGTTGGCCCTAAACAAACAAAGGCAAGCGTACAAGGCGTATTCAAAACCAAGTTTCATTCAAAACATCGGCCATTACAAACTTGTCCCACCCGGCAACAGAAGCCGGAACAGGGCCGGAGCAACAAAGAAAATAAAAAAACCTAGCCTAGCAAAGCTACAACGCGAGGGGCAGTAGGGCGGATGGTCACACCTTGTCACCCCGTGGGGCCCCCCGCCCATTGGTGCCCTTGGGCGCATCCGCCGCCTTGCCCTTCACCTTCCGCTGCAGCTCCCGGCGAAGCGAAGCCATCGCATCATCTCGTCCCTGCGGTGCCCAGAAGGACTGAGCGAAGGCATGCGTCGCCCTCTGCACCATCCGTTCGTTGGCGGCGACATCAGACACTGAGACCACGGGCAGGGAGCGCGCCTCGAGGGCGTCAATGTGCCCGAACCACCCTTCTGTAGCGACAGGAAGGCCGCAGTCCAACCAACCTTCGCGCAGTGATCGCCGTAGGCTTGGGCGGCGGGCAGGAAAATTTGGCCGCCCCGTCGGAGGCGGTCCAACGTCCGATCAACCTCCGGGGCGCCGTGCGATCTCGGCGGCGGCACGGCCCCTAGCGCGGTCACGGTCATCTCCACCGTGTCCATGGCCTGCCAGATGGCACGAGACACCGACTCGAACAGCTCCCTCTCTAAGGTGATCTCGACGTCCAGTATCTCCTTATCACGACGAAGCGTCTCCACCTCGTCGCGAAGACCCTACCGCTCCGCCTCCAGCACGGCTACCCGCGTCTCCAGAGCCTTCGTCTTATCCGCGAGCTGGTCGCGCTCCGAAGAGAGCGCCTAGCTACGCGCGAAGTGCGAGTCCACCTCACCTTGGATCTCCACATACTCCCGCGTGGTGTCTGCATCCAGAGCGCGGGAAAGCATCAGCGTTTGCAGCAACACACCCGAACCACATCAAACAAAAACAAATCTGGACTCACCCTAGCGGAGTTCGCTTCGATCAGCCGAAGCATCTCGCTCATCAGAATCTTCTTGAATAAGCAGGGCACGACAGGGGGGCGGCAAAGCGCGACACCTCCTCGCATACGGCAGCCGCACCAGAGTTGACCTTGAAGTCGTTGGTACACAACGGCCCAAGATCGGCCATAGGATCTGCCCCGGAAGCACCAGCAACATCAGCAGCGCCGCACCGCCCGACACTAGACTACTCTGCACCCACACCAGAACCCCCGCCCCCCAAGGCATCATTGAGGGCACCTTCGCTCCCCCCACCTAAAGTGCAAATGTCAGAGGTGTCCAAAAAAACTCACCAGGGGTCAGCGGAGCATCACCAACGACTCCTTCGACCAGGGTGTCCTCGGTGCCTCGTCCATAAGCCCCCGAGGGAGTCCCGGCGGAGGACCCCTTGAGGGTCAAGCTCGCCACGACAAAAGAACCCATCGTACGAGCCGGTGGCGACAAGCCACTAGAGGCCACCCACTCGATGCGGCCAGAAGGGACCCGGACCACCTTCAAAGGACGAGGCGACGCAGCAGCCGAGTACGGGACACCGTGCCCCGTCGGCCCGCCGCACTGCAACGGAACAGTGTCGATGGGCCCGAGGGCGATTAGCTCTTCAGGCAGCCGGCCCTTACGCCACTTGCCATCGTCAGGGTCCGGCCGCTCCTCGAGAGCGAGGGTAGGCTCCAAGTACACGCGGTTCAAGCGCGCCTCACACACAACTAGCCCCCGCTTCGAGTGCTCCTCGCCGGTATACGGGCCAAGGAGCTGCTCTGTCGCACGGGCCGCCTCGTCCATAGGAAGCACTGCAAAATCGAACCAAATATCAGATAGAACCCAACCATCCAATCACACAAACGCACCGGCACTTACCACTTCAGTCCTCCGGCAAGCCAAGCGCGTGGACAACGTTTGCCTCCGCACCGAGCCGGACGTCCCAACCTTGTGCAAGCGGCCACACCCGAAGCGCGCAAAATTCTTCCACAGGGTTGCGGGTGGAGAGCCGCCGTGTTACAGTTAAAAGGAGCTGAAGGAGCGACTGCTCCCGTGAACTCAGCTCAATCTCCAGGGACGGGTTGAGCCGGATGGGCCCCCCGGACGATCGCAACCCAGCACCCAAGGGGGGCGCATGGTAGAACCATCGCCGGGTCCAGTCTGTCTCCCATCGGTTGCGGGAGGCGGGAGCGAGCAGGTACCGAAGGTAGCGCGCCTTTGGATGGAAATTGACGCTCCCGAAGTTGAGCGTCTCGCCAGTCTCCTTCTTCTTCTTCGGCTGGCAGCGGGCGTAATGAAGATAGGCGAAGAGCCTACCCTCCCCTGTGGCCCTGGCGGAGCGCATTACCCACTCGAAGACCCCGAGTTTCACAAGCGAGTCGGGGTCAACTGGGCAAACTCCAGCCGGTAGAGTTGCAACACGCAACTCACCAATCCCACGCAGGGGAGCCAGAGGCCCGCATCGAGGAAGGAGCAGAAGAGTACTGCCTCGTTGTCCCGGGGCATCGGAACCGTCTTCGCTCCAGGGGCCCGCACGAGGGAGAGATCTGTAATCTTTCCATCCTTGGCAAGAACCCGGAGGACCGCCGGCGTCACCAAGGACCAGCCCAATTCGTCTGTAAGGGCTGCCGGAGCACCCTCGTCTCGCAAGCGCTTCGTCATCTAGTAGCTGAGCGTGGCAAAAGAAAACGGCAAGGTAGAGCGGTACAACTGGGGGATGGGGCCGCAACCCCCCCCCCATATTTATAGCCGCGCCTGGTACACGAAACGACGAGACACGAAACACGAAACACAAAGAGACACGACGGTCCAGCAAGCAACACGTGTGCCCTAGAAACGAACAGTCTCGCACCATTAATGAAGCGACGCACCCCATTAATGAATCGTCGTGAGCCATTAAGGAAGCGGCGCGCCCCATCAATGAATCGTCGCATCGCATTGAAGGCACAACCAATTGCCGTCGGTCAAGACCCGGAGTACGGGGCAAGCGCGTGACCGATCAAGGAACAAGACGGGGTGACAGATCGCTTCGCCAGGCCGAAGGGGACGGTGTGCCCAAGCCCTTCGGAAAAAACGACGCGATTTCAGCCATGGCGAAGAAGGACCTCGACCGCGAGGGGCTTGTCGTAGGGGTGGCCCCACCAGCCACAACGCATAGGCGAAGCAACCGTCAGAACCCGGGGGGCGGCCCCAGGTGAAGCCTCCCTGAAGGGCCCGAAGCCCCGCGAGACCCGGAGCAGCAGGACCTCCGGGCCACCTCCGGGGTGGACCCGAAGCCTCCCCAAAGGACACGAAGCCCCGCGAAGCCCAGAGCAGCAGGCCCTCCGGGCCACCTCCGGGGTGGACCCGAAGCCTCCCCGAAGGGTCCGAAGCCTCGCGAGGCCCGTAGCGGCAGGACCTCCGGGCCACCCCCGGGGTGAACCAAAAGACTCTACTACCGTCCTGGACCGGAGGCACCAACGGGATGGACCAGGTCCAGGAGCGCCCACCATGGACCAAAGCCTAGGCGTAGGGGGGAATGTCCCTCCAACCCTTTCGCGTACAGTACTGTTATAGGGTCAGAAGGGTAATGTACAAGATCCTCGCAGAGGACTATAAATAGGGGGGTCACCCCCCCCCTTGTAAGGAGGACTGGAAAAATGAGCGTGAACTCCTTGGCAATAACAATCTCCTCGTTCTTGTCACTGGCTAGTCCCCCCTCTCGAGGATCCCCATAGCCCTCCTGGGCTTGTCCGAGGTTCCCCCTCTTTTACTGTATAGCTCGTTTTTGCTACGACACTAACATTTTTCATGAGTTAGTGAAATAGGTGGAGTTCCATGATGATGATGACTTAGGATGCATCATGTGTTAATGCACATCAAGATCCCGAAGAAGAGATGATCATGAGTTGATTATCAAGTCAATAGAAGATCGATCATGTGGCGATGGAAGTCAGGTGAAGGATGCATTCTGAGTTGATGCACATCCAACTCAAGAACTTAGAGTAAAGGAAATCATCATGTGTTGATGGAAGTCAAGTGAAGGATGCATCATGGGTTGATGCATATCAAGTGAAGGACCCGGACTTGAAGTAAAGATATGTGCCATCAAGCTTCAAGAGGATATGCAAGGCAAAGGTATGACTAACTATGGTTAAAGATGTGTTCCTAGACTTTTACCGGTCTTGGTGTTTGGTTGGAAGACCGGATTGCTAGTCTGGGTTGCTGTACTATTAAGAGGGGCCGTGACTAGTAGCTTGAGTTAGTCATGTGTTGATAGCTATTAATGCTTTCTCTAGCTCTCGTTAGCATGTTGTCGATATTTGCCAATGTCTTTTGCAAATAGTCGCGGCTCATGAGTAATCCTTGTAGTATGTGACTTTAGTTTGCAAATGTGTTTTGCAAATGGTTTAAGTACATGTACCTTATTCCTTGTGGCGTTGATTCTAAAAGTTAGCAAATGTGTTTTTCAACTTATTGAGAATCTTACCTTCATCCTTTGTGTGCATCTTGTGTTAATTGGCAAATGTGTTTCACAAATTGAGTTGAATCAAGGTGTGTAACCTGCTTTTAGTCTTGTTGATAGTGGGCGGTCTGACTGCCCATGTCAGTCAGTCTGACCAGTGGGATATCGGTCTGACCACCATGTGTTGGTCGGTCTGACCGATCACTGGTCAGCGGTAAGACCGTTTATTTCGTGTGGTATGTTTTTTTCTAGAGAGGGCTAGTTTTGGACCTCTAAGAGAAGCGGTAGTACCGCCCTATGTGAAAAGAACTACCGGAGAACGGAACTATAATATTTCTTCAGTGGTATTAATGTAAGGCGGTAGTACCGATCTTTTGTTGGCGGTTCGTTTTTCCAGAAGAGTTGATTTTCTGGTTCTAGACCTTTCTCTGTTGAGCGGTCTGACCGGCCCATGTGAGGGTGGTCGACCTGGTAGTGCATCCAACAGCTAGTTTTTTAGCCGTTGGAGCTAGGGCGGTCTGACCGGCTATTGGTTGGTGGTCTGACCGGTTTTCCCTGGTTTTCTAAAGATTCTCTTTCAACGGCTAGTTTTATTTGTGTGGGTATAAATACCCCCTTGTGGCTGGTTGTGGGAGAGTTGCTGGTGCCATATTCATTCCCTTGAGTAAAGAGCAAGCCACCTTTTCTCTTTTATGCATGTGTTGCACTTTGTGAGCTTAGAGAGCAAACCCTAAGTGCATGTGTTGCATTAGGTAGTGGATTGTGTATCCACTTGAGTTTAGACACCTTATTTGTTCAAGTGAGCATCTTCGGCTTATTACTATTGGTGATTACCGACACCTAGACGGCTTGAAGGTGTTGCGCCGGTAAGCTTCTCAAAGAAGGTTGTGAGAAGACCTAGGCGGTTGTAAGTGGTTTGTTGCTCGTCATCTCCGGAGTGGAGAAAGAGCAACCCCGGGTGAACCGATGTGTTGGTTCGTGTTGGAACCGGTCCAAGTGGTTGGACTTACCTCGGAGGTGTTGGCTCAATTTGTGGAGTCGATCCAACGTGGTTTACCTCAACGTGAATTAGGGGAGACCAGCAAGTCTCCGAACACCACGGTAAAACATCCGTCTGTCATTGTGGTTTGCCTTCTTGTGCTTTACTCTATTGCAATTTGCATTTATATAATTAAATTGCTCACATGTATTTGCTTATTTGGTGTCATTATCTAATCTTAGAATTGTTGGTGCACTTAGTAAAGACTAGTTAATTTAGATTTTAATTGTGCAAAACCGAATTATTGTTAGCTTCCGCATTAGAAATCGGTTTTAGCTATTAAAACCGCCTATTCAACCCCTCTAGTCGGACTCTTCGATCTTACAAAGCCCCCATGTTCCTGATCATACACCTGTATTCTCTTCTATTCCACAACTGGTTGATTTTTCCCTGAGGGATGTTCAGCCTGAATTGATTGTTGACAGGAGGTTAGTTAAGAAGGGCAATGTGGCGCGTGTACAAGTGCTGATCAAGTGGATTCATCTACTAGCTACAATGGCAACCTGGGAAGACTACGACGTACTGCGCACCAGATTTCCAACGGCTCCAGCTTGGGGGCAAGCTGGTACTGGAGACGGCGGCAGTGTCAAGCATGGAGCATCCTCGACAAGTTGATAAGAGATATCATAGGCTTACATGTAATGGTTATGATTCAGTTAGCTAGGTATTTGAATTAGTTGTTGGGACTGGCCCTTGTAACCGAGTAAGAAGCGACTTATAAGCTTTGGCACTATGCAATTTCAGACATTATAAAAAAGAATCAATGCAGTAGCTTGACTTTCCCCTTCTTCCTCCTGCTGCTTTCTCCCTTCTGTGGTTGCGTCTGGTCTGATCTCGACCTCGGCATTAAGCTGGCGAAGAGATCACGACACCGCCATCCCCTCCCACCGCGTCGACACTTGTGTCCGCTGCCTTTCCCCCTCCGCACATTCCGCCGTGGCGTCACTGTGTTGTCTGGCCATGGCGAGTCACTGTCCCCACTGTCTCCTACACCCGTGGTGGTGTTTGGCCACGATGCATCGATATTCTCATCGGCTTTTGCAGCTACGGAGGTGGCGTTTGGCTGCGATGTGTCGGTGATCACTTCGACTTTTAGGGCTTGTTTGGATACATTATGATCCGACTCAATCCCTTCGGATTGACTCGGAATTTGAACTAAAATCCCTTCCAATCCGAAGGGATTGGTTCTAATCCCTCTCTATCCAAACAAGCTCTTAGCGGGTTTCTAGGGGTGGGGTTTTGCTGTTGGGGAGGAGGGGGAAGGGTGGGGACGGAGAGGAGCGAGGGGAGGGGTCGAGGAAGAGGAGGGCGGAGAGGAGGAAGAGCGAGAGTAAGAGGATGAAGGGGGCGTCGCTTGCGATCGGAGGGGACGTCCATTGCTGCTGCTGATGCGTGGCTCGGTTGGGGTAAGTGGAAACGGAGGGGAAGACGGTGGTGGTGGGGTTTGGGCGGGAAGTGGAGCGGAGCATCGCGGGCACGGCCGCGTTGGCCGATGGCGGGCGGGAGAAGTGGCGGAAGGTGCAGGTCATTTTCAACGCTGGAAACTGGAAAAGAGCTTTTGGTCTGATTTTTTTCGGTTGTTTGCAGGTTGCATCTGCTGCGATCTCGAAGGATCCTTGCGTGCCGTGAGTCGTGAAGGCCAGAGTTGATACGATATGCTGTTATTCAGTTCTGATTCTCGGTTATGACGCTGACAAAAGTTTTCATAGTACTTGCCCCCCTCATCTAGGCTATAGATCGTGTGTCAAGGACAATCACCAAAAAATCGCGACAACAGTTAAAAACTCCACCGAATCAGTCTCACAGACACACCACATGGTCATTCACCTGTCAGACCCGGATTTTCTAATCCCGAATCCTCTGCGAATAACTGTGCTATTCCCTGGATCAGTAGATAGTACTCACAGATACGTCACTGAATCATTTCATACAATGGCGTAAAACCATACCATTCATTAATTTAACACATCAGAGTTTACATAGACCGCATCGGGTCAAGTTTTACAATAAGGGCCGAACAGGCCAAATGATTACATCACAAAAGTAGCGGAAGCGACAACGGAAGCAAAAAGGGTGAGAGCACATCTCTCCACGGGCAAGTATGGGAAACACATGTACATCCGATATTACCCGAAAACTCAGATAATATAGGACGCACCTAGGTACCAGCGGAGTCAGCTAGACTGGGGCGAGACTAGAACAACTAAGAACTAAGCTACGCTTCAAGAACTCCAGGGTCTTCAGGCATCTGGTTCCTCGTAGTAGTCGTAATCTCCAAAATTTCCTGCTTCTGAGGGGGGGAAGAGCGAGAATGAGCACAACTACCGTGCTCGCGAGCCAACACACAGTATGCAATAGTATACATGCAAGGCTTAACAAGGATGGCTCAGGTTCTTTTATTTGCTAAAGCAACATTTTCAATTATCATAAGTACAAATCTCTATGACTTAGCATTTTAAACAAATTGCAATTTTTGTTAAAGAGAGTAAGTGCAATATTAAATAACAGCGAAGGTTACCTCCACCTTATGCTTAATTTTGATAACGGTTACGTCCACCGATTATCAACACTGAGTAAGGCTACCCAGGAAAATCCAAAACGAGGGCTGGATGAGCCCAACATATTTCCATTCCACCCACAAAGATTTTTGAAATAGAACTAACTCAGGTTAAGTTCCCATGTCTGCCTTTGACCGTAGGCGCGGCTGTTTAAACAGTTTAGACTCTGCAGAGGTTGTACACTGTACCCACAAGAGATAATCATACTCGTTACTCCACATGATTCCTTAGTCATGTAGTTGAGCGATCGTCACGAGAACGTTTCAAACTACCTTGCCCTTCCGTCATCTCACCCCTATGGCCAATTCCATAAGTTGTGCGGAATGTATACCACAACGACTAGCGCGGTGGCCCGCCACAACGACTAGCGCGGTGACAACTTCACCCTCCCGGTGTCCCATTCAAGCCGACATACGCCCCTGCCGCTTGCACACTTCTAAACACGATTCGGGATGACATTGGGGTTCAATAGTTTTACTAAGCCAAGTTGCACTTTGCGGACTTGCGGTTGTCTACAGTTTTACACAGAGGTCATGACAAGATTAAGTCCTTAATTCATCGGACGGTTCATACCACATACCAACCATTCTCGTGCTACGTCGCTTTCCACCATTCTTTCCATCCGTCGGATGGGGTACTAGCAAGTTGTTTAGGGTTTTGGGAGGAAAACCAATTAATGCAACACACAGTCATCTACATCCAATGACTGCCCAAAACCATTTTCATATTTAAAGGATGATGATCGGGACATTTATTGTCCGGTACTTAACAAGACTAGCATGTCGCTAAGTACAACCTATACTAATATTACCATATAATTACTAGGGTGACAAGGAATCGTATTCAATTATCAAAGGATGGCTTAATAAGTAATTAATCAACAAATGGGTATTTAACTACCTTAAGCTTTAACATATCAGTGTTTACAAAATTAAAGCATGCAACTTTGCTATTTTAAATAAACATAGTTTGCATAAAATGTAGGTTCGGAATGATCAAAGCATTGACTCGCCTTGGTTAAAGGCCGCGGGGTCTTGGTATTCTTGAGCTTGATCGAAGTTGAGGTCTCCGGCGTCTTCGAACCCTAATCGGACGAAAGTACCGGAAAAAAGACACAACGGCAAAGAGAGCAAATAAATACCAAACTCATAATAAATAAACTCCAAAATGAACAAGACCAGTGCCATAAGCAAGATCTTGATTTTAGAAAATTTTAGAAACTGGTTTCACAATTTTTGGAGTTATACATAAAAAGATATAAATTTTTGAAGCTTTTAAACTATTTTTCAATTAAACAGAAAATCGAAAAAACCGGGAAAATCCCGCGCCGACACGTGGCACGCACGGAGCACGGTCCACGGCACTGTAGCGGTGGACTGAGTCCACGCGCACGCCGGTCCACGGGTCTACAATACAGCGCCGAGGGGCCCACTTGTCAGCGGCACTATAGCAGGGCGGGCCCACCTGTCAGCCGGCGATGACGACGGCGTGGTTAAAAGCGGCGACGCTTCGGCCGCGTCGCTCCGTCTTCCGAGCCAGGAGAAAGCGAGGAGAGAGAGGAGCAGGGCGAGGAGGAAGCTTAGGCGGCGGCGGCGGCGGCAAGTGAGCTTGAGGCGAAAAGTCAAGGCGGAGGC
Source organism: Hsuehochloa calcarea (assembly GCA_036346395.1). Classification (NCBI taxonomy): domain Eukaryota; kingdom Viridiplantae; phylum Streptophyta; class Magnoliopsida; order Poales; family Poaceae; genus Hsuehochloa; species Hsuehochloa calcarea. The sequence goes on along the minus strand of CM070601.1, from coordinate 19,489,801 downwards.
GAGGGCGGCGGAAACGGCTCGGCGAGGCGCGCGAAGCGAGAAGGAGGCGTCAGCGGCGAGAGGCGAGAAGGGCGGCGGCAGCAGAGGCGGAGGCGAGGCGAAGGCGGCGGGCGGGCCGAGCGGAGACGAGGGAGGAGGCGGGGAGTGAAGGCGGGAGGAAGGAGGAGGCGGCTCGGCTTTATAGCCGGTGGAGGCGAGGAGATGGGCTCGGGTCCCGAGGCGGTGATTGCGCGAGGCGGTGAGAGATGAGGCGGGGCGAGGCGGCAGGCGGTGCCAAGGGGCGCGAGAGAGGACTGGACGGGGGAGGAGGCGTGCTCGCGCGGCCGGAGGGGACGGGACCAGGAGGGAGCAGGCGGCTCGGCGGCCGAAGGGGAAGAAGGCAAGCGCGATAGGGGAGAGGGCGTGCACGCGAACCAAGGTAGAACTCCAATGCTTTTGCCAGATTTGATTCCTTTGCCCCAAAGATTTTCTGCCAAACTTGATTTTAAAAACTGAAATCCAAAACTTGATTTTGAAATCTTAAATGGAAAAACAGGATGTTACATCACCAGAAATCAAGCGTTAGTCCGAGTAGTAAAGAACCTCTCAGAAGTCACATGTTACAAGATAGAGCAATAGGAATTGCTAAATAATCATGGAGCGCGATATATCGCCGTTGATCTTCAGTGACGGGAGCTACTAAATAATAAATAAATGTACATATTCCCGTGGGGCAAAATTTTCTAGAACAACAATCTAACAGAATATTGGGAGGAACTCTGTGATCAGTGACTGTGCACGCTGCCAACGCTGGTTCTTCAACTTCTTGGGTGAGAGCTTGTCGCCGATAAGTGTGACCTTCCAACAATCTGCTTGGAGGATGAAAACCGACCCAGCTTTTGGTACAACTGCGGGTTTCAAAGTAAGCTACTTTGACAGCGATCCAATCGAGTACGAAGTTATTGAAAGAAATCCCATGTATTCATGCAAGAGGCAGACTCTGAAGCTACCAGATGGATTGATTGACAGAAATTTCAGGTGTTCTAAGTAAGGAGCGGAACAATCCTGGCTGTTTGAACTTCTTATCGTGAAAATTTCAAGTGTGTAGCCCTCATTACAATACACGTACTGTTCCATCACAGATCAGAGAACACCATCTATTGTAAATTATCTGTTATTTCATGTTGTTTCTTTGACAGCTAAATGAGCATTTTATGGAGGAACAGCTACAGAAGAATGATTTAGCAGTGTTTACAGGAAATGGAAATATTGAATTGCCAGTATAAAACAAAAGCTGGTCTAAGATTGTAACAGACACTTTCTTAAGCAGAATAAAATTCAACTTAACACAAGCATGTTCGCAATATTTCATCAGGAAGTGGGATAGTAAGTACCTCGAAAGCGATTGTCCTCTGATTTCATTCCAAAAGTCTCTGTAGTCTCCCGAATCATGATACCATTTACACCTTGATATGAGGCTGCTTTGCATTCTGCCAATGTGAATTGACACAAAACCATATAAAACATGACGAAATTCTTAGAAACAGTAGAACAATGTAATATGCAACTACATCAAGTATATGAATCACTTATTAGAAGGGCCCCATGAAGATCTGCTGAAAGGAGGTTTTCGGACAATTGTTTTTTCCTATGGAGAAGACAGGGCACATAAATAGCTCATACATGGTATAGAAAAGGTATAATAACAGGGTTAGAACTTAGACACCAAGTATTGGAAAAGAAATGACAACTGATTTGAGCAATTATTCGAGACAAGTACCAAATGATTTAGTCCCTACAGCCAAAGTTTATGTACAAAGAGCAGTATGGGTGGGCTTAATTTTGTTAACAGCATAAAGTTCATATTAGTAGATCCTAACTATTTAAAACAAAACAAATTGTACAATCAGAATCCATATAATCGAAGTTTTACAATTCAACCTATCAACTATAGGGTTCTATTAAAGAAACCACCAATTACCAAAGGTCTAAAACCAATGAAGTCAGAAAGTTTAGACTAAGAGACCAATAGCAGCAGAACATTCAGAGACTAAGTGCCTTTCATTTGCTTAGTTCAGGGTATAATCGCACAGCCTTTTATTTTTGCCGCAAGAAGAGCACGAAGATGGAAAAGAGTTCTGAAATAACAGGGAAATAACATGGAAAAGAGCTTTTAGTAAGCTCTCTCATGTACTCTTTCCACATTTCATGCATTGGCTTATAGAGTTCAAACCTGCAGGAACAAGAATCACATGTAAAAACTGTGTAAACTCCAAAGGTTACCTTATATTCTTATGTGGAGATTCGAGCAAGGATATAAGTTGTAGTTCAATCATTACTCTAAAGGGATTCAGGTTTATTTTCATTCATGTCATCAAAACCATGCTAGAGGGGGGGGGGAGGGGGGAACTCATTCTATACACTACTCCCGAACAAGACTTACATGTGGAATATATCATCTAAATCAAATGAGCCGCGTTTCTTATGTTGCTTCAGTCACATGTGCCTTTTTGATCGCTTTGAGTGAATCAACAAAGATTTTGCTTGCGCATCAACTAATCTAGGAGCCCTCTGAACATAGTTATCCAAAAGAATCCCTTTTTCCAGCTTTAACTTTTTGGCTCCTTTGTTAATTTTCCCAGCTTCTCCACCTTTCTGAATTATGTCATAAACAACATTGTGAATTACATCCATGCTGTCCAAATCCTACACCAAAGTTCACCACAGCAAATATTAGAGGGTACTTCATCACACCTACAATAAAAAATATCATGGGAATATTTACCGATATGTCGTCTTGGAACAAATTGTCATGAAGAGCAAATGAAAGTTGAGAGGATACAGGGTTGATTTCTCCACCTACAGAGTTAAAACGTATTTGTTACCGGGGGGAGGGGGGTTACCTGAGTAAGCGGAAGTTTTTTGTTGGCGACTGGAACCGTTTTACCTCTAACCGTCGCCGTCGGTCTTCTTTCCACAGTGTTTATCCCTAGTACATTTACTAACCGAGCTACCCTGCACAACTACAACCTTCAGCCAGGACCTAGTTGTGGACCTGGTCCTAACAACTTGGTATCAGAGTCTACCGTTGCATCGACCATGTCAAACAATGGCGGTTCCGACCCTCTGAACACGGTTGCGATGTTCGCTCAGCACATCGTTCGGTTCGACGCCATGCTCGACGATAGACTCCCACTCGGAATAAACTGCGTACACGCACTAAGTCAGCTTACGCTTTGCTATAGCTTTGCGTCAAATAGTTAAAGGGTTAGTGATTTGGACTTAAGTGGCCTTATATGTTGATGCTTCTCAAGCTAGACTAGTTAGGTGGTACTAAACACCACACCTATGCTCACACACACTCATGGACCACATCACATGGGCTCAATTCAACTAATCTTGGATCGGGTCATCACACACACACACTCAAAGAACCTGATGTCCTCGTCAGACCAACATACCCATATTGGGACAAATGACAAGGATCTCCCCTCTTAGCTCACATCCATGTGTCCAATTCGACACATATGTCATTCAATGCCACGTCTAGGGTCGGTGGTTTGGACTCTTATATGTTGGTGCTTGTCAAGCTATACTAGCAAAGGTCTAGCAAGGTGGTACTAAACACCACACTCGTACACGCTCTCTCGTGGGTCATATCATATGGGCTCAATTCAACTCATTTTAGGTAAGATCATCACAATTATCCATCGGCTATAGTGCCATGGATCGACAGTGATGAAATGTTAGTGCTCGTGACCAAATCTCACTGCTTGTTGGCTTCATGAAGTAGGAGTACTATCGAGACCTCGGATATGGAACTCTGGGACCCTCTGTGCATTCTGAACTAGTCCCAGATCAGTAGCTAGCTCACACAGTTGCAACATTGGTGTGCTCGTAACCATACAACAACACAGCTAAAGAAGTAGAAAAATTAATATTACTTAGTAGAAAAATAACATTATGGTTAAGGTTTTACAGAGTTTGCACGCAGGGCTAAAGACAAAAGATACACTTGCAGCAGAAATGAACAACTTGTAGAGGCCATTCGACATGCCCACGGGCAGGGGCGGATCCAGAATGAAAATGACTGGGTGTCCCATACATATCACACATATCTAATTATGAAGCAATGTTGTATTAAAATTAGAATAATAAATTAATAATGTGTTAAACAATTCTACGTGACGACATAACATATAAAGAAAATAAGAAATAACCACAATTGTAAACCACAATCCTAGAGGGTTTGAGAAAATCAACCAATGATTTGCAAATTGAATCCCTAAAACACAACATTAGTAAATAGTAATTATGCTTGATAGTTGATACAAATCGTATTCTTGAATCGACTCTGACCACCCGGCATGTTTGATGTCATGTTTCCATATAACTCGGATCGATATGTAGAGATACTGATCACTCGGTCGGCGATCCAACGCAATTAAGCAAGTAGCTAGCTAGCTCATTATGCATTTATGCTCATATATCATATCGCACTAGTAAGTAGTAACAATTAACAAAGTAACAAACTCACAATGAGCCATGAGGATCCACGACGCAGCGTGAGGTAAATGCAGTCGCAAGCGAGATGAAGCAGTAGACTAGAGGTTCGCACCCGCATGCTGACAATGAGCAGGATGGTTCGCGGTTCGCCGGCTCGCCGCTAGAAATCGTGTGGGTGTGGGTGTGGGTGTGGGTGTGGGTGTGGGTGTGGATGTGGAGCTAGCTAGAGCGATGTCCGTGTCGTGACTCGCTGCGTCTTTCGTCTCGCCGCCGCCCAAAGATATCGCACGACCGACGGTTTGAGTGACCGACGGTTTGACTTCGAGTGACGCTGCGCTCACACCTGAAACCTCCTTAATTAGTTAATTATCTCGGCTAGGCTCCCGCGCAGCTGCGCTCCTCGGCTTTTGCCGCTCGGCGCCTTGGCCGCTCCCCACGCTGTTGGTGGCGGCCCGGGCCGCTCGCTCCTCCCACGCGCACTTGGTGGGCCATTGGCTCGCCGCCCGTCGCCCGCTCCCCGCGCGCGCGCCGCTGGGCCTTCGCTCCTCCCCACGCACACCTCGGTGGGCTTGCGCTTCTTGTTGTCTTTGCCGTGACTGTCCGCCACCGCGCCACGGCCCACGGGTGTCCTTCATTTCGTCCGAGAGGTATATATATATATAACCCGATTTTTGACCCGGTGTCCTGTGCACCCTGCTGGGCCTTACTGGATCCGCCCCTGCCCACGGGCAATCGAGTGGAGGACGCGATCTAGTTTGCATAGTCTTCAAAGCAGTCCTCCTCGTAGAGCTCGGTGCTCCCTAGGTCTTCTTCGGCGACTGATCAACAAATGGCGCAAAGCCATGAGTACATAAAGTACCCAGCAAGTCGTAGGAACAGTATACAAATAGTATTCATGCAAGGCTCGACAAGGATAGCGTTATGGCTATTTTGTAGAAAGCAATATCGATAGTAAATACAATAAGTAGATTGTAAAGCCCGATTTAAAAGGTTAATACATAAGTAATCAAGTTCTTTCAAAAAAACTCGTGAACTCCCTATTCACTTCCCAACCAACGACCATTCCAACATTTTTTGATAAAAATTTACCCCTTGTGTGAAATCACGAGGCATTATCTATAACCGGGGACACAGCTATTCGAATAGTTCTACACTCTGCAGAGATTGTACAGCTTGAATCACAAGAGATAATCATATTATAATGTCAGACATTTCACACTTATGAAGGCGTGCGACTAAAAGATTATCACAACGGCTTTACAAAGCTCTGTTTTGACTTGGTTCTGCTAGCTAAGGTTTCGTCATTCCAGACCCCCTCTTGCGCTGCTTATCAACCCTTAACAGAACTGAACCAAAACATTGCTAATTAGTCGGCTAGGTCCACCCCATCCTGGACATGTGGTTGTACAATATGGTCCAAATCAATAGCGCACAAAGTTAAGTCCTTATAGACTACTCAGGCGAAACATCCTTATCCCACTTATCCCAATGTGCTTCCTGCACCCCCCCCCCCCTTTACTGCACGATCATTCGCCTGAGCCGGAAATTATTTTTGGTTCAACCTGACCAAATGACAACCCTTACCATGGCACAACAACTTTTACAGACAGTGGTCGCACCACAATTCCATAGTTCGTTTAGTCAAATTATCATCATTAAATCATGTGATCAAGAGACCATCGCATAACTAAAGCATGACTAAGCATAATACACACCCATGTTGGTAGTACAATAGTGTTCAACTAAGATTACCCAACCTATGGTGTCCAAGGGTACACGTCAACATGTCATTCACAATCATCCAAGGAGGCTTAATGACGATTAGGCATTTAACTATTCCCGAAAATAGTTATTATAAAACTAGCAATGCATATTGATATAAAATAATATAATTTTATAAACTGGGTACGACATTATCAAAGGACTACGACTTGCCTTCGTTCAAGGTGTCAGCTGCTTCGTTCGTTGGGTCCAAGAATTCATTGGAAACGCTGGAATCTACATGTGCAAATAGAGCCAAATAAATAAAACAAATTCAAATAAAATCTAAAATTTACCAAACTAGAACCAAAAGAAAGTTAATAATTTTATATGAATTTAGAGATTGGAATTACTCATATCAGAGCTCGAACGAAGGAGAATGGGCTCTTGAAAGTTTTGAAATCACGTGGTAGAAAGGAGGTTTCAACTGATTGGAAGGTTTTGGATACCTGGTCGAAAGAGGTTCGACTGGCGGCGAGATTACCGGCGGTGGTGAAGAGTTACGATGGCGAAGCTCAGGTAGGTGCGCGCACCAGCTAGATCACGCGACGGCAATATCGTTGGTGTAGAAGATGGTGATAGAGCGTCGACAGCGCAGCTCAGTCATGACGGCAGAAAATCTCTAGTTCTGGTGAACACAGATGGATTGGAGAGGGAAGAGGGGGAGGAAAGAGGAGGAGCAGGTGGTCAAGGTGACGCGGGTGGCGCAGAGAGAGGTGAAGGAGAGGGGGGAGAGGCAGAGAAAAAGGCGAAGGAGGTTGGACGCGTGGATTTTATAGAAGGGGGTGAGCGGTGCACTCGGGCAGCGAGACGTTTCGGGCGCGCCGAGAGTGGAAGCGATGGGGCGGCGCATGCGTGCCGACTCGAGGAGGCGAGGTGGTGTGGCGACAGCGTGGCGCCGAGCCTTGCTGCAATGGCGTCGGTGGTAACAATGCGACAACGCACGAAGCGGCGTGTCGAGAAGAAGCCGAAGAAGTGACAGCGGGCCCGCATGTTGGCAAGAGAAGAGAGAGATATACCTAATGGGAGGGTTTGATCAGAGGGTGTAGTCGAAATCGAGTGGCTGATGGTCGAAACCGAAATGTGGTGATTCAGAACATAGAGAGAAATGGGACTGTAAATACCAGAAGACTCCAATAAACTCAAAATAAACCAAATTTGAATTAATTAAAGTTTGATTAATTCATATAAATTATTTTTATTGCCTAAAAGTCCAAGTTAAGCTTTAGCCTCTTCAACAAAAATCGAATGGTTATTTTTATTTTCAAAAAATTTCAAGAAACTGTGAAAATTAGGATGTTACAAACCTACCCCCTTAAGGGAATCTCAACCCTGAGATTCGGGTTGACTAGAAAATAGGTGGGGAAACTCAGCCTTCAGGTCCTCTTGACGCTCCCAGTTGGCTTCTTCTTCAGTGTAGTTACTCCACTGAACCTTGCAGAAACTAAGGAGCTTGCTTCTCGTCACACGCTTTACTACTTTCAAAATCTTGATGGGCTGCTCCTTGAAGGTGAGATCTTCTTGCAGATCAATTGCTTCCAACGGCATCTGCTCCTCAGGCACACGCGGACACTTCTTCAACTTAGACACATGGAAGACATCATACACATCTAACAACTGAGGTGGGAGTTTCAATTTCTAAGCAACTTCTCTTCTAACTAGAATTGGGAAAGGTCCGATCTATCTTGGTGCAAGCTTCCCACTTACTCTGAACCGACGTATTCCCTTGAGAGGTGAAACCTTCACGTACACTTGATCTCCAGGCGCAAAGGCTAATTCTCGACCATGATTATCTGCGTAATTTTTCTGCCTGGCATGTGCTGCTCTCGGCTTTTATCTTAATAACCGAACTTTATCTTTTGCTTTCTTTAAGATATCTGGTCCAAGTACTTTCCCTTCGCCTGTTTCGGTCCAATACAAGGGTGCTCTGCACTTTCTTCCGTAAAGAGCTTCATACGGGGACATCTACAGACTTGATAGATAACTGTTGTTATATGAAAACTTTGTATAGAGAAATTTTTGGTCCCAACTGGTCTTGTTTTCTAGAGCGTAGGCTCTCAACATATGTTCTAGGATTTGATTTACTCTTTCAGTTTGTCCATCTGTGTGCGGATGGTAAGCTGCCCTGAAATTCAGTTTTGTACCCAAAATGCTATGCAGCTTCTGCCAAAATCTTGAGGTGAACTGGGATCCTTGATCTGACATGATCTTCTTTGGCACGCCATGCAGACACACTATCCTTGTCATATACAATTCTACAAGTCTACTCTTGAGTAAGTAGTCTTGAAAGGAATGAAGTGTGCAACTTTTGTCAGGCGATCTGCAATTACCCAGATAGAATCATGGCCAGCTCTACTTCTCGGTAGACCGATGATAAAGTTCATGCCAATTTCTTTCCATTTCTATTCAGGTACGCTTAAAGGTTGCAAGAGTCCAACAGGTCTCTGATGCTCGGTTTTAACTCGCTGGCAAATATCACACTGAGCAATGTATTCAGCAATCTCACGCTTCATACTAGGCCACTAATAAAATTCCTTGAGAACTTGATATATCTTAGTGCTTCCGGGGTGAATGGAATATAAGGTTTCATGTGCTTCCTTGATTATCAACTGCTTAAGCTCCTTCTGGTCCGATACACAAATATATTTATCAAACCAAATGGTTCATTGCTCATCCTCTGAAAATCTTAGAGATTTACCCTTCTTCATGTTACTCTTTATCTCTTTGATATCTACATCTTCAGTCTGAGCTTTTCTTATCTGACTTTGTAGGGTGGGTTGTACTTCCAAAGCGGCTAAGGAACCTTCTTCGACCAGCTTTAACTTGAGCTTCTGAAATTCTTCATGTAGGGCTGGCTGACTTTCCTCGATCATCATAGTACTGCAGTAGACCTTTCTACTTAAAGCATCTGCTACTTCACTAGCTTTGCGAAGATGATAATGGATTCCTATGTTGTAATCTTTAATTAACTCCAACCATCTCCTTTGCCTCATATTAAGATCAGATTGAGTGAAAATGTACTTCAAGCTTTTATGGTTAGTGTAAACTTCACAGTAATTACCAATGAGGTAATGATGCCATATCTTTATAGCATGTACTACGACAGCTAATTCTAAATCATGAGTTGGGTAATTTGCTTCATGAGGTCTCAACTGACGGGAATCATAAGCTACCACCTTCCTTTCTTGCATCAGGACGCAACCGAGACCTTGTCGCGATGCATCATAGAAAATCTTAAAATCCTTTCAGACATTGGGTAAAATCAACACTGGTGCAGTGGTCAAATGCTTCTTCAATTCTTGAAAACTCTGTTCACATTCTGGCGTCCAAGAAAATTTCTTTTCCTTCTTCAATAACTGAGTGAGGGGTCTTGCTATTCTCGAGAATCCTTCTATAAAACGATGGTAGTATCCTACCATTCCAAGGAAACTTCTGATCTGAGACACTGATTTGGGCTACTCTCAGTTGAGCACATCCTTGATTTTGCTCGGGTTGACGGTGACTCCTTCTACAGACATGATGTGCCCTAAGAAAGTGACACGCTTCATCCAGAACTCACACTTGTTGAATTTGGCATAGAGTTGATGATCTCCAAGCTTATTCAGGATCAAGCGGAGGTGCTCTTCGTGTTCTTCCTCACTCTTGGAGTAAACTAGAATATTGTAAATACAGACAATGACGAACTTATCCAAATACTCTATGAATACTTTATCCATCAAGTTCATAAAGTAAGCAGGAGCATTGGTCAATCCAAAAGACATGACCGTGAATTCGTACAATCCATATCGGGGTTGAGAAAGTTGTATTGTGAATATCCTCTTGGCGAATCCTCAACTGATGGTATCCTGACCTCAAATCTATCTTGGAGAATACTCCGGCTCCCTTCAACTGGTCGAACAGATCATCAATCCTGGGCAGAGGGTACTTGTTCTTGATGGTAACTTCATTGAGTGAGCGGTAATCCACACACATCTGCTGGGTACCATACTTCTTTGCAACAAAGATCACTGGGGCTCCCCAAGGTGAAGAACTTGGTCGAACAAAACATTTATCTTGCATCTAATTGATCTGCTTCTTCAGCTCGACTAAGTCGTCAACAGGCAAAGAATAAGGTCTCTTGGAAATGGGAGAAGTTCCAGGAACTAGGTTGATGACGAACTCTAGGTCACTGGCTGGTGGCATCCCGGGCAAATCATCAGGAAAGACATCTGAAAACTCTCTAACCACTGGCACATCTTCCAAAGATACAGCATTGACGCTGCAGACTAATGCTCCCTCATGCTTTCAAATGGAGGCTTCTAATTTTACTTTGATTCCCACTGTACTGACCAAAGAGTTGCTTCTACCATCACAATCCAAGACTGCATGGTGATGAGCAAGCCAATCCATACCCAAAATCACATCTAAGGACTTGGCATCGATGATTATGAGGTTGGCTAGAAATTCTACCCCTTCTATGGTTACTCTAACTTTTGGGAAACCTCTGTTTATACTTAACTTCGAACCGGGGGATTTAACCAATAAAATATTTTTAAGAGGCAAAACTTTTTGCTGGTGTTTTGCAACAAAACTTGAGAAACAAACGAATGCGAAGCTCCATAATCAAACAAGACAGTAGCAGGTGCTGAATTAACTAAGAACTTACCAAACACAACGTCCTTAGCTATTTGGGCTTCCTCCACTGTGGCATGGTTCACATGGCCGCTCCCAACAAGATGTGGGGTCTTGGCTGTTGCATCTGGAGCCTGAGGTGCTCCAAGACCAGCTCCTGGCATGGGGGTTCTGGTCGGAGTAGCTCCCAAATTGAATCTGATAGGCATTGGACCTTGCTTCTGGGCAGTTGCTGGCATAGTGCCACAATTGCTGACAGTTGAAACAGGTGATTCCCACAGCACGATTGATGCTTCTGGGCTCCTGGTTGTTGGTGTTGTTGTTACCGAAGCTGCAAAATCCTAGAGTAGCTAGGCGAGGTGCTGGTGCAGGGGTCTTGAATGCAACAGGAGAAGCAAAACAGCTAGGGTGATGCACATTCATCATAGCTCTCTACGGGTGAATTTGATGAGCATTATACTGCATCATCTTCCTCTTACTATACTCATACAACTAACGTTGAGCATCCTCCTGCACGAGGGCCATGTTGACCGTCTACTGAAAACTGGGGTAGTCAACTAACACCAACTGCACTTTAAGGATGGGGTCAAGCCCTTCCATAAAGTGCCAAATCTTCGCTTCTGCATTTGCGACATCCTTTGGTGCATACCTTGATAGCTGGGGTGAATCTATTGAGATACTTTAACACGCTAAGGTTGCCGTACTGCAGCTTGTGGAATTCCCTCTTCTTCATCTCCATTATTCCCATTGGAATGTGAGCCGTCCGGAAAGCAACAGAAAACTCCTGCCAAGTAATGGCCCGGACGTTCTGATGAGCTACTCAGAAGTTTTTCCACCAAGTTCCTGCGGTTCCATTGAGTTAGTGGGCCGCATAGAGTACTTTTTCTTTGTCGTTCACTGAGCCAAGATCAGTTTCTTTTCAACACTCTTAAGCTAGTCGTTAGCTTCCAAGGGATCAACTGAGCTGGCAAAGGTTGGTGGCTTGGTTCTCATGAATTCTCCCAATCTGGACTGGGGTGGGAAGGCTAGAGCCAGAGTTGGCTAATTGACTTGATTCTGAGCAAGAGCCTGAAGTAGTTGCAATTGCATAGCCATCATTTGCTCTAGTTTGATTGGGGCTGACCCGGGGGTTGTGGCGATAGGGGTTCCTCTTGACTTGCGGAGTTGCAGGTCTGAACCATCTGAAACAAATCTTCCTGGGTTTAATAGACAAGAAGAAGAAAGCACGAGAGGGGAGAGAAAAAAACACAGAAGACGAGAGAGAACAAGGGAGACATATAAAGCAACCTAACTAGGGCAAGTTGGTTTAGCCCAATAAACAAATAGCCGAAAAGCTATCAAGAAGTAATCAGAAGGGTGACACTTACTCAAAAAGATCCCATTACGGACCAAAAGATACTAAAACTGGGAAGGACACTTAGGTATAACACTACTAATCTATCTTATAGGGGCGGTCGACACGAAACACTCGACATCTCTTCAAACTTCCAGGGCATCCATCGCTTTGATCACGAAAACTCGATCCTATAGAGATTACTTAGGTGAGGAAAATAAACTTAAATTCAAAAACAAAGTTTCAGAAGAGATAAGATGCAGAAACTTATGGATGATATGAGGAAAGATTAGAATAAGAGGAGAAAAGAATAGAATAAGGCGAGAAAAGAATATATATTCATGTTAATCGGTTGGAGTTTGAAACTTTCGACTAAAACGATCATGCTAACTAAGGTTACGTCCTACAGTAGATATGGCTATGATACAACCTCTGTCGGGACACCGGATATGCAACTCTGGGACCCTCTTTGCATTCTTAACTAGTCCTAGATCAGTAGCTAGCTCGCACAGTTGCAATATTGGTGTACTTGTAATTATACAACAACACGGCTAAAGAAGCAGACAAATTAATATTACTTAGTAACAAAAGAACCTAATGATCAAGGTTTTACGGAGTTTGGCACGCAGGGCTAAAGACAAAAGATACACTTGCAGCGGAAATGAACAATTTGTAGAGGCCATTCGACATGCCCACAAGCAATCGAGTGGAGGACGAGATCTAGTTCGCATAGTCTTGAGAATAGTCCTCCTCGTAGAACTCGGTGCTCCCTAGGTCTTCTTCAGCGACTGATCAACAAATGGCGCAAAGCCATGAGTACATAAAGTACTCAGCAAGTCGTAGGGAACATTATACAAATAGTATTCATGCAAGGCCCAACAAGGATAGCTTTATGGCTATTTTGCAGAAAGCAATATCGACAGTAAATACAGTAAGTAGATTGTAAAGTCTGATTTAAAAGGTTAATACATAAGTAATCAAGTTTTTGAAACAACCCGTGAACTCCATATTCACTTCCCCACCAACGACCATTCCAACATTTTTATAAAATCTACCCCATGTGTGAAATCACGAGGCATTATCTATAACCGGGGACACGACTAGTTGAATAGTTTTACACTCTGCAGAGGTTGTACAGTTTGACCTACAAGAGATAATCATCTTATAATATCAGACATTTCACGCTTCTGAAGGCGTGCGACTAAGAGATTATCACAAGGCCTTTACAAAGCTCTGTTTTGACTCGGTTCTGCTCGCTAAGGTTTCCCATTCTGGACCCCCTCTTGCGCCGCTTATCAACCCTTAACAGTACAGAACAGAACCGAAACATTGCTAATTAGTCGGCCAGGTCCACCCCATCCTGGACATGTAGTTGTACGGTATAGTCCAGATCAATGGCGCGCAAAGTTAAATTCTTATAGGCTACTCAAGCGAAACATTCTCATCCAATGTGCTTCCTGCACCCCCTTTACTGCACGATCATTCACCTGAGCTTGAAATCATTTTTGGCTCAACAAGACCAAATGACAACCCTTGCCAATGCACAATAACTTTTATAGACAGTGGTCGCACCACAATTCATAGTTCATTTAGTCAAATCTATCATCATTAAATCATGTGATCGAGAGACCATCGCATAACTAAAGCATAACTAAGCATAATACTCACCCATGTTGGTAGTACAATAGTGTCCAACTAAGATTACCCAACATATGGTGTCTAACGGTACATTTCAACTTGTCATTCACAATCATCCAAGGAGGCTTAATGGCAATTGGGTATTTAACTATTCTCGAAACTAGTTATTATAAAACTAGCAATACATGTTGATATAAAATAATATAATTTTATAAACTGGGTATGAAATTATCAAAGGTCTATGACTTGCCTTCATTGAAGGTGTCAGCTGCTCGGTCGTCGGGTCCAAGAATTATTCGAAAACGCTGGAATCCACACGTGAAACAGAGCTAAATAAATAAAACAATTCTAAATAAAATCTAAAAATTACAAAACTAGAACCAAAAGGAAGGTACTAATTTTAGATGGATTTCTATATTAGAATCACCCAAATCAAAGCTCCAACGAAGGAGAACAGGCTCTCAGAAGTTTTGAAATCACATGGTCGAAAGGTGGTTTCAACTGGTTGAAAGGTTTTGGCTACCTAGTCGAAAGAGGTTCGATTGGCGGTGACGAAGAGTTGTGGTGGTGAAGCTCGGGTAGGTGCGTGCACCAGCTAGATCACGCGACGGCAATCTCGTTGGTGTAGAAGATGGTGTCGGAGCATTGACGGCGGCGCGGCAATCAACGACGGCGTAGTTCGAGCATGGTGGTAGAAAATCTCTGATTCCGATGAGCACAGAGGGATTGGAGAGGAAAGAGAAGGGGAAAGGAATGAGAAGGAGGTGTTCAAGGTGACGCGGGTGGCGTGGAGAGAGGTGAAGGAGAGGGGGACGAGGCAGAGAAAATGGCGAAGGAGGTTCGGTGCGTGGATTGTATAGAAGGGGGTGAGCGGCGCACAGCGGTGAGCGGTGCGCTCGGGCAGCGAGGCATTCCGGGCGCGTTGGGAGCAGAAGCGGTGGGGCGGCACACGTGTGGCGACACGGGGAGGCGAGGTGGCACGGGCGGCGACGTGACGCACGGCGCGAGCTGCAGCGAGGCGCGGGTGGTGACAGCGCAGCAACACACGGGAGCGGCGCGGTCAAGAAGAAGACGGAGGGGCTGATAGGCGGGCCCCGCCTGTTGACGAGAGAAAAGTGAGAGAGACCTGGTGGGGGGTTTGTTTGAAATTGAGTGGCTGGTAGAAATCGAGAGGGTGGTTGAAGCCGAAAGGTGGTCGAAACCGAAGGGGTGGTCGAAGCCGAAAAGGTGATCGAAACTGAAATATGGTAATTCGGAACAGACAGAGAAATTGGATTGTAAATACGAGATGACTCCATAAACTCAAAATAAACCAAATTTGAATTAATTGAAGTTTGAATAATTTATATTAAATTATTTTTATTACCTAAAAGTCCAAGTTAAATTTTAGCCTCTTGAAAAAATCGAATGATTGTTTTTATTTTATTTTATTAGAAAAAAAATCTAAAAATTAGGATGTTTTGTACTCAGCACATATTAGCAGAAAGCAAAGACGTTACCTTTTCTGTAAACTCATGTCAGACGTTACTTTTAAAATTTGTAAACTCAAGTTAGACGTTTATTTAAGTGCTACCGAGTTCATAATTTGATTTATCGAAAGCACCGTACGAATTAAGTACTCTTATCCTAGCGGCGAGCCGGTGATCTTTAATTCTAATGTTGTGCTACTGTTATATGTCTGCGAGCACAAATGACGACATTTTTGCTCATGTGAAGACATAGTGTCGTTGAAGAGATAACTTCCCAAATATATATTTTTTAAAAAATAAAAGAATAGGCAGGAGGAACTATATATCTTTGGTTTGAAGGGGAACGAGGACTTATCTAAGATCTCAACAATCATAATCTCGTGCGTTACTGTTCTTGATCTAGCGACTAGTATGGACTGGCTATTACGTGTGAGCCTTCGAGAAAGAAAAAAAAAACCGAGATGAGATTGGCTGGGGAAGCGCAGTCTATCGTGTGCCGTGCTCTGCGCTCACGGTGTCGACATCTTTGTCCATGCGGGCGGCAGCAGACAGGGCTCAACTTGAGAGATGCTTTGGGGGCTATTTGGTTTGACCAAATCAAATACTGTTAACGTTAACGAAATTAATTTGCTACTAAAATTTGAAAACATCTGCGAAAATTGGTGAATTAATATTGATTCGTTACCGGTTCTTACGGAAGTTTCTACAAGATTGTGTTTTCATTGTCATCTCACTTTATTTCTTCATCGATCAAACTCAGAGCTACTGTTTCCTTTTGGCAGAGCTCTATATATACCTGCGTATGTTGTCTACTGTTGACCACAATTCTTTTCCCTCCGACTAAAGAAGATTGCTGCCAATCTCAAGCTCGCTACCTTTTGCTTCCTGCCGTCTCCTCCCTCCCTTTGCTCGCCCTCGCCCAGCTGTGACTGCACTGCCGCCGAGGAAGGCCACGACAAGGCGAGGGCGCTAAACGCTTAAGATCATCGCCATCTTTGGCATCCAAGAAACGCTTGGGTACTTTGAAACTATGCTTCCGGTACATAGCTAACTATAAAGCAGGTATTGTATAATTAAAATTTATTTTCTAAATTCTTAAGTTTTATAGATAGTTTATACTAATGTACTAACTAGTTTTTAACATAGCATCAAGGTATGGCTACTTTATTAGCAACATTTGGCCATACAAAGGAATTGAGAATAACTAGAATCTTAAAACAAGGATATAAATAACTTGAATATATATACACATGTAATAATAATAATTTTAAACATAATTTTAAAAATTTGAAATACTGGGATTCAAATATGATCAAAGATGTAACTTGCCTTACTTATTTAGCTGTTTTTCTTTTAACGGCGTCGAAATACGGTTCTCCGAAGTCGTGGAAATCTACACGAAAACAAGCTAAATTCAAATAAAATTCAAATAAACTCCGAATTGAATAACTCCATTATAGTTAGCTAGATCTTGATTTTAGATGAATCTAAAAATTTGAATCACTCGAATCGGAGCTCAAACGAAAGAGAACGAGCTCTCGAAAGTTTTGAAATCACATGGTCGGAAGAGGTTCAACTGGTCGGAAGGAGGTTCGACTACAGGTGGTCGGAAGGAGATTTCGACTACAGATGGTCGGAAGGAGGTTTCGACTATCTGGTCGGAAGGAGATTCGACTACAGGTGGTCGGAAGGAGATTTCGACTACCTGGTTGGGAGGATGTTCGACTACAGGTGGTCGAAAGGAGGAAACATAGGAAGCCAAAAGTGGCTTGGGCATGGCTTCGCTGGTGGCGAGGGCACACGGTGGCGGCGACACGCAAAATAGTATCGGGGCGCAAAGGCGATGGTGCTCTAGCGAAGGCGAGAGGAGCACGGCGTAAAACATTGTGAGGATAATCCAACGGTGGTGACGATATCGCTGGGGAATGGATGGCGATGATGGAACACGAGGAGGAGAAAGCTTCAACAGACAGTGGTAAAGCTTCAATTGTGGAGAAATGAAAGCAAGATAGGATGACAAAATCGGGGAGGTGGAAGAGGAAGCCAAGGGGCTCTCCATGACACGGTCGACGCAACAAGGTGAAGGCCGGAGAGGGAGAAATGGGGGAAAGAGAGAGGAAGGCGAGGGGCTCACCGTGCTCTCTCTTTAGGGTGGGGGTTGAGGAGTAGGGGAGAAGGCTCACGGCATGGGGCAGTGCTCCGGACGGCATGGCCGAAAGGACAGAGCGAGATGGAGGTGATCGCGCGAACGCGAAGGCACGAGGCAGAGTAGAGGGTAGGTGATGGAGGAGACGGGGCGGAGAGGCACGGCAGGGTCAACATAAGTAGGTGAGGGAGGAGACGGGGCGGCGACGGAGAGGAAAGGGTGTTCCATGCGCATGGAAAACGGGGAGAAAAACGCACCGGCGATGATGACTTTCCGACGGTCGTGACGCGGCGCGGACGCGGCTCAGCATGGGATCCCAACGGGAGGAAGACAATGGGGAGGTGTGGCCGACAGGTGGGGACCACCGGGCGGATGAGAGAGGGAGGGAAGAGGAGGCGGGCTAGTGCGCGGGCCCGACTCACCAGGGAGCTAGAGAGGGGAAATAGAGGCCGATAGGCAGGCTCCACAGGTAAGAGAGGAAGACAAGGTCTAGAGAGGGGAAAGGGAGGCCGATAGGCAGGCTCCACAGGTAAGAGAAAGGAAGACAAGGTCAGCGAGGGCCGGGCCGACGGAGGAGAAATGGGTCGGCGAGGAAGATTTGGCCCTAAGCGATTTTTCCAGATTTTTAATATTTTTCCAATTACACAAATACAAGAAAACCAAAAAGCTTTTAGAAAATAGATAATAAAGTTCAAAAAATATGGAAAACTTCATAGAAATTTTCTAACTTATTTCGAATTTAATAAAATTATTCTCAACTTAAAGTTGGCTTTTATTTTTCCACATAATTATTTTTAAATTTTCAAAGACAGGAGAAACTTTTTTAAATCCCAGAATATTCAAGAAATTATATAAGTTTTCATTTTTAACTTTAAATCCAAAGTAAACCCAGAAACTCAATAAACTTTATTTTTTTTGACTTTTAAAATATAGGAAATCGAGAAAAGCAATAAAACTCTTTTGAAACTCGGGAAATTTAATAAAATAATAATTTAAATTTTGGTAACAGAACTTTAGGGTGTTACACAAAATATTCCACAATAGTAACAAAATATCAAACAAATTAATACCGCACCTACACGCAAAACAGACGCTCTTAACTCAACTTCACCGGACAACCTACTCGCTGTCCCGGTGATCAGATGATTATATATTTCATCTCTAAACTCCAAATATAGTAAAGTATAAGTTTTATGGAAACTACACAAAATTTCCCACAATAGTCTAGTTATGCAAATCTTCTGAATTTGTCGTTTAGGTTCCCGTTTCGAACTCGAAGTTTATACTAGAAATTATCATAACAATCAACTTCATATTTGGTATCTATTTTTCTACAATATGAAAATAGTAAACCATAATATTTCCAGAATCGATTGAGAATTGTCTAGCTTATTCTAGTTATGGATATAATTGAATTATTTCATCTAATGCACGCAATTAACCCATCTATATGGCTGCATCTATTGACAATGAATTTCTGGACAACAATATTCCCGAGGCCATAACTTTTTACTCACTTATCCAAAATTAATGATATATATCTTTCTAGAAATATAAGGAAATTTCCTACAACTTTCCTAACCGGGCTAAATCTTGATTAGGAACAGAGATACTCCAAAATTACCTTGTAAGGTTCTACAACACAATTTAACGAACTAAGGTATCAGGAAACATCTACTTCCGTGACCAAACAAATCTACAATGTGATTAAACAATACTCTAAGATCAATCTAAGGATTATCAAATCGTTACCCATGAAGATTGAACGAAGCTCGGAGATAGATTAAGAAACCCTAGTTTTCACCTCTTCTACTTCCTTTTTCCTCCTGACCTTCTCCTTGCTGATCTCTTCTTGCCTTCCCCTTCATTCTCTCTCTCTCTCTCTCTCAAATGCATCAGCAAAAGCAAGCAACTAGCTAGCTGGCAAAAGCATACATGTGCATGCCGGAGAAACAACACATGCACCCAAGGGCGACATGATGCAGCGGTTGGGCAGCGAAAACGCAGAGGAAGAAGCTAGCAACAGGGCAGCATGGAGCAACGCAGGAGGCAGCATGCAGACCTGCAGGAGGCGGCCGAGAGGTATGCAAAAAGTGCACACGAGAAGGCTATGCATGTAGGGGCAGCAAGGACAACAGAAGGCAGGGTCTAGGCAGCTACTTGCGGAGGCAGCAGGGGCTGGGTGTGAGGGAAGGCAGATGGCTAGGGTTTTGGTCGGCTTCCCCTCCTCTCCTTCCTACGGGGTGGTAGGCCCTCTAGACGAGTCCAACTCAAACTCGGATTAGACCCAAATTTGCCGACTCTATAGAACCATTTGGTCTTTGGAGATCTTACTAAGATTATCCAACGAAATTAACTCACTTTACTAAGATGAAGAATCGACATAAACTATCTAAGTACAATTTTTAAAGCATAAGGAGGATTTGGAACTTAAGATGAACGGCCCCAAAGGCCCAAAGTACCACAGTAGTAGTTGAGTTGAGCAACTAAACTCTAAATCCTGTCCAATTAAGTTCCCAACACAACCATAAAAAATGGGGTTGATCTTTCATATTTCGAGATTGTTGCATTAAACTCCTAGTATCTTGGACGATATCTATCTATTATATATATATTAAAAGTCAATGACATGTCTTTTACAGCTGCTAAGAAAAAAAGAGATATATGCTAGAAATTCTCACAAAAAAGGAAAAACATCTGGCCCTCAAATTGGTGGACCTTAATTTTAAATACTTAGATTCGATAGTTGTCTTAGAGATATCTTAATTTGAAAAAGATCTAAAAAAACCCTTTGTTTGGTAGACCCTAATTTTAAAGTATTAGATTCAATAGTTGGTTTAGATATATATTAATTCAAAAAAATTTGGTAGCGCTACGTTATTTCAAGGGTTGAAAATGTAAATTTCCTAGATGGACACACCTCTCAATCCTCTCTTTCACACATAAGGGGAGAGATCTCAAAAAAGAATTCTAATTAAATATGAAATCAAATATCCCAAATTCAAATTTAGATTGTAAAATATAAATTTAAAAATTTACAATTGTGTAAAGTTATACTATACTACACCAAACCGCGCAAATTGAGTGGGCCAATTAGCCAGTTGTTCAAATTCTTTGATCAACTAAACATAACAATTGCAAGTAAGACTAAGTACTATTTGTGATGTAGTTAGGCTGTTTTTTTATAAAATTAAGTTACTATTAGGATGTACGCCTCCAAGTTTGGTCGCCTCCAACTCTGTTACCGCCCTATCCACACCAGCCTACCTCCCCCTTGGGATCCAAGCACCGCTGCTCGCCGCGGAACCTACGGCCAATGGCGCTCTTACCGTCTCCAGCTTCCACTGCCGAGCCACTGATATCATGCCCTAACTCTATAATCGAAACCAAACCCTAACCTGTCACCGAAGAAGGCCAGCGTCACATGGAGGTTGTAGCTTGTTCAGGTGAAGGAGCAACCACCAGTGGCAGACACAACAACGGGGCGCGCAGGGGCGTGCACACCAGCTCTAGCCGCCGCCTCCTGGAACCCCTCTACTACCGTCTGGTCCTGTCCATGGACAAAGCACGAGCTGTCGGCGGCACAAGCAAGAAGGAAGGAGTGAGCGCTAGTAGCAGCCAACAGCCGTGGATGGAAGAGTCGAAGCTTTGAAGAAGAAGAAGGAAACTTGAAGCTTTGAAGAAGAAGGGAAGCTGAACATACTTATCAGTTCCATTCCAGTATTGACCGGAATGGCTGGAACATACCATACCAGCACCCACATCGGCACACCGTAGTCTCAATCCCGTACCAGCTTCAATACCGGTCAATACTGGCCATTCCGGCCCATTCCAGTCCATTCCACCATTTCAGTCATCCTGGTACTGGTCAAAAATTCAAAATTGAAGTGACAACTTATTTGAATCAGCTCGGAAGGCTGAGTCCAATACTACTCCTTGGTAAGTGAAATTATGCTAAACTAGTATACTATGACTTTGACCTAACAAAACAACATCGCCACGAAGTTGGCCGGCGTTCAAGTAAACCGGTCGACCGCTCCAGGTGAGCGGTCGGACCGCCCATGGCGGTCGGACCGCTCCTCGTGAGCCGGTCGGACCGCCTTAGACTTAGCGAAATTCAAGCTCCCAAAATCCAAACCTTCGAAACTTTAAACCAATAGAACTTCTTCTTGGAGACTCCAAAATTATGAGACCAAGTGCATTGGGATCCCCTCACTTACCTACAACACCTATTTTTGGCCCACTCGATTTGAACACTTTTGGTCATCGCCGTCCGACCGCCCAGATGGCGGTCCGACCGATATGGGACCGGTCGGACCGCCGGCAAGGACCGGTCGGACCGCTACGAGCGATAAGCTTGTAACATTGTCGAAAAGCGTGAAGCG
This sequence comes from Hsuehochloa calcarea, assembly GCA_036346395.1. Taxonomy (NCBI): domain Eukaryota; kingdom Viridiplantae; phylum Streptophyta; class Magnoliopsida; order Poales; family Poaceae; genus Hsuehochloa; species Hsuehochloa calcarea. Next base: position 19,467,973 of record CM070601.1, on the reverse strand, counting down.
ACAAACCGTAAACGCCATTGCCAATTGTCACATCATCCTAAGATCTGGAGCATATCCCCATGAAATCCACAATCTCCCTTGATGAACACATTGGCAATTATCCGAAAAATGGAAGTAAGAGGTTTGAAAACGAGTTTACTCGCGGTTTGCACAAAAGCACAACTTGGTCCATAAGCAAGAAAAAGCAATGAAAATGATCAAGTGGCATCGAATAGTATAGGCATGTGAGACAAAGCAAAAATAAGCATAAAAACTTTAATTTTAAAGGGTCAAAATTCTCACATGAGGTCCATATGAATAAACAATTGTTCAATTGACCTATGATCATTGTGAGTATAAAAGAATGCAATTCAAGTTCGAGAATATTCAATAAGACAATAAGAATGCAACTCAAGAACTCCCCTCACTATGATCATCAAATTTCAAATTTTCGTTTCTCCCTTTGTATAAACTTCTCCCCAATCTTCTCATTAACACATCTTCTCCAAATAAGAGTAGCAAAGAAATATTACATCATCTCCCAAAGAAATATCTTTTCATTTAACACATCTTCTCCCCTTTGACAATGGATTCATCAAGGAATCACGCCTTCCTCTCATCCAGGATAACAAATAGAGAATAAAGAAAGAAGCGAAACAAAAGAAGCATAAAGAGGAATATGCATGAAGTGCAATGGAGTGGCTTCAATTTTGTATTTTTTTTTTTTTGATTACAAGAAGCTTTGGAGATTACCCAAAAGAACAAGCTAGTATCTCTAATAATGCACAAACGACATATCAAGCTGATGTAGCGCTAGCAAGATCATGGTAAGACATATATATCAAAGCTAAGCACAAAGGCTCAAAAGTAAAGCGAGATTTGATCAATTTAAGCAACGCTTCAAATTCGACAAGTTCATCAACAGGATCCTAAAGTGAAATTAGCCATGTCAAAATGTCAAAGACTATGGAAAATATATGAAATTATAAACTTGCAGTCACCCATGTTGAAGCGTTTGAGTAAATCTTTAGTGTACTTCGTCGATGGATGAAAGTTCCTTCCTTGCATTGCTTGATTTGAAGTCCCAAAAAGTAATTAAGCTCTCCCATCATACTCATCTCAAATTCCTGGACATAGTGTCGGAAAAGTCGGAAACAAGAGCATTAGAGGAACCACCAAAGATAATATCATCCACATAAATTTGAGCAAGCGGAAGTCATTGCCACGTCTAAGAATGAATAGAGTTTTATCCACTTTACCCATTTCAAAATTATTTTTAAGCAAGAAGGTCTTAAGTCTATCATACCATGCTCTAGGGGCTTGTTTAAGACCATACAATGCTTTAGATAGCTTGAAAACACGATTTGGATATTTAGGATCCTCAAAACCAGGGGTTGCTTAACATACACTTCCTCATCTATGAAACCATTTAAAAGGCACTTTTAACATCCATCGATATAATTTAAAACCTTTTGATGCAACAAATGCAAGCGAGAATGCGAATGGCTTCTAGTCTAGCAACAGAGCAAATGTCTCATCAAAATCTAACCCCTCAACTTGGCTGAAACCCTGAGCTACCAATCTGGCCTTATTTCTAACCACAGAACCATCCTCACCTTGTTTATTCTTAAACACCCAACGGGTTCCTATAACATTATGACCACTAGGAGGTTCTACTAGGTTCCAAACTTTGTTTCTTTCAAATTCTCTAACTCCTCATGCATGGCATTTACCCACTAGAATCGGATAAAGCATGTGATATATCGCGGGGTTCAAAAGAAGCAACAAAAGCCGAATGAGAGTAGAGATTTGGATCATTATACCGAGCGAGTGACTCGCTCATGTAGGTTACCTATTATACATTCAGGAGGATCTTTGTCTCTGAATGCGAAGTGGGCGCCGGGTGAGATGTCGTTTCTTCGACCTCATGCAGTATCTGCGATGATGATGATGCAGCAGAGCCTCAATCGAAGGTGAAGTAGGCGTAGCGTCATGTTGTATTATTTAATTAGGTGTTGTTTCTTACCTTTAGAAAATTTTTCTAATGTATCATGAAGGTAAGCATTTTCTTTTCTCAAGTTAACACAAGAATCACAAGTTTTATCCATAGATTTTCCTTATACAAAGCAATTTCAAGTTTAAGAGTGGAACATGAAGCACAAGTAGTATTTTCAATATTGTCCTTAAGCTTTGCATATTTGACTCTAGCGACTTCTAAGATATCTTTGATTTCACGTTCTTTTCTAAGCATGAAGTGCAAGGGCTAGAATCAAAAACATCAAAAGCAATCAATTTACTAGATTCTAAACATTTTTCACAAGGAGCACTTTTAATTTCATTTAGTTCAGATTTAGCATTCTCAAGTTGTTGTACACAAATATTATGAGCAGATTGTAACTTGGTAATTTTGAATGCATAGCATGACAAGATAAACATTCATCGAGTTCAAGAGTCTTAGCAGTTTTAAGCTCTACTTTCAATTTGTTAATCTTTGACTCTAATTTCTTATTTTTGTCATAACAAATTCTAGCGCTTCATCTTGACTAAGCAATTGCTCAACTATAGAATCATATTTAGCGTAAAGCTCATCATAAGAAAAGGATACCTCATCATCATCAATGTCGTCGGTGTCACCATGAAGCACATGCCGGTGAAGTCTTTGGCCTTCCCTTTCTTTTGCCTTGAGGATCTCCTCCTCCTTGTCCTCCTCACTCCCGGTATCCACATCGCTCAAGGATTGATCCTCAAAAGCGGCAAGGACCCGGTGGAGACCTTCACAAGCTTATTTGCCTCATACCTTGATTTGTTGAAAGGAGGCTTCTTCCAAGTGGCTTTCCTTCCTTATGATTGCTCTTACCTTTCCGCAGGGCAATTTGCCGGATATGATTGAGCTCACCACATTCATAGCATGTTACCGGACCACCTCTCTTTTGTTTCTCACATTATTGTAGGCCGTGTGAATTTCTTAGCTAGAAGAGCTAACTCTGCTTCAGAATACTTTCAAGCTCCTCTTCATGAATAGCGGATAAACAAGCAAATGAAAATCCGTAAGAAGATTCACAAGAGTCATCAAAAGCCTTTTTGAGAGGATCGCTACCAAAGCTAAATTATCTTTCTTAGGATGATCAACTCTTTTAATTTCATGAGTCTTGAGTTTACTATAAAGCAATTCTAAAGTAAGACTTGAAAGATCAACATTTTCTTCTATAGCGGTAGCTTTCATCTCCCACTCCTTGGTGTTGATTGCGGCCAAGAGGTGGGTGGCATTTTCAGATTGAGAATATTCAATATCAATGACTTTCATTTGATTAATTACTTTATTAAAGCGATGAAAATGTCATCGATGCTCTCTCCGGACGCATCTCGAATTTATTGTACTCACGCTTGTAAACATTTGGCGACCTTTTTGATTTGGGACGAACCCTCATGATATGTTTCGAGAGTGTTCCAAATTTCATCTTGTGATTGAAAGATTGCAAATTCTATCATATTCTTGTCTACCAAGTGCACCATATAAAAGATTCTTAGCCTTATTGTTGTTAGCCAAAAGAATTGCGTAAGCGAGTGTAGCAATTTCGGGAATAACAGTGAGGCTCTAACAACATCCCAAATAGCTTGTCCTCGCTCTCAAGAAAAGCGCGCATACGATTCTTCCAATAGGCATAGTCGTGCCCATCGAAGATATGCGGTTTAGTAGAAAACTTATCCATCGCCAAAGTTGGTGACCGGTTAAGATCAAGATTGAACTAACAGGCTCGATACCACTTGTTGGACCGTAAAGGCGACTAGAGGGGGTGAATAGGAGCACGCTCACTTTTTCACAAATTATGAACTCAATACAATTTCACTCCAAGTAGCTATTAGAAAGCTATGAAGATCAATATACCAATCTGTGGAAGACTAGTATTGAATCCAATAAAACCCTAAGCAATGCGACAATAATCAACTAAGAATCAAAGCAACACAATCTTGGCGGTCGACCTCAGAGTGAACCGGTCGGACCGATTGTCGGGCGGTCGGACATGTTATTATCTTGGCGGTCGGACCGCTCAAATCGGTCGGACCGGTGGTGACGGGCGGTCGGACCGGCGATCTGTAACCGATCCAAACGATAAAATCGGCCCGATGACGAAGTTGCAATTAGGTCTAACTTTTGATTCTCAACTCCAAACTTCACAAAACTTTGCACACACCTTCTCTATGCTATTGAGGACCTATTCCAATCGAATATTATGATAATTCTTGGAACGATCTTGAGCAATTGTCAATTGATTAACGAAGGTCTAAAACAGGCAAGAACGAAAACTTGATCCTAAAGCTTGTTCGTGAGAGATTGATGATCAAGATGATGCTAGATAGATTCACACATATCACAGCAAGCTAATTCACGTGAAAGAATCAATCACAAACTCGCGGATCAAAGAAAGCCCTAAAACACGAAATTGAAAGCAAGAACGAAAAGAGACTTATCTCAAGCAAACCTTGCATAGATTGATTTCGTGATTGTTGCCGGATTACATCCACACCATCATGGATCGATGGACAATCAAAGATCATGAAATTCACCACAAACCATCAAGAGCTCTAGCCTCCACCTCAACTCCCTAAAGACAATTAGGGTTTTGAAACATAAAGGCGAGAGGGGAGAGGTGCACCACCATCTCCTCCTATTTATAGTGGAGGCCTAAAACTCTTAGGGTTTGACTTAATTGGGCTCCGTTAAGGCCCACTAACAAGCGGGTCACACACGCACGCGCCGCGGCGCCGTCTTTAACTTTGACCTAAACCGCTTCACCATGTGCCATGGATTCGCCAATAGGTCACCCTTGTCCATCTTGTGTCACGCTTGAGTCGTTGACCTCACCCGCATCGTCGATCGTTCGGACCTCAACTCTTCAAGTCTAGTCCCGATTCTCCTCGCCGTTGACCGTCGTTGACCACCAAGCTACCGCACAACCACGGACAAGAAAACACGTATTCGGAACAAGTTCTTCACAACTTGACCCATGTTAGTCAAACATTACAACCTTTGTATTTATGGAGTAATTGAACTATATGTTATTTTTATTCTATGATTATGTATTTCAAGTGATATTCCAAGTGAAATTATGTGTATGTGTGTGTGTGTGTGTATATATATATATATATATATATTATCCAGAACGGTATGCCAGAATGGACTGGTACCGACGTATTCCATACCAAGAGGCAAAACCAGAATAGCCTCCAAAATGGAATTGATAACTATGAGCCTGAAGGATATTTGGGCCGTTTGGGCCATATTCTTGTCAAGACCCAGGATTAACACTCCCAAAACCTATGTGCATTTCTGAACTAGTCCCATGATCAGTGGCTAACTCACACAATGAACAAATATGGTAACATCCATAATCGCAAAACTTTATTAATAAATATGAGAGTTGATTACCATAAAGGCTTACAAGCCAACAAATAAGAACACAAAGGAAGATAAATAAACAGTAGTAGAGCACAGCTAATCTGTCATAGGCAATAGACTGAGGTAGCAGCCTAGTCGTCGAGATCTTCGACAACGCGAAGTCCTTCTTCTTTGAAATTTATTTGCATTAAGTAAGAGTGATGTCGGGACCCAAAAATGCAATTCGGACCCTTCGTGTATTCTGCACTAGTCCAAGATCACGCTAGTGCACATAGTATCAACATAGATGAATATCGATCCACACAAGACGATTAATAGAATAAACGACTAATTTGAATAGTAAATAATGGTTTTGACCTTATGGTCGAGTTTTCATTTATTAAGCCACGCAGGGCTGACCATAAATAAATAGTAGCAGCGAAATAGAAATAAACTTTAACGGAATCCCATCAATTCATCACAGACAACTGACTGGGATCAAGACCCTAATGATCGACACCTTCGTAGAACTCCTCCTCAAATGCAGTCGAAGACTACTCCACTTCTGTTGATTGTTTGAAGCAAGTATGAGTACACAACCGTACTCGCAACTCATACCACATAATGTAATTTATAGATGATGGCTTATTCCAAAGGAATGGCTTCTATAGTTCTTTTGCAGAAATACAACATTTGCAATTGAATACGAATAATAGATGGAAAACATAATTCAAAACAAATAAGACAATATTACTTTATCATTTGATTTCACAAAGACACACAGTCTAAATAAGTTATTCACACAGTTGCACAAGTTATCTCACACAGCTTACCCTTCCCAATAGTTTTATGAAAATCCACCCCTCGTGTGAAATCCACGAGCATGTCCATGACCGCGGACGCGGCTATACGAATAGATTGATTTAACACTCTGCAGATGTTGTACACTTTACCCACAAGATACCATCAGTGTAGCTAGCGCTGACCATAACAAAACCTTTCAGAAACTTCATCTCAACATTGACACTCCCGATGTGCTTTACTGTCATTCAACCAATACACACAGCGTTTGGGTACGACACACACCGTTGGACAGGGATGTGGCAAACCGTCCCGCGATGTAATAAACACACCTCCACCACATCACACAGCTTAACCTACAACCTGAGTTGTCAATGGCAAGATTCCATAACCTACTAAGTTTGGCCCGTCCTATACCACACATGTGGTTGTACAATAAGACTCAGTTAAATGGCGCACAAAGTTAAGTCCTTAATTGACCAAGGCAAGACTTTCAATTTCTAACAAAGTCACACAAATTGTCATTCCCAGCACACAGCTCCACCATATCACACAGAATCCACCACTTGCCTCAGTCCAAATCTTTTTCCACCCTATTGATTAAGTGCAACACATGTCATCAACGAGTAACAGCACACAACACACACAGTTTCATGACACAATGCATAATCGCTTAGTCAAGTTTATAATTGCAAATCACATGAAATGATGACTCGTGGTATGGCTAAGCAATCTACTCGTATCTAACCAACTCATGTTGGTGCTACAATAATACCAACTAATAATGAACCAACCTAGGGTGACAAAAGATCATGGCATACAATAGACAAGGTGGATCTAACAATTTGGATTAATAACTAACCCAAAAGCATTTAAATAATTACTTGAAATAAAATGCAATACATTGAAATAAATTAATTTTGAAAACTGGGTGCAATATGATCAAATGTGTAACTTGACTTGGAATAGATCTAGGTACTGATATTGGTCTTGAGGCACTCCTTCTTCTTCAAAAGTTCTCGAGGAATTAACATCTACGTGTAAACGAAATAAATATAAATAAATAAAAGAGGAAAAAACTCCAAAAATTAAATAAAAATTATTAATAAATAGATCTCAAATTTATATAAATTTATAAATTTGAATGGGCTCAATCGGAGTTCGGATGCAAAAAGATATGAGCTTTGGAAGATTGAATCTAAAGAAAATATCCTAAATTGGATTTTCGAATTTTTGAATTATTTTTCTAAAGAAAAATTTGATTATTACGCAATGCTGATGTCTGCGAAGGAATTTTTGTAAATAAAAGAATTAAAATAAAATCTAACATGTGGGACCCACATGTTAGTCTCACGGCTCACGATGGACTGAGTGCACCGAACCGAAGAAGGACTAGGGCAGTGGACCGGCCACGCAGGCACACACGCGGGCGATGACTGGATGCCACGTCGATGACACGCATGCATGAGAGCTGACGCTGGCGCTGAGGTGGCAGCTGATGTGGACGACGGCGAGGAGTGGCGCTCGGAACCCAATGGCTCCGTCGAACGGCAGCGATCTACCGGCGGTGAGTGGTACCAGGAGATAGCTGGCGCTATTGCGCACTCCGGGGTGCACTTACGGGCAGCTGGGAGCGACGGTGGCGACCAGGGGTGAGCTCGGAGCGGAGGAGGCTTTCAGCTTTTGTCGGACGGAGGCTCCGGCGACGAGGAGGGGTGCACGAGGTAGCCTGAGCTATGCTGATCACAATGGTGCAGTCGACGAGGCAAGGGCGGCAACGACGGCGGCGCAATTCACCAGAGAAGAAGCTCGGCTGAAAACCCTAAATTGCTAATTGCGGCGGCGCTAGAGCAATCGGGGCGACGAGGGTGGCGGCTTTGGGATGCAGATGACCGGGAGAACCCTAGGGCGGCTTTTGTAGGCATCGGGGGGCTCGGGATAAGGAATCCCCAAATTGGGTTGATTCAGACTCCCGTTTGAAAACGGTGATAGAATCTGTTTTGATCCCGATTGACAGCAGATAAGGGTGCGGGAGAATCGGGGATATGATTTGGTGCGAAAAACTCAGAGGATTTAGTTGGGAAATCGCCGTTGCTGTTTTGAGTTCGAGCTCTGGCAATGGCGGTGAGAGCGACGGCGCGAGGTTGATGACGACGAGGTGGAGACGAACGGTGGGACCCTCTTGGCAGCAAGGCGAAGCGGTGGTGACGCGGAAGTGCGTTCGGCCATTGATCGAGGCCACACGTCGGCAGATGCGGCGGGAGCGCGCGGGCGAGCCAGGCTACACAATGCTGGGCCGCGCGGGGATAGTGTTGGGTTTCGGCCCGACACTGTTCCAGAGGATTTTAAATAGATTTTCTATTTTAGAAAATACAAAAAATCCACATAGCAATTAGAAAATAGCAAATGAACATGGAAAATTTTCAAAAAATTCTAGAAAATATATCTAAGCATATAGAATCCAAATAAAATAGTTTTTACAATTGTTGATGTTGGGATTAACCCTATTAAATTATTTTGTCATGAAAGTATATATCAAGCTTTAAATAAAAAATACTAAAAATTAATAGAAATTCAAATATTGTATTTTCCAACAAGTAATTATTCAAAAGATTTTTAGAGTTTAGAAAATTAGGATATTACAAGTGAGCACAAACAATCGTGCTCCGCAAGTTACACCCAATAACAGAAGTATAATGCATGTAGGGGTATATCCAAGGAATATATATAGGGTTGAATTTGCATAAAACAATATTTTGTTTAAATACTTGCACTAAGTTCCAAATAAAATATTCTATAACTAAAATTTATTTTCTAAATTCTCAAGTTTGATAGTCACATAACATTCACACAAGAGTGATGAAGGATACCCTCTTATCACATGGCAAACCGCCCAATTTTCCAATTGGATAAAATATCAAAAATCATTTCATAAAGTCTTTTGAAAACAAAACCAAAATCTAACTTTGCTTTGGCTTTGCTAAGCATATCTATGACCGTGGACATGGCTATTTCGAATAGTTTTTATACTCTGCAGAGATTGCACAACTTTACTCACACAACACGACTTCTCTAGTTTGTTTGGGATCCGTCGATACCACTGCTCACTACCTTAGGTAAGAAGTCTAGAGAACGTGTCAAGGCCTTTACAATGCAACATCCCACCGTAGCCCCTCCTCGCTAAGGTTTCACTTCCTCTGGATAGAAGCCCGCTGGACAAAAGCCCCCTCTTACGTTATGTAGGAATACATAAAAGTAGGTCATAAAGACACCCACATAACCAGATGGCACAACCACGGTGAAGTGATATAAATTATTTAGCCATGTCCCGCCCACACAGGACATATGGTGGTACGATGAGGCTTAGTAAGATGCGGCTTGAAGACCAGTTCTTAACTAACATGGGCGACTAGATTTTAACTATAGCATCATGGTATGGCTACTTCAATAGCAACATTTTGCTATACAAAGGAATTGGGAATAACTAAAATTTAAAAATAGGGATTTAAATAACTTGAATATAAATATGCATGCAATAATAATTTAAAACATAATTTAAATAATATAAAATAATGGGATTCAAATATGATCAAAGATATAACTTACCTTGCTTATTTAGATATTGTTCTTTTAATGGTGTCGAAATCCGGTTCTCCAAAGTCGTTGAAATCACATACTCAGAAGGAGGTTCGACTACAGGTGGTCGGAAGGATGTTTCGACTACCTGGTCGGAAGGAGGTTCGACTACATGCAGTCGAAAGGATTTTCAACTACCTGGTCGAAAGAAGGAAACATAGGAAGCTAGAAGCAGCTCGGGCATGGCTTCGCTGGTGGTGAGGGGGACATCGGCGGTGGTGATGGCACGCAAAATAGTGTCAGAGCGCAAGGAAGCGACGGTGCTCCACCGATGCGCCAGCGAAGGCGAGGGGAGCACAACGTATAACGTCGTGAAGAGAATCCAACGGTGGTGATGGTGTCGCCGAGGAATGGTTGATGGCGACAAAACGTGAGGAGGAAAGAGCTTCAACTGACAGCGGTAAAGCTTCGATTGTGGAGAAATGAAAGCAAGAGAGGATGGTGAAATCGGAGAGGTGGAAGAGGAAGCCAAGGGGCTCGCCGTGACGCAGTCGACGTAGAAATGCGAAGGCAGGAGAGGGAGAAATGGGGGAAAAGAGAGAGCAAGGCGAGGGGCTCACGGGGCTCTCTTTATAGGGGGTTGAGGATAGGGGAGAAGGTTTGCGGCATGGGCGGTGCTCCGCGCGACAGAGCGGGGTTGAGGTGACGCGCCCGAACGCAGATGGGATGGGGCGGAGCAGATGGTTGGTGAGGGAGGAGATGGGGCAGAGAGGCACAGTGGGGTCAACAATAGTAGATGAGGGAGGAGACGGGGTGGAGACGAAGAGGACAGGGCGTTCAATGCATGCGGAAAATAGGGAGGAAAGACGAGGAAAATGCGTCGGCGACAATGATTTTTCGGCGGCCGTGACGCGGCTCGGCATGGGCTCCCATCGGGAGGAAGGTGACGGGGAGGTGCGGCCAATAGGTGGGGACCACTGGGCAGTGAGGGAGGGAGGGAAGAGGGAGGTGGGCTGGTGCGCGGGCCCAACTCGGCAGGGAGCTAGAGAGGGGAATGGGAGGCTGGCAGGCGAGCTCCACGGGTAAGAGAGAGGGAGAGAAGGTCGGCGGGAGGCTGGGCCGACGGGAGGGGGAAATGGGCCGGTGAGGAAGATTCGGTCCAAAGAGATTTTTTGGATTATTAAGGGTTTAAAAATTTCAGAAATTGCAACAATTGAATTAGGTTTTTAGAAAATATAAAAAGGATTTAAAAATTAAGAAAAATTCATACAAATTTCCTGACTTATTTTGAACTTAATAAAATTATTCTGAATTTAAAGTTGGCTTTTATTTTTGCACATAACTATTTTTAATTTTTGAAAGACAGGAGAAACGTTTTTAAATCCCAGAAGATTCAAAAAATTACATAAGTTTTCTTTTTAACTTTTAATCCAAAGTTAACCCAGAAACTCAATAAACTTTATTTTTCACCTTTAAAATATAGGAAATCGAGAAAAGCAATAAAACTATTTTGAAACTTAGGAAATTCAATAAAAAATTAATTTTAATTTTAGTAACAAAACTTTGGGATCTTACGATTCTTCCCATAATGCAATGCCATAGGGCCCATTTAACCCAACCCATCAACTCAATCCCCGTTCCCTGCTCCCCAAATCTGAAATCCCTAATTCTATCCTCGGTCCTCACAGCATAGAGCTAACTCCCTCCAGTGGCTAGGGGGTGCGCGGCCGATGGCGACCGCGGGGCGAGGCGGCGAGTGGCCTTCGGCGGTTTGGCCTGAGGCTAGTGGAGGCTGTGGCGACGGCGATGGCAAGGCAAGGCACTCGGGCCAAGAGCCAGCAACGGCAGGTCAGTGGACTAAGGCTCACTTAAAAATTTAGAAACTTGGAAATTGGAATGATGAGATGATGTTGTGATGTTGTCAACTTGTCTAGTCTAGTTACATGTACTCAATACTCATGGATTATATACAATTTGTTGTAGATTTATAAAAGATGGACAAAGGAACTTTGCATAGTTATTCCTCCAACAATCCAAATACAAGTACTCCTCTAACCAATTAGAGAACAACTCAACAAAATAAGCCTCGAATTGATTTCAATTCGGATGACACTATTGCTAATCCAACATATCGCATACCAATTGAAGATTATCCTAATGAAATTAGAGATCAAGTGAGGAGGGCATATTTATTGAAAGGTCCAACTCGACTAATCGGCCATGTTTTTTCAAACAAAATGATGGATTGTTGGAGATCCTTTCAAGAATCATGGTTTAACAAATTTGATTGGTTGGAATATAGCGTGTCAAAGGATGCCGCCTTTTGTTTCTATTTCTTTCTTTTCAAGAGTCCATGACATCCCCATTATTTCACAAATAATGCATTCACAAAAGGTGGGTTTGTTAATTGGAGGAAGGCTTTGAAAAGTTTGAATGACCAGGTTGGTGGACCTAGTAGTACCCATAGCTTTTGTAGGCAAACATGTGAGGATTTAAATAATCAAAGATTAAATGTGTCACATAAATTAAATGCTCATGGTAAGGTGGACAAAATTGCATATAAAATTCGTCTAACTGCTTCTCTAGATTATGCAAAATTTCTCCTAATACAAGGTGAAGCTTTTCGTGGACATGATGAATCTGCTACTTCCATCAACATAGGAAATTTTAAGGAGTTGGTGGACTGGTATAAATATAAGAAGAAGTGAAGAAAGCATTTGATGCAGCTCCTAGGCATTGTACCATGATTTCTCTATGGATTCAAAAAGACCTTGCAAAAGCTTGTGCATAAGAGGTCACTCAGGCGATTATAGGTGAGATTGGATATAAGAATTTTTCAATGCTTATTGATGAATCCCGAGGTGTATTAATAAAGGAGCAAATGGTCGTGATTGTCAGGTTAATTGTTGGTTTTATATCTTTAATCATACCATTTATGCATTGTGTGTCCTAACTTGCATATCTTATGACATGCATATTTGTTAACAACCAAGGGAAGGTCATGGAAAGTTTTTTAAACTTGTACATGTCAAATAGTGTACTTCTGCTGCATTGAAGGGTGCATTGCTTGGTGTTCTTGCATGACATGATTTATCTCTTTTAAGACTTCGCGGGCAAGGATATGATGGAGCTTCAAATATCAGAAGATAATTTAACAGCTTGCAAAGATAGATTCGAGACAAAAATTCATATATTTTCTATGTCCATTGCTTTACCCATCAGTTGCAATTAGCAGTTGTCGCCGTCTCAAGTAGTGTCAAAGCTATTGCTAATTTCTTCAATTATGTTTCCCTAATAGTGAAAATTGTCAGTTCATCTTGCAAGAGGATGACTTCTTTGATTGAAAAGCACCGTGAAGTCTTATTGCAGAAGGTGGAGAGTGACTTGATTCTCACTAGAGTGGGGTTGCATCAGGAAACTAGCCAAGCTAGACCTGGAGATATTAGATGAGGCTCACATCACAAAATCTTGCTCCGTTTGTATGAAATGTGGGAGGCAACAAAGGAGATCCTGGAAATCGAAAGTGATGATAGTCGTCAACCATCTAATTTTGGTGGAGCATATGGTTTGATAAGAAAAATAGAAAGCTTTGGATTTGTGTTCATCTTGCATTTGATGTTGAACTTGTTGGGCATTACAAATGAATTACCACATGAATTTCAAAGGAAGGATCTTGACATCGTCCGTGCCATGGGTTTGATTATAGATGTGAAAGAGAACTTGTAATATACATGAGGGATAATGGGTGGGGGCCATTGCTGGAGTGAGCAAAAAAGCTTTTATGAAGTAAATGGCATCACTGTTCCAAACATGGATGAAAGCACCCCAATTATGGGTTGAATGGCACGTCAAGACCGTACAGTGACTCAAGATTATTTTTATGGAATTGGCATCATCTATGCGGTATAAGATCGAGGAGGTCGACTAGAGAGGGGTGATATTCTTTTCTAAAAATCTCTAATGTTAAAACCGATTTCTAATGCGGAAGCGAAAGTCAATTCAGTTTTGTACAATTAAAACATAAATATTCTAGTTTCCCATAAGTGCACCAACACCCTAAGTCTAAGTCAATGTTTGCAATCCTAGTTTGACATGCAATCAATTTAATTCTAGGAATGTAAATTGCGCAAAGTAAATCACAAGACAACAAACTATAATGGCACAAGGATGTTTTACTGTGGTGTTCGGAGACTTGCCGTCTCCCCTAATCCACGTTGAGGTAAGTCCAAACGAATTGGACTGGTTCCATGAAATAAGTCAACACCTTCGTGGTAAGCCCAAAGAAATTGGACCGGCTCACAACTTGAACCAACATCTCGATCCACTCGAGGTTGCTCTTTCTCCACTCCGGAGATGGCGAGCACCAAATCACTCACAACACGTCGGGCCTTCTCACAAGCTTCTTGAGAAGATCACCGGACCATGACATCTCCACACCATCTAGGTGTCGGCAAACACCAAGAGTAATAAGCCAAGCCTCTTGCTTTACTCTCACCAAGTGCAACACATACACAACTGGATACTCAATCCAATTCTAGTTGCAACACATGCAACTAGAACTTCTCCTTTTGCTCACAGGGTGAAACACATGCACAATTGAGATAAGCTCACAATAGCTCAAGAGAGTGAAATGGGATGCCAAAGGTTGCCTCCCAACCGGCCATAATGGGTATTTATAACCCACATACCAAAACTAGCCGTTGGAGGAGAAAAGGGCAGAAAAACAACGGCCGGTCAGACTAGGCTACAATGCAACGACTATAAAACTAGCAGTTACAGATAATTCTCGGTCGGTCCACCCTCACAGGGTCATGTCTGACTGGACCCCGGTCAGACTGACTTCCGTGAGGAAGAACACCAGAAAATATGCCATCCGGAAAAGGTTGACCGTCCTTATAAGGGCGGCCAGACCGAACTTCGGTCAGTCCGAGGCGATCAGTCTGGGCCCGAATTTCAGCACAGACGACACTCGAAAAAATGGTAATAACTTTTGACTCCGATGTCGGAATTGAGTGATCTTGGACTCTATGGAAAGCTTATTCAGAAGGCTACATAACTCATCTATTTTTATTGATCTCAAACACATTTTATCAAATCAAGAAACACAACTCCATAGAGCCAAGACATAGCCTAAGTCCAAGAAAAGAGCAACAAGTAATCTTAGACATACCAAGGAATGACGCATGAACTTCAACAATTTACAAATTTTAGTATCATGCCACAAGGAGTAGGTGCATGAACTTCAACTATTTGTAAAACACATTTGCAAATTATAGTTTCTTGTTACAAAGAGTTAATGCGTGAGCTTCAACTATTTACAAAACACATTCGTAAAAATAGCATCGTGCCTAGATGAGCTAGAGCAAGCGGGATTGAAATGTCAACATATAATGAGACTCAAGCTACTAGACAAGACCCCTCTTAATAGTACGACAACCTATACTAGCAATCCGGACTCCACATCAAACACTAAGACCGGTAAAATGATTAAGAAACAGATCCTTAGTCTATGCTAGTCATACATTTGCCTTTAGCATCCATCTTGGAGTGATCACTTGATGACAAACATCTCCACTCCAAGTCCAGGTTCTTGACTTGAATATCATTAACATATGATGATCTTCTTCACTTTGGGATCTTAGTCTTGAATATCATCAACACATGATGATTTTCTTTACTTCGAGATCTTATCTTGATGCTCATCAACACATGATGACATCATTCATCCTGAATCTTAACATGATAATCATCAACTCACGATGTCACCTAAATTCTTCGTCATCATAGGATTCAACATGTTTCACCAACTCATGAAAAATGTTAGTCAACATGACGATTGTTATTAATTACCAAAATACTCCATTAACTTATAATGGCGGGTCTAGATTCTTCATGCAGCCATCGATGCCGCCAAGTCAGAGATAAATCATCGCTTCAATGAAGTTTCTACAGAGTCATTGATATGTATGTCTTATCTTGATTCAAGGAACTCATTCTCCAAGTTTGATGTGAACAAGCTTATGTGACTTGCTAAGATTTATGCTGGTGATTTCACCATAGGTGACCGTATATTGCTAAGAACTCAACTTCAAAAATACATTCTCAATGTTAGGAGAAGTGTAGAATTCTGTGGATGTTGTGACCTTGCAAGGCTCACTGAAAAGATTGTTGAAACTGAAAAAGACAAAACATTCCCATTAGTCCAATGTCTCATTGAGCTGACATTGATTCTTCCTGTAGCAATGACATCAGTTGAAAGAATCTTTCAGCAATGAAAATTATCAAGATAGACTTGCGCAACAAAGTCTCGATGAATGGCTCAATGAATTTATGGTGTGCTACACTGAGCGAGAGATATTCAAAAGCATTAATGATAAAACAATCATGTATCGTTCTCAACAGATGAAATCTCGTAGAATGGACTTGCCTCCTGCTCCTAGTCATAGCTAGCGGTTTTGCGGTATGTTTAATTTTATTTCAATGTTTGTAATTAGTCACAATTTTCTAATCGTCTCACTAATTTAGCTACTTTTGTTCTATATATTGCTACTCGCACTCATTTATGGGCATTCAGACCGTTATGTTCATTAGTCAGATACTACGTTAAGTATATTTTATATTTCGCTTTGTCTCTTGTTTATTTATGAATAAATTTGGATTGCATTAGACATTCAAATATATGTCTGGTACGGTCTTATCATAATAGCTTTCTCCCAGGCACCCCCTGTATTTTTATCCTGTACGCCACTGGCTACCACTAACTTTAGAGTTTGGCAGTCGATGACGGAGAAGACCAACACCACGTAGAGGTTAGGCATGTTCAAATCCCGGGTTGGGTCGGGCTTAAAAGGCCTAGCCCGAAGCCCGAAAATGCAATTTTGGGAATAACAAATATTATTTCCAAATAATGGTATTGATAATTCTTTCTTAATAAAAATAATATTTTCACTGAGCTTGGGACCGGACCTACGGGCCAAAAGCTGGGTCCAAGTCCAGCCTGAGCCAACAAAAATTGGGCGAGGCTGCCCATGAAAAGATATAGTAGAGGAACTACCACTAGCTCTAAAGAGTTACCCTAGGTTTTTTTTTGCAGGAATTATGACATGCAAATACTAATTGTAAAACGTTACATATATATACCTTGATTTGTAATTTTGTGTCATGATACCTGATATATCGTAAATCTAGACCCGAACGAGTGCAGTTCAGTCTTAAACATGTTAAGTGGGTCCAAAGATTATTAGTACAGATAATATAACCTCACTTCTAGGTTCTAGCTAATCCTGAACACAGTCCAATCAAGTCATGTCGTTGCCACATTTGTGCCACCATTTCGTGTTAGATTTCCATCAACTTTAACAAAGGCAATAAGAGGGTAAGTACTAAGTAGCATTCATAAACCAGAAAAATGTACACTGACTCTGACTCGGTGACGATACTTCTTGCTGGCTCGTCCAGGCCAAGTTCCATCTCAGGTCAGTCGTGACGATGGCTCTCTTCTTCTCACACACCACCCCAGTAACACAGTTGGAATTCATGATCGGCATTGGGATCTCCTCTGCTTAACAACGAAAATAGCCCCAGGGCGCTGATCGTCGAAGGGGTGCTCAACGCCGCGGCTGCCGGAATTCTGAACTACATTTGCGCTCGTCGACCTGCTAGCCGAAGACTTCATGAACCCCAGGGTGCAGAAGAATGGAAGGGTGCAGGCTTGCAGCTCATCATAAACATCTCCTCGCTGATTGGGACGGCTCTGATGTCCATGCTTGCTATATAAAAAATTATTCAAAAAATAAAATTGTCTAGTTCTTGTGGGGCATTATATGATGAGGATTTCTCATTTGTTTCTTGCTTGCTTGTAAAAAGGTATATATATCTAGATCAAAGGGCACTCCATGTAATCAAGGTGACGATGGTCTTGCTAAAACAGTGTTAATTTGTTCAACTTTACAACAATCAAAAGAGTACTATCAAAGCCATTTCGCTGTCTGGCTCTGGCATATTAAAAGTTGGTGCGCTTTCTCTGTCCCAACCAGTGAAAGCGCAATTGTTAATCTCCTTTTTGTAAGTTAGGTCAAGTGTGGTGGAGTTTGAACAGAAACTCTGCTAAATTGTCAAGTTGATTGGTAAGCAATTACAATTGATATGTGTGCATCTGCCCTTCGTTTTGCTACACGTCCGAAACTAGGGGACTACTCTAGTCTAGGAGAAGACCTTGTATACCTCACGGTGTCGACACTCTTTAACAACATGGCAACATTCTCTATCTGTGGCCACGACCCCAAGACTTCATCATAGAGTTGTTACACTAGTTCGGTCGTTGTACTTTTGCATCTGCTAGTTAATTAATTAAGTTGAAGACTTGCATATTTTTGGTACGGCTAACATTAACTACTGCACGTTGTTTGCAAACCAAAAGGATCTTGTAGTACTAGTCTAGCTTGGATTGTTAAATGTAACAGTACCAACTCAGACTATCTGAGACGCCCGATTATCATAAAATGGATCATCTTTTCCAATAATGCAATGTTATCTGACGAATGTAGCTCACTCCTAATCTTATCCCCTCCTAAGTCTACTTACTACACTTATCCCCTCCTAAGTCTACTAACCGGTGCATCCTAGTAGACGGAAACACATCTTCTCATATTGTGTAGCGATATCATTGTACTGCAGTATTATAATATTACGTAGTAGAGGTTCGCGCCACTCTGCCATTGCCAATCCATCGTGGACTAATATACTTCGGCGTGTGGTCAGTAGAGGTGGGCATTGGGCGTGCTTGCGCACGGCCCAGCCCACCGTGCTTCGAACGCATCGCGTCGCCGGCTCGCCCGGTCATCCCACCGTGCCATGTCGTGCCGGCCCGTATCGCCTCTAGTCAGGCCCAGGCACGGCCCAAAGCCCGCCGTGCCGGGATCGTGCCGTGCAGGTCCAAGCCCGGCCCTAAGTAACTATAGATGTCTGAGAAGACGATAACCGCCGCCGCCGCCATCCAGGAAGACAAAGACACCTGTGATTCAGGTCGAGTGAACGGAAAGGTTGAGCCTATTTCGTGCCGTGCCGACTCAAGCACGGCCTAACTGATCGTGTCGTGCCGTGCCGCCCAACGTGCCGCATTCTCAGGCCCGGCCCAGCCCGTTGTTCGTGCGTGCCGGCCCAGCCCGTGCTTAGACCGTGCCGTATCGACCGTGCTTCGGACTGACCCAAAAAACACAGCCCAAGTCCCAGCTCTAGTGGTCAGCATGAGACAGCGCAGCCATGGTAAGTTGTGGAAGGCAAGCCGCAAAAACGCATTGCACAACAAATAAATAAACCATCCGAAACGCATTAGTAGTAATTAGACTGTCAATTCAACACCGACAACCATATGAAAACGGAAAACCACGTACTATTAGCATTAGCATTCTTTTATTGCTCTGCTTTTACCACACGCATCAATTCAGCAGCCCGAGCTTGCAAACGTCCAAACAATCAATGCTTTCGCGTCCACCGAAGCATGTCAACATGGTGTGCCCATCTGGGAACCGGCGTTTGCGGTCTCGTCAGTCTCTAAACCCCCAGAAGTGAGAAATGTTGTGAGCCCATGGCCGAGAGAGCTACAAAACCTTGCAAAGAAAACGAGAACGCGTGTGCCAACCTCTGTCGTACTCGTACAACACCGCACCATTTCGCCGAGCTCCAGGTAGCGGATGGCCTCGCCCGAGCTCGCCGTCCTCTGCCTCCTGGCCATGTGCTTTCTGCCTGCGCTGGCCGTCGCCGACTGCGACTGCGCGGCTGACGCCGCGGGCCGCGACAAGGCGCAGGCGCTACGCCTCAAGATCATCGCCATCTTCTGCATCCTCGCGGGGAGCGCGATCGGAGCGGTCATCCCCTCCCTGGGCCGCAGGTTCCCCGCGCTCCGGCCGGACACCGACCTCTTCCTCGCCGTCAAGGCATTCGCCGGCGGCGTCATCCTCGCCACGGGGCTGGTGCACATCCTGCCCGCGGCCTTCGAGGCGCTGGGCTCCCCGTGTCTCGTGGGCGGCCCGTGGAGTCGCTTCCCGTTCGCCGGGCTCGTCGCCATGCTCGCCGCGATCGCCACGCTCATCGTGGACACCGTCGCCACGGGGTACTTCCACCGGACGAACGCCAAGAAGGCCGCGGCCGTCATCGACGAGCCGACTACACCCGATCATTGCGCCGGAGACTTGGAGGCCCCTGACGGGCACGCTTACGGGATGTCCGTGCTGGCCGCACCGCCCGCCGACGACGAGCTCGTACGCCACCGCGTCATCTCTCAGGTACGGTCACCTTTGCGCCATTCAAGAAAAGAGCGTTACGAATTTTCAAGTTGGGTGAAGTATTTGATCGACTTGTTTGTGTTCTTGTTTGTGAAGGTGTTGGAGCTGGGGGTGGTGGTGCACTCGCTAATCATCGGGATGTCGCTGGGCGCCTCCGATTTCCCTAGCACGGTGCGGCCGCTCGTCCCGGCGCTAACGTTTCATCAGCTCTTCGAGGGCATCGGGCTCGGCGGGTGCATTGTTCAGGTGAGCACACCGTTGTTTTGCTTGGAACTGACGACGATTTCGAGAATTAGAGCGTTTTGATCCGTGAAACTGCGGACACCAATTGCGTTTTCTAAAAAAAATCACCAATTACAAATGTTGGCCTTCCGAGAGTCTACCAATCCTAAAATGTAAAGAAAACATCACACGTCTCCTTCAGTATACTTGCAATTGATATTTGGGTCTTCCGAAGTTCACACCAAAATTTCTTTATGACTTACTGGACGTACAGAAAATACTGGGTGCTTTCAAGAACAAGATATCTGATGTCTACCCCACCATCACATCCCTAGCTCTTCATTTTCGTTTTACGAACCAAATCCAAAAGTTAGAAGTGGGGCAGATTGTATCCCCTGCCTTTGCCTTAACAGTTCCCATGCCTTTGGGGCATTTTCAGCCATTAGATTTCAGATGAACAGCGCAGACTTTCGGAGTGAACAGTGTTTTTGCTCCGATATAAAAACATTGCATTCAACCGTACTTCGCTGCAACAATTTTAAACGGTAGTTACTACAGTGTTCTCCACCTTTCTTCCTCGCATCTTTCTACTGTGTACCGAGGGTAGAATCGGAATCTTATCTTAGTCTCATGTACCTGTGCCAGCAAATCAGTTGACCGATGTAACAAATTTTACTATTTTTGAGTAGTTTGCTACTGATATAACTAAGCTCACTAAGTTCTTCGTTCTTCTTACCACAGTCTAAGTTTCGCCTCAAGTCCGTGGTGACAATGGCGCTCTTCTTCTCCCTCACGACCCCGGTCGGCATCGCCGTCGGCATCGCGATATCCTCCGTCTACGACGAGACCAATCCGACGGCGCTGGTCGTCCAGGGGCTCCTCGAGTCCGCCGCGGCGGGGATACTGGTCTACATGGCACTCGTCGACATCCTCGCCGAGGACTTCATGAACGTCAGGGTGCAGAGCAGAGGGCGCCTGCAGCTCGCCCTGAACGTCTCACTGCTGCTCGGGGCTGGCCTCATGTCAATGCTCGCCATTTGGGCTTGACCTTACGTGCAGTGCGTCCATGGGGGCGTAAATGGCAGTGAAAGGATCAGAGATTATCATCTTTGTACGGGGCGTCAGATTCTTTTAGGTGTCTGACTTGAGCAATTACCAGCCGTTTTGTTAGGCTGAAGTTGCAAGGATGACCAAAAAAAGGAAGCCTGTCTAAAGCTGGCGAGCCAGGATGCATCGAATCGTAGAACAGAGGAACGAAATTTCACACCGTTCGTTGTTGCTTTCCTAATCGGCACTCTGTTAGCAAGTAGGATTTTTTTTTTTGCAATATGCAAGTGGGACGCATTGGTTAACTGTACATCCCGATTGTTCATTCCAAAGGATAATAATGCCAATGCTGCAGTGCAGTTCGAATTTTCAAGCTTGCCCTGTCTGGGTATCGTTTTCTTATCACCTTACACATTTTTCCAATCCCCCAAATATTTGATTTTTTATTTACAGGAAAATAAGAAATTAAATTAAATATTAAGAAAAATGTTACATGGAATTCCTAGCATCCCACTGGAAAGCTATCGTAGACAACGTCTCATGGGACGTCATCGCTAGCTTTCCTCAGGGTTTGTTTGGATTGGGAAATATTAGAACCAATTTTTTTGGATTAGAATCGATTTTAGTTTAAATTTTGAACCAATCCGAAAGAATTTAATCGGATCATAATATATCCAAACAAGCCATAAGAAAGCTGGCGTTGTTAGCTTCCCATGTATCTTCGTCCTACACGCCTGATCGAATTGTTTTTCCATCAGAGAATCACACCTGACGCCTCTGTCTGTCCATGAAGCCCACGCCGTTCTCTCCATGAAACCCTAGCATCAAGATATACATCAGATCTGGTGATTTCACATTGGATCAAACGCCCAGTGCACCGTACGTTGTCTACTTGCATATCCGGCAAGTTTCAAATCAAACTTTAATGCATATACACGTTGGTTAGATGATATATCTTACATTGTGAATTGCTTAGAACTTATGAAAAACGTAAATGGTACTATTGCGGAGCAATGGCAATTGGTACAAAGTGATTTAAATGATGCATGGGGATATGATTCCAGTTCTTTTATACGTGGGTGGTGAAGTCCGATATGGGGAGACATGCGCCGAATATAGCATCCCATCTAGTGTATTTTTTACTGCTAATGGAGAAACTACTCTAGATGATGTAAAAAATGATACTTATAGGGTTATGGAATTAAGGAAGACCGAGTACTCTCTAGATGTGCATGCTCGGTATAATGTGGGAGCAAAAACATCTCAATTCTTTCAGCTCATCCCCATTTATGATGATAGAGGGCTGCATAACTTCTTTCAGATGACATTGTCAGGATCCAATTGGCGTATGATTGAGCTATTTGTAGATATTGTTGCCAAGCAAAGTGACTTGTGCAATAATCTTCTTTCGAGCTTGTCGGAAATAGCCACCCAAAGCCAACGTGATGCCCCTCAATCTGTAGGTCCTACGGAGCATCCGATGGATTGAACCTATCCACAAAATTTTCCTCTTGATGATGAGCATCAAACAAATGAACACATGAATGCCTGAATGGGGATGATTTTCATGAGGTAGTAGAGGAGTTTGCGGAGCGTGAAGAAACCGATTATGAAGATGATGGTGTCCATGTTTCAGATTCAAATGATGGTAATGAGAATGGTTACTTTGATTCGTGCCAGCAGTAGACTTGGATGAAGATGATGGTGTCCATGTTTCAGATAAGCGTCTAGTGGATGAATTGAATGATACATCGGGGTTTAAGTTATGTGGCGTGGATTGTTCTTCACCAAGTCAGCAGCAGACACTACTACGAAAAAGTTTTCACAGACAGTTCAAAAACGTCATCACAGACGATTTCGTGAGCCGTCTTAGTTTATAGGTCAGTAATAACACAAACTATCACAGACGGTTATTGACTCAGAATATATATATATATATATATGTGTGTGTGTGTGTGTGTGTGTGTGTGTGTAAAACCCATATATATATATATATACTACTTTGGGGGTCTTCCACGCGACATAAGGAAGATGTGATGTGACAGAGTACGCACAACTTCAAGAAGCGTGGCTATCAGGAGAATACGTGGACATCCAATTACCTAGATATCGTCGAGAGGTAATTGGACGTTGCTATGTTCAAAAAATGGCGTGGACGCACAATACTCCGACTGGAAAGTGACATCATGTATCAGCAACCAACCATAGAACTTGATGACTGGGAAGTGGCATCATGTATCAGCAACCAACCATAGAACTTGCATCAAGGTAATTGGATGTCCACGTGCTCTCCTGACAGTCATGCTTCTTGAAGTTGTTCGTGACTGCTGTCTCATCCTTCTCACACTACGTGGACGACCCCCAAAGTGGCGGGGACTACGAACAATATATATGTGTGTGTATGTGTGTGTGTGTATATATATAACTGGTTTTAAAGGCACAAGCAGCTACTGCTTGGGAGACTTCATAGAGAACCTATCCATATCATCTAACCATCTCAGAACACCCACCATAGCTCACATCATTCATCACCCACATCACAGAACAAGGGGAGGGAAAGGGATAGAGAGTAAAGGGGAGTAGTTACCCCAGTGCAACCAGCAAATCGACCACTAGCAGTAGGTCACCACATCCATCTCCTCCATGTATGCATAAGCAATACAATCCACATCAGTAAATAAGTCAAACTCAAACCCAAAAACTGAAGCAACCGAGAATAGAAAAATTTGTATGTGTAAAGACTAATGTTTTGCCCCCATCTGAATCACATCTCATGAACTAACATCATACAAAGAGAACCCACCCATATCATCCAACCATCACAGAACACCCACCATAGCTCACATCATTCATCACCCACATCACAGAGCAAGAGGAGGGAAAGGGATATATAGAGAGTAAAGGAGAGTAGTTACCCTAGTGCAACCAGCAAATCGACCACCAACAGTAACTCACCACATCCATCTTCTACATGTATGCATAAGCAGCAGTAACAACCCACATCAATAAACAAGTCAAACTCAAACAAAAAACTGAAGCAACAGAGAATGGAGAGGTAGCCGGGAGGTCCGTGGAGAGGTCGAAGAGGGGAAGGCAGATCTGGTGGCGGGGAGGTGGATTTGGCCGGGGGGAGTCGATTGGACCGGCGGCGGCGTCACCATAGTTGTGTCACGACGATGACACTTCACAATACTCTTACGATAATAGTGTCTTGTGCAGTGAACCGTGGTGTCACAACCGGCGGTAACGAAAAGAAGGGCGGTGTCAGGAAGAAGGCACGACTTGGGGGCGCCCATCGAGGAGAAGGCTTCGGGTGACAGCGTCGAGGTCATTTTTCTTTTATTTGAGAACAATTCTCATATTACGAAACTAGTCAATGAAATTTATTCTATTCAGCTTTTCTTTCTCAATAATAGATCGAAATTAAAGGTGGGTGCAAAAGAAGTAGTTGGTGACATGATCTACAACATAAATATATGCAAAAAAAATTCAGCACTATGTTTAAGAAAGATCTTCTATTAGACACTCATGTTGGTGGTCATGTTCGACCAGTCTACGACCAGCTCGTATCTCCATACGACTAGTTTGGAACAGCTCGTATCACTATACGACCAGCCCATACCTAGTCGAACTTAATCATCAACAGTCAATAAAAGATACCCCACTATATATTCTAAACCATGTTTCCCTCTAACATCATATAGGAGTCCAAGATCCATATATCTTTAAGTCCTCGTGAGCTTTGGCATCACTGCTAGAAACTTAGTGATTTAGGTAGGCAACCTCTTGCCAATCATATCACGTATGACTCTTATTTGTTGGGTGACATCTCTATACCCCGGCCACCAACATTATGCTCTAAGACTCAAAACTGTTTTGATAGCCTTGTCAAGTTAAATCAATACTATGCATGTGGGTGTCCGACACCCACCCCATCTTATTAAGATAGTTAATCACACCTTACTTTGGTAGATCTACCAATTAACGATCAAAATCTTGATGGTCACGGCAATTGAAAAGGCATCAAATTTACTTAATTTTCCTTGAGAGATACTATTCTACTATTTTAAAACATCTAATAGTAAACATGATCAATTAGCATAACAGGAATAAACATTCGCAGATAATCATATTAAACTATGAAATAGTATGGTCCTTGACATGAAGATCTCCATCACCATGCTTCTGTCCTCTGAGCCATCGTGCTTGAAATCTCTCTCCGCATTCATCTACTAAACAATTACTCATAAAAGCTAGTAATGAATTACATAGGATAATATCAAGCATCACAAGTCGGCACGTAGACCGTTATACAATAATATATAGCTCGATGGCTACCTCACAGCATGACACGCACGCCATGAAAAATCCATACATGCATCACATACACAATGAGTCATACTATTCACATCAATTTCTGCAAAACTGAGTTATGCATAGAATCCAATTTTATCGGGTGACATGAACATATATTACCATATAATGCGGCCATGAATACCTAGCATGGCGATCCCACTAGCCGGTTAGCGGGCGGGGTTCGAAGGGGCAGCACACTCGGAAAATTCCAACCGATAGGAGTATCATGCAAGATGGTCGTAAACAAGTCGAATGGATCATCTGGTGCTCATACCTCCTTGCAAGACCCATCTATTATCGCCGAACATCAATCGATCTTATCGACTAATGCCTAGATGGTTCCATCCATATGAACCAATCTAGGTTACCAGACCTGACCAGTAATAGATTCAATCTACTACTGCTACATATCAAGTATATGTGACCAATTTATATTAAAAAAAACTATGCAGGATAGCTCTGATACCACTGAAGGGATACGGGTAGGCTACGCTAACTGGCAATTTAAAAATTCTACCACGTGAAGCAGGATGCTATGCAAGCAAGAGATCATAGATTGTTACCACCAGACGCGCAGTGCAGCGGAAGAAGAGTTGAAGCAGCCTAATCCAACTTAGAGCGTGTCGATGAAGTGGTCGAAGTCGACCGTCCAGCGTAGTCGATCGTCCTCGGTGGCGATCGTCTTCTCCAGCAACTAATCGAGTTCCTCGTGAAGACCGCGGACCGTCCTTTAGCGCAACATCAACCACAATAGTGCATCTACAATATCCACACGTACAGGTGAAAGATCTAGACCTGCCATTATGAGTTAATGGATTGTTTTGGTGATTAATGACAAATCCAAATATGAGACTAACTCTTTTATCTAGTAATATCTTGTGTAGTCTCATTTGGATATAAAGGTGAAATTCAATGAGGTATGCAATCGACATCTTAATCTTATATATTGTTGCATTCCTCGAATCCAAAATATAGGTTGAACTCAACCATAAGTTAAACTTGAATATGTGCATATGTTCTTATTACACATTTGTGTATGCACACATTTAGGGGGAGTTCACTCTATATTTTGTGGTTTCATAAGTATTGATCCATATTCCATTCTCCTCATATATTAAGGATCATTACTTTGAAACAAATCCTTTGAGTATATAAAACTTGTGTAGTTCATATATACTCATATTGCTTTATATTCAATTATTTGCAATTGTGTTGTGGGACTAATGTGTGTGCTAAGATGTGTTCAAGGCTTAGTCCCGAGTCGAATGAAGACATGAAAAGGAAATGCAAAGATGGTAAAAGATCAACTTAGGATCATGCATTCTCTTTTGGTTTGGTTTCAAAAGCAAAATCTCTTTCTCTGCACAATCGGAAGTTCGGCGTTATACTAGCGGAAGTTCCGATTATCGGATGGTCCGAAAAATGCGCGGCTTGATTTTTCCGAGAGCATCCGGTTTGGACTTAGCCGATTTCTCGAGTGCGGAAGTTCCGCAATGATAAAGCGGAAGTTCCGATTATCGGATGGTCCAGAAAAATGCGCGGTTTGATTTTTCCGAGAGTACCCTTTTAGGGATTTAGCCATTTTCGCAAGTGCGGTAGTTCCGCAATGAAATGAGCGGAACTTCGATAATCGGAACTACCGCATGATAGTTGGCGGTAACCGTACCTTTCTACAATAGTTTGTTTAGAAGCATTTGTTGCATGTATATCTTGATAATTATTGTTAATCATTGTGGGACTAACATTTTTCATGAGTTGGATGAATAGGCTATGTTCTAGGGTGACGAAGACTTTGGATGACATCATGAGTTGATCGTCATCAAGTCAAGGTTCAAGAAGAGGATGTATCGTGTGTTGATGCATAACAAGATCTCGAAGAAGGAGATGATCATGAGTTGATCGTCAAGTCAAGAGAAGATCCATCATGTGTTGATGGAGGTCAAGTAAAGGATGCATCATGGGTTGATGCATGTCAAAACAATGACCCGGACTTGAAGTGAAGATGTGCGTCATCAAGCTTCAAGAAGATGCTCACGGCAAAGGTATGACTAGCTAGGGCTAAGAATGTGTTCCTAGTCTTTTACCGGTCTTGGTGTTTGGTTGGAAGACCGGATTGCTAGTATAGGTTGTCGTACTATTAAGAGGTGTCTTGTCTAGTAGCTTGAGTCTCATCACGTGTTAATAGCTCAATCTTGCTTGCTCTAGCTCTACATGGCATGATGCTATTATTTGCGAATGTGTTTTGCAAATAGTTGAGGCTTATGCAGTTAATCCTTGTAGCATGTGACTATACTTTTGCGAATGTGTTTTGCAAATGGTTGAAGTCCATGTACCTACACCTTGTGGCATGATCTAAGTTTGCAAATGTGTTTTGCAAATTGTTGGGATTCATGCATTTTCCCTTGGCATGGTCTAAGATTGCTTATTGCTATTTATTTGGACTTAGATCATGATAGTGGCTCTTTGGAGTTGTGCTTTTTGATTTGATCAAATGTGTTTGAGATCAATCAAATAGGTGGGTTGTGTAGCCCTCTGAATAAGCTTTCCATAGAGTCCGAGATCACTCAATTCGACATCGAGTCAAAAGTTATGACATTTTACCGAGCATCGTCGTGCTGAAATTGGGCTGCGGAAGTTCCGATTTTGTACGCGGAACTTCCGATAATCGGAAGTTCCGATATTTGTCTTGCGGAACTTCCGCACCAAAAGTTTTAACGGCTATTTTTGAGCCGTTATGCACCCGTACGGCCCATGAACAGTAGAAAACGGAAGTTCCGATTTTTGCACGGCGGAACTTCCGATTATCCTGATTTTTGGGATTTCTGCTCCCAACGGCTAGTTTTTGTGTGTGGGCTATAAATACCCACCTTGGCCGGTTGAGAGACAATCTTTGGCATCCCATTTCACTCACTTGAGCTAGTGTGAGCTTCTCCTCTCAATTGTGCATGTGTTGCACTTTGTGAGCAAGGAGGAGGTCTCTAGTTGCATGTGTTGCATCTAGAGGTGGATTTTGTATCCACTTGAGCTTGTGCATTCGTTGCGTGGTGAGAGTCAAGCAAGGGACTTGGCTTATTACTCTTGGTGTTTGCCGACACCTAGGCGGCGTGGAGGCGTCGTGCGGTGATCTTCTCAAGAAGCTTGTGAGAAGGCCGGCGTGTTGTGAGTGGTTTGGTGCTCGCCATCTCCGGAGTGGAGGAAGAGCAACCATAGTGGAGCGAGGTGTTGGTTCGGTTTGGAACCGGTCCAAGTGTTGGACTTACCTCGGAGGTGTGTGCTCATTTGAGGAGCCGGTCCAACGTGGTTGGGCTTACCTCAACGTGGATTAGGGGAGACCGGCAAGTCTCCGAACACCACGGTAAAACATAAGTGTGTCTATCTTGTTTTTATCTTGTGCTTTACTTTGAGTAATTTACATTCTTGCTTTAATTGCTTATATATCATTGTATGATTGCTCTCTTGTATTGTCGGTGCACTTAGTTGAGCCTAGTTGATTTAGGTTTTAATTGTGCAAAACCAATTCGCTATTAACTTCCGCATTTATATATTGGTTTAGCCCGATAGATTTTTAAAACCGCCTATTCACCCCCCTCTAGTCGGCCACCTCGATCTTACAACAGGGAAGGAACACTATACACCAGTGTATTAGCACCAACTCGCACGGTAGGGATCTCAGGAAGATGGTGGCTAGAGTCTCGGTAGAGCAACTTACGTTACGGCTATCGTGTGTCTATTCCAACTGCCTCATGCATCTTCTTATATAGAGCTCATGACGTATCTTATCTGAACACATTTGTTCTAATCCGTTAAGTGTGTGACCCGTTAGGTTCATGTGTAATCGGTTGTGACTCGAAAACTCCTTTCCGATCACGAGTCGTCAGTGGCTCCTAGCAGAACATAACGATTCGCGAATACACACGAATTATATCGGACGAACCTTAATGCAATATAATTTACGACCAGGTCCTTATCACTAACGACCAGCTCGTATCTCTATACGACCAATTCATATATAGTCTCGACCAGTCCGTAACTCCTTACGATCAGGTTTCGACCACTTAGTGATTATGTTCGACCAGTCTACGACCAGCTCGTATCTCCGTACGACTAGTCCGTATCTGCTTGAACTAAACGACCTGCTAGTGTATTCTCCATTTGCCTCACGATATTTGGTTGAACTCTAGGTGTGATATTATGTCATCCATGGACTATTCAATACTTTCTCGATCAAGTGTCAGATAACTTCACGTGGTCGAACTCTTTGACTAGTAGTAGCACAGCCATGCACTTTCTTTATCCGACCACATCGAGGGGTTCAGAGATATCTCTGCTGTTATGTTAGGAGGGGCAAATCTCATATCCAATCAGTCACATTCCTCTGCATATTTCACAGCATACCTGAAAGCTACCTTTATAACTAACAAGTTACGGATTAACATTTGGCAACCCCAAAGTGTATTCTTACACATGTAGAAAACCATGTTGATCTTAGGCATAAGGATTATACACCATCATTGCTTGAGACCAACTGATGACACATGAAATCATAACAATCTCAGCAGTGTCTCAAGGTGGGTCAATCCAACACCATGTTCTCTAACATGTGTTCACAATATTGATTTGATATCCCTATATCCATGACCGGTGATACATGGTCATCAATCAATACATGTGTTGGTCGATATAGTCACTAGTGTTCCGACCAGTGACATCCGACCGGGGATACATTTAGAACGACATCATCTAAGGTAAAGAGCTTCACCAACAAGTCACATACTTGTTAATCTTTATCAATGATGATTCATTCAAGGAACAGAATAATATTTATTCAATAACTCATAAACATAGACATGATATAATCATCTCTATGATTGCCTCTAAGGCCTATCACCAACACTTACCAATTGCAATTTTTTTGTGATCTCGAGGAGGTGGTGGTGGTCAACCCACACCATCGTCTTCGTCACCAGCGAGCCCGGATCCACACGGGCTTGACGATGTGAGTTTGTTGATATGAGCTCAGTAACAAAGGCATGTGTGATGATGGTCACGTCATGGTGGGGCGCGGAAGGGTGGCTGCGGGTAACTTCGTCGCAACTCACCGGAGGAGCTCGACCATAGCTCGTCAGAGCAGTAGAGCGGCCTCAATTAGGGATATAGGGATGGTGGCCTCGCACGAGGGACGGCGACGAGCTCGCGAGGGCTCTGATCTGTGACCTGTACTTGGGCTCTAGTCGTGGTGAGAGAGAGAGAGAGAGAGGGAGGGAGGGAGCAAAAGGAATAAGGAGCACGTGAGCTCATGCCATCTGCGGTCATGGCGAGAGAGAGGTAGGGAAGAAATAGAAGCTTTGGTCTGACTTGTGTTATACCTCACTAGTTGGAGAAGAGGCTAGAAGCAGTAGGAAAGGGTAGGGAGGTCTGAATGTTTTGAATGGTTAGGGTGGGCGTCCGCCGTATCAATTCCCAAATCTTTATATTTGAGCCTATAACCTTCTACTCCTGTGTTGTGAATGCTTGACGTCGGTTTAACAACTTGTTCTCGCTCTAAAGATGATCCCTAGTGCTTTTATCTGTCGTAGACACAGCTGCAGCCTGCAGGTCATGGCGTCATTTATTGAAACTGTTCACACTGCCGGTACAAACCGTACAAGCTAGCTCACCTAGCTCCTTGCCCGCTGTTCCGTCTGTGCTAAGGACCAATGACTCCCCAGATGCCCACACGCGCGCGGTTGCCAAATTCGATCTGCCGGTCGTCCATCACTGCCTCACCGGTGACGCATTCCCCCAGCTTTTTTTTTTTTGAATTTTTTACCAAGGAGCTCTGACGGTTACTTTTAGAGGTGAGCACCAGAGCTGAGGCTCGAACGAACGCTGTTGGACGAGAGCACAGATAGCGCAGGTCAACACAACCGGGCCGGCTCGTCGTCTCGGTCGCGTGCACGCACCCACGCCGCAAGTTAACAAGCAGCTACGGGACAGTGCACACCACACCACACCACCAAGAGCTCAACCAAAAAAACGCGCCACTTGCGCGGGCGCGGGCGTACGCATCCGGCCCTCAGGCAACTTGGCCATAAGATTAGTCCGACAAAATCGCCGCGAAGATCACGACCCACCCACCTGTGCCCGTCCCAAGCGCTACATACATAGTACAGGCCATGTTGGGGGCAAAGGGTTAAGGAAAGCGCCCCGGCGCCGTACGAAATACGCGCACGCGGCGGGCGGGGCCACGGCGCAACACGGCACGGCTCGATCTGCGCCCAGACCTGCAGCCGCCCGCGTCGCGGCTGCGCGAACGAGGAAGGACAGCCCCGCGCGCGCGCGGGTGGGCGGGCGTGGCTCCGGGTTGGAGGCCAGCCTCGGGCCTCGGCGCGGACAGCCAGGACGTCGGCACGGCAGTACATGTCAGGGTCGGGTCAGTAAGTATCTCGTATGTATCGTATGGTTTGAAATGACGCCAAAACTGAGCCTGTGGATGATACGATGGGATCGGACGTGCAGAGCAAGCAGGAAAGGGCGAGGAATGAGCAGTAGGTTGGAGCTCGGGAGGATCGGATTGGCACGCGAAGCTTCCCTCCTCTGTGCAAAGCGCGGCCCCAACTTGCACGGCAACTTGCCGCAAAGCTAATTTAACTCCGAAAAGAATAGAACAAAGCAGCAGGGGAAGCAAATCAAATCGAGCGCGCTGCTCTCCTTGACCGTGAGAAGGAACAGACAGGGGAGGCGGGAAAATGCTAGTTGAACAAGTTGGCCAAGTGCTTCGTATATTTCTTCCGTCATATGTCGCAAGCTTTCGGTTTGTTAATGCCAAGTGCTGCTTTAGAAAACTGAACTATGCGGACCATCCCGCCAGTTGCAGATTAGTTAGATCACAGTACAACCATGACGTTATACAATTGGCCGAGCATAACTCCATTTGTTATCTTTCATCAATGCTAATTTGCGCAGTAAAATCGCTAGAGATACAGTACTGGTCAGCAAGGACAAGAATCAATTAAGTGGTAGCGTTAATGTAGCTTCTCCAACCATACCATCAATGGCTCTAATGGCCAACAAGGGGAGGAGCAAACGACTCGTACGTGCGTGCGGATTCCCCTAGCGGCCGCGGCCAGGGTGTTAACTTTAATTGCGCCATGTACGCGGCTCAGCTCCATATGTGCGGCCTCCATGGCTGGCACCGGAGCGAGCTCCACCTACGCGGTACTACTTTCTTGCTCCAAAGCTTTGGGGCGCACTCGCGGTGTGTCAGGCCGTCGCTGGTAAAGCCTCGAGTAAAGAATCCTAAGCGCACGCACGGTTTCCCAATTCCTATTGCGTTTGCGTTCCTTGTTCTTCCCAGCTGGGCTGCTATTTCTTTCTTTCTTGAGTTTTTGTCCGTTTAGTCTTCTTTTTTTAGCCAAATAGCAAAAAAATCATTCACGGACGTAATAACAAAAATAAACTTACCATGTCAGGGGTATGCCGCTAACTCTTGTTGCGTCTGCCTACCGATAGGGGCTAAAAAAATAACTCAAAACTCGCAAGCCAACTCGGCTTGGGCTCGTGTAATTCTCAAGCCGAGTTCAGCATCTATTCCTGCTCGCACACATTTCGAGCTGAGCCCGAACTGCTCGCAAAGCTCGTGCTGCTCGTGGCTGCCTACTAACCCACAAAGTCTCACAGGGCTAGGAGTAAACCCTAGAGAGGCACACACGAGTACATGACACACCGATACACGCACGCACTGGCGCACTGCCTCCCTCTGCCGACTGCCCCCAAATCCCATTCCAGATTGAATCCACCCCCTCCACCTCTGAGCCACCCACCACCCCGTCCTCCACCGCCGCCCCTTCCGCACCGCCCAGTGTGCGTCGTGTCCTGTTGTTGATTCTTTGCTAAGTGCTATACTTTTTGCTAAATTTCTAAATGAGTATCTTGTCATTTCACCGCAACATTTCTTAAGAGTATTAATACCAATGTTTCCCCATGATGAGGATGTGCTGGAAACTTGCAAGATTCAAGGTCTTCTGTTTACTAATGGGTGCAAATCATGCTGGTTCTTACATGTGTTAGTGCCGATGAGATTGCATAAAAACCAGTACACTACCATTTCATAGTAGATTTTTTTACCAAGGCATAATCATTCTTCCTTTTCATCTTAATTGTTGTTATACTACACTGGTGTATATTAGTGGTCATGACTTTACGTACATTGAGCTAATTACCTGCATTTGGCTAGACATGTTTTTCCTTTATGCTTGGTTTTGTAGTTTATCAGATACCTGGTCCAGTAATTGACTAATTGGAGAGTAAGCATGCTTGGCAAGTGGCAACTAAATGCTGATGTCCATGAATTATACTCTCGGAGAAATGCAAACTCACTTCTGCTCAAGTCGAGTCAAGCCAGGTTTTCACTACTACAAAACAGGCTATAGAAGACTTGGAACCGTCTGTGATGTGGACAGATCACAGACGGTTCTCTTGGAACCGTCTGTGATATGGATATATCACAGACAGTTTCTAAATATAACCGTCTATGATACTTCACAGACGGTTCTTAACAAGAACCGTCTGTGATAATCTAAGTCATCACAGACGGTTTGTAAATAGAACCGTCTGTGAATTATAAGAAGAACCGTCTGTGATAAGGATGTCATCACAGACGGTTAGTATCACGAACCGTCTGTGATTAGCATCTCATCACAGACGGTTCTTCTTAAGAACCGTCTGTGATTTTAGGGTTTACCATGGCTTTCAATTTTCCTCTCTTCGATTTTACCATGGTAGTCAATCCTCTGCCGCGGTAGGATTTCGGCAGCCAATCCTCT
Organism: Hsuehochloa calcarea; assembly: GCA_036346395.1. Taxonomy (NCBI): domain Eukaryota; kingdom Viridiplantae; phylum Streptophyta; class Magnoliopsida; order Poales; family Poaceae; genus Hsuehochloa; species Hsuehochloa calcarea. The sequence goes on along the minus strand of CM070601.1, from coordinate 19,433,528 downwards.
GCCGCGGTAGGATTTCGGCAGCCAATCCTCTGCCACGGTAGGATATGGGTAGACAATCCTCTGGCGTGGTAGGATCTCGGTAGCTAATCCTCTACCGCGGTAGGATATGGGTAGACAATCATCTGCCGTGGTAGGATCTCGGCAGCTAATCTCTACCGCGGTAGGATTTCGGCAGAAAATCTTCTGCCGCGGTAGGATATGGGTAGACAATCCTCTGCCGTGGTAGGATATGGGTAGTCAATCCTCTGCCGTGGTAGGATCTCGGCAGCCAATCCTCTGCCGTGGTAGGATCTCGGCAGCTAATCCTCTGCCACGGTAGGATATGGGTAGACAATCATCTGTCGTGGTAGGATCTCAGCAGCTAATCCTCTACCGCGGTAGGATATGGGTAGACAATCATCTACCGTGGTAGGATCTCGGCAGCTAATCTCTACCGCGGTAGGATTTCGACAGAAAATCTTCTGCCGCGGTAGGATATGGGTAGACAATCCTCTACCGCGGTAGGATTTCAGCAGACAATCCTCTGCCGCGGTAGAGGATTAGCTGCCGAGATCCTACCACGGCAGAGGATTGTCTACCCATATCCTACCGTGGTAGGATTGGCTGCCGAAATCCTACCGCGGCAGAGGATTGGCTGCCGAAATCCAACCGCGGCAGAGGATTGATTGCCATGGTAAACCCTAAAATCACAGACGGTTCTTAAGAAGAACCGTCTGTGATGAGATGCTAATCACAGACGGTTCGTGATACGAACCGTCTGTGATGACATCATATGTCATCACAGATGGTTTTTGTATAAAACCGTCTGTGATTCGCAGCACGGGAGTTCGAAAATTTTGAACGCGTGCGCGGGAAGCAAAATATGTTACCGCTGTCCTTATAAATAATAGCCGAGTCGAGGCTGAATGTGCTGGGGAGGGTGTCGAACCTGTGGGACGTCGAGGTGCTGCTGGACTTCGTTTTCGTCGACGTGCTTCGGTCCAAGTTCACCGCCACAGGCCTCAACTGGACCTCTACCCACGGCATCGGCAACTGGACCTCCGTTCCTCAAAGAGCAGGTCATGCGTTTTCATGTACATTACATCTTTGTATCATCTGCGTGGGGTTTTGGCTGATGAGATAAGAGGAACCGATGGTGTTTTTGCGTGCATGGATGCGTTGCTCACAGGGTTGAAGAGGTGCGGCAAGAGCTGCAGGCTGAGGTACACCAACTACCTGAGGTTGAACCTCAAGCACGTGAACTTCACGCAGGAGGAGGAGCTCATCGTCACACTCCACGCCATGCTGGGAAGCAGGTATGTATGTATCTTCCTCTCTGTCCCGCCATTTCATTTTTTACTGCAAGCAATGTTGCATATCAAGACTATCCTTTGTTGCGAACATTCAAAATCTTTTTTTTTGCGATAGAAAAAACTATCACAGACGGTTCTGAACAAAAACCGTCTGTGATAATAACTATCACAGATGGTTCTTGTTCAGAACCGTCTGTGAAAATAGACTATCACAGACGGTTCTGTGATACTTTTTTCACAGACGGTTTGAAAACCGTCTGTGATGATCGTCTGTTATCACAGACACATAAATACAGACGGTTCAAAAACCGTCTGTGATGACGGTGTAGAACCGTCTGTGATGACGTTTTGTGTAGTAGTGTTTTACTCCATTTCCAAAACGAGCTGAGCCGTAGCTCAGACCGAGTTTGGGTAAACTTGACTCAAACCGGCTCAACTCGGCTTGTTTACAGCCCTACCTGTCAACCTGGTGTGGATTAGGTTAGTGGCAGGCCCTTGCCCCGGCGTGGGAGCTAGCTACATGTCCTCCCGCTCTCTAGGTCAGTGGCAAGCCCACTGTCGCTGTGTTTTTCCACAGTAGGGGTGCTATTTTTATTTATTTTTATTTGGAGACTGTTTTTGCTATTCCACTTAAAAAAAGTGCTAAACAAAAAAAAACTCTTCTTTCTTTGCCTGGTTGATCGATGAAGCATCCGTTTTATTTCAATTGTTAAGTCTTTCTCATGTACTGCACGCCATGGCAGTGTTTACATAGAATCTTGCATTGCTTGTCCATGCCTTTGTTCCTCTATTGAAATAGTTGTTCCGTAGTACTACGTGTTGAAGATAATTCGTCTAGCAAACATTGAATATACAAGGTCCGGGTTCGCAGCTTATCTATCCTCGCGACCTTGTCCCACCACACCTTCTCAAGGCGCCGTTATCAAAAGTATTCTCCGTATTAGGAATATCTTTGGGATGGGGACTCGGTCACGAGATCTGAAGGTAAGACCCTACGACGGAGGCGGGCCCAAAGAAGTCACCACGAAGTTGAAATTTTCTCCTTACGGTTCGTGATTTCTCTTTGGGTAGGGAAGGAACGCCCTACGATTTCCTTCCCAGAGCGGTGCGCAGTGGTCACCACCTTGACCAGAGGCTTCCACATTGCCTCGTTGTTTCTACGACCTCGGTGGTCGAGCGGCCACCTCAACAAGAATACCGCTACTTCAAGGGTCGTAGTTACGACCTCAGCAGATGTGAGTCACTCGGGAGTCTCGACTTCATCGGCCACCTGGGTCAAGGGTGATGCTTCGACCACCTCCATTGATACCTCTCCAAAGTGAATAAAGGGATAGCAATGGACTTCTCGTGAAGCATTCCTGGGGGCTGAAGGAGTCGGACTGAAATAAAGAAAAGCAAATCAGGTTGTGAAAAAGAAAAAGGTAAATGTCGTTCTTACACTTTAGTACATTTCACATACCTCTGCACCCTGGTCTTAACCAGGAATTTTGGAGCAATCCTCCCTACGGAGGACCTCTTCTTCTCCACGACCACGCCCGTCGAGGTTCAATAATTGGCCCGGCTACGACCACGCCCTGTCGTAGAGTTTGAACAGGATCGTGGCTCGGTTTCTCGATCCTCTGGATGGACGAGATCGATCTCGACCATTCCGTATAAAGATCGCCTCGATTGCGTGTTGTGCCGATGCAAAGATCGTCCTTCATAAAAGACATAAAATCTTTCCAGTTCTCCCTTTCCAGTTGCTTAATAAAACTAGGAGTGGCACCGACTGCGAAAGATTCCGTGTCATAATAGAAGGGTACCTTAGCCTTGCGAGGTTTGCGCTAAGAGGTTGGTTGCTTCAACCTCCTCGGCCGGCGGCTGCGGCCTCGGCTTCAGATACAGCTACAGCTGCCGCAGGCCTTGTAGAGGGTCTGATCGAAAGACCAGAGCTTGAGCTTGCTCCCCCTTTGTCGGCAGATTTTACAAGTCGACGTCTCTTGGAGGGAGGAGCCGAGCCTTTGTCTTTCGACAACCCAGCGCCAATAGTCATCAGAACGACTTCCTCGTCGTCCCGACGATTTTCCATGCCTACTTTTCGTAAAACCAAAACAGAAAAAGAAGAATCACTAATTTAGTCGTAAGTTTTTTCACGACTAGTACCAAGTCGTAAGTTTTTCTCGACTTTTCTTGATCGTAAGATATTCTACGATCACCATTAGTCGTAAGTATCTTCTACGACTATAAAGTCCTAAAGAAAGAATCGATTTTTGATTACCTTTAGGCGCCTATCCTTTCATCTGCGGACAAAGCCGCAATGATTTGAGGAACCGCCCCTGAGTGGCGGGTACTTCTCACGATAAGTCGACTCTGAGTCAACCTCACTGTGAAAGATCCGTAAACAGATAAAAATATTAGACAAGGTTGAGAAAGACCAAACGGAGAGCTAAGTTGACAATTGCTTACCCTCCTCGTAGTCTCCGTGGGGTCTCCTCTCCCGAGTACCTCCACATAGGAGATGCTCTTTCTTCAGAGGACTAATTCGACGTGTGATGAAATCCTTCACCACATGCCATCTTGTCAGCCCTTCTTCCTCAAGTCCTTAATGGCTTGAATATAAAGGCTAATTCGGCTGATATCTTCAGGGGTTGAATCCCATGAAGATTTCTTTTCAGCACCTTCCTCGAAAAGAAAGGTCGTCTTCGTGAGGTGACCTTCCAAGAGAACCACCTCTTCCTCCACCGCCACGAAGACCGGTAAAACTCGAATATACTCCTTCGACTTGAGTCGTGGAGCTTGATCGCAGACTCCGGCGATTCCGGTTTGTCGAGCCATCCCATAATAATATTGGAACAACTCGAGATCCGCCGGAATCCCTGTGTATGCCTCGCCGCAGATACACGAACACACTCAAGATGGTAATGGAATTGGGACCTAAGTTCACCGGCCCACCCCAAAGTGTTCGAGTACTCATCAGAAGAAAGGGGTGGGCAGCAATCAAGGCCGTGACTCACAATACGCTTGGAAGACGGAATTTGCCCATTTTCCCCGATGGCGAGTCTTGCGCCGATAGTGGAATCCACTTCACCGAGCCTTCTCTGGAATCTTCCAAGATCGCCAAGATCTTGATCTTAGCGCATCCATCTCCGATTCCTCCCATTCGAAACTCTCTTGGCCATTTCGCCGTAAGAAGTTTTTTAATTGGGTTGGCGGCGAGAAGATGAAACCTAGTCGAGGATGGAGAAAGCAAGAGCTCAAGAACAATGGAGTGATTTGGGGAAAGGTAAAATCCAAGTCTACCTCCGGTAAGTTTTTATAACAAGACGATCTCCGCCGCCTGAAACCGTCTCGGCTATAGGTCTATGAGAGATGGTTGTACCGCTTCGGGAACCGCTTCATCGGACAAGTCTATGAGAGCCGGTTGCAATTCCCCAGATGGTCCGTTCGAGAAAAAATAGGTGCGTATTGTCACCTCCAAGCGAAATTACATTCTTGACCAAGTCTTTCTAGTCGAAGGAAGTATCAATCGGAAGAGTTTTTTCTCCGATTCCCCTACTACGACCACCAGACGGTCGTAGGGGTTTTTTATGACTTTTTGATAGTCGTAAGCAACCTTCCTGACCAAGCAAATTCCTGGTCAAAGCAGCACTCAAATGTCGAAGAGTTTTTCCTTCGACTATCATTCTACGACATTCTCATGGTCGTAAGTCCATTTACGAAACCTTTACCAAGTAAGTTATTTTCACTTGAAGCTGGGGGGCTAGATGACGAGGATCTAATAATCCTCATTTTATCTTTTATCTATAATTCTTATTATGGGTAAATATGATGTCACATAGTCCCTGTAGTACCCCTTATCTATAAGGAGAAGCCCAACAAGTGATTGTAAGTTCTTCTACAATCACCCCATAGTCGTAAGTCTTGCTACGACTATATCATGGTCGTAAGTCCTTCTACGACCACTACATAGTCGTAAGTCCTTCTACGACTGTTACCTGGTCGTAAGTCCTTTTACGACTGCTACCTGGTCGTAAGTTCTTCTACGACCAGGTAAACTTCGACCACCTTATAATCAAACCTACAAAGTAGTGGGTCCAATTGATTAAGGAATCGAACGGTCTACACGCACTATTATTCCGCTTATTAATGGTGTGTAATTACCCCATTATCTACGGAAGATAATAGCGACGGCGTGAAGAAGCCGAGGCGCCGGTAATTACTGCCATCATGCGCCCGTTACTGGATTAATTAGGCGCATCTCCCGCAGGACAAAACGGCTACTTCTTCACGACTATATAAGGGCATCAATCAGAGGGATAGAGGGACAGCGAACAAGAGCTAGTCAAGTAGAAACACAAGTGCTATTCTCTGTAAGAGTCTTAGTCTTTTACTTGATCATCAAGAATACCACACCACACAGGATTAGGGTTATTATTCTCTCCGGAGAAGGCCTGAACCTGTCTAAATATCCCGTGTCAACTACTCTGCGTGATTTCATCTCTAGGAGACCCCCCGAATCAAATAATCTTTACGTAAGATCGGTTCTAATACACCGACAAGCCTAATCCAACGTAGAGCGTGTTGATGAAGTGGTCGAAGTCGACCGTCCAGCGTAGTCGATCGTCCTCGGTGGCGATCGTCTTCTCCAGCAACTAATCGAGTTCCTCGTGAAGATCGCGGACCGTCCTTTAGCGCAACAGCAACCACAATAGTGCCTCTACAATATCCACACGTACAGGGAAGGAACACTGTACACCAGTGTATTAGCACCAACTCGCACGGTAGGGATCTCAGGAAGATGGTGGCTAGAGTTTCGGTAGAGCAACTCACGTTACGGCTATCGTGTGTCTATCCCAACTGCCTCATGCATCTTCTTATATAGAGCTCATGACGTATCCTATCTGAACACATTTGTTCTAATCCGTTAAGTGTGTGACCCGTTAGGTTCATGTGTAATCGGTTGTGACTCGGAAACTCCTTTCCGATCACGAGTCGTCAGTGGCTCCTTGCAGAACATAACGATTCGCGAATACACACGAATTATATCGGACGAACCTTAATGCAATATAATCTACGACCAGGTCCTTATCACTAACGACCAGCTCATATCTCTATACGACCAGTTCGTATATAGTATCGACCAGTCCGTAACTCCTTACGACCAGGTTTCGACCACTTAATGATTATGTTCGATCAGTCTACAACCAGCTCGTATCTCCGTACGACTAGTCCGTATCTACTTGAACTAAACGACCTGCTAGTGTATTCTCCCTTTGCCTCACGATTTTTGGTTGAACTCCAGGTGTGATATTATGTCATCCATGGACTATTCAATACTTTCTCGATCAAGTGTCAGATAACTTCACGTGGTCGAACTCTTTGACTAGTAGTAGCACGGCCATGCACTTTCTTTATCCGACCACATCGAGGGGTCCAGAGATATCTCTACTGTTATGTTAGGAGGGGCAAATCTCATATCCAATCAGTCACATTCCTCTGCATGTTTCACAGCATACCTGAAAGCTACCTTTATAACTACCAAGTTACGGATTAACATTTGGCAACCCCAAAGTGTATTCTTACACATGTAGAAAACCATGTTGATCTCAGGCATAAGGATTATACACCATCATTGCTTGAGACCAACTGATGACACATGAAATCATAATAATCTCAGCAGTGTCTCAAGGTGAGTCAATCCAACACCATGTTCTCTAACATGTGTTCACAATATTGATTTGATATCCCTATATCCATGACTGGTGATACATGGCCATCAATTAATACATGTGTTGGTTGATATAGTCACTAGTGTTCCGACCAGTGACATTCGACCGGGGATACATTTAGAATGACATCATCTAAGTTAAAGAGCTTCACTAACAAGTCACATACTTGTTAATCTTTATCAATGCTGATTCATTCAAGGAACAGAATAACATTTATTCAATAACTCATAAACATAGACATGATATAATCATCTCTATGATTGCCTCTAAGGCCTATCACCAACACTTACTAATTGCAATTTTTTTGTGATCTCGAGGAGGTGGTGGTGGTCAACCCACACCATCGTCTTCGTCACCAGCGAGCCCGGATCCACACGGGCTTGACGATGTGAGTTTGCTGATATGAGCTCAGTAACAAAGGCATGTGTGATGATGGTCACGTCATGGTGGGCGTGGAAGGGTGGCTGCGGGTAACTTCGTCGCAACTCACCGGAGGAGCTCGACCATAGCTCGTCAGAGCAGTAGAGCGGCCTCAATTAGGGATATGGGGATGGTGGCCTCGCACGAGGGACGGCGACGAGCTCGCGAGGGCTCTGATATTTGACCTGTACTTGGGCTCTAATCATGGTGAGAGAGAGAGAGAGGGAGGGAGGGAGGGAGGGAGGGAGCAAAAGGAACAAGGAGGAGCACGTGAGCTCATGCCATCTGCGGTCATGGCGAGAGAGAGGTAGGGAAGAAATAGAAGCTTTGGTCTGACTTGTGTTATACCTCACTAGTTGGAGAAGAGGCTAGAAGCAGTAGGAAAGGGTAGGGAGGTCTGAATGTTTTGAATGGTTAGGGTGGGCGTCCGCCGTATCAATTCCCAAATCTTTATATTTGAGCCTATAACCTTCTACTCCTGTGTTGTGAATGCTTGACGTCGGTTTAACAACTTGTTCTCGCTCTAAAGATGATCCCTAGTGCTTTTATCTGTCGTAGACACAGCTGCAGCCTGGAGGTCATGGCGTCATTTATTGAAACTGCTCACACTGCCGGTACAAACCGTACAAGCTAGCTCACCTAGCTCCTTGCCCGCTGTTCCGTCTGTGCTAATGACCAATGACTCCCCAGATGCCCACACGCGCGCGGTTGCCAAATTCGATCTGCCGGTCGTCCATCACTGCCTCACCGGTGACGCATTCCCCCAGCTTTTTTTTTTTTTGAATTTTTTACCAAGGAGCTCTGACGGTTACTTTTAGAGGTGAGCACCAGAGCTGAGACTCAAACAAACGCTGTTGGACGAGAGCACAGATAGCGCAGGTCAACACAACCGGGCCGGCTCGTCGTCTCGGTCGCGTGCACGCACCCACGCCGCAAGTTAACAAGCAGCTACGGGACAGTGCACACCACACCACACGACCAAGAGCTCAACCAAAAAAACGCGCCACTTGCGCGGGCGCGGGCGTACGCATCCGGCCCTCAGGCAACTTGGCCATAAGATTAGTCCGACAAAATCGCCGCGAAGATCACGACCCACCCACCTGTGCCCGTCCCAAGCGCTACATACATAGTACAGGCCATGTTGGGGGCAAAGGGTTAAGGAAAGCGCCCCGGCGCCGTACGAAATACGCGCACGCGGCGGGCGGGGCCACGGCGCAACACGGCACGGCTCGATCTGCGCCCAGACCTGCAGCCGCCCGCGTCGCGGCTGCGCGAACGAGGAAGGACAGCCCCGCGCGCGCGCGGGTGGGCGGGCGTGGCTCCGGGTTGGAGGCCAGCCTCGGCGCGGACAGCCAGGACGTCGGCACGGCAGTACATGTCAGGGTCGGGTCAGTAAGTATCTCGTATGTATCGTATGGTTTGAAATGACGCCAAAACTGAGCCTGTGGATGATACGATGGGATCGGACGTGCAGAGCAAGCAGAAAAGGGCGAGGAATGAGCAGTAGGTTGGAGCTCGGGAGGATCGGATTGGCACGCGAAGCTTCCCTCCTCTGTGCAAAGCACGGCCCCAACTTGCACGGCAACTTGCCGCAAAGCTAATTTAACTCCGAAAAGAATAGAACAAAGCAGCAGGGGAAGCAAATCAAATCGAGCGCGCTGCTCTCCTTGACCGTGAGAAGGAACAGACAGGGGAGGCGGGAAAATGCTAGTTGAACAAGTTGGCCAAGTGCTTCGTATATTTCTTCCGTCATATGTCGCAAGCTTTCGGTTTGTTAATGCCAAGTGCTGCTTTAGAAAACTGAACTATGCGGACCATCCCGCCAGTTGCAGATTAGTTAGATCACAGTACAACCATGACGTTATACAATTGGCCGAGCATAACTCCATTTGTTATCTTTCATCAATGCTAATTTGCGCGGTAAAATCGCTAGAGATACAGTACTGGTCAGCAAGGACAAGAATCAATTAAGTGGTAGCGTTAATGTAGCTTCTCCAACCATACCATCAATGGCTCTAATGGCCAACAAGGGGAGGAGCAAACGACTCGTACGTGCGTGCGGATTCCCCTAGCGGCCGCGGCCAGGGTGTTAACTTTAATTGCGCCATGTACGCGGCTCAGCTCCATATGTGCGGCCTCCATGGCTGGCACCGGAGCGAGCTCCACCTACGCGGTACTACTTTCTTGCTCCAAAGCTTTGGGGCGCACTCGCGGTGTGTCAGGCCGTCGCTGGTAAAGCCTCGAGTAAAGAATCCTAAGCGCACGCACGGTTTCCCAATTCCTATTGCGTTTGCGTTCCTTGTTCTTCCCAGCTGGGTTGCTATTTATTTCTTTCTTGAGTTTTTGTCCGTTTAGTCTTCTTTTTTTAGCCAAATAGCAAAAATAATCATTCACGGACGTTAATAACAAAAATAAACCCCTATCGAGCGAAAATACCATGTCAGGGGTATGCCGCTAACTCTTGTTGCGTCTGCCTACCAATAGGGCTAAAAAAAATAACTCAAAACTTGCGAGCCAACTCGGCTTGGGCTCGTGTAATTCTCAAGCCGAGTTCAGCCTCTATTCCTGCTCGCACACATTTCGAGCTGAGCCCGAACTGCTCGCGAAGCTCGTTCTGCTCGTGGCTGCCTACTAACCCACAAAGTCTCACAGGGCTAGGAGTAAACCCTAGAGAGGCACATACGAGTACATGACACACCGACACACGCACGCACTGGCGCACTGCCTCCCTCTGCCGACTGCCCCCAAATCCCATTCCAGATTGAATCCACCCCGCCCCCCCCCCCTGAGCCACCCACCACCCCGTCCTCCACCGCCGCCCCTTCCGCACCGCCCAGTGTGCGTCGTGTCCTGTTGTTGATTCTTTGCTAAGTGCTATACTTTTTGCTAAATTTCTAAATGAGTATCTTGTCATTTCACCGCAACATTTCTTAAGAGTATTAATACCAATGTTTCCCCATGATGAGGATGTGCTGGAAACTTGCAAGATTCAAGGTCTTCTGTTTACTAATGGGTGCAAATCATGCTGGTTCTTACATGTTTAGTGCCGATGAGATTGCATAAAAACCAGTACACTACCATTTCATAGTAGATTTTTTTACCAAGGCATAATCATTCTTCCTTTTCATCTTAATTGTTGTTATACTACACTGGTGTATAATAGTGGTCATGACTTTACGTACATTGAGCTAATTACCTGCATTTGGCTAGACATGTTTTTCCTTTATGCTTGGTTTTGTAGTTTATCAGATACCTGGTCCAGTAATTGACTAATTGGAGAGTAAGCATGCTTGGCAAGTGGCAACTAAATGCTGATGTCCATGAATTATACTCTCAGAGAAATGCAAACTCACTTCTGCTCAAGTCGAGTCAAGCCAGGTTTTTACTCCGTTTCCAAAACGAGCTGAGCCGTAGTTCAGACCGAGTTTGGGTAAACTTGACTCAAACCGGCTCAACTCGGCTCGTTTACAGACCTACCTGTCGACCTGGTGTGGATTAGGTTAGTGGCAGGCCCTTGCCCCGGCGTGGGAGCTAGCTATATGTCCTCCCGCTCTCTAGATCAGTGGCAAGCCCACTGCTGTGTTTTTCCACAGTAGGGGTGCTATTTTTATTTATTTTTATTTGGAGACTGTTTTTGCTATTCCACTTAAAAAAAGTGCTAAACAAAAAAAAACTCTTCTTTCTTTGCTTGGTTGATCGATGAAGCATCCGTTTTATTTCCATTGTTAAGTCTTTCTCATGTACTGCACGCCATGGCAGTGTTTACATAGAATCTTGCATTGCTTGTCCATGCCTTTGTTCCTCTATTGAAATAGTTGTTCCGTAGTACTACGTGTTGAAGATAATGATACATTTCTTAGAGATGGGTAAGGTTGGGGCATCGAGATCTACGAGCGCTAGTATCGTAGACCAGCATTGCCCATTGGCACAGATGCTTTTTAAAGCTTGTTTGCCGTGCACACGGATGGCACCTGGGATCTCAATAAAATGACTAGAATTCGATGTCTTAGGGGAAGAAATATACAAAGTCAGATGATTAAGGTAACAGCGCGCTATAGGGAAGCGTATGGTTGAGCTGTTCTTTTTTATATATATAAAAACAAGTTGAGCCTGAAAACCTTCAACCAGAGGCGGATCTAGGTCAAAAAAACAATAATTAAGCGGGGCACAAATAAACTGAGCTAAATCGGAGCACAAGTGATTCGATACTGGGTTGCTTCACTAAAAACTGAAATTGAAGTAGTTTTGGATCCTCACCTGCCTTCAAGTCTGATTGATATTGAGCTACACTAGCAGCACATTCATGATTCATGTGACTAGAAGCAAACGTATATACAACAAAGATTTTTTTAAAAAAAACATATACAACAAAGATTAGATACTTTAATTAGCAGCCAGTTCATGATTAGCTATCATGCTCCCTAGCTCTTCCAGCTTAAAACAGAGACTAAAATGTTTGGTCACTCAATTACTCCACAACTCCATGTGCATTCGTTTTGTACAACTGTTCCCAATTGATCCCACTAAATTAACCACCTACTCTACCCTCAGAAATTTAGCAAATTTGGCTGCGGAAATTTGACATTGCAAGATCGAACACAAGAACTAACATTCATCAAGTAATTTAACTAGGCCAAGAGATAGAGGAAAGCTAGTAAAGTTATACATGTGTATGAACAAGAGTTAATATCAAGCAGCATCCACACAATGGTTTGTACTTTGTGTTGTAAAAAACAAAGGGAAAAACACAAGATAGAACCACATGCTGATCGATCTCCCAAAAAGAGGCAAACACAAGGAGAAGCCAAAGAAACAAGAAGCTAGGCGGCGCGCGGCGCCGCGAGGGCGAGCTGCTCGGCGGTGCGCGCCAGCGACTGGAGGTTGCACCGCACGATGGTGTCCACGAACATGCGCGTCTCGTCGGCAGTGTTCCCGGGGGGCACGTCCACCACGTACGACTCCACCACGACGGTGCCGGCCGCCGACGCGGTCTCGTGCACGGTGGTCACCGAGCGGTAGTTGGAGAGTCGGTGCTCGCCGCCGACGACACGGAAGCTGAGCACGCGGCGCTCGTCGTCGAGGATCTCCAGCCGCTCGCGGCTGCTGGTGGCGGGGAGCCCGGACACGACCCGCACCTCGCGCACCGACCCCACCGCGCCGCCGTCCCCGTCCACCAGGCTGCAGCTCCGGATGAAGTGCTTGTACGCCTGCGGCCGGTCGAAGCGCCGCACCACCGACCACACCGCGTCCACCGGCGCCGCGATCGCCTGCACCACCGCCGAGCAGCACTGCCCCGCCCCCGCCGCGTGCTCGTGGTGCCGCGCCACCTCCCCCGGCACCGCCGCGCACAACGCCGCGTGCGCCGCCACCTTCCCCCCGCCGCCCGCGATCCGGCTGTGCTGCGGCGGCGATGGCCGTGGAGCTGTGTACGGCATTATATCCCCCACTACACCACTCTCCCCTCGTCAAGGTAGGATCTTGGTTTTTCCACACAAGAGCAAGCCCTTGCAGAGAGCTGAGGTTAGAACGAAAGAAAGATTAGATAGGCTTGGAGAGAGGTGGCCACTTTTATACCTGGGACAAACAAGATTGTGGTGGTCACAACTTGGCAAGTTACACAGTTACACTTGCCATTAGTTACTGTGGTTGAGCAAGTTGTAGGGAGTGGTTTAGGGGCACTTGGGAGAGTTGGGGATAGTTTTCTCATGAGAGGAGGGGGAGAAGGTGGTTGCTTCGGCTTTGGGGTTTGTTTCTAATGGGTGGCGTGGAGGAAAGGGAGGGGGTGGTTGGTTGGTTGGGGAAGGGGGCATTGGCCATTAGTGCGGCTCAAAGTAGAATTGAGGGAGAGTGGTGTAGTTATTGATGGTTTGTTGGGGTAAATTATGATTCGAATCAATCTGTCTATTTGAATTGATTCAAAATTTGAACTAATATCTCAAACAAGCTCCGAGGGAGAAAGTAGGGGCTGATTTATTGTTAAGCTTGCTAGCTCTTGTTTATATGGCAACTTGTGGGAGTAGATGTAACAAACCTCATTGTTAATGTGGTGCCAAGAGGGCTTTGTGTGAAGATCCATGTCAAAAAGGGAGGCAAAGGTGGAGGTGTATCTAGAATGACAGACTGGTTTGGTAAATCAATTCGGCCACTTGTTGCCCGTTTGGAGGAAATGGGGGTAATGCTCGTCTTTGTTTTTGCGTTTGTGCCCGTTAGTGGTGTTTACATGATGCGCCACTTAATGCTATTGTATTCGTCTAATGTCCATGTTAGCAGTGTAACTTTGTTGAGTAAATATCTTCCTTCTTTTACAATTTGTTTTGAGAAATTGGCGATGTCCTTGTTCAAATGATATGTTCACCCAGATATTTTCTATGCCACTCGATGTTTTTCTCCGCAAATCAATAACTGGTCCATGTTATTTTGTAAAATTTTCTCAAGTAGAAAAGTATTTGATTCAACCGTATCTTTACGAAGAACAGTCACGCCAAGTATTCACAGATGCATAGCTGCTGGTGTGTTTGGAACACGGAAAATTTACAGAAAACAATTCAACTTCTGTAGCCGAATAGCCTAATCGGTCGGACTAACATGCAGTAACAGGGAAGATTACCTGGCAACCTAAGCTTATTTAGCAACCAACAACACCCTTTCGTGTTGCCGTAGCTTCGTGAGAAGCTGAACGCGAGGCATAGCCCTTGGGCACGGGGCCCTCTGGAAACGCCAAAATACTACTACTATTTGTCCGTTTCACAAACGTCGCCGCGCACTCGGTGCCCGGGGGTTCCACCTCCTGCCCGAGTCTGGGCTTCAGCAGTTCAGTTCAGTTCAGTTCAGTACTTCACACACATGAGGATCCCACTCTGCATGCGGGATCCCACTCTGCATAGTTGCGTGCATGCATTCTGATCTCTGCGTTATTAGAGGATTAAGTACCTGAGCTTACAGATGCTCATGAACTTAATTTCTCTTCTGGCATATAACCTCTCAGAGATTCTTGTGTGATGACCGTCAGAGTCTGAACGAGACTATTACATCTCTGAGATGTGCACGTACAATCCAAGGGAAACTAAAGCGACAAGAAAACTCTATATCTATTAAAAGGAAATTGGAAAACCACAAGTCAGAAAAATAGGTTACAGAAGAAAAGATGCACATAGAAGCAAAATACACAACTACAAAATAAGTTATACTAGTCGCCTCATTATAGATGGTTCCAAAAAAATTTGAACACGTGCGCGAGAGATAAAATATTTTGGCGTTGCCCTTATAAATAATAGCCGAATCGAGGCGGGATGTGCTGGGAGGGTGTCGAACCCGTAGGACGCCGACGTGCTGCTAGACTTCGTCTCCGTCGACGTGCTTCGGTCTAAGTTCGCCGCTGCAGACCTCCACGACAAGAACCTCGTCCTCCTCAGCTGTAAACAAACAAACTTCTTCTTCCTTGATGACTCGATCAATCATGGTAGCTAACCTATGAGTGCACGTAGGTAAATGGTAAATGGGTGCAGCAACTCACATCTACAATGGCTTCGCCGTTATCACCTTCGACAATGTGCTCTACAACGACACCTCCACCGTCGACGTCGTTGACTCCTACTCGGGCCTTCTCAGCACCCTCTTCGCCGACGCTATGGTCAAGATGGGTAACATCGGGATACTCGCAGCCGTAAGGGGAGGTTAGGAAGGTTTTCGTATGGGAGTGATGCCTTTTCATGTATTTTAAAAGTATCTGAAGATAAAAAGTTCATATTAACTATGATGGTACTAACTATGAAACAATCAAAATCTATTTTTTTGCAATATAAAAAACTATCACAAACGGTTTTGAACAAGAACCGTCTGTGATACCTTTTTTCACATACGGTTTGAAAATCGTCTGTGATGACCGTCTGATATCATAGGCATATAAATTCAGACGGTTCAAAAAACCGTCTGTGATGATAGTTTAGAACCGTCTGTGATAAGATTTTGTGTAGTAGTTTAGGATGAACTATAAGGTCATGGCAAACGCAAGTAATGAATCAGCTGACGTTTTCCCCAGTTTCTTTTTCTTTTAAAAATGCACAAGAGTCAGATCAAAACATTTCATGCAGATTCAAAGCATGCTTACAACTATAAAGCGAGTCAAATCAAAACACTTGATGCAAATACAATGTTCACAACTAAAACAACAATATCTTGGTCGACCAAACAATGCTACAATATTGGCCCAGGTAATAATCAGATAAACAATTTAAAGAAGTTGGCGGTTTCTATTGCGTCCAAATTAAATTAGTAAATCGATTTCTTTTCCTTTTCCGGTGATGAACTTTCAGAAAATGGGAAAATCGTCATATGGACCCTTCAATATATGGATGGTGTGTTAACAATAGTTTTATATTGATTTCCACGTTATAATGTGTTGAAAGTTTCAACATGATCCTCACAATGATTTTTTTAGAGCTCACCATGGTTCAACCTGATTGATTTAATCGTTCGTGCATGATGTCAGTCCCTGTTCCATTGGAAGAACTAATTAAGCAGATTTCGTATCCATGGATAAGCACAGAAAATATCAGACGTGCCTGGTTGAAGTTGCCATCACGTAATCATTAAAAAAAATCAACCAGAGAGATAGGGTTTGTTGTAAAAACAGGCTAATGATGTCACCAAATGAGACAGTGTAGCCAGTTTTGTTCAGACACATGTCAAAATGGGCTGAGATGGGCCATTGGCCACGTCAATTGGGCTCTGATTTAGCTTAGAACTACCGAAAAGAGTTAGGATATAAGACCCCAACTCCCTGATGGAAGCAATCGCCGGCGGCCACAACACCGCTAGTCCATCGCCGGACCCTCTTCCTCCTCCCGCGTTCTCACCGATGTGAGTGGGTGGGGTACCCGTTGATCTACAAAAATGATTTCAGATTTCTTCAGCTTCTTGTCCTTTCCCTCTCTAGATCAAATTTGTTCTAGTTTTTATTCATCTCCAACCAATTCTCTTATCGTTTTTTTTTAAAATCCGCGGTAGGTTTTGATGGACCGACTCGCTCAACGACAAATTCGGGAGGGAAAACCTAAAACATCATTCACGTTATGTTTTTTTTTATGTTCAGATTCAAATGGTGAAGAAACTACTATTCAAATGGAAAAATTCAGACAATATCCACGTCCTTAACTTTACGATTAATATATAAACGATTTATTTGTATTGGTCGTATGGAAATAATATCATTAGATTACATAAAAATATTTTTATAATACACTAATTTTATATTATTTTTATGAACATATACGATGTATTATTGAAGAGAGGAGTACATCTGTATCTGCTTTCTACCCCGAATTTTGGACTGATTTGGCTGTATTGCGCACGAAAATTCCAAAAATGACCTCCGTAATCTCAAAATTCCAAATCTAGCCCTCCGTACCCACCTGCTGCGGTCGGGGACGGCGAGAAAACTCGCTATCGTCGGGGCAGCAGTCAGTGCCGCCACGCCACGCCGGTCGGGCGCGTCTTGGCCCGGCCACTCTGATGGGAGCAACTCTTGTCGTCCCCGATGGCAACAGGTTGCTCCCACTCGCCACGCGCCACCCGTCTTGCCGCTGTGTCGCTGAGCCCGGCCGCCTCCTGCCGCGTCGCGTGCGTCCCGATCGGTCGCTGTCGCTTGCATCCATAAGAAGGCTGCAGCAGCTCATTCGAAGGGAGTCTGCGAGCTAACGAGCGAGAGAGAAGGTTAAAGCTAGCGAGCGAGAGAAGCTTAGCGCTAGCGAGCGAGAGAAGCAAACAGTTCCCGGAAGAGGAGGGAGAAGCGAGGCCGTAGAAAATGTATGTGGCATTCGCATCCAGCTGTAGTTGTAGTTAGTTTTAGCAATGTGATTATGATGTAATTAGATAAATTATAGCAACTGAGTAGTTATAATTCTGTAGTGGGTGTATTTGGACTTAGTGTTCGGACGCAAAATTGGAAGACGGTGTGATTAGCAAGTAATTAGAAGACTCAGTAGTTAGCAACGCAATTAGGCCGTAATTAGTTGACTTAGCAGAATTATTGTTGTTAGTGTTGTCAATTTTATGTTGGTAAAAAAATTTCGTACTGTCACGGACCTGATCATAAAATATCAAAATATTCAGAGGTCGTTCGGCGAAGTAGAAGTAGAATTGAAATAGAGTCGCCGACGGTCGGGACCCACGGAGCGCGTTGTCTATGTACTCTTAACCGGACATATTGACATTCGGTCCATGCACTATGCAGTAGACGACGCCAATGACAAACGGGCCCCACCTGTCAGTAAGTTTTTATTTCAAAAATTAAATGACAAATAATTCTATGTAGTAGACCCCGCATGTCATTACTATAGTCTAGGTCTAACTCGGGTATGGAAACTTAAAAATACTTTGGGAAAATCTGAAGTGATTTATTTTCGTACTGTAAATTCGAGTTAGTTAAAAAAATCATAAATATTTCAAGTAAACTCCAAATTTAGTGAAATCAATTTTGTTGTTTTTTTTACTTTAACTTGGAATAGGTTTGACACTTTGTAGTACCCCATAAAATTTTGAATTTTTTTATAGTAGAAATGAAATTAGCTTCAACCTTCCATGGATAGAAAAATCATATGAACTCCATTTGGAATGAATAAATTTACGTTGATCTCAAAATTTTATTCCAATTTTATTCCCTTGCAAACCACGTAATTTTTGGGTCTAGTAGTATTGTGCAATTTTCCGCGAAATATTTAAACACAAATTCGACTGAACCTGCAACCATGCAATTTTTGTGTTCAGTGGTACGTTGAATTACGAAGAAATTACAAAAGTGTCAGGAAGTTGCTCCTGTGTTAGGTACTTCATGGTGGAGATTCAAGATCTGTTCGTGTTCCACGGGGACGGTCTCGTACGTGACGGACTGTATGGTGCGGACCTGTCAAGTTGCGACCGCACCGTGATCCGGGCGCCATCTCTGAAGGACATGTGCCCCTCGGAGCTAAGGCAGTGCGTGCGTTCCGCGTTCGATCGCGCCACTGGAAGGAAGAAGCTGCGCATCGAGGCGGTGTATCCCTCGGTTGCGGGTGGTGCAGGCGAGACCGTTTGGCAACTTATGAATGTCACATGTGACGCTTCATAGCCAATTACATGGGGGTTGTTTGCAACCCCGTTGCTGCTATATATACGCGGCCGATGGTCTACGTTCAGTTCGTGGAGAGGACGGGGACATCCGGCTTGGGTGGTTCCGGTGAAGATGCTGGTGGGGAGGAGCTTGCGTTGGTCTCCGGTGTTGGAGGAGACGCTGGCAAAGACGTGGGCGATGGAGACCTGAGGAGGCGTGCCGTCAATTTCGAGCCCAACGAAGGAGCGGAGAGATGGTGGGCAGCCCGTATTGATTGTCACGAGTACCTGGCCGACCAGGTGGACGAGGTGGAAAGCGTGGAGGACGTGGAAACAACTAGTTCGGAAGACGACGAAGACGGAGAAGCTGGTACGGGAGGAGATGCAGTTGGTGGTTTTGTGACCACTGACATTGCTTACGTCCCCTCACGATTGGACGACGTTGCAACGACATCGCTGGTTCTGCCACATCGGGAGGGGGCTGAGTGGGGGTTCAATGATGACACCCTGCTCCTAGGGCAGCGCTTCCCTGACAAGAGCGTCGCCCAACATGCTATTGCTAAATACGTCGTTAACATCGATCGGATGTATCGGGTGCAGAGGTCCAACCCCGACACCTACATCGTCAGGTGTGTTGATGAATCATGCGCTGGAAGGTCCGTGCGCAGCGGTTCATGGCTGCTGGCATGGGTTTTTGGATAACGGTGCTGAAGGACCACACATGCGAGTTAGCTGAGCCGCTTCACAGGCACCGCAACATGACCTCCTCGTATGTTGCCAGCCTGATAAACCACCTCGTCACTACAGATGTGTCCATTTCGCTAAACCTCCTCCTGATAGAGGTTGCCAATATTGTGGGGTTCCCGGTCAGCCCCAAGACGGCATGGCAGGCGAAACGCAAGGTCGTCGAGCGAATGTTCGTCACATTCGAAGAGGCCTACAACCTAGTACCAAGATTGCTACATCAAATCGCATAATGTAATCCCAGGACATACATAAACAAGTTTGAGCGAGTGCATCCAACGGAAGGGCCCAATTGTCTTGTTCTTGATATGGTCTTCTGGGCCTTCCGTCAGGCGATCGAAGCTTTCAAGCATTGTCGTCCCGTGCTGACAATGGATGGCACCTTCCTATGTGGGAAGTACAAGGGTACCATCCTCACCGCCGTTGCAGCCGATGCGAATGACTAGTTAGTCCCTGTGGCCTTCGCAATTGTTGAGAGCGAGAACACGGATAGCTGGTTGTGGTTCCTGTGTAATGTGAAGCAGACAGTGGTCCAAGATCGACCAGGTGTGTGTGTCATCTTGGACCGCAATGCTGGCTTGATGTCTGCGTTGAGCACGATCCAAAGCGGGACGCAGCCGCTGTTCTAGTGGAACGATGTAAGGAGTCGTTGGTGCATGAGGCATCTCGCGGCCAACTTTCACACAAGGTTTCGGAGCAAGAACCTCATGAAAATATTCAAGAAGCTCTGCATGCAGAACCAAAGGAGGAAGTTCGAAGCGGTGTGGAGACAGCTCGATGAGGACACCACAAAGCATGTAAGGGACTCGGCGAATGCCGAGGTAGGGGCAGCGGCTGGAGGGTCCGCGAGAGTTGGGGAGTTCACACAGTGGGTTAACTCGCACGCACCTGACCTGGAGAAATGGTCCCTGCTGCACGACACCGATGGTGCGAGGTACGGGATCATGACGACCAACATATCAGAGGTGTACAACGGTGTCCTCAAGGGTGTCTGCTCCCTGCCGATCACCGCGGCCGCGGATGAGAGCTGGAACCGTACTATCGGATACTTCGTTAACAGAGCCATGATGGCCAAGAAGCATCTGGAGGATGGTAAGCAATTCTCAGAAGTAATGCATGCCTACATGGACAAAAAGATCAGCAAGGCGCGATCGCACGCCACTCGTACCATGGATGGCGTCAGGCAGAAGTTTGAGATCCGACTCATGGAGAAGTTCGTGACGGTCCACGCTAGAGGGGATCGTAAGCAGGTCTGCACGATTGGTGAAGCGTCGTGCACCTGCAACAAGCCGCGGCTTCTGTACAAACCATGCTTCCATGTGTACACGGCGTGCGCGGCGTGGCGGCAGGGCTCGGAGCGTTACATCTCCGAGTAGTACGACATCCACCACCTCTATGCCACTTGGGGTGCCGAGTTCCATTTGTACGGGCTGGACACACACTACAGGGACCTCTGGGCGGGGAAGGTGAAGTGGGTGCCCAACGACGCACTGAAACACCCCGGCCGTGGAAGACGCCGATCCACGGCGAATCCGAGCGACATGGACGACGGCCAAGACGGCAACGGGTTCGCGGCCCCATTGCGCATCGTGCAAGACAAGAGGGCACTCCATCACCATCTTGCCCAAGCAGACCCAAATAAGCGATGCACCATAGCGAGCAAGATATAATTACTAAGTCGTGATATTGCTTGCTTATTTTAATGCCTTGGATGGGATGTGTTGCTGTTAATCAATGCCTTTATGTACGGACGGAATGTTATGTTGTCTTGATCTTTTGTTAACTCATTATGGTCATATGGTGTTGTTTCATTTTTTGTCGTATGTTTTGCCTTATTTTTCTGTGCCACACAATATATTTTACATACGTACTAACATGTTTTTCCCTATCGGCAGGAGATGATGCAGGCTCCAGTTGATGACGCGTACGAGCTGCTCGACCCACGCTTGGATGGGGGCACCGTTGCCGGGCGTGGTCCGCCGGCGGCGGCCCTCCGAGCCTGGTCCTGAGCGCCCCCAGAGAGAGGTGGCCCCTTGACGAGCGGTACGTCCCGCGGCTGCAGGACACCGGCCTCCTGCCCCTTGCCCGCATGTTGGACATCCCGCACGCGTTGCAGTTTGACGCGGCACTCCTCTCTATGCTTGTGGACCGGTGGAGACCGGATACTCATACATTCCACTTCCGGTGGGGGGAGATGACTATTACTCTCGAGGATGTAGCAATGCTTACAGGTCTGCCGGTGCATGGCCTTCCAGTAGTGCCACCTCCGAGGGCAGTAGACTGGAAGGTGCGTTTGGCCGATAGATTCGGC
This sequence comes from Hsuehochloa calcarea, assembly GCA_036346395.1. Classification (NCBI taxonomy): domain Eukaryota; kingdom Viridiplantae; phylum Streptophyta; class Magnoliopsida; order Poales; family Poaceae; genus Hsuehochloa; species Hsuehochloa calcarea. Next base: position 19,411,968 of record CM070601.1, on the reverse strand, counting down.
CTCGCGGTTCCTGCAAATGTGTCCGAGGGCAGTAGACTGGAAGGTGCGTTTTCTTGCAGTACTACCGCATGGATCGTATACAGCGTGAGGGTGCTGAAATTCTACGACGTGGGAATAGAAACACCTTCGATCGTCTCCTAGCCGCGGTGCGCGCCATGACCGACGACGTGAAGGCTGCGATTAGAGACATGACTTGTGGTCGTCACAGCGACGTGCACGCACAGCATCGCGGACGCGGAGGGCACCCTTCACCCCCTCCGCCCTCGGCACCTCCGTCGACACCACCCTCCGCACGCCCATCGCACTCCTGGAGTCGTCGGAGCTACGGTCGGTCGGCCCCGACCCGCCTCGGGCCACAGGTGTGTCATCTCTCAGTCGATTCTTGTCGTTAATACCTTTGCATGCACTCATTTTCGGACGTATCTGATATTACCCTTTCTTCTTGCAGCAAGTACGAGGGGACAACACTCTGATGCAACCATCGTCATCACAGAGGGAGGCGCAGCACAGGATTTCCTCGCCGACGCGACGGTTTTCAATGCCGCATGATCGACTTCGACGACGCCGCGCGCGAGACGAGTGGTTGGGCTCATTGACACACGGCGTTCAGTCCCAATTGCGGGAGCGCGACCCGTGGTTCGGCGATATGTACGGAGGGTACACCGTGCAACACTACAGCTCAGACTGGCCAGGAGAATCCTCCTCGGCACAACAACCTACTCAGGTACGCGTGAACGTAGTTACAACTATTTTCTCAGTGCACAAAACCAAGGATTAACTCACCCAGTACCCTTCCCGCATGAAGAGCACCAGTGGGTTGATGAGATGCTCAGGCCTGAGCCGGACCCCCACGCTGAGCTCACCCCAGCTTTGCCTCCCGGCAGCACCCCTACTACAGCCTTCAAGACGTGCGCCACTCCCCAGACATGTTCACCTTCCCTGAGGATCAACTACGCCGTCCGGGCAAGCGACACGACGATGCACCCTAGCTAATGTCATGGCCGTGAAAAACGTGTTATGTAATGTCATTGTGCATTCTGCCTTTGTGATTTATGTAATATTCGTGTGCATTACGATACAGTGATTTATGTACACAAAATGTTCTCTGAAATATTCAGTACAAACGACAACTGTACCTCCCGATTTTAACTTACTAAACCATAAAGACATAACGCAATGCTGCCTCGTGATACATCCTCGGCCCCGCTGCCTCGCGGACGCGAATTTTGTTCAACCCAATTGCAATTTACCCGTAGGCTATATATATGGATGTTTTGGCTACGATTCCCCTCACTCTTCACTTTCTCTTCTCCTTTCTTGCAGTCTTGGTTTGCCATCGTTTGCCTATACACGGGATGTCTACAGCCTCGTCAAACTTCCGACTGAGTAGGCAATTAGAAACACTACGGCAACACTTGGTTTGCCCTCGTTGCACGGATCCGGTGAATGTGTTCGCCTCCCAAACGCCAACCAATCCACCCTGAGTGTTCATGAAGTGTTCAAATCTTACAGTAACTTGTGCCTGATCATCCCCAATGAATTTCTTTCTAGACAGTATATTTTTTTGACTTGCAGTTGTAATTATTTCTACAGAACACAACATGTCGGTTCTGGCTGTGGGCTGATGAAGCAGTGCCGGAGGTTCGAGACATTGCAAGGCAAATTACAGCTTTGCAAGAGGACACCCGTCGTGTGGCTGCATTTCGTCAAGTGCCTCGACCATCGGATCAACCGATGGAAAATACAGATAATGTTCTTAAAAGACTGGATGAAAGGATGGAAATGGTTGATAAATCGCTTCAAAAATTAGTTAATATAGCTAGTTTTGCTGTTTTACTTTTATTATTTCTTGTTCTTGCCAAGTAGATTGTAATATCTACTTTTTATCTATGCATCCCCGCACTACATGATGCATGCCTTTGCGACGTTGTTGTACTTCTTTGTAATGATGTATGCATCTGTCTAATTCCGTTATGAATACTTTGTGTGCGAATTAATCAAACCCTAATTTTGAAATCCTACATTCCAAATTTTAGAGACCTAAATCTGTCCGGTTGCAGACAATTTCATAATACTTACACCCACACAATGACAACACTCTGCCTCGCCAGCTTTTCAGACCGAAATGACCGCACTCTGCAAAGTAGGAATGACCGCACTCTGCAGAGTAGGACGTGACAACACTCTGCCTCGCTAGCTTTTCATACCGAAATGACCGCACTCTGCAAAGTAAGATGTGACAACACTCTGCCTCGCCAGCTTTTCAGACCGAAATGACCACACTCTGCAAGGTAGGACGTGACAACACTCTGCCTCGCCAGTTTTTCAGACCGAAATGACATCACTCTGCAAAGTAGGACGTGACAATACTCTGCCTCGCTAGCTTTTCAGACCGAAATGACCGCACTCTGCAAAGTAGGACGTGACAACACTCTGCCTCGCCAGTTTTTCTGACCGAAATGACCGCACTCTGCAAGGTAGGACGTGACAACACTCTGCAAAGTAGGACGTGACAACACTCTGCCACGCCGGCTACTCACGTCAACTTAACCACACCAAGCCAACCCTGTGGCCTATAAAAGGAGGTGGAAGACATCTACTACACAACCAAACCCAACGCTATACCATAGCTTGCTTCGCCATGCCGGGATGGATAAGAGGTAGAAGCAATGGGACGAGATCCGCGAGTTAGCTCGGGATTCTACGGCACGGGCTGAACAAGCTAGGGATGCTGTGGCTCGAGACCGGCAAGAGCATCGTGCCAGGATGGAAGCTCTCCGCAATGAAGCCCCCCGTAGCAGCAACCCGTGCCAGAACGTCCCAACCGAGAGTTCGCTGCAACACCCGCCAGAGGGGGAGACGCCGCCCTCTGTTGGTGCAGGGACACATGCAAGTTCTTCAAATCCAAGCACCGGCTCAACCCCGGCATGCGCTACTGGGGTTATCCCAACTACTCCTCTGACTATCCCGACCGTCGGTCGGATACGAGAACCTATCGGCAGCCGGTAAGGAGTACTTACAGTAAGTTCCCGTACCAACTCTCTTTTCAGAATACGCACTTACAATCTCTCCCGTCTACTCGTAGTCCCCAGATCCTCTGTATGGCTTCCGCAAGTGGATCGACCTAGAGATCCACCCACACGATCAGTGACAGCTCGACTTCGAGGAGTGGAATGCCGAAAGGGGACGCGAGATCCGGGAGGAGGATCGTCGGACTGAAAAGCACAACGAGCGTATCCGCCGGGAGACGCAGGCCCATATCGAGGCGTGCAGGCGCAGGGAGCGCGAAAAAAGCAGGAAATGGCGGCCGAGGCCAGGGCAGCCGACAAGGAGTACAACGCCGAGCTCGGAAGGAAGGGCAAATGACCCCGGTCCACACAGTAGGTCGGGCCATTCTGTAGTAGTCCCCCTCCTACTCGCCATGTTTTTTACTATCCCCTAAAGGCATGCGTACTTATATAGTCCGGAGGCTTGTGTCGCAATGTACCGTAGTAGTAGCGTGTGTGACTAAACTAATTAGCCGAACCAACATGCCATGTGACCACATGTAACGCGCATCTGTCCGCGGACTGTAATGTAGTTCTGATTTTGTGCCTCCGCTGAGCCATCAAAACAATACTATATTGCAAGTATGCCTCTTCTGCTGGAATTCCAGAAATAATCATTCACATTGACATCGATTCTTCTATGTTTTAGGGCATCTTCGTAATCACAATGTTCTCAGCCCCTTTAGTTAAGTTCTCAGCATCTTCGAAAATGTGATCAAGAACCATAGCGACTAAAAGTAGTCATGTGGTACTAAACTTCACACATTTCGAGTCACATGAAATAATAAAACCCTAATTTCCGAAACGTCTCGTCCTAATTTTCCAAACCTAAACCCTGAATTTGTCGAGATAATTTTGGAGCATATAAAATTACGTCAAATTTACACAATCAAGTCCTCTATGTAGGGAGTTTGAAAAAAAATTCATAATGTTTGGACCTCAGTTTCTATATTAGAAAATTCATATAAACATTATACTTAGAAGAATTTTACAGAGAAAATAAAAATTGAAATTTTTTTGAAAAAAATTATAAAAGCAAACACACTATGCCAGCAGGCTCTAAAAAAAATTCATAATTTTTTGAGCTTATTTAATATATTTAAAAATTCCTCAAAAAATATTATTAAACCGGGCCAGATTGGGCATTTCTGAGATATAGAGGCTAATTTTAGAATTTCCTGACGCTATACAATCAAATGAGTCCAGATTTCTTGTACCCCTACTTTGATCGAGACAGGAAGACGCGGATCAACTACCAAGGTGAAAACAAATGTTCTAAAACTAGTGCTGCAATTTTGATCAACCGGGAGGTTTTTCAAGTGGGGTTCTCGACTCTTGCGCCTTGAATTTTCGATGGAACTGCCAAGAATGTTGAGAGAAGGAGGTTTATCCGCCGCAATTCCGAGGCGTCGACTTGTCGTTACCCAGATCCGCAAGGAAGACGAAACGACGACAGGTCAAACCCCGCGTCAAAGCGAAGGAAGGCTTCTTGGCGCCGAAGAAAACGATGCCCGCGGAGGTGGGCCCGGCGCCAGCGCCTCTCGCCCAATAAATGCTCGCGCGCCGGCCCACGGCGCACCTGGCATGTCACACCAGGGCACACACACCCGTGCCGTGCGCCGGAGACGGAGACAGAGGAGACAGCTCGAGAAACGCGTCACCATCGCCCGGAGGGAGGGGGGTGGGGGCACACGCTCTTGCCTTGCGCACCAAGTACAATATCCACCTCATTCTCATCGCACGAAACGTATTTGGATCGATCTCATCGCTTCAAACTCCCGTTCTCAGGTCACGGAGTTTCTTCTTTCCAGGCCGTCAAGTCGATCGACCGTCAAGAGCAGGAGAGTAGGAGACGGAGGGGAAGGAGATCGAGCAAAGCTCGTCTCGCGATCGAGGATGCTCGTGGAAGAAGACACAGCGGGGCCCAAGAGCGAAGGAATGGAGCAGGCGCCGGCAGCACCGTCGAGGTAAAACAAACGGGCCATGTTGCTGTTGGGTTCGTTTAGTTTGTGGAAATCTCGGTAAGATCTCGGCCGACGGCCGGTACCGGTATCCAGCTGGAAAATTAAAAAAAAATCGGACCGAATTTGAATTTTAAATTTTAAATCTGGATTTTCTCCGGATGGTTACCGGCCGGTAACCGGAAAAACCGGTTAAAAAACCGGCAAAAACTGGAAAATAGTGAAAAATAGTAATTAGCAAATTTAAATTTGAAATAATACAAATATTAATGAGAAAGTGTTTCAAATTGTACATAAAAAGTTCTCCTTTATTTTTTCCTAGTAGGGTGCCCGTCAGAACCTTTATGTAACGTTGCAACGGAACCTTAAAAAAGAAGTTCAAATAATACATAGCAAAGAAAATCATGTCAAACACCTTATAATTCATAATTCAGAATCAAGCCCCCGCCCCCCGTCACCACTAACCGACGGTTCTTTTTCCGTACGGGCGGCGGTTTGACATGGAGTGGAAGGGGAAGGGAAGACAAGCGAGGCGACAGCTCTTTTTCCATGTGTGCGGCGGTTTGCCGTGGGGTGGAAGGGGTAAACTCAGAATTATAGTAGTTAAGAATAGTGCTAAATATACTAAAAACTAACATTTTAATACATAATCTAGCATAGCAATGTCTAAACCAACTAGGGAAGGACATTATGGAGTCAAAAATTCAAATTTGAATTTAAAAAATTTCGGTCGGTATTTTTTTCTCCAGCTCCGACCGGTAAATCGGTTACTGACCGGGTTTTTTTTTAACTCTGGTCTCCTGCATGCTGCGTCCTGACGACGCAATTGTTGGCTCTGGATTTTTGCTGCGTTTTAATTTGCAGGTAGAGAGATCTTTAGCCTTAGCTAATGTGAATTATGTTTGCGATGTGATCCAAGGGCTCAGCTACCGGATTTGGTAGGAGAACATGCAAATGTTCGCACGTTTTTTTTTATTGAGAAAAGGGTTCACATTTGGGCGGATGAACATAGACGTGTTTTGTTCTGATCAAATTTTGAACCATTTTTTGGTAACTAGCTGCATTTGTAGTATTCAGATATAGATTAGTACAATGAGGTGGAAAACAATATTCAGATTGAAAGTTCTCGGAAATTTTACAGGACATCATACACCGATAGATTTCTGAAAATTGTGTGCACTATCAACTTAATTTTAAATTGTTGATGCAAAATATAGCATGTGCACTCCTATTAATGTAGGTTACATTGTGTGGATATTTTTTCCCTATGGAGGTTGCACATGTAGTTGGCTCTGTTATGTATACTTGTCTAGCAGCCTCGGTATCAATCTCAATTGCCAACTGTGCAGTGTAGTGAAACAAGAAAAGATAATAATAAAAAAGGAGCTTCAAAGTTCAAATAGAACTTCAAATTAAAGGACTCTGCTTCTTTGTTTCTATCCTACCGATCCCAGATGGCAACATAGCTGAACAGAACAGATGCTGAGAAAATCCTAGGTAGAGTGTATAGCATGATTCATTTGCTGCTAAAATTCAAACAACTGAACTCAGCCAATCCAGTGAGTGCGTTTGCAAACATGTTCCTAAATCCTAATCAGTAACCACATTTTGTATGAATCTTGGGGATCACCAACCAAAACCACAGATGTACGGATCACCAACCAAAACCACAGATGTATGCATTCCAAGTAGTAGTAACCACTTTAGAACTAGCTTGAAGCATAGTAGAGCCCAGCCCATTTCTGTGGAAATTCTTACTCGTACATCACTGCTGCTGATAAGTGTCAATTAACCATTCCTGAAACGTTGGCATTGCCTTGTTATTTTCGTTAGCATTGAGATTTTAGATGTGCATGCTTGCGTTGTTTACGTGCAGTGCAACGAGGACGAAGCAAGCTCGCGCCAAGAACCGTGCCACACCGGGCGCCGTCAGGGCACGGGCGGCTCACCGAGGGATGGGGGGCCCAGAGAACATGAAACACAACTACCGCGGCGACCGGCAGCGCCTGTGGGGCAAGTGGGTCGCCGAGATCCGCGAGCCCAACCACGGCAGGCGGCACTGGCTGGGCACCTTCGACACCGCCGTCGACGCCGCCCTCGCCTACGACAGGGCCGCCAGGGCCATCCACAGCCACCTCGCGCCCGTCAACTTCCCAGCTGTCTCCACCGCCGCTGCGCCGGGGCAATGCGAGTCCGCGTCTTGTTCTCTTGCCGCCGCCGCCTCTGTCTTCCAGGAGCGTGAAGTGGAGCCGGTGCCTGCGCAGGGTGGCGGCACGGGTAACGCTCAGCATCGGGATGCTTCTTGGGCTGCGCCGGAGGAGATGTTCACTGACTACTTGGATGACATTGACGTTGACGCTGTCACTGAGATGGTGGCCTCTTACCGCGACATCAAGAGCGAGGATTGGCAGGTTGACGAGCTCGACACCGACGTCGTCGACTCGCCGCTGTGGGGCGCTGGGTGACTGAAATGGTAGCTGAAAAATAAAGTCCTCGTTCGTTTGATGAGATGGGAATTTTTGCTGACTCCAGTAGCCTCGTTTTGCTGGTAGCCATTTAGATCGTTTAGCTGGACATATTACATTCTTGATGTAGGGAAGTAGGAACCTTAATTTATCTGCATTATCTTTTGTTAGGTTGTAGAACTGTAGTAGTGGTCTGTAGATTATCGTGCTGTAAATCGGATCACCTCACCTCACCTTTTTCGCTAATTAAGACTTGACAGATGCGGAGATGCCGACATCTTTTAGTATCAAGACTCCATTGTTAACTATTTGAATTAGCAATAGAATTTGTATAACGGTGTGTATTTGCTTATAATAACTCAGTGTTACTCATTCGAAGTAATTCTGTGTCATTATCTAGTTACACGGAGAAGATAATTTTGTATTTTGTCTAGCAGTAACAATAGGCAGCTAGCAATATGAAGTGGACGATTCTATTTCTTGTCATCAGCTAGCATGCACACACCGATCCGTCAGAATAAATAATAAAACATATTCTTTTGGGGATGAGAAAGCAGAACAGAGAAAGAGCAAGATTTGTTATAACTCAGGAACTTAGGGCATGCATGTCATAACGATTTTACAGAGAAGAGAAGCGAGTAAACATTGCATCCATGTTCTTCTTGACTGATGTTCCATGCCGAATTGCCTATGGATTATGGATAACATTCCCCAGATTTTGTCGAAAGTGAGATTTCAGAAGTACATCAGTGTCGAATATTATCCACATAAGAGATTTTGTCCAAAATAGATTTAAGAAGTACATCAGTATTAAATAATAATCACATAAGAGACCAGTGACACCATCTTGGTAATGACTGCACGGGTCATCACAATCAGCAAAGGCCAACAAACCCAAACTCCCAGCATTGTCCCAAAAATGAGACTTCGGAAAACTACCACCAACTTCCTAATTCTTTAGAACGTCTTTATCTGTCAATTTTCTGCAAAGCCAATGGTAGACATCAGTCTCGTTTTAGCCTCCTCCGTAGTAATGCCGAAAAAGAAGTAAACACTAGGCACATCTGAATACTCGTATGAAGAGAATGAGTGACATGAAGAAGCGACAATTTTTCCGAGTTCAGTATAAACACAAGTAAACAGAAACACCAGCAGATTCCCATCTACATCACTTTAGAACACTGAAAAAATCAATATACCATCTGGACATTGGACAACATTGCAACAGGGTATGCTTATTTTGCATGTCCTGAGTGCAGCAAAAATCACGACATGATCAGTTGTTAAGAAATAGCAGACAACATGTATCAGTTTAGGACGATCAGTCGGTGATAAGAAATTGTCTCTATGACATATGACGACATCCTCAGGCTGTGTTGTACAAGCTGAGGCTACTGGCTTCAAATCTTCCCCGTCGTTTGTAATGATTTTACTTCCCATGATAGTGTTTAATATAAGTTGGTAGGGAAGTTCCCTTCTGTTTTTTTATTTTAAATAAAAAAAAGTTGGTGATAATATTTCAGGATGATGTAAGACAATAGCCTTCATAATGAAAACGCTGGGCATCATTTAGTTTATTATACTTACAATGTTTCATAATCCCAATTTTAACTTTGTAACAAGTCATTGCTGGTGGTTCAGACAATAGTACTACTCATGGACACTTGGCAGATTTACTCACAAAACTACTTGTTTTTTTCCCAGTAACACATTACACAGACAATGTAAGAGAAATGCAACATTTTGAACATGGGAAGGAATGAGAGATGGATGAAACCAGAAGAGTTAGTTCAGAGAAAGTACCAAAAGATAAATTGGCTGGTACACTTCATTTCTTTTCTTCTTGTCGTAACAAGAAAAGACTAAACAGTGAATACGGAGTACCCTTTGTCTTGGAAGAAGACCAAAGGGGGAGAGGAGCCGAGACACAAGATGTATGAATGTATTGCGTTGAGTGTGTGAATGAGATAATGAGGCCCAGCTCCCTTTTACATGCCCTTGAGGCTTTATTTATAGGAGGCAAGACGTGATATTTATCTTCTTACCCTCACAATGTATAGAGAGGGCATTTAAGTACATTTGCTTAAATACACCATATGACTTGGTCTACACATGTACAATATCCCCGGCGGCACACTGGTATTCCGACGACCCTAGGATACAGGGCACCCCTTGGTGCCCTACTACGATAACTCCCTCGTCTACGTGGTCCGAGGTTGCAAGGGCAAGTCCCGCGGTTCCGAGGGGCGAGCGGGCGCAATCCTGTCACCCTTGGCCCCTCGGGAGTCGGGATACCCCGGAAGAAGTCGACACGGAGCCGCCACGCCGAGGCATGGCCCTCGAGGAGGGCGGTGCGTCGGGGCCGCCCCGTCGAGGCTACAACCTCAAGGTGGGCGGTGAGCAGCGACAGAGCCCATGTGGGCGAAGTCGACGTGGAGCCGCCACACCGAGGCATGACCCTTGAGGTGGGCGGTGTGTCGAGCCACCCCACCGAGGCTACAGCCTCGAGGCAGGTGGTGAGCAGCGACGGAGCCCATTTGGGCTAAGTTGACGCAGAGCCGCCATGCCGAGGTATGGCCCTCGATGCGGGCGGCGCGTCGGGGCCGCCCCGCCGAGGCTACAGCCTCGAGGCGGGTGGTGAGCAACGATGGAGCCCATGTGGGCGAAGTCAACGCGAGCCGCCACGCTGAGGAGAATCAGATTAATCATATTAACCATATTCCGAGACAATCTGATCACTGTCTTGATACGACCACACACTGAGGCTTACTCCGATGGCTGACAATTCATAATTCTACCACGTGTGACTTGGATTTATATTATGAAACACAAAACAGAGGTGCTAAATGAAGGGATACGGGTAGGTTACGCTAGCTGACAATTCAAACTTCTACCACGTAAACCAGGATACCAAGCAAGCAAGAGATCATATATTATTACCACCGACGCGTAGTGCAGTGAAAGAAGAGTTAGAGCAACTTGATCCAATGTAGAGCACATCGATGAAGTGGTCGAAGTCGATCGTCTAGTGTAGTCGATCGTCTCCTCCAACAACCAATCGAGTTCCTCCCCAAGGTTGTGGATCGTTCACAAGCGCAACAGCAACAGCAGTAGCGCCTCTACAGTATCCACACGTCCAGGGAAGGAACATCGTACGCCGGTGTGCTAGCACCAACTCACACGGTAGAGCTCTTAGGAAGATGGTGGCTAGGGTTTCGGTAGAACAACTCACGTCACGTCTATCTTGTGTGTCTGTCCCGACAGCTTCATGTATCTCCTTATATGGAGCTTATGACAGATCCTATCCGAACACGTTTGTTCTAACCCGTTAAGTATGTGATCCGTTAGATTCATGTGTAGTCGGTTATGACTCGAAAACCTTTTTCGATCACGAGTCGTTAGTGGTTCCTAATAGAACATAACGATTCCCAAATACACACAAATAATATCAGACGAACCTTAATGCAATATGATCTATGACCAGATCCTTGTCACTAACGACCAGCTCATATCTCTATATAACCAGATCATATTAAGTCTCGACCGGTTCGTAACTCCTTACAACCAGGTTTCGACCACTTAGTGATTATGTTCGACTAGTCTACGATCAGCTCGTATCTCCATACGACTAGTCCGTATCTGATCGAACTAAATGACCAACTCGTGTATTCTCCCTTTGCCTCGCGATATCTGGTTGAACTTCAGGTGAAATATCATGTCATTCATGGACTATTCAATACTTTCTCGATCAAATGTCGGATAACTTCACGTGGTCGAACTCTTTCTTCGACCACTGGTAGCATACCAGCTTGCGGACCAACTTGTATACTAGCATTGTATCCAGATTTGGTAGACAAGGGCTGCACATAACCATCGAGAACTCAACAGTAAGTTTCTAGCTCTTCCCGCATCAACAACCTACTTTAACTGAACTCAATTCAAGGTTAAGAAGGTTAAGTACCAAATATCAATGAAGAATCTAAATGCATCCTGACAGTAATTTGGCAATACATTCACATTCACTTATGGCTGCACGGTATGAAATCGCAGCATGCCAAATACCAACAGAGCACCTGCAAAGTTTTGTTCCCCACATAATTCTGCACAGCAGACGTCTAATACTACAGCAGTCCACAGAGTGGGATACGAAGTTCCCAATGCTGCCAAAAACAAACAAACATTGAGTCAAGCAATAACTTAATCCTGAAGATGCTAAAGAAACTGATGTTTAGAAGATCCGTTTTAGCTAGAGTTAACCAGTCGAACGCCTAACACATAAATGTAAACTATTGGAAACAGATAAATCCAGGCAGATGGCCCATTTCCGACGGATAACTTATTTTACAGTTGGTGCTTCTCCATCCTCCCTGCCAAGCCACTGGGTTCTCGGTAATCAGTAGCAACAACATTCATACTGTAATACTAACTGTAGCAATTAGCAAACCATCCCTCATACAGGGAGAACTTACAGGGCAAAGATTCTGCAATGGGGACTCCCCATGGCCTTCTTGCTTGCAATGGATCTCAAACAGAAGACAGCTCAATTGATACTTACCAGTGAATCTCTGTGGAGTGTCGACCCTTCCTTTGCTGAATCCTCGCCTAGCAAGTAGCAAGACCTTGAGCCAACAGGCACCAAGTTTCCCTCATGTTGCCCATCAAGAAGATGCCAGAGTGGAACATGATGACTAGCAATTCACGTAAGGTTCTCCTAGTCGTCAGCATTTCGCAAGTGTATGAGTTTATGGAACTAGACATTTCTTGACTTCAGTCTATTCCTATGTCAAGATCAGAGAAATACCTTATCATGTCCAAAATGGTTCCGGTCAGCTGTCATGCATGAGCCTTCCAAGCCCGGTATGAGACACTGAGGCCTAAGGATGATGATGGGACAAGGATCCAAATCCCGGCGGATGATTACCGGAAAACCGAGTGGAAACCAGGATAAATAATAACCGGTCAAATTTTTAAATTTTAAATTTTAATTTTAATTATGACCGCATAATACACTTTCTATGTTGATTTAGACTTTTTTTGCTAGATTACATATTGTATAAACTAAATATGTTTGAATTATTGTACTTTCAAGTCTCAACATTTTTTAGACAATACTACTTCATTAAAAACTTTCTAATTATAACTAGATATCAAGTTCCTTATGTATCAGGATTTGTTACTTTATTAAATGTTTTCTAATTAATATTTGTATATATTTCAATTACTAATTACCCATAACTGGTTTTATCTGTTTTTCGGGTTTTGATTCTGGTTTTTCCTAGTTTTTTCAACCGGTTTTGGGTGGTAACCGGTTTTAAAAAAATCCTCAATTCAAATTTTACTTTTCGAATTTCGAACGATTTTTTTCCGGTTCCTCCGGTAACCGGCCGGTTACCGCTCCGCCCGCCAGGTTTTCCACCGGTTCCCGAGATTTCAATCCTTAGGTGGAAGCATGTCAAATATCTGATACGGATTAAAATCACGCACTGCTTCAAAACCTTTCGTGCCTAAAAATTACAGTTACCATTGCATCACGTACCTCAGCAAGAGGGCATTCTGAAATTGGTGATCCAGAATATCGTTTACCTGTGTATTTCAAGGGAATATAACTCGATTACGAAGTGTTCAGTGTTCTAGAAGTTCATTGTGTGTTTGGCTACTCCTAAGTCCTAACTGCTTCAGGCTCAATCTACATTGTCAACACTCTACAAGAACTTTATTTCATGGTACAAATGCAAACTACTCAGCATTACAATTGCAAAAATGTCAACTGAAGGACAAGTGTAAGTATAACAGTTAAGTTGAATTTCGGGAGTATTATATGTCTCTCTTGGAATCTCTATACCTTTTATTTATAGTGTTAAATATTACAATTTAACTCTAACACAACTCGCAAATGATTTGAGTCTGATTCACACACGACTTAAACTCTTACCTAAACTCTAATATCTCCAACACTTCCTCTCAAGATGGGCATAAGATAACAACTATATCCATCTTATTACATATTATAATATTATTACTAGAATCTACCAAAATATATCATCCATCGACTTCATAACTAATATCACCACAAAGATCAAAAGTTGCTCACTACCAATACTATCAGCAATGTCATCAATTCCATCTCCACCATCTACAGTCCGACTTCAACCTAGAAATCAACTCAGTATACAGTCCGACTTTTAACACAACTCGCACACGACTTGGACTCTTACCTAAACTCTAATATCTGCAATAAGTTAGTTGCGTGCTTGGCTGCCTGTAACTACATCAGGTACTCGTCTATGTCAAGCCTAAATGATAAATTGATAATCTACCAACTGCGTAACCGCACTTAACATAACGGAATCAGTGTGCACAATGTATTTACTATGAAGCTTTAAATTTTCTTTCATACAAGTTACCAAGCTAGCAATGATGAATTTTCAAAAGGTGCAATAGGTCCGCCATGGATTTCATGACTTGACATCAATACTATGGCCATCATAGAATTAGATCATCCACAAAGTCATCATAGAAAAAACTTATATCCACTTTTTCCCAAATGTTTGAGAACATGAACGTATTAAAAATAAATATTGAAATCCACACATAAACACTTGATGGGGTTAAACTAAAAGAGTGGTTGAAACCGAAATGGTACCCTAATTTTGTTACAAAATAATCAACTTACTAACTGATACAGAAACACCTACACTCATGTACACCATTTGTCAAACCCCAGAATTTCTTCAGGGAGGGCAAAATACAAACAATACACAATCGCAAGGTTGAGCTAAGAATATCACCATTACTGAGGCTCAGATATTCCCCACAATTCATGATAGCAACTTTACTAATCCCAAAGAGAAGCAGCTGCAGCCCCATAAGGTGCTGATTAACTGATCACTTTGCAGCTCCTTCAAACAAGTGCTGAATTCGTGCCTCGACATCTTCTGGGGTGTACTTGATGCACAAGTCACGCCCGGTTTCCAAAGATGACTTCAACCTAGAAATCAATCCGGTATACACTGGCATCACGGAATCTGCCACTGCTGCCCTAACATCCACCCGCAGCTGGTCATCAGCTATCACCCACTCTGATTGTACCTCATAGATCTCCTCAAAGTATGTACTAAACATCCGCAGTTTCTGCAGCATAGCCTTGGCTGGGAGTCCACCAACACCAGGACCACCAGTGTGCAGCGCGGTCGTAACCTTGCCCCATGTCGTCCGCTGGTAATCCATGCTCCAGCGGCGCACTCTACTTGTCATTTGCTTGATCCACTCATGACCGAGTAAAACACCCAGCTCGCTGTCATTCACCTTCTGGATAATGTACTTGCCATTGTTCATCAAGAAGATGCAAGCGAGTGATGGATCTCGGTAAATCTTAGACTTTGTATCCAAGTTCTTGTGCAAAACGTCCATGATCCATGCGATGTGCACAGCGAGTGATGAGGTGGGGCGGTCAGGGTCGACGGCAATAGGTCCTCCTCCCCCAGCACCAAAGTCACCTTCCATAACCTCTTCCAGTGTCTGCCGTGACCCACAGGCAGCACGAAGATAGTTCATGACATACCGAGTGATCGGGTGTATACCACCACCAGGGGCGGCAACTCGGGCAGGGTCACGGCGGATGAGATTTTCCAATTCCATGAATATACCTTTGATCGAGGAGCCGAGGGTGTTGCACACCGCAGAGACCTCCGCACGGAGTGCAGCGGAGTAAGGGTCGGAGAACACAGGGTCAAGGTCAGGGAGGAGGTCCCGCACAGCCTCATACATGTCCACGACGCGGAATAGGCGCTCCGGCGCGCGGCTGGAGGAAGAGATAGCATCGGCGAATGATATGAGCTGTAGTGCCTGAGTGCGCACCGCGTCGACGAAGGCGAGGTCGCCGAAGGGGGCTAGGCCGTCGAAGACGCGGTCACAGAGGCGGCGCTCGCTGGGAATCAGGATGCGGAACACCATGTTGAAGGCCGGGATCCAGCGGGCGATGTCGAACTCGAGCTCCTCCCATGGGGACGCATGGACCTCCTCGGTGGTACGCGGGCGGACGCCAAGGCGAGCAACGCTCTCGTCGACGAAGCCGCGGCGTGCTGCGGCGTAGGCCTCGGCGCACTCGCGGCCGAAGCCGGCGTCCACCATCCGGCGCGCGATCTGGTGCACGTTCGCAACCGATCCCGGCGAGAGCGCGTCGATCACCACGTCGTAGTCCGTGACCGGCTTGGCGATCGGGATCGGCTCGTCGCCGTAGCCATCCCCGCCGCCGAAGTCATCCTCGTCGTCGCTCCCGTCCGACCCGAACCCGCCCGGCGCCACGGGGGCCGCGTCGTCGGGGCGCTCGATGAGCGCACGGAACTCGTCCTCCAGCCGCGCCATGCACCGGCTGAGCAGTTCGTCCGCGCGGTCGAGCAGGACGCGGTTGGTGCCCGCGGCGTCCAGCTCCTGCACGGTGCCGATGAGGTCGTCGACCGCCTCCAGGAACGCGTCCGCGTCGGCCGAGTCCGCCCAGATCAGCCTGTCCATCGCCACGAACTGCGAGATCTGGCGGTCCAGCGCGCGCACGGTCCGCTCCATCGACGTCACCGGCGGCCTCGCGGCTGCGGCCGACACCGCCGCTGCAGGCAGCGGCGGCAGCGGCAGCGGCGGCGACGCCGGCATCGAGTGCTCTCCTCGGCCACCACCTCCACCGCCCGCCGCTGCCGCCACCGCCGCGGCCCGCGCGGCGTAGAGCTTGTCGAGCGAGAGGCGGCCGTCGTAGTTGGAGAAGACCTTGAGGATGTCCTCCGTCATGGTGTCGCTGCTGCCCAGCGTCTGCACGATGTGCTGCACCGTCGCGAGCAGCTTCTCCTCGCCGTCCTCCGCCATCGCTCCGTAGGCACGCAGGTGGGAAACGAACTCCTAGCGAAAAACGGCGTCGGGCTAGCTCCGGGGCTGGCACGGCATCCCACGGCGGCCTGGCTCCGATCTGGGCGAGGGCTCCACCTCCACGCGGCTCCGGGTGGTGGTTGTGGGCTGTGGTGGGGAGGGGATGAGCCGATGAGGAGAGGACTTCCCCCACGCGGGCACGCAGTGGCGTCTGGCCGAGAGCGCAGCGCGTGGACCGGCCGCTTTGCTGCTGTTTACTGGTCGGGCACGGGCAACGCCGCAGCGGCCGCGCTCAAGTGGCACTGTGGCAGTGTCGCGTGGGCTGTGCAACTCGCGGTGGGCGTCGGATGCGTTGGAAAGGTGGCTGACACGGACGGTCGGATGGGTGGGAGAGACGGTGAAAACGGCGTGGCCTCGGGGAAAGCGAAAGGCGAAGGTCGTGCCGTGCGTGACAGCGCGACGAACGGGTAAAATGAAATGCTTCGGCGACACAAGAACGGACGCCGCAGGTGTGAGTGCTTTGGCTGACGACGCGGGCCGGGCCGGGCAGTGGAGTGGTGGGTTCGGAGCTTCGGCTCGAGCCTTTCGAGGCGGAAAAGGCGTAAAGGAAGCAACGTCGTTGGGCGGAGGGCTGAGAACACGAGGGGCGTGATTGACGCGGAGGTGGAGTCTGACTAGCGGTGGCGGGCGTGGAGGTGGGCTTGCCCAGCTGACTACTAGTGTTAGCGCCACGGGATTGCAGGCAGCGAGCAATAGCATTACCAACTCGGTGTCAAAAATTAGTCAGCGGTGTCGGTGGTGGAACCGTGGAAGCGATAGTCGATGATTTTTTTTTGCTTGGAAAACTGAAATAGCCAACGTAGTTCCGCTGTCCATCCACATGGATGGTCGGCCGGGTACGGATTGACACGCCTCCATCCACGGTAGGTGTTCGCGATTGCGGACCCAAAATTTATAGATGGGTGTTTGGAGTTAATTAATAAAATATTATTTAATAGAAAAGCTTAAATATCAACGTTAGCAAAAAAAATTATAATTAAGAAGTTTACAAGTTTGATTGGTCACATGAATCTGTATAAATTAAGAAGTTTGCGGACCCAAAATGATGCTATTGGTGTAAACTTGTTGGCTCATTTGTAGTTTACAAGTTTGATTGGTCACATGAATCTGTATAAATTAAGAAGTTGAGATCATCAATAAATTATATAGGTATGTCTAAATGAATTAATATTTACATTGCGGAAGTATGCTACCATCCTTTGCTACAATCTGGTAATCTAACTTAAATCTAGAGTTATCTATTAGTCTCATGCTCTCAGCTGAGCAAAAGTTTTGTTGCTTTGGCCGAAAATGGTCTGGATATTCCATTATCTGCTATAATTATCTTGTTAATGCTTAGAATCTTTCTATCCAATAAGAACTCCACATGGATATTTGAAAGTTTTCAAAGTATAATTTGTTTATACAAGATTAAATCTCATGAGGGCAATCTAATGCTTCATTCTAGTTTCAGCCAATAATGTAATAATTTGAACTAATCTGTGTATTTTTCAAAGCTCTAAGATCTACTATTAACATAAATACAAGATTCATCAACCACAATTCACTTTTCAAAAAGGTTTGGTCATTTGGAAATTAGGGATTTGGGATTGGGTACCTCACCTTGGTGGCTCAGCCCTCACTCATCAGGACCTGTGCTCGGGGCTCGGGGCTCGCTGGCTCGGTCGATCGGTCACTGAGATGGCCATGCCCACGAGCTTTGCCCCACAGCTGTCGTCGGCCAGACCTACTCATGGCTCACCCTAGTCGCTAGCTTTGGTCCATCTCAAGACCACCTCCTTCACGCCACCCGCTCAAAGTTGGAGCCTTGGTCCTCGGAGCAGCGCTCGACGCACCTCGCCCCGTCGACCGGCCCACCCCTTCTCCCCGCTAGCCACAGCGCTCCTCCCCTTCTCTCTCCCCTTCTCCTAGGCCGTCGCCGCCCACAATCGCAAGGCGCAAGGGGCAAGGTTGTGTGCGTGTATGTTTATTTGAGAGAGAGGCAAATTTCACTGCTCATGTTTGTGCTAAGTATGCTTGTTCGCTTGATGAGAAGATGAGTTGGCTTTCTACAAACCTAAGGTTCCTCTCGTCGTCTTTTTTAAGGGAGTGACTAGCGTCCAGACGTACAATCCGGGTTGATAGCTTCGTACGCTACACTTTTCCATTGGATCTTCCCGCGAGTAACTTCCATTGTTCAATTCCCCCAACAAAAACGAGTTCGCTCATGGGGCATTTGGGCGTGGTTGATGGCAATGGCAGGAGCTCTAGGAGGCAGTGGCGGCCAATCCCGGTGTCTCGGAGATCCATGGAAGGGACATATCTAGCAGAAAATTACTTGCAACAATTTTACAATGAGGTGCAACATTCACCAGGTGAACATGCAACAGAATTCAACACGGTTGCAACAACCAATCACAACAAAAACGGTGCCACAAACAAACAACCAACCAACCACAACAATAACAAATAGTTCTTGTGCAATAAGTCCATAACCCAATTGCAACAAATTCCTCGTGATACAACATTTGAGAAGACACATTGTAACAAAATAAAACACAATGCAACAAATTATAAAGTTGTTACAACAAATTGAGCAAATGCATGCAACAAACCAAATCTGACCTCCTCCCCTGCCAGATCCGACACAAACACGCAACGACAACCGGCTTTGTGCCTCATCGTCGATAGGCACAGATGGTCGATGACCCCCTTCCCCACCATATCTGGTGACGACAACCTCCTCCCACGCGAGATCCAGCGCCATGGGCTATCGTGGGAGAGGGAGAAGCAAGGAGTGAGCGCAGTGGAGACGATTGTGGCTTGGCAATGGGAGAATAGTGAGGGGGCCAACGTGGGTAGGGAGTAGTGCAACGCAGGTGTGCTTGGATGGCTGACCACCGAAGCTAGTGTAAGGTCGAGGAGACCGACTAGAGGGGGGTGAATAGTCTTTTCTAAAAAATATCTTAGGCTAAAACCGATTTCTAATACAGAATTTAAAGTCAATTCGGTTTTGCATAATTAAAGCCTAAAGATTCTAGTTTTCCTTAACTACACTAACACCTTAAGTCTAAGTCAAGGTTTGCAATCCTAGTTTGACATGCAATCAAATTAATTCTAGCAATGTTAATTGCACAGAATAAAACACAAGAGAGCAAACCACAATGACACACAGATGTTTTACCGTGGTGTTCGGAGACTTGCTGGTATCTCGTAATCCACGTTTGAGGTAAGCTCAAATGAATTGGACCGGCTCCATGAATCAAACATGAAGAAGAATCCCCAATATTGAAGCAAGAACACGAATTCCGATAAGTAAATTGACTCTACTTTTTTATGCTAATTGAAGGATCAACTAGCAGATTTTTAAGGATATAATATGCAAAGATTGAGCTACACAAAGGACACTAAGATCAGAACGTAAACAAATTTTCTAATGGATCAAGACTTAATAAAACTCACGAAAATAACAGATGAGAAACTAGGGTTTGTATTTTGTTTTCGGTTTTGGACTATTGGACAGTAAGTAATAAACTAATATTTAAAGGGATAAGATCCTACCGAGTAAACCGCGCTCTGATACCAAGATGATACGGGGTCGCCTGATCTTCTCGTAGGATGGATACTCACGGGAGTCTTGATGAATTGTAATGATGCTCCAATGCTAGTGCAAGGGACGAACACTCTTTAATCCACTAAAACACACTCGTGTTGATTTCGCCAACCACTAAGCGAAGATCTATCGTGCACCCAATTCCCAGCGGAAAGGCTGAACGATCTTGATTGAAGAAGACACTCCAAATTCCCTATGGAATTTCGATAGCAAAGCTAAACTCGAAAACTTTAGTAGGTTGATTGTTCTCAAACGTGGTCTGAGGTTACAATGGAGGTCTACCCCTCAATATATAGTGCCCCTTCTCCACCTCATGGCGGGCCAAGAGGCCCTACACCTACTCTAATTCGGATTAGGAGTCCTACTCCAATTCCGACACATTCCAAAACAAAAAAAGAAAACTCTGATTTTACAACCGTCACATTGTTTCGATCATATCTTTTGATACATGATGAATTTCGGAGTGAGAGAGGATCCGTTGGATTGTTTTTGAAGTTATCTTTCCAACAAGTATAAGAACACCCAAATCGGACTCCGTTTGTGAAAGTATGACCGTTTTACTCCGGACTGCTGATTCTGAATCCGAATTTGATGCTGATTCCGAATCCGAATTGAATCCAAACCTTCCTATCTTCAATTTCATTAATTGAAATGATTTGAATTCGTGTGAAACTTGATAAAGAGACTCTTGTGAACCTTTGAAAAGTCACGGCATAGCTTGATATCCTCCCAAGATGTTGTACAAGCCACGGAATCATCAACTTTATCAACTCTCGCGCGTTGGTCGGTCTGAATGTGTAGTATGTACTCAAATAGCCATAACTTGTGGTAGAAAGCTTCAAATCACATACCGTTTGATCCATTGGAAAGTAGACTTGATAAGCTTTCCAAATATATATATTGTGTATGGTAGATCCTTCCGAGTTTCTGCAAAGATCATCTTGAACTTGAGAAGCATCGTGTTCTTTGCTTTCCAATAAACCTTCTTCTTCAAACCTGAAAACAAGCGATGACCCACTATTAGGTAGTATAATATTCTCAACTAATTTAAAAGGAAATTCAGGGAACAGATTCACCTGTTGGATAAGCTTCTCTTATTTTTCAACTCTCTTAGTAAGCTCATGTTGTTCTGAGGTATTTAATGAATTGAAAACACTATATGAAACAAGATAGCTATCTTTTGATAGCCTGAAAATGTGCTAGACGAAGAAAACAATGTATATGCATGGTATATGTATGAATCAATTATTGTGTTCTTCTTGTTGTTTTGCAGAATCGATAGCTCGAAATCATATTTCAAATTGTACAACTGACTCATATGATAAAATTTAACCTTCTCAACATCAAAGTCAACTAAAGTAGGTGAAAACAAATTGATACCATTCCATGCTTCAACTGCGCTACTCTGATTAATTATACATTTAAGAGATAAACAAGTAGACATCATATTGCATTCTAAACAATAGACACTTATATTTAAACCCATCTTAAAGAGATCATGACATTGCCCAATAGATGGTTTGCGCAAAACATGCAATGTTAAATAATCAAGATTATCACAAGTAATGCATATTTGATAAACTTGAAACATATTATCTAAACCAACATCTCCAATCAAATTGAATTTATATGTGTCTATGTAGCTATTTACTAGTGATCTTAAGTATAAAATTTCAAGAACCTTCTTAATCACACTAGATAGCAGTTTAGGACTATCGAATATGATATAACACAAATAATCATTAATATGTATTCTACTAAGAACTTCTTTTTGAGTAATCAATTTCACATTTTGCAAATTAAGTATATCAAATTTAGAACGTGGAATCATCAAATGAATAATGGAGTTATTAGTTTTAGGCACCTTGTTTTCATAAACGATCAATTCAGTACCAATAGTGTTACCTTGATCTTCAGGTATTCCCACTCCATCCATAGTTAGCTCTTTATCTTTCTCTTCCAATGGTGAGGGCTCTTGAATCTCCAACTCCTTATTTGCTTGGTCCACCTGCACAATGTGAGATACAATACTAGAAATAGAGGGTAAGTTGTTATGTTAAAAAATAATCTTACTTGTCCTATCATCTATATCTATCTTTTCTTTTGGTGTATCTATCACACTCTCAATTGGAATGCTCTCAACCTCGCATATGGTGAAATCACACAACTCACTCTTTTTATCACTCTCACTCAATTTGGCTATTAGGCTCTCATTCTCACATGGGTTTTGATACATCTCATATTTGTAAGACCGTGGGCCAGCAATGGCACAACTACCACCAACCACAACCTCCTCACGTGTTGCTGGTTGTGATGGGGCAGCACTACTCATCACCTCGGTCGAAGAAAAATTCCCATGCTCGATCTTCTTCTCA
The DNA here is from genome assembly GCA_036346395.1 of Hsuehochloa calcarea. NCBI lineage: Eukaryota > Viridiplantae > Streptophyta > Magnoliopsida > Poales > Poaceae > Hsuehochloa > Hsuehochloa calcarea. The sequence goes on along the minus strand of CM070601.1, from coordinate 19,389,615 downwards.
AGTGACACACCAGTGGATGAATAGGAACTAAAGAGCCGGAGTAGATTTACTTTATGTGCTTGCATGTCTTTAAGTCTCTTTTCCACCTTCATAGCATATTTCACCAGATCTTGTAGACTATGAAAATATTCATCTTGAAGTGCAGCAACGATCTGATAATTCAAGCCTGCTTTGAACTATGTCTTTTCTTGATATGCACTAGTGATATTGGCACGACGCATTGCATGATTCAACTCAATATAGTAATCTTGGACAACTTTGCATCCTTGTGTAATGCTCTCCACGTGGCGTAGTAGTTCCCGCTCATAATAGGATGGAACAAATTCTCTTCTCATGGCCCTTTTTAAATAGACCCAAGATGTAATGAATCGTTTTCCACTTAGTTGTTGCCACAAATTAGAAGCATAGTCCATAAAAAATATAGTGGCCACTCTCACTTCTTTGGCTTCTGATTCGAACTTCTGGGATGCAAGCTCGAACTCCATGTTTTGTACCCACTCAAGATACTCCTCTGGATCATTACTACCATAAAAGGGAAGATACATATACTCGCGATCTGCCATTGTTAGTAGCAAAGCAAAGAATAGTCTCTAAATGCGAGCCCGTGATGGAGGGAGAGAAGAAGAGTGATGTTGCTTGCATTACAGTGGATCACTTTTTTAATAGATTCTTGTCGATGCGTTGGAGGAATGGCCCGACGGAGCGAAAAACACTCGCATCGGACGCCTGCTGTAAGGTCGAGGAGGCCGACTACAGGGGGGTGAAAAGTCTTTTATAAAAATCTCTAAGACTAAAATCGATTTCTAATACGGAAGCGAAAATCAATTTGGTTTTGCACAATTAAAGCCTAAATATTCTAGTTTTCCTTAAGTGCATCAAAACACTAAGTCTAAATCAAGGTTTGCAATCCTAGTTTGACATGTCATAAATTTAATTCTACGAATGTAAATTGAAAAATCATAAAGATTAAGAAAACTGAAAGTTTCAGGTTTTCAGATTTCGACATACCAATTGAGCTTTGAAAGTGGGATGAAAAACTAGACAAATGAGGTTCAATAAATCTGATAAAATTAAAAAAAACAAATTTCAACTATGGAGGATAAAATCTTATTATATTACACTCATCAAATTATGAACCAATTGAGAGATATAAAAATCACATATCAGCTCAAAACAATGCAAAAGTACGAATTTTTAGCATGTTGATCAAAGAGAGAAAATGTCAAAACCTTTACAAATCAAGTATAAATTATTTCATTTTTTATAAATAAACTTTAGACTCCTAGGAAGCTTTTACAATAAATAAGTTTCGGAAAAGAAGCCTCCATTCAAAAGATATGCTAAATTTTGCATTGAAGGCATGATTTTTTGTTCAACGAGTAGAAAAGTCATAACATTTTCAGATAAAGTATTTAAAACTTTCCATAAAATAACATTGGATTGCCTATAAAAATTCCAAAAATAAATTTTCAAAAGGAATTTTACTTTAAAAGATAAGGCAAAATACGTTTTGCAGGCACATAAAGAGAATGATTTTGCACAAACCCTCTAAATGCATTCAAATTTGAATTTCATAGAGTTTTTCACTTTCATGGCTTTGTATGGGTTATAAATATTATTTAAAGCCAAGATACACAAGGAAATCCAGCTCAAACAGCTAAACCCACCCACAATATACAAGAATATGTCATTTTGTGTCAAAGCAAGAATTTTGGCAAAATTCAAATTACTATAATTTTCAAATAGTTGGTCCTTTGAAATTCCTATGAACTAGATAAATGTTTAGAATAACCAATTATAAGATTTTCCTTTTACGACCATTTTTAAATTCCTTTTAGAATAGATTTTACACACAAAAAATCTAGTTTAGGTATAAAAAAACAAGATACTTGGAACTAGTTTTTGGCTAAAAACTCATTTTCATTTGAAATTAGATTTTCTTGAGTCAAAACCTTTGAAAAGAAATTGTATACATTTCGCAGCTAGTTTTTCCGCAAGATTACCAATAATTATGAAATTTTTGCTTTTGGCTAAACGACTCAATTTTGGAAGAAAAATACATTATTAGTACTTAATTTATTTGGGTACATTTAGGGATGTGATATACATGAATATTACTTAGCACTCCACCTTAATGTATTATACATCATGATACTCAATTTTGTAATAAGGAAGTTTTGAACAATAGCAAGAACATAATTTTTATTTTTTTTATGAATACAACCTATACAAGGCTAGAAGCTAGATACTTCAAAGTAGATACTCGTTACCGAGATGGCATTGGTTCTTGATGTGAAATTATTATCCTCAAGCTTGGCTCCAATTTTGGCATATAGTGAAATCAACCTCTTCATAAAAGAGCCAAGCCTCCAATGCCTTTTCAAAAACCCTCTAAATGCATTCAAATTTGAATTTCACAGAGTTTTTCACTTTCATGGCTTTGTATGGGTTATAAATATTATTTTAAGCCAAGATACACAAGGAAACCCAGCTCAAACAGCTAAACCCACCCACAATATGCAAAAATAGGTCATTTGCGTCAAAGCAAGAATTCTGGCAAAATTCAAATGGCTATAATATTCAAATAGTTAGTCCTTTGAAAATCCTATGAACTAGAGAAATGTTTAGAATAACTAACTCTAATATTTTCCTTTTATGACCATTTTCAAATTCCATTTAGAATAGATTTTACAAAAAAAAAATCTAGTTTAGGTATAAAAAAAACAAGATACTTTGAACTAGTTTTTCGACTAGAAACTCATTTTCATTTGAAATTAGATTTTCTTGAGTCAAAACATTTGAAAAGAAATTGTATACATTTGGCAACTAATTTTCTACAAGATTACGAAAAACTATGAAATTTTTGGCTTTTTGGTAAACGGCTCAATTTGGAAGAAAAAAAATACATTACTAGTACTTCATTATTTGGGTACATTTAGGGATGTGATATGCATGAATATTACTTAGCACTCCACCTTAATGTATTATACATAATATTGCTCAATATTGCAATAATGAAGTTTTAAACAATAGCAAGAACATAATTTAAAAAAAAAATCTTATGAATACAACCTATACAAAGGCTAGAGGCTAGATACTTCAAAATAGATACTCGTTACCGAGATGGCATTGGTTCTTGATGTGAAATTATTTTCCTCAAGCTTAGCTCCAATTTTAGCATATGGTGGAATCAACCTCTTCATGAAAGAGCCAAGCCTCCAATGCCTCTTCAAGTACCAATTGAGCAATTAAGTATTTTTTGGTACCCAAACTCATTTGGGTCTGTCGGTGTATTAGAACCGATCTTACGTAAAGATTATTTGATTCGGGGGGTCTCCTAGAGATGAAATCACGCAGAGTGGTTGACACAGGATGTTTAGACAGGTTCAGGCCTTCTCCGGAGAGAATAATAACCCTAATCCTGTGTGGTGTGGTATTCTTGATGATCAAGTAAGAAGCTAAGACTATTACAGAGAATAGTTCTTGTATTTCTCCTTGACTCGCTCTATTTTTCTGTCTCTCCCCCTCTCGTCTCCCTGATTGATGCCCTTATATAGTCGTGAAGGAGGAGCCGTTTTGTCCTGCGGAAGGGGCGCCTTAATTGAGCCAGTAATGGGCGCATGATGGCAGTAATTACCGGCGCATTGGCTTCTCTACGCCGTCTGGCAGTTATCATTCAGAGATAATGGGGTATTTAAGTACTATTACTACGCGGAATAATAGTGCGTGCACTGCTCGATTCCTTAATCAATTGGACCCACTTGCTCGTAGGTTTGATTATAAGGTGGTCGTGGTTTGCCTGGTCGTAGGAGGACTTACGACCAGGTAGTAGTCGTAGAAGGTCTTACGACTATGTAGTGATCGTAGAAGGACTTACGACCATGTAATGGTCGTAGAAAGACTTACGACCAGGTAGTAGTCGTAGTAAGACTTACGACTATGGGGGTGATTGTAGAATATCTTACAATCACTTGGTAGGCCTCTCCCTTATAAAAATAAGGGGTACTTCTGGAGACTTATGTGACATCATATTTACCCATAATAAGAATTATAGATAATAGATAAAATGAGGATTATTAGATCCTCGTCAGGGTCCTTCAATCTTAATCACAAAAGATTTAGGAACCCAAATGTCCCTTTTTAAAGGAACAGACTTAGGTGAACAAACATATCTAGCAATCACCCTACCATTTCTATCCTTCTAAACAAATAATGATCATGGTAGAGAATAGGCTTAGGAGTTTTACCCAAGGAACAATTTTTACCAACGTGTTCCTTTTCCGGTAATTGTAGTAAGTTGGGCTTTTGCTTTCCCTTCTTATCTTTTTTTTTCTTGCTCCTTGCCGGCATGCCTCTTTCTAAATGATCTTTGTCATCCACCTTATTAGGGCACACCGAGTAAAAGTGTATCTTCTCATTGCATCCAAAGCACATGATGTTCTTGATATGTCCTGAATTGTCCATTGTCTTGCTAGATTGCTTTTTCTTGCAAGTGAAGCCAATCCCCCTCTTGTCATGCAAGCTCCTTTACTTGCTCGAGATATCATCGAGGGTGTCCTTCCCTTGAAGCTTCTTTCTAAGTTATTTGTTAATTTCTAGACTTGGACATTGAGTTCCTCATTTTTCTCTATAAGATTAGTCTTAACAAGAAAATATGAAATGGAAGCATTTTCACTAGAGCTACAAGGCATGTCTAGCAAGTTCTCACAAGAGGTGGATATGCTCACCTTACATGTAATGCAATTGTTAGCAACTACACAGACATATTATTTACTAAATCATATGGTATGCCTATATCCACCTTAGATTTATTGAGCTCATTGAGAAGGAGATTTTCATGAACAACCTTTAGCTCTTTATAATTATTTTGAAGTGATACATACTCTTTCTTCAAAACATTAAATTTTGATTTCTCCTTCCTAGACACTTATTAAGTTCCTCAAGCATATCCATCAACTCATTATATGAATGCCCATCATCATCATTTACCTTTTCATTACCTTTGGTCACAAAGAAATGAGTTGATGTGGATGGTGTTAAGGGCTCCTCATTGTCGGAGCTGGAACTTGAGCATTTTTCTCCCGACGTCCATCTTTTTATGCAATCATCATTAGTGGAGGTGGACCTTTCATAATGATCTTAAAGTTGGGTCCACATCTCATGAGAGTTCTTGAGTTTGCATACTTCATTGAACACCTCTACACTCAAAACACTAAATAAAACAGTAATTGCTTGAACGTCGAGATGTAAGTTTTTCTCTTCCTCACTTTGTTGGAGCTAGATGATCCAATAGAGGAGAAAAACCCATATCTACGCCGTATTTTTAGGCTCATGGCCTTAAACTAACAAGACTTGCAGATTTTGTAATGAGCATACTTTGTGCCATTAAATAGATGTGTTTCATCGAGGTGCACTATATCACTAGTAGTCATTATTTACTCTCTATATGGTTAAGTCTAATAAATGAGAAACCAAGCTCCGATATCACTTGTAAGGTTGAGGAGTCCGACTAGAGGGGGGTGAATAGTCTTTTATAAAAATCTATAAGGTTAAAATTGATTTCTAATGCGTAAGCGAAAGTCAATTCTCTTTTGCACAATTAAAGCCTAAATATTTTAGTTTTCCTTAAGTGCACAAATACCCTAAGTCTAAGTCAAGATTTGCAAACCTAGTTTGACATACAATCAATTCAATTCTAGGAATGTAAATTGCACAAAGTAAATCATAAGAGAGCAAACCATAATAGCACAATGATGTTTTACCATGGTGTTCGAAGACTTGCTGGACTCCCTTAATCCACGTTGAGGTAAGCCCAAATGAATTGGACCGGCTCCACGAATTAAACTAACACCTCTGAGGTAAGCCCAAATGAATTGGGCCAACTCACAACTTGAACCAACACATCGATCCACCTAAGATTGCTCTTCCTCCACTCCGAACATGGCGAGCACCAAACCACTCACAACCAAGCTGAGACTTCTCACACGCTTTTTGAGAAGATCATATGACCACGATGCCTCTACACTGTCTAGGTGTCGACAAACACCAAGAGTAATAAAACCAAGCTTCTTGCTTGACTATCACCAAGTGCAACACATGCACAATTGGATGCTCAATCCAATTCTAATTGCAACACATGCAACTAGAACCTCTCACTTTGATCACAAGGTGCAACATGCACAATTGAGAGGATAAGCTCACAATAGCTTAAGAGAGTGAAATAAGATGCCAAGGGTTATCTCCCAACTGGTTATGGTGGATATTTATAACACACACACACACCAAAAGTTAGCTGTTGGAGGCTAAAAGGGCTGGAAAATAGCAAAACCAGTCTGACCACCAACCAACGGTCGATCAGAGGCCAAGACTCTGATGCAATGGCTATAAAATTACAGACAGTTCCCGATCAGACCTTCCTCACAGGGTCGGTCAGACATGACTTTTGGGAGGAAGAAAACTCAAAAACATGCTCTGTGGAAAAGGTTGATCGGCCTTGTAAGGGCGGTCAGATCGAACTTCTAGTCAGTATGAGTCTGAACTTCAGCACAGGCGACAATCGAAAAAATAGTCATAACTTTTTACTCTGATGACAGAATTGAGTTATTTTGGACTCTATGAAAAACTAATTCAAAGGGTTACACAACCCATCTATTTGATTAATCTCAAACACATTTGATCAAATCAAAAAGCACAATTATAAAGAGCCAACACATGACGTAAAATCCAAGAAAAGAGTAACGAGCAATCTTAGACCATGTCAAGGAAAGATGCATGAACTTCAACAATTTACAAAACACATTTGCAAACTTTAGTATTGAAGACGATCAAATCACCGATCTTTTGAATATATGAAGAAAAAGAGGAAAATGACATGTATCTCCTGGAAAGTAATGAGACTGTTCTTTATTGCTATGAACTGGCTATTACAATGGGTGTATGTAACCTAGACTGAAGACTAACTTGAGAATACAATGCTCTTTTGAGAGTGTTTTCCAATCTATCTTCACTGTTCCGGGCGGGCCTCTCCACTTCGGTTCGCAGTCCTCCTTATGTAGTTGATGAAGCGTTGACAGTTGTCTCTAGGAGAGACGCCTGTTTGAGAAGTAGCGCGTCTGATCGGAGAGAGGCGTCAGTTGATAATGTGTCAACTGCTGTACGGTTATATGTCAGTGAGCCATTTGACCGTATTCTTGTGTCTTAGAGTTACGTATCGTCGCGTGGTATAGAATATACATCACATGTTCCATTCTTCACACGGTAGAGTATATATTTGGCGCTAGATCCAGATATTAGTTCAAAACTTTGTGAGCTTTTGACTGATTGAAGACAAGGTTGGGAACCTTCTCCAATCAGGTTAGATATTGTGTAACCTCTGGAATCCTTACGACTAGTGAAGTCGTTAGCCTTAGGCATTACGACCACGAAAATGTATGATCATTTATCTATTAAATAATAAGTAGATATTTTAATACTCGTCAAGTATCATACCACAAGGAGTAGGTGCATGGACTTCAACCATTTGTAAAATATATGTGCAAATTATAGTCCCATGCTACAAAGAGTTAATGCATGATCTTCAACTATTCACAAAACACATTCGCAAACAGTGGTATCATGTCTAGAAGAACTAAAGCAAGTGGGATTGAGCTATCAACACATGGTGAGACTTAAGTTACTAGACAAGACCCCTCTTAATAGTATGACAACTTATACTAGCAATCCGATCTTCCAACCAAACGCCGAGACCGGTAAAATACAAGGAACACATCCTTAACCTATGCTAGTTATACAATTACCTCGAGCATTCATCTTGAGTGATCACTTGATGACGAACATCTCCACTCCAAGTCCGGATTCTTGATTTGATAATCATAACACATGATATCTTCTTCACTTTGAGATCTTGTCTTGAATATCATCAACATATTATGATTTTATTTACTTCTTTGGAATATTATTTTGATACTCATCAATATATAATAATATCTTTCATCTCAAATCTTACTTTGATGACAATCAACCCATTATGCAAAATGCAAACTCCCGGTTTGGCCGATATCCCGGTTTGGCCGTCTCAAAGGAGAGAACTACATAGATTAGGTCCACGGTCCACCATCAAACGGAACGGTGATCCCAATAAACTAGGGTCTCTGGTTCTCAACTCTCTTTTGAGCCGACCAAAGCCATAAAATATGAAACAAAACCAATTTGCCACTGACATGTAGACTCATTGTTACACCTTGGCCCACTGTCATCGAGACGACAGAACAAACCAAGCAATCATATAGTGGGAAGCAGGCAGGCAACCACCGCAACAGCAAGAAGTTTTCCCCAATTCCCCTCCACCTCCTGTACAATCTTCTCTTCCCAAACCATCGCCATGGCCTCCGGACCGACACCGCCTCCCCTCCTCCCGGTCACCAACCCCGCAGCCGCGGGCTCGTCCCCGTCCACCGGTGGCGGCAGTGGTGGCTCCGACGCGCCTATAGCCACGCCGGCGTTCCGGCTCTTCCTGAGCCGGCTCTCCGAGTCGGCGCGGCGCTCGCTGTCCGACCGGCGGGCGTGGACGGAGCTGCTGGACCGCTCGGCGTTCTCGCGGCCGGACTCCCTGTCCGATGCCACCTCCCGCCTCCGCCGCAACCTCGCCTACTTCCGCGTGAACTACGCCGCCGTGGTGGCCTTCGCGCTCGCGGCGTCGCTCATGGCCCACCCCTTCTCTCTCCTCATCCTCCTGGGCCTCCTCGCCGCCTGGTGCTTCCTCTACCTCTTCCGCTCCTCCGACCAGCCCGTGGCGCTCTTCGGCCGCACCTTCTCCGACCGCGAGACGCTGCTGGGGCTCGTCGTCGCGTCGTTCGTCGCCTTCTTCTTCACGTCCGTCGCGTCGCTCATCATCTCTGGGCTGCTCGTCGGCGGCGCCATCGTCGCCGCGCACGGCGCATTCCGCATGCCCGAAGACCTCTTCCTCGACGATGCGGACGCCGCCAGCGGCAACAGCGCGGCCCAGGGGCTGCTATCCTTCCTTGGGGCACCCGGATCTAGGGTTTGAGGCGGCGAAGGACGAGATCTGGTAGGCTTCTTGGGCTCGGGAAGTTCGTGTTAAGATGGAATTTGTCTGGATCTGGTCTTGTTGTAGCTGTAGCCTATTTCTTCCGCAGTTCCTCATTCTGTAGCTACAGATCTATTGGTTTAATGTGTTTTGATTGAGGCGCCTCCTTTCCCAAAGATCTGCAGAATTATCTTATACATTTCACGCTGTGTCGAGATTGAGTGTGTACTTTAGTATGAATTTATGATGTCGAATTATCAATATACATGGCATGTTCATGGGAGTAATGAAACAAAATAAAATAAACATTTTATGATGCTTCGGTTGTTTACTTGCAATACTTGATATGCTTGTGGAAATTTATCCTGACAAATGAATGCTTTGGAATCATGCTGAATATTTGTTGTCAAATGTTAACTCTTCTCTTGTTGGAGATCAATGTGTACGCAATGCTGGAGTAGTGTAATAAAGTCAATAGATCTGTGTGATCATCTAGTATTGCTGTAAGCTTATGTTAATAGCTGACGTGGGAAATAATATTATGGTGTGCATCAGTATGAACTTGGCTTCATAATATTTTGTAGTGGCTGTTTGGTATTGGGCTTTCCTGGGTTTGCCCTTTGGTTCGAGGGCTCATGAAATGCGGAATCATCAGTCTCTTTGTTTTGTGATCATCCACAGTAATTGAAGACAGTTCTTCTGGTCCAGATATGCTAAGCCCGAAGGGCAACAAATTTCTAACTAACCATCCCCAAATTTATCTGCAATTTTTTGGTTGGGGTGGTGGGTGGGAACAATGGGATTATGAGATAGTGGTTATTAACGTATTGTTATTAAGAATGTGGAATTCCAGTGTATCAAAGCTGCTGTGTTTTGCTTGTTGAACCCTGAACGATGCATGATACGTGTCTTAAAGCTTGCCTATAAATTAGAATGTTATTGGTGACATGTTACATTATGCCCAATTTTGCTTGCTGAATATACCATACCTGCTAAGATTAATCTATGTTGCAAATTGTTAAGCAAATGTTGTATAAAATAACCCTTCTTAATTTGTTTATTAAAATAAACCTGTCTGAAACTTATTTTTATAAATTTAAAATGAGCCCTGCTTGCAACGCCATTATCTGTTGTGCTGCAAATGAACCCCACATTCCACAACTCCACATGTGGCTTGCAAACTTATTTCCGAAATTGAAACGCTAACACCTGTGACCTGTCTCGTTGGAAGACCAGCCACGTTGGCCCTTATTGTGGCCAATCTTGCAAAGTTGCAATGCCATGGTCTATGGCGTTGCAAACAGCCTTTTTTTTGGAATTTGTCTGGGAGTCGTTTATTTTAAAATAAAAAGTTTAAAAGGATTGTTTTATAAAACAGTCATCATTGTTAGTGATCATCCTGGTATTTGATGGTGGAATTTTTTAAAGTTGATATATATTTTTACAACAGCATTGCCTTGTCTGACAAATGACAGTACATTATTTATTTTCCTAACTGTAGAATGTAATCCATGTTGACTTGTGATTTGTCAAGCTGCTTATTGGCAGATCATACTGAAAAGCATGGACTTCGAACTGTTGCAATCCTCGAACCTGCAAATAGATATATACTTATCTGATAATATCATCTTATACAATGTTTGTGGTTTGCTTCTATGCAAGCTTTTACCTGCTAAATAGGTTGTGGTGCTTGTATGTCCCTTTTTCTGTTTAGTGTTTAGACAGCAGCGGGATTGGAGCTCAAAGATGCTGCCAGGCAGAATAGGCCGATTACAAGGTGCGATGATACTGAAAATTTAGACTTCTTAACGAGCTGTATGCTAGCTTTGAAGAATTCAGGATAGATTTGCACGACCTGCTACGTGAATGCCTTAAGTAGTCTAGTCTTCATCTTTGTCTGCCTGCTACCTGAATACCTTAAACAATCTTTAGTCCGTATCTTTCTCGATAGAGTGTCCACTGACCAGTTTGATCGAGGTTCGAACTATGATCCATGAAGGAATAAATCAGTGAACCGCACGCAGTCTGCAAGTGTTTGCCGATGAAGAAAGGAACTATGCACCTTTTGCCTTTGACCTAGGAGGAAGATAATGCAAACATCTCACGTACAAAACGTAAAGTAAAGAAAGCTTGTTTCGCACTCGCTTTGCAAAGAGAAAAAGGTTATGTATGGCGTTCTCAGGAATTTTTTGCACAGACAAAAAAATTATAGAGCTACTATCGTCTTCCTACTAGTGTCTATGGCCTGATTGTTTAGGTAGAAATTGGCTTGGTTGTTTGGGTAGAAATTGAACTGTTTACGGCTTTTCAAACGCAAATCTACATGTGCAGTGCAGGAATTGTTTGCAAATTATGACAGCTATAAGTGTATATACAATAGTCCATATCACTTGTAACTAAGGGGTTATCACATCAGTATTTTAGTGATGTAGAAGAGAGAAAGTATTCTTGTTTCTAAATGAAGAAACAAACAAATTATTAATACCAAGGCATAAGAAATAATAAAACAGCTATTGGAGACTTGTTTGGTACTTAAAAACTAATTTTGTGTATAACAATTAAAGTAAGAATTAAAGTCTTAGATACAAGTTCAAGAAATAATTCATTGAAAGATTTATTTCTTTTTGTTAAATTGAGTACTATATTTTCTTATTAAAAAATTAAAAAATAAATTATTGTAGATACTTAAACCGTCCGGTTTGTTATTCATGTTTGGACCCTATCCGGCAACGATTGCTCAGGCCCCAGCTCTTCAAAACTAGCTGCACCCTTGCTTACGCATACCCGTGGCGGAACACGCGACAACACCCACCTCGGCCACCTCCCCTTCCGCATCTCGACTATCGATTGATTCTTTACGGCTTCGCTCTCCGATAGCATGTACAATAACATGGACAATTAAGGTATATATACACTCTTTCTTCTTTTTCTTTTCTCTATATCAGCAAAAATCCTAGGGGTATTTTCTTATATATCGAATAATTTTGAACATTTCTTGTATGTTAATAATATGGAGATCTAGAATTCTCGTATCAGTCCCACTCTCACAGTGAGTGACATGTAATGAATTATACCGTGTATGCAGTGATAGTAGGAAATTAATCCAAAATTCACGAAGCTTGTAGAAGGACCTTTGTACATGTCCTCGGATCTCCCGATTTTGGCGTCCAACCCTGCCACTAAATCCTCCAACGTCCAAACCCTACCCCACCCCCTAAGCAGCCATGATGCCCGCCGAGCCCTCGTCGGCGGCTGCCTCCGCCTCCGTCGCCGCTGACGACCTCGAAACCCTCGCCCTCGACTCGTTCTCCTCATCCGCCGCCGGCACCTCCACTGACCCCCTCCTCCGCCCGCCTTCGTCCCCCTCATCTTCTGCGCCCACCGCGGACCACGACCCCTTCGTCCTCGACGACTTCCTCAACGACGATGACATCCCCCCGGCCCCCAGTACTGGACCCCCGGCCGCCCCTGCCGAGGCGGCGGCTGAGTTCGCCCGGATCACTGTGTCCGACCCGAAGAAGCACGCGGACCGTACCTCCGGGGCCGCCGGCGTGATCCCCGTCTCCGGGAGCTACTTCTCCTACCTCATCACCACCCGCCTCGCTGGCGGCGGCGGCGAGTTCCGCGTGCGGCGGCGCTTCCGCGACGTGGTGGCCCTCGCGGACCGCCTCGCGGCGGCCCACCGCGGTCTGTTCGTCCCGGCCCGTCCCGACAAGAGCGTCGTCGAGGGACAGGTCATTCAGCGCCACGACTTCGTGAGCCAGCGGATTACTGCGCTTCAGCGCTACCTCCGCCGTCTCGCCGCGCACCCCGTCGTTGGCCGCAGCCCTGACCTCCGCACATTCCTCACTCAGCCTGGCGCCATCCTCGCCTTCGAGGGTGAGTCGCCGCGGTACTGGACTACCACAGTGAATGCTGACACTCCGCCGGTGCCGGCGAAAGCTGGGAGAGACTTATTTGGGATGTTTAAAGATTTGAAACAAACGGTGGTGAATGGGTTGGTCACAACGAAGCCACCACCTGTGGAGGAGGAGACTGACACAGAATTCCTGGTGCACAAGTCCAGGCTCCAGGACTTGCAGCAGCAGCTCACCACAACATCTCAGCAGGTACGTGTTATGTGCCATGTGCATTGCTTCCCTGATGGAGCACCGCAATTGTGTATAGACAATTTGCACAATATGTAAGGTGGTATAGCACATCTCTAAAAGTAGATTAACCAGTCCCATGTGCCTAAAATAATATCTTAAGTAACAGAAGCCACATGGAAAACTATTGCTTGCTTGATACTCTGTCATCGCTGTGTTGTACATGGGTGTTTTGTGCACAGGGAATGCAGATTGGTTTGAATCTGTTATTATTTGCTTATGAAGTTTATGAATTGGCAACACAATTAGCACTCTATACTAAGTTTACGGTTTTAAACTTATGGGTTGTCTGAGTAAATTTAGGGAGGACTGGAGGATTATACCCTTTTCATGTTTGCAGGATGGTTGTTTTGAATTACTAAGTATGATGTTACAATAGGGCTGTGAAAGAAACAAGTTGAACCCAAGCTCATTTTCATACCCCCAAAAGTTATGCAAGCAGTTTGGTTCAAGTTCCAGAAGTCGATGAGAGGCTATGTTTTCAACTTCCTCAGGGGTGTTACTATGCCTAGCTATTTTTAATATTATCATAACTGCATCTGATAGTTTTATAAGTTTTTGCCAACATATGCAGTCTTAGAAGAAAATTCTAGCACAGATTCATGCGAGATCATGTGATCTGTTGTTGTTTAGTTCAGAGTTCAATGGAGAAAGAGTTTGATATTTTTCTTATTGCCTGATCTGTTTGCAAGCAAGTTTGGCTTACATCTTTTATACCAGCCCTGTCCATCTTAGAATTTCAACTGTGCTTTTTTATTTATATGCTCAGAGAGATGTTCGTGCAAAGAAGGTTATGCTCTTTTCATTGCTCTTGTTTCGAGTCATCTCAGTTCAAAGAACATGAACACACTTTCAGCCAATGAATGAAATTATATTTTGTTATGTGGGTCATCTTAACGTCATGGTTACAGTGAGTGGCAAGGTTTTTGAGTTTTGGCTCTAGCTGGCATTTGCCTGATTGATCTTCAACTATGTTGGTTTGCAAAAGAATGAAAGTTGATTTCTATTTTCTGTGGAGTTATCTAATTGGCCTATTAGAAGACACAGTAACATAGGGTGTTCATCTTATGCTTGTGAAAATTATGGTGTCTAGTAGAGAGCATAAGATATTGCATTGTTGCATTTTAAGTTTTCTTGGTAAATGGTGTCACGTGGGTCCGTGTTTATGGCCAGCGCCGTAAGGGGCAGGCGCAGCCAGCCCTAGCGGCGGTTTAGGAATCCTCTTTTATCAAAATAGGAAGTTGCAATTAGGAAAGTTTAATATAGGAAGTCTACATTAGGGAAGTTTGCATTAGGAAAGGATAATACCTTCCAAATCAATTTGTATTGCATTAGGAAAGGATAATACCTTCCAAGTCAGTTAGTTTGTATTCCTTTATATACACAGCATATACTATCAATGAAAATCAACAAAGATTGGGAGTTGCCCAATCCCCATTACGCCATCTCCTTGTTTTCCGTGCACTGTTCATCCGCGCCAACCTTTCTCCCTATTCCCCACCGGCGGCTAGGGTTCCTCCTGGCCACCGCCCACCACGGCGTCCCGACGTAATCCTCATCCACCTGAACTAATCCTTCCGTTTCGCCTTCGCCCCAATGTTCATCACTTGACATCTTGGTATCAGAGCCAACCGTTGCTTCATCCACCATGTCAAGCAACGGTGGTAATGAAGACTTCCAACAAGTGACGCGCCAATTCGCCGAGGACACGGCAAAATCCCTTGCTAGCATCAATGACCAATTCGCTCGGCATGCGGGCTTGATTGAGACTTGACATCAATCGACTAGCCCAACACGATTGTCGTCTGGCACGCGTGGAAGGACAACCCTCCAGCGAGGAGGGCGGTGAAGACGAGACGCCATTGTTGCGCTGAGCAGGACCGCGAGGAGTCGCCGCCGAGCCGTGATCGCCCGATGAAGGCTCAGGCGTCGCTCCCGCGACGCTACCTCCTCGCCTGCCGTCGTCACACCTCACTGCTCCAGGAATCGGACATCAACGGAACCCGCCGCACTACATCAAGCTCAACTTCCCGTCCTTTGACGGCAAGGAAGATCCACTACCTTGGATCAATCACTGTGAACAATTTTTTCACGCTCAGCAGGCGCTCATGGATGATAGGGCGTGCCTTGCGACATATCACATGTTAGGCGTGACACACCTGTGGTACATGCGGGTGGAGCGCATGGACGGAATGCCCAACTAGCGGCACTTCACTGACCAGGTTCATCGTCGGTTCGGAACACCCACACGTCACAATCCACTAGGCGCACTGACGAGTATTCGGCGTACAACCTCGATGGTTGATTTCACCGAATTTTTTTTGACCTTGCTAGCTCATTGCGGCCACCTTGACGAGGAACAACAGGTGATGCTCTTCACGGCCGGGCTAGGCGAGCCCCTATAGACCCACGTCGAACTCCAGCAACCGGACAACTTGGAAGTAGCCATGGATCTCGCGAGAGCTTACGGACGGTTAATCCTTTTGCCCCAGGCCCCGGCAGGTCCCCCCGGCGTCCTCCAAAGCTGCCAGCACCAAACCATTCATGCCCCGGGAAGCAACGTCCGGGGTACTAACATCCAGCTTCGGCTCGACGACACCCTCCACGATTACCACGGGTCCGTTGGGCTTGGCCAAGCCTTCCGGCGGCTCACACCCACTGAGATGGAGGAACATCGTAGCAAGGGTATTTGCTACAATTGCGACGATAAGTTTGTACCCGGCCACTAGCGTTTCTGCCAACGTATCTTTATGTTGCAGGTGGAACCAGAGGACGACATCGAGGTGGATGGGGACGCCACCATCTCCCTCCTCGCCCTCACCGGGATCCGTGAATTCCAAATGATGTAGCTTCCGGTGATGGTCAATGGTGTCCAGTTGATGGCCATGGTCGACGCCAGCTCCACCCATAACTTCATCGCCGCGGAGCTCGTCGCCTAGGTGGGCTTGCATATGGCGCCACACACTAGCCTCTCTGTAGCCGTGGCCAACGGGGACAAGGTGGCGAGCGGCGGGGTGTGCTATGCAACACCTATCTTCATTGACCGGGAAAACTTCATCCTCGACTTGCTTACCATCCCGCTCGGCGGTTTCGACATCGTCCTTGGGGTCCAGTGGCTCCATTTCCGAGCACCGATCGTCTGGGACTTCAACCTCTAGACAATGCGCTACCAACGCCAAGACCGAGAGATCACTTGGCACGGCGCGACACCATCCCAGCCGGCGCCACACCTCCACTTAGCTTCGGCCACAGGGGAACTCATGGAGGAGTTACTCGCGGAATTCGCTCCAGTCTTCAACGAACCTCAGGGACTCCCACCTCCACGCGGCCGTGACCACTGCACCCACCTTCCGAGCACTAGTGCGGTGGTGGTTCGGCTGTACCGATACCCGGCTAATCAAAAGGACGAACTAGAGCGGCAATGCTCTGCAATGTTGGAAAAGGGCATCATTCAGTGTAGCAGCTCGACATTTTCTGCGCCCATGCTATTGGTCAAGAAGAAGGATGCGTCTTGGCGTTTCTGCGTCGACTACCGCGCCTTGAACGATACAACCATCAAGGACAAGTTTTCGATCCTGGTGGTCGAGGAGCTCCTAGATGAGCTCAAGGCAGCACAGTCCTTCACCAAACTGGACCTATGCTCAGGTTATCACCACATCTGGATGGCCCCTAGAGATGTGGAGAAGACCGCTTTTCGCACTCATGGGGTTTATTTGAATTTTTGGTTATGGCTTTCGGGTTAACCAACGCCCCGGCCACCTTTCAGGCTCTCATGAATGAGATTCTACGACCATATCTACGCCGTTTTGTACTTGTGTTCTTTGACGATATCTTGATTTACAGTTCCTCGTTGGTGGATCATATGTAGCATGTTCGGGCGGTCCTCCATCGTCTTCAACAACAACAGCTTTTTCTCAAGAAGTCTAAGTGTCTCTTTGGAGACACATCGGTGCCGTACCTTGGCCATGTCATCCAGGCTAAGGGCGTCGCCATGGATCAGTCCAAGGTGGTGGCCGTCCAGGACTGGCCGCGCCCCCACTCGGTGCGCGCTCTTCGCGACTTCTTGGCTGGCCGGTTACTACCGGCGCTTCATCAAAGATTTCAGCACAATTGCGGCACCCCTAACATGCCTCCTTCGCAAGGAGGGCTTTGTGTGGTCGGCGGAGGTCGACTTGGCGTTCACGGCCCTCAAAGGAGCACTGACCTCGGCACCGGTGCTCCAGTTGCCAAATTTTGCCGCGTCGTTCGTGGTGGAGTGCGATGCCTCGGGCACTGGGTTCGGTGCCATCCTTCACCAAGGCGCCGACACCACCGCCTTCTTTAGTCGCCCAATTGTTACCCGACATACCAAGCTCGCGGCATATGAGCGTGAATTGATTGGCCTCGTCTAGGCTGTGCGCCATTGGCGGCCCTACTTGTGGGGGCGTCCATTCAAGGTCTGCACGGATTATTACGCCCTCAAGTTCCTCCTAAAGCTCAACCGTCGTTACCTCCTCTTCTTCACGGTTGAGTCATTCCAACACCAGCCAAGGTGCTCCGTGCACGACTGTCTTGGGATAAGTGGCAAATTCTTGTCCAATGGAAAGGACTTCACGCGACTAATGCGTCATGGGAAGATGTCATTGCTTTCCGGGCATCTTACCCCTCTTTTCAGCTCGAGGACGAGGTGTTTGTCAATGGAGGGAGAGTGTCACGTAGGGCTATGTTTATGGCCAGCGCCGTAAGGGGCAGGCGCAGCCGGCCCTAGCGGCGGTTTAGGAATCCTCTTTTATCAAAATAGGAAGTTGCAATTATGAAAGTTTAATATAGGAAGTCTACATAAGGGAAGTTTGCATTAGGAAAGTTTAATATAGGAAGTCTACATTAGGGAAGTTTGCATTAGGAAAGTTTAATATAGGAAGTCTTCATTAGGGAAGTTTGCATTAGGAAAGGATAATACCTTCCAAGTTAGTTAGTTTGTATTCCTTTATATACACAGCATATGCTATCAATGAAAATCAGCAAAGGATTGAGAGTTACCCAATCCCCATTGTGCCATCTCCCTGTTTTCCCGCGCACTGTCCATTTGTGCCAACCTTTCCCCCTATTCCCCACCGGCTGCTAGGGTTCCTCTTGGCCACTGCCCACCACGGCGTCCTGACGTAATCCTCATCCACCTGAACTAATCCTTCCCTTCTGCCTTCGCTCCCATCGTTCATCACTTGACAAATGGCTATTCTAGTCAGAAGTAGCAACACATTCCCTCCTTAGTTTGGGACCTACTTTTGGTCATCTACAGAATATGCCTCAGAATGCCTGTTCTGTCGTTACACACACATTATATGAAACTTTTCCAATGGTGTATTGGTCCACAAAACTAATAAAGTCTTCTAATTTTGCATTTTATATAGGCAGAAGCCCTTGTTAAAGCTCAGGATGATCTACGAACAACTACAGCTCACTTGGGAATGACATTGATTAAGTTGGCAAAATTTGAAAGGGAGCAAGCAACATGTAGTTCCCAGAGAAGACGAACTGGTGATATCAATAATTTTGCAAATTCTATTGTCAAGTTCAGCAGATCGCAGGCAAAACTAAATTCTGAAATTATTAAACATCTGGTATGTGAACATGTCACAAACTTAAATAGAATGAGAAAATACTCGAGTGTCATTTCTTGGAATTATTTTTTGTCTTTCATAATAATAAGATACTATTTATGCCTTTGCAGGGTAGTATCCATGAATACTTGGAGATGCTGATATCTGTTCATCATGCATTTACTGATCGTTCTAATGCTTTACATAATGTGCAAAGTCTGTCAGCAGATCTATTTGCATTGCACATCAGGGCAGGAAGACTTGAATCTGTATCATCAAGAGGTGTTGGGCAGGAGTGGTCGAGGTATCAAAAGATAGAGGGATTGAAAGAAACAATAAGTGCAACAGAAGCAGCGAAAAGCCACGCACTTAGAGAATATGAAAGTATTAAGGTAAATCGCCTAAAAAGGCGATGTGAAAGTGTTCCGTTGAGAAAACTTAAGGAGCATGAAAATATCAAGGAAAGTCACCTAAAAGCACAAAGTACAAGCTTTACGTATATAAAAAAACAAGTGTGCCCCTCTTATGGTTTATTATTGAAAGTTTGCTCATGTTGTACTCATTACATTTATCGTTTCTAATTGCTTTAACTGAATATGCTCAACCAAGTCTTTTGATCAAGTTAGTACATCAAGCAAAATTTGGTATGGTAAAGTTTATATTCTTGTCATGGTTGCACACACATAGTCGGATGGTTCTTTATTGGCTAAGAGCATCATACGGTTGAAGCTTAATATAACTACAATTCATACATTTAGGACTGTCTGTTCCCTTGTATTTTATGTCTGACATCACTTTATGCTAGTTTTACTGCCAAAGAAAACTTCACTATGATGCACCAGCATTTATGTAGTATAGACATTGCTACTTGCTGCTATGCTTTTGCTTATAAATACTAACCATAAATGCAGTATTGAGTAAGTCAATTCAACACTCTTTAAAAAATACACCCTTTAAAATCAGAGTGAATATTAGGGTTGCTATAAAATTATGCCCTTGAAAATCAGAGTGAAATTTAGGATTGCTGTTACCATGATGTGGATTGGTAGCTGACATGTAGTTAAACTACCAAGAATCATTTATTTGTTCGCAAGGACTAAAGGACATTTTGGTCTTTTGCTGGATGATACACTTCCCTATCGTCATTGAAGAAAACATAGCTACATCTGGAAATATACAAAGGAGGGACGTGTTTAAGTTAGCAAAACTATTCATGCTAATTCAGCATAGGATGTTGTTAGTTGAGTTCCTAGAGTGCAAATTTGTCTCTTCAAATTTTCAAGAGATTTCTAAAATTTAAACAGCTATTCAGGTAGGAATTACATATGCATACTATGTTTTGTACTGACAAGGTATTACTTTAAGAGAGCCTAGAGGAGTGGCCTTTATCTTTGTTGCTAAGATCCTGATAGTGGAGCCGTACTTAAGCTTCTTTTTGGAGTTTCAACATGTATTTTCAGGGTTTGCAAGTAATGGTACGAACTGTGTCTGTGAGATCTTTTTTTGAGTCAGACGAAGGTTGCAGGTCGAATTCTTGTGTGGAGTTGGTCTAGCAATTTGTAGGACTCTGGGAATGCTAGGAGTGTAGCTGTTTCTGAAATTCGAAACCATATTACATCTGGAAGAAACTGGTCATCTTTCCTATTTACCTTTTTCCCGATAATGCAGGAAAACAACATGATTGAAATTAGAAGGTTTGACAAGGATAGGCGTCGGGATTTTCTGGAGATGCTGAAAGGATTTGTAGTTAATCAGGTATGAATATTACACTATTTAACAAAGAAAGATGTCGCCGATATTACAATGTATATTTGTTGATAGAGAGAAAACAGAGAGATGTAGCAGCATCGTTTAACTGAATAATCTTTTTATATATAATTATACGCAGGTTTCATATTCAGACCATTATGCTAATATGTGGGCAAAGGTAGCAGAGGAAACTAAAGTATACGCAAAAAGGATCAACTGATGCAGCTTTGTGTATAGCACTAGTAATAGTAGTGGATTTTGATCTACTTAATTTGCTGAGACTTCAAAACCGACACAACCATTCTTGATCCCCCAAGTTTTGCCACCCTGGGTTTCGTTGTAACGCGACCTGAGTTATGCACAATTGTGTGAAATTAATTGCGGTGAATGGGCTTCTCGGTGACAATTGAGGAAATGACAAGTGATAACCATACGTGGTTTTCTTCTTTCCCCCGGGATCGGCTGTGCTTCTATTGTGAATGTACAATTTGGTTAGGATTGTGTAACATCCTAAATTTGGAATGTTTTTAAGCTTTAAAAAATAAAAATAACTATTTTAATTTTCTTGGTTCAGTGAAAGCTTAATTTGAATTATTAAAAATCAAAATAAATTAATATGATTAATTTATTTTGATTAAATTCAAAGTTGTTTTATTTGGGTACCTTGAGTTCTAAAGATTTTTTAAGATTTTTTTTGAATTTATTTGTTATTTCTTTAAGTTTATTTTGTTTAATCTAATTTTTGAAATTAAAAAATTATTTAAATTATGGGTTTTTTCGATGGGCCGAAATCCTCTTTCGACCCGGTCCCTTTTGTCCCTGTTTTTCTTTTTGTCCCTTTTCTTTTTTTTTTCGGTTCGTCGGCTTCTGCCTTTCCTCTGTGGCAGCCCTTCCCCACTTCCCCTGCTGTATGACCCCAACCTATCAACGCCGTCAGCCTTCCTCCTTTCCTCTTCGCGCATGGCTGTCTCTACCTGTGTCTGTGTTTGAGACGAGTTGCCAACATGCTCTTTGCAATCACTCCCGTCTATACCTATAAAGGAGCCCCTCTACATCATATTTTGAGCCCCCAAGCCAATGCTCTCCTTGGTTTCGTCTGAGCGCTGTCAATTCATTGTCGCATGGCCGAGTCGGTTCTCTCGCCACCGCCGCCGTTGCCACCTCCCTTAGAATCCTTGAGTCGTCAGGATTCCATTTTGCACCTTTGCTAGAGTTCCCTCGTTGTCGCCACCTTACGCAAGCCACTGGCCATCTTCCTCCTCTGTTCTCTCTTGATTTATCTCTCTACACCACCTCAGCCGCCACCTCTATATTGTCGCTTAGGTATCATCTAGTCAGTAGCATGTGTGGCAGTCCACTTGGTGATCCTGAGCCAAAACCCTGGACCTTTTTCTTTAGACTCGGCTCACCATGAAATTGAAACTGATATGTGGGTCTCACTTGTCGGTTTTAATTTCTTTTTCTTTTAATTTGAAGGAATATTCCAAGAATATTCTTTCTTCTCTCTTTCTTTCCTTTTCAGCAAATCTTCCGAGAGGTCGTTCTTTTTCGTTCGAACTCCGATTCAATCCATTCAAATTCCTAAATTCCTGTAAAATTGATATATTTCTTTTAGAGTTGGTTTTACTATTTTTGAATTTATTTGTGCTTCGGCTGTTGTTTTCTCTCGCGTTAGACGGTCTGTTTCACGGAGCAGGAGTAAAAGCAAACTTTGAAGATGCAAGTGTGGTAGTTGAGCAAAGTCAAAGCCAAGGCAAGTTATAGTCCTTTGATCATATTGAACCTATGATTTCAAAATTATATTGTTTTATATCGAAATGCATGTTATCTTTATATCAACTGCTTTTGATAATAGTTAATCACCTATTTGTCATTATGCCTCCATTGTTGAGTCACTTTTCACCATAAAATGGTCATTATATTAGTTGGGCATAATTGTATCACCAACATGAGTATCGTAGAGATGCTTAGTTGCGATGGGCTCATTATCACATGTACAATAATGTTAAATTTGACTTAATGAGATATGAAATTGTGGTGGGTAGCCACTGTTATTAAAATTTGTGTACCATGATAGGGTATGTCATTGGTCAAGGTTGAACAAAATGATTTCTGGTCAGGTGAGTGATCGTGAAGTAAAGAGGGTGTGATTAGTATATTGTGGGATATCGTTATTAAACTAAGATTCGACCCCGGTGTCACACAACCCCGAGACCCTCTGTGCATACCAAGCTAGTCCCATGATCGATAGCTAGCTCAGACAGTTGCAACAATGAGTAACTTGTAAAGACTTAATCTTGTGCGTCATTAAACTAGGTCTTATCGTTATAATACATAGATAACCAAGTTCTTTTGAATCAAGCAGTGAACATCCCGTTCACTTCCCAACCATTCCAACCAAACCTTTCCATCGAACCAAACCACATTTTTGAAAATGCTACCCCTTGCGCGAAATCACCAGGCATGTCCGTAACCGGGGACACGGCTATTCGAATAGATTTTTGACACTCTGCAGAGGTTGTACAGCTTTACCCACAAGACACGAATTCTCTAGTTTGTTTGGCATCCGTCGATACCACCGCTCACTTCCTTAGGTGAGTAGTCTAGAGCACGTGACAAGGCTTTTACAAAGTTCCATTTTGCCTCGGTTCGCGCTAAGGTTTCGCCATCACGGCCCCTCTTGCGCCAATAAATGACCACAACAGAACCGACTCAAAACTTTCCTAATTAATTGGCCAGGTTCGTCCCATACCGGACTTATGGTTGCACGAGGTGACCCAGATCAATGACTTGCAAAGTTAAGTCCTTAGTTGACTGCTCAGACAAGTCTACCACAACCCAATGTGCATTACGCACCCACTCTAGCTCCCTACCTCAAGCCCGAGCATAAATCATTTTTGTTCAATCCCGACCAAATGGCAATCCCTGCCATGGCACAATATCTTTTAATAAAAGTGGCCTCACACCACTGTTCCATAGTTCCATTAGTCAAATTTCAATAATCATTGAACATGTGATCGAAAGTCTCGCGGGTAACTAAAGCATGTCTAAGCAATATCGCTCCCAAGTTGGTATACAATTATGTCCAACTAGTATTAACCATCCTAAGGTGTTCAAGGATATATGTCATTCAAGGAGACATTTCATTTTCAATTCATCAAGGAGGCATAATGGCAATTTGGTAATTATCTACTCCCAAAACCATTTTTAATAAAACTAGCCATGCATGATAATTTAAAGCAATATAAATTTGTAAAATGGGTTCAACATGGTCAAAGGCCTACGACTTGCCTTCGTTGACGAGGAGAGGGTCTTGATCGTCGGTCGAAGAAATCTTCCAAACGCTAATCTACGTGCGAGAATAGCAATAATAAATAAAACAGCACCAAATAAACTCCAAAAATTACAAAACCAGTACCAAATGAAAGAGGATGAATCTATATGAATTTAGAAATTTGGATCACCCAAATCGGAGTTCGGATGTGAAAGTTATGGCCAAAAGAAGTTGGAAAATCACATGAAATGATAGAATTAGGGTTTTCGGATTTTGGATTTATTTTCCAACCGAAAATTCCGATTCTACGTCGGCAGCGCATAGCACACACTGCGCCACGCCTGCCGAGGTGCCGACGCTTGGCGCGACCGGCACGACGCGGCGGCCACGTGGGCTCGGTCCGGGCAAGGAGAGAGAGAGAGAGAGAGGAGAGAGCGCGGCACGGAGCCGAGGAGACGGCAGCGCGGAGGCGGAGGGTCGGCGGCGGCGCTTACGGGAGAACAGCGCGACGGAGGCGACCGAGGGAGGAAAAGAGAGGAGAGGGGAAGACCGGCGCTATTTAAAGGGGCGGAGGAGCGCGAGCGCGCGGCGAGGCGGCGGAGAGGCGACGGCGCGCGGATGGCGCGCTGGCGTGGCGGTGCAGCGGCAGACGGACGAGATGGCGGCGGATTGGCGGATTCGCGCGAGAGGCGAGGAGAGCGAGGGCGGGCGGGGGATTCGCGGCGGAGGAGGCGCGCGGCGGCGTGGGAGAGAGCGGCGAACGCGGGAGAACGACGAAGGGAGCCGTCCGATTGCGTCGGACGGTGGGAGCGAGGAGGCGCGGTGAAACGAGAGCCGTCCGATTCGACGGACGGTTGAGAAGGCGAGGCGCGGGAGGAAGATAAGAAGGCCGTCCGATTTTGATCGGACGGTGAGAAGAGGAAGAAGCGTGGCGACGGAAGATGAAGCGGCGCCGTCCGATTTCGTCGGACGGCGCGGAGGAAAAAGGCGCGGCGAGGAGACGAAGCAGCGCCGTCCGATTCGTCGGACGGTGGGAAGAGAGAAGCGGCGGCGAAAGGCGATAAGCGCCGGATCGCGATCGGACGGCCAAGAAGAAGAGCGACGCGGCGAAGCGAGAGCCACGCGATGACGATCGGACGGTGGCGCGAGACCGAGGCGGAGGCGAATCGCGGCGGCGAGGACGGCCGGATGGAGATCGGGCACGAGGCGAAGGGAGACGGCCGATCGAGAGCCAACAGATGAAGGTCCAATGGTCGGAGGCCGAGCGCGGCGAGCGGGAGGCGGGCATGGAGGCGGCGGGTGAGAACAGGAGCGGGCGATTCGATTCGCCCAAGAACAAAGAAAACGATTTTAATACCTTTTTGATTTTAGAAATTCAAACAAATCAAAAAGCAATTTAGAAAATAGCAAATAGACTCCAAAAATTCTAGAAAAATTCACAGAAATTCCTTGAATTATTCTGGACTTAATAAAAATACTTTTAACTTTAAATTTTCTTTTTCTTTTGCAAATAAATTAATTTTTAATTTCGGGAAAAAGGAAAATGAATTTCTAAAATCCAATAAATCCAAGGAAATTCTCAAAATAATAATTTTGATTTTAAATTCCAGAAAACTCAATTAAACCAACTTAATTTGATTGAAGTTTGATTAATTCATATTAACTGCAATTGATTTTGAAATTTCCAAATTAAGTTTTTGGCAAATAGAAGCAAATGGTTCTCTTTTAAAATTTTCAAAAACTCCGAAAAACGGGACGCTACAAACCTACCCCTCTTAAAGGGAATCTCGACCCCGAGATTCAGGCTGACTAGAGAATAGTTGGGGAAACTCAGCCTTCATGCTATCTTCTCGTTTCCCAAGTGGCTTCTTCTTCGGTGTGGTTGCTCCACTGGACCTTGCAGAAACGGATGATCTTGCTTCTTGTCACTCGCTCTGCTACTTCCAAGATCTTGATGGGATGCTCCTTGTAGGTGAGGTCTTCCTGCAGGGCAATTGCTTCCATTGGCATCTGCTCTTCGGGCACACGCAAACACTTCTTCAGCTGTGACACGAGGAAGACATTATGCACATCCGATACCGAGGCGGAGCTCCAACCGTAGCGACTTCTCCTCTTGGGCTAGGATCGAAAGGTCCGATGTACCTTGGTGCAAGCTTTCCACTTACTCAAACGACGATCCTTTGAGAGGCGACACCTTCAGTACACAAGATCACCAGTCTGAAGCTAGATCTCGGCGACGGTTATCGCGATAACTCTTCTCGCACTGGTCATGCTGTTTTGACCTTTCTCGATTGATCGAACTTGCTCTTGGCTTTTTCCAAAATATCTCGCCCAAACACTTGTCTTTCGCCTACTTCATTCCAATACAAGGGTGTTCTCGCATTTTCTTAGTAAAGAGCTTCAAATGGAGACACTGAGGCTTGACTGTAATTGTTGTTGTAGGAAAACTCGCATAAGGTAGCATTTGATCCCAATCGGTGCGATTTGCTAAGGCACAAGCCCTTAACATATCTTCTAGGATTTGATTTACTCTTTTCGTAAGTCCATCCGTCAGGGATGATAAGCGATGATGAAATTTAGATTAGTACCCAAAACACGTGCAACTTCGCCAAAATCTTGAGGTGAATGGGATCCTCGATCGACACGATTTTCTTGGACTCCATGTTGGCACACTATCTTTGCCATGTACAATTCGCGCATCTATCACGAGTAAGTAGTCTTGACTGGGAGAAAGTAAGCAACTTTGGTTAGACGATCCACAATTACCCAGATAGAATCATATCCTGACCTTGTCCTTGGCAAACCAGTGATAAAATCCATGCAAATTTCTTCCCATTTCCATTCAGGCACTTTCAAGGGTTGCAGGAGTCCAGCCGGTCTTTGATGCTCGGCTTTTACACGCTGACAGACATCACACTGAGCTACAAACTCGGCAATCTCACGCTTCATGCTAGGCCACCAATACATTTCCTTGAGGTCTTGGTACATCTTCGTCCTTCCAGGGTGAATGGAGTACAAAGTTTCATGGGCTTCCTTGAGTATCAGCTGCTTAAGCTCTTTCTGATCGGGAACACAAATTCGCTTGTCAAACCAAATGGTGCCTTGCTCATCTTCTGAAAATCTCAGGGCTTTACCCTTCTTCATGTTGCTCTTGATTTCCTTAATATTGGCATCTTCGATTTGAGCTTCCATGATCTGATTCCGCAAAGTGGGTTGAACTTCTAGGGCAGCTAGGTAACCTTCTTCAACCAACTCTAACTTGAGCTTCAGGAACTCTTCATAAAGGGCTGGTTGATTTTCCTTGATCGTCAGGGTATTGCAGTAGACTTTTCTGCTCAAGGCATCTGCCACAACATTAGCTTTGCCTGGGTGGTAATGGATTCCAATATCATAATCATTTATTAACTCTAACCACCTTCTTTGCCTCATATTAAGATCAGCCTGAGTGAAAATGTACTTCAAGCTCTTATGGTCCGTATAGACTTCACAGCGATTACCAATAAGGTAATGACGCCATATCTTTAAAGCATGCACTACGGCAGCTAACTCCAAGTCGTGAGTGGGGTAATTCACTTCATGAGGCCTCAATTGACGGGAAGCATAAGCTACTACCTTCCTTTCTTGCATCAGGACACAACCAAGTCCTTGCCGGGATGCATCACAGAAAATCTCGAAATCCTTCCGGACGTCGGGCAAAATCAACACCGGAGCTGTGGTCAAACGCTTCTTCAACTCTTGAAAACTTTGCTCACAACTGTTGTCCAAGCGATTTCTTTTCTTTCTTCAACAAATTGAGTGAGGATCTTGCTATTTTGGAGAATCCTTCTATTGCGCTCAACTGAACGTGTTGCACATCTCTCGAATTGCAGTGGTAGCTCCATTATGGGAAAGCGATGCCGAATGGGTTTACAACTATGTTCGGGTGCCAACTAAGAAGCTATCAAACTTATCTTCCAAATTGTGAATCCAATGCTCATTATTATCGAAATCTACCAATCCAGCATGTCATAAGGTCACCCAATTACAATCCAATCATTTAATCACATTCTCGATACACCAACATGATTCACACATCCTTCTTTGGCATAAGTTTTAAATAATCCAGCAAATTCACCACTTTGATCGCAAGATTCCTTTTCTGCCTAAATCCATGAAATCTAGTGGCCATAGTCGCCTCTTCCGATCGGATAAACTCCAAGATCACGCTAACTTCTTTTTATCCTTTTTGAAACAAAATTCTTCCAAAGGTTATATTCACGCAATTGCTTCCTCCAAAATTATTGACTAAATCCACAACATTATCCACTAAATTTCCTCAAGCAAATTCATCAATTGTAACCCTCAGAATTTCTTTATACCAATCCAATATCTCAATTTTAGAACCTTCCAAAAGACTGCTTGCCATCCCAAATTCAAATTTAATCCGCCAATTATTGTATCACCATTTATCCAACATTTATTCAGTCCAACTCCAATACCTGTAGATGTTCATCAATCCAACAATTATTTTGGACCAACTCCGATATCAGTAATATATATGTCAATCATAAATTCCAATATCCAACAATCATCTGTTTGCATAATCCAATCTCCACAAATGCGCAATTCTATAATCCGATCAAGACGTATCTCTATAATCCAACCAAAATTTCTTTCAAATCCCAATTTCTCTATTCAACCACATCCAATTGAATCCAATGTGACCAATATACTCAATTCATTCCATTCTTCTTGATTCAACATAATCCACCACAATCATCGTCAAGAATTGGCGATCATATAATCCAAATCCTTAACAATCAGGTAATCCTTTAATCCAAATCCAATCATAATATATTCTGTAATCCATCATCTAGCAAATCAGATTTCTATAACCCAAATTTCACAATCATATTTCCATAATCCAATCAGGATCAATTTCTGTAATTCATCCAAGATACTTTTCTATAATCCAATCTTCCATAATCTCATATCAATAATAATTTAATTCTACAATCTAGTAATCATGCATTTCTACAATCCAACCAAGATCCAACCAATTCTCCCAAAATTAACATCATCAATCGATATGAAAAATCCAATTCTCTTCGCATTCTACTCTGTGCCTCTTCTGCACAATTTCTCAATTCCAAATATCCAACCGACATTATAACCAGCTCAAGATTCAATTTAAATACAACTTCTCCTAATAATCAAATCAGCACTTCAGATTCTTTTATCCTTCAAGATTAATCAAGATTTTCCTCTCTGATCACTTTACTCCACGATTTATATAATCCACCAATATGCTACTCTTTAAACCATTTATAATCAAGGCATACCCATTATCATATTCTGGTATCCACAATAACTTCTTGCATATATCAGGTTAAATCTCAAAATCGGCCTTATCGAAGATTCTCCAAAGCTACCTATGTTGGCATCAAAACATATTGGTTATCTCCAGCAAGAGTAGCTTCCAAGGGACTTACGGGTTTGATCCATTTTGCAATAATTCTTCACAGGTTTCATAGATGAGAGGGAGAAAGCACAATAGGTGAGAGGGAAAAGCATTTAGATGAGTAAGAAACAAGGGAGATAGATGGATCAACCTAATGCGGGCAAAGTTGGTTTTACCCAACGAACGGATAGCCGGAAAGCTATCAAGAAGCAAACAAGAAAGAGACACTTAAGCACAAAAGCACTATTACGCAGACTAAACAACTCTAAAACTAGGGAGGGCAGCTATCAATCTAATCTTTATGGAGGGCCAACTTGGAACAGACGGCGGGACTTGAGCTTCCAAGACTTCCATTGCTTGATCTTGAAGGGCTCGATCCTAGGGATAATCAAGAGATGAGGGAGTCAAATTTAAATTTGAAAACCAAGTTCCAGAAAAGATAAGATGAAAGAACTCAAGAATGATATAAAGAGGGTAAGATGAGAAGAAAAGAATAGAACAAGGCGAGAAAGAACAGAATAAGATGAGAGAAGAATTTCTAGTCAAGTTAATTGCTTGGTTTGATTTAGAAAATATATTTTGAATTTTTGACTAAGACGACCAATCTAACTAAAGGCTACGTCCCATATCGATATGGCTCGATACCATCTCCTGTCGGACCCCGGTGTCACACAACCCCGAGACCCTCTGTGCATACCAAGCTAGTCCCATGATCGTAGCTAGCTCGCAGCTTGCAACAATGATGTAATCATAACCATTCAACAACGAACTAATGAAGCGGACAAAGTAATATTAATTAAAACGGCAAAGACCTTATGGTCAAGGTTCTTACAAAAAGTCGCCTCACGGGCTTAGCAACAACAGAGTATCCGCAATGAAATCTCAAAACACGTGGAGCCCAATCGACATGCCCACAGCAATCGAGTGGAGGACGTGACCTAGTTCGAAGTCTTCAAAGTAGCCTTCTTCGTAGAACTCAATATTTCCGATTCTTCCATTGGACCGATCAACAAAGGGCATAAAGCCGTGAGTACATAAAGTACTCAAGAAGTCGAGAGAAATGTATGCACATAGTATTCATGCCAAAGCTTAAACAAGAATGGCTTTATGGCTAATTTGCGTAAAGCAAGTTTAACAATAAATACAATAATTAGATTGCAAGCGAGATTTTAAAAGAATAATACATAGATAACCAAGTTCTTTTGAATCAAGCGGTGAACATCCGCTCACTTCCCAACCATTCCAACCAAACCTTTCCATCGAACCAAACCACATTTTTGAAAATGCTACCCCTTGCGCGAAATCACTGTGCATGTCCGTGAATCGGGGACACGGCTATTCGAATAGATTTTTGACACTCTGCAGAGGTTGTGCGACTTTACCCACAAGACACGAATTCTCTAGTTTGTTTGGCATCCGTCGATACCACCGCCACTTCCTTAGGTGAGTAGTCTAGAGCACGTGACAAGGCTTTTACAAAGTTCCATTTTGCCTCGGTTACGCGCTAAGGTTTCGCCATCACACCCCTCTTGCGCCAATAAATGTACCACAACAGAACCGACTCAAAACTTTCCTAATTAATTGGCGAGTTCGTCCCATACCGGACTTATGGTTGCACGAGGTGACCGGATCAATGACTTGCAAAGTTAAGTCCTTAGTTGATCGCTCGGACAAGTCTACCACAACCCAATGTGCATTACGCACCCACTCTAGCTCCCTACCTCAAGCCCGAGCATAAATCATTTTTGTTCAATCCCGACCAAATGGCAATCCTCGCCATGGCACAATATCTTTTAATAAAAGTGGCCTCACACCACTGCTCCATAGTTCCATTAGTCAAATTTCAATAATCATTGAACATGTGATCGAAAGTCTCGCGGTAACTAAAGCATGTCTAAGCAATATCGCTCCCAAGTTGGTATACAATTATGTCCAACTAGTATTAACCATCCTAAGGTGTTCAAGGATATATGTCATTCAAGGAGACATTTCATTTTCAATTCATCAAGGAGGCATAATGGCAATTTGGTAATTATCTACTCCCAAAACCATTTTTAATAAAACTAGCCATGCATGATAATTTAAAGCAATATACATTTGTAAAATGGGTTCAACATGGTCAAAGGCCTACGACTTGCCTTCGTTGACGAGGAGAGGGTCTTCGGTCGTCGGGTCGAAGAAATCTTCCGAAACGCCGGAATCTACACGTGCGAGAATAGCAATAATAAATAAAACAGCACCAAATAAACTCCAAAAATTACAAAACCAGTACCAAATGAAAGAGGATGAATTTATATGAATTTAGAAATTTGGATCACCCAAATCGGAGTTCGGATGTGAAAGTTATGGCCAAAAGAAGTTGGAAAATCACATGAAATGATAGAATTAGGGTTTTCGGATTTTCGGATTTATTTTCCAACTGAAAATTCCGATTCTGCGCGTCGGTATGCTAGCACACACGCACGCCACGCGCCGAGGAGTCTTGACGCTGGCCGACGCTGGCGGCCACGTGGGCTCGGTCCCATGGGCGGCGAGAGAGAGAGAGAGAGAGAGACGGAGAGGCGCGGCGCCACGAGCCGAGGGAGAGGCGGCGGAGGCGGAGGGGTGGCGGCGGCGCTACGGGAGAACGGCGGCGAGGAGGCGCCGAGGAGGGAAAAGAGAGGAGAGGGGAGAAGACCGGGCGCTATTTAAAGGCGAGAGAGTCGCGCGCGCGGAGGCGCGGAGAGGCGGCGGCAGCGCGCGGATAAGCGCTGGCGTGGTGGCGGCGGCGACGGACGGGATGGGCGGCGGGATTCGCGCGAGAGGCGAGCGAGAGCAGGACGGCGGGATTCGCATGGCGGAGGCGCGCGCGCGACGTGGGAGAGCGGCGAACGCGGGAGAACGCAGCGGGAGCCGTCCGATTGCGACGGACGGTGGGGAGCGAGGAGGCGCTGATGAAGAGAGCCGTCCGATTTCGACGGACGGTTGAGAAGGCGGAGGCGCGGAGGAAGATAAGCGAGCGGCGTCCGATTTTGATCGGACGGTGAGAAGAGGAAGGGCGCGGCGACGGAAGATGAAGCGGCGCCATCCGATTTGTCGGACGGCGGCGGAAGGGGAGGCGCGGCGAGGAGGAGAAGCGAAGCGCCGTCCGATTTCGACGGACGGTGGGAAGAGAGAGAGGCGACGGCGGCGAAAGCGATGGCGACTACCATATGTTCAAATTAAGTTTTTGGCAAATAGAAGCAAATGGTTCTCTTTAAAATTTTCAAAACTCAGAAAAACGGACGGATAGATGGGATAGACACGCTAATTACTTAGCAATATCTTAATTTCGGTTCTATCGTGGAAGCGTGAGTTACGGGGTAAATATACTCACAACGGCGCAACAGGGAGGCTCTGTCTGGTCGGTGAGACATTCAATGTTGAAATCTTAGCGGGCAGAACTAGATTAAGAAGGAGCTTTGTAAAGTCCCTGTGATAATCACTTAGTCGCGTACCTTCAGAAGTAGATGTGAAAACAGATCGAGTATGGACGGATAATGGCTCTGCTATATTTGTTTTTTTCTTCTGGATGCAGATACGAATACAAATATACCAGATACAAATACGAATATGAATTATGTCGATATAAATACGGAGTGAATACGAATCGAAACGAATACGGTCATGGATATTTTTCGAAACATGAAAACCTCTTAAATTGTACGCTAGAAATTAATGGAAACATATAACTAGTTTATTTGATCCAAACATTCATGAATTGTTCATATTTTCAGTAAGCACATATAACATTGGCACTTACAAGCTGCATTAATTAGTTCATCATAGCCATGACACTTAGTTTACCATATTTAGCTCATAACTCATAAATCATCACACATTCACACTTAGTTCATCACATACATAAAACTTAGTTCACACTTAGTTCATCATACTTAGTTCATTAATGACATACATTGTTCGATAATAAGTAGATACATGTCACTTAGTTCATTAATGACATACATAGTTCGATAATAAGTAGATACATGTCTCAAAAAAATATGCATAGCAGTACACTTAGTTCATCATATATTGTAACAACCCAAATTTTGTTTAGTTTAAAAAGGAAAATTAAGTTAAAAATATGCATAGCAGTACACTTAGTTCATCATAGCAGGACTGTAAGTTTGTATTTCAATTGGGCTGTAATCCATTTCCACGCACCCTAATGCCGACTCCATAATTCCCTCCTTGAAATACGTTACAAACGGTCATAAAAATTATGAAACAATTTGGTAGCATTTACACAAAATTAAGCATGATACCACAAAATTCCAAATCTATTTTTTTATCTACACATGGAGAAATAAAAAAAAGACAAATTCCGCGAAAAAGGAAATCAAAAAATAAAAATGAAAGAAAGAAAAAAGAAAAAGCTATTGTTCTGTGTGACATCCCAAAATTTTCCAAATTCTACGTAAATTTTGCGAAAATCTCTTAATCTTCTGTTCGAGTTTTCCTTTGTATTTGTTCGAGATGGTAGCAGTTTTCTCAGTTTTTGCTTGAGTTTTCTCTTTGCCAGAAGTTCCTTTCCACTTCCAAAATCCTAGAAAATTCATAAGCCTTTCTCCGTACCTCTCAACCGCTGACACCAAACTCTTTCTTTTCCTCCTCTCTAAAAACCGAGTCCCGGGCTCCTCAAGAGAAAACTCTCTTCTCTCTGTTTGGGCTATCTCTTAATCATTTTCTATTATTTAGCCCAGCCCATGATCATTCTCCATCAGTCCAACTGTCGAACCCAGGAGCGAAGGATCCCAAATCATCTATGCATTCTACACTAGTCTCATAATCAGTAGCTAGTGTACACAGTCAAATAAAAGGTGATAGCACAACCATAATACACGATTCATTAATAATAATTTAAGTTTATTACAAAGGGTCATAATACATAAAGCAAAATACAGCGTAAGCAGTAATAAGGTAGACCACATAATTCACCATAGGTAATCGTTTGAGGGCGTAGCCTAGTCGTCAAGTTCTCGTCCTCGTAGTATTCCTCACCTGAACAATATTTCATTACGTAAGGTGAGTACAAATGAATGTTCTTCGCAAGTTACACACAATAACAGATTATAATGCATGAGAGTATGATAAATGATGATTTATAGGGTTGATTTTGCATAAAGTAATGTTTTCTTTTTCAATATCTTAACTAAGTTTCAAAGCAGTTATTCTATAACTAAAATTTATTTTCTAAATTCTCAAGTTTTATAGTAGAATAACCTCCATACATTTCTGGTGAATGATACCCTCCTATCACATGCTTACCCACCCAATTTTCCACAAGGATTAACCATCCTAAAACATTTGTTAAATTCATTTTAAAAACAAAATCAAAGTCTAATTTTGAGTGGCCTTGCTCAGCATGTCCATGACTGTGGACACGTCTATTCGAATAGTTTTACACTCTGCAGAGGTGTACAACTTGACACACATGAGATAATCAACTTATAATATCGGCCATAACATGCTTCCTTGGGTGTGCGACTAAGCGATTATCACAAGACCTTTATAATACCATGCTCTAACACCAACCCACCCGTTGAGCTCAATCCCAAGTCATGGACGTCAATTACCATCGACCCAGGGCTCACCTTTATGGGGGAAGGTTGTCTAGATATGGAATTTATACCATTGACCGGAGCAAACCCCAACATACATGGAATCGATACCATAGTCTGCACAAACCTAAAAACAGCCTGCGGGCATAATGCTAGAGCATGATAAATTAGTTGGTCAGGTCCTGCTCACACATGACATGTGGTTGTACGATGGAGCTTAGCAAAATGCGCTCGAAGACCGGTACTTAACTGACTTGGGCAACTTCCACATTAACCCCTAGGACTCAATCCATACTTGAATTGAGCCTGTGCATAAACATGCACCCACCAACCAACCATTTCGCACAAGTACAAACTAACTTTTCCTTTTATTTCAGTTTCCAAAGCATTTGCAAATTTCCATGACAACCCAATGTCATGAATACCATCTTAAATAACATTTGATCTTTGGCTGCAAATTCCCAAATCAAATATTTCAGGCCTAAGCACTGCTAAGCTTTTTTTTTTCTAAAATGTCCTAGTTTGAACTATTGCATAAACTAGATTTTCCTCTCGGGTGTCAAGGTATGTTTGAATTAATGTCAAGATTGGTGGTACAAAGAATCTAAGCATAACTATAATTTAAAACAAGAATTTAAATAACCGAGTATAAATAAGTATGTGGTAATAGTTTAAAACAAAAATTAAATAACTTTAAATAATGGGCTCAGATATGATCAAATGTTGTAACTTGCCTTGCTCATATGCTTAAGGATCTAATTATTCAAAAAGATCGATTTCCTCGTAGTCGTCAAAAACTATACGCGAAAAGAGCCAATAATCGATTAAAATTCAAATAAATTCAAATTAACTCCAAATTAAATAATTGCACTGTATATAGGTAGATCTTGATTTTATATGAATTTAGAAATTTGAATCGACGGAATCGGAGCTCGTATGAAGGAAAACGAACGTCCAGATGTTCGAAAACACGTGAAATGATAAAATTAGGGAATTTCAGAGTTTGTGGAATTGATTTTCTAAAGACAAATTGATTTTAATGAGTCATGCTGACGTCAGCGAGGCTTTTTTATTTCGGTCGAAATTATTTCTCAACTGAAAAGTGGCTTGAGCCATTGACATGTGGCGCAAGGGAGGACGTGGCGGCTGTAACATCCCAACTTTTGGTCTTTGAAAATTTTCTACTTAGTTGCTAGTTGGAAATCTCACCATTTGCATTTTATTTGAATTTAAATTTAAAAGCTTATTATAGGCATTCATGACAAAATAATTTAATGTGCTTAATCCCAACATCATCAATGACCAAACTTATTTTATTTGGATTCTATATGCTTGGATATATTTTCTAGAATTTTTTGGAATTTTTCAAGATCATTTGCCATTTTCTAATTGCTATTTACATTTTCTGGAGTTTCTAAAAAGAAAATTCAAATTTAATTCTTCGGAACAGTGTTGGGCCGAAGCCCAACACTATTCCCACGCTAGCCAGCCCACCTCACCGCACCCCTATCTGTGGCCGTTCGATTGGGTTGGACGCTCAGATCACCGCCGTCGCTCGAGCGCGTGCGCTCGCGTCCGCTGATGGGTGGGCCCGCCCGAGGCCATCGTCTCCGAGCTGCCTTCTTCTCCGCGAAGCCAGCGCCCGCGTCCGCCATTCTCGGACCTTGGAGCTCCATCCGACAAATGCGCAAACGGCCCCGATTTTGTGCGCGGATGACGCCATCTAGAAGCTTTATCTCTCCCGCACTCGTTCCGGTCGTTTTCAAATTTCGAATCCGCCTCAATCTCCTATTCCTTCGTTTTTTCGTTTTTGGGTTGTTTCGGTCTCCGCCGCCGTTACGCCACCTCGAGCCCGCCTTGACCCTTTATATAGCTCTCCGAGCTTCGCACCGCCATCCGCACCAGAAACCCTCACCCAAACTCCCCTCCCGAGCCCTTGCGCCGCCGCATTCTCTCATTTAGGGTTTTCGGCCGCGTGTCATCTTCGTCGAATTGCACCGCCATCTCTGCCGCCGTATCTTTGTCGAGCACACCGTTGAGTCCGTCGTCGCCACCTCTATCTCTTGAGCCTCTCCACATCGCCGGAGCACCACCAGGGACCCCGTCCGACAAACCCGGGGCTACCTCGCCGCCGGCCATTTCCGACGAACTCAGGTGCTCAAACCGGTGCTCACATGTGCGCAATAATCCCCTCTACCCCCTGATACCACTCCCTTTCGCCGGCGAGCCACCGTTCGCCGTTGCATTTAAGCTGTGTGATGGGCTGAAGGTGTGATATATCACATCGCGGGACGGTTCGCTGCATCCCTGTCCAACGATGTGTGTCATAACAAACGCTGTGTGTATCGGTTGGCCGGCAGAAAAGCACATCGGGAGTGTCAATGCTTGAGATGAAGTTTATGAAAGGTTTTGTTGTGATCAACTCTGATCCGGTTGATTTCATCGTGTGGGTAAAGTGTACAACCTCTGCAGAGTGTTAAACTAATCTATTCGAATAGCCGCGTCCTCGGTTATGGACATGCTCGGAAATTTCACACGAGGGGTAGATTTTCATAAAACAATTGGGAAGGGTCAGCTGTGTGAGATAGCTTGTGCAACTGTGTGAATAACTTGATTAGACTGTGTGTCCTTTGTGAAATCAAATGTTAAATTGATATTCTTTATTTGTTTTCAATTACGTTTCAATCTATTA
Source organism: Hsuehochloa calcarea (assembly GCA_036346395.1). NCBI lineage: Eukaryota > Viridiplantae > Streptophyta > Magnoliopsida > Poales > Poaceae > Hsuehochloa > Hsuehochloa calcarea. The sequence goes on along the minus strand of CM070601.1, from coordinate 19,352,105 downwards.
TTTATATTCAATTGCAAACGTTGCATTTCTGCAAAATAACCACAGAAGCCATTCCTTTGGAATAAGCCATCATGTATAATTGCATTCTGTGATATGACTTGCGAGTACGGTGTGTACTCGCTCTTGCTAAACAAATCAACAGAAGTGGAGGAGTCGTCACCAGTTTTTGAAGAAGAATTCTAAGAAGGTTGATTGTTAGGGTATTGATCCCAGTCAGTCTCCTGTGGTAAATTGATGGGAGTCCGCTGGAGTTTACTTGTTTCCGCTGTAGTTTATTTCATTATTGTCAGCCTTGCATCGCTTAATAATTGTAAAACTCGACCTTAAGGTCACAATAGTTATTTGTTATTTAAATTACTCGTTTATTTAATATTTCATTGTATGGAGTTGATATTTCATCAATGTTGACACTGTGTGCACTAGCGTGATCTTGGACTAATGTAGAATACACAGAGGGTCCAAATTTACATATTTGGGTCCCGACAGCGGCTGCCACACAAGTAGTGACTTGGCTGGCATGGGGCTGCCACCTGGTCGAAGGCGGTGACATGGCGCCACTTGGCAGTGAGCTGGCGCCTGGTGGTGCTGATGCAGGCGTCCACGTTGGCCAGAGGACAGCGGCGGCTCGGGCGCGGAGCTTGCCGGGGCTACGTGCCACGGCGAGGCTTGGTTAGGGTACGAAAAGGAAGGTAGGAGCGAGGCGAACCTAGTGCTTGCAGTTTCGGCAGCGAGGCACAAGGAGATGGTCGGCGGTGGAAGGGAAAAGCGGTGGCGGTCGAAGGCGGCGCGGGGGCTCCGGTAGGGTTTCATCCAAAGCGAAGGGAGCTTGGGGTAGAACGCAATGAGGCAGTGCCGATGGTGTGGACCATGTCGCCAGAGACCCACGGACGGCGGCGCTAGAGGCGGCGAAGAGGGCTTCGGTCGGCGGCGGCAAAATCATGTTTTCGGCGAGGAGAGGGCGAGAGAGAAGGGAAAAACTGGGGAAATGGAAGAGGAAGAGGTGGCGCACATGGTGACGTGGCTAGAGGGACAAGGGTGTCACCGGAGAGAGAGATCGAGGGGGAGGTGCTCTGGCCGGAGGCGGGGAAGAAGGGGCTCGGTGGCGGCTCGGTGCTCCAGCGGCGACGAGAGATGCGTTAGAAAGAGGAGAGCGAGGGGAAGGTGGTGCTCACCTCTTCGGCAGCTAAAGGTGCACAGACAACCGGTGGCGAGGGTGGAGGCGGGAGAAAAATGGGTCACGGTGGCCGAGGGTGTCGACGGGGGTGACGAAGAACCTTTGGCGGCGGCGAACTCACCGAAGAAGAAGCTCGCGGCCGAGGAGCTTCAATGGCGGAAGGCAACGAAAATAGAGGGAGACGAAAAGGGAGAGTGGGAGAAATGGAGAGAGGAGGAGGAGGGGCGCACGGTGACGTGGCGCACGAGCGGTGACGGGCATAGGGTTGGCTAGAGGTGGAGGAGGAGGCGCGGTGGTGAAGCTCGTTTGGGGATTAAAGAAAGAGGAGCAGCGCAGGAGCTTTAGTGGGGAAAAATGGGGAAGAAAAAGTAGTCCAGTTCTGGCTCCACACACACACACACACACACACACACCCTTTGATTTTTGTTTTTAGGACTGTTTAGAATTCCCAGAATTTGGAAACAATTTACTTAAGCCTTTTAGAAATAGCAAATAGAGCTCAAAGATTATGGAAAAATTAACAGAAGTTCCCTGAGATATTTTGGACTTAAATAAAATATTTTTAACTTAACATTGGTACTTAGATTTGCAAATAAATTATTTTGCCTTTAAAATAATTAGGGAAAATCTTTTTAAAGTCCAGAAATTCTAAGAAAATATTTAAGTTTTTTTAATCAGTATTGAAAATTTGGGATGTTACACCAGCCCACCCTCCAATCTTTCCTTCTTGGGCCGGAGGATTGCTAGTGCTGGGCTGAATTGCTGGATATCCAGCCTTGGCATAGTCCAGATAATCCACATTCGTATTCGACGGATAGTAGAGCTACCGTATTCGTATTCTTTTTCGACAAAAAAATCTGTATTCGTTTTCGTCCGAATCGGTCGAAACTTATCTGATTCGTTTTCACCCCTATGCAGAAGTGTGTGTACGAACATTATAAGTTGATTTATTTCTTATGGGTAAATCTGTACAATATCTGCATAGTTAAAATTGTTTAAACAGCTGTGTCCGCGGTCATAGATGTACTCGGGGATTTCACACGAGAGGTAGAGTTTCTTTATAAAATGTGTCAGGGTGTGAATGTTATGTTCACTTGATAAATATGATAGTCGTTTGGTGAATGGAGAGTTCACTCATTGGTTTGGTTGAAAAGTGAATGTGAAGTTCACTGGTAGTTTTAAAGCAATTGTTTATTTATTTATTTACTATTCTGTTCAATTACACATTTCAATCTATTTACCGTATTTATCGTTAATAATGCTTTCTGCAAAAGAACAATACAACTAATCGTTTGTTCAAGCCTGACATGAATATTAATTGTGTATTATTTCCCTACAACTTGTTGAGTATTTTATGTGCTCACGACTTCAAATTTTTCTACCCAATTGAAGAATATCAAACGGCTCAAAAGTTCTATGGACAAGAGTTTTATGAAAACTTTTAGGATGCATTCTCCACTCGATTGTCTGTGGGCATGTTGATTGACATTTCTAAGTTTTTTCGTTCCGCTGCAAGAGTTTATTTATTTTTTTTAGTTCTGCGTGGCAAGTTAAGTAAACATCGACCATAAAGTTCAGTTATTATTACTATTTATTATTTTGATATCTTTTTAGTTAAATCGGTAAATAGATTATATTTTATTAATATTTTTTTTGTATAAAATAGTTACTGGTCTAAGACTAGTTCAGAACACAATTAGATTTTTTTTAATGATAATACCCACGTGGTAGATACAACAAAGCCCACTTTTCACACGTTGCGGACTGGGCTGGGCTGGCTGTGGAGCTAGTGGCTGGTATCTTTTGCTTATCCACACACGTAAGCATCGTTTCTCCTGTCGACTTGTCGACTTTTTTTCTGATGTTTTGCCTTGCGCTACCGGTGTTTTTTCAGGGCAGATGGTCTTGCCACTCAACCGTGATTACCAGTGTTTGTTATCTTCACCCTTCTTCTCTCATCTTTTTGTGTGCAAATCTTGTCGATGTAGATGGCTGGATAAGTGGATGGTAGCTGCGTAATCAGGCCGATCAAAGTTTTTCTTGCACCAATGTAGTGTGCAAACTCGAAATTCTACCGTCACAAAATAAAAGGCGACTCTATCCAGCAGAGGGTAAAAAAGAGAGGAAAAACGCACAAAGATCGTTGCTCCTGCTGCTGGAAACACGTAGCAGAACTCGAACCCAGCCGCGAAAATGTCCCAGGCGCCGTCCCACAACGCCGCCTCCATCAAACCGCTCCTCCCCTCTCCCCGCTCCCGCTCCCGCTCCTGCACCACCAAACTCCTCACCGCCGCCGCCTCCTCCTCCCCCCGCCGCAACGTATCCGTCTCCTCATCCTCCCGCCGCGACTTCCTCCTCCTCGTCCCCTCGCTCGCCGCCGCCTCCGCCATCCTCCACCCCCTCCCCTCCGCCGCCGCCGATGAATACGCGGCCCCCCCGCCGCCGCCCACCGACTCGTCAACTCCCTCCACACCGCACCCTGCGGAGGAGGAGGTGGAGCTCGACGAGTCGGCAATGTCGAGGGTGTACGACGCGACGGTCATCGGGGAGCCGGAGGCGGTGGGGAGGGATGCAAGGGGGCGGGTGTGGGAGAAGCTGACGGTCGCTAGGGTGGTGTACCTAGGAGAGGCTGAGCTCGTGCCCGACCCCGACGACCGCGTGCTCGAGCTCGAGATCGTGAAGGGCCTCGCGGGCCGATGTACGGAGACCGGGAGGGGCGTGGCGCTCGCGCTCGAGGCGTTCCCATGCGACCTCCAGCAGCAGCTCGACCAGTTCATGGACGGAAGGTTCTGCTGTTCTCAACTCTCCTTTTTCGCTTACTGAAGTTATCCAAACAATTGTTCCGAGAAGAACAAGTTCTAACTGGTTGCATGTTGTGAAGTAGTGAGAAATTTAGCTCTGTTGTTAACTTGTTATTGATGATGGGTTCATATCATGATACATTGATATGCCAATAGTCTCAACAAAATATTATAGTATGTCAGTAGATTAGTGTTTCGGAGAAATGGTGTGCCAGTAGATTAGGAATTTAGGATCCAAAGGCAACATGTAAAGAAGGGGCTACTGTTAGGGCCTGTTTGTAACATAGAAATTTGGTGGGAATTTCACAGGAAACGATACAACTCTAGCAAGAATCCTACAAAATTGACGGGTCCAATCGGGACCTTAAGAGTTTACAAGGAGTGCCTGTCATACTGTGTGGTGAAATTATAACTGTTTCCTTCAAAAAAAAAATCTATGACTTTTCCTTGAGAAGAGCCAAAAGAATAGCATTGATGTAGTGGGCTTGTATAGTCAGGTTGAGGGCCTTGAGGCTAAGTTTTATATACCTTTTCTATATGTTCTGGGAAATATAGCGCATTATAGACGTATAATCATACCATTCAACCGGGTTAGTCTATTCACTTCACAATGTTTATTTTATTAGATGAAGTAAACTTGGTATCTGTTTAATAGATCCAATAAGTTAGGTATCCTTTGTTCCTTGACAACCTAACATTATCGTAGCAACAAGAGAGCTTTTTTCCTGTCTGCTAATTAGTAGTGTAGTATTCCCGTCGCAAATAAAAGTATAGGATTTCAATGCAGACAAAGTTTAGTTGAATCATAGCATTGATTTTATCTTGCTGAAAAGGTCTGTTTTCTATAAAGGAAAATGCATTTTTTAGCAAGAGCTCAAACCATAGTTACCGGATTCGCTATAAAACCCCGTGAATCGTGGACCGGATTCGTCGAACCCGAAACAGTTTAGGGTACGGGGTTCGTGTTCATAGTGGAAATTGGAAGAAAAAATGGCGGACTATGAACCTGAATCCCGTACCGCGACTCGGACGAACCCCGTTTCTGGTAACTATGACTCAAATACTTCCCTTTAATAATTTTTGACAAGCTTATGCTTTATGTAGGATTGATGGCAGCATCTTAAAGTTGTACACGTTGCACTGGCCACCAGAGCGCTGGCAGGAGTACGAACCTCTTCTAAATTACTGTCGTGATACTGGAATTAAGCTGGTTGCTTGTGGAACTCCACTTGAGGTGATTTTATAGCTTCTAGCTTCTATTAACTGTCTATAAATTTGAACCCTTTTTTATCAACACCATGCTGCACCAGTAATTCAAGTTTTCTAATGCTTGACACCTGGCAAAGTTTTTCCTCAATATATATGTCTTGAAACTAGACTTCATGCTTTACATTGCAATTGTAATGCCACATCACATGAATCAGTCTCTTTGCAGCTTGCTACATATAACGGCATGATTGAGTATCTGGACAATTTAGCACAAACTAACGAAAGGCCATCATTCTACAGAATCAAGATACAGTTTGCTTCTATAATGTTATGATTTATGATGTGCATTCTGTTGAATGTATGACTTTGTGTTCCATAATTTATTTTATGAATTTATATGCTTCTAATTTCCATTACAGCCCGCTTTGTAGAATATTATGTTTCTTTCTTGAGCAGGTGAAAAGAACTGTCCAAGCAGAGGGGATTAGAGGTCTTTCCAAAGCAAAAAGAGAAGCGTATGCCCCTCCAGCAGGCTCGGGCTTCATTTCTGGCTTTTCGTCTATGTCAGGCCGGTCATTGATAGACAAGATTTCATCATCTCGTGACTCCCCTTTTGGTCCTAGTTCATATTTATCGGCACAGGCAAGAGTAGTTGATGATTATACCATGTCCCAGATAATAATGAAAGAACTTAATGATGGAGATCCTTCAGGGATGCTAATAGTTGTAACGGGTGCGAGCCATGTTATATATGGGTCGCGAGGAATTGGTGTTCCTGCCAGAATATCTAAAAAGATGCCAAAGAAAGACCAAGTTGTCGTACTACTTGATCCTGAGAGACAAGGTATAAGGAGGGAAGGTGAAATCCCAGTTGCTGATTTCTTATGGTATTCAGCGGCTAAACCTTGCAGTAGAAATTGCTTTGATCGTGCCGAAATTGCTCGAGTTATGAATGCTGCTGGTAGGAGGCCTGAAGCTTTACCTCAGGTTTGCTGCTTGTTCTTTCTTCTGGCCTATTGCTTGTTAACTTCCTGTTGTCACGAAGCTTTTGAGTACAACCAACAAATTGTGTATTTAATGGAAGTAGCCATGACCAGTGATCTACTAGTTATTGTTGGTTGCTAGAGATCCTATTGTACTATTTTCAGGTGGAAAAAAGGTGAAATCCTGAGTCCTGACATGACAATGATTTGGAAAGAAAGCATGCTGATTTCCTGCAATATTTAATTTCGGGGTTATACTAGGGTTTCTTCTGGATCATTTACTTCCAGGAATGGGTCATAAAACAGTACCATATTTTGATACAGGACAGCTAATAAAATGTTTCTCATTACTCAGTACAGGAAAATACTTGTGTCACCAAAATGTCTCTATTCTGGCAGTGCCATATTTTGCTTTGATTTAGCTAATGAAACTCTTGCACTGAAATATTGCAGGATCTTCAGAAAGGAATAGATCTTGGTGTTGTTTCTCCTGAGATATTGCAGAACTTTTTTGACCTTGAGAAATACCCTGTTATGGCTGAACTGATTCATCGATTCCAAGTAAGAAACTATTCTATTATTTTTTGTTATTCTCCCTAGTCCTTTCCCTTGATCTTATCAGTTTATCTAATTGATGTTTCTGAATACTGCTCTTTGAAGAATGCGGATTCCTTGATTTAGAAACAGAATAAATATTCACCTAAAAAAGGAAACAGAAGAACTATTGGAAGCTGTTCATATTTAAATATGACTTCATTGTACCGAACCTCATTTAAATCAACTAACTTCCACAGGGTTTCCGGGAAAGATTGCTGGCAGACCCCAAATTCCTTCAGAGATTAGCTATTGAAGAGGCTATATCAATAACAACCACTCTACTAGCGCAGTATGAAAGACGGAAAGGACGTTTTTTTGAAGAAATTGACTATGTCCTGACCGATACAATTAGAGGCTCTGTTGTTGATTTCTTTACAGTGTGGCTTCCTGCTCCTACTATTTCTGTCCTTTCTTATGCCGATGATGGTTCTGGTCAGAGTTTGGAGTTTGTCAAAGGCCTTTTAGGATCTTTGCCAGACAATGCATTCCAAAAGAGTATCATGGGTCAGAATTGGAACATGAACCAGAGAGTTGCGGCAGTGTTAATTGGTGGTTTGAAACTTGCTAGTGTTGGATTTATTTCTAGCGTTGGGGCTGGAGTTTCCTCAGATGTCCTGTATGCTGCCCGAGGAGTGCTGAAACCTTCAGACAATGTGGAAGCAGGACGGAAGAGATCTCCAATCTGGAAGTCAGCAGCTGTCTATAGTTGCTTTCTTGGAACATCAGCAAATTTGCGGTATCAGGTAGCTTACTGAAATTTGAAATAACCTACTTACTTTCAATTAAAGGGCCTCCATGTATTATTGTTACGGAACCTCTAGCCCAAAAGTCTTCTTTCTGCCTGAGTGACAGGAACTGTCATCATCCCTCATTAGTTATGTTTAACTTTTGAGTTGTATAAGTTAGCAATTGTTGAGATGTACTGCATGTAACTAACCTTCTCTGAATTGAGGCCTCAGCTCAATGACAAAGTGAAGCATTCTCTTGCTTATTTGCAACCAGTGCTCCAGAATTGGTAGTGGACTAGTGGGTCCTGCTATATTGGCCTGTTCATCTATATGTAAAAATGATCTACACCGAGTTTTACTGATTTGTGTATATTCCCCCAATGATTTTGGTACATTGTAGAACTAATTTTGCACTTAAACTCATTCGAAGTTATTCTTTAGAAGTAGGAAATGATCAAAATTTTAAAAATAGAACCAGTTTTGGTCAGTTTCAGGAAAACCTGGCTCCTTTTTGGTCCAACCATAACTAATATCTAGAAACTGGTTGAGGACCACCTCATGGAAATTTGATCTTGTGGAAATGATTTTGTAATCAACAACTTGGCCAATGCAACACGTTATTCTTGGAAACTATTTACTAAATTCACATTACGGCTTTTCTTTTTTCTTTTTTTTAAGAACAGTTTATCTAATTTCTTTAATAATTGTGTGGAAGGTCATTGCTGGCTTAGTGGAGCATCGTCTAGGAGAGAGCCTGGCGACTTACTACAATCAGCCACTTCTTGCTAGCCTGTTGTCCTTTGTAGCAAGAACGGTCAACTCATACTGGGGAACACAGGTTGGACACTTTCTGCATCTCTCTAGTTCTCTGGGTATGTTTGGTACTGTTGGTATAGTGCACTAAACCTATTTAAACTAAGCAAACATAACCTTTTGTAATGAGTGAAACCAGAAACTGGACAAGAGAAAGGTCATTGATTTTTTTCGAGGACACACAAAAAGCTTGTCCGCATTTCATTGAGGATAAAAGGATCAGTACATCCACACCTTGCAATCCAGCAGGCTCGTCCGGCTAAACCAAGTCCGGCTAAACCAAGTTAGGTGATTGGACTACTACAGAATGAATCACAACATAGCGACCTAGCAATTCAATGACCATTCAGTTGAAGTACCGCTCCAACATGCGTGCTCCGGCCAGGCTTCATTGCCCTCCTCTCTGATAGTTTGTATTTTCCATTTCATATTTTTCAAGTAGTTCATATAGTGTTGCTAGTTCAACTGTCATCCGAAGCTACATTTTCTGATATACAGTGAGGTGATCGCCATCAGTCCATTTTAACTAAGTTTATCTTCTTGAAGCTGTTTCTCCTCTGTCAATTTCTCAAATTTTCAAACTTTCTTAATTTATGGAATAGTGCTTCTATGCTCTCTTAGGAATCCAGTGAGGTTTTGAAGCAGTTAAAGCTGATATGTTACACAAGTAACACATTGTAGTACTTCTGCCCCATGTGTCCTCACTGACTATTCTGTTTGCTGTAGCAATGGGTTGATCTTGCCCGATACACTGGAATACAAAAGAGTAAAGAACAGCTTCCTTCTGCTGAGGTCACCACACCACCCGAAATGTCACAGTTAGAGGGCGATGGAACAGAAGTAGAGCACAATTTGGATGACAGCAGCAGCAACCAATCGAGTGGCCCGACCTAGTGATTTTGTTACTTCACGGTGGCTTCAAAGTACATGAACGTATAGGCTTAAATACAGTGAAAGAAGTTTGCTACCAGATTGAGCCTCACTCTTGGGTAGCGAGGGGTGGAAATTTTTATTTGGGGATACATTACTTAGTACTTACAGCATCTGTTACATCATTTCCTTTTTTCTTTGACCCCCACCGGAGTACAGTACCTTTTCTCATTTTTCTAGAATAAATATATTGTTGTAGTTTGTACATTGTACATCTGTAAGGGAAACACCTGCAATATCTTGTGGATTTGCAGCAACAACGGCTGTCTCGTAACTTAAACATGTTGTCAAATTCAGGTTTAGTTTGGAATAATATTGGGTATACTGTAGAAAGTTTGGCGGGTCTGGCTGTTGCAACGAAACCATTCTGCCTGCTATAAAGCCAAAGGAAAAAAAAAGTCTATTTTACACCTATGAACTTTTGCGAAAGTTCAAAAATCAATCTTGAATTACAAAACCGGACATCCAACCCCCCTCAACTATCAATACCAGGTTATTTAACCCCCTTGACTGGTACCAGGGTGGTTTCACACCTAAGTGGTGTCCACGTGGATACGATCTTGTTGACATGTCGCTTTAATTGGATTGGAGAAAAAAACCACAAAATTCCCTATTTCTCTTCTTGTGCCTCCTGCTTCTCGTCTCTCTCTATGCCCCAAACGAATAAGGCTGCCTGGGCATATCGGCCGCTGTGCTCGCCATTGAAGAGATGAGACGAGGGGAAAAAAACAGGAAGTGTCCAATCCCAATCCCAACCCCGAACTAAAAGACTACGTCGTGTCACAAATGCACTCCAGATCCACGACCACCTCATCCTCCTTGCCTTCCTTCTCCTGCCCATCCTCGTGGTAGTAGCTACCGCTGTGGACCATGGTCTGTCAGATCCTAGGAGAATCGACTCCAGATTTCTCCTCCTTCACAGAAGCAAATCAGATTTGGGAAGTAGAGAAAATGGATGCGAATGAGAAGAACGAGAGGTGAGGTTACTAGGGTTTGCTTTTAGCAACAAAATTCCGAATGATCCTTTTACAAGACTTCGACGGCTTAAATACTACTCAGTTGTAAACTGCATTAGGTTAAGTGTTCTTAAACTGCAATTACTAAACAAGCTACAATATTTAGCGTTGGTTCTACTACAGAGTTTACTGCCATGTTTGTCAGCTATCTGATCATCATAAAGTTTCATCCAACGCTCCTGGCGCTTCCCTCCTAATAACGCTTCGGCTAAATGAAATCAGTGTCACCTTCTTCGTTTCACAGACTTCGCTTGGGGGCTCATTTTCTTCAGATCCTGGCATTCCCTTCCCCTTCATAACATTCTTGGCTCAAGAATGAAAATCTGGAAAGATCCACGATATGAAATCTGCATCCTTCCACGTAGCAGCTTCTTCTAGTAGATTAGTCCAGTGGATCAACCATTGTATAACCGGTTCATTGTTCCTGGGCACCATTCTCCTTTCAAGAATTGTGGCAAGATAAACCTTAACATTTCCTTCACTATCGACAAGAGGCAGCTCCGGACTTGGAATCACTTTGGGCCCTATGTGTTTCTTGAGTTGACTCACATACTAGGCAAGAACAGTTTATAAGCCACATTTCCAATTCTCTCTAACACCCGAAATGGACCATAAAACTTTGGATGTAATTTCAGAGACCTGTGTAGACTGAGAGAAGTGTGTCGGTAGGGTTGAATTTTCAGATAAACCATATCTCCCTCTACAAACTCCCTCTCCTTCCTTTTTCATGTTAGCATACTTAATAATCCTCTCCTAAGCTTTGATCAAATTTTCCTTAATAACTTGGGTGGCTAGCTGTCTTCTTTGCATCAACCCCCTCAATTCTTCATTTGCAGAATCCGGTAAGATCACCTCAGTAAACATGGGAGGAGGAAAGCCATAGAGGGCTTGTAATGGGTCATCTCCAAACTAGTGTGATAACTAGTGTTATACCACTTTCAACTAGTGTTAACCAGTTTTTTCATTTCTTAGGGCTAGCAAATGTCATGCACCTTAAGTAGCATTCCAAACACCGATTGACCCTCTTATTTTGTCTATCTATTTGGGGATGATATGTAGTGCTAAGACTCAATTTAACCCCTAATGCCTTGAATAGCTCCTGCCACAAATTGCTTTTGAATATTCTGTCCCTGACTGAAACTATCACAGTAGGTAACCCATGGAGCTTGTACACATTATGTAAGAACTCATGTGTTGCTTGATGGACTGTAAAGGGGTGACTCATGGGAATGAAATGAGAGTACTTGGTGAACCTATCCACTACCACAAGGATCATTTCCTTCCCTTCTGATTTTGGCAAGCCTTCAATGAAATCCATTGAGATATGAGTCTAGGCTTTGTCAGGGACAGGAAGAGGTTGAAGCAAACCTGGGTACGGAGTATGCTCCATCTTGTTCTTTTAACATATAGGGCATTCCTTAACAAATTGATTAGCATCCTGCTTCATTCCTTTCCAATGAAAGAGGAGTTTCATTTTCTAGTATGTAGCTCTTTCTCCTGGATGACCTCCTAGGGCCGAATCATGACATGACATAATTAATTATTCCAGTATGGTTGCAATATTGCTTGGAATTGTGGTGGTCTTATGTTGTTCCAGACTTGAATCACAGTCATAGACCACCGCTCCTACTACACCCTTTTTCATCAACTTTTGTAGTTTCTCCACTGGTACAAAATAGTTTTATGATGGAAGGGTCTCATCCTTGAATGTCACTCTGAATTTACCCAAATATGTGATACTAAGCACTCGGGTTCTGAGGTTCAGACTGATAGGGCTATGTAAGTAGATCCAGTCAGCCCCCAAGATAAAGTCATACCCCTTTAGGTCCAATATTCAGAGTGTGTTAGAGAACTCCCTGCCTTGTATAGTGTATTTGAAATCCTTACATTGAGCCTTGCTCTACAATGTCTCTCCATTAGAAATTACAACCTTTACAACTGACTATTATGAATTTGACAACTAGCTTTAAGGGCTATGTTAGTGTCTATGAAACTGCACTACTACCACTATCTACTAAGGCAGTTCCCTTAACTCTGCCCAATTGAACTGAGAGTGTGAAGGTCTGATTTCTAGAACTAGTGCCATGTACTGCATGTATAGACAATTGGAATGGGGAATCATCTTCTTCCTGCTCTTCCTCCACCATAGGGTCAGGTTCAAGTTCAAGCTATTCCTCTTCACAGGTGGCCTCTTTTTCCCTTTCTTCTTCCTCTTGGGTTACCATAACTCTCACTTGTTTGCTCATCTTGCAATCCTGTTTATGTCCTGGGTATCATTTTTCATTACACCTGAAGCACTTGCCCTCATTATTAGTATTACTAGTTACAGTCAGGTTCTTTATTGGGTTTTCATTCTGCTCATTGCCCACGATCTTATGAGTATTTGCATTTTTACTGTTAAACCAATTCAGATTGCCTCTGACATTCTCCCTGTAAGCACTAGGCTATAACTTCTTAAATGGATTGGATTGTTCAAGCCTTTTTGCCACCCAATAAGCATCAATCGGTGTTAATGGGTTTTGCAACCGAGAATGACTCTGGATATACTCTTTCAATCCTGATACAAAGCTTTTGATGTAATACTCTTCAGGTGGATGAGGATTGTCGCTTCTTACTAGTGCCATTGCTTCTTCAAATTTGTCAATATAGCTAGTTACCGATGATTGTTGCTTCACCGAAAGAAATGAAGCCACTACATCATAGACTGATTGATCAGATAATCTCTTTCCCATCACCATACAAAATTGTTGCTAGGACAAATTGTCTAGATTGATGCCAGAGCCTGCCCACCATGTTTCTGCCCTTTCTACCTGATACAACACCACTATTTCCACTCTCTGGTACACTGACACTTTAGCTATTTCAAAGTACTTGTTGGTCTTCTTGATCAAAGCATCGACATTATCTCCATTGAATTTAGGATAATTGAGTTTTGGACCTCTAGCAAAGGATCTATGATTGTAGTTATCTTGTTTTCCCTGCTACCCATATGCCCACTGTGTTTTTCCATGTCCATGTGAGCATAATCATGAAATGTGGGAGAACTATTAACTCTAGTAGCCCAATAAGGTATGCCACTGGTGCTTGTATAGGACATTGTATACTACCATATTGCATGTTAAGCCCTTGACCCAGGTGACCTAAAGGATGGGGTAGTAATGGTGGAACTTGTGTACTCATCGACACAGGAAATAATTGAGAAGTATTCAACCCTTCTGCGCTTCAATTCCTACTGGTGCTCACATTTTTTGCGATCCTAGCAGCACTACATGATACACTATATAGAACTAGACTTGCTGGAATTCCACCAATATGCATGAATAGTCCAGCGGATCTAGCTATACTAGCTAGAGAAGATATAGCCACCGGGGTGAAAGATGATATTCATAGTTACCTCTGTAACTTGAGAATCTATCTGATGGTTCTCATGTATCTATGTTCTTCTGAGTAGCTTGAATCACCAGGGTGGTGACAGCTAGGGTCAGTTGCTCCATTTGTTTGTTGTGTTGTTCCATCTGTTGGTTGTGTTCTACTTGCCCCTTTCGGATCAGTTCCACACTCTTTTTAACCTCTTCTAGCTCCACCTTGGTAGCATAGGGCTGGCTTCCTCCTTCAACTACATCGTCTTTTCCATCCTTGGCCATACCCAATCCACAATCTAACTAGGTATTTTACTCAAGGAAATAGAAGTTTCCTCAACCCAGTACAGATCTACGAATTCTTCCCATGGTACTCTTGAATTTGCTCTGGAACAGCCTTAACTCTGGAATTTTACAAGAAAACAAGTTTCCAAACCCTTGTTAGGACTACTCTTGATCAAATCTGAGGCCAAGAACGATTGCTCTGATACCACTTTGTCAGATCCTAGGAGAATCGACTCTAGATTTCTCCTCCTTCACAGAAGCAAATCAGATTAGGAAAGTAGAGAAAAATAGATGCGAATGAGAAGAACGAGAGGTGAGGCGGCTAGGGTTTGCTTTTAGCAACAAAATTCTGAATGATCCTTTACAAGACTTCAACCAGCTTAAATACTACTCAGTTGTAAACTGCATTAGGCTAAGTGTTTTTAAACTGCAATTACTAAACAAGCATCGGTTCTACTATAGAGTTTACTGCCATGTTTGTCATTTGATCATCATAAAGTTTCATCCAATGCTCCTGTCGCTTCCCTCCTGATAACGATTCGACTAAATGAAATCGACATCACCTTCTTCGTTTCCACAGACTTCGCTTGGGGGCTCATTTTCTTTATATCCTAACATGGCCATTGTCGCCCTCGACGAAAAGCTTATCTTGCTAGTCCTGCTCCTCGCATTGGTCGCCGTTTGGGGCTGGATGCCGAAGCAGATGTGGTAGTCACGAATCTTGGAGTGGAGGCACACAAAGTGGGAGAGGAGAGCACGGAGGTGGGCGGTCTTGGCGGCATCGAGTGCTATATCGACTGTGAAGCGACGACACTGGCAGGGTTCTATTTGGACCTCACCAACTAGAGATGGAGCGACGCGTGCGTGGTTCAACAAGGGCACCATTGAGAGGGTGGTTGGGAAAATGAACTTGTTCCTTGATGTTGAATGTGAGCTTCTAATCGATGGGAAATGGTTCTCCTTCATTCTTTTTGCTGTTGATGTTGCTGATTTGGGTGCTTTGAGTGGCTGGCGATGAGGCCCCATGGCTACTGCTGCTACTGCAATGGTGATTGGGGATAGAGAGCATGGAAAAGGAGAGAAAACGAAGAATAGGACATTTGAGGCTGACATGTGGGTCCCATTGTTTTTTACTTTTTATTTGTAAAGTGTCGACTCGATGTAGATTCCACGTAGTGGTGGAGCTAGAAATTAGATGATGGGGGTGCACACTTCGCACTTACAATTCTATAGTTTGTATAATGATTTCATAACATTATAAATCAACATATATGTTCCAAATTTGTCAAAAGCACAATGCAAATAATTTAAATAAGGTCTTTGATGAATAGAAAAATACAAAGTATGCAACTATGCAAAGAAAATTATGATACTACTTTACGAGTTTTCATGCCTTGTGTAGGACCGTAAAGACGACTAAAGGGGGTGAATAGGCGCTTTCTTGATTTTTCGCCTTAATCAAATTCAACACGAACTTTTCTCCTTTAGCTATGAGAGCTAAGAAGATCAGTACACGCACAGAGGAAGCCTTGTGCTGAATCCGATTACCCCCTTAACCACAAGACCCAAACAAAAGGGAAATGAACTCAGAGATCGCAGATGAGTATTGGCGGTCGAGCCGCGGATTGATGTGATCGAACCGGCGATTGACGAGCGGTCGGACCGGCGGCTGACTGGCGGTCGGACCGTTGGGAATCGGTTCGACCGGCAGCTATCAGGCAGTCTGAAAAGCGGGAGGTCGGACCGTCGTTCCTAAATCGGTCCGACCGATTTAGTCCAGTACCAAAACATAATGCCCAAATCCAAAACGAAATTTGGTCCAACTTTTGATTCAACCAATGAAACTTGACCAAATTTGGAGCACACCTCCTAGAGGATATCTGAGTCCTATTTCTAGCGACGATCGTTCAGATCCACTTCAAATAAACAAACTCTTTAGGTTTTACCAAAGAAGTGTTCCAAAACCTAGAAATATAAAATCTTGATCCAAGACTTGCTTTTGAGGGGTTGAAGATCTAGAAGATTCTAGGAGTATTCCCACACATCAAAGCAAGATAAAATTAGTCAAGAGACCAAGCATAAACACTTGAATCAAGGAAGCATCAAAATCATCAAAAGGGAGAAGAACACAAAAGAGACAATCAATCTCTTAAGCAAGCATCACAAGGTTGATTGATTCAACAAGTTGCTTACAAAGCCACTCCCTCAAGGAGGACAAGAGCTCAATCAAGAGCACACATACAAATCTCTCCAAACCCTAGCCTCTCCTCTCCTCTTCTCTCCAAACCCTAGAAAAAGACTTGGAGTGTCCAAATGAATGCTTGGGGGTTTTTTTCTCTCCTCCTTTCTATTTATAGGAGAGGCCTACACACACATGGGACCCACTCATATATATCTGTTGAAGCAATCGCCTGCTTCACCACGTGTAGGTTGATCAGCGGCTCTCATCATGTCGGTAAGTCTCTCCCGTCCGAATCCCATCGGAACCTCCGAGGGACTTGCACCGACTTCCGCACCGCCTGATCCAACCAGCTGCACCGAACTGTCCGTTCGATCCATCTTGCCCATTCTGCACCCTGCTTGAGTCACACGACCACCCGGCATCCATGATCGTTCGACCTCGGCCTCCAAGCGTAGTCCCGATCCACCTCACCGTTGACGCCGTTGACTGCAAGCCACCGCACAAAGAATAGACAAACAAATCATCTCCGGGAACAAGTTCTTCACAACTTGACCCACGTCAGTTCAACAATGCAATATGCAACAATAAGGCATTGAAATTCATACATAAAACACATTCCATACACAACAATGCCACAAAGGCCAAGCTCCAAGTGATTGGCGGTCTGACCGCCCCATACGGTCGGTCCGACCGATTTCAGGCCTGTCGGACCGATTCCACAATGGCGGTCGGACCGCCCGAAAAGACTTAGCCAAAATTTCATCTCGAAAATCCGAAACCTTCTGGAATTTTCAAATGAATAGAACTTTGACCGGAGCTCCAAAATTATGTGACCACATCCAGGAGACTCCCCTCACTTGCCTACACAACCTATTTTTGGCCTAGCCCCAAACTCCATCAACAACTTTGGGCGGTCGGACCGGCAAGCATTGCCGGTCGGACCATTTCCATCTGGCCGGTCGACCGCGACTGCTGATCGACCGCCGATGACTGACAAAGACCGAGCAAACCCGAAAACGCGATATTTTGCAAACCAACAATGCCTTTGCCAATTGACTCATCATCCTAAGATCATGCACATATCCTCACGATATCCACACCTTGAAAACGTTTTAGTATATCATCTTCACTATCCTTCAAAAAAAAATTCCCTCAATAAATGTGAGTAAACAATTATTCAAGAATTGATCACCAATACTATTTCTCCTGGGCTTCACAGTATTGTGCAGCTCTACAAGTTCAAGGACACATTAGCTAGGCTGATTATGAAAATCACTGAGATGGCAGACCATATGGTCTATCAAGACAACAACCACTACTTCCGGATTCCAACCAACATACAGAAAGTTACTTCTAGATACGAGTCGAATAATGGTTGTTCCTACATGAACAAGCATCAAGCAACCCAAGCAAAACTGCAAAAGTGCTAAGAAAAGGACATACCAACTCCATATGGTCTATCAAGAACAAATGTCAACACATTTTAATGCAAGATTAGATTAGCAAGAGTTTACAATGGGGCTTTTAAAGCAAAAGTAAAATATGAATACAAGCTCAGAGTCAATTACAAGGATTCATTACAAGCGGAAGTAAAATATTAATACAAACTCTGAATTAATTACAAGAGTTTGTTACATCAGAACAAAATAAAAATTACAACATTTATCTAAATTACAAAATAAACTCTTGCATGCTTGGTAGCTTGAAGCCTTTGCATTCCCTTTGTCCGTGTATTGCCAGCAAATATAGCCTTCCACTGCCAACCCTCAACCTTGCTGCCATTCCATTCCCTGTAAGTAAAAGCCAAAAGACCACGAGAAAAACAAAACCAAAAATGGGAGTAAGAAGAAAGAAGTAATGCCATCAGATAGCGTGAAGCTCATCGAGGTTCCCAGACTGTCCGGGGTCAGTCGGCATCCTCTCACTTCCGTGGGTTTCATCACTCGCATTTATCAAAATCCAACACCCACTTTTTTGACTTACCTCAGTCGTAGAAAATCCATCGCATAGTGCCTTATGGACCATTGGTCCATGCCTTTTACACAACCAAACAACCCCCACAGAGAGTAGAGAAGATAAGGTAAGGGCAAACTAGTCAAGGCACAGGAGGGAGAAAGAACCCCCATCGCAGACAAGCCTCACATGTAAGAATAGCCAAGCCACCCATTGCCACCCTCTACAACCAGCCTCAACCGAGAAAGGGAGAGAGAGCCAGCACACTGCCCCTCCCTCGGCAGAGCACAGGGAACATGCCAAAGAAAGCACCCTCAGCCCCCTCGTCACCCACAGCCAACAAGAGGGAGGTCAAGGAAGAAAATAGAAGGCAAGGAGGAGCTGAGAAGATAGAGGACGACCAAGGCCACCCGTGGAAGACCAAGGCAACCAGTGGACGACCACGATAAATTAAAAACAGCAAATCCAACCACCACCATCAGAGGGACGACCAAGCTCCATAACCAACAACCCTTCCCCCGACCAACTGACCGCCAGGTAAGCCCACATGATATCCATTCCCATTTTATCCCTTGTAACGTCATCACACAATACTGCACCGCACATAGCCACAACCGACAAGGCAAGATGACCAAAGAGAGGACACCATACCTCAATCGGCAGGGACACCACACCGCTAGTGGCAAGCCCGCAAGAGCTAGTGTGCACCCTCGAGAGTGGGGATGGGCTCCTTAGCGCAACACCCCCACCCCGAGTCCCGTCACGACTACCCTAGCTACCTACCCCAAGTATGCATGGTAAAAATAGAATAAGAAGCTAAACTAAAATTGACAAAATATAAAAAGGGGAAAAGGGAGAATTATCTGAGTTAGGGTTTGAAACTGAGGCTGAAGTCATCACCAAGCCCAGAATGCCACCACTGAGACCCATAGAAAAATCAAACCATAATACATCTTCACACCACCACAAGCACTGCCACCACCCAAACCCACTGAAACCACCGAAATCACCCTACCCAAGAACC
Organism: Hsuehochloa calcarea; assembly: GCA_036346395.1. NCBI lineage: Eukaryota > Viridiplantae > Streptophyta > Magnoliopsida > Poales > Poaceae > Hsuehochloa > Hsuehochloa calcarea. Next base: position 19,333,051 of record CM070601.1, on the reverse strand, counting down.
ATGTCCGGCAAGCCACAGGCCACCACCGAAACCCACCAAAGCCATCACCAAGCCACAACATACAGTTACCAAAGCCAAGCCACCAAAGCCTAGCGTGCCTAGGAACCGAAATCGGGCCACCATAGAGCCATCACCGAAACCCCACCACAGCCACAAGCCCACAGGACATCACCCATAATCCCCCAACATCCACCCACAATCTCACCAAGTACCACAAATCGGCATAGTGGGAAAATCGTAATGTGAGTAGAAGGGTAGAGGGGAACCATGAAGCAGCTGAGCACAATAGCACCAGAGGGCTAGAGTCGAGGAAGAAGACGGAGGCAAGGTAGAAGCTCCAGGAGGGCAACCGAGGCAACCGAGAGGAGCCCGAAGCATGGCGGCGCAGATCTGGAGGAGGACCAGTGGCGGTGAGATCCACCACGGAGAAGGTAGAGAGGAAGATGCGCAGGAGCGAGTGTGGGCAAGTGTGTTGAGTGCAGGTGTGTGCTGAGTGTTGTGTTGTGATGTGTGTGTGCCAAGTGAGTGTGTGTGTGTGTTGTGTTGTGTTGTTATGTGTGTGTTTTGTGCAATAAAGTGGTGTGAGTGTAGTGTTTTGTATAGTGCAGTGCGTAGTGCGGGTGCGTGTAGTGTTTTGTATTTTGAGTGCGAACGTATATCGTTAGACTAGGATAGTTTAATTTTGGAAGATTCCAAGGACCCAGATAAAAGCAGGCCATACGACACTAACCGTTGGGAAACACTAACCTAGCAAGGATCTGAAAAATTTACTTAAGTTATTATCTGCTGAAAAAAGAGCAGCGAGTTAATGTAAACTCAGTAGCACCCCAAACAACTAAGTATTTATGTTATACACGTATGTCGTATAATTGCATAAAACGAACCGGCTCAGACAGGAGTAACTCATCCAGAATTCATTGACATCGAACTTTACTACAAATACGAAGGCAAGCTTATTCTCTTGATCACCAACCTAGTTATATTAAATGTAAAAGTTACATTTCGATATCATTATATATATATATATATATATATATATGCATGAAAATTATATCTCAAAATCAAATCAGATAAAAGAGATGAAGCCTGAGAAAAGAGCAGTACAGCTGAGAGGAGCAGCTATGTTGTAATAGTAAATACTAGGATGGTAAAGGGGCCCTTGCACAGGAAAGAGAGGGAAGGTGGGACCCTTTACATATGGATAATATATAAGGACCAACAAGGCTCACTCGGATGAGGGGCCGTATTTAAGTGCCAACCATTTTCCCATCTTCGACGGGCAGAAAATGCTACCTTGTTACGTTGCTATACTCTCCACATCGGGTAAGTAATATAATGTGAGTGTGATGGAGGAACTCAGGACTGGTAGCGAAAGTTTGGAAGTGGGGGATCCAAGGTGCATATATTAGTGCAGGTGGGAGTGTTGGGGTGAAGGGATAACCGCCCAACCAACACTATTGGAGCTCGGTGGAGGACTAGGTGAGTGTCCTAGGACACCAACGGAAAATAGATGGGTGGAGACTTAATCACGTAACATGGAAAACGTTACATACTCTGAACTTGACACCGCATCAAAGGAAGTGCGGAAACCTAGCTTAAAGAGGGCTCAGAGTAGCTACGGGTAAAGTGGTACAAGCCTGCGCAGTGCTATATAAAACCATGAATTCATGCTTGTCTCGAGGATTGGAGGCTACGATGACCGTTAGGGGTCTATCTTCTCACCGAGTGATAAGTAGTCTTTTCAGAATTTAAAAATTGCCACTTAATTTGGTAAAGTATTTTCCAGAGAAAGAGATGAATTAGAAAAAATGTAATTATCAACAGAGAAGAAGGCATACAGGTGCATCCTTACTAATAAATGCTTGTTAAATACACTAGTACTCATTATTGTTATTACTTCCTTTGTTAGATCCTAGTCCAACCGGAGATTATCTCCAGTGGGATGAAGGATACACATGTGCTTAGTAGGCCGTAGGAGGCGAGGGCGCTTATTACGAGGACTAGGGTAAGGTGGACCCCTTATTCGGCGAGTGGGACAAGTAGGCGTTTGGTGGAGCAAAGCAGGCAAGTGAGGGGTTGTCCCGTTTTGCAGTTGTAATTAAATACTTGTACTAAAGACCATAGCCTTATGTGGCTACTTGCTATAATAAAGTACAATTTCTATCTTATTGTTCGTTGTGTTAACTTTGGTAAGACTTATTATTCGTTGGAGCAGTGTCCTATCGGGCAGACGAATGATAATTTGTATGCTTAAGTGTGATTACCCTCGTGGTAATGACATGAGGCACCACATTCTCCTCCAAGTCCTTGAGTGCCCAATCCATCCGCTTCCTGTAGGCTGCAAGAGAAACAATCCCCCACCATCAACACAACATCACGACAACGCAAATCGATCAAATCACAAATAGGATAAGCTCAAAGCAACTCACATCTCAACACCTCGGCCGAGATGTACTTGAACTCGATGCGCTTCTTCACATTGGCCTTCGCCCTTCGCCTCCGCGAGGTCCTGCTTCACCAGCACCGGCCCCGTCCCCAAGTCTCGCGTCGTGCCGCAGCGCTGCCCTCCCGAGTCCCGCCGTCCTGCGCCGCGCCTATCTGCTTCCCTGGTCCTCACGTTGGGGGATTGGGGAGGACCGAGGAGAGATTAGGGTCGGGGAGGAGAGGATTGGAGTGGTGTATTCGGCTGTTTGTTGGAGTCTTGGACCGGATGGTGAGGTAGGTGGTAGGCGTGAATGGACCTTCAGTGGTGGTCTGGTGGGCTGGGCTTTCATGATAAAGTATTAGAAACATAGCCCACTGAAGTATGAAGAACCGATCCCTTGGTGTTCTTCTAATTTTTGGGGGTGCCGGTGCATACCCAGCACCCCTACTGGTTCCGCCCTTGATACCACATCAGCACAAACCGAATGGTCTTGGATGAGTAGGATGTAATGTTAGTCGAAAACCTGTGATGTGATGTTTACGTGACAAAACTACTACTGAAAACAACCTTGGGGTGAAAATTAAACGGTTCTGACATTTAAGAGGGTTAAACATCCGATTTTAAGGTTGGTGGTTGAAATCCATAGCTTTGCAAGACTTCAGACGTATAAAATAGATTTTTTTTCCAAAGCCAAATATGTGTAGGCAACTTTTCCTCATCTTCCTGATAAAGACGGTAGGTAAGCAAATTTATTTCTGGTATCATCAGTTAACTACTAATTTTTGTTTTATTGCTAGCCAGCTATGGGTTCTGGCAAGTTCTTCCAGTGCAACTGTGCTTTGTGCTTCGGTGCATGGGACACTGAGGCTTTTTAGGTTGTGGTCTCTCGCGCCATCTGTCCATGGATACTAATGTACGTGTCATCTCTTCCTAGAACTCTCTCCCTATATGTATGGAAGTGTGAAGCCATATCTCTTGTATGCAATAAAGTTGTCAAGAATAGAGAGAAGATATCAGAACGGTGTTAGGTTTTAAAAAGGCGAGATCATGGCGAGTGCAAAGGCGATGGGGCAGGGAGAGCAAGATCACTTTGTTCTGAAGAGCGGTCATGCCATCAGGGGCGGAACTAGAACAAAAATGACCGGGGTTCACTACTTCATGGTACATATAACAATATATATAATTTTTCAAGTAATACTATATTAAATAGCAATTTTGGCTGCAAGAGACCAGAAGTTAGGCTGAACCGGGTGCACAACTTTTGAATTAAGGGGTGCACGCATAGTATATATATAATAATATCTACTTAATTTTTTTTGGGACCCGGTGTCCTGTGACACCGGGTGGACCCAATTGCCTCCGCCCCTGCATGCCATCCCAGCCGTTGGGTTAGGCACTTGGAGGGCCGGCTCAGATACTGCTCACTCCGTTCAGATAGCCATCACCAAGGTATATCAGCATGCCCTTCTCCTCGTCTCTTTGCTTGCAGTTTCAGGTAGAGTTATTCTTCATCTTTTACATAATTAGGGAAAGTATAGTACAGTGATTCTAGTTCGCTGCAAACAGTGGTCAGAACAAGCATGATATTATGCTACTAGTGGACCAAGAAGCTGCAAGATTTTAGGAAATTCTATTTGTAGTTGCAGAGTTAATGATAAGCATTACTTTATTTACGAGCAGATATTTGTAGTGTGGTACAGTACACTAGAAGTATTTAGGAAATTCTATTTGTAGTTGCAGAGTTAATGATAAGCATTACTTCACTTACGAGCAGATATTTGTAGTGTGGTACAGTACAGTACCATGGGCAGGAAATTGTGCATCTTCTGTGCGATGGTCTCTTGTGTGTTTTGTGTATAGAACTGAAGATTTTTACTGTAGAAGATAAAGAATTAACCTGTTCGTCCCGTCCCCGTTCCTGCTAGATAGCTAGTAGTGATTCATGTACAGTAGCACCCAGGCATGCCTGAATTCAGTGTTGCACAGTGAGTTGACTGTTCAGATTTGTCTGGAAACTCATAAACCATGTTCAGTTGATCCCTTTCCTTTTCCGGAATTCTGAGCTCGCTAAAAATAGTTAAGCTGGTTTTATCTTGCAATAATTTATGTCAAGAGTTTAACAACTGAAAAACTTGAACTTCTATGTAGTATCTGAAGGCATTTGCCTTAGCACTAGCTTGTATCTTGCAGAATTTGCCGTGTTCGTTTGATGTATAGCCTAAGCTGTTACAGAGCCTGCTTATAATGTAAGAATGCAATCTGAATATATTGTCACTGCAGGCTGGGTACAGGCATGTGGACACAGCTGCTCAATACGGAATAGAAAAGGAGGTATAAATCGAAGCGATATTCTGCTTCTGTACTAGCCCAGTAGGTGATATGTCGTTAAACATCCTATGCTAATTTCAGGTCGGCAAAGGACTTAAAGCTGCAATGGAATCTGGAATCAACAGGAAATATTTGTTTGTAACGTCAAAAATATGGTACTTACAGATTGTCTATGTAAAATTAAATGGCAGTAGCGTGTTTCTTATCTGAGTTTTGATCAATATTTTGCTACTGCAGGTGCACAGAGTTGGTTCCCGAGAGGGTTCGGCCAGCATTAAAGAATACGCTCAAGGATTTACAGTTGGATTATATCGATCTTTACCTTGTAAAACCAATGCCTTCTTTTGTTTGCAACTTTCTTACTCCAACTGTTGTTTTGCATGCTAAGTGACAACATAGTGCTTATAGGTGGTTATTTGTTCAATTTATGAATACTGCAGTTATCTAGGTAGTGATTTGGAATCAGCAAAATGGCGTGAAGATCCTGTACAGCTTAAAACATTAATGCCTAAGACATCTATTGCATACCGAAATGCAATGCGTTCCTTTTTGGAACAAAAACTGCAAAACATTTACTTACAAAAATGGACGCAGATTCATTGGCCGTTCCGACTAAAAGATGGGGCACATCAGCCTCCAGAAGCCGGGGAAGTGCTGGAATTTGACATGGAAGGAGTATGGAGGGAAATGGAAAACCTCGTGAAAGATGGACTAGTTAAGGACATTGGTGTTTGCAATTACAGCGTGACCAAGCTCAACCGGCTGCTACGATCAGCAAATGTTACACCGGCAGTGTGCCAGGTTGTGAACTTTCAGATTTGATCAATAGTTCCAACATACTGAATATAACTTAATTGGTCCTTATTTACTTAATTTGGTACAGATGGAAATGCACCCTGGTTGGAAGAATGATAAGATTTCCAAGGCTTGCAAGAAGCATGGAATTCATGTTACTGTAAGATATGTCGTCTGAAAATGAGAGATGATAAGTTGACCTCGCTAATGTGATATCTTAGCATGTTTTCATTCTCGAAACAAAAAGGCGCTTAATGGCATTCTTGTTTTTCTTATGTTACTTTGCAGGCTTACTCCCCACTGGGCTCTTCAGAGAAGAACCTTGCGCATGACCCAGTTGTTGAAAAGGTAACATCTACAAATATTCGGAAATAATAAACAAGATAAACATATAGTTTTTTAGTTGAATTCAAGCTCTTCGATTACATGTACTACAGCTCAGTTCGACCGTTTAAGTGCAGATAGCCAGCAAACTGAACAAGACCCCAGGGCAGGTGCTCATCAAGTGGGCTCTCTTGAGGGGAACAAGTGTTATTCCCAAATCAACCAAAGATGAGAGGATTAAGGAGAATATTCAGGTGTTTGGATGGGAGATCCCTGAAGAGGACTTCCAGGTCTTGTGCAGCATAAAAGATGAGGTGAGAGGGCGCATTACATTTTGGCGTTGCGCTTTACTTTCTATCTTGTACTTTGTTGATATGGAATGTTGTTACCCTCGGTAGAGGAGAGTAGACGACATCACTAGATTTTTTCCCCCGATGAGATTGCATAGTGCTTTAGCACTACACGACCGGAATCTGGGTCTCTTTTGCTAAAAAACTGCCATACAAAATATGGTAATACAAAAAAAACATTTAACTGTTGTAATCAGCTGTAGCATTCAGATACCTCATTTAGTTTATATATTGCATATCCATATGTTTAGTCGTTAGGCTTGTGAGGTGAAGCCAGTGTACTCCACAAATTTTTTTTGGGGTGTTCAGACTTCGGAACCTCAGATAGAGCATCATTTGATCTGTTTAATGTGGCAGCCAGTTCTTAAATACTACACTAAGAAAACCACAAAACCTGGCAAGCTAGCAATAATAAATCGTTTTTATCATCTGATCTGATGTGAATGGGCCTTGGTATTGCAGAAGCGAGTCCTGACTGGAGAGGAGCTATTCGTGAACAAGATCCACGGGCCGTACAAGAGCGCGTCTGAGCTCTGGGATAACGAGGACTAAGCTGACATGTGATCGGACCGCCATCCATCTTCCCCTCAAAAAAGACTTGTCAAATAATGGATGGTGACGATGATGGACGGAGCAGTACACTCTTTCCATGCTTTTCGAAACCAAGCTTCGTACATGATGTATCTGTAAAACCTTTTCTGCACAATAATAAAAACTGCACTGCGGTTTGCCGTTGCCCTTCCTACGTGCCTCCTCTGCTTGCATTATTAGCATGCTGCTGTTTGTTGCTGTTGAAGTATAAGTGAATTGTACGTCTTTCCTCATCAGCTTAAGTTTTTGGGTGAATTAGTTAGTGCATGCTACTTTTGGGTGAATTGGTTAGTACATGCAATTTAACATGGTATCAGGACCAAAAGATCTTGAGTTCAAGACCCGGTTGGTGCAATTAAAAATAATAATTACAACCCACTTCTATTCCACATCTTAGGTCTAACAGTTGCAACTTGAATAATCCACATCCCAACCATGCAAACCACCCCAGATTTAATCCTGCTTTCATAGAACCGAAATGTGCTCTCGCTCACCAACCATTGCGTGGCCCGCTGATCAGGTAAATCATATGCAGAAATTGCAGGACTGAATTGGTAGAGATCCGGGCAGCATGAAGTGTACGGTACGGAGAATGAAGGGACGGGGTCGTATGCACGACCATTTTCGAGTTTTTTTTACGTCTAAAATGGTACTGTTTCATGATGAAATAGTAAAATTAGATCCTATAAATAAATTAGCAAATATATCACTTGGTGATATTTTTGTCAATTCGTTAGCTGGAGAGAGACTTTTGAGTGTGGCACCGGTGATTTTTGCCAATCCATTCGTTAGGAACTATTTTTGCTATTTCGCATTATGTTACTCTGTAGGATCGGATACGACGACAATCAGAGAGGGATGAATGATTGTAATGCCTTTTTTTTGAATCACCGAAGAGAATATGCGATGGATTCAACCGACAACTGAATACACAGTACTCGTACGAGATGCCTCATCGTTGTCGTGGTCGAAACTACTCTGATCTATTCTGTCAGTCGATACTATTGTCGACAAACAGATGACCAGCACAACACGTGATTGAAGACGACCTGATCAACGGGAGTTTCAACCAACTAATCGAAAGAGATTGTCTATCGAATTTCTTCCGTTCTAAGACTTCAGAACGTCACGCACTGCTTGGAATGAGAACAAGTCGACCAAGCGCTGGTCTTACCGCTGTGTACATGCTGGTCATACCGCTGACCGACCAGACACGAGTACTCGAGGTACTCGAATATTACAAGAATTGAAGCACTCAAAGCTTACGACTACTGGTCGGAAGCCTACAACCACTGATCGCAAAATCTACAACTACCGATCAGAAGCCTACGACCACCGATCACAAAGTCTATGACTACCGATCTGAAGCCTACGACCACCGATTACAAAGACTACGACTACCGATCACCGACTAGGCACTGTAGCTTTCAACCATCGACCAGTTATTATAGCTTTCGACCAACGACTCCGACTGTCCTTCGTACTCGGTACATACCCCGACTTACGGCTGAGTACATTACTTGGTACTCGGAGCTCTATCACTCGATACTCGGAACTACAGCACTCGTAAATACAATACTCATAGCTACAGTACTATGAACTATATCACTTGGCACTCGGAGCTACAGTACTCTGAATCTAGTCGAAAGGGATCATCAAGTATCACCGTTTGGACCACCCGATACAAGGCATGATCCGACCACCCACACTGAAAATTCCAACACCTGAAATTTTCACAAACGCAAATGTCAATGCAACCCAACCGACAATTATTCATCATCATAAAATCTACGACCAGTCCACATGGTCTAACACACTCTGCCCAGTAACTCACCATTTTCCACTTCAATTTTTTCTTAAACAAATCGAGCTCAAGTACGGGAGAATTTTGTAGGAGTTTTTGGCGTATTTGGCATTGTTGGTGCGTGAAATAAAAAAATAGCCCCCTCTTCGAATCAATTGCAAAAATGGCACCACGGGAAAGCGGGGACACACCACATGGCTTTAGGGAAATTAGGGTTTTAGGTTTCAAAAATTAGGGTTTTATGTTTCAAAAATTAGGGTTTCATGACGGGTTTTAGGTTTCAAAAATTAGGGCTTTAGGTAAATTAGGGTTTTAGGTTTTGAAAATAAGGGCTGCATATTTGTCAACATGACGGCGATGGCGGCGTGTCGGCTCCACGCCTTCCTCCAAGGCCATCGCTAGGAGGCTGCGGGATCCAGGAAGATGCGATGTCGTTCACATGCGCATCGGGGTACGTATGCCACCGCCATCTTTGCAACTCCCCCATAGCACAGGGTCGTAGATCTTTAATTAGTGTTCGCTGCATAGAATTCGCAGGGTTTGACGCCTTCGTGGAGCACTTCTCTGGGTCGCATATCCCCTGTGACACCAAGGAGTTCCTGCCGGTGCGCTTTGAGCCACCGTGGGACGGCGTCCGACAGACTGAGGAGCATGTGGTTGAGTGTCTAGTCGGCTCCTACTGATTAGATTACACTTTTATGGTCACATATCGGTCCAATTTCTATCTATGTTGCATTCTATCCGTTCTTGCTATGGATGGATAGAACGGGAGATAGATTTAGGTTGGCTTGATTCCCAGTCATTTGTGTGTTTTCCTTGTTCAAGCATGCGTTGTTGAAGCATGGTTTTCCCTTTATGTCGTATAATATATGCGGGGTTGTATTAGCTGAGTTGTTGAGTGATTTAGTCTGAATCTTCGTTGTGCTTTGTATGTGTTGTAAACTTCGGCTTGTAATTCTTGTGTCGCACGGTATTAAGCCTACTTAAGTTGCTGATAAACTTTGTCTTGCGGTTGTGCCACTCTGTATTAAGCTTACTTTAATTATTCTTTGCGTTAAATTATTCACATTATTCACAGTAGCCACATGATGGATTCACATTGTATTGTACTTTCGGGTCAGTATATTCATATTCTCCTCCGTAAACATACTAGCCAGTGGTTTTTTTGTTCTTAATTAGTCTCAGGTTCGGTGGGGCAATCGACGTAAGGTAAGATAAGTTCAAGGTAGGTCGCGCCATGGTGCATCAGTATATATGTGGGCAAGATACTCTAATATCATGTAAACTAATAAGATAATTTTGTTGCACACATAATCAATGTATTGCTTGAGATTAACAGAGGTACATGTGCATGCAAACATTTTGAAAAAAAGTTTAGGGCATGCAACTATATGATGTATACATAATTGAGAGTGATTAACTTATTATACTCATGATTTTCTTCCATAAAAACTCATACTTCAATTACGTTACTTAAGTTGCATTTTCCTTCAAGTTTCTATTATCATTTTATAATGTTTATGATATCTTAAAAATCTAAATAGCTACAAGATACATAAATATATTCTGAAGCATCTAAGTTATATCACTTGTCCCTACAAACTTTAAAATAAATCTAGCCGCGCAAATACGTGGACCACCATGCTAGTTTTAACTAATAGATAACCTTCCTAATTAACTAATCCATATACAAAGAAACTAATCAACTATTTAGGAAAATAAATTTTCTTAATTAACTAATAGATAATCTTCATAACTAATAAAAAAATCTTTCTAATTAGCTAATCCTGATGCTACAGTATCCAGTATTGTTTATGCAAGTAAATAGCACGTAACACTCCACTTTAATCACATCACTTTATCTTTTTTTAAGAGAAAACCAAGAAATTCAGTTAACAAGAAAGGTTCAGGTTACAATCAGTATGCAAGCTGGCGCACAAGGAACTGCGCACACATGTTGAGCCATTCGCCCCCGTCTCACTAGCACAAGTCCATCGAGCGCAACAGTGTGCATCCTTATTAGTACCCCCGGTGAACTAAAACAACATTAAAAATAGCAAAACCTGAACGAAACTCTCGGACTTCATTAACAACGGAAGCGGTCGCATGACGTAAAGGTTTCTGTGTGTTCCATACGTTGAACAAGGTCTGGCCATCCATCTCCATAGTCACTCTTTGGAGTAATCTCGACGACGAGCCAGACAGACGCCATCTCGCATCCAGTGTAAACTTTACATCAGCCTTCGAGAAATCCACCCGAATGTCGCGCCGCACCACCTATTCCGGCTTTCCCTAAAGATACTGTAATTGCACCACCTGTGTTCACCTTAACCCGGGTGTTTTGCGGTGGACTCCATGCGCAATTCATATGGTTTGCTTGAGGCTCTTCACTATGATTCGGCTTCCAAACAAACGAACTGCCTAGGCCAATTTGAGCTGGAGATTGTAGAACAGCTGAAGCGCTACACGCCAATTGAACCAGACCTCCAAGCATCCATCGACTTGATACGAGTAAAAATATTGTCAGTCTCAGTACAGCCGAGCCGAGCCGAGCTGACAACCGCAACGGCATGCACCCTTCCTGCGTGTCGTCGCATGTAGCACGAGGCAGCGCATGAGTGCGGACGTGGGATCTGCGGGGCGCACGGTCAGCTTTTCCACCCGACGTCCGAAGCAGCTGCACCCAAAAGCGCCGAGCGCCCCAGCTCCCAACAGATCTACTTGCCGCCTCGCCCCCGAATGGTCGGTCCGCCTTCCCCGCGCAAGATTTTTAGCCGCGCGACGTGGCAAAGCTGTATATTTCTCGCCTGGATCGTGCCGTGCCACTTGTGGCTGATACTGATAGGTGCGGCGCTTGCCGGCGGCAATCGTGCCGAGGCGTACGAAATCGTGCGTGCGGATCAATTTGCCGCAGCCGTTGGGCGCTTTCGCGTCGGTTTTTGAGGAAATCCGGTACCCTGTGGGCGGCTGCGGCCGGGGCGGATGTGCCCAAGTTGGCACTTGGCAGCCTTTTCGGTGTCACCCTGCAGGCAGGCAGCTTCCTGACTCAACTTTTTTGACGGGTCTCCGATCCAGGGTCCTGCCCGCCTTTGAGTCTGGTCTTGGGAATGACACGAGATGATGGCTACTCAAGCCAGATAGGTCATTTCCAAATTCCAGCCCTCGAAAAAAACGTGCGCTTGTTGAAGTTACTTATAATTTGGATTTTCCTGCTAACTTTTGTTTGAAAAATTACACATTTAGAACTTATCAGAAATTCCAGTCCAATTTCCAACGAGTCGTCAAAAAGGTGGAATGTCAAGTACGAGCAGATCCACAGGGTGGTTTCATGATGCACAGGACATCCGGTCTAATGTCGTTTTACTTTATTAAAATTCACATATGAATAGATGTGCATCTTGCAATTTAAACTTAGTGATTTCAAACACATATCATAATATGAATGGTAAATTCAAATAATTTTATTATAGATCCACCGCTGATGTCAATGAATTCATATGACACCGTTCTCCTGTAAGTAAGTTGTTAGGAATGTTCTCCGTGAGAATGGTAACAGAAAATGAGCTCAAGCTTTCTTCCTCATCACTGGAGGAATGGAGTCGGCAAATTTCCCAGCAGCATCCTGCTGGAGAAATGAGGTCCATTACCGGCCCATTAAAGTCCACATATTCGCATTATTGACCCACTAATCTAACACTTTGCCATCTTGGTTTTTTGAATCACCGGTAAAAACTAGTGAGAGGTACCCTAAAAGGCATCTCAGGAAGACCAGAAAAATAGGTAGCCAGTGATGCAGAGGAAACAAAAGGGTTAACCGCAATCTGCAAGTCCAACGGAACAGGATGCCCTTCTTGTCCTGCTTGTTCACTTCAGTACACCACGCAGCAAAAGTAGATGCGACGCCCTCCAAAAATTGCTCTATATATACACAACACAACCCGAGCCAAGCCCACCCTCATCATAACTCGTAGAGCCAGGCAAGACAAAGCCAAGAGGCCACAACAAAGCCACCGTCCCCTACTCCCATTGATCCGCTCGTACGCAGGGGAGTAGGCGGCCGCCGGCAAGAAGGCATGGGGAACAGACTGCGTTGTTGCCTGGCCTGCATGCTTCCCTGCGGCGCCCTGGACGTCGTCCGCGTCGTGCACCTCAGCGGCCACGTCGACGAGTTCACCTGCCCGCTCACCGCGGCCGACGTCCTCGCCGCGCACCCCAACCACGCGCTCACCGTCGCGTGGTCCGCCGGCGCAGCCAGGAAGATCGTCATCGTGTCGCCCGACTCGGAGCTCAAGCGCGGTCGCATCTACTTCCTCATCCCCTCGGCGTGCTCCGCGCCGGCGGCCCAGATGAAGAGGCGCAAGAACCGCGCGTGCGGCCCCGAGAAGAAGCGCCACGGAGACGGCCTCGGCCACCGCAAGGGCGGCGCCGCGGTGGCCGCGGCGAGCACAGCGGAGCAGGACAACTACCTGAGGGAGCTACTGTCGGAGAAGAGGGAGCCGAGCCACAGGAGGCGGCGCAGCGGCGCCCGCGCCGGCGTGTGGCGACCGCGGCTGGAGAGCATAGCGGAGGAGCTCTCAGACTAGTGCTTGACGAGATTCCTTTTCTTTTCCCTATCTTCCGTTGTGAATATGAACGATTGATGAGGACGCATTTTGGGTTCTGTCTTCAGGGGTTGAGCGCGGGGGAAATTGGAAAAAAAAAATGATCGTAGGATCCAAGTTGTACATACAGAATTTAGACTGAGCTCATCGTTGATTATTTGATTTGTTTATTTGCGAGTTGTTGGACATTGTTCTGTTTGTTTGTTCTGAGTGCTGGAACTCTCGTTACGGATGACGTTCTCAACCAAATTCAAATCCTCTGGCATGCAAACTGAACAGCTTGCTCAAGCTTAGCATGCCTTTGAAATTGGTATTGGGAATGACCAGTACACGGTATACATTTGTTAGACGCATGGGATATTTCTAATTGATTAATCAAGATATGGCCTTGACGGACAATTATGTGCCTAATAATATATCTATTTGTATTTAAAATTGATTATAAAAATTTTGTTTACCCAAATTATGGGGTTGAATTGTCGTAGGGGTAAAATGCCACTCGAATTTAGGGCTACCTGGTTCTCCCCCGAAATGTGTTGATGTTGGTTCAATGGCTCTGAGTGTTTACGGCTTATCTCCGGAACCGGGAACCTAGCTGATACTGGCGTTGTATGCGTGCAGTGTGCTGGCGATTGGAGGCCGCTTGGCTTCGACTGCAGCACGAGTTCAGCCGGAAGCAATGCTGGCAACGTGAATTCGCGAGAAGGGACAAGTGAAGGTAAATCACCTGTCCTCAAATACTTCTCAGGATTCAGGGAAAAAATGACTTTTGTCCCTTTTGAATACAATCGACCTAGAGGAACACGAGCATCGCTGTACAAATCAATCTATAGACTATAGTGAGAGAGGGAAAATAACTGTACATGTTGATCGGTCTTAATGCTGTTCTCGCCGGCTCTGACTCCTGGAAGAACAAATCAATCTCGCACAGAAGTCTCTGCTGCTCCATTTGACCGCGCACGAGCCTGCACACCAATTCAGCGTCATGCCAAAGAGCAACACACGCACGTCGTCGGTGCTTCTCGCCGCCTTTTCAGCCTCTTGCTCTGACAACTGCGCCTTCAAACTTCCCTCTTAGACATGTCTTCTGCAGACCTGCATCGTGATATAACAAAGTTAGCCCGGAGGGAAGCAATAATATGTGTTTTCAGTTTTAGTACGAAGTCGGCGCTGTGGTTCCCTTGCAACAAGAAAGCCAAATCTGCAAGAGCTACGGTAAGGTTGCAAGGACATCCATTCAGATTCAAATACATACCACCTAAGCATTCAAAGGAATCATCATTTTTCCCTCCAAGTAGGACCCACATCTTCTATTATCTTGCTAAAACAGAGTTAAAGGAAGAGTTAAAGGAAGTAACCATATTAACTCTTTAAGGGTAAGAAATTCACACGTTAATCGGTGCAAAGGAGAAAGATCTACATTGTCGATCGTGGTGGGTCCAAATTATAACGAAGTAGATTAAAATAAAGATTTCATATCAAGTACAATAAAAATAAAATACAATCAACAATTTGATTTCCACACGAATTCTTAAGTGAAATAGTCTATATCAAGTACAATAAAATTAAAATTCGTAATAAAAATAAAATAAAATCAGCAATTTGATTTCCACATGAATTCCTAAGTAAAAGAGTCTATATCAAGTACAAAAATCTAAAATTTAGAATAAAAATAAAACAAAAATATATAATTAATTTACATATGAATTCCCAAGTAAAATCCATAAATAATTATAATTCATAGTAAAAAAACATTAGCAATTAGATTTGTATAAGAAATTCAACAAAAAAACTGAATTTCAGAATAAACAATAAAATAAAATTCGCAATTTGATTTTGATACTATATACAAAAAAATATGATTTGGAATAAAAATTAAACAATAATGGCAATTAGATTTGTATACGAAATCCAACAAAAAATTTACTAAAATTCAGACCAAAAATAAAATAAAATAAAATAAGCAATTTGATTTCAATACGAATTCCAAAGTAAAATCCCTAAATTTAGATTCGGATACGAACTCCAAGAAAAAGAGCTAAAATTTGGATTTTTTTTGCAATTTGATTTCCATAAAAAATAAAACAGACATGCCAACATTAGTGAAGATGGGAGGTCACCGTGGTTATTTAGGAAGCCATAACGTTGAGTTGGCTAACGTTGAAAAAGAGGAGCGACCGACACGAGAGAAGAGGACATCAAACATGTATAACATCATGCATGTGTATGTACATGCATGCATCTCCGTATAAATAGAAGCGTGGGCATACAGAGGCAGAGGAGCACAAAACTTGGAGTAGAGATGGCACAACTGTAGAGAATATGCTCGGGGTCACCGAAGAGAGCGTGACATGTGTCCCCAGCTGAGATCAGCGATGGTTGCAAGTGCATGCATATTGATGTTGCAATGGTCAGTGATAGACCACGGAGGACCTGATTTGGCTCGATCTTTTGATGAGAATGTACATTCGGTAGAAATCATTCAACTCTCACGATTCTGGCTACGAACTCGCAAGGCTCGAAACCACGCAATCGCTGAACTGCTCGATAAGTCGTTATTAACCATGCACAAATACTCGGATGACTTGATCACGAAGATCAATTCCTGCATACACCTTAAAAGCACACAAGAACAAGATAGATAAGCAATCTGAAATTATTTATAGGAATTGAAATTGTATTGATAAGTGGGGTTCTGAAGACAATATCGTTGTTGATCTCGCCGAACAAGAGGACAAAGTATAAAGTAGTAAAGCTAAACTTCAATCAATAAAACCCCAGGAAAACTATAGGGGCGCAGTGACGAGGATTAAAACCCCTGTGTATTACTTTAGTACATAAAGAGAGACCATACGTCTTCGTGGTCGTAACTGTGGATATCGTGAGGATATGTGCACGATCTTAGAATGATGAGTCAATTGGCAATTGCTTTGTTGGTTTGCAAAATCTCGCGTTTTCGGGTTTGCTCCAGTGCTGTCAGGTCACTGGCGGTTAGACCGGCCAGGTCGCCGGTCCGACCGGCCAGTGGAAAGGTCTGACCGGCCATGCTGGCCGGTCCGACCGCCAAATTGTGTTGATGGAATTTGGGGCTAGGCCAAAAATAGGTTGTGTAGGCAAGTGAGGGGAGTCTCCTGGATGTGGTCATATAATTTTTGGAGCTCCCAGTCAAAAGTTCTATTCATTTGAAAATTCCAGAAGGTTTCGGATTTTCGAGATGGAATTTTGGTTGTTATTTCGGCGGTCCGACCGCCGTTATGGAATCGGTCCGACCGCCTGAAATCGGTCGGACCGGTCGTGTGTGAAGGCGGTCGATCACGATCACTTGAAGGTGAGCCTTCTTGGCATTGATGTGTTTTGATTGTGTTTATTGTATGAACTTCAATGCTTTATTGTTGCATATTGCATTGTGGAACTAACGTGGGTCAAGTTGTGAAGAACTTGTTCCCGGAGACGATTTGTTTGTCTATTGTTGTGCAGGTGGCTTGCAGGTCAACGACATCAACGGTGAGGTGGATCGGGACTACGCTTGGAGAGCTGAGGTCCAAAACGATCATGGATGCAGGGTGAGGTAGTGTGACTCAAGCATGGTGCAGAATGAGCAAGATGGATCGAACGGGTAGTTCGGTACAGCTGGTTGGATCAGGCGGTGCGAAAGTCGGTGCAAGTCCCTGGGAGGTTCAGATGGGATTCGGACGGGAGGGACTTGGCGACGTGATAAGAGCCGCTGATCAACCTACACGTGGTGAAGCAGGCGATTGCTTCAACAGTTTATTGTGTGTGTGGGTCCCATGTGTGAGTGGGTCCCAAAAGTGAAACCCTAGGCCTCTCCTATAAATAGAAAGGGGGGAGATGTAAAACCTCTTGAAGCATTTGGACCCCTCTTCCTTTTTCTAGGGTTTGGAGAGGAGAGAAGAGGAGAGGAGAGGAGAGGTTAGGGTTTGGAGAGATTGTGTGTGCTCTTTGTTGAGCTCTTGTCCTCCTTGTTGGAGTGGCTTTGTAAGCATCTTGTGAGATCAATCAATCTTGTGATGCTTGCTTGAAAGATCAATTGTCTCCTTTGTGTTCTTCTCTCTTTTGGATGATTTTGGTGCTTCCTTGATTCAAGGGTTTTTGCTTGGTCTCTTGACCTATTTTGTCTTACTTTGATGTGTGGGAATACTCCTAGAATCATCTAGATCATCAACCCCCGCAAGCAAGTCTTGAATCAAAGATTTTCGTATTTCTAGGGTTTGTGCACTTCTTTGGTAAAACATTGAGAGATCGATTCTACGAAGTGGATCTGAAAGATCGTCGCTAGAAATAGGTCTCTAATATCCTTAGGGAGGTGTGCTCCGAATTTGGTCAAGTTTCATTGGTTGAATCAAAAGTTAGACAAAATTTCGTTTTGGAGTTGGGCTTGGCATTTCGGTTCTGGACTAAATCGGTCGGACCGATTTTTATACGGCGGTCGATCGCCAAAGATTCAGATCGCCCATTGACTACCGGGTCGAACCGATTCAAATCGGTCGGACCGCTCCGATCACGGCCGACCGCCCGTGTCCGTAATGTACGGTGAGTTTAATTCTCCATATTTGTATCTTGTGGTTAAGAGGGTTATCGAATTCAGCACAAGGCTTCCTCTCGGCGCCATCGATCTTCTTAGCTTTCATAGCTAAAGGAGTAAAGTTCGTGTTGAATTTGATTAAGGCTGGAAATTTGAGAAAGCGCCTATTCACCCCCCTAGTCGCCTTTACGGTCCTACAAGAACCCCTAAGGCTAACGACCTCACTGGTCGTAAGGATTTCAGAGGTTACATAATAAATATCGTTGCCAGACAAGGTCTTGTACCTAGTCCCCGGCCAGTTAACTCCTCGTAAAGCTATGAACTGATATCTAGATCTGAATCCAGGTATATCCTTTACCGTGCGATGAATGGAACACATGTTGTATACTCCATACCACATGACGTTACGTAATCCTAAGACACTGACTGCCACATGGTTGAATGTTTCACCGATATTTAAACCGTACAACAGTTGATATTTTAATCAACTGACACTTCCCTCCGACCAGACGCAACGCTTCGCACAGGGGTCTTCTCCAGTAACAACTGCCACATCTTTGGAAGCTATTTAAAGACGGAGCATGGAAAGATCAAGGGGGCGAAAAAGAAGAGATCAGACTCTAGTGACTCTTTTGATATTAGATTCATGTTCTAGATCTATTTCAGTAGCACAACAAACACCGTACTCAGTGTACTCAGGAGAAGTCATTCACCTGATCATAGGCATTCTTTGTAAACAGCCAGTTCATAGTAATAAAGAGCGACCTCATTCCCTTCCAGGAGATACACATCATTTTCCTCTATTTCTATATTTTTATAAGATCAGTGATTCGATCGTCGACAGTTGGCGCCGTCCGTGGGAAAGAAGTTGTAAATTTTCTGAAGAAATTCTTCGCACATCAAATACTCACCCCGTTCCACATAATCACTCATGCGACTATGGCAGGGAGTTGGGACGAGGAGAACTGGTTCGACTTGGACGACTACTCCAACCTCGACATGGAGGGATGCATCCGCGCCATGGATGAGAACGGGATATCGTCATCCTCCTCCTCTGCAGATTCGCATGTCATAGATATCAACGAAATCGGACGGATGGAGGAAAATGCACCACAAGTTGTGCTTCCAGACGGACATGTCATTCCGACCAGTTCGGAATGTCCAAAGATCTCTCCAAGCCCGGTCCTTCTGACCGGCGAAAAAGGTGACAAAACTTTAGCCCCGCAATCCGAGAATCAGTATACTCTCGATATGATCATGGCTGACAGGTATTCACCAACATCTTTTGGAAATTCCAAGAGCCAACCGACATCTGGTAACAGTGTCGATGAAACCCCCACTGGCTATAGGCCAAGTGAAGATGATAAGACTCAGCATACGATCGGTGATTCACCGGATCAGGTTGAGTCCACCCCAAAGGCCCCAGGAGGTGCTAATTTCCAACCTGTCTCTATCGTGGAAACTTCTGGTAGAGGCACTGGAAGGCTCTCCACTGGTTATAGTCGAAGCTCTTCGGAAGATCGCTTCTGGAAGCACGAGGTCAATGCGATCGAAAATACGGATCAAAATATCGTGTACGGTCTTGCATACACTACCTCACCACCACATATTGGTGGAAATAGCACGGGCAATCAAGCACCAAATACCAGAGGTAACAAAACTGATAGACGTCCATCAGTTAATTCGTCTGGTTCTACCCCACCTAGAGTAATGGGTCGGATGAGACCAAACACAAGGTCGGGGGAAGGTTCAGATCTATGAACACATACAACTACTATGAATCCTCCAAGACCTTCAGTAACGGTACAGAACCTACAGTGTGTTCAAAGTATTTTAAATAACGCTGACCCTACTCTAGCAGATGCTCCAGGTTTTATCCAACTTGTAGGTCAGGTATCAGAGATCCTCCAGCAAACTATGCAGCGTACGGAAGCGTACCGGGAACAAAGGAGCTCACGAAGTTAAACTATGACTTCATCCCAACATTCCTCCCTCAGTAGAGGGCAGCACGATCGGGTTGGGGATCAGTCGATACCAAGACCTCTTCGACGATTCCGACCAAGGAGTCACGAAAGAAGAAGGCTATCAAACATCCACTCCTTCTCCTCGTCGAGAGGATCAATCGCTTGCCCTGATGATCTCCGACATCGTCTAGGCCAAGCAGGTGGTCGGAGGCGTCATCCTAACGTCCACGACCAAATCGGAACAACAAAGCCCTGGTATTCCAATTTGAGAAACCGGTCTCTGACCGATTACAATCCGCAC
Source organism: Hsuehochloa calcarea (assembly GCA_036346395.1). Classification (NCBI taxonomy): domain Eukaryota; kingdom Viridiplantae; phylum Streptophyta; class Magnoliopsida; order Poales; family Poaceae; genus Hsuehochloa; species Hsuehochloa calcarea. The sequence continues at coordinate 19,313,025 of CM070601.1, read as the reverse complement.
CCTTCCAAAGAAGGCGCTATGAATCAATCACAGGCTGTCGAGCTTTCTCTACAGGGGTCCAAGCTATACGTTGGCCCAACAGGCTTCGACCTGCCAATATGGACAAGTTCAATGGGACCCAGAACCCGTTATAATTTCTCCAAATCTATACCACTGTCATCAGAGCTGCTGGTGGTGACGAAAATATGATGGCAAACTATCTACCTACAGTACTTGAAAGGTCTGTCCGATCATGGTTGCTCAACCAACCGGTCGGGTCAATCTATACTTGGGAGCAACTTTGCGACCTCCTGATTGTAAATTTCCAGGGTACATACGATCGTCCTGGAAAGGAGGATGGACTTCATCGAATCTGGCAAGAACCTAATGAGACTCTTCGTCAATACATCAAAAGGTTCAGTCAGGTTCATAATTCAATACCAGAGACCGCATAATCTTCTGTTATTCAAGCTTTCAAGACAGGTCTAAGGAATCGACGGTTTACGAAAGACATCGCTATGAATCCTCCACAAATGATTGTTGAACTTTTTGACATGGCCAACAAATACGCAGCCGCTAGCGAAGCGATTGAGTGGAGCGAGGCTATTGATCGGAAGGATAAAACCCCTCGACCTGACTTGGAAAAGTCAGAAAAGAAACACAAGAAGGCTCTCAAGAAGAAGAAACACCGCAAGCCCGATGATAAAGAAGTCCTTGCGGTTCCTAACAAGTTTACCAAGGGTAAGAAAGATTACACCGGTCGAGGCAAAACAAAAGTTCCGACCGATGGATATAAAAAGAACAAGAAGTGGTGTCAACTTCACCAATAGGCAGGGCATGACTTGCGCACCTATCGATTCTGGCAAAAGAAACTGGAGGATTACTATGCAGGTAAAGGCCTACTCCCCTCGATATAAGAACTAGGGGAAGCAAGTTCCAAGAAGGACAAGGATGACGACGACTAGATGGAATACCAGGAGCCTCAACATACAGTCGACATGATTTTCAGAGGATCCTCCTTGTATGATTCACGAGGTCACCTGAAGGCCGTGGAGAGAGAGGTCAACCTTGCAGAGTCCTCGATCGCCATCAAGCTATCAAGGTGGTCGTAAATAGTAATCTCCTTCAGCAAAGAAGACTACCCCATCCCGTCGGCTTGACCAGGTAGGTTCCCTATTATAGTTGAACCTACTGTTAACAATTGCAAAGTTAATCGAGTCTTAATAGATAGAGGTGGTTCTTTAAATATTTTATTTGCGGGAGCATTAGTGGAAATGCAAGTTCCCATATCTAAGGTAAAACCAGTGAAGTATGCTTTCCACGATATAGTCCCTGGTTCTATTGCAAAATCGATAGGGCAGGTGTCCTTACCGGTTACGTTCGGAAGGCCTGACAACTTCCGAACAGAGAATGTTTCATTTGATGTGGTCGATTTTGAAACCGCATATAATGGAATCCTTGGTCGTCCGGCTCTAGCAAATTTCCTGATAGCCATGCACTACGGTTATTAGAATCTAAAGATGCTAGGACCAAAAGGAGTCATCATGGTTCGAGGAGATCAAAAAATGACTTATGCATGTGATCGGTAGTCTTTAGAACTGGTCGATGCACTCCCGGCCAGAGAATTTGACTCATCTGGAATGCAGGTCAAGCGCTGCAGACCAAAGATGACACCAAAACCATTCGACCAGACAAAGGAAGCACCACTCGACAAATGCATTTATCTGGAAAACACCAAGTTGTCACATGGGTCAGGAAACACTAACGTGTTTATCCCAAAGGTGCTGGTCGGAGTAGGGCTCAACCTCAAATAGGAAGAGTCGCTCGTCTCCTTCCTCCGAGCAAACCAGACGTATTCGCCTGGCAGGCGTCCGACATGCCCAGAGTCCCCAGGGAGGGGATCAAGCACAGGCTAGCTCTCCAGCCTGAGAAAAAACCGGTCAAGCAGAAGCTAAGACGTTTTGCACCTGGTCGAAAGGAAGCAATCCAGTCGGAGTTGACAAGCTCCTCAAGACTGGGTTTATTCGTGAAGTTAATCACCCTCAGTGGCTCGCTAACCCTGTAATGGTTAGAAAGAGTAATGGGAAGTGTCGAATGTGTATTGATTTCATAGATCTTAATAAAAGCTTGTCCAAAGGATGATTTTCCCCTTCTTCAAATTGACCAACTTGTAGACTCTACTTCCGGGTGTGAGTTATTAAGTTTTTTAGATGCGTATTCAGGGTACCACCATATCAATATGAGTAAAGAAGATGAGAAGAAAACTTCATTCATCACTCCATATGGCACTTACTGCTATGTTAAGATGCCTTTTGGACTCAAAAATGTTGGTGCAACTTTTGAAAGGTTGATGCAGAAAACCTTTAATCCACAGATAGGTCAAAATCTAGAAGCCTATGTTGATGATCTGGTTGTGAAGAGCATCAATGCTGGAGATCATATTCTCGACTTACAAGAGACTTTCAACAACTTGAGAAGGCATAACCTCAAGTTAATTCTGGAAAAATATGTGTTCGAGTTTCGCGAGAAAACTTCTCGCTTTCTTAGTTTCGGCTAGAGGTATCGAAGCAAATCCTGCAAAAATATCTGCCATCAACTAGATGCACCCCCGACCACGAAGAAAGAAGTTCAAAAACTAACCGGTTGTATGGTAGCGCTAAGTCATTTCATAGTAAGGTTAGATGAAAATTGATTACCTTTCTTTAAAATTCTTCAAAAGCATGGAAGTTTCGAATGGACTAAGGAAGCAAACGATACATTTGAAAAACTTAAAGAGTACCTTACTATTACCCCGGTCTTAGTCTCTCCAAGACCAGAAGAACCATTTCTAATTTACATGGTTGCAACGCCACAAGCTATCAGCGATGTATTGGTCGTAGAACGTGAAAACGTCCAATAACCAGTATATTACGTAAGCGAAGTCTTACATGGACCAAAGGAAAGATGCCCACAGGTACAAAAGCTGCTCTATGGTCACCTTATGGCTTCAAGGAAACTAAGGTATTACTTTCAGCCCACAAAGTGGTCGTACCTACCGGATATCCCCTTAGTCAAGTCCTTGAAAATAGGAATCGTCAGGACGAATAGCAAAATGGGCAATTGAACGAGGGACGTTCGACCTCCATTTCATCTCACGAACATCAATAAAGTCTCAGGCAATAGGAGAATTCGTTGTCGAATGGACAAACCCTGAACCTAAACAAGAACCCGAGTATGAACACCATGATGAGTGGACTATATACTTTGAGGTTCCTTGATGCTCAAAGGATCGAGGGCTGGAATCGTCTTGATATCCCCTACTGGCGAACACATCAAGAACGCCATCCAGTTTAACTTTCTTGCTACGAACAATGTAGCAAATAATAAAGGTTTAATGGCAGGACTTCGAGCAGCTCGTTTGCTCGGGATTCGCAAATTACTAGTGAAAGACGATTCTCAACTAGTAGGGAATCAAGTGGGGGAAAGAGTATCAATGCTTAAGTACCAAGATGTCATCTTATCTGGCGGAAGTATTTAAACTCGAAAAGCACTTCTTCGGTTTCCAGATCCAACATATTCCTAGAAAGAAAAACTTTCTGGTAGACCAGTTGGCACGGATGGCCTCCACCAGGTCCACCTTCCCGCCGGAGTTTTTCTCGAGCAACTCGATTCACTCTCGGTGGTCGAGCATTCTGAGGACATAAATGTTTCACATCAGGTCGTACAAATCGATTATGTTAACATAGATGCTCCACAGATCGGTAACGATCAGGGTAGAGATTGGATGACATCGATCTACAATTATTTTCAGCATGACATAATTCCAGAAGATAATGTAGAGGCTGATCGTATAGCTCGAAAAGCCAAATCATACACTCTCATTGAACGTACTTTGTATAAACGGGGATCTCACGGAGTGTTGATGAGATGCATATCTCAATCGGATGGCATTAAGTTGCTAACCGAAATTCATGGAGGAGTCTATGGAGCACATCATTCCTATAGAACACTGGTCGGTAAAGCCTTCAGGCAAGGATACTACTGGCCAATTGCCCTTCATGATGCAAAAGAGCTTGTGACGAAGTGTGTACAATGTCAGTTTCATAGCCGACAAATACATCAGTCGGCATAAGCTTTGCAAACAATTCCTCTTTCTTGGTCTTTTGTAACCTAGGGACTAGACATTCTGGGACCTTTCCTAAGAGCACATGGGGCTTCGAATTCATTTTCGTCATGATTGACATGTTTACAAAATTGATCGAGACCGAGCTAGTTGTTAAAACTACAACTGAGGCCGCTAAGAGATTTCTTACAAAAAATGTGATCACACGATTTGGTGTAACCAGTCGTATAATCACAGACAACGGTACCCAGTTTTCAAGCGGTAATTTCCAGGAATTCTGCGATGAACTTGGTATCAAAGTCCATTTCACTTTTGTTGCTCACCCACAGAGCAACATGTAGTTGAGCGTGACAATGGTATCATAATGTAGGGAATCAAACGTTGAGTGTTCGACCAGTTAATAAAACGATCAGGAGCTTGGATTCAAGAACTTCCTTATGTTCTATGGGCCGTTCGAACCACGACCAATCGTGCGACCGGTGAAACGCCATTCTTCTTAGTTTATGGAGTTGAAGCCATGCTTCCTCCAGAACTAAGACTTGGCTCTGCTCGAACCGATTGTTTCAATGTAAAAAATCAAGATGAATGACGACTCGATGATATCAATTTCCTTAAAGAACGACGAAACCAAGCCTTAATAAGATCAGCAATCTATCAACAAGCCATGCGAAGGTACCACAGTCGTAAGGTGCAACCTCGTAGCTTAGTTGTAGGTGATGTGGTTCTCAGTAAAATTTAGAGCCAAGCAAATCGCAATAAACTTTATCTCAAGTGGGAAGGTCCATACACTGTGGTCGAAGTCACCCAACTAGGCTAGGTAGGCTTAGCCATGTCTAATGGAAGGGTTTTGTCTAATTTTTAGAACATTGATCAATTACGTAAGTTCTTTGTTTAAATTCTCTTTTATTTCTTTTATTTTAAATAAAGATTAATCAATCCCTTAAATTCTCACAACAAGTGATGTTATTTATATGTCTGTACCTAACTCTGGTCGTCTAACGATTCACATGCTTAAGATTATGAAGATTATATTTATTCATTTCAAAATTTTGTTCTACTCTTGTTTGGCTACTGGTCGGGACACAGAAAACCTCCTAGTCGAAGTCTCTCTTTCTCCGCATGTGGTCCTGCCCACTTGAAGGAGCTTCCTAGCGACGGTCCTTTTCCTACGATCCTCACTGCCAGTCGGACTAGAGCATGAGCACGTATTGCGAAATATATTTTATATCTTCATTTCTTAGCAGTCATTCCGATCAGTGTTGAGTATTGCATAGAAATAAAACCACTTATCGTTTATTGCATATTTTCTTTCTCATCAAAGAAATACTTTTTCTTCCAACCATATATTGTTTTAGTAAGTACTTTGATTATGAAAAATAGATTTACAACTAGTCGAAACCAGACATTGGTTCCGACCAAAGAAGTTTCCTAGTATTACTATGATCAGTTTTTCAAACAATCAGTACATACTTTCTAGCATTGGTTGAGACTTAAGTTCGTATTCTTGGCCTACTGATTATATAGTAAAGTTCTTCTACTATAAAACAGTCGGGGGCTAGGTAATATATGAATATTTCATAAGTCGACCGGATAAACAAAAGATTTCATTGATGAAAGAAAGGTTAGTTTTACATTTTTATAATTCTTACATTACAATTCCCTACTACTAGAAATCGCCCAACTAATCACTACTTGACGGAGATCCGACCTCCATTTCCTCTGCAAACTTGTCTCTAAGAGGTCTTATTTCCTTGAGAAACATGGTCGCCTCTTCAGGCAAGCAGTTGAAATCCTCTTCAACAGCTTGAAGATTGGTGGAGGGGTCAGAAGCCTTCAGTTTTGCCAAAGCAAAACTAACTCCGCTAGCTATGGATTCTTTCATTGACCAGCGTAGTTTTCTCTAGTAGTTTTGAGCAAGCAATTGAGATCCTCCAGAAGTTGGCCCAGGTAGTTCATCTTCTCTGTTGGATCTCTCAAGGAAGGAAAACTTGATCCTGATCCCATATCAAAGATCATTTTATTAAGCGAGCAAATCTTTTCATCAAGATTATACACTAGAGTTGCCTCCTTGTCTTGCTCAAATTACCAGTGCCTTTTTTGCTATGATCAACGCTTGATTTTGTTCTGCATAAACAAAACAAGTGTTAAGTAAAAAATATTTAGAAGAGATGTTAAGTCAAGATTACGACTAGTTATCTTCAATCTTCTTTTCACAAGTTTCTAAAACTTCTTTATTCCTGGTCGTCAAGAATGCGATCGACCGGTCTTTCGCTTGGCATTCTTCTTCAAGCTTTGTTATTTTGGCTTCTTTAGCCACGTCTTCTTATTTTATTTTCTCCAAATCTATCAAATATGATAAGGGAATAATTAAAAGAAGAAAAACAGAGTCACGGAGAAGAAAACAGGTTAAGTAGAAAGTTCTTACTTTCTAGTTTAGAATATTTTTGCTCTAGGGTCTTTATTCGCTGGGTCAGTCCTTCGACCAAAGCAAAGTTCTCGACCATGTGCTACAAAGATAGCATTCTTCTTTAAGTTTCCTATAAACTTTAAGAGGCACCAGGGAAATGGTTGTAGATACTTACCTGAATTGCCACATCGTTATATTTGACAAAAATATCATCAGGACTCATCTTGGCTTGACGGTCCGATATTTCCTCCCAAACGACATCAAGCTCCTTATCCTAGATAAATCGAGGGGAAAAAGGGAACTTGTTAGTTTGAGAGGGAGTGCTTACAGAAGTCGGTACCTGTTGAGGATCTTTAGGGATTTCTACCTCAACCGATGGGGTTATAATCACCATAGGATCCTGATCAAGTTCCAACACTGATACTCGCTCGGGGGCTATCTCGACCATTTTCTCCTCCAGAGACTCTAACCTGAGGGAAGCTCTGGTCGGAGACGTCCTCGACCATTTGATCTTCTGGTATGTTCTGATCGGAAATGACCGGAACACCAGAAAATCTGCACAAAATAAAGAGAGAAAGTTCATAAGTTCAAGATCACCAACCACATTTAAGGTGTGCACTCATATGAATACTTAATTTGTACATACCTAATCGATTTTTTGGTCTTACCTTGAAGCGCGCTGGTTTAAAGTCAGTAGCGCTCGCTTTCCTTTCCTTTTCAACCAATTTCACAAGTTCTGAACTGGTAGGGTTGGTTGTGCCATTTACATTCTCCAACAAGGGACCAAAAGTAATATTCTCACCAGTTGGTCAAGAATAAAGTCCCTGGTCGTTGGATCAGAGGGTGTAAACTCGTTGGTCTCCAAAACAGTTGCTTCAACAGTAACTGGCAAACATGACTCAATGATTATCGCCTAAATTAACAAACAAAGTTAGTCAGGTGATGAACATGCTTCATCTAGCAATAAATATTTTTATTTTTTCGGTTACCTACCTCTACGAGACCACTGTCTTGAGTGATAGTAGGAATGGTCCGATTGTTAGTAGACTCACACGTTTCAGTGGCCTCGTTGATCCTAAGTTCGACCGACTACATACCAAAGAGGATTTTAGGTAAAACCGATCGGAAAATATTAGAAAGATGAAAAGTAGTTGACATTCTTACCAAAAGCCTTTCAGCCCTCTCTAAGATCAGAGGGAAGTCGGCCTTTTCGCCAGGCGCTCCGGCGCAGATCATCTTGATCCGACTCCTGATCTCATCAGGAGATAAGGCTGCAATAATAATTGAAAGATTTTAGTATTACAAAAGCAATCAACTAGCAAGGTAAACTGATCGGAATCCTTTAGAATTTACCTTCTCTGGAGTCCTTGATCGCATCGTCACGACCAATGTACCAGAGCATCGCATGAGCTCTGGCCTTCAAGGGACTAATCCGATGCATGGAAAAGTCCGTCACCACATGGTAGGAGGTTAACCTCCTGACATTAAGGAGATGAATGGCTTCGACACATCTCCCTACTTTTCCCTCCTTCTTTGAGGAGGAGCGCCATCGCGGATTCTCGACTGCCTTTCTAACGCTGTAGTAAAGGCCGTCTTGCTGCGTGATCTTCGTATAAAATCAGCTTTTCTTCCATGATGACCACGAGGATTTTGAGTACACGGTAATGTACTAATCAGCCTTTCCGTCATGGAGACGCAAGGTACACTCTCCGGCTGTACCAGTTGTTTTCTTCGTATTCGCCATCCTGTAGTAGTACTTGAAAAGTTCCAGAGATGCAGGAATCCCCAAGTACGCTTCGCAGAGATAGACAAAGATAGTAAGGTTGGCGATGGAATTGGGGGGGGGGCAAGATTAACCAGTTGTACTCCATAATATTCCAATACTTGGGAAAAGAAGGAGTGAACTGGGTGCCTAAAACCGCATTCGATGTATGCGAGAAAAACAAGAATCTCTCCATCTTCACCACTCGGGGAATACTCCCCGATAGCCGATCTCTAAGAAATCAGATTCATATCAAGTAGCAACCCAATCTTCTCCAGACTTTCTAGCTTCTTCTCACTCAAATCAAAATCGACTAGTTGGTGGTGAGATCCAACATGGTGGATTCTTTTGGATGAAGAAGTCACAGGTGGTCGGAGGCAATTTTTTCCTTTTGGAAGATGAAGAGGAAACAGAAGGCGTAAAAACCCTAATATCTAGTGCAAAGGGGTTTCTATAGCTGCAATTATCTAACCGCATTCGGAGTTAAGAGAAGTCCAAAGGATAAAAAATTTGACCAACGGACAGAAAAACTTCTCAAGTCCCAAGGCAGTTTCTCAACTTTAAAATGAATACATATCACTTCGAATGCCACGACATTTAATGGGGGGTCTGCCCGATATGATTTCGTCGGAAGAAAGTGTTCACACTACCAATTCATTTAAAGTTCGGGGGCTAGCTGACAAGGATTAAAATCCCTATGTATTACTTTAATACATAAAGAGAGACTATACATCTTCGTGGTCGTAACCCCTAAGGCTAACGACCTCACTGGTCGTAAGGATTTCAGAGGTTACATAATAAATATCATGGTCGGACAAGGTCTCGTATCTAGTCCCCGACCAGTTAACTGCTCGTAAAGCTATGAACTGATATCTGGATCTGAATCCAAGTATATCCTTTACCGTGTGATGAATGGAACACATGTTGTATACTCCATACCACGTGACGTTACATAATCCTAAGACACTGACTACCACATGGTTGAATGTTTCACCGACATTTAAATGGTACAATAGTTGATACTTTAATCAATTGACACCTCCCTCCGACCAGACACAACGCTTTGCACAGGCATATTCTCCAGCAATAATTGCCACATCTTTGGAAGCTATTTAAAGACAGAGCATGGAAGGATCAAGGGGCAAAAAAAAAGATCGGACTCTAGTGACTCTATTTCCATTAGATTCATGTTCTAGATCTATTTCAGTAGCACAGCAAACACCGTACTCAGTGTACTCAGGAGAAGTCCTTCACCTGATCATAGGCATTCTTTGTAAACATCCAGTTCATAGTAATAAAGAGCGGCCCCATTCCCTTCCAGGAGATGTGCATCATTTTCCTCTATTTTCATAAGATCGGTGATTCGATCGTCGACACGCAGCCATCTCAAATAGAGGGAAAGGGAGGGGTGGTGACACTGTTCAAGTGTGAATAGTGCTACATAAACAGTACCCAAAAACCTAGGTGGCCGGCCATATGGGCCACATGGGTTAAATCAGTCCATTCATTACATAACCCATGGGCTAACAATTGGTGACGCAGCACCATGGTATGTAGACGTAACACCATGGCATGTAGGCGTAGCTCAGATCATAGGAATAGAAGTATCTCGGTCCAATTAGGGAATATTACAGTGTAGTAGCTGAAAGTCCTATCGGAGAAGACGTGGTTGAAGTAGAGGATTCAGTGTAACGGGTCAAAGTGATTGTATCCTTAGGGTTAATGTCCTCATCAGTTAGCATTAAGCACTAATTGGGGATAAGTAGAAGACAACTATATCGTAAAGTATTGCATTGGAAGGGGTAGCAGCTGAGAGGGATTAATCAAGATTTGGACTTACTGTTGGAGGTTGAAGCAAAAAAAGTTATGATAGAGAGAAGAGATGAAAGCCACACAGTTTGGTAGGGCAGCTGGCTTGTGAGGGAAGATGAGTTCAAGGTAGGCTGTCCATGGTGCATTGGTGTATGTGTATGTAAAGTAATAAGATAATTTATAGCACACATAATTAATATATTGCTTGAGATTAAATAAAGATACATGTGCATGCATACAATATGGAAAAAAATAACTAACATAGTAAGAATATGAGCATAACTACATGAACTATGCATAATGAAGAGTGATTAGTTTCTAAGAATCCCAACAATTTATTATGCTAAATGATTTTCTTCTATCAAAGCACATACTTCAATTACGTTCCTTGTGTTGTAATTTCCTTCAAGCTTCTTTTGTGATTTCTAATGTTTAGGATATCTTAAATGGTCTAAATAGCCTACAAGATACGTAAATATATTCTGAAGCGTTTATACAAACTTTGAAACAAATTTAATCACACAAATACGTGGACCACCTTACTAGTTCTGTTAGAAAAATAGAAAAAGAAATGAAAGCCACCCAAGCTGGATGCAAGTGGCGATTTCAGCCCAACACAACCGATCCGCGAGCTGATGAGTTAATGAAACTGGTAATCACCATGTAGGATATTGTTATTTTATTATATTGAACTCGGATCCTTACTTTGAGTCAGTTCGTCAGGATTTTTGTTAGAATCGACTAACCCCCCTGCATTGAATGGACCTCAACCATCTGGAAGAATCCTTCGAACCGGCAAAACTCAAACATTGCAGATAGCCTATTATAACCCCACACTAGCTTTTCCAAAAAAAAACACCAAAGAGACAGCTCTTATCATAATTTTAAGTATGTAACAGCAAGGGAACATATGTAGCGCACTTTTGTGTACTTCCAATCATACCATTGTGAGAGAAGCATCTGACACTCCTAAAAGTAGGAAGCGTGGACCGCAGGATAACCTAAGGGATGATATTACACTCAAATATGAAGAATTATTTTCAATTTTCCATATGTCAGTGCTGTCAACAATACAGATCTAAAAATGTTTTACTCGCCATGAAAAGTATTCAGTAAAGTAAATTTATATTAGAAAATCAAAATAAATGATAGGCAACAAAGAATTAGATGCACTCTCGCAAAAAGAAGGAACTAATTAATGCAGATTGTGAACTTAGTGTCTTTTAAGAACAAAAAGATTAATTCCTTATTTGTCACTTGAAGTTGGTCGGGTCCCTAAAATGTCATCGCAAAACCGCTCCTCCTTTCATTATCATTAGATCTCAACTTTCATCCCGTTTTTGCCACACCACAATGTCAAATTGTGTGCAAAAAGACTTATTTACCCATTTTGCTCATGGGCTCGGTTGGGTTTGGTGTTGCGGGTTGGCTTGACTGTGTGCAAATAGAAGTGAACCCGAGGCATAGTGCCTCATCATCCTAACGAAGTAGGAGAGGATAGGCCGAGGCAAAGTTTTGCTTGGCAGGTCCTGACCTTGCAATCCATCTTTATATTGGAAAGTTGAAACTGAAAGTTGGCCACTTACCCATATAATAAACACACCCTATAATTAATCTATATGAATAATTATCCCAGTATGAATTACATAAAAGAAAAAAATTTAATACTTTACGAATAATTCATACTCATGTACGTCCATTCAATATATGCATGACATGTTAGTAAGAGCATTTTTTGCAACGTGTATTACACGTGTACGATTACTTGTATCAAAGAAATTATTCAATAAGGACGGTTGATGGATTCGGTGTTTGATATTACAAGTTCTATTACCACAAGTTTGTTTTCCACAAATAACAATTAACTATATTTTTGAAAATATTTTCACTAAAATATATCAATCCATGCAAAGCATTATATTTGCACCTTCTTTGTCCGATCTAGTTGAATTAAACAAATTGACAAGTAAAACCACCTACAAATAGATCCTACAGTTTTTGTTTTACGAAATAGCCATGACGTTATTGTATTTACATTGAAATGTATAAACTTCCAAGATATTAAAAGGCATTGACCCCACTGGAGCATGCAAATTATTTCCTTCACATATTTCAACCCTTTTCGCTTGCTGCCGTAGTTGGTGGTTCTATCATCTCGCTTCTATCCCATATGACTATCTTTAGCCAGAGGACAAATATGTCAATGCAAGTATGTCAAGAGTTGTTGTCATGGTGGTGTAGCCATATAGACATCCTACTTAGCGCTTGTTTAAATAGAGATGGATTATAATTAATTTTTTCGGATTGGAAGAGATTTTAATTCAAATCTTGAGTTAATCCAAAGAGATTGAGTCGAATTACAATGTATTCAAACAAACTCAGACAACTATGCATGCAAAGGTTTTTTTTACCCTTGCAAGTCAACCTTGATAAGGACAATACTACACACAAACACGGTGGCCATGCAAATGTGCAAACCCTATCACAATGGAGATGTGAGCATGTAATAATACCATGGGCCGGCAAAGGGAGAGAAAGATGATAGTGTGTGGGGTCTATAATATTATGGCAAAAATGGCTACAATACATTGTAAATTTGCAGTGCTACAGGACACTACAAAAACATGATTTTACTCGAGGACACTGCAAAATCGTGTGCATTTTACAAGAGGATACCACATCTATTATAATAATGTTATCATGAAATCGAGAAAGAATTGAGTGTGAAATGTCGAATACGCCCTTGACCGAAAATTTCAGAAAAAAATCCTCTCTCCCAAGTGTGCTCCCTGATCCATGGCCTCCATTCACTATTGTCTATCTTTACTATTATAAAAGAAGTATTTGATGGTGGTGGTGAGTCTGTCATCCACCTCTCCACCTTTTGAGTTGGTGAGATTTTTGTATAGATAGATATGTGCATACATACATATGTTACTATAATGATCTTTTATGGATAATTAAATTATCTACGTATGTGATTGGTGATAAGATTCTTTATGACTTATTGATAGGATACGAATTATGTATGCAACTTTTAGATGTATGGGCTATTACTTTATTATCGACGATCAAATCGCCGATCTTATGAATGTATAAATGAAAAGAGAAAATGACGCGTATCTTCTAGAAAGTAGTGAGACTGCTCTTTATTGCTTTGAACTGGCTATTACAAATGATGTATATAACTTAGACTAAAGACTAATTCGGGAGTACAAGGCTCTTGAGGGTGTCTCTCAAATGATCTTCACTGTTCCGGCCTCTCTAACTTCAGTCCGCATTCCTCCTTATGTAGTTGATGAAAGGTTGGCAGTTGTCTCTAGAGGATACACCTGTTCGGGAAGCAACGCGTCTAGTCGAAGAGAGGTGTCAGTTGATAATGTATCAACTGTTGTGCGGTTATATGTCAATGAGTCATGTAACCGTACTCCAGTATCGTAGCGTCGCGTTGTATGGAATATATAGCACATGTTCCATTCGTCACACGGTAAAGTATATGTCTGGTCGTAGATCCAGACATCAGTTCAAAACTGTGTGAGCATTTGACTGGTCAGAGACTAGGTTTGGAACCATGTCCGACCAGATTGGGTACTATGTAACTCCGAATGCTTACGACCAGTGATGTCGTTAGCCTTGGAGTTTACGACCATGAAGATGTATGACCTTTATATACTAAATAATAAATAGATGTTTTAATCATCGTTATTTATGTATGTTGATTTTTTAAAATTTAGAATTTATATATATTTATTTGAGTTCCATTACAACGCATAAACACTCTGTTAGTTAAAACATAAACAAGAGAACTACAGTAAGAATACAAGCTCTGAAGCTCACCGAGAGATCAACCAAACTCACTGGAGCTAGAATGACCGATTGGCCGCCGCGCCGCGAGCGCCGCCGGGTCGCCTGCCGGTCTGGAGAATGGACGGGCAGTGGCACACAGAGAGATCGACCAAGCAGGGCCAACACGCGATTCTTGCCCGGCCCAATTAAAAGCCGCGTTTGGAAGAGCCCAGCAATATAATTTCGCCTGCCCTGCTGAGATTATTCTTTTCCCCGTCCGCGACCGCGAAACAACGCCTCCATCGCCATTTCGCGTCCTCCTCGTCCTCCCACGCCGGCGACGTCTCCTCCTCCCACCTCAGCGACGGCAGCTCCGTCTGTTAGTATGCTCTTCCTCATCTTCCTCTCTGCCGCCGCCGCCGCTCCTACTCCCAGGTTTCCCCATCTCACCTCCTGTTTCTCGCAGATCTATCGCACGCCGTAGGAGGCTCGCAATCCCACCGCCCTCGACGCCGCTGCGGTCCCATAGTGACAGAAGTGCCACCAGACCGCTCCTTTCCTCTCCTCTATTGGTATGAGCCGACGGCGACCCCAATTCCCATCCTAACCGGAGCCTCCGAGGCCGCTGCTCTCCTGTGCCGAGCTCCTCGGCGCAGCCACCGCCGGAGGCTCGAGGTCCTCCGATTACCCAATTACCCTCCTCCTCGCCTCCGGAGATCCGAGTATCTCCTGGTAAGCCCCAGCTTCTCCACTTTCCCACAATTCGCGAGCGACTGGTCCAATTCATCCCAGTTGTGGAGTGGATTACGTGAACTCGCTTTTTCTAGAGTTATTAGTCGGTGACTGTGGTCGCAATTGGTGTGCCCCAGCGCGTTTGTTCCCTTGGTGATGGTAGGCTGCTGCTTCTGGTGTGTATGACATTTCAGCCCGCGTAGAGCTTACTCACTTTAGGGGATAAGCATTGTACCCTGTTGATCCCTTCTGTTCTATCGTTGCGGTAACATACATTTTGCATTCTTGCTTCAAGCTGGTAAACCCAAGTACCTATTTTGATTGATTTCGCTGACAGAATGAACGATTCGTTCCTATTCCATCCCTTACACCAACAGAGCGATTCTGGATTAGCCCATTCCCCTTTATGACTTGTTCTGTGATCCGATTCCGTATCTGGTTGGTAGCTGAACGCTACCTAGTTCCTGAGAGTAGAGCATCTTTTCTTAGAACGAGGTAGACAATTACATTTTTTTAGATTTGACATTGGGATGTCTTTTGTAAGTATATTTATTTTGTCCAAACAAGTTCTAAAAGATTTCTATCTACATACTCATTCAGAAAAAAAGAGAGAAGTAATTAGATTGAAATTGTGTTCAAATGTCAACCTGATCTGTGTGACTGTGTCTCTGCGTGCTGTAATAATCCTTGAGCCTCATTTGAAAGGGCCTTAATGCCATCTGGTTTTAGAATGATGTATTGAAGTTGACACCCATGAAGCCAGCTGTGAGATTTCGAATGCTAAGATGACCACTCCCACTAGTTGTTCTTGGCACTGAATCTAACAGCAGAGATTTCATCCTTGGTACGTTAGGATTGTTGTTAGACTAACAAGATGGTGGGGATAGCTCTAGATACCTTGATGTGCAAAGTGTAGATCATGGAAAACACTTAAGCATGATGGGTCCTTCTGACATGAAAGTGCTGCGAAAACCCACACCTCCTTTAGAGGTATTTTTTTTAAAAATAATTGGAATCACTTGAGTACTTCACTCTGGCTTGTTCTGTGATCTATTGTACTTATTTTTTATCATCACCCAATGGGCTTTTGCTTACATTATATTGTGAATTCATGATGACATTACAAGGAGGAACACTTTTTGCCGTTAGCTTCTTTTGCCTCTGGTAGCATTGGTGTACCCATCATGCCTCCCCTCCTTTGTGTGTGTCCACACTCAAACTGAACAAAAGAAAAGCTTAGTAGCTTACTGTGACTAAAATTAGTTGAGGACACCATGATGGATCAGAAACTGAACTGATAAAAAGGGTTAAAAATGAAATAATTTTTTAGCATCACCATTTCCAGAAGTTGTAAAGATTGCAATCAAGCACATATTCCATTTTTCAGTCTGAGAATAGTAATTCAGCTTAATGCTTTGACACATGATTGTCCTAAATTTAATTATTTAAATCAACATGTTTTGCTCATAATGTCCGCTAATGAGAAATGACACTGCACATACTCTAGGTTTATTGAGCTGTCCATGGAAGGGAACCGCTTAGGACCAGAGTTGACCAGAAAACATAACCAGCGTTGCTCTTGGTTCGACCATATCCAAAACTTTCCAAACATCCAATTTTTTTTCCTATTGATGCATGCACCCTGAAAAGGTACCTTATACATTCCTTCGTCATCTAATAATAGACAGCACCAAGCGTCAACTGCATACTAACTATCCATGTGAATATCTTTTATGTCATGAACCTTAGTTTATAGCGGGCTAAAACTATCGTAGATGGTACTGCTGCGGTTGCTGGGCCCCCACCGGTGCTGATACATGACAATATCCCATTATTCCTATCTCAACCATAAAGCGCTCTCAACAACTTCCGAAAATGCTTAAGATGGTTGGTACTATTAAGCTAGTAAAAAATTGACAAAAAGAGTAGAGGATGTTTATTGATGATAAAAGGAAAGTAGTTGAGCAGATACGTTGAGATCAAAGCAGAAAGTTCTTTCTTGCACCCAAGGATCTATTACTATGTCAAGGTCTCATCAATGTAACATATGTTGCTGAGTGTTATTTACTCCCTCTATACTATGCATCATTCCTCATCTGTATTCTGCACTGGTCGTGTAAAATTCATATGCCACTGACTGTTATGCATGTATTAATTATGAAAAAAATATCAAGAGATAGTTATACGCTGGAATGTATGCAGACAAATGTCTAGAGCCAAGCTTGTTACTAATTCCTTATGCTATTTGTTTGTAACATGAGTTCATTGTATATGTAATACATGGTTTAATCCTGGGAAAATAGTGTTAGCAGTCCTACTTATCTTACTCAAATTCTCCTTTGCAATTTTCACCAAAGAGCTAGTGAAGAAATTTAGCAATAATCTCCAGTGAATTATGTTTGCAGGTAGTCTCTTTGAATTTCAATGTCTTCTACAAGAAAAGTGAGAAATGTGAACAAACGCTATGCGAAAATTAATGAAGATTGGCAGGATAAGGACTCAGCTAATGTAAATAAGAGTAAAGTGCGAGTAAGTATCTGCACTCTGCAGTGTCTTGAATGTGTCAAAATAACTTTTGATTCATCAAAATTTAAAAATATCACATATGTTCTAAAAAGTATGATGCTAGCAATGGAAGCCCCCAATTACATGCCAGTAATATGATTTGGATCGAAAACCAGCCTTTGGGCTTATGGTTGTTTGGTGGCAGCTGAGTTTTTGTTGTAAAATTGTTTGTTGTGCCGCCATATGTGGTCACTACTTCAGTTTGATATAGTTAATATACCAGTAGTGTTCATGCTCAAATAATTGCCAAATAATATAATCAGGTTTACTAACAATATATGTAAAATATATTTTTGTCAATCAACAAATAAATATTTTCTTCTCACATGCAATTTTTTTTCTTTGTTTTTCAGTTTTCCATATTCTGAAAAAAAGATCATGAACTTATGTCATGTTTACTTGATGTGGTATTACACTGTGGACTTTCAAGTAATAGTAAAATTTTTCAGATGCCCTATTTTTGCAACAAAAAGATTTGTTTCAAGCATTGGTTTGGCACAGTGTTTCAAGCATTGGTTTTGGCACAGCGTTTCAAACATTGGTGTGGGGAATGCTAATGCATTTTTCTGTTTTGAGTAGTTTGTTGTACTGTAATTAATTATATCTACCGCTTCTAAAGAAAGTTAATTATATCAACTGCATCCTTAATCATTGATCAAAGAAGCATTTATTTGCAGAAGAAAAAACTATCTGACATGCTTGGTTCTCAATGGAGCAAAGATGAGCTAGAGCGCTTCTATGGAGCCTATAGAAAATCTGGAAAAGATTGGAGAAAAGTATGCTTTATGCTCTATTTATTATGAAATGGTGTTACTTTTATTAAGCAACTCTATTTTATTGGAGAAAGGCCCCTTTGTTGTTGTACTTGTCCTACACTCAACATGATTACCAGAGAAATGTATTATATCTAGTTTGAGACCTTCCTTCAAAGTACTGACTGTTCATTTCAATTTGCAGGTGGCTGGTTCTGTCCATGATAGAACGCCTGAAATGGTGGAGGCCCTTTACAACATGAATAGGGTAAATCCTAGTCTTCATTTGTGTTATTGTGTACAACTTGCTCTATCAAATTACACGAGTTTGATTCCCCATTATGCACCACCTTGTTTCAATTCAACCCTGGCTCTAAATTTTGTGACATGAATTTTTTGGTGTGATGCTGTTTCTTTTAGTTATTGGGATAGTTTATAGCAAAGCGATACTACAAATTTCCCTAGCATAAGATCCCTGTGCTGGTCACATTATTGATTAATTTAAGATGTTCCATTTACCAAGATCTTGGATTCCAGCCATTTATTTGTGGTAGATCAATTCAATAGAACACTTAAATTGCAAAGCTCAATTTGCTTGTATTCATGTTTATTTTTGCTAAGTTCACATGTTTTTCTTCTTCTTATTTACGGTTTGCTATGCTAATAAATCAACTAAGCTCTGTGGCATGTCCAGGCATATTTATCCCTTTCGGAGGGAACAGCTACAGCTGCAGGGTTGATAGCAATGATGACAGATCACTATAATATTCTGGTGAGATTAAACTTGAATGATCATAGACTTTAGGACTATTTTATTCTGGTGACTGTCCACTATAATATTCTGGTGAGATTAAACTGCCCTACATATTTGCTTACCTTTAGGACTATTCTGTTACGTCTGGAGTGTGATCTAGTGTAGAACAATTTGCATAGTGACCCATACCGTTTTGTGTTGTCTTTGTGATTCAGAACATATATCCCAGTGTTCTTCATAGCTCTAAGCAAGTAGTCACCGCATGTTTAAGTGCTTATGCTATATGTACTTTTCTTACGTGGTTTAACTATTATAAAAATCAGACATATTTATGTATATAATTGTATCCAGTGTATGCTAAATATATGTTTTATATGCATTGAAGCAATGAAAAGAAGACTCTGAAGTCTGAACATTCAAATGTACCTACACATGCGCGTAATAACATTAATAACATGAGCAACAAATAAGGGTTCGAATGGTGTAGCAGAATGGTGGGCCCACCGCTTATGTGGTGGCATATGCAGCTTGAGCAGCCTTGATTTACATTTTAGAACAATGCTATATCGTGTGATTGCATTTATTAACAATGCCTATAACTAAGGACATCTGTTCTGAACTGTAGGATGGAAGTAACAGTGATCGTGAAAGTAATGATTCACCAAAAACTTCTAGGAAGCCACAGAAGCGTGGTCGTGCAAAGTTTCAATCTGCATCAAAGACATCTGATACACGTTATCCTGATCTATTGCAATCTTCTCAGCCTGCTTCATCGAGCTATGGATGCCTTTCTTTGTTGAAGAAGAAGTGTTCTGGAGGTAATTTTAGATATTAATATCCCATCCCATCTCATGTACATACACTGGTCTTATTTACTGTGCACCACTAATGTTGTATCTGAACACTAGGGAGGAATCGTATACATAATCTTGGATATCCCCTAGAGGCAAATACCAAAACATATTAATTTTGACACACATATTGTGAAAACAGTATTTTATGTTGCCTTGCTAAGGTTGGAATACATAAGTTTTAACAGGGATTTTATGTATAGGTATCTTGACTACATAAGTTTTTATTGTTGTCCTTAGTTTTACTTCCCCTACTAGGCTCTTTATGTAAGGTGGGTTTCACTGTCAAACTTTATATGGTCTAAATCTGGTTTCAGATTACTTAAGTTTTATCTACGAAGAGACACACTAGGCTGGTTTTACCTGTAACTTGTAATTTTATAGTGATATTCCATGGAAACTTATAGTGAAATTGTGTTATTTACCTAGTTGTAAATAATAAGAGTTCGATCTCAAGTTGGTTTCAGATATACAACATTAGTATATTTGTTCTAGGAGGGTAATAGAAACTAGTTTTTTAGCTCTAATATTGTTATACTCTTTAATTTTAGCTCCCTACGGCCTCCATAGAGTAGAAAGAAAACACTTGGTGAGTTCTTTTTCCAAAATGCACAGTTTAGTTTTGCTAAGATAACACGCTTGATCCCGTTTCAGGCTGGAAGTGCTGCAAATAAAACAATTTAAGTTGTAGAGAAAACCGAGTATATACCACTGAAAGATTCCAACTTTTGAAATATACAATAAAAAAATTCCGGTTCACTTTGTTAGATTTTGGAGAGGCTTTTACTATTCACAACTGTGTATCTTATTCATTATTGAGAGGGCATATATAGACATAGGGTTACATGGGCCAAGAGGGGGGGGGGGTAAATGTACAATACTTTTAACCCCCCTTCAAACTCAAGGTAGATCAGGAGGATCTGATGCACTGAGTTTGAGTAGATGAAGCCGATGTTGTTCTCGAGTTTGAGCTTTAGTGAAGAAATCCACAACTTCAAGCATTGATGGTATTAAAGTGAACTGAGATTTTTCGATGGCATGTCTCAAAAGTAGGAAGCTTTCAAGGTATACCCGATTTTCTTGTTGTTATAATCTACAATATTGCCCCAAACCAACAATAATACATTGATCCTAAGTTAGAATACCAGGTGATGTTTACAGTACATAAATTTGTAGCAATGTTCCATACAAAAACTAGGAAACTTCTGATTTTTTCAAGCGTAAAAGATCTTTGTCAAAGTCAGGGCCGAGTCATGAATTGCTCTGTCTGACCCAGGTTTCAGTCACCATTGGAGTGCCAAGTTGTTTGGCTCGGCTTCTAGCTTTAGCTTCTCTGGCTAGAAGCTAAGCCAGGTTCAAAGAAAGAAGCCAAAATCCGATCCCTCCTAGTCTCTCTGGCTTTTCCCCAATTTCCCCACCCACTCCCCACCTTAAAAGTTGGCTTATATGCCTCTTCAATCAAACAGCTTCTGGGCTTCTACTGAGAAGCTAGCTTATGCACCAAAGGCCACAAAATCCCTAAAAGCTAGCTTTTGAGAGAAGCTAAACCAGGCCAAACAGGCCCTAGATATGTCTAGATCAGATTCTGCCAACCTCTCGTTTATTATTATCTGGTTGGATCTTTTCTAAATTTGTGATCACTAGTTGTCTGAGGTTCATCTTGTAATTTAATTGTTTGTCTAACAGATCATCTACTATTCTGCAATTTATTCTACCCTCACAAACAATGACATCTGATACCTTGGTCTGGCCAACCTTGATGTCAATATATGAATATAGTCTGCATCCTGCAAGCTTTAAAAATCCATCTAGTCTTTCTATTTTGCACATGAGATTTGTGTCTATTTTAGCGAAGTTACTTTTGTCAGTGGGCTCTTAATAGGCCATTTAAAATGCTTCTTTTCCTTTTTTTATATAGGTTATCATATTTGCATCGAATTTATCTGGTTGCGTGTGTTCTTATTTTCTACTCTGCTCTCCAATATCGGATCAACAACTCTTAAATGTTTGCGAATATTTTCTACTCTGCCAAGAAGTTGTAGTGCAATTTGTTTTCTGCCACGAGTTAGTTTTTGCTTTACTTGAACAAAGAAAAATTGGATTGAGGTCTTGAAACATGTCTAGACCTTTTTGTAGGGAACAGGCCACGTGCTGTTGGAAAAAGGACTCCTCGAGTGCCAGTTGCTAGCATGTACCACCGAGATGACAAGAGAGGTTCAGCAAATAGACAAGCAAAACCAGATGCTAATAATGGTGATGATGAAGGTGCTCATGTAGCTGCACTAGCTCTGGCAGAGGTCTTTCAAAGAGGAGGCTCACCTCAGGTTTCTCAAACACCTGGAAGATCTGGTGATCGTATGTTCCTGTCTCCTGTTAAAAGTACTGACAGAAAAGTAAGAACCTAGAATATTTGTCTTCAGCTTTATTTTGTAGTCACTTTTTGTGCAAAGTAATTGCATGATCAAAATACTTGTATGCCGCGTGTAGAATGTGGATTCAGATATGGGAAGTTCAAAGCTGCATGGATTTCAAGCAGATGCTGATTACCCTGAAGGTAGCTTAGGAAGTAGGGAAGCAGAGACTGGTGATTATCCCAAAGATGCATCCTATTTGATGAATAACAAAGGCTCTGCATCTGGCAAGTCTCAGCAGAAAGTAAAGAGGTCTCAGAGGAGGAGAAAGAAAGCTGCACGCAAAACAGATGATCGATTTGAGGATGACAGGGAGGCTTGCAGTGGCACTGAAGAAGGCCATAGTGCCAGAAAGGCTAAAGACGAATCAGAGGTGGAGGCATTGGGAAGTAAAACCTCATGGTCATCTAAAAAATCGAACAAAAGAAGTCGCCAACTGTTTTTTGGTGGTATGTCGGTATTCTAGCTATATCTTTTATTTTCTGTACAGCAGTAATGAAATATGACAATATCATTCTTTTTCTTCCAGTGTGAGTCAAAATTTCAGCTAGTCGGCAGTCGGCACAATACAGTATTTTCTCAATTGTGGAATACAAAATAGACATCCTAATATTATCAGATGACAATAGAATCATTTTTCTTGTAGCATGAGACATAATTATTTCAGCAAGGTGGATAAATGCCTTGAATTTCTTCCTTTATAAAACTTTACCGTACAATATTAGCTCAATTTGTGGAATGCAAAATAAACATGTCCTATATTATCGTTGTCAACACTCAATTTCTATTTCATAATATTGGTCATCTCTTCTTGAGTTGTTGCATTGTAAAAATAAAATATCGATTTCCCTGCCATGGGAAACATGAACAGAACCATATTCTTTTATCACACTGAAATCGTTGTTGTCTTGTTGCTATACAAACTTCCTGATGGAGGATTTGTTGTTCTTTCTAATACTGTCCTTTCGCTTTGCAATATGCTCATATAGTGATATTTTTACGTTATGATTGCTAAGTTGTAAGGATAACTGTTGGAATTCTTTCTTTCATATCTATATAGCACAAACCTTCAGTCCTGGCCGGCCTTTATTTTGCAGATGAAAGCTCAGCTCTCGATGCATTACATACATTAGCTGATCTATCTGTGAATATTCTACAACCTTCTTCTATTGTTGAATCCGGTTAGTCTTACCTTATACTATGGTGTTAATTTCAAAAGTTGCATGCTAATGTTTCTCAATACTTAATTCAAATGCAACTCATTTTATTTCATTACCATATAATTATGTTTATTTCTTTTCTAACCATGTGGCGCTGTGGCAGAAGTGCAGAACCATGCAATGGACAATTAGCTTAGCAGGGTTTAGTGCTTGAGTTTTTACATTTATATTTGCTTGCCACTCTCACCCTTGTCGACTCTGTTTTGCATAGAGATGTGGACAGTTTGTAGACAGGGCCAGAGGGATTAAGCTACGTGACAGTACTGCACAGTGGCGGAGCCAGAACTGAACATCTGTAGGGTCTAATATATAGTTATAAATTTCTGTGGAGTCTAACCCTTTAGGTTTTAAGGACTTTTGCATAAATTCCTATGCATATAAGGGCCATTTACAGGCCCCCACAGCTCTAAAAGTGTCTCTACCACTGGTGCTTCACACTCTCTTCTAGAAGAGATGGATGCAGGGATTTGTTTGTTTAACTGTTGGGCACGTGGAATGCATTGTCAACTAGTTTCTGGACGATACTAGTTATGCTCCTGCCTTGGATATATATTGTAAACAAAGATTTGTTGTACCTGCACTGCCCTTAGCTCGCACTGCCCTTAGCTCCATTCACTGGATTTTATTTGTGACACAAGACTTGTTGTACTGATATACTGGGCATACTGCTCAATTTACCTTACCAACTAAAGTCACCAGTCTGCTTGACCAGTTCTACTGATGGGCAGTTTTTATTTTTGAAGTTCTAACAGTAAAACCCATCACATCATGAGAAAATCCCACAATTACAGAAAAAGTGGTATTGCAGAATTAGATTTTATCAAGATTATAATTTTCTAATGCTTTGTTGTTGATTGTGCTATTGATACTGCCCCTAATGATTTTCCAGAATCATCAGCACAGATTAAGGATGAAAACAAAGACAATGATTCTGATGAGAAGCCTAGTGTGCCTGCAGCAGTGTCAGTATTTGTGAAGAAAGGTAATTCCAGAAGTACAATGAAAAAGGTTAAAAGGCAGTCAGAAATTGCAAGCACTGAGATGGTTACTCGGAAAAAAGCTAGACTTGCTAAAGATCCTCGTCACGATGGAAACACTATTTCTGAAGTAAAGCAGCAAGATAGTACATGTGGCATTAAAACAGGGAAAAAGAAAAGGAAATCTTCCACGGGAAAGGTAATTCCAAAACTATTTGTTCAACACCCTGCAAGCTACAGTATTGTTAGCTCTATAGTTTGCTTATGATGTGCATATATTATGCTTTATGTACAGATCTCAAAAGATGAAAAGAATACACTAAAAGATACTGAGAAGACTGAGGTACACAGCTCTTTTCTAGTGTTGTGTTTTCGTATGTTGCTCCTGATCAACATTTTCACTTAAATCTTGAACCTTTAATTGCCTTTTTGAATTGAAGTCTGATGACAATATATTAACAATATGATATACATAATCTTGCATTGCATACTCAATTTAATGTGGATGAGAGTAGTTGTTTTATATTTGTATTTAGTGGATGAAAAGTAGTGATGTGGGCAACCTCAACATGCTTACTTTGACCGGAGGATAACAAGTTTTTAATTGGCTTGTTTGGTTCTACCAAAGCAACTATAAAGCGGTGAAGCCTTTATTATGCTTGCATTTGCTTAAGAAGTTATCACCTAGTGTGTCTATGCTGACAACAATAACATAGCTTATATGGAAGACTCGATCTCAATTGAACTAATGTTTTGCGTACTGGCTAGTTCCAGCTATATTTGGAGTTTTGTCCTTAGCTTGTTGTAAAACATGGAGAACTTCCAAAATTTCTTATCTGTTTTGACACTGTTTCATCTCCAAAATTACTAAGTGTGCATGAGTTATTGCAATTGCTTCTTTTGTTAGGTTACCAAACAATTTATGAAAAATAACAGAATCAAGCATGTGAAAGAACTGCTACGGTATGCTATTTGGTTACTAGTTACTACCTTTCTAGATCACCTTTTTGCAGTACTGTATTTCTACGACTAGTAAAGAGCACTGAGAACCAGGGAAAAAACCGGCTGGTTACCGGCGGTAACCGGACTTACCGGTGGGAACTGGGATTCCAAATACTGGCCGGAAAACTTCAACTTCAAATTCAAAATTCCAGCGGTTACATCCCAAATTCAAATTTCTTTAGACGAATTTTGACCGAAGTTTTTCGGGATTTCGGTTCTGCGAAGCAGTTACTCATGGATTGAAATCCGCCGAACCGGTTTACGAACCGTTATCGGGGGGCGGATTTGAAATCCCGCCGTTTTTCCGAGTTTGCAAATTCAAATTTTCAATTTCCAATTTTGATTGATTTTAAGCAAAATTTAACGAATTCGACCGAAAAACCGTAACCGCGATTACGGTATCGCCGCCGCCGATAATCGCGCATACGGTTTTGAATCCCTGCCACATCGCCGCCCGACGGGATTTTACCCGGTAGCGATATTCTGATCCTTGTTGAGAACCATGGTCCAGTTCTAATAATGGGTGACATTTGGCATTTATCTTAGAGAGACCACAGTTTGTTGGATTAACAATACGTTTGTGCTGGGCAGCATCCCATAAGTATTACATGTATGCCATTTTGCCAAGAACAATTACTAGGAAAACATGTGCCGTAGTCAAGGAAAAAACCGGCGGTAACCACCAGTTACCGGAAAACCGTGGGAACCGGGAGGAAAAAACTGCCTGGATTTTTTCAAATTCGAATTAAATTTATGACTGCATAATGCACTTTCTAGGTTGGTTTAGGCATTTTTTTTTGTGTTAGATTACCTATTGTATGAGCTAAATATGCTTGAATTATTGTACTCCCAAGTCCTAACATTTTTTAATACATTTTTCCGGTTTTTGTAGCAGTTTTTCCTTTTTTTTGAAGTGGTTTTTCCGGTTTTGGGCGGTAACCGGTTTTAAAACTTCACCAATTCAAATTTCAGTTTTTGAATTTTGACCGGTTTTTTCCGGTTTTTCCGGTTACTATTACCGGCCGCCGGGCGGTTTTCTTCTGGTTCCAAGATTTTGATCCTTGCCCGTAGTGTCACTTTATCCACAAATGCTGGACTGGCATAAAATCCCGGACCCCAGCAGGGAGCTGGTACCCAGTGGTTTCACAGTCCAGTTGTTTTTCTCCATATTTTCATCAAATTTTGTGCTTGTCCAACATTTCATAATACTTCGCAGCAATATTCCATTGAAATATATGTTTAGTGCCCCCAGACTGGGAGGACCGGGCCATTTACTGCCAATATTTCGAACCCTATGTTAGAGTGCTTGTTGTGTTACTTGTGTAATGACCATTGCGAGTGTTGCATATGTCCTGCAGAGTAGCTATGGTACATCATTTTGTCCAAAACATTTTTATGACATATCGTCATGCCTTGTATATTGGTAGTTTGTTATTAGGGTTACTACATGTGACACCAATAATGATTATCAGAATTCAGAACATGGTTTTGGAAACCGAAACCACCCTGAAAACTTGACCCAGGGGGTTCCGGTTGAAAACTGGCTATTTTATTTCTGGATACATTTTGAATTTGTGCCTTTTCAAGATTCTTACAAGCAATGGTATACGTATTTTGGCGAAGATTGGATTTTTGTGTGTGTGTGCATGTGTGTCAGTGTGTGTGTGTTGTGGGGGTGGGGGTGAACCAGGCAAGATTCTTGCAAGCGATGGTTTACTTGTTATGTATACAGGGTTTTATACTTTTTATTCTTTTTCGAGGTCCATAGAGGAAAATTCTGTAAGGTTATGTCCTTGATGTAGTTTATCCTATTGGATGACCTCTAAATACTAAAATTTTACCTTTCCCCTTTCTCTCTCTGTGTACAATATAATTTTGGTTCTTATATCTGTATAATGTATGTATTAGGTTTCTGCTGAAGAAGGGAAGGTCTCTTCTAGTAAAGGTAGGCATACTCATGCTAGTTCAGTTTCAAAACAAAACAAGTCCAAAGCACGGGAAAGTTCTCCAGCACATACTGATTTTGGAAAAGTAGCGATGGATACTGTGGAGACAGCAACACAAGGTGCAACAACTCAGCAAGCTGACTTGGCATCAAAAGGTAGAAGCCGCCGTAAATTAGGCATTCTGAAAGCACTTGCTCCAGAGTGTAAACCTGCTGAGGGTGTTGATGATTCCCAAAGTGATAAAATTTCTTACCCAGTGAATAATGTTATTGATCTTAAGGTTTGATATTGTTTTTTGTCAAGTTCAATTTGCTGATCAATGTTTCTCATCATTTGCGAGGTTTGAAACTCATCCTTACCCTGACCTGCTGCAGGAAAAACTCTCTCACTGCCTATCTTCACGTTTGCTCCGTAGATGGTGCATGTTTGAATGGTTCTATAGTGCAATTGATTATCCATGGTTTGCAAAGAGTGAATTTGTCGAGTACTTGAATCATGTCAAGCTGGGTCATGTGCCAAGGCTGACTCGTGTTGAGTGGGGCGTCATCAGGAGGTCAGTCATCTTCAGTTGTTTTGTTTGCTTTAGCTTTGTTTGTTTCCTGAATCTACTGTTTTGCAGTTCTCTTGGAAAGCCACGTAGATTGTCGAAACAGTTTTTGCACGAGGAGAGAGAGAAGCTTGCTCAGTATCGTGAGTCAGTCAGACAACATTATACTGAACTTCGATCTGGTGTTCGAGAAGGTCTACCAACTGATCTTGCTTGGCCTTTAGCAGTTGGACAGCGTATTATAGCCTGTCATCCCAAAACAAGGGAACTTCATGATGGGAATATTCTGACTGTTGACCATAACCGTTGCCGGGTTCAATTTGATCGACCTGAATTGGGTGTTGAGTTTGTGATGGTAATCAATATCTATCTAGTTTCTGTTTTGATCATTGTTGTGGAATGTTTCATTTGATGTCTTTTGATTTAAAACGTTTTCTGATGATTATTTTGATTTCCTGTACTCTACTTTAGAAATGTGCATGGCTTTAATAAACTAGTAGACCAACTTAACATGGAATATATCTATGCTTTATTTCCACTGAATATCTTGCAGAGCACTTGTCATGTTACCTTTTATATTATTATATATAAACAGTAAAAGAGTGGCCATTCATTGTACCCATATGGTTTAGAACTTTGTTCTAGTGCGATTTCACGACCAATGGTTGTCTTTAGAGAAAGACTGATTCTTTCCGTTTGATATTGACGGAGTCTGGGTTTGATGAACTGAGAAACAAGGAGAAAGTCATCGATAAACTAGGAAAGAGACATTTTCTTTATGTTTTGAGAAAATTGCACTGTAGCTCCCTGAACTTGCGAGGCTATGCCATTTAGTCCTCTGAACTTGTATTTTACTTTCTCAGTCATCTGAATTTGCGAGGTTGTGCTACTTAGCTCCCTGAACTTGCATTTTACATTCTTAGCCCCTTGTCAAGGTCGTGGCTTTCGTCAAGGAGATCCTCTATCTCCTATGTTGTTCATCATCGCTATGGATGTTCTCAACAGTCTCATCCTAGCTGCAGAAAATGCTGCACTCTTGCAACCGATCGGCGGGCTTCGAGGCCTTTCACACCGTTTATCCTTATACGCAGATGACACGACCGTGTTCCTAGCTCTAGTCAATTCAGATTTGCAAGCCATCAATTAAATTCTTTAGCTATTTGGCGAGGCATCAGGATTGCGAACAATTATGGCAAAGAGCTCCTTTGTGCCAATTTGGTGCAACCAACAACAAACTTAGCTAATCTCAGACGTGTTATGCTGTAATACCACTGCTTTTCCATGCAAATACCTAGGCCTACCCCTCACCTTGCGAAAGCTGTCCAGGGCAGATTTTCAACCGCTCATTGACAAGGTCGCTAACCGTCTGCAAACTTGGCAGGCCAGTTTGCTTTCTCAAGGGGGTCGGCTTGTGGCGGTTCAGGCGGTGTTGTCTGCCATTCTAGTGTACACCTTCATGACCCTCGACCCACCATTCTCGGTCATCAAAGAGATTGATAAAGACATCGAGCATTTCTTTGGAAAGGATCTCAGAATGTGGCAGGTGGGAATCACTTAGTGGCATGGTCTTCAGTTTGTCGTCCCCTTCATCTTGGGGGGCTGGGCTTGCCCAACTTGATCATTCTTGGATGGGCCTTGTGCATGCGCTAGCAATGGTTGCAGCAGTGTTGGTCGGCAAGGCCTTGGAGGAGACTTCGCGCCCAATACAGCCGAGATGAGGAAAACATGTTTCATGCTTCAATTTCGGTAAGGGTAGGGAACGACCAAAATTGCTTGTTCTGGGAGGACCGATGGCTGGATGGCCGTTCCATTCATTGTATGGTGCCTTCCATTGCCAAGTGGGTAAAGCTTCCAACTCGGAGGATTCGAACGGTTGCACAGGTCCTGGCGAATAATGAATGGATATTAGACATTTCAGGGCAGCTACAACCTCATATCTTTCCGGAATTTCCGCGGCTTTGGGATGCCTTACAACCCTTGCAGTTACATCAGGGAGAGGTCGACTCAGTCCTTTGGCGATGGGAGAGCTCGGGTTGCTACTCCTCTAAGTCAGCTTACTGGGCTTTCTCATAGGCCATCTGGAGAGCTAGGGTTCCCTTCAAATGCAAAATCTTCGTTTGGCTAGCGATCCGTCGACGCTTATGGACAACCAATTGCCTTCAGCACCGAGGATTGCCAAACCAAGGAGTTTGCGTCTTCTGCGGGCACGTGCAGGAGACCATTGATCACCTTCTTGGTTGTGCAATGACGTCACAAGTTTGAGCGCGGTTCCTAAAGCAGGTCGGATTCCTTTGTGCGGTTCCCACCGGTCAGCCATCTCTTCAAGATCATTGGTTGGCCGTCAGGAGCTATGTACCTAAGCAACGCAGAAAGGACTTGGATTCATGCTCGTTTGTTGGATGATCTAGAAGGAGCGCAACCAAAGGATTTTCAATAATAAAGCCACTACTATCGATCAACTGTTTCTACTCACTCTTAGCGAGCACCGTTTTTGGCGCATGGCGTCGGCGACGAGCCTGGAAACGCCCGCTGAGGAGTAGTTGTGTTTTTAATTCAGTCGCTCCTGTTGTTTTTGCCTTAGGCCTCCTTTTTTCTTCCCTTTTGCTTCGTTGTTTTTCCTGTTGTTTGTATCTATTTCCTTCGTCTTAATGAAATGATGTGCAAAGCTTTAGCACTTCCTAAAAAAAAACTTTCTCAGCCCCCTGAACTTGCGAGGTTTTGCCACTTAGCTCCTTGAACTTGCGTTGAAGCGAAGTTCGTCGGATGCGATGCCGGCGACTTCGTCCCCTTCGAGTCCGGTGGACTCGTCGCCATCCCACTCCGGACGTGTTCATCGTTCCCGTCACCTCACGCTGACAAAAACAGATTCTTCGGGCCCGGGAACGCACCGTGTTTGCGGCTTCACCAGAGCTCCACCATCATAGCTTGCCGCCACCGCCCTCGCCTCCTCTGAGTCGGCCGTGAGAGAGAAGTATATTCCGAGTGCCAGAGCAGAAGCTAGTCACCCTGCACAAAATCCATTTGGCCGTTTGCTAACAGAAAAGGTTGAGCTAGCGAATCACCGTGAGAGAGAGAAGTACTGTACCCCTGCTCTGGCACTGGAAATGTACTTTTCTCTCTCTCTCACGGCAGACTCAGAGGAGGCAAAGGCCAGTGCGGCGGCAAGCTGTGACAGTGGAGCTCTGGCGAAGACGCAAGCACGGTGCGTTCTCGGCCCCGAAGAATCTGTTTTTATTAGTGTGAGGTGACAGGGATGATGAACACATCTGGACCGTGGCGGCGACGAGTCCACCGGACTCGAAGGGGACGAAGTCGTCGGCATTGCATGCGACGAACTTTGCTTCAACGCAAGGTCAGGGAACTAAGTGGCATAATATCGTAAGTTCAAGGGGCTGAGAAAGTAAAATGTAAGTCCAGAGAGCTAAATAGCACAACCTCGCAAGTTCAAGGGAATGAGAAAGTAAAATGCAAGTTCAAGGAGCTAAGTGGCACAACATCGCAAGTTCAGGGATCTATAGTGCAATTCTGTTATGTTTTTGTTCTTGTGTTTCTCTCTTTACATTTGAATATACTTAGACCAAGTACACCCACCGACCCACTACTTTGCTTTAGGGCCTGTTTGGCATCACTGTGCTGTTGAATCTAATTTGTTGCTAGGAATTTTTACCAATTATAGTATAAAATTTATGTTTTGGCTACGGCAAATGAAAGTGTTTTTAAAAGGCCACTACAAATGGCAAACAAAGAATTACACCTTGTTTTTGTTATGGAAAAACTAAACACCGATTACATCCATGCAGTGCACTATGTTTTAATGCGATATTTGTGTTCCTTGCACAGTTACACTTGTACTTCTCCTTGATGCTGTTCAAATATAATAACAAACGTTGATGCAAAGATGAAATAATTGGCATGAGGAATAGTATTGCTGTTTACTGGCTAGAACAAAGGTTGCTGTTGAAAGGAGCTTGTTAATTTGCAGGATATTGATTGTATGCCACTGCATCCACTGGAAAATTTCCCTGAATCTCTCAGACAGCAAAATGCTGTGAACAAATATTACAGCAGCTTCTCAGAAGCAAAATTCGAGGATCGACCCAAGGAGCTGGGTACTGGATGTGCAACAAGATTCACATCAAATGTGAGTTTCGACAGTGCTGATGCAACCTCCCATATACCTTCTAGTCACCCGATAAGTACTTTAATGAAGCAAGCAAAGGTGACAGCATATTTGATGTATAAGCTATTTAATTTTGTATAATCAATGTATAATAACCTAACTGTTTCCCTTGTGGGATTTGTGCAATAGGGTGACACAGTTGATTCAATTGCACAGGCCAAAGCTACAGTGAACGAGGTTGCAGTTGCTGCACAGCAGGCAATGTACAGTCAGCCGTGCACACTGTCACAGATGCAGGAAAGAGAAGCTGATATAAGGGCTCTTGCTGAGCTATCACGTGCTCTTGATAAAAAGGTAAGTGCAACAGGCCTGGGCTTGTGTTTGTGTTTCTCTAAATGTTTGAAGATGAAAAGGGGAACTAAGTTGTGGTCTGTAACGAAGTCTCCACCACCTTTGTTTTTAAAAAGTTGGAGTTGACTCACAACTAAGGACTAGATGCAGAAGTCATATTGGCAAAGTGTAGTGGGTACTCAGTGTTCATTACAGTAATGTGCCTTCAGTTATCTGATAATTGATGGTTCACTTATCAATATCTTTTTACCTTGGGGTAGTGTGGTCTGAAAGGCTGAAACCTCAATGTCTTTTGGGGGCACCAAATATCAACTGTTGATCATCCTATCAACTTGCTAATTTCTGGAATGGACTCCCTGTTGTGGAGCATGAGCTATACAATGTAGATAATCCACTCCCACTATTTATCTTTGGGTGTAATATTTGAAACATGAGTTTCTTTTAGTTCCCACGTCAGACTGGCTGCAGGGCATTATAATAATCCACACACCATTGTGGGGCCACACTTTGTAGTTTGTAGTGTGCCATTGAACATATTTAACACGCTATAATTATCTATTGTACACTTGCTATGGAATTTTTTACATGATTTAAGTGTGTAATGTTAATATAATATTCTTGTTTTGTTGATGAACTGTTTAATCTTTTGTAGGAAGCGTTGCTGGTAGAGTTGAGGCACATGAATGAAGAAGTGTCTGGAAAGCAGAAGGATGGGGAAACTATTAGAGATTTGGAGCACTTCAGGAAGCAATATGCTATGGTGCTTGTCCAGCTAAGAGATTCTAATGATCATGTAATCTTCCCAAGTTCTAGCTGTCGCTTGTAGACCTGTAGTAGCTTGTAGTTTTATGCACTTAATTGAATAACACAATATATTTTCATACTCAGGTGGCTTCAGCCTTGCTTTCTCTGCGGCAACGTAACACATATCGTGGGCATTCAGCGCAGTCATACCCTAAATCCATGGAAAATGGTGGAGCCTTTTCTGTGATACCAGACCCGTATAACCTTTTTGGTTATATTAATCAGGAGTCTGGATCCCAAGTGATGGAAATTATTGAGAATTCGAGGAGCAGAGCAAAAATGATGGTTGATGTTGCTATTCAGGTTAGTTAGGCACAAATATTCGTATTTCTTTCAGTATCATGTCATGCTCTACCCAATCCAGGAGCCGTTGCAGCTCTGATCTAGTTATCCCTTTCTATACTTTGAATGATTACCGTCCGGTGAAGAGTAATAGTTCATGGGCCGCCCTTGTATTGCTATTCATTGGACGGTAATCAGTTTGTCGGTGATCTAGAACCGATCTTACGTATGATTGTTTGATTCGGGGGGTCTCCTAGACTGACCACGCAGAGAGATGACACAACGATTTTATACAGGTTCGGGCTTTCTGCTGAGAGAATAATAACCCTACTCTGTGTGTATTGTATTGGATATGAGTGTACAAGTAACAATCAAGAGGAAGACTAAAGTTTAAAGTCCTCTGCTACGATCCCCTTCACCCCCTCTTCCGCCGCTGTCATCTGCTGATTCCACCCTTTATATAGTGCTCAAAGAGGACGGCGGTTTCTCCAGTCTGAAGGGTGTCTCAACGCTTCAGGTGATGAAGCGGTTACTAGAGATTATTGTTGGAGTAGTAACATTCCCACGTCGTCAGGCGATTATCATTAGGACAGAGAGATTAATCATACAGTTATTCCAGGGAATAACAACGTAATTAACTACCCCATATCTTTAAACATTGTGTAGAAGACTCCCTCATCGACCAGGCCTACATGTCTGTAGGCTCTATCGACTAGAGACTGGTTGTAGAAAACCTACGACCAGGTGGTGGTGGTCGTAGTAAAGCTTACAACCGTAGAGTGGTCGTAGGAGGACTTACGACCATGGGGTAGTCGTAGAAAAGCTTACGACCGGGGACTGGTCTTAGAGGAACTTACGACCAGGGGATGGTTGTAGAAAAGCTTACGACATTATCCCTTATGGATAAGGGGTATATTTACGGAAAGTGTAGATATATTGCTATCTATAATAAGAATTATAGATAAATTAATAAAATGAGGACTATTAGATCCTTGTCATCTAGCCCTCCAGCTTCAAGTGAAAATAACTTACTTGGAAAGAAGGTTGTAGAAAATCTTACGACTACAAGGTGGTCGTAGAAAATCTTACGACTACAAGGTGGTCGTAGTATGGTGATCGGAAGTAAAACCTTTCTGATTGGTATTTCATTTGACCAGAAAAAGACTTGGTCAAGAAGGTAATTTCACTTGAGGTGTAAAGACTTACTCGGTTTTCTCGAACAGACGGATTTAAGAATTCCAATCGACTCTCAGTCTTTTCCACTTGCCCCAACTGTTCATGAAGCTCTCGCTTCCTCCGCTACCGACCAAATCGCCTCCTTCCTCCAAACATTTCCAAATCCAAATTAACTGTACTTAGAGAAAATGGCCGAAGCTGCTTCCAAGTGAGTTGAATCGGAGATGGATGAGGCGAAGATAGAAGCCCTGGTCGCCGTCGAGAAGATTATGCAAAAGGAACTTGTGAACTGGATTGAAGCTTCGGGACAACACTGGCCATCAGGGGAGATTGGCCAAATTCCTGTCTTCCAGGCCTACTGTGAGTGCGACCTTCGATTGTCTGCTCACCCTTTCCTTACACTCGTACTCGAGCACTTTGGGGTGTAATTAGTGAACCTTGTTCCCAATTCCATCACGATGTTGGGTGTGTTTGTATACTTATGTGAGGCATACCCGGGAATTTCAGCCGACTTGGAGCTATTACAGTATTTCTACGGGATGACCAGAGTAGCGCAGAATCGTCGGTAGCTGTGGTCTGAAGCTCCACGACGGGAAGTCGAATGAGTACATTCAGATGTTCACCCGGCCGTCATGGCCGGGATGATAAAAGAGGTTGTTCTACTGGGAACGACCAATGAGGATATCCTCTCCTTCGCAGGAAGGCTGCCGAGAAGATTTCTTCCTGGGATTCGATTCCCAAGGATCTTGGCCGGATCGCGCCCTATATTCAAGCCATAACAAACTTGAAGGAAGAGGGGCTCATCGGATGGCACGTGGTGAAGGATTTCATCACGCGCCGCATTAGCCCTCTGAAGAAACGAGCACATCCCATGCGGAGGTATTCGAGGCTGAAAGATCCAACTAGGGATTACGAGAAGGGTAAACAAATTTTCAACTTATCTCTTTTTCTGTTTATTTACCCATATAGATCTTCCACGAGCGGAAATTGATGCTCGAGTCAAGCTCGTTTGTGAAAAATCCCCGCCATCCAATGTGGTGGCTCCTCAAATCTAAGCGGTCTTGTCCGCAGAGGATAAGATGAAACGGCTAAAGATAATCAAAGATTGATTTCTTTAGGATCTCATAGTTGTAGAAATATTTATGACCAGGAGATTGTCGTAGAAAAACTTACGACTAGATACTGGTCATAGAAGGACTTACGACCAGGGGATGATCGTAGAAAACAACCACTTAGTAATATTTCTTTTTTTTTTTTGACTCCTGCAGAAAGTATGCATGGAAGATTGTCAGGACGACGAAGAGGTCGAATTGATGGTCGTCGAAACAGGGACGGAGGAAAGCAAGGCTCCTCCGGCCAAAAGGCATCGCCATGTGAGGATCGCCGACAAGGGAGGCGTAGGCTCAAGCTTTGCTGCTTCGACCAGGCCCTTTGAGAAATTCGTTGCAGATGTGGCTGCTGCAGAGAAAGCAGAGGCGGTCGAAGCGACCGAAGTTCTCAAAACATAAAGCCCCTAACACCAAGGTACCCTTCTGCTACGACAACAAGACTTTCGCAGTTTCTGCCTCATGGCTTTTGTCAAGCAACTAGAAAAGGAGAACTAGAAGAGCTTTATGTCTTTTGTAAAGGAAACTGCTGCTCCAGCAGGGCCCGTGGTCGAGGGAAGTGCTGCTCTTGGGGTGGTTGAGACATGTCTCGGCCATTAGGAGAGTCAGGAGGCTTAAGGAGCGGCAATTCTCGCTAAAGACCTACGACCAAGCGTGGTCGTTGTGACCCCAATCCCTCAACTCGAACATCGACCAGACGTGGTCGATGAGAAGCAACAAAAGAAATCTTCCTTTGGGAAGGTTTCTTCTAAATTCAAGATCATGACCAAAGAATCTGTCATTACCGAATCAGAAGAAGAAGAGTACGTCAACTTCTTTTGCGAGTTCTTTGACCCTGATTCTATTGTGGGGTCTTCTGCTTTCAGGTTTCATAATCGAGTTCCTCACCCTAAGGATATTCCTGATAGGGGGAATATTTTCGACGACGAGCGTCTCGAAAAGGTGTGGTGGAACCGAGTTCAGGAGATCGATGGGCTGAAGGATTCCACAAGAGTATTCTCCACCTTTGCTCGAACGAGCATTAATGTAAGCATCTGATGACATATATGTGAGATTGGGTTAGGCACAAAGATAGATGATTGAATATCAGAGATAAGAGGTTACACATATATATAGGCAAGGATGACCTAGGTTTATGGAAACAGAACCAGCGGTGATCCTTGCCTTATAGATATCAATCTATCTATCCTAACCAAATAGGCACTGGCCTTAATAGGATCGCAGCCCAATAGGGTTGCGGCGATCTCTGTCTAACACGCCGCATGATCGAGGCGGCAACCTTGGTGACGTTGAGACTGGACCTGAACTCATCGAAGATGGAACCGGGAAGCCCTTTGGTGAAGATGTCGGCGTACTGCGACGTGGTGGGTACATGCAGAACTTTGATGTCACCAAGAGCTAGCTCACGAACGAAGTGGAGGTCAATCTCAATGTGCTTGGTGCGTTGGTGCTGAACGGGGTTGGTGGACATGTAGACCGTCATCGATGTTGTCGCGATGACAAGCGCGTATGAAGTTCAAGTAATAACTGACGCAGCCATGTGACCTCCACGACGGCATTGGCCACTACACGATATTCTGCTTCAGCGCTGGAGCGGGACACTGTGGGTTGGCGCTTGGAAGACCACGAGACGAGGTTATCGCCCAGGAAGACTGCATAACCTGAGGTAGAGCGGCGCGTGTCTGGGCAACCACCCAATCGACATCCGAGTAGACCACCAAGTCGGCCGTGAAGGCGGCGAAGGGCGAGTCCCAAATCGAGTGCCCGAACATACCGGAGGATGCGCTGAGGCGACAAGGTGAGGTTGGCGAGGATCATGCATGTGAAGACAAATTTGTTGCACGACATAGGAGATATCTGGTCTGGTGAAAGTCAGATATTGTAAGGCGCCAGCCAAGCTGCGGAAATCGCTGGGGTCCTGGACAGGAGCACCGGAGGCTGCAGGAACCTTCGGCTTAGTGTCAACAGGAGTACTGCAAGGTTTGCGATCGACCATACCAAACCGATCAAGAATGTCCGGCATATCTCGTCACGAGAAAGGAGTAGTCTGTCACCGTGGCGCTGAACATGCATCCCGAGAAAATGATGAAGCGGTCCTAGATCCTTCATAGAAAACTCGAGCTGCAAAGCCTCGATTATGCGCCGAAGCAGGGACGGTGAGGAGGCTGTGAGGACGATGTCATCAACATAAAAAGCGGTGTACATCAGTCGGTCCGCGGTTGTAGATGAACAGCGATGTATCAGACTTGGCCTCTGTGAAACCCAGAGTGAGAAGATGAGCAGCAAAGCGGCTATTCCAGGCCCGGGGCGCCTGTTTCAGACCATAGAGGGATCGGTTCAGGCGGCAAACGAAGTCAGGGCGAGCTGGGTCCTCGAATCCCAAAGGTTGTGAGCAATAGACTGTCTCGGAGAGCTTCCCGTGAAGAAATGCATTCTTGACATCAAGCTGGTGAATGGGCCATTGTCGGGACAAGGCCAGGGTGAGTACAGTGCGTACTGTTGCCGGCTTGACAACCGGGCTGAAGGTTTCGCCGAAATCAACGCCAGGTCGCTGAGTAAATCCGCGAAGAACCCAGCGTGCCTTGTAGCGCTCCAAAGATCCATTGGCCAGGAGTTTGTGCTTGAAGATCCATTTCCCGGAGACGACATTGGCGCCAGAGGGACGCGGCACCAATTCCCAGGTGTGATTGTGCAGCAGGGCAGTATACTCCTCCATAGCTGACCGCCAATTGGGGTCGGCGAGGGCACTACGGAAGGTCTTCGGGATCGGGGAGAGGGACGAGGCGTGATACAGGGCAGGAATGCGATATCCGGCCTTGCCACGAGTCGTCATGGCGTCTTTGGTTTGCAGCTGGAGGATAGGGAAAGCCGCATGAGTCTTTGTGGTAGTGTGAGGCCCGAAGGAGCAGACGGTGTCGAGACTGCAGGAGCAAGGCCCGCTGTGTTGTTCTGCTTGTTGGTCATCGCGGTGCGGCGCGGCGGGGAGTACGAAGCGGAAGTCGCCGCCGAGATGCCGCGACTTCTGGGGCAGCGTGAGCATAGCCGCACGGGTTGTCGGGTATGTATGGTCGCCGTGGCCGCACGTGGTCAGTCTGATCGCATGGTTGCCATGGGCGCGCGTGGTGTCGCGCGGATCGCATGGTCGCCGTAGCCGCACGTGGTCCGGCAGAGAGAGGCGGCGTCGGGCTCACGCCCGCGAGAGGTAAACTCGCGGGATGCAAAAACGAGCCGGGCCTATGGGCGCTGCATGCGACAATAGTAAGTTCATCCAAAAGGAGAGGTCTGCAGGAGTGTGAGAGGCGGTGAGTCGCAAAGGAAAACAATGTTCATCAAAGATGACATGCCAGAAATGATGACCCTGTTGGAAGTAAGGTCAAGACACCTGCATACCCTTTGTGATTATCGGAAAAACCAAGGAAGATGCACAATGCGAACGCGAGCCAACTTATGGGCGGCAGTGGCGGAGAGGTTAGGATAGCAGGCGCAACCAAAGACACGAAGATGATCGAACGCAGGGGCGGAGTCGAAGAGAGCTTGGTGCGGTGTGGAGTGGTCAAGTGTCTTAGAGGGCAGGAGGTTGCGGAGATAAGTGGCGTGATGCAAGGCCTCGACCCAGTAGGAAGGCGGAACAGAAGCCTGAAAGAGCAAGGAGCGAATGACATTATTCAGAGGGCGAATCATACGTTCGGCCTTGCCGTTCTGAGCAGAGGTGTAGGGACATGACATCCGGAGGTGGACGCCACGGCTGAGGAAGAAAGTGCGGGCGCTAGAGTTGTCGAACTCGCGGCCATTGTCGCACTGAACTGCCTTAATGGTGGCGCCAAACTGGGTGGAGACATAAGCAAAAAAGTTAGAGAGAGTATAAAAGGTGTCAGATTTGAGACGCAAAGGGAACGTCCAAACATAATGAGAGCAATCATCTAGAATGACCAGGTAATATTTGTAGCCAGAAATGCTGGCAACAGGAGAGGTCCACAAGTCACAATGAACTAGATCAAAATGATGTGTTGCTCGGGACATAGAAACATGAAAAGGAAGACGAGTATGACGTCCAAGTTGACACGCATGACAAACCGAACTGGTGTCTTTATTACAATGTGGAATCAAGGAGGCATGCATAAGACTGGAGAGGGCGTCGGGGCCAGGATGGCCGAGACGTCGATGCCACAGGGACGCGGAGGTGGAGGCATGAAGAGCACCCGCAGCAGGAAGGCGCAATGGGTAGAGGGGCCCGGAGCTATTGCACCTGACGATCTCGGTCCGAGACTGAAGATCCTTCACAGAACAACCAGACGGGTCAAATTCCACAGAGCAATTGTTGTCAGATGTGAATTGGCGAACGGAAATAAGATTCTTAATAAGGTTTGGAGATACGAGGACATTAGTAAGATGAAGGTGGCTCAGGAGGGTGGTTGCGCCAGATGGAGGTATGAGGAAGAAGAGAACCGGTACCAACAACAATTGAAGAGGAACAGTGTAGGGAGGGAGGTGTGGGAAAGATGCAAGCATCGGAAGTCATGTGTGACGTGGCCCCGAATCAATGTGATCTGTTCATGCATTTCTTTGTTACAACGTCATGGTGTTGAAGGATTGGCGAGGTCCGATTGGTTCCATCTGAGGCGCCCAAGGGTTGAAACCAGGAGGTGGAGGCGGTATCCAGCGTTTGAAGCACCGGGAGAAGAAGGCGGCGGCGAGCGTCGTCTGCTGGAAGTGCGTCTGGCAGGAGCTGTTGAGGCGGCTTTGGTGGGATGGGCGCAAAGAGGAGGACGGGTCCATACATCGTATGGAGCCACTTTGGAGTAGGAGGGCGAGCACACGGCCTGGAAGCACCGTGGCCACCATGGCCACCGAGCCACCTTGACCTATGATGGATCTGTGCAGGGTTGCCCCCCCGCTTGCCGCCCGTTTGCCATGCCGATTGTTGGGGCGCCCGGCCTTACCAACCCGAGGGCGGGTGCCGCTGCTGCTCTGACGAGGAGCGGCGCCGGAGGAAACGCAGCTGGCCGGCGACCACCGGGGCGATGGAGGTGTGGACGACCGATGTGCTGGTTCGATTCCTCCAGCCCAGTCATTCAGGGCTTCGAGAGCGTGGGAAGGGACGGCCTGGGAGTGAAGGCCGATGGAGGCAAACTTCTCGTTGAGGCCGCGAAGCAGGGTGAGGACGAGGGTGCGGTCTTGGACGTGTTCGCCGAGGTCCTCGAGGGCGTCGGCCATGCCCTTGAGGCGCCGGCAATAGTCGGTGACGAGAGGTCCCCGGGCGAAGGTCCGGAACTCGGCCGAGGTGAAGAGCGCGCGTCTCCAGGTTCCCCAGGAACCGTGACTCCACGGCCAGCCACACCGAGCGGGCTGTGGAGCGGGAACGGGGCACCATGTCGGATAGTTCGGGAGAGATAGCGCCGTAGATCCAGGACTTGACCACGCAATCCATGCGTGCCCAGTCCGGGAAGGCCGGGTTGGGGTCGTCTTGGAGACATGGTCTTGAGGGTAAATTTCCCCAGGCGAGGAGGAAGAGTTCGCGCCACCGGTGTGTCTTGGTTGGAGGAGAGATCGAGGACGATCGGTACAAGAGTGCGGATATTCTGGACGCCCACGGCCTGCGAGTGGAGGTTGACGATGACTGCAGCTTCATGAAGAAGCAGAGCATCGCGGAGGGAGGGAGGAGCCGGCATTGGGCGAGGTTGGTCGTTGCGACCTCGGCCCAGCAACCCTGGCCTTGGCAGCGCGTTCGCAATCTCTTGGCGAGACCTCCACTGGCGGCGTCCTCGGCCTCCGTTCGGGCCAGCGGCGGCTCAAGAGCATGGCAGCGCTTCAGCAGAGGCAGCCTTCGGCCTCGGCGGCATGGCGGCTCTCGCGCTTCAGCCGGCGCGGCTGGCGCTTCGCCTCGGGATCGGCCGGAGTGGAGGGTGGGGGTGATCGACATGGCGGCGATCGGTGGAGAAGAAGCGCGTGTGAGGCGCGCCTAAGCGTGGAAGAGTAAGGGAGGAACCCGGGCATCGATACCATGTGAGATTGGGTTAGGCACAAAGATAGATGATTGAATATCGAGATAAGAGGTTACACATATATATAGATATCAATCTATCTATCCTAACCAAATAGGCTTTGGGCCTTAATAGGATTGAGCCCAATGGTTGCAGACTCTCGCTAACAATATACATATGTGGTTTTTTCTCGCTTCTCACTGTCTTTCTTTTTGCATAAAGCTTTGGAACAAATTGTCACCGTTGGTGAATACCACTGACAACTCGAGCAGCTACGACAGCAAAAAGTAGAACTCTGCGAGCAGGCAGAGAGATAGTAAGTTACAATCACATATAGTCTTCGGAATTTCGACTACTTGTCCTGTTCTCATATCGACTTTAACCTTTACAAGTTTAAGAGCGACGAAAAGACCTTAGCTTATTCACTCGACTACGAGATAGCCGAGACGAAGAAACTAAGGGAGGAATGAGTTGCAGAATTAGATAAACAGGAAGTGTTGAACTTAAGACTGCTTATACAATTAACTTTCTTCTCTTCTAACTCTTTTCCCTTAATAGAAAAAGATGTCGAAATCGGTAAACTTCAGATTGAGGTCGAATCAAAGACCCTGATCGTCAACGAGCTTACCCGTATCGGCAAAGAAAAAGAAAAGAGTATCAAGTCGTGGGAAGAGCAGTGCGCAAAGAGTGCTGCCTCCCACGATGATGAAGTCAAGAAGCTTGACATTCGACTAGCAGGTAAGAAAATCTTTACCTATGACCAGTTTTGCTGACTAACCTTTGGAAGGTATTGTCCTGGCTAGTCTTACTCTTTACAGAGCAAGCAGTCGAAATAAAACAACTCTAGGGACTTTCGACTCGTAACCAGGAGGAAATGAAGTCAACGAAGATCAATCTTCAAGATAACTTTTCTCTTCTCAACAACGTACTCAGAGAACTTGGTGCTAAGGAGGTCACTTCTCTTGAAGGCACCATGATTGCTCATATGAGTGCCATTGGAGAACAAATCGGAAACCTGCAAGAGTTGATAACCATTCTAAGGACCAACCAGGCTGACTCAATCAGAGAGGTGGTCGAATGTGCAGTGAGCTATGCCTTGGCAAAGCTCAAAGCTCATGACCATAATCTCGATCTTCAAGCAATCAAGGCCGATTTCGATACAGCAGAGCCACTCAGCTAATTGCAGAAGTCAAGCCAGTTAGCCAGAAGGTCGCGGAGGAGATGCAGATTGGATCTCCTTCCTCAGAGTAGTTTGCAATAGGAAATTTGTAAAGATAAGCTTTTTGAGTATGAATATATATCCGCTTTTTCCTACAAATAATCTTGTCGAGTAGTTAGTAACTCATAAGATAATGAATAGAAAAAGAAATTAAGACTAATAATTGAGGTCATATTAATAATTTTATCCTAGCCTCCGACTATTTGCTAAGTTTATTTAGATAAACTAAGTAAATAGTGTGAGAAAGGGTTTTCTTAAAAAAAAAGAGGTTTGTCTAACGTATAGTTTTTTATCACGATTATCATGTATTGGATGTAAGAGTAGGAACTTGTTGATACTAGAAAGTTCCTTCTAGTGGGCACGACCATGTGCAGAAAGGAAAGACTTTGACTAGATGATGTTACCCTCTCCACCAGATTAATCAAAACAAGAGCGGCAACTTGAGTTAGATAGACGTCTGGAGTACCTTAAAAATTCGTTGGACCTTTTCCAGTGGACTCGGTAGGTTTGCTCTGGTAGCAAGAGTTAGAAACAAGACGACACTAGGAAGTTCATTCTAGTGGGTAGGACAACGTGCAGAGAGGAAAGACTTCGACTAGGTGTTGTGTCTTTCTCCGACCAGTTGTAACGAACCGAGTTTACCAAAGGTAGTAGAATAAATTACAAAAGTGTACTCTGCTTAGAGTATTTTTCAAAATGAATGGAGAAATAAACTAGGTGAAAAAAGTTGGCTTGAAAATATTTCGACCATGTTTGTTGAACTTGAGCTTTTTGTGTTGGCAGCAAAAGTGAGGAACGAGTCGACACTAGAAAGTTCCTTCTAGTGGGTAAGACCATGTTCAGAAAGGAAAGACTTCAACTAGGTGATGTTACCGTCTTTTCGACCAGTGTAAAGAAAGACTAGGTTTTAAAATTTTTATCAAAGCGCTATTCAATGTAAAACAATAAAGATAGAAAGAACCTGATACTTTATTGTGGGGATGGTTGTTTACAGATAAAATTTGCATAACTGGTCGATATTCTAAGAATTAAAGAGTACCTGGTCATCTTCCATTGCCAATCGTACCGAACCTGGTCGTGTAACTTCAACTATTGTGTAAGGACCTTCTCACTTGGGGGAAAGTTTGTTCCGATTAGACTGAGATTGAATCGTCTTCAATACCAAGTCACCTACAGCAAGGCTCGGAGGTTGGACCTTACGATCGTAGTATTTGTGCAGTGCTTGTTGGTAGACTGCTGAACGGATTAAAGCCTGATTTCTCCTCTTCGAGTAGGTTGCTGTCATCTGCTCGAAGTTGTTCCTGGATAGAGTCGTTGAAAGTTTTGACCATTGTCGACCTTATCTTTAGTTCTGGTGAAAGTATGGCTTCGACACCGAAAACTAGGAAAAAGGTATCACTTGTAGCCCGACTAGCAGTCGTACGAACTGCCCATAAAATTGAGGGTAATTCTTGTACCTAAGCCTCCGAGCGCTTGATTAGCTGGTCGAAGACTCGAGCTTTGATTCCCTGTATTATTTGGCCATTCACTTTTTCGACTGCCCCATTGCTTTGAGGGTGGGCAACATAACCATAACACAATTTATGTCGCAAAATTCTTAGAACTTTGCGCTCAAAAATTGCTTACCATTACCTGGCGCTTTTGGGAACAGTCCTAGGATATCGAGACCTCAGGTCGCAAAAGGCCAAGATAGAGGGATTGTTTGTAATCCCTGAGCCCGTTGGTGTATTTTCCTACTATGAAACTGGCATTGTACAGACTTCTTAACCAACTCTTTGGCATTATAGAGGGTTGTTGGCCAGCAGAAACCTTATCAAAAGGCCTTTCTGACCAGCGTTCTATAGGAAGCATGAGTTCCACATATGCCCCTGTGTATGTCGTGAAGGAGGTTTAATCCTTCTTTCTGTGATATGCATCGCATAAGTTCCACTTGAGTGCCTGTTTATAGAGGACTCCTTCGACCAAAGTATACATTTTGGTCTTTCAGGATAAGCAATCTGCCTCAGGATCATCATTGGGTATTGTATCCTTCT
The DNA here is from genome assembly GCA_036346395.1 of Hsuehochloa calcarea. Taxonomy (NCBI): domain Eukaryota; kingdom Viridiplantae; phylum Streptophyta; class Magnoliopsida; order Poales; family Poaceae; genus Hsuehochloa; species Hsuehochloa calcarea. The sequence goes on along the minus strand of CM070601.1, from coordinate 19,268,348 downwards.
GAAGATACTCGTAGATGGGATTCATCTAGGTATCCTCGTATTCTAGAGAGGTTGTCTCAATAGGTGTCTTTGGTGTTTCAACAAGAGACGACTTCTGGAGCTGTTCCAAGGAGACTCCTTTTGGTACTTGTGATCGGGAAGAAGCCATACGAGCAAAATGGTCTGCAAGGAAATTATCCTTTCGAGGGATAAATTGTACATCGAAACCGAAAAAATATTTTTCATGCTTTCGAACTTCCGATAAGTACCGAGATATAGTCGGTTTAGAGCACTGATACTCTTTTCTGGCCTGATTCACGACTAGTTGAGAGTCTCCTCTCACGAGTGGTCGTCGAATCCCGAGCGCTTTCGCAGCTCGTATGCCAGCCAATAAACCTTCGTATTCTGCCACGTTGTTAGTGGCAGGAAAGTGCAATTGGTCTCTTCTGTAGGAGATACTAAGACCACCCCAGCCCCCGAGCCACTTAACGTAAGTGATCCGTCAAAGTAAATCATCTACTGGTCGTGGGTATCGTACTAGGGATCCTGAACAGGTTTAGGATTTGTCTATTCGGTGACAAAGTTTACCAAGATTTGGGATTTAATGGCCTTTCAGGACACGAAATGGAGGTCAAACTCCCCAAGTTCTACTAACTATTTTGCCATGCGTCCCGCTGCTTCTCTATTTTGGAGGACTACTCCTAAGGGAAACTCAGACGACACAATTATCTTGTGCGTCTGAAAATAATTTTGCAGTTTCCTTGAAGACATGAGGAGGGCATATAGAAGTTTTTGAACATGAGGGTAGCGCTCCTTAGGCCTGTGTAAAACTTCATTTACGTGGTAAACTGGTCGTTGGACATTTTCACGTTCTGCGATCATTCTGCGCTCACTGCCTGTGGTGTGGCAGCTAGATAAATTAAGAGCGTCTCTTCTGGTTTCAGAGAAACCAAAACAGAAGCACTCGTAAGATACCTCTTGACATCCTCAAAGGCAGCGTTTACCTCTTCTGACCACTCGAAACTCTCGTGCTTCCTTAGAAGTTTGAAGAAAGGTAGCCCTTTTTCTCTCAGTCGTGCGATGAAACGACTTAAAGCCACCATGCATCCTGTGAGCTTCTAGATTTCTTTCTTCATGGTTGAGGGCGCATTTGCACAATGACCTTTATCTTTTCAGGATTTGTTTCGATTCCTCGTACAAAGGCAAGGAATCTAAGCAATTTTCTTGAAGAGACTCCAAACACACACTTCTCAGGATTAAGTTTCAAACGGTTTTTTCTGAGGTTGTCGAATTTTTCTTTCAAGTCGGAAATATGATTAAGTTGCTTGATGCTTTTTACGACTAGATCGTCAACATAGGCTTTCAAATTTCGGCCTAGTTGAGGTGAAAAATTCGATTGCATCAAGCGTTGAAAAGAAGCGTCGGCATTTTTTAGGCCAAATGGTATTTTAACATCGCAAAATATTCCAAATGGTGTAATAAATGCGGTCTTTTGTTCATCTTCTAGACACATTAATCTGATGGTAACCAGAATATGCATCTAGAAAACTTAATACTTCCCAACCAGCAGTAGAATCAACCAATTGATCGATACGAGGTAAAGAGAAATAATCTTTTGGACAAGCTTTATTGAGATCAGTGAAGTCTACACAAATACGCCACTTGCCATTAGACTTCCTAATCATTACAGAGTTGGTCAACCACTCTGGGTGGTCGATTTCTCTTATAAAGCCTACTTTAAGTAGCTTGTCCAATTTTAATCTGATAGCATCTCGTCGATCAGGCGTAAATCTCTGTAATTTTTATTTTACGGGTTTCTTGTCAGGCTGTAAAGGTAGCCTATGCTCGATGACCTCCCTGGGTACTCCAGGCATGTCGGATACTTGCCACGCAAATATATATGCGTTAGCTTAGAGGAAAGTGACGAGGGTGTCTTCCTATTTGGGGTCAGAAGTATCCCCGATGCGAACGGTCTTCGAGGGCTCCCTTGGATCCAGAGGAACCTCTTTGACCTGATCATTCGGCTTTGGTGTAACTTTAGGCTTCGACTGCTTGGTCGAAGGCTGCTCCTTGCTTTCTTCTCGAGTTGGTATCTGGCCAACCAGCTTGAGGGATCGACGGTCACACGTATGCGCCATCTTTTTATCACAGTGAATTGTGATTACTCTTTTGGGACCTAGCATCTTAAGACATTGATACCCATAATGAGCAGCCATTAAGAATTTTGCCAAAGTTGGTTGTTCGAGTATAGCATTATACGTCGTATCGAAATCGATCACATCAAAGGATATTTTCTGTCCTGAAATTGCTTGGAGAACCAAGCGTTAAAGGAAGAGAAACTTGGCCAATAGATTTAGCCGAAGACCCCGGTACAATCCCATGAAAAGAGTATTGTACCAATCCTACCTTGGTCCTGGTTACTAGCATCTCGTCCAGGGCACTCGTAAACAAGATGTTTAATGAGCTTCCATAATCAACTAACACCCGATTTACTCAACAGTTGTTGATGGTGGGCTTGACTACAATCGGAAACATATCTGGTCAAGTAGAAGGGATCAGACAGTCACTCTTCTCGAAAGAGATGGTGACTTCTGACCACTTGGGCAATTTATTGACACTGTCATTTTGACTCGTATGCCGATGTTCCCCCAAAGAGATATGCTCGATGGTACGCTTTGGATCCTGGAATGGCATCTCCCTCGTCGTCTGATTGCTTTTGACCACTCGCTTGACCTACCTCCTCAAGAGTAGGGAGAGGTCCTCTACTAGTGTAATAGTCCTCGAGTTTTTGTTGGAAAACTCGGCAATTGCGAAGCTCGTGTCTTTCCTTTTTATGGAAAGGGCACCACCACCTAGGCTTATTGTTATTCCTTTCGGAGCGTTTGTCCTTACCTCGATCGGAGTATGGCTTGGAGTCTTGAGGCTTTTTATCGCTTACAGCCAAGACTTGTTTGGAACGGTTGACTTGAGGCTTCTGGTCCTTGGTCTTGTTCTTGGACTTCTTGGCCTTCTTATCCTTCTTCTTGCTACTTTCGCCCGCCTTTTGAGGAATTTTGTCGCCTCGATCGATGGTTTCGTTCCACTCGACTACTTTAGCGGCAGTCGCATATCGATCGGCCATCTCGAAGAGCTTAGCGACAGTAGCCGGGGGATTCAAAGCGATGTCCTCCCTAATCCTTCAGCAGCAGACTCCCTGCTTAAAGAGACTGATAATAGATGGGTCAGAAATCTCTGAAATCGAATTGCGAATTTGACTGAAACACCTGATGAATTGGCGTAAGGACTCGTGATCGTTTTGTCTCATCCTGTGCAGGTCGTCCTCTTTTCCAGGACGATTGTAGGTGCCCTGGATATTGGCCAGCAGAACGTCGCAGAGGTGTTGCCACAGGTAGGGTCCACACGTCAGCGAGGGAGAGTGCGCGGGCTGGAGCTGGGCGAGGGAGTTTTGGGCTGCTCAGTTTCAACCCAGGTCAAGCGAGAAATTTGAATTAGGTTTTGGATTTTTTTTTTCTAAACTGGCTGATTCTTTGGTGAATTTGTAAACCTATCAAATATGTTCCAAACTTTATGAAATTTTTTGTGAGAGTTTCTAACAACGTCTAGTTTCATATGTAATTTTTTTAGTATTTTATATGCTCTGTGATTTTCTAGAAAATTCTTACGATTTTCCCGAAAATTCATGTAAGTTGCTACTTGTATGAGATTTCAATACTTGTTTTATACAAAAATTTCAAAAATCATAGATAAATAGTTTTGCATATAGAATAAGCTCAAAATTACTTTCCTATTTATTTTCACTACGTCTTCTCAAAAATGAATATTTTGGAATGTTACAGTGACTGATCAACACATGAGAACCGATCACCCCGTTGATGCAGACAAACAAGTTTTGAACTAGAAATTATGAGATCAGATCGAAAATCGAAAAATAAAATCAGATCAGACCGAAAAATCAAAATCAGCAGATCAGATTAGAAGAGTACTCTTCTTGGCCTAAAAGAGTACACATCGAAAGCGTGAGATCAGTGTTACCAAAGAAAAAACAGATCAGATCGAGATTTTTTTTTCATTTTTGACAAGCAGATCAGATCGAGACTCTGCACCAGGGATAGAAATAACCGGATTTCCCGGTGGGTAGCGGGAATTCTAATACCGGCCGGTTTTTCCGGAGTTTGCAAATTCAAATTTCAAATTTTGATTTTCGGATGGTTTTAAGCGAATTCATGCGAAATTCAACCGGATTTTTTCCGGGAAAACCGGTAACCAGCCAGTTACCGGCCGTTTTTTTCCCGGCTCCCCGGCGGGATCTCCACCGGAAACGGTTTTTCGATCATTGCTCTGCACCAAGGACTTGTCCTTTGCTTCGATGGTGAAGATGTCAAGATGTATCGATGGTCTGTTGAGGTGGGAGGCGATGATGAGTTCCCTTCGTGGATGCTGCAGCTTGTTGCCGAGGACTTCTCCAAGAAGTCTGTTGGGGACCACACGTGCAGCACTTGCTGCCGCAGCGCCTTCTGCGGGGAGCACCACCAGGGCCAAGACATCGCTGGCGTGTGGAGGGGTGGTGATGGGGTGTTTGGGGGGGGGGGGGGATATTGCGAGTGGCAGCCTGGGAGGGGATCGCGCGCGTTGGGGAGGAGACAATGGTAACGGGATCTCCCCTCGATATGGTCTGTAATGGGCTATGTATTGGACCGGGATACATCATCTGAACCAAACGCCACTTAATGGGATCCCTTTACACTGTAATCCGATTACACCCAACCAAACAGCTTCTTAGTTGTCTATTGTTTGACTAGAGAGAGCATTTAGCTTCTAGAAATTTGTTTATTTGTCTGAAGCATTACCTATTTATTCTCTCGTATTTTTGGTGCAAGTGAAAATAGAAGCCCTTGTTTTGTTTCAATGTACTTACTTGCTGCCTACCATTTTCTGTTTTATCAGGCAATGTGCAAAGTGAGTGAAGGAGAGAACGCTTTTGCCAAAATAGGGGAAGCACTGGATAACCTGAAGAACCGCAGTACTGGCTCCGGTTCCAGCATACTTGGCATAAGACGGATACCCCCTGATTCGGAACAGTCAAATTCATCTTATCAACAGAACAACACGTCTGGTCACTTTGACCCTGCAACAAATCTTACTTCTAGCCCAAGGTTGCCCAATGGTTGTGATTCCGAAGCCCAATTTCCTTCCGAGTTGATTTCATCCTGTGTAGCTACCGTCCTTATGATACAGGTAAGTCATACAAGCCGTATGAAATGTTTAGTCCTACTGCGTCTGGTGGTCTAATAATGTTGTCGCTTCCATTGATCAGAATTGCACGGAGAAGCAGTATCATCCTGCCGAAGTCGCGCACATCCTTGACTCGGCGCTTTCGGGCCTACAGCCGTGCAGCTCGCAGAACGTGCCGATCTTCAGGGAGATCGAGATGTGCATGGGCATCATCAAGAACCAAATGCTGGCGTTGATACCGACCCCTGTCCCCTAGTGCCATGGCCCCTACCGGCACCTTCACTATATATGTAGGAGACCGGATAACTGTATGTGGTGGTGTATTTTTCAATTTTTTATCCAGTTTGTACAAGGTGATTCCTATTAATTATTATTGAACCATCAAGAATGATACGAGTGTGTACTCTGCGCATGTATGTAGTTGCTACTGGGTTAGTTCGTACAATCTGGTTGCATCTTTTATTGGTGATAGGTTTGATATTATTTCCTGTAGTTGATACTCTCTTGGAGAGATGAGGCTGAAAATGGTATGGTGGTCACCCTAGGGACGCACTCTATATAGCAAGAGGATGCGAGACTGCAGTTCTTTGCGCAGCCGGCAGCCGTGTAGAGATGGATCCTAAATCGGCGACCAGCAGCTTGTCACGCAGCCAAGGATAAGAATATCAGCGGTAGGTTACGGGCTCGCACCAGTAAAAAATATCGATCCAAAAAAAAAAATATCGATCCAAAAAAATTAAATTTTGAATTTGAATAGGTGAATAGTAATTTCGGGTGGTTACCGGTCGGAAACCTGTCAAACCGAGCAGTAATTGGCCGAAAACTGATCAAATTCAATTTTTGAGTTTATTTTTTATAATTGAAATCGTTCGGTAAAAAATCGGTTACCATCGGCTAGGGTCTGTATTTTTTTTTTGTGTAACCTGTTTTTGATTCTTGCTCGCAGCTGCCCGACCGGGTTTATGCCTGGTCGGTTGTCAAGAATCGATTGCTTCTTTGCGCATGTGCTTAGTGCCAAATGTACAATATGAACCGAAGGTTCAAGTTTCTGTTTGAAAAAAATATGAGTACAACAAATTTTCATTGGAAAAAAGAACAGTCAAACTGCTGAAAATCTTTGGCCACTGTCTTATTTCCTACGCAAATGTCTCCTACTTGTGCAAAATGTTAAGGGAAGGGCACCCTTTCTGAAGCCATCTGCATGGCTGGGGCCTCCAAAAAAATGAACAAACGTACGTGACCGGACCTATCCACACAGCTGTCTCCAGGACTAAACAAGGATCCTAAATTTAACATTCCTCGCTACTTAATTTCACATCAGAAAAGCAACGACTGCTCGAAAAAGATGTCTATGGGGCTCTGGGCTCGTCCTTGGTTCTCGAGGCGTAGAACATGGCATCGTTCTGTTGCTGCTGCTGGCTCGTGTAAGAGTACGAGGTCCCCGTCGGGTAGTCGAACCCGGACAGGGCGAAGCCGCCATCCGCCGACTGCGTCGGCGCGCCGCCGTCGAGGCCGCCGAACGCGCCCTGCTGGACCGCGCCGAACCCGGAATAGCCGCCGTTGCTGCCATGCAGGTAGCTCGCGGCCGGCGCCGTGGGCCTTGTGCAGGCATTGCCCGTCGCCGGCGGCTCGGCGCGGTAGAGCGCGGCGGGCACGTCGTGGTTGTGCTTGCCCCCGTAGGTCGTGATCACCGCCCGCAGGTCGTGCGACGCGCGCTCCACGTACTTCCGCACCGGGCACCCGGCCGTCGTGCACTTGTAGTAGCTCCTGCCAATACGAGAAGACGTCCATGCATGTAAGCTCACACGTGTCCAACACTTACAACATTGAGTTGAGTAGTAGTACTAATTGCAATGGAGAAAGAAACGAATGGACGAGTTGGGCTTTACGTTCGTACCTTGGGTTTGGGTTGCCCTTGACCACCTTCTGCCCGTACTTGCGCCACCGGTAGCCGTCGTCGAGGATGTCGATGTCGCTCATCGTCTGGACGACGACCCTCGGCTCCCGCACCGTCCGGTTGCCGGCCAGCGAGATCCCCTCGCCGTCACCGTCTTTCCTCCATTTCTTGTAATCAGGTTCGTCGTCGTCGAACTCTTCCCCGCCGCCGGCGTTGCCTACCAGCGGCGAGCTCACGCCATTGATCTCGTCGTCCCCGAAAGACGCCGACGAGTTCTCGGGAGTCGCCACGGGCGTGCCGGAGAGCGCGTCGGCTGACGCGTCGTTGGCGCCCTGCAGCGCGTACGGCGCCGAGCCGGAGCCCCGGCGCGGGTTCTGCGGCTTGGGATGATTGTGCGTGCCCTTGTATACGATCTCCGTGACCTGGCCGTCGGGCGACTGCTCCACCTTCTTCTTGGTGGGACAGCCGGCGAAGCTGCACTTGTAGTAGCTGCGCGGGTTCTCGCTCCCCTTCATCTGCTTCTGCCCGTACTTGCGCCAGTTGTACCCGTCGTCCGACGGCCGACGTCTCTGCTGCTCACGGAAGGTGCCGGCCCCGGACATCGAGTTGTAGCCGCTGTTTCCGATCATGTCATGCTCCATCGTCGACGCCGCCGTGATGCCCGACGAGGTCGCCTCGAATGGCATCGTGAAGTCCGCCGGCCTCGTGGCTGCGTCCATGCTCGGTTCTTGGTAGCTCCATGGCTGCTGCTGCTCGCCGTTGTACAAGTCTCCTCCCTACAACAGTGCAATACTAGTATTAGACATCACATACGTGTGCAATGGTTTTGAATGACTTTTGACTAACTGTGCTTAGAGTTGGAGCTAGGATTGACTATTGCGCTTAATTTGAAGGGGAGAACGTGACAGCACAAGTTTTATTTATTTTTTGCCATTTAAGGTCAGCATGCATCGTCATGAGAAATCTCCAAATAGAGTTTAAAAATATATATGTTAAGAGATCTGGAGATATGCATGTCGGCTTCGGCATAAAGGTATCTTAGGTATCTTAGGATAAGTCACCAAGTATTAAGTAGTACTGTAGTAGTAGCTTTTAATTGTGGACAGGTCAGCCCTCAACAGACAACCTCACAAAGAAATTGTGACAAACGCTCACTGGTAAGTGGGCCTCTAAATTCCAAGCCGGACATCGGGCCCATCTATCAGTCATCGTTTGTAAACGTTTTTTCCTTGCTTAATTTGCACGCATTAGAAGTACCGCACGTTCGTCTTACCAATGGAGCCATTAGCATGGACGACTGCAGGAAGGAGGACGGCGCCGTGGTCGTGATTCCGGTCATCGTCGTCGGCACCGACGCCGTCGTCTGGAACGTGAAGCTGGAGTACTGCCGCTGCTCGTCCTTGACGCTTCCCTGCAGGTTCTCCAGCGTCCCCATCCAGTTGAACGGCTGCGAGGGGAATGAGCCCGTCGTTGGCGATGGGAATAACTGAAACAGACACAAAGGCGAACACATTAGCGTCAGCCGCAAATACGAGTACATGCTTGGTACATATGTCAACTTCTGCTTTTCTCTTTGAGAGTGACATACACTGGGGGTGAGGAGGATCGGCGAGTCGAGGAAGCCGGAGGGCATGTTGAAGCACGCCGACGGTGATGCCTGCAGGAGGGAGAGCGGGAGAGAAGACGGCGTCATGGCCTTGAACTTCGACACCCCGGTTCCCCCGCTGGCAGCGTCACTGGAGGAAGAACCGCCCGGCAGGTTCTCGAAGGAGAGCTCGACGGGTCCCGAGTTGGCCAGCGCACCGAGGCTACCGGGCGCGGAGGTCATCGGAGGCGCGGAGACCGACGGAGAGAAAGGAGGAGCGAGGCGAGTGCAGGATCGATGGTGATCTCAAAGACGCCGCACTGGTTCGAGCATTATATAGAGGTTTGAACATTTGACCGTTGACTAGTCAACCCCGGGCTTTTGACTGGCGGCTGCGACCACATGCTAATGGAATAAATACGAACCAATGGGAGTGCGTCCAGGCGCTTACGTGGCGGCGTGGTGGGGCTTGTGAATCGTTTCTTTGACTTGTTCCGTTCCATGGGCTCATGGGCCAGGGCTAGGGCTAACCACAATGTGCTCATTTCATTAGTTAATTTAGGCTATAGAAGGGCGTATCAGTGTAGTGGTTTTGTGACGAACTGCCTAGCGAAGTAATTAAACTATCGTGATCGTTGGGCAACTTTGGTAAGTAAGCTTGGGGTTATCTTTCACTCTTTATATGCTTAAATTTCTACTTGTTGGAATTGGGTCTATTTGTGTAAATACCTATTCATTTCTAAAATTTCAAAGTTTACAAATTCTTATACCAAAAGTTTTAGACCAACGTAGTTGAAGTCTTAGACCAGTGTGGTTGAAGACATAAACCAGTGTGGTCGAAATAAACTGGTCAAAATCATATACCATTATGGTCGAAGGCATAGACCAACATGGTTGAAATAATCTGGTCAAGGTCATATACTATTATGTTCGAAAGCATAGACCAACATGGTTGAAATAATCTGGTCAAAGCCATAGACCATTGTGGTCGAAGGCGTAGACCAGTATGGTCGAAATCATAAACCATTATGGCCAAAGGCATAGACCAGTGCGGTAGAAAATAGTGGTCGGATCCTTAGACCAGGGTGATTGTAATATACTAGTTGAAACTGTAGACCAGTGTACAATCAGGATTAATAAATACTTCTTAATGACCATTAATTGATTTTAATTAGCAGTTACTAGTGGTTTATTATGACAATTACTAGAGAGTAATTGTCTTGACCATAAATAGGATCTAGAGATGTCCAGACGAAAGTTGACGATTCATTCTATTTTTCCATCTTCATCTCTGATCATCTGTGCTAAAGAATTGAGCTGTCGAACCAAGACGTCTCTTCTTCGCGGCGTGCACCGGGAAAGAGGGTGAGCAAATATCTCCGAACTATTGTCGTAGAGTTCACCTGCACGGGGCGGCAATAAGATTTCTGGGCAGCGCATCTGCGCGACCGCTCTCTACACTGCATCCTTCGATTACTCGCTTCACTGCAACAACCGCGATCAGCACTGTTTCGATCTCTGTTTCGCGTCTACACTCTTACGAATACTCGCTGCACTACATCATCAATGACCTACTCTGCTTCGAGACTGCACCACTTCCTGTTCTTCATCGAGCCCTATCGTAAGTTGGTCGTACGACCAGATTATTCTGTTATAATCATTCTTTTTAGTACTACGACCAGATTATTCTGCTATAATGAGATTATTGAGTTTGTTTAGAAGTGCATTGAGTTGCCTACTATTGATATCACTTTATGTATCTCTAGTTATTTGTGATCTTTGCCTCATAACCAAATATGGAATTAAAATATTGTCCATATTTCCAATAATTCAGAAACCTTATTGTGGATATTTTTATGATCTAACAATAGCTGGTGCTTCTGATGCTATGTAACCTAAGAGGTTTTCTAGTCAGAACTTTCGTAGATGGCAAACAAGGGTCAAGTTTTGGCTCATGTCTTTGTGGTTGTGGTTGGTGATCCATCCACAGTATCCATTTACTATTGAACAGACCATGAAATTCGACATAGATAACAACACAGCCCTTGGATGCATACTGACCATACTAACCAACCAGCTCTATGATGTGTACATGGACTTCAAGTCCGCCACAGAGTTGTGGGATGCACTCGAGCACAAATATACCAAAGCTGAGGTTGGTCAGTGGCTCTATATGTGCAAGTAATTCTTCGACTACAGCATGGACGATGCTAAGTCGATAGTTGCACATGCCATGAGCTACAGTTAATGGTCGGAGAGATTGCACATCTGGGTTGTGTTTTGCCTCTTAAGTTTGTGGTTGCGGGCATTATTTTCAAACTTCCTGCTTCATGGCGGGATTTTGCCACTGGCTTAAAGCACACGAGGGAAGAAATATCTATTGAGGATCTCATTGTTTCTCTTGATGTGGAAGAAAATGCAAGAGCAAAAGATGCACTAAGCACTTCCGGTCAGAACAATCAAATCAATACAAATATCATAGAGAAGAGATATGACAAGAATAACAAAGGCTTTAAACCAAACAAGATAACTAGCTTCAAGAAAAAAAACTGAGAAGAAGGATATGAGGAACATCACTTGCTTTGTGTGTGGGAAAAACTGTCATATGGCGAAAGACTGTTATTTTTGCAAGAGCAAGGATGGTGTACAACCAAAGAAAAATGCCGCCAACATGATCATAGGCGAAGCCTCAACAGGAGGGTATGCTAATCCACCTATTGTATTTTCAGCATGTCAATCCACTAATTGGTGGGTTGATATTGGAGCTAATGTTCATGTATGTTATGATATTTTCTTGTTTTCTTCTTATCAGGCAGCCGGGGCTTCCTCCGTCCTAATGGGGGAACAGGTCGCATACTTCTGTTCTTAGTGTTGGCACGTTGGATCTGAGGCTTTTTTCAGGGAAGATTGTCCACTTGAAGAACATGCAACATGCGCCAACAATAAACAAGAACCTCGTTAGTGGTTCTCTCCTATGTAGGGATGGTTATAAGCTAGTATTTGAGTCAAATAAAATTGTAATGTCTAAGTCTGGTAACTTTGTTGGTAAAAGCTATGAGAGCGAATGCTTGTTCCGCATAAATACTTTAGAGTATTGTCATAGTCTGAATGTTGCAACTGGTGTGAATAAATGTGGGTCAATATATGACATTCTCGGGTTTGTCATATTGGTTTTGATAGTATTGCTAGAATATCCAGATTAGATTTAATTCCAAAATATAAAATTATCAAAAGATCAAAATGCCAAACTTGTGTGCAAGCAAAACAACCTCGAAAACCCTCTAAGGGGATACAAGAAGAAAAGAACTTGGTACCATTAGATCTTATCCATTCTGATCTGTGTGAGATGAATGGATTGTTGACAAAAGGAGACAAAATATATTTTCTAACTCTTATTGATGATGCATCGCGATATTGTTATGTGTATCTACTGAAAACAAAAGATGAAGCTTTAAATTACTTTAAAATTTATAAGGCTAGGGTTGAGAACCAACTGGAAAAGAAAATTAAAAGACTAAGGTCTGATCATGGAGGAGCGTATATCTCTCATGAATTCTGCCAATTTTGTTATGAATATGGAATAATCCATGAAGTTACACCACCATACTCACCCCAATTAAACAAGGTGGCTGAGAGGAAAAACCAGATACTAACAGACTTTGTGAATGACATGTTGGAGAGTGCTAGTGTGCCTAAAATATGGTGGGGTGGAAGCTATTTTGACAGCAACTTTCGTTCTAAACAGAGTGATCACTAAAAGGTGTTAGATTACTCCGTATGAGGGATGGAAGGAGAGAAAACCCAACGTTAACTTTCTGCGAACTTGTGGGTGTTTGGCAAAAGTCAATATACCATTGCAAAAAAAGAGAAAGTTTGGATATAAAACAATCGATTGTGTCTTACTAGGATATGCTCATAATAGCACGGCCTATAGATTTTTAATAGTAAAATCAGAAACTTTTGAGATTATTGTTAACACAATAATGGATTCCAGAGATACTTCATTTTTTGAGGATATTTATCCTATGAGAATTGCAGACAGTACTTCTCGAACTGAGGATAATCAAACTATAAATAATATATTAATTTTGAACCCACCACCATCTCTAAACCAACAAGTGATATGCCACCAGTTTGTGATAATCTTGTGGAAGATTACAATTTAGTCGAAGAGGCTCCTCGTAGGAGCAAGCGACAAAGGATTGAGAAAACCTTTAGCGAAGACTTTATTGTATATCTCATGGATGATGTGCTAAACACTCTTTCATAGGCTTATGCATTAGCTGATGCTGAGTACTGGAAAGAGACAGTCCATAGCGAGATGGATTCCATCATGGATAACAGGACTTGGGAGATCACTGAACGTCCTATCGGGTGTAAATTTGTTGGATGTAAGTGGATCTTTAAAAAGAAAATAAGGTCTGACGGTACTATTGATAAGTACAAGGCAAGACTTATGGTCAATGGTTATACCCAGAAAAAGGTGAGGATTATTTTGATACTTACTCTCCTGTTTCCAGATTGACCACCATTTGAGTGCTCATTGTATTAGCTTCTTCTCATAGTCTACACATTCATCAAATGGATGTAAAGATAACTTTCCTTAATGGAGAGTTAGAGGAAGAAATCTATATAGAGCAACCAGAAGGTTTTGTGATTTCTGGACAGGAAAGTAAAGTATGCAAATTAATCAAATCCTTGTATGGTCTAAAGCAAGCACCTAAACAATGGCACGAGAAGTTTGATAACACTTTAACTTCTGCTAGTTTTTCTATGAATGAGGCAGATATGTGTGTGTATTATTGTTATGGCGGGGGCTCAATGAGTGATTTTGTATTTGTATATCGATGACATACTTATATTTGGGACAAACACTGTTGTTATTATCGAGGTCAAATCTTTCTTATCTAGATGCTTTGATATGAAAGACCTAGAAGAGGCAGATGTTATTCTGAATATCAAATTGATCAAAATGAGGATGGGATCACTTTGAACCAATCCCATTATGCTGAGAAAATCTTGAGCCGGTTCGGTTTTGATAACCGCAAGATTTCTCCAACTCCTTGTGGTGCTAAAGTTAAGCTTCGAAAGAATAAGGGATTAGGAAAAGATCAATTGAGATATTCATAAATTATTGGGTCTCTTATGTATCTATCTGGTGCCACAAGACCAGACATATCATTTGTTGTGAGCAAATTAAGTCAGTTTACTTCTAACCCAGGAGATGATCACTGGGAGGCACTTGAGAGAGTGTTGCGCTACTTGAGAGACACAACCTCATATGTAATTGACTATACTGGGCATCCATCTGCATTGGAAGGATATAGTGATTTGAATTGGATCTCTGATGTAGATGAGATCAAAGCTATAAGTGGGTATGTGTTTACCATTGCAGGTGCTATAGTTCATGGATGTTGTGCAAACAGACCATATTGACGAGGACAACTAATGAAGCAGAACTTGTAGCACTAGACACAGCTACTGTTGAGGCTGAATGGTTTAGAGAGCTTCTGTTGGACTTACCACTGCTTGAGAAACCAATAACGACAATCCTAGCGTACCGTGATAATCAAACAGTGTTGATTAAGGTTACAAGTACTAAGGATAACATGAAGTCTTTCAAACAAGTGAAGCGTAGGCTTAAATATCTCAGAAAACTGAGAAACTCGGAGTGATTATTGTGAATTATATTAGCACTGAGAAAATCTGGCAGACCTTTTCACAAAGGGACTAGTACGGAAGACGATTTCCGTTGTGTCTATTGACATAGGAATGAGGCCCATTGGAGTTACAACTCAACAATAACCCATACATTTTTTATCGGAGATTCCGTGACTTAGGCAATGTGAAAAACAAGTTGATATTTGAACAAGAGAGTACATTATAATAATATATGTACATGTGTTCTAATAGACAAAGCATTCTCAACTGTATGGAAGGATGACTAAAAGCCTTAATGTATTCTAGTGTCTGATGATGAAAAAAGGTATTAGCCTACAGGATACCTAAAATGAATACACATACTTGAGCTTAACTGTGATATCGTAGTTCACGGGAATATGACATTCTCTAGAAAACTCATGAGCAGATAAGGGAGTAAGACCAAATAATACTTTGTTTAGGCTTGGTTCTTTGACAACCTAGTATCAGTTGAGATTTCAAGTGAAATCTAATCATGAAAGACTGTGAATTCAAGGCATAGTTCATTCATCAGTTGTAAGAAGATGAATCTTGTTATTCTAGGTGCAAGTTCAACCCGTACGAGACTTACACTGAAAGACTAATATATCAACAACTCTTTAGCACAATAATCATTATCATTCCTTTTTATTGCTTGCTTTGGAATTGGTGGGGGATTGTTGGAATTGGACCAATTTGTGTAAAGGCTCATTTATTCCTAAAATTCTAAAGCATGCAAATTCTTAGACCAGAAGTCTTAGACCAGCGTGGTCGAAGTCTTAGATCAGTGTGGTCGAATGCATAAACCGATGTGGTCAAAGCCTTAGGCCAGTGTGATTGAAGACATATACTAGTGTGGTCGAAGCTTTAGATCAGTATGGTCGAAGATATATACTAGTGTGGTCGAAGTCTTAAACCAGTATGGTCGAAGACATAGACTAGTATGATCGAAATAATCTGGTCGAAACCATAGAACATTGTGGTCGAAGGCATAGACCAGTATACTCGAAATCATATGGTCGAAGCCATAGACCATTATGGTCAAATGTATAGACCAGTGTGGTCAAAAATAGTGATCGAACCTTAGACCAGCATAATCGTAATATACTGGTCGAAACTGTAGACCAGTAGTCGAAGCTGTATACCAGTGTATAATCAGGATCAATAAACACTGCTTAATGACCATTAATTGGTTTTGAATTAGTAGTTACCAGTGGTTTATTATGACAGTTACTAGAGAGTAATTGTCTCGACCATAAATAGGATCTAGAGACGTCCAGACGAAAGTTGATGATTCATTCCATTTTTCCATCTTCCTCTCTGATCATCTGTGCTGAAGAATTGAGCTGTCGAACCAAGCCGTCTCTTCTTCTCGGCGTGCACCGGGAAGGAGGGTGAGCAGATATCTCTAAATCATTGTTGCAGAGTTCACCTGCACAGGGCGACAATAAGGTTTTTGGGTAGCGTATCTGTATGACCGCTCTCTGCACTGCATCCTTCGACTACTCGCTTCACTGCGACAACCGCGATCTGCACTGGTTCGATCTCTATTTCGAGTTTGCACTCTTACGACTACTCATTGCGCTGCATCATCAACAACCTGCTCTGCTTCGAGACTGCACTACTTCCTGTTCTTCATCGAGCCATATCGTGAGTTGGTAGTACGACCAGATTATTCTGCTATAATAATATTTTTGAGTATTACGACCAGTTTATTCTGCTATAATTAGATTGTTGAGTTTGTTGAGAAGTGCATTGAGTTGGCTGCTATTGATATCGCTTTATGCATGTCTAGTTATTTATGATTTTTACCTTATAATCAAATATGAAATTAAATATTGTCCACATTTTCAACACTACTATGTGTTTAAAAATGGGCAATGATTTTGGATTTAATTGACTGGTTCTATTTCAATGACAGCGGAAGTCACAAACGACGACTATTCTTCCTTTTTCACGCGGACGATTATTCTGCTTGGATTGCTCGTAACTGGAGCTCATCAGGTGGTTATTGACTTGCTAATTGACCTCTTCTTTGATTATTTAGTCAGTGCAGACTAAATTCATACTGGATCGTTCTGACCTAGTTTAAATTTATACATATGCGTCTTCATAAGTTTAAATCACTACCAAACTGTCAGCTTATTTCTAATTAGTTTGATTTTTAATGTTAAGCCATGCATTCAAAGTTTCAACAGAAGTTAAAGAAAAAATATATGCTTGCAGAGAGAGAGTTCATAAAGTTATATGACATGTGACAGCTTATAATCTGAATTTGCCCAAACATATTTCAGGCTTATGTCACAACTTATATAACCTAGCTAGTTTTCGCCCGGCTTGATACCCCGCAATAAGCTAGCCCGACAGATTGATTTATGACAGATATAACAATCAAAGAAGTACAAGAAGACACAAGTGAAGTCGAGACAAGCAACGTGTTTGGCATGTTTGGAGAGGCGGATTCTTCTCCGGCGCGTGCATACTTACGAGACGGATATGTGAAAAAACGCCGCATTATATAGTCAAGTAACCGGTTCATTCGGACGTGCGAGTTTATACTTAACGACGCCTCGACGTTGTTGCCTTGGCCCCCGGCAAACCATGCGTGTGATTCTTGTATCAAGCACAACGAAGGAAGCTTCACCAAGCGTTGCAAGACGAGGACTGTACGTTCGGCGTGAACTAGTCATAGCGCTAATGTGGGCTCTCTCCTTGTAGGATCATATTTTGCAATGGAGGATTTGATGAGGAGAAATTAACAGATTTGATGTGTACCGGCAGTGAGTGTGATCATCGCCGTTTATACATGCCAGCTAAGGAGCAGGCAGAGCTAAAGCTTTCTAGGAAATTGCCTCCCAAGGGGAAACAGAAACGAAATGCAAGCTGTTTTGCATGTTCTTGCTTCACAAAAATGAAGAGAAGGAGATGCTATTTTCATGTCAAAATGGCTGAACCAAGAACCAGTCCTCACTCCTCATGGATCCATCTTCTTCTGCTAGTACTACTGCTACTGGTGACGCGTGTAAAAAAAAATGAAGTTGTGCCTTTCATTGACTTGGCAGGCTATGGAGATGCGTTATTTTTCTCAATGCATCAAATCAAATGATGAAACGGATTGACGGCGGTGAAGCTGTCAAACATACGGTCAGTATCCCAGATCGATGAAGAGTTTGCTATTGAATCAGGAAGTGAAAGTGGTCGTATTTGAAAGGATTCGGAAGAAGCCTCGCCGGCATCATTGTATTGATCCTCGTGTATCTCTCTCTCTCTCTCTCTCTCTCTCTCATGTCATCAGTTTCTATCTATACAGGATATTTGATTTTATCCATACAAGATCACATATTATCAGTTTATAACCAGTAACTGGTCGGCAATATACAAAATATACATAACTGAAGATGGCAGTCGCAACATTGGTTCGGCGGACAGAAATATCGTCAGCAGAGCATACGGTAAGATTGGAAAGAAAGTCAAGAAAAAGAGAGGATGACAGTCCTTCGGTGAAGATATCAGCAAACTGGGATATGGAAGGAATGTGAAGAACTCGGATTTGACCGAAAACCACTTTGTCGCGCATAAAGTGAAGATCAATCTCAATGTGTTTAGTATGTTGATGAAAAACCAGGTTGGTTGTAATGTAAACGGCACCGACGTTGTCACAAAAAAACAATTGTGGCTTTAGATAGGGGATGGGGAAGTTCATGAAGGAGTTGTTGTAACAAGGTAGCCTCAGCGACGGCGTTGCCAACGGCGCGGTATTTAGCCTCTGCGCTAGAGCAAGAAATAGTATTCTAGCATTTTGAGGACCAGGATACGAGAGTCTCACTGAGATAAATGCAGTAGCCGGCGGTAGAACGCCATGTGTCAGGACAACCGGCCCAGTCGGCATCGTTGTAGGCAACCAAGGTGTCCACTGGAGAAGGTGTGATACGAAGGCCGTAGGAGAGAGTGTCGTTAACGTATCGAAGAATACGTTTGACCAAAAGGGGGTGACACTCACGTGGATCATGCATATTCAAACAAATTTGTTGTACAACATAAGCAATATCTGGACGAGTGAAAGTAAGGTATTGGAGTGCACCAGTCATGCTGCGATAAGCAGTGGGATTGACAACAAGAAGACCATCAATAGGAGTAGATGACGATTTGCACGAAGCCATGCTGGCATAGTCTAGGAGCTCAGTGGCATAGGAAACTTGTGACAAAAAGAAACGCGCGACATATCTAGTGATGGTGATACCAAGAAAGTGGTGTAGATCACCAAGATCGATCATGACGAACTCAGAACTAAGAGAGCCAATAATGCGGGAGAGAAGAGCGATTGATGATGTGGTAAGAATAATATCATAAACATACAACATAAGGTATGCGTACTAAGACTGCTATGAAAGATGAAAAGAGAGGTACCAGATTTGGAACAGGAAAATCCAAGAGAACCGATAAAGGAAGCGAAAAAAGTGTACCAAGCTCGAGGAGTATGTTTGAGATCATAAAGAGATCAGTTCAAACGACAGACATGAGAGGGACAAGATTGATCAATGAAACCCGCAGGGTGATGACAGTACACTACCTCGGAAAGGTGTCTATAGAGGAAAGCGTTCTTGACGTCAAGCTGATGAATGAGCCAGTCGGAGGAGACATCAAGAGAAAGCACAATACGAATGGTAGTCGGTTTAACCACCGGACTAAAAGTCTCATCAAAGTCAATGCCAAGCTGCTGTGAAAAACCTCGTAAAACCCAACAAGCATTGTAGCGGGCAAGACTACCATCGGATTGGAACTTATGTCGGTAAATCCATTTGCCAGAGACAATGTTGGATTGAGGAAGAGGAGACACAAGATCCTAGGTATGGTTAGAAATGAGAGCTTGAAATTCATCTACCATGGCAGAATGCTAATTTGGGTCTTTAAGAGCCCCGCAGACGAATTTCGGAAGAGGAGAAACATCTGAAGTGGTCATGACATGCATGTTTAATTTCTCACGAGGCGGAACATGGAGACCAGACTGGAGACGCGTGCCATAGGAGTGTGGTAAAATGACTGTCGTGGCAGAGGAAGAGGTGCCGGCAGCACACGGGGCAGTTGTTGCGGCAGGATCGGTAGGATGGCTACCGCGGCAGGAGGCGAGGCTGCCACGGTAGGGAAATAGGCAGCTGCGGTAGGAGGATCTGGGTCGGCTGCCACTTCGGGAAGATGTACTGCCGCAGAGGGAAATGGGCTGCCGCGGCAGGAGGGACAGTGTAATATCCCAAAAATAATCATGGTAAGGACCTTTGTGTGATTAGACAAAAGATGATACGTGAAAACTAGATGTTTTGTGTTTTAGAGGGGAGTTGTTTTCCTGGGGCGGATTATGTGAGAGGAGTTGGATCTACCGAGATAAAGAAAAAAAAAGAGATGCGGAGATTAGAGGATCCAAAACCTCGAAAGTAAACCTTAGCAGTTTGTTCCTCTGTTTCCCGTGCGCCGCCTGGGAACTTTTGTCTTCGGCCGACGCGTGGTCGACTGGCTGCCGCTCGGTCAATCGCCTTCCTGCGTGTAGCGGCGCGTGTAGCCGGCCTCTGTGCACCAACGTCGCTGCCCGCACCATTGTTGTCGCGCGCGTGAGCGCCAGCCGCCGCTGCCTGCAGCGTGGCCTGCCGTTTTGGTCGCCACAGCCGGGTGTTGCTCGCTCGGCCAGCAGCGCCATCTGGCCTGTGCGATGCACGTTGAGCGCAAGTCTTCGGTCGCATGCGCCGTGTGCTAGAGGGCCACGACGTGCAGTAGCCTGCGAACCACAGTGCGCCAACCAGAGGAAAAGAAAAGAAAAGAAAGGCATCGGGGCAAAGTACTGAATAGCCTATACATCTAGTAGGAGTAGCCGTAAAGAAAAATTCAGCTGCAGATGAAAAGGCGTATGGTAATTTTCCTTTACAACAAATATACAAGTTCATCTCATTGTACTGAGTAGACTAATGATAATTGCCTTGTTGGGTCGCCCCATGCTATGATCCATGTTCATTTTCTCTGTTTACAACAGATGGAGTAGGCGCCTTCATCACCCTGTCTCCAATTGTTGGTGAACCACCCAGAGGAGTTGCACCAGATGACCTCCATGGAGCTGATGGACTCTCCAGAATGAAAATCGACTGGCTAGCAGTGCTACTCCTGTATGGCGAACCTGGAGTTGACTTAAAAAGAGGCAAACCATCTTCACGAGGCAATGGGGACATTATACACTGACTTTCCTCGGTAACTTGCCCTGTGCATGACTTGTCCTCCGCAATATCATAATAATCAGCGGTTCTCACCTCCTGAGCAAGCGAACATGAACAGCAGCACAACCACTGGAAACAATCTGTCGCATTGGGATTGCGGCAGCAGAAGTTATTCCCAGGGAGGTTAAATCTCTTCCTCATCTGTATTCTCCAAAAACCACCATATAGTAAACCGAAAAAGCAAAGTGCGAGGCCAGTGAGACCCAGTGCTTCTCGCAGGTTTTCATTGTTAATATTGACAGCTGCCAGGTTGAAGATAAAGAACGGAGCTAGGCAAAAGAGCATAAATGTTGCAATATGGACATACATGTTACCGAATCCAAGCCTCTGCATATTCCACCCAAAAACACAGCAACTGCAGAAAATTGACAAGTAAGCAAGAGATATATTGTCCCAGAAATCCAGTAGTCCACCGACCCACTCAGGCCTACTCTCAACGAAACGGCGCTCTACACTCTGAATGAAAGAGTATCTCTTCTCAAGCGACTTGAACCGTGAAGTTGCTGGCTTGCTGCCCTCAGTTAAGGTGACTTCAATTTGTGCTTCTGGATCACCTTTTGTCAGCTCTGTGTCATAATCCTTCCCAAGAGGACTGATAATATTATACAAACCAGCAAATGCTGCAGCCCCAATTGCAACAGAAATAGTCAGGCCAACACCGATAGGAGGACGTTCAGATCTGCGGTATCCTAGGTTGAGACCGCACAAGGCATACTGAGCAAAGCAGTTCAAATTAAGGAGGATTACAACCACCATCATGTGCATCCACTCATTAGGCTTATATGTTCCGTTTTTGCAATATATTTTCCTAAGCCTTAAAATATCCTTTTGCTCCCATCGACACAGAAGCACAAAGTTATATATCCGTTTTGGGTGTTGATAAAGGCACATGAGAGTGAATAATGCATTCAAAATTTGGTTGTTCACTTCAAACCAGGTGTCTCTTTGTGATTTGCTAGGCAAAGCATGATTCAGCATTCCAGTCATAACTAGGAAGAGTATTGCACCAGATACAGCAACAACGGCAATCCAAACAAAAAGGGCCATGTTAAGAGGCTCCTTTATCCAATCCTTGCACATCACCCACAGATGGCCCCAATTAATTTTCCTGATAAATTGGAAATGCTCATTATTACCATGGTTGTCAGAATGTATAGAACGTGAGAACTCATCTCGTTCAAGTGCGAGCTGTCGAAACTTGAATGAAGGGGAAGGACCCAACTTCCTTAACCTGGCATCACTAGAAAAGCAATTCACAAAGTTCAGAAACCCACTCCACTGCTTTCCCTGTTGTGAAACACCCTGAGTGGAAAGAGTGTTGACACCTGTTGCTCCAGGATCATTGTCCACTGTTGTTGACTCTAATTGTTGAATATCAGCTTTGATATTTTCATTACCGTTGGAGACCATTATGTTCAGCTGGAGTCTTAGATGGTATATGCAATTCTGACCCCTTTCAAACCTTCTTTATGTGATAAGGGCAACCTATTTAGCTTTCAGACTTGAAGTGCCATGTTCCACAGGAATGAATGCTCTATTAGTTTACAAAAAATGATACACATAAGACTGGCCACCAAGTTCTGCATAAACAGAAACAGGTCCAAAATAAAGCAAATAATCAGTACTCAAATTTAGACAAAAAAAACTGAAAATGTATAAAACTTAACATGAACATAAATGATTAAAGCACATCCCTAACTGAAATAACAAACGAAATTATTTCCAAGTTGCACCATTTCTTCGATAGTTATCCAAGAAAACGCGGAAGCATTATTTTCATGATATGCCACTCTTATACCATTTCAATCTTTCAGCTATTTTGGCCATGATGTTTTTGATAACTTCTGCACAAGCGTCTTATCTACTTATACAGTGAATCAAAGGGGATAAAATTGAAAACATGTACACATGTTCCTCTAGAAAAAGAGTGTTCAATGACAACTGTATGTTTTATTTCTTGTTCGATGTGATGCACAACCAAGGTCTATCATTTATGATGTTTAACTAGGTTGAATGTCGTGAAATCAACACCGAAGGCCTCCAACGATCCAAGCTGCTTTCCCAACAAATTTTTTGTACCAGTTCTAGTGTAAAATATAGGATGCAATCCCTCGCAGAACAAATAGATGCAACGAGCAAACACGTATATTAAGTAGCCGAATACAGTTACTAAATTGGCTACCAATAGAGTTTACCCAGCACGGAAAGCAAAACATGCAAGCATTAACTACTGTGCGCATTCTTTCCTGTAAAAACCATCCACTGTATCCTCGCAAATTCGTCATACATGATACTACGAATTATGAAACTGCGGTTACGAGTGAATTAGCAACTATAAATACATTTCATAACGAACAATGCGTTGGATTTGGTACATCTGGCAACTGGGTATGGGAAATTCGCATCTGCAATCTGCACTACTGCAGTCAACCACATCTACCCCATCAACACAGAGCCAATATTTCGAGCTTACTGCTACAGAGTGGAAAGAATTTTTTTGGAGGAAGCCAGCACAGGGGATCATTCAAATCCAATCATCCAGAGAAGCAAAGAAAGAAAGAAAGAGTAGATCCACTCATCACCCATCAGAGCAGCGTAGAAGAGCAAGGGAAGCGCTCACGGCTCACCTGCAGGCTGCTGCAGCCCGGCGGGACGCGCAAGCAAAGGCCAAGATTCCTGCCTTCCTCCTGCCGTCGCCGCTGCTTCGGGTAAGGGAGGGGAGGGGAGGCTGGGGGAAAACAGAGTGGAGGATTTCGTCCCCGGAGGCATTCGATGGGGACCGTTTTGGGGGTTGGGGAGTTGGGGGAGGAGTCAACATGGCCGAGAAGAAAGTCAGATTCCTCCAGCTCCCCGTTACGGCCACGCTTTTTCTCCCCTCGTCCTTCGCTGCTTCCGACCCGCCGCCCCACGGATTGGCATCATCTGACATTTGGAATGTCTTCATGAACGGTGTTATAACACTTGATAGATCTGAGTTATCGAATCTCATAAGAACGATACGGATCAATTGATACAGTGTTAAATTTCAGAAGAACGATACGGATCAATTGATACAGTAATAATACAACATTTGTGAACAGTTTTATACTACAATACTTTTGGTACAATATAGATCTTGATCTCAGTCGTTTTCGGTCCGATGGATTCGATGGTTCGCACGCAATATTACGGTGTGTTCCCTCATGATAGATAACGTTCCCTGCCCCACCGGGCCACGGCGACGTCGTGGGAGCGCGTCTCCACTCTCCGACCGTGCGACAGAGACGGAATGGGAGGAACGTTAGTGTATGTTTATGTGGGAAAAGGAGACGCTGTACGCCCATTACGTAGGTGTCTTCCTAAAATCAAAGCTTACCCACGAAGAAATTGAACGTGAGACCTCTTGTTCAACGGCAAGACGCGTAAACTTACTTTTCTGAAGCGTTTTCTCTACTACTTACGTCCTTCGCAGGAAAAAAAAACTTACGTAATAGTCTTTTTTGTCCCTAGGGCGAGCCAGCTAGGTACCGGTATGCACGGATACCTCCAATTTTTTTAAAATTATGTGTATATCATTTATAGCTATTGGTTCTTATTAAATTTAGACTTTATTTCAATTTGATAATACTTGAATGATTAGATGCCAATTGTATTCTCAGGTGATGTAAACCGGGTATTTTATGAGAATTTACTTATAAATTTTGAAGTCACGTGTGACGTAAATAGGTTGTATCAATACTAGACTACTAAGTATAGATGTACTAAAAACCATATGTGTTTCTTAGATGATAGGGTACGCGAGTTATCATACGGATCATATGGTATAGTAATAAAATTTATAATAATGAACATATAAGCATTTTTGAATTACTTTAATCCAGAAATATACTAGATGAATCATGTAGTGTTAATGAGGTCGTCGTTCACCATGGCGTAGTGGTAGTAGTCGTGCAGACGATGTAGAGGCCGTGCCTGCGCGCACTCGCACTCGCACCGCACCACTCGGCGAGGCGAGGTGAGCGAGCGCGCGCGTGTGTTGGCTTTCTCCAATTCCACAAGAGGGCTACTGTAATATTCTGAAATAAATAAATAAATAAATAATCTCTTAAGGGCCTGTGCGTAATTAAACAAATTAGACGCATGAAAATAAAATATTTTAAAGTTTTACGGAGGGACTAGACTGCGTAAGGTATAAAAGATCGTTGGTTCTAGAAACCCTAGCAGTTTTTTATTACTTCACCCTAGCCGCCGTCTTGTTTTTCCCCGGCCTTGCGGCCATTTTCTTGCCGTCGTCTTTATTTGCCATGGCGTGATCCTACCGTCGAGCGGGCGTGTAGCCGCCTGCCACCGAGCGCCATCGCCACGTATGGTTTGCGCGTGGAAGCTGGCATTTTTTTCCAAGCCGCCGGCACTCGGTATGCCGTGTGTGTGTTGGCTGGGTGGCCTCCTGCCCGTCTGCTTGTAGACAAGCAATGACCGCAGTGAGCATCGGCCGTGCCGTCCGCCTTGGTGGCCATTTCACGTGAGATCATTGCCCGATCTTGCGTTTGCATCCGTTGCGAGTTGGTATTAATTTCCATCCATTGCACATGAAAACTTCATGCATGCGTGCTATCTCCTAGCTACTAGATAAATTGTTTCCATTTGTATGTGTATTTGTTGTGTTGATCGTGAGAGAGAGAAGGAAAGGAGGAGAGAGAGATAGGGGAAGCGTGTAGGAGATCGGTGTTCATCGCCATGTCTCCGGGTAATGATCTATTTTATCTCTGTTTTGCTAATTTAATTAGAGAGGTTTTAGAATTTCTAATCGAGGGGACGATTAATAGATCTGTTTAGCCTGCTGTTCTGTTGAACGATTTATTCGGGTATTTTAATGGCGAATTTTGGAAATATCATCTACTAGTTAATTGTAGATAATTTCGATATCTTTCTATAGCATATTTAATCATGTCGAGCGGACAAGTAGAATTCGAGATATGAATTTTGGAAGACTGCTGTCTTTGTGGTTGTCGTCTTTCGGCGCTGTTTTGGTAGACTAGAGATTAAAAATAGTAATTGGACTAATTAGAGTTTTTGATCTACATGAAAGATGTAGATAATTGTCTAAGGGTTCTGTAGAATCCAAGAACTCGAATTTCGGTTGGATAAAACAAAAGTTATGAATTTAGTAAGACCCGCTGTTCCGAAGCGGACAGATCAGTTTTCTTGGCTAGAAACGGAGGGTTAGATGATTTAATTAGAAAACTTTGTAATCTAAGAAAATGAGGGGAATTTTGTGTAGAATCCAGGACTGGATGGTTTGTCGTGATCGGACTTTTGAGTCAAAAGTTACGTTCGTTTTAGTACCAAGACAGCAATGGGTAACTTTTCGGTACCGGAGAAGCGTGGTAGATTTGGGGACGGGTAGGAGCGATGTTGATTGATTGTTGTTCTTATGATGCTGTAGCTTGTATTAAAATTTGAGTATTTAATGTAGGAGAGGCGTCGTGCTTGTTGCCATCTTCTAGTCAAATCGTGCGTCGCAACTAGTAAAGGCAAGTGCATGGTAGACAGCGATCAATGATGATCACTGCGATTCTTTATCTTCTATTACCATTATTGTTGTGCTTTTATTTTATTTAATTGCAAACAAGGGATTGGTATGTTTATATCTTTGTTGACAATCATGAAGAAAAGTTGGATATGATGTATATGATGGAGTTTGTATTTTTCATACATAAGCATCTTTGCATATGAGCAGGTGATCATGAATGATCACAACTCCACGGAGTGGAGGAGGTCCCGATCCTTGTGGAGGAGCGGGCTTGAGAGTGAATGTTGTCATGAGCATTCACTCATGCTATCTGATATCTGCGAAAGAAGTGCATGTGGACATGTAGATTAGAGTTGCATTAATATATGAGATGAATGGGTGTGAAACAAAGAGAAGTTAATAGCATGAGAATATTAATAGAAGTGCATGTGATGATAATGAAGTTATTGATTACTGTTGATTTATCATTGTTCGTTGTATATTGATGTGTTTGCTGAGTCGTGGACTCACCCTTGCTCTTTTGTTGTCTTTAGGTGATCTTCGACAACGCAGTGGTCGAGGCGAGTAGAGCACATGGATTAGATCCATACTTCAATCACATGATCATTTGCCATAAGAATCTTTTCATTCAATGCAGGACTACTCTAGGACATGTCAGAGGTTGAATAAAGTTTAGAACGACGTTTTAGACTAGACTATTTGTTTCAATGATTTGGATTCATTGGTTGATGCTATTTTGGATTATTTACCTGGTTATATTTCCCCTTGCTTATTTATTATCGCTTGATCCATAATTATGCATGTTCTTTTGTGGTCAATGGTTATGTTTATCGTTGTTTCCTTGCTGTAATTTTATAGTGTGTCGATAATTATTAGTTTGGAAGAGTAGTTAGTGGCATTCCAGGCTCAGTGTTGGGCTGGGGTGTTACAGCTACCACGTTTCACCTTATAAAGTAGTGTAACTCCCCTTCAACTCTCCATGTGGGACTAATCAATTTTAGCACGTGCACATGGGCCTTTGAGATTCTCTAGAAATTAATTAGAATTAAAAACTAGGCCCAGCCCGTATTAATTCCTACATATAAAATGTCTATATCTTTTTTAATAATATGTTCAAACATCTTTAAATTTTATTTATCACTATTAGTATTTATTATCGTCGTCACTCCACAAAACAAATTGTTTTCGCAACTAATTATGTAAAATAGTCAATTAATTGAAAAGAAAGCCTAATTAGTTGTATAGGAACATTAATTTTCATTCAAATACAATATTTATAATGCATAGTTTATCTAACGCTAACATTCGATTGGCTGGTAATCGCTTAACAGTCATCTTTTTTACCTTATTAAATAAGCATTAATGTTGCATCTCAACATAAATTTTCTAGCTCCGTTACTGGTTTTCCCCTCTTCATAAAACTTTATAGGTTTAGGAATACCATTCAACTGTTTTAGGTTTAAGTCTTGTGGGTGTTGCGTCTCAGAAAAGATAAATGATCGAATATGCATGCTGTACTTCGCCCGTAAAGGAAGAAGGGTTCGGATGGTTCATGTGAGTTTAATCGGTGAACGAAAAAAATGGTCCAGCAATTTGTTGATGGTTTTATCGAAATGGCAAGTACACCAATCATTGGGGCGACGTGCCGTGCAATCCATGTGCCACAAATTCCACTCGTGGAGGAGAAAAGGCACGGGAAAAGCCACCTGATTGGGCCTCGCTAACGCCCGGACCACCAGTGGCCGTGGATGCCAAACTATGGGCCAGCTCTGTGCCCCACCTGGAACTGCCTGGCCCAACTTGCTATTTCTTTTTCTTTCGCTTTTACCGTGCAGCCCAAGCTCCGTCCTCAGAACAGTCCTACCGAGTACCATGAGTGGGTGCAAATGAGTCTATAATTCTCGTTGCGAACCCGACATAGAAGGAGTTTATTATTATTAATTAACTCTTTTTTAAATTGTATTTTAAAGTTAATTCTAAGAACTTTATTTTCAATTTTAACTTCTTTGGTTACGCCACCACTCGTGACGTGATAAAACAGTATTGTCACGTCATAGGATAAGTCTGTTAAAATAGTATTTTTTGTTACGCCACTAGTGGTGGTGTGACCAAACAACACTGTCGCGCCACGTGACAAGAGTTTTCCCAGATACGGTCTGGCGTGACAGTGTTATTTTGTCACACCACGAGTGGTGGCATGATCAAAGAGTCAGAATTGGAAAAAAAAAAGTTCGCGGATGGTTAACTTTAAAATAAAATTAAAATGGTTAATTAATAATAAAAAATCAAATAGAAGGGATAAATAGATATTCGATACTATTTGTCTTCGACTTCGAGAAAAAAATACGAAATAAGATACATAATGAGCGATATCCGTTCGTATATCACATGGTATGAGCAAAATCTGTTATAACTTCACTCAGGAACATGATAACATATATGTGGGTTTGCTGCATCTGAGCTGGCAGGTAATACTGAGTGTTTTTTCTTCGACATCTCAGCAATTAGTTTTTCCGTGTTCGCTCTGATTGCACTCCTACTATCTAATGTCTTGTGTATGGGTGTAAAAAGAGCGGATAATTTTCGACCGACCGAGGGTTCGCAGAGTCAATACGGGATGGAGAAATGAGTATCCGACACTATCTATGTTTGATTTTGATTCTAAGAAAAAAAAAAGAATAAGATAAAGAATGAAAGATATCATCCGTATCTACTCGGATTGCAACCTACCCAGTAGTCCCCGTTGTCCTACTCGCACAACATTGTGGTCCTTTTTCCAAGTGTCCGATTGTGGTGACAGGACACGGTGAGAGTGAGATGCATAGGTCTCTAGAATTTTGGTATTTAGCATTTCAATTGCTGTCATATTTAGTCACAAAAAATTAAGTAGATTATTAATACGTTACCTTCTTCATTATTTTATGTTCTGAAAGTATCTTTCTGTTATTTATTTATTTAACTAGCGGACGTAGCTAAATGTTGTAGGTAAAAAGTTTAGTGATCTGTCATGGTTAATGTTGAAGTTCATAACATCTGCGAGATAATTGGACAAGCAGGGGTAGTATAATTTACCCTAGTTTCATGCTCACAAGACATGATCAAATTATAAGTATTGCGATTTGGCCCCCCTAATCTTCAGATAAGGCATTGCATTAGAGTTGTTGGTCAATTGGGTTGGATATCTCTATGTTGCCAGGGGTGAATAATAGTCTTCACTGAAAAAAAAATCAAAAGGAAAAAGTAAACCAAGTTGTTTTGTTCCTAATCGTATAGTGTGGAACCGGGATTAATTAGGCCAAGACGTTTCTGCTAAGATCTACTTAATTTGGACATGTATAGTTAGATCTCCAGATCTAGTACTATACTATCTGTTCTGGAAGCTAGACACGTGTTCAAGTGTAATGCGTGCAATCATCGAAGACTAGTCCAGGTTAATTACTAGTGCAAGCACACAAGATAAACACAGGAGGAAAAGCTGCCTAGATAACCTGGCTAGTAATGAATGAAGATACGTCTCAATGCTTAGCTTCTTGTACTCTTCTTCAAAGATTGACTGCGTCCAAAAGGAACTAGCAAGTAGTAACCTGTAAACCTCACCGAGAGATCATTTCTCCGTTGATATGTGATGAGACATCACCAAATTGTCTTTCGTGAAAAATAAGACACCACCAAATATTCCAAGGAAAAAAAAGTACTGATCCTGATCGCGTGTCCGATACCACATTAGAATATGGGACGCTCCAATTGCAAGCCGACACGCTGCACAGGTTGATATGGGTGGTTGGTTGTTTGGCCCACAACCTAGACGTCTGAGATAAGGTTATCCAAAGTAAGCTAATCTTTGACTCAACTACAGCACACAATCTAACACCCATCTTCTTCTTGCATGACCCCTCCTTGAATTCACTGACGCCTGAAGCTCGCCGATCTTTTCGTCCTCGTCATCCCCCGCCGTCAAAGCCCAAGGCCGTCTCCTCCTCCGCTCGCCACATCCGTCGCCACGGCATCGAGGCCGCTGCATCCTCTGACGGTGGAGGGGGCTCGGGAGGAGGCTACCCTAGTCGTGTTGGACGCACAAGGAGATGCCAACCGCCGTTGTTACTGCTCGGAGCTAAGCCGCCGCCGTCGTCTGCACACCTTTCTCCTCCTAGGTGGTTTGTAGCATAGAAAGTTGGATGGTGAACATGATCTGCGATGCGGGTCAAAATTTTACTGAAATTTTAAATATATTTTGAATTTTTGAAGCATAGAAAGTTGGACGGTGAACATGATCTGTGATGCGGCTTAAAATTTTGCTGAAATTTTATATGTATTACGAATACTGCAGATATTTTGAAAAATATTGCACATATTATTTCAGTTGTTACGCTGTTGTGAGGACGTACATAAGAAGTTTCCAGCCCCACGTCCGAGAGCACGCTAGTTGTATCCGACAAAAAAAGAACACTTGACATACAACCGATGGAACTTGACTTGACCTTTGCAAGTCCACGTGCTACACACACAGCTAGTGGCGACCACTAGCGACGCACGAAAGATGCTTCACAATCACCATCTCCGTGAAGCTGGATGGGCTGCAATCAAATAACAATGCTTTTCCAGGGTTCTTTGTGTAATTTATGGGGTGTACTTCAATCCAGTTAATACCACTAGAGCTTTAAGCCCCTTGGGCTCCTCGCCTAAAACAAAAACAATTATTTCACGTCAATTACACACCGTCCAAACCGTCGAATTGCAAAGGAACGATGCAGATCGAAACCGTGGATACAAATAGATGGCATGTTTCTTTTGCCGAAACCTTTGCGTGAGCCATCCATCGTAATGAGCCGTTGAGAAGGGGAAGAGGGAAGCAGAACATGAGGCTCTCTTTGGATTGCCATGGACACTAAAGTTCCTTCTTTCATCTTGCGGCAACTAGTTTCTATTTCATTCGGAAACCGAGTGAGTAGGTCGGATCGTACGTGTTTGTTGCAACTTTTCCGCAGTAAGTAGAGAATAGTTTCATGGGCGAAAAAGATCCTAGAGAACTTTTTTTTTTTTTTTGCTTAAGATCATCACGCTTCTCTGAATAGTAAACTATGCCCAAGTTGTAATAATCGATGCACTGAAATTGTTGCTTAAGATCATCAAGAAGCTTAACAATTTTAGAAGAATTATTCTTGGTATGCTCAATAAAATTAAATCCTAGACCCTCATGTTTAACACTCACTTTTGACTTGTCTAGGATCATGTTCAAATTTTTCTTGCCAGAGAAAAATACCTCTAAAGTGTTTTTGAAATACTCATTTTCTTTAGTTAGAGTGAGACAAGTTGTGCATTTAACAGATTCATTCACAAGTTTTTAGAATCACTAGACTGAGCCAATATTTCTTTTTTAGCAAAATCATTAAGTTGTCTAGTCAAAACTTCTATTTCTATGGTAAATTTAGGACAATTAGAGTAAAAATATATCTCATGATAAAGCATTTGTTGAATTATTTCCTAAGATGAAATAAGTCTAGCTTCTATCAATCAATTTTATTATTTGCAAGTTTTAATTTTTCATCATAAGACTCATGTGTCATCCTTAAATCATCGAATTTAGTATTTACATTCCTAAGTTGAATCAAGTTTGATGCATCCATTGACCTAGCAGTCTCCAACTCAGAATATAAAACTTGACAAGTCTCACATGATTCTTTATCAGGAGTAGAAGCTCTAAGTCTATTGTTGTCAGAAGTTAAGCTTTCAACAAGACAATTATTTTCTTTTAGTTCTTTTTTTGTCTTTTTCAGTTCAATAGCAAGTTTAATCAAACCATCTTCAAACTCATCATATGATCTTACCTCACCGGAATCACTGTCATTATCATCGTTGTTGTCATTTTTTGCTATGAAGCATATACCGTGAAGTCATGTTGTTCTTATTCTTACCTTTAGTATCATCTTTGTTACGATCATCGTCGTCACAACTTCCATATTCCACATCACTCAGATCAAGATGCTCGATAGCAGAAAGCACATTTTCAGCAAATTTCTGACGAAAATTTCCACTGTTGGTGTTATTGTTCTTGAATGGCCGACGACGATAATTATTGTCTCCCTTGATCACCTTCCCCTTGATCTTGGGACACTCCATCTTAATGTGGCCTGGCTCGTCACGCTCATAGTACTTGATTGAACTTGACATGCCACCTCGCTTCCCCATCCTCATGTTGTTGAATGCCTTATATGCTCATGAGGAGATCATCACCAAATACTTTTCAGAGAGCTGTTCGAACTGTTCCTCTAAAAAAGAAGACAAAGCAGGCATAGAAAAGAACTCGACGAAGCAGCCTGCACGGGGTTAGTCACAATTGCTAAAGATGAAGATTTATCAATCTCAGATGGCAAAGTTTCCATCTCATAGGTTTTCAATATAGAGAAAAGATCATCCATGGTTAAAGTATCTAGATCGACAGTTGATTGATAGTTGTGACAACCATCAACCGCTCAGAAGCTAAAGATCTCAAAATTTTAGTTGCATTATCTTCATCAGTAGGAATAACATTGACACCGTGCAAATTATTCAATTTTTTTCAAACCGAGCAAAAAGATCGTCAATAGCTTTACCAAGCTTCATAGCAAAATCATAATATTCTTTTTTATAAAGATTTTATGCACTTTCTTAAATTTAGTGGTTCCTTCATGATAATTGCAAAGAGTTTTCCATATTAAGTGGGACAGAATTAATATAAGCTACACGATCAAATTCTTTGTGAGAAATCCCTTGAAACAACAAGTTACGAGCTTGAACATTTAAATCAACATCTGTTTTATTTAGATTAGTAACTGGAACTGGAACTACATATGGTGTAGAAACCTTATTCCAAACATCACTACCTTAAGTCTCAATATAAGCTTGCATACGACATTTCCAAAAAGCAAAATCAGTACCATGTAGCATAAGGGACAATTCACATACCTCTCTAATACCAAAGCAACCTATCTGATACCACTTGTAGGATTAGATACAACAATCAGAGGGGGTGAATGATTGTAGTGCCTTCTTTTGTAACTTACCGAAGAGTATCTACGTTAAATTCAACTGGCAACAGAATCCAATGTACTCATACGAGATTGTCACCTAGTCGTAGTGGTCAAAATAACTCTGTTCTGTTCCACCCGTCATAGCTATTGTCGATAACTGGGTGAACAACACAGCTCGTGATCAAAGACGGTGAAGTCGATCTGGTCGAAGGAGTTGCGTTCACCTAGTCGAAAGGACTCGACTAACGGATTTCTTCCACTTTCCGGCTCGGGAAATTAACGTACAGCAAAGAACAAAAGCAGATCGAAGACGATTAACAAGAACAAGTCGAAAACTGATTAACACATGGACTAGTCGAAGACAAATCAACATAAGCACTAGTTAAAGACAGAAGAACATGCAGTCGGCGATGAAAGAGAACAAGTCAAACACAATATCCAGAAGCACACGCCGACAGGGATGACAAATCTTTCTTGGAATAAATCTGATCTGTTATTACTCAAACATATTTTGTGGCTACAAAGTGCTCTCACGGTACCCCTCAAACCCTAGCACGAAAACACCAAAAAAACTCTCTTCCGAAAGCCACCGCAAAAAGCCTCTCCCAGTCCCGTGTTACTCTTAACATCTTCGGCCTTTATATGCTAGGGTCCTAAACAGTATCCTTATCAATACGGACACATAATCCTATCTTTTCTAAAAATTTGGGGACCGAAACCCCCCAAATCTTGAGTTTTACAATATCTCTAAATCTTCCAGTTATGAACATCTTCTATAACTCTTCACACGTTGAAGCCTCCAGGACGATGCCTCCTGTAGGTTCGACCACGCATCATGCGTTCACCTTTGATCTCCATGTGTCCTAGCGTGAGCACAACCACCCCGTGACATCTACAACCACCTGAACCTTATATTTCCCCTCCTAGTTCTGGTCTTTTTCATTATCGACCATGACTATCTCAACCCTCAACCTGCACATGCAAAGATCAAAGAATGTTTTCCTGGCACAAGTTCTCCAACTTGACCAATATCAGTTCACACACGCATATCACACTCTCATTTATCAATAAACATGAATCAGATCAATCACGACCTTAAATTCCAGCTTTTATAAAAATAACTCGAGATCACTATGTAAAATTGGTCTTACCGTTGTGTATACGCCAGTCATACCACTGGCCGACTAGACACGAGTACTCAAAGAAAACAACTATTGAAGCACTTGAAGCCTACGACTACTTACTACAAGCGTACAACCACCGATCAGGAACCTACGACCACTGATCGCAAAGCCTACGACCACATACCAGAAGCGTTCGACCACTGAGCAAGAAGCCCACGACTACATATCACGAAGCGTGCGACTACCAATCACGAAGCCCACGACTACCGATCACGAAGCCTACGACTACAATCCATTGACCAAGCTCTGTAGCTTCGATCATCGACCAGTCACTGTAGCTTCGATTATCGACCAGTCACTGTAGCTTCAACCATCGACCATGCATTGTAGCTTCATGAAATTCGATCATGCAACTTTGACTGTCCTTCGCACTTGTTACACACCTCGACTTATGACTGAGTACATTACTCGGAGCTCTACCACTCGGTACTCGGATCTACAGTACTAAAAAAACTAGCACTCGGTACTCGGAGCTACAATACTTGTAGATACAGTTCTCGGAGATACATAAGTCAGAGCTACAATACTCTGAACTATATTACTCAGTATTCAGAGCTACAGTACATTGAATTCAGTCGAAAAGGATCATCGAGTATCACTGATTAGACCACCTGATACAAGACATGATCCAACCACTCACACTGAAAATCTAACAACCAAAACTTTCACAACCACAAATGTCAATACAACCCAACCGTCAATTATTCATCATCATAAAGTCTACGACTAGTCCACATGGTCTTTTACGCACAATCCACCGGCTCTAACATTGCCTCTCTCAACATGGTATTCATTGTGCCGCTATCTGCTAAGCACACTTCCTCCATAGGGCGTCACACATGTTCTGATATATAAAGTATTTATTAATATGTAGTAGGAAGCAATCCACACATAATTAAAATACTCCAAAATAAAAGATAACTTGTTACTATTAATACGGAAAAAGTCTTACATGACTTATCATAAAAATCTAATGCTCTGCTATTCTAGAGCTTACAACCATTATTTAATAATTCAATATTCTATCACAACCATATACTACAAATGACTATAAAAATCTAAGTGTAATACATGCACTAGATCGAATCAGCGAAGTATGAAGAAACTTTTACCTGAATCTGCTCTATGTGCATCTTCTCTTCTTCGGCAACTACGACTGCGGCCCCTTTAATGTCCGAACAAGGTGTGATGGGGACTGCTACTGGGCTGTCTACATCCATGGGTGC
Organism: Hsuehochloa calcarea; assembly: GCA_036346395.1. Classification (NCBI taxonomy): domain Eukaryota; kingdom Viridiplantae; phylum Streptophyta; class Magnoliopsida; order Poales; family Poaceae; genus Hsuehochloa; species Hsuehochloa calcarea. Next base: position 19,232,790 of record CM070601.1, on the reverse strand, counting down.
AACCCATGACTGTGGATCCTCTGTGCATTATGATGTCCTTTGCCCTTCATCTTAGACTTGAAAGCATCAATCACATGCCGTGGCTCATGACAAACACGTGACCAATGTCCCCATGTGTCACATTTATGGAAACTTTGGTCCTGCTGGTCATAGGGCTTCTTACCCACTTATTTTGTCTACCCTTCTTGGCTTGAACATTCTTCTTGGTCTTGCGACCCATGACTTTACTCTTCTTGCCTCTTTTGTTTGAGTGAGGCTTCCTCACCTTGTAGCTGCTAACATTGACTTCATGGCCAACATTGCTACTAGGCGGCTGTGAAATGCAGTTATTCCTTAGAACATCATCTTAAGCTTTCGCAACTTGCATGATATTAATCAGTTCGGCATATTACTTGTAGTCATCCTGACAATAGTTGTGTGTGGATTGCACAACATTCAGGTGAAAAGTAGAGATAGTTTTCTCAATTTTCTCCTCATCTCTAATTACCTTACCACAGAGCTAAAGACTGGTACAAATTCTGTACAAAGCATAATTGCACCCCCAACAGTCTTGTAGTCAGTAAAACATAGTCGATTCTATTTCTGCTCTGCCCGAGGAAGAATGGTGTACTTGAGCTTCTCGAATCGCTTCTTCAAAGCAGTCCACAAAGCTAGTGCATTCTTCTCCACCATATACTCATTCTTGAGCATTAGGCAGAGATTGTGTCTGAGGAAATGAATTGACTGATCATTTTTCTCAGCAGTTGGAGTGGCATCTGTCAGGACCCGGGATTAACACTCCCAATTCCTCTGTGTATTACTGAATCAGTCCCATGATTAGTGTCTAGCTCACACAATAAACAAATATAGTAACATCTATAATCGCAAAGCTTTATTAATAAATATCAGAGTTCATTACCGGAATGGTCTACAAGCCAACAAATAATAACACAACCAAAGACAATTGGACAGTAGCAAAATCCAGCTAATCTGCCACAGGAAATCAACTAGGGTAGCGGCCTAGTCGTCGAGATCTTCGACTGCGCGAAGTCCTTCTCCTCTTAAATTTATTTGCATTAAGCAACGGTGAGCACAAACAACTGTGCTCCGTAAGTTACACCCAATAACAGAATTATAATGCATGCAGAGGTATATCAAAGGAAGACATATATGGTTGAATTTGCATAAAGCGATGTTTTCTTTAAATACATGTACTAAGTTCCAAATCAGATATTCCATAACTAAAACTCATTATCTAAATTCTCAAGTTTTATAGTCAGATAACATTCACACAAGAGTGGTGAAGGATACCCTCCTATCACATGGCATACCACCCAATTTCCTAGTTGGATACTTATATCCAAAATCATTTGATAAAGTCATTTCAAAACAAAACTAAAATCTAACTTTGCATTGACTTTGCTAAGCATATCCATGACCGTTGACACGACTATTCTGGATAGTTTTACACTTTGCAAAGGCTGTATAGCTTTACCCACAGGAGATAATTACTTGTAATATATGTTTTACACTTTGAATGTGTGAGACTAAGAGATTATAAAAGGCCTTTACAATGCACCATCATACCGTAGTCCCGCCTCGCTAAGATTTCGCTTTCTTTGGATGAAACCCACCGGATTTAAGCCCTCTTTTGCACCATACAGGAATACATAAAAGTAGGTCATAAAGACACTCATGCAATCGGAAGGCACAACCACGGTGAAATGATACAAATTATTTAGTCAGCTCCTGCCCACACAGGACATGTGGCTTAGCGAGAGGCAGCTTGAAGAACGGTCCTAATTGACTTAGGCGACTTTCCAAAATAACCCTAGGCCTCGATCATAGAAATGAATCAACCCTGTGCATAAACATGCACTCATCCAAACATCCATTTTGCCTAAGTCCATACCAACTTTTATTTTATTTTCCATGTTAAATCACTTTCCAAAATTTCTATGGTAAAAGCAATACCATGGCATAATGTTACATCATAGTTGATAATTTGGCTAAATTCCCCAAATTGAACGTTTTTGGTCTAAGCTTTGACTAAGCATAAACTTTTGCAACGTGTCCAATTCATACTAATGTACCAACTAGATTTTAACTATAGCATCAAGGAATGACTACTTCAATAGCAACATTTGGCTATACAAAGGAATTGGGAATAACTATAATTTTAAAATAGGGATTTAAATAACTTGAATATAAATACACATGCAATAATATTTTGAAATATAATTTAAATAATTTAAAATACTGGAATTCAAATATGATCAAACATGTAACTTTCCTTACTTATTTAGTTACTGTTCTTTAACGGCGTCGAAATATGGTTCTCCGAAGTCGTCGAAATCTATACGCGAAAATAAGTCAAATTCACATAAAATCCAAATAAACTCCTAATTGAATAACTCTAGTATAGATAGCTAGATATTGACTTTATATTAATTTAGAAATTTGAATCACTCGAATCGGAGCTCGAACGAAGGAGAACGGGCTCTCGAAAGTTTTAAAATCACATAGTCGAAAGAGGTTTCGACTACATGTGGTCGGAAGGAGGTTTAGACTACAGATGGTCGGAAGGAGGTTTCGACTACCTAGTCGCAAGGAGGTTCGATTACAGGTGGTTGAAAGGAGGTTCGACTACCTGGTTAGAAGGAGGTTCAACTACAGGTGGTCGAGAGGAGGTTTCAACTACTTGGTTGGAAGGAGGTTTGGCTACAGGTGGTCAGAAGGAGGCTCGACTACATGTGGTCGGAAGGAGGTTTCGACTACCTGGTCAGAAGGAGGAAACATAGGAAGCCAGAAGCGGCTTGGGCATGGTTTCGCCGGCGGTGAGGGGGACATCGGGGATGACGGCATGCAAAATAGTGTCAGAGCGCAAGGAAGCGACGGTGCTCCGTTGATGTGTCAGCGAAGGCTAGGGGAGCACGGCGTAGAACGTCACGAGGAGAATCCAACGGTGGTGACGATGCTGCCAGGGAATGGTCTATGGCAACGGAACATAAGGATGAAAGAGCTTCAACCGATGGCGGTAAAGCTTCGATTGTGGAGAAATGAAAGCAAGAGAGGATGGAAAATTTGGAGAGGTGGAAGAGGAAGCCAAGGGGCTCGTCGTGAAGCGGTCGGCGATGCAAGGCAAAGGACAGAGAGGGAGAAATGGGTGAAAAGAGAGAGGAAGGCTAGAGGGAAAGGAAGAGGGGCTATGTTTATAGGCGGTTGATGAGTAGGGGAGAAGGCTCACTACATGGGGTGGTGCTCCAGACAGCATGGTCGACCGGACAGAGCGGGGTGGAGGTGACACACGTGGACGCGGACGGGACAGGGCGGAGAAGAGGGCAGGTGAGGAGGAGATATGGAGGAGAGGTGTGGCGGGGTCAACAGGAGTAGGTGAGGGAGGAGACGGGGCAGAGACAAAGAGGACGGGGTGTTCAATGTGCACAAAAATGGGGAGGAAAATGCGCCGACGACGATGAATTTTCGGCGGCTGTGACGCAGCGCGGACGCGGCTCGACATGGGCTCCCAATGGGAGGAAGATGACGGGGAGGTTCGACCGACAGGTAAGGACCATCGGGCGGTGAGAAAGGGAGGGAAGAGGGAGGCGGGCTGGCGCGCGGGAGGGAGAAATAGGCCGTCGAAGAAGATTCGACCCAAACCATTTTTCTGGGTTTTTAAGGATTATTGTTCATGCACTACTGTTCATGTAATTATTGTTCATGCACTACTGTTTATGCAATCCATCGATCGGCTTGGCCGGTGACTTCAAGTTGACTCGCGGTAGATTAGAACGGATTTGCAATCCACAATGCAATCATCATCTACTCTTTCATGCAATCTACTGATCAGCATTGTGCCGACGACTTCAAGTCGGCTCACAGTAGATTAAAGCGGATTTGCACCGTAGGATAAAATAATCTAGAAAACAACAATTGCGGAATTGAAAGCGGTCTAGAAAAATGATTCGATCTACGAGCATTGTGTTACGACGGTTAACTTTCGATCCGAGGAGAATCGATCATGCTGATAACGTGTTGAGGAACCGTCGCTGACGAGTTCAGTCCGAGCTATTAGCTCGTAGACAAACTCAGAATCGTAAAAACAATACAAGAACACAAGAACAGAATATGAAGAGATTTTTGTCTTCTCTTTATTGTTCTTATATAAAACTATAGTATAATAATTGAAGGTTCCCTTTTATATAGTCTATTGAGATGATAAAGGTCCACTGTAAACCAAACTTGTCTGATCCGAATCTGATTTCTGAATCTGATTTCTTAATAGTTGGAAGATAGCTCACCACGCCTTGCGCGAGGTGTACAAGGCTGTCCTTTTGGAGAAGGAAACGCGCGCATACCCATCTGTCCTGCACGGGTCACCGGCCATCTGTCGGTCGGCCAATCAGCTGCCCAGATCATTGACCATTTGTTGCTAGAGGGCAGATAACGTTTTTGTGCCGACTCTCCCCGGCTGGGTGGATCGCTCATCTGAATCCCAATTATTAAGGCCATGATAATTTATCTGGTATAGCACATCTACACTTTACCCGCAGGTTTGGTCTGGCCATATTTTTACGGATATGAATATATAGTCGACACTACCGAATAGGTACTGACAACTGCAACTCATCTATAACAGTTGTCTCTCAGATAGGAGTTCATACAAAACAGCGCGTCAATAATGATGGATATATCTTGATTTGTACTACACTTGCAACTTGCAAGCGTACCGGCCGGAACAGAAAACCAGTGAGATCCGAATTTTTGACAGAAATAGCACAGTTTATAACTCAATTAGTGAAAATAACATTTTATCATATTTTTTTATATAAAAATAACGCTTGCTTCCGTCCTTAAGTAGCACAGATGGCTACCGTGCTGCCACGTCCGTCGCCGGTCGTCCGTCCTTCCAACGGACGGTCCGTCCGTCCAGTGGACGGTTCCGCGCTGATTCATGAGAAGCACGTGTATGTATGCAGATCTGAAGGAAAGAATGTACTAGTAGTACATGGTTTGGACTTGCTAGGTTCGTATGCTTCGTATCTATACTTATGCAACAATGACAGTCTCAGTGAATGTACCAATTAGCTGCAGCTGTTTAGAGTTTGGTCCATCCAATGAAGTCTAAATCATCACCTGTGCCGATAGAAGGTAAAGCGGCTTGAACGAATGGACAGAAACAAATCAAAGATTGCTCAGTTGGGGGCATCCAGTGCCATGCTGTCGGTGTCATATATTTTTTTTTGTACTGTCCTGTTTTGTTCTCTACAGCAAAATTTATTGTCATATATCGGTGGGTCTAGAATTTGTTGGACTCGTCAGCCAACTTCTATATGAAAACAGAGAATAGGGAGTTCTGACATTTCCAATGAAATTACAATGTAACTTTTCATACATAAAATTAACGATATTTCAACCATTACAAGCATTACATAATACATGTCCGGGTTTATTGCAGTCGGAACGAAGGAGGACGCAAACTAGTCTTCGCGGCGCCATAGCCCTTGCCCACAGTGGTGGTGATTGTCGAAGTCGTTCATGTCGTACGATTCCATGATGTAAGTGGACCGTACAGTAAAAAAATGTAACCAAGATGTAAATTGTACATAACTCCACTATGTTGTGTGAAGTTAAAAATGTACATTCTATTCCAGTACAATGGATAACTAGTTATTGCTTGGTTCAGTGTTGTTGTACCTCTAATTTGTGGTGATGTACATCGGTACTATTACAAAAAGCTTCAGACCAACAACTATTGTCGTATGAAAATCTTGAGTACATCAAGTTGGAGAATAGATATAATTTGTCCAATCTCTGAAACCTTAAAGTCTACCTAAATGTAATTAGTGTGAAGTTTCTTCGTCATTGCCACTAATTAACTAGTTACCACTAACAAACTACAAGTTGTTAAATACCAATAAATTAATTATGATCACGTAGATTCAATCATTTATTTTGGACTAACGTAATCAACACTACTCAACTAGGACACAAAAAAATATGTACAATTAATATAACAATGACTAATTCATTACGACCTAATTTATTGAAACTAACTAAGAACATAAATTTAATAACACATAAATGGTGAGGACTAAATTAATTACACCTAAATAACTACAAGTAATTAATTACAACTAATTAACTAATTAGCTAACTACATATTTCATAAAGATAATACATAAAAATTATCTATTGATATGACCGCTAATGATAGCTCTAAACAACACTAAATCCTCTGCGAAAAGAAACACCGAAACGGCGAGAGAGTGCATGCCAAAATGAATACGAGTGAAAATGAGTGAGTGCAAACGAAAAGCCTCGCTCGCAACACCGCATTTGTAGCGAGAATGAGAGCGGGATCCATTCGGAGAGAAATGCATGGGGAGGGTCTGTATGCATGCATGCATGGGGAGGACAGAACGAGACACAGAGATGGGGCACAAAGTTGGACATGACACAAAGCTTGCTGGACGAGACACAAAGTTTGGCATGTGCGGGTCTTTTGGTGACTGTCCCAGGGAAAGACGGACGAGCGCTGGACGGACGGATGCACGAGGGCGGAAATAACATCTTCTGGAGTCAACAGTAATAAGATTTAGATGATTAGAATGCGCTAAGCTAAAGTCAGTTCACTTCAATTATTCCCAGAACCACATAATTGTTCATCCTTAAGCCACATGCCTATTAGTGTAAAAAATGTTAATGCACGGTGGTCGACTAATCTTTGCTTTGTTTCTGTCCATTCGTTCGAGCCGCTTTACCTTCTATCGGCACAGGTGATGATTTAGACTTCATTGAATGGACCAAACTCTAAACAGCAGTAGCTAATTGGTACATTCATTAACACTGTCGTTGTTGCATTAGTATATATACGAAGCATATGATTATTTCATCGTATTAGCACAGGCATTTGCCCTGTACTGCTTTGCAGAGAGAACCTAGCAAGTCCAAACCTTGTACTACTAGTGCGTACGTTCTTTCCTTCAGATCTGCATACATACACGCGCTTGACGGACCGTCCATTGGAAGGATGGACGAGCGGCTCCGACGGACGTGGCAGCGGATCCGTCCGATTGGACGAAAGGACGAGGGAGCACCGTCCGTGGGAGGTGTGGACGAGTCGACATGGCGACACGGTAGTCGTTTATGCTATCAAGGGATGGACGCGAGCGTTAATTTTTTTTTAAAAAAATTAACGAATGTTATTTTCATATTGAGCTCTAAACCGTGCTATTTTTTGACAAAAAAAAAACATGAGAATGTTATTTTCATATTGAGCTCTAAACCGTGCTATTTCCGTCAAAAATTCATCCTTTAAGGGAAAGGAGTTAACTAGGGAGGGTGGTGAATTCCGGTAGGTCGCCGGCCGTGTCGATCAGCCCGGGGAGCTAGCTGTTGACGCGCCGTACAGCTCCTGTGCACCACGCTGCATGCACGATCGAGATGCAGTACGTACGTGTACCGGTGGCCGGCCGTGTCGAGCTCGGGGCCGGTTGTTACTTGTCGGTGGGTACCCATCATTGATGGCGTGGCTCCGGGCACGCGTGGCAGGATACATACGCAGGGGCTGTTTGGTTGGGTGTTTGTTGATTAGATTTGGTCTCTGTTTCGTTTGATAACAATTTTTTTTTGTAAGATTCTGTTTACATTGGCTCTCTAGTTCATTTCTAGTGACAAACTTTGCCAAATTCTAGCCAGCTAATTTGGCTGACCGTCCCGATTTTGGTAAAGCCCGTACTTCCTCCGGCGCCGGTGAGCACATAGCCTCTGCCTGGTCGATCCTCAGCACTGATCGCTTATGCGCAGATGCTCGTATGCGGGAGCTGTCGTACGTGGACGAACACATACCCCATCGTGGCGCGCGTTAGGACATACAAATGGAGGGGTGGATATAGAGCTCGCTCGGCTCAGCTCTAACATCTATTTTCAAAAATTCAAAAAAAAAATAGTTTAATATCAAAACTCCTCAAAAATTCAAACCTCAAATTTCAAAATTTAATGTTTGCTGGGTTTCAAAAATCAAAAATTGAAAAAAATTTCAAACCTTTCTCTTTCTCTCTCTCTCTCTCCCTCCTCCCAGCATGGGCCTCTCCCTCCATCAGGCCGGCCCGCCCCTCTCTTTTTCCCCCTTCGGCCCGGCCCGCTCCCCCTTTCCCCCTCCACCCGGCCTGCCTCCCCCTCCTGGTTTCTTCTTCCTCCTCCCGCCCCTCTCTCTCACTCACTCGTCATCTTTGTCGCGCGCCGCCTGCCACCCGGTTCTCCCAGCGTCGCCCTGCACCCGCGCCTCCTGCGTGCCGCTCGTGCACGCCGCCCCTCCCCTGGTTCCCCGCTGCGCCACGCGCACCTCCGCCCGATCTCCCGTTGTTGTGCCAAGGCCATCCTGTCGCTCGTGCCGCCCGGTCTCTCGCCTTCCCGAGGCCGCCGTTCTCACCACCCCCTCTCTCTCGCCACCCGGGCTATTAAGCTAAACCGAGTGCTCCTCTGCCCCGCCCCCTCCCTCCTCCACAGCGCCATTTTCCTTTCTTTGCCACCGAAAGCCGAGCACCGGTACTACCGCTCACTACACGTCGGTACTACCGCTCTCCTCCTCCAGTACTACTGCTCGTTGCCCACCGGTACTACCGCTCGCATTCGACTCTGGTACTTCCGCCAACCTATCCCCCGGAACTACCGCAACCCTCCGGTACTACCGCATATTACCTGCCGGTACTACCACTCCCATTTCCACCCCGGTGCTTCCGCCCTCCTTCTCCCCGGAGCTACCGTTTCCCAGTACTACCGCGATCGTCAGTATTACCGCTTGGTACCGCCGGTACTACCACCGCATCCTCCGGTACTACCACTCGTCCCTGGGACCGAGCGCGGTTCTTTGCCAAGGGCCCACATGTTAGCCCGGGAGATTTTCTTGTTTTTCCTATTATCTTTTCAATTAAAAAACCATTTGTAGAGATTCAGAAATCCATCTCCTTCGTTATAACTCCAAAATTATTATTTTTGTACGCAAAAATTTGTAATTTCAAAACCTACATTTTGGGTACTGGTTTTGTTAATTTTGGAGTTCATTTATTATGGATTTTGTATTTATTGGTTTTGTTTGCTTGTCTTTTCTTTTTCGGTGCGATCGCCTGAGTAGAGTTCGAAGAAGCCGGAGGTCCCCACTTCGACCAAGCTCAAGACTACCAAGATTCTCTAGCCTTTGACCCAGGTGAGTCAATACTTTGATCATGTTGAACCTACATTTTATGTAAATTATGTTCTTTAAAATAGCAAATTGCATACTTTAATTTCTTATGCAAATGTATGTTAAATGGTCATAAGGTAGTTAAATGCCAACTTGATGATTAAATACTTATTATACCTTGTCCTTGATAATTGAATTCTCTAATCCTTGTCACCCTAGTAATTATATGGTAACCTACTAGTTATAGTCTATACTCAAGCGTCATGCTAGCCTTGCTTGAGTATCGGGGTATTAACCACCCCAATCATCATCCTTAAAGTATAAAGATTGTTTTGGGCAGTCATTGGAGTAAATGACTGAAATAGTTGAGCTAATTTGTTTTATACTTCTCAAAACCCTAAAACTTGCTAATACCACATTTAGGCGGATGGAAAGAGTGGTGGATGTCGTTGTGCACGAGAGTGGTTGGCATGTGGTATGAACCGTCCAGATGGATTAAGGACTTAATCTTGTTATGACCTCCCGTGTAAAATAAGTACAACCACAAGTCTGCAAAGTACAACTTGGCTTAGTAAAATTATTAAATCCTGAATGTCATCTTACTAGATGGAGAGAGAAGCGTCCAAGCGTGTGTTGCGACTGGCTTGAAAGGGACACCGTGGTAGGGTGAAGTTGCCAGCTACGTTAGTCATTGTGGCTGGGGCTAGCTGCGCTAGTCGTTGTGGGGAACATCCTGCACAACTTATGTGTGTGGCCCATAGGGGTGAGATGACAGAAGGGGCGAGGTAGTTTGAAAGATTACTATGATGATCGCTCAACTACAAAACTACGGAATCATGTGGGGTAACGAGTATGATTGTCTCTTGTGGGTACAGTGTACAACCTCTACAGAGTCTATACTGTTTAAACAGCCGCGCCTATGGTCAAAGGCGGACATGGAACTTAACTTGAGTTAGTACTATTTCAAAAACCTTAGTGGGTGGTGTGACAACCAGGTCGGCTCATCTATCCTGCGGTTTGATTTTTCCTGAGCCGTAGAGCTCAGTGGTATAGAGGAGCGGAGGTAGCTCCAATAAAATTATGCATGTGTAGAGTTCCGATGGAGGAAACATGTACTGTTATTTAATATTGCAATTACTCTCTTTAACAAAATGCACTTTGGTTAAAATGCTAAGTTATAGGAATTTTGTAATTATGATATTTGGTAAATGTTGCTTTGCGCAAATAAAAGAACCCGAGCTATCCTTGCTTAGCCTTGCATATATATTATCGCATCTGTTGTGTTGGCTCGCAAGCACGGAAGTTGTGCTCATCCTCGCTCTTTCCCCCCAAACCTCAGATTTCGCTGATCAGGACGACTATGCTCACTACAAGGATCAAGGATTCGACTGTCAAGACCAAGACGACGAGTAGTTTGGTTCCTTAGGCTATAGCTCGCCGCAGTTTAGCTGGCTCCGCTGGTTGTTACGTACATCCAATATTCTCTAAGTCCTTGGTTAATATCGGTTGTACACATGGCGCCACAGTCGCTTGCCTGTGGAGAGTAGTGTTGCCCCTTTTACTTCCGCGCCTGTTTCTGTAACGAACTCATTTGGCCTGTTCAGCCCTCTTATGTAAACTCGACCCGACGCGATCTATTTAACTCTGATGGTTGTAATATTATGTTTGGTTCAATCTACGATATGTATGAAATGATTCAGCGATGTATACTGTGAGCGCTACCTACTGATCCAGTGAGTAGCGCAGGATTTTCACAGAGGATTCTGGATTAAGAAAATATAGGTTCGACATCAGCTCGACTCGACTCAGTCAAACTTCTTAAGAAGTGTGGCTTGGCTCGGCTCGTTAAGCAAACAAGCAAAAAATAGTACTCGGCTCGGCTCGAGCTGACTTGTTAAGCTCGCGAGCCGATTACTCCATGTTGTCAATAGATTCATGGATTCCAATCTCCGATGCCTCTCCATGGCCCTACGAAGCGATGCCGAGACGAGGCGTTGTTGGCTCACCGCTTCGGAGTGAGGCGCACCGCGTCGGGGAGGCCGAGGGCCTAAGGCGGGCGTCGACAGATGGACTTGAGGCGGATGGCAGCGGAGGGTTGAGGGACCCGAGGCAGGCGGTGGCAAAGGTCGCATACAGATGGCGGTGTCGTGTCTCGCATGGGCGGCGACACTGTGTGTGTGGGCGAGTGTGAGCGAACGAGTGGCTTCTTGGCTGGGGCTTGCTGCAGACTAGGGTTAGTGGGATTCTTATTGGTATGTGTGGCCAGTTGGCCTTCAATACTTGTTGGGCTAGCATTTAGTACTAATAGTTGTTGGGTTGTGGTTTAATGCAAACGGGTCAAACGAGCTACTGAGCTTCTCGTGAGTTAGCTCGAACTCAACTCGTTAACTTAACAAAAAAATAGGTGCTCTGCTCGACTCTCTAATTTCGAGCTTTTTTTCCTACCCCATACGTACCTGTGTCGGTGTTCCGGCCTGCGCGTAGTTCCGGTTGTTATCATAAGTGGATTCGCTGGCCATATCGGTCCTCTCTGGAAAAAAAACTTATCTAGCAACATCAAGGTCAATCTCACCACCATCACACCGCTCATTGCCAAAGCTGAGAGACACCTTGCCAGCTAGCAAGCAACCCTGCTCTCGTCCTCCTTAACTTGATGCTGGGCGGGCTCCCACCTACCTCATGGACGCGCCCCTTCTTCCGTAGGGGGTCATTCAGGCCCTGAACAAGAGCGTCGTCGAGCTTTTCTCTGGACCGGAGAAGATCAATGCACTTGAGCCCGATGTCTCACTGTGGGATAAAGTCTGCAAGAGCAAGCAAGAAGGTGGCCTCGGCATCAACAACATCGCCCTGCAAAACCAATGCCTCCCTCTCAAGCTCCTCCACAAACTCCATATCCCTGAAGAGTAAGCCTGGGCGCGTTGGGTACTGGGCGCAGCTCAACGACAAGGGGCTGGATGCGCTTGCTCGGCTCGGTCACCATTGGTCCACCCTACAACGGCTTGTGCCCGTCTACTGGTCAGTCACGACCGTCGCATTTGGGAACGCCTGCCACTCCTCCTTCTATTATGAAGCTTGGTTACTGTGTGGACCGTTGTGCCATCACCTACCTGCCCAGTTCTCCCGTAGCCTCCAGCCATCGGACTTGGTTGCGAGCATTCTAACGACATGACTCAGGGTGGGGCTGGCACCTTGGCTAACCACCGTCGCAACCTTCGAACTGGCGGTGCTTGCTGCTCTTCTGGCTCCGGCTATCCTCACGTCGTAGATCCAGACATCAGTTCAAAGCCTTATGAGCATTTGACTGGTCGGAGACTTAGTTTGGAATCATGTCCGACCAGATTGGGTACTATGTAACCTCTAGAATTCTTAACCTCGTGCCTGGCCGCACTTGACCTGTCATTCTCGGTGAAATTTGAACGGTAATTAAGCGATGGACGTCTATCAGCTCTGTTGCCTCTGGTAGCTGGTGCTTGATTGACCGCGCCATTCCATCAACACATGGTGGTGAGGTAGCGGGTGTAGGACCGTACAGGGCATTGCGATCGATATTTCGATATTTCGATCGCATTGACATCGAAGTGTTTCCGCACTCGATGAGAGATACGATACTTCTACGGATACTTCCCGACGCCGATCGATATGAGAACCTCTTGAGCTTTATCATCCCGTATCTCGAGCTTTATCATCCCATGGCCGGTGAGGGTTTCATCGACACCATTACCAGATGTCGGTTGGCTCCTGGAATTCCCAGAAGCCGTGGGTGAATACCTATCAACCATGATGGTGTCGAGAGTGTATTGACTCTCGGATTGCAGGGCTGAAAATTCATCACCTTTTTTGCCGGTCTGAAAGACTGGGCTTGAAGAGGTTTTTGGACACTCCGAACTGATCGGGATGTCCTGTACCTCGGGAAGCTCCACTTGTTGCAGTGGTGCGTCCTCATCCATCTGCTCGACTTTGGCGTTGTCAGCGACTTGCGAACCAGCAGAGGAGGATGAGGACGACGTCCAATCACCCTACATGGCCTGGATGCAGGCATCCATGTCGGGTTGGAGTAGTCGTCCAGATCGAACCAATTCTCCTCGTCCCAAGTTCCTGCCATGATCTCATGAACAGAAGGATGGGCGAGGATTTGATGAGCAAAGAATTCCTTTAGAAGATTTGGGTCTTCTTCCCCACGGACGGCGCCAGCTGTCGACGATAAAATCGCCGATCTTATGAACATATAAATGAAAAGAGGAAAATGGCGCGTATCTTCTAGAAAGTAGTGAGACTGCTCTTTATTGCTTTGAACTGGCTATTACAAAGGGTGTATAAAACTTAGATTAAAGACTAATTCGGGAGTACAAGGCTATTGAGGGTGTCTCCAAAATGATCTTCACTGTTCCGGCCTCTCTATCTTCAGTCCGCATTCCTCCTTATATAGTTGATGAAGGATTGGCAGTTGTCTGGAGGAGGCGCTTTCGGAAGAAAGCGCGTGGTTGAAGAGAGATGTTTGTTGATAATGTATCAACTGTCGTGCGGTTATATGTCCATGAGTCATGTAACCGTACTTCAGTATCGTAACGTCGCGTGGTATAGAATATATAGCACATGTTCCATTCGTCACACGGTAAAGCATATGTCTGGTCGTAGATACAGACATCAGTTCAAAGCCTTATGAGCATTTGACTGGTCGGAGACTTAGTTTGGAATCATGTCCGACCAGATTGGGTACTATGTAACCTCTGGAATTCTTACGACCAGTGAGGTTGTTAGCTTTAGGGTTTACTACCATGAAGACGTATGATCTCTATATACTAAATAATAAATAGGGGTTTTAATCCTCGTCACTATTGGTTGCCTTATTTCCTTATTTCTTTAGTCATTTCCCCCTATAATGAATATGGCAATAGCTTTGAGATGAGTGAATTCTCTATCGTGCACTTTTCAGATCCTCTGCTCTACATTCAATTGGTTGCATCCACTGTATTCAAAACAACAAGTTTGAAGCTATGACATGGCTGAACCGTGTTGAAACTTTCCAGTTGGTGATTATGTAATGTTTATGTCCACTCATGAATTCCTTCTTGATTTAGTGTTTCAAAGGCTCAGTATTCAGTAATGTTTATCCAACCCAATACACGGGGGAATCAAATCTACTGGATATTATTGTTTTTTAGAAGAAAACTCCTGGATTATTATCATGCTGGTATTATCTTGAGAAATTTATGAAACTTTCAGGGGTAGGCTATATTTCACTTGAAATGGTACCAAGATACTTTCCATTGGGCAATTAGGAAGCCTATGCAATCTGACAATACTTCCCACAGTCAAGAAGAGGGCTCATATTCTATTACTTCTTTGTATCCTTTTTCCCTGATACGCCTGCCATTGAGTTTCTCCTGTTGGCCTTATTGTTGTAGTGTTTATGTTGTTATGCATTGGCATCCACAATCTTTACATATGAGTTTTTTCCTGAGCTTCGTACAGAACTGTAACTTCAGCAAGAGGTGGAAAAACGAAGACAACAGTTCCTATTGCACCTACTTTTATATATGCTAATCGTGTTGAGAAGAGGGGGAGGTATGTGTGTAATTTATCATACTGGTGTTCTATTTTACATGAAAACTTTCTAAAAAATCAATGAATATAAGGTGTCCAATTTTTAATAGTTCGTGGAAAAATAGTATTGTTGTTCACGGATATGAGTATGACTCTTCTTTTTTCTGATGCAGATCTTCTACTTGTATTGTTGTTCACGGATAGTACTTTTGTGGTAAGTTTTTTTTTATTTCAATCAAAGGATACAAAGTTATTTATTTCAAATGATTAGTTTGCAGATTCATTTGTTGCAAGTGAAAAAAACTATGTTGTTTATTTATTTCAAATGATTAGTGGACAAATGGGTTCAAGAAGGGTGCTTCGAACTAAAAGGAGGGAAGAGGATGACGACATGATGTTTGTTGTTTTGCCTACTTTACATTTATTGTCTGCTAGTACACAAAGTGAAAAAAACCAAGGCATGCGTCCAGACTACCTGGCAGAGAGCGGCTTAAGGAAATCCTTGAAGGACATGAAATGGATTGTAGAGTTGCATTCCGTATGGAGCCAGTGGTTCTTTAGGGCAATTGCGAATTATCTTAGAGAGCGAAACTATTGAAAGACAGTAGAGGTGTTAGTGTTGAGGAGAAACTTGGATTTTTCATGTTCATGCTCTCCCACAATGCAAGTTTTCAAGATTTACAATTTGAATTCAAACATAGCGGGGAAACAATTCATCGTCATCTTAAGGAGGTTTTCAATACAATTCCTGGTCTCACCTATAAATTTGTCAAGCTTCCTAATGTTGATCAAACACATTGGAAGATTAGATCGGATCCTCGCTTCTTCCCCTACTTTAAGGTGCATAACTTGACATTCGTGTATAAATTAATAATTAGTTCATAAAAAATAAAAACTCATGGATATATTCTTTGCCTTGCAGAATTGTATTGGTGCTATCAATGGTACCCATATTCCTATTACTATAAGTGGAAAGAAGGTTGCTCCGTATAGGAATAGAAAGGGTACATTGAGTCAAAACATCGTGGTAGTTTGTGATTTTGACTTGAACTTCACTTTTATCTCATGTGGCTGGGAGGGATCTGCCACAGATGCTAGAGTCCTTAGGTCTGCTCTGAGTAGTGGCTTTCAAGTACCGGAAGGTAATTTGTTTTTGTCGATGGTGGTTATGCTAACACACCATCGTTCCTTGCACCTTACTGTGGTGTTCGATATCACCTAAAGGAGTTTGGACGTGGTCACCGTGGACCAAGAGACTACAAGGAGTTATTTAATCATCATCACGCAAGCTTGCGAAATCACATAGAAAGGGCTTTAGGAGTTCTAAAGAAACGCTTCCCCATCCTCAAAGTAGGCACATTCCATCGTATAAAGAACCAAGTGAAGATTCCAGCAGCCGCAGCAGTTTTCCATAATATGATCCGAATGCTTGATGGCGATGAGGGGTGGTTAGATAACCACCCTAGCAATATACCATCCGAAAAGTTTGTCGATCTTCCAGGAGGTGACAATGAATACCAGAGCGATGTGGACTCACTTAGTAATCAAATGGATCATGGAAAAACTGTTAGAGATATAATTGCGAAGAAGATGTGGAAAGATTATGTTCGCAACCGGCCAGAGTAGCAAAACAATGGTTTGTTTCCTAATGGGATGTAATTAAGTTTAATGTATTTGTTTTATTTGCACCCAATTTTTTTGTTTGACTAATTTGTAGTTATGTTGGATGTTTGAAAGAAAAACAATTCTTTGGTTATTTCTTTGAATAAATTCAATCAGATATTACTTTACAGTCATGATGTTTGCAAGAGGATCTCCAAAATTCAATTTGTTGTAAGCTAGAAATGCACATAAGAAAGCATCACCAAAGGGGACAGCAGCAGGAGGTATTACTTTATAGTTTATGCAATTATGCTTATAATTGAGCCTACTTTCTTATTACTTTGATCTAATTTTGCCTACAGTAGATAAATCTAGAGCCTCGTGGAATCTTGGGTTAGAAGAGGTTTTAGTTGATCTGCTCCATGAGCTCAACAACCCTTCTTACAGGGGCGACAACGGATGGTCGAGTGAAGCATGTAATAAGATTGTCAAATAATTTCATGAGAAACATCCATATGTGAATTTGAAAAAAGCAACAAATACAAGATAAAGAAAATGAGCTGAAAAGGGACTATAAGATGCTCAAAGATGCAAGAAAACAGAGTGGTGCGTCTTGGGATGACAATCGTTGCATGATAGTTGCTGATCCACTGATTTGGGCCAACATCATCATGGTAATATATTTACACCAATTTTTGTTGTTCACTATTAAATTGGTGAGCAATGTGCTAATGTTATTGCGTACATTTTGCAGTCATATCCTAGAGCCAAGAAGTTCCGTAGTAAACCTTTCCCTCTGTTCGATGCTTTAGGAGATCTATATGATGGTAAACTTTCTTGCGAAATATTTTCCTATTAGCTTAAACTAAGAAACTCCATATTAGTGAACTTTAACTTTCTTTCGTAGGACAAACAGCTGAGGGTAGCATGAACTTCACATCTCTTGAGCCATCACAACATGTTATTCTCACACAAGTAGACAATGTTGATGATTATGTTGAAACTGAGAACCTTTTTCCAGACTAGCATTATGATGAGTGCAATAACATGAGTTCACCAAGTCAACATACAACGAGTGCAATACAACATGAACTTCATCAAAGGCAGAGTAATGCTACCTCAGGAGATAAAGGGGAAAAGGCTACGAAGAAGACTAATGTTAACTCAAGAGATAAAGGAGAAAAAGCTACGAAAAAGCGCAAGCAAGATGGGAATGTAGCTGATATGATGGGAAGGTACCTAGAGATAAGAACAAAGTAAGCCGAGGAGGAAGCAGTAGAGCTAGCCATGGAACGAGCTACTGCAAGACGTGTTGATGATTTCTCTATCAAGAGTTGCATTAGTGTTTTGAACACAATGGAAGATCTATCAAATGAAGAGAAAGTCAAAGCCTTTGGTGTATTCAAGGATGCTCAAAACATAGAGATTTTCATTAGTGCGGAACCTATTACTCGTCTCTTGTGGTTGAAAAGTGTGATGGTAAGTGGATAACTTGTTTCTTCCATCATATGTTTGTTGTTTCTTATTTTTATTTGTGCTTATTGTCATTTTCATATATTAACAGGATCTGTAAGTTTGAGGTCAACAAAGCTTGTGCCTGGTAATATGTTTTCATTGGTAAGTCCATGTCGTTTTCATTGGTAATATGTCAAGTACATTGGTTAGTATATATATGTACAACCCGTAGTTTTTCAAATCCTGGTGAGAATTTCTTGATATATGTATGCTTGTCATTTCTTGTTTTATGTCTTAATGAAACTGTGTGTATCTTTGTAGAGTGAAACATCGGAGTAGGATGTAGACATAAGTAGTTGCTAAAGGAAAACCTTTATCAGAGATAAAGAGGGCTCCTGATCTATGTTGACCAAAAGACTTTTCTCTGATATCTAGATTGCCACAATGCATAGGAAACAATGCTTAGTATAGTTGCTTTCATATCTTGACTTAATACAATAATTTGGTTTAATATCATACTGCTTTCATATCTTGACTTAGCTATTAAAGTTTGCATACTACTGTTGAAGGATTTGGTATGCAACTCATTCTGTTATCTTTCAAAATTCTTCTTCAGAAAAACATTGAATGCAAAGCTTGATGATTCGCTGATTGAAGGGGAGTTCCTGAGTTGAGATTATAGTTTGAGATAATAGATGAGTAATATTTTTTGTACGCGACAATTTGTAATATAAAATACTTTGATCTTGAGATGATATCATCTAAACTGTTGGTATTTGTTCTAAACTACAACATAGTGCTAGTGGACTGAATGCCTAGAAGAGGTACCATGTGCTGATTGACATGTTGGTATTTATTGATTTTATTTAGAATTTTTGGAATTTTTTGTGATGTTTTCAGAATTTATGGGTTTTTTAAATTCATTTATATTGATTTTATTTTGAATTTTCTGATAACTTTTAAATTCAAAAATTTAAATAGGTATTATCCCTTCTAATCCAACCATGATCCAAACAATCATTCTTTGCTCCGATCCCCCTTTGATAGGTGAAAGACCCAATCCCCTCTTAGATTATCCTTCATACGGATTAGTTCCCTAAATCGCCAAATAAGGCCTTAGGCGGGAACTCCTCCCCTCGTTGATTCACTCGAAGAAAAATGTGCCAGCGGAATTATGGCTTGGAAATGTAGCTGCTCTGTACCAAACAACCAGTATAGTGATATTTTGTTCATTTTCGCATGTACGTACGGACTCTGCAGCATTCAGTCGCAATGGTACAGCAGCTTCGTCACTACAGTTACAGTACTAACTACCAACAGAGTAGTGCCGTGGCCATCATATATAATGTGGGTTAAAAGGAAGAATATATGCTCAATTTTGACGAAACCTGAACCACTCGTCAGGTTAACTAGAATCATGACGTTTACATAAAAGAAACTTGCGCAAATATTTTTTGACCAAAGTGGTGGCTGAATGTAAGTTATACAACATAGTTGGACCTTGCATTGGGGCATTACAGCCACCATTTGTGGGTACCGTCGTCACCCTCTCACAGAAGCAAGGCAGTTCGTGCACCCGTGGATGGTGGGACGTTATTTTCTGAAAAAGAATTCGAGCGATTTGCCTTTGATTGCTTTCGGGCAGAGCCAGAATGATTCTTGCAACGTCGCCCTATGCTTCCACGACACATGGCGCTGCTCCATTAGCGCGGGCCACTGTGCAATGATGCAATGCGCAACGCTTTCTGAGGTCACTCACTACTCGCAGCGCTACCAGCAGGTATACATCACATGCTATATATCTGGCCCAATTTAATTATTAGAAATTAACGAAAATGCCTTTCACTCCGGCAAAGCGAAAGGATCGAAAGGCGACGGCCAGTAGTACTCCTCCCATATATCACTCAGCTGTCAAATTCCTGACCCCCTAGAGAATTCAGCCGTTTCTCGCTGTCCTGGACCCTACACTCGATCGAGCCGGGTTGATGGCTTCCCTTCCCCCTTCCCCCTTCCCCCTGTTGGAATAATCTCTCCCTCTGCATAATCTTGTGGAGAACTTGCACCGTTGAAACAGGCGTATTTCTGGCAAGCTGCAGCAGTGCACTACCTAGCACGGGAGTAGTCTTTAATTAGCCTCTTCAAAGCCTTATATAACAGGTAGGAGGAGTAGGAGAGGTATACACATGGCGTCTCCTCGACCATGGCGCCCATGGTAGCTAGCTACGTGCGGCTGCTGCCGATCGATCGAGGATGGCAAGGTGCGCGCGGTGGAGAAGCAGGGCACGTGCATTCTTTCCTCGCCGATTTGGCATTCCCGGCCGCTCGCGCCGCCGCGCGCGACCTGGGTGCCACCGGCCGGCTGCAGCGCCGATGCATGCATGTGCCCTTCTTCTCCACCGCGCACGCCTCGCCTGCGCGCGTATGTGGTGATGTTACTTAGCAGTGCATGGGAGCGAGCTGGTTTATCACTCACTGTGCGGTGCACGCGCGCGCCACAGTGATTTGGTCTTTTGCAAGCAGACCGGCAGGTATGTAACCAACTGACTATGCTGGCTTGGTCATATCATTCTCCTTAATTTGCTTTTCGTAATATTTTTTTCTCATCTATTTCTGTGCCAATATATATGGAGTAATACAAGACAAACAATTATAAGCTATATGGAGTAATTAAAATAAGAGCTAATATGTAAACTAATATAAGTACGTTAGTGATGTGCTTCTTCAAATTGTACAGGCAACTGAATGATATCCCAGAACATATATGGATACGTACATACGATCTTTGAAATGGGAAACATACGCGTACGAACTGTTTGAATTGTTATGCATGTAGAACCGTCGATCGCACTTTCAAACTTAATTACTTTGTATTCATCTTGTCTAAAAAAGTCATGCCTATGCCAAAATTGGCTTTCCATACGGCAAGACGAAAAAAAATGATAAAATTGCTAAATTGATGTTATTGGGACTCTTTTTTTTGGGTTCTTCATCGGATTAACATTGTCGTTAAATTGCTTATGGCGAGCTAGAATTTCTACGTAATTAAGATGAAAACGAAAAAAGTTTGCAGCTAATGCACCAGTTTGTCCGTACGCATGCAATAATGCGTAAACTACAAATAGTACATTTTCCTAATTAGGGTGCTTTGTCATTTCTGGTGGAAGAACATGCCGGACACTAATTAAAGTGGTTGCAGAAGCAACAGAGCACTACTCATGAGTCAGAGAGCACAAGAAAACTGTAATAATCAATATCTTTCCATCTATTACCTTATTAAAATAATGATAAAAGAAACCACGACGTTCCATCTCCATGTACCCCGACGTCGACGACGCGAGCAACCACCACGAGCTAGCACTAGCAGCGCAGGTGGAGCAGCAAGATAGGGCGCGGTGCGGACGACGAGGAGGCGGCAGGGTGTGGAGGAGAAGCGGCGAGCCGGCGACTGATCGTGGGGCAGGTGCCGACTACGCTGGAGAAGAACTTCGAGTTGGGGAACAAGACAGAACCGCCGGGCACAATAATGGAAGACGAAGCAGCCCGAAAACGACTACGACGCCCTCTCTACCGCCAGAGGTCAAAGCCATACGCGCCGAAAACGACGCTCTCCTCGCCCACAACAAGAAGCTCCAGGCCGAGCGATGCAAGTATATCTATTCTATTGCCGTGCACGCACGCATACATAAACCAATGTATAGATCATCTTGATCCTTCCTGGATCGTGATTAGCAGCTTTGCATTCCAAGATTGATTCTTGGAATCTTGGGTGTTGATCTTGGTGCTAATGGTTAAGGTGGTGGATAGGTATGTATTACATTAAGCTTCCTTCATTTGAAACCTTCCTATTTTCAAATGTATACGTATATTTGTATTTTATATAGTTTCACATAGAAACGAAATTTTAACTAATAATTCAAAAATTCATCAAATTAAGGAGACCCAATTAATTAACTATCGGTTACTGTGGATCTAGATTAATTACGACATGCACAATTGATTATTTGAAAAGTTTTTATGCATCCAAGCCAAACTAATACAAAAAGGAGACAATCACTTCAAATATTCTATTCGAACATCTTTTTAAAAAAGTCATATCGATCTGAACTAATGACAAACAAAAACTAGCAATGCATCTATTTTGTGGGACTATATTATTGTGTCACGGTTAAGAGTAGTAAACCAAACACTACCAAACTGTACGTCTTCAACAAAAAGTCAGACTACTATACGAATTCTGTTAGGGTTATATAACCAGATTTGGTCCAGCTTTTCTCTAATTAATTTATTCGCTAGCCGACCGGAGCAACGAAGAGCCACAAGCAAACGTACAGGTGCAAGCTCACCGTACTACACGTCTAGACCCACGACTACACGGGCAAGCCGCCTGCTGCTGCGAGCGATGGAGTAGTACAAGGCACGATGCGAGGCTTGCTGGCTGCCGTTGACTACCATTGGAAATAAGAAGCGGTGAAAGCAAGAAGAGAACACAGAAGCAGCAAAGATGGATCCTAGATAAGACCATGTTTGCAGCCAAAGAGATTTACTCAATGCGCTTGTTGTAAAATTAACGGTTGTAGTAAATATTCAGGAATAGTTTCGGTAGCAATTATGATAATTAAAGTATATTCCTAACAACATATAAAAGACATAAATGATATATAAACATGTAACAACTTCATGTCAATTAAACATGATAATATGCTCAAAAGATAGAACTTGAGCACAAACAAAATCAGCATAATACTCATTTTTAGTTGATTGTTAATTTATTGCTCTCAAATGTTGGGCAGTTCAAGATGAGACCTTGGCCTCCTCGCCACTTAGGTTAAATTTGATCACAAATTAAATATAACAATTAATCTAAAATAAATTGATTAGGTCTTGAGCTCAAATAAAATCTTGCGAGTCTAATCATTCACTTAATGCAAATCATCAATTCATATTTCACTGACAACAGTCATTTGAATCACAATGAATCACAGTGAGTATTAACCGAATGAAACACATGCACAGAACAATTGAAACTGCAAGTACTCTACAAGCTCAAGACCAATTTATATCCAATTGTTGTATTAAATTTTAATTTGACATCAAATCTTCATCGAGCATATACCGAGCCCACAAATCATACAATGCAAAGTCACCCAGTCTTAAGGTATAACAAATGTAATTTGAAACTTCCACTAGCAAAGCACACTAAGCACTGTAAAGTGAAAAATCAGAGATAGCAAACTCACGGTGTGCATGGCACTCAAAGCCACCGAAGTCGAAACTGGGCAATGCGCGCATTGTTGTCGGAGATACAATGTCAATTCACAGACCGGGATATACCAATTTGCGAAGTCAAGATACAGAGAATGCCGCACAAGAACCAACCAAGATGCACCGGCTGAATGCACCCACGGAGCAAGAAATCACCAAAAACTGAAGCCTCCTTCCACTCCCAGATCAAGCAAGAGCCAGCCGGATTCAACCTCCAATCGGCGCAAGTCCAAATGCCCTCATTGCAACCTCAACAGAGAAGAGGGAGCAAGAGAAGAATTGAGATGCGCAAGGAGGAGGATCCGATCCTCACCGCCGACGGCGCCGGGTCCAACCATGGCGGAGCAACAGCTCCCAAAGCCCCAAACCGAAGTCAAATCGGAGGAGAAGAAGAACCAAAAGGAGGAAGATTGCTCACTGAGTTTCGGGTCAAGAAAAGAGAGGAGAAGATCCGCCTTAAGAAGAGGAGGAGTGGATCCGCGCGGCTGCAGCCAACGGTAGGAGCCCAAAGTACCCGGGCTGTCAGTGCCTCCATCGTCGGCGCTGCTCGTGAAGGAGCCGCCCAGGCCGCACGCGCTCGAGCGATAGGGTTGGAGACTGTGTCTCCCACCTTCCTTTTTTTCCTATTTCTTATTTTATCAATCAAGAAATTACCAAATGACCCTCAGTTATACAACATTGCATTGTTCAACGTTGATGCCATGTTCACCAATCAACTCATTAATGTCAATTGTGGTACATGTACTTTAATAGGAAATAATCAAAGGTAGAGCAGAGCAGCCGCTCATGGCTGCCATGTGTAGGAGGGCATGAAAACAAGGGGATAGGATGATTGGGTCAGCTATTCTTGTTGAGCATGACCGACTGAGGAAGCAATTAGCTACATTGCTTATTGTTTAGTGTGTGGTTGTTAGTTTTTAATCTTGTAGTTTTTTTGATAGGTTCTTTCTGTTTTGATAGTTCTGAAAGCAGTCAGTTTCTTTGTTCTGTTTTTTGTTGAGTCAGTTTCTAAAGATGACACTGTAGCGTATCATCCTCATTGTCGAAAAACTTCAGGTGTCCGTTTCGGGTTCAAAGTTCGATTGGAAAGCTGATTGTAACTCTTCTGGAAAATCTATTAAAAAAAAGAAAAACCGAAAAGTCGTATCATCACATACAGCGCAAAATGGTTTTGTGTTGATTTTTGTTTTATGTCCAATACTCAGTTCTGATCCGTGGAAGAAAGTTTTGAGAGTTTTATCTGAAATATCTGGAAGTTTCAGTTTTGACTGAAACATCAAGGAGATATGGTGAAGGATGGGTGACCTTGGAGCGGCTTCGGGAGTGTGCAGGCGGCACAAGCGGAAGAGGATGCAACAATAATGTGCTCGTGCGTTGGGCGCACGGAGCGGTTGTAGGATCAAGGATAACCGACTAGAGGGGGGTGAATAGGAGGTTTTTAAAGTTTTTAATAAATTAACAATTTATCCAATTCAATTAATGACTTAGTCTAAACAAGTTATGCTCCTAGCTAGGTAATTTAATCACAATAAGCAAGCTAGAGATATAAGTGCGGAATTGTAAAGACAAGAAGTAACCACAAGACACAATGATGTTTTTCCGTGGTATCGAAGACTTGCCGGTCTTCACTAGTCCACGTTGAGGAAGCTTGATCACCCAAGCCGGCTCCACGAATTAAGCCTTCCCTCGATCACTTGGGTTGTTCTTCCTCCGCTCCGGAGATGGTGAACACCAACCACTCACAATCTTGCTCGGGTCTTCTCACAAGCTTCACTTGAGAAGATCACCGTGCTTCACCGCTAAGCCGTCTAGGAGTGCGGAACACCCCAAGAGAATAGATCAACGATCCTCGCTGACTTTACTCAAGTGCCAATGAATCAACTATAGATGAATGCACTTGATCTCCCTCTTAATGAATGCAAGAGTAAATTGGGAGTAGAATTGAATGCACAATGCTCACAAGGGTTGAGATATCTTCAATGCACTGTGTAACTTATCCCTTGTGCAGTTGGGGAGGTATTTATAGCCTCCACCAAACAATTCTAGCCGTTGGGAAGAAGTTCCCGAAAATTCAGCACATATCGGAACAACCGGCGTGTTAGCATCGGTACAACCGCGCTATACTCAATGCACGAATTGGCTATGTTACACGATTAAATGCAGCGATATAGCCGTTGGATTTAGTTGCGGTTCATCCGCAAGCAAACACCGGATCGTCCGATTTCAGGTTTTCTAAACCAGAGATTTTGCATCTGTTCTGGCATTTTACAACCGCCAAATACATTTCGGAACATCCGGGATGCGGTTCATCCGATTATACGTGCGGTACAGCCGATTCTCAAAAGAGGTTTTCAAAGGAGATTACACTCGTACTGTTATTTTGCAATCATTGTAATATCATCGAACAACCGGGATGCGGTTCATCCGATTATACTGTGATGGTACACCGATTCTCAAAAGAGATTTTCAAAGGAGATTACACTCGTCTTGTTATTTTGCAACGCGAAATATCATCGAACAACGCGCGGTACAAAATCGCCGCTAAGCCTTGGTTCATCCGATTCCAGAATTAAAGCACTGAATTCATTCTAACTTAAATTCAAGTCCAATTTTAAATGCATGCATGATCCTAAGTTGATCCATATGGCACAAGAATAAGCTATCAAGCTACTAGTCGTGATCCCCCTTAATAGTACGGCATTTATCCTATAATCCGGTCTACCAACCAATTCTCCTTAGACCGGTAAAATAGAAAAGGATCCTAGACTATTTGTACCTTGACTTTAAGCCTTGTTGATCTTCACATTTTCCTTTAGCATGCATCCTTGCTTCATCATGTTCATCAAATGGAATTAACCTTGCACATTCTTAGTAAACTTGTTAATCCCATATTCACATATTATCATTAATTACCAAAACCATTTTTAGGGGCCTAGATGCTTTCAATCTCCCCCTTTTTGGTAATTGATGACAACACACTTAATATGTGAGAAAAGTTGTTTTGAATATACTAAGAGTGTATATTCTTTTGAAGTCTTTTGACAGGTAAAATAATCTTTGCAATGAGCATAAGTAAATTTTGAGAATTATTTTTCTTGTCAAATCCAATTAAAAGAAGACTCCCCCTAAACAAATGCATATGGATAGTGAATAATTTGCAAGCATATGTAAAAAAATTGAAAATTTTGGCGGAGTTTCTTTTGCATTTATGAACTTGAGGAAGCAATACAGTATAAGATATGTCAAATAATTCAGATTGCATTGCATAAAAAGATAATAAGACATAACCACATTCCACAAGTTCAACAAAAGTTACCAACTATTACAGGCACAAAATAGATCAACAATCAACCGTTTACAAAACACATATAAATCACATAAGCCCATAGCTCCCTAAAACTAAGTCTTCACATCTTCACAATTTCTCCCCTTTGGCATCAAAGTACCAAAAGCATCAAGCAGGGGTCCTGAGAGGAAGAAGCGGGTCCTGAAATGGGAGCAGAGCAGGAGAAGCAAAGAAGTGAGCTGGAATCGTGCGGGATCCGGAGAAAGCGACACAGAGGCGCGGGATCTGAGATACCGAGAGGGTGGTAGGAGCTGGAGGAGCCGAGGTAGGTGCACTGGTGTCAGAAGAAGGACCCTTGGGCGATCGAGGAGGTCGGCGAACATATGCTGAGGGTCTTGAGAAAATGTTCTAAGTCATTTAGGCCCTCGGACAAAGCCGATAATCTGTTATGAGTCTCATCAAAGAAGTCATTTTGGATAGCCGCCATCGTAGTAAGCCTATGACGAGTCTCATCTCGAAGGCAACTTGTTCGACCTTCATTTCTCGCAAAGTCTTGATAATAGATCTGCGATTTTGAAGTACTTGCGCTAGAGCACTTGCATCGGCATAGCGCAGCAGGAGGAGCATCAACCTCGGCGAGGGCATCCTCGAGAGACTTGTTGAGGAGGAATGGCATCTCGTGGTTTATATGGCTTGTGAGTAGATCCCAAGCCACCACGGTACTCGATCTTTTTAACAATCAATGCCATGATGTAAGGAGCATAATAAATCCTTTTAACTCTGTCATTCTTGGAGGAGGCTATGCCTTGAAGAATAACATCCACTACATCAAATTTAACTCCTCCACAATATGATCTATCATGTTCCAAACATGCCCCGTCTTCGCATCGAAATTCCCACTCTTAGGGTAGAAAGTATGATTAATTATCCGTTAATCATGCTCACTGCTTCAATCCGAAGAATTGTCCCTAACTTGCATTTGGTCAAGAGTCATAATGCTCGCCCAAGCAGAACAAGTAGAGTGAACTCTCAAAGATTTTGTCCCAAGAGTCGGATGAATTCTCAACACTCGCAAATTCCTCTTTGGTGCTTTCCACATTTCTGACACCAGTCAGCCATCTAAAAGTCTTCAAGTCATGGGACATATGCAGTGTGGCATAAAACTGTCGAATGATCTTGTCATCATAATTCTGTTTTATGCCCACAAGATCATGAAGACCCACATTGTAGAAAAGCTGATAGACTCCACTGTATTTGTCCAAGGTATTAATATTAGACCAGTTAATCCATTTATGATCGGCAAATTTCTTGTGCCTACTATATATTTGCTCATACACTTGCTCTTGAAAGATTGTGTGGAATCTTGGATTTAATGTGTCATTCTTCAGAAGATATTGATTGACATGGTGCTTGATGGCATAGTCATCTGCTGACAGAAGATGTAGGTCAATAGGAGTCCCCGGAGGATCAATCAAATCATCATCTTCTGCTGTCCTTGGAGGAACTTCCTCTTCTTCTTCTTCTTCTTCGGATTCAGATTCCTCAATTGATTCACTTCCTGAGCTATTTTCTGATTCAGTTTCTGGAGCTGGTCTCTTTCCCTTTCCTTTTCCTGCAGTGGAGGTTGAGGTGCAAGACCCTTGTCTTGACGATCCACGAGACTTCTTGGATGTTCCTCGCATTCTAGGCATCTATACAGAGATTGGAGTGATTATAAGATGTCAAGGAACAGATTTGAATTGAATTGAATTGAAAGAAATGACAATTTCTGGTTCTGTCAGGATAATCGGATCATCCGCCGTTATGTGGCCGGAACGTCCGAACTGCGGTCGTTCCGCCCTCAAGAACCGAACGTCCGATTGTCCTGACCAAAACTAGGGTTGAAGAATTTTGAGATTTTGATGGAATCTAAGAGAGTGAGCGCTAGAACTGGATGCGCAAGGGTCATAGGACACTAGTGAAGCACTTTTGCCCAATTAGATTTCTAGTAATCAACAGCATTGATAAGAAACCCTAAAACTGCCCCGAGTGCTCCAAATGCGGTAAAACTCGAATCAAGAGATGTTTTACCTTGAGATTTGAGGAAGGAGAGCACTGGAAATGCAAGGATCAGCGAGAACTTGGAGATCCACCGAGAGAATCACTCGATTTGAGAGAGGGTTTTGAGAGGCGCCGATCGAGAGAGAGGAACCTGAGTGACCGAGATGAGAAAAGAAAAGCAGACGAGCATTGGAGTGATAAGGTCAAAAGGAAAGCGGACGTTCCGCTATTATAACGCGGATGATCCGCGATCATGGACGTCATCGATTCGCATAACTCCGGATGTACCGATTGTCACAGGATTTTGATAAAGCTCGATTTCTTTGGAATTTTGAATAATTGCAAATGATCCTTAGATTTACACTCAATAAAACATCATTTAGGGATCATTATGCATATAATATATCAAGATTATATATAAACATAGTTTTTTTAAATTATAGTGAATTTAATATGAGATTTGAGAAATTCTTTTACAAAATATTTAAATAACACCAAATAAAAAGCCTTTGTAAAACAAAAATTTAAACAATATTTGAATAATCTATGACATTTAATTCATTCCTCAATTTGCAAAAGCGCCTTCATCTAATGGCTTGGTGAAAATATCCGCTAATTGGTCTTGGTTCTTATGTGGCTAATTTCAATGTCTCCTTGATCACATGATCTCTCAAGAAATGGTGGCGAATATCTATATGCTTGGTTCTTGAGTGTTGAACAGATTATTAGCAATTTTCACAAGACTATCATTGTCACACAAAGAGGCATTTTATCGGTTTTAATTCCATAATCCATCAATGTTTGCCTCATCCATAGCAATTGAGCACAACAACTTCCCGCGAAACATATTCTACCGGCGGTGGATAGGGCTACGAATTTTGTTTCTTGGATGACCATGATACTAAAGATCTTCCTAAAATTGACAACTACCCGAGGTGCTTTTTCTATCCACTTTGCATCCCGCATAATCGAGTCAGAATATCCAATTAAGTCAAATTTAGCACCTTCGGGAACCAAAGGCCAATGCTAGAGGAATGCTTTAAATATCTTAGAATTCTTTTAATGACCATTAAATGACATTCTTTTGGATTTGCTTGAAAGCGAGCACACATACAAACACTAAACATGATATCGGGCCTAGATGCGGTAAGATAAAGCAAACTACCAATCATAGATCTATAAAGCTTTAAATCTACCGATTTACCTCCCTCATTTAAGTCAAGATGACCATTTATTGCCATGGGAGTCTTGATGGGTTTTGCATCCTCCATACCAAACTTCTTGATCAATTCTTTTGCATACTTGGTTTGGCTCACGAAGGTCCCATCTTTGAGTTGCTTGATTTGGAATCCAAGGAAGTAGCTTAATTCTCCAATCATCGACATTTCAAATTCCCTAGACATCATATCACCAAACTCTTTGCAAAAATCTTGATTAGTAGACCCGAAAATAATATCATCAACATAAATTTGACATACAAAGAAATCATCATCTATAACTTTAGTAAATAAGGTTGAATCAATCTTCCCAATTTTGAATCCTTTTGAGACTAGAAAATCTCTAAGTCGTTCATACCATGCTCTAGGAGCTTGTTTAAGGCCATAGAGCGCTTTAGAGAGTTTATAGACATTATTTGGATTTTTAGGATCTTCAAAACCGGGAGGTTGTTCAACAAATACAAGTTCGGAAATTTTACCATTTAAGAAAGCACTTTTAACATCCATTTGAAATAATTTAATATCAAAGCATGATGCAAAAGCAAGTAATATCCGAATTGATTCTAATCTAGCTACGGGAGCAAAAGTTTCACCAAAATCCAAACCTTCAACTTGTGAATACCCTTGAGCTACCAATCTTGCTTTGTTTGAACAACCAAACCATTTTCATCTTGCTTGTTCCTAAAGACCCATTTTGTACCAATGACGTTGTGTTCCTTGGGTCGATCCACCAATGTCCAAACTTCATTCGGGTGAAGTTGTTGAGTTCTTCATGCATAGCATTCACCCAATCCGGATCTTCAAGTGCTTCTTCTACATGCTTTGGCTCAATACAAGAGACAAAAGAGTAATATTCACAAAAAGAAGCAACACGAGATCGAGTTTGAACACCTTACTTACATCACCCAATATTTGGTCTATTGGATGATCCTTAGCAATTGCATTGTGGATTCTTGGTGGTAAGTTAGATGGTTGATCATCTTCCTTATTGTCAAATTGAACTTGGTTTGTAGAAGATGTTGGTGGTTCAACTTGTGTGGAGGATGATGAATCATCTTGGGCTTTATGTCACCAATTTGCATATGCTCCATTGCCCTTCTCAAAGCTTCATTGCCTACATCATCCAAATTCTCATGCTCTTCTTGAGAGTCGTTAGTTTCATCAAATTGAACATCATGTTTTCTTCAACTAAACCGGAGTTTTGTTGAAGACACGATAAGCTTTACTATTTGATGAATAACCTAGCAAGAAACCAACATCACATCTACTTTCAAATTTTGATAGCGAACACCCTTCTTTAAAATATAGCATTTACAACCAAAGACACGAAAATAGGAGATGTTCGGTTTTCTTCCTACAAGAAGCTCATAGGAAGTCTTTTTCAAAAGACGATGTAAATAAAGACGATTTATGGCATGACAAGCGGTGTTAATTGCTTCCGCCCCAAAACTATCTAAGTATTATATTCATCAAGCATTGTCCTAGCCATTTCAATTAATGTACGATTTTTCCTTTCTACAACTCCATTTTGTTCCGGGTGTAGGTTGTGGAAAGTTAGTGCTTTATTCAAGTTCATCACAAAAGTCTTCAACTTTAGTATTTTGAACTCGGAACCATTATCACTACTGATTTTCTTTATTTTGAAATCAAATTCATTTTGGGCCCTTTTGTAAAGTTTTGAAAATTAGGAGGTTTCACTTTTATCATCTAGGAAGAATACCCATGTATATCTAGAGTAATCATCCACAATAACCAAACAATAGCTATTTCCGATACTCTTATAGGTTGTTGGCCCAAACAAATCCATATGTAAGAGTTCCAATGGTCTAGAAGTTGACATGATACTTTTGGAAGGGTGAGAATTAGCGACTTGTTTACCTGACTTGACATGCACTACAAAGTCGGTTTTCTCAAACTTCACATCTTTCAAGCCAACAACTAAATCATGTTTGAAAAGCTTTTGAGTTGAATCATTCCTACATGAGCTAGCCTTCTATGCCAAAGCCAACCCAAGGAGGTTTTTGCCATCAAACAAGTTTTTAAGCATGAATCATTTGAAGTGAAATCTACCAAATAAAGGTTTCCAAATCTAAATCCTTTAAAAATTAAAGAGTTATCATTTTCATTTGAAATTGTAACACCTTCTTTAGAAAAGGAACAAATTAGTCCTAGATCACATATTTGAGCTACGGATAACAAGTTAAAGTTTAGTGATTCTACTAGAGATACATTTGAAATGGAAAGGTCATTTGAGATAGCAATTTTACCCAATCCAATTACCTTTCCTTTGCTATTGTCACCAAATGTGATTTTGTCCATTCCTTTCCCATTCTCGAATGTGGTGAACATTTTTCTATCACCGGTCATGTGTTGAGTGCAACCACTATCAAGCACCCAATGTTTTCCACGGTCTTGTAGTTCACCTACAAAACAAGAATCAAGTTCTTTTAGGTACCCAAATTTGTTTGGGTCCTTGGAGGTTAGTGACCAAGGTTTTAGGCACCCAAATAGCATTCTTTTAGCGCCTAAAATTGAAGTGCCAATAAAATGAGCAAGTATTTTACCATCCTTAGTCTTTCTAAGCATATAGCATGAATCATATATACCAAAAGATGCAATTTTACCTTTAGGACAATTTTGTTGCACATGTCCTATTTCCAAGACTTATAGCAATACTTACCATTTTCCCTCACATACCTTGTGGGTTTATTTGGCTTCTTACCTTTCTTAGGCACATACCGAGACCTTCCTTGTTGAATGAGCACCTTTGCTCACTCAAAAGCTTGTCTAAGGTGGCCTTACCCTTAAAGCATCTTTCCAAACTTTTGCTTAGTTTATTGACTTGTTCTTTTAATTCATTGTTCTCAACAATAAGTAAAGGATCACAAGTATTTGCTAAACTAGCAATTGAATCATCACTAGAGCAACATGGCATGGCAAGTAAATCATCGCATGAAGTAGAAATGCTAGACATGGATTTTTCATTTAAAGCAATATCTACTTTAGACATCTCATTCATTAAATCACAAGTAATTCCAATATGTGAATGAGATTTTTCAATATTCTTTAAGATGAGAGAATCATGAGCTTTCTTTAGCTCCTCAAAAGAGTCTTTTAGAGAGATATTCTTTCTTCAAGACTTTAAATTTTGATTTCTCTTTTCCATTAAATTCATTTAATTCATCAAGCATATCCAATAATTCTTCATAAGTTGGTTCATCACTATCAATGGATTTTACCTTATCTCCTTTTGCCATGAGGCATGTAGGAGTGGAGAATAGTGAAGGAGTTTCTTTGATAGCAATGCCAACTAGTCCCTTCTTCTTGGGAGACTCATCCTCATCGGAGTCGGAGTCGCTTGATTCATCATTTGAATCCCACTCTCCAATGTGAGCTTCATTCTTGCCATCCTTGTGAAGCTTCTTGAAAAGCTTCTTCTTGCCATTATATTCTTTCTTCTTGAATGACTTGTCCTTGTCATCATTCTTTGCGGGGCAACGAGATGAGATGTGCCCCTTTTCATCACAATTATAGCATCGAATGTTGCTATAACGCTTCTTGTCACTTGAATATTGTCCCTTCTTGTATTTGTCAAAGTTGTAGCTTCTATTGGGGCGTCTCTTCATGAACTTCTTCATTTTTCTTATAAGGAGTGCATACTCCTCATCGGAATCTTCTCCTTCATCCTCATCATCACTTGATTCCGCTTTGGCCTTGAAAGCGGTAATTTTCTTCTTTGAGGAGGATGTCTCCACGAGCTCTTCTTTGTCCTTCTTGAACAACTCATTTGTGATGAGATTGCCCAAAAGGCCCGTTGGTGTCATCCTTGGCAATTCGGGAGAGTTGATGAAGAGCGTCACCAAAGTTTCATATTTGTCAGGAAGAGCCCTAAGCATCTTGCGCACAATATCAACATCGGAAAGGTTAGTCCCAAGGCCTTTGAGCTCATTCACAATGTTGTTGAGTCTTGAATACATCTCATTGATGTTTTCATGAGGCAACATTATGAATGTCTCATATTTAATCCAAGCCTATGCAATTTGGCTTCTTTGACCGTGGATGTACCTCATGGATTTCGAGAGAGTTGTCCAAATAGCATGAGCGGTTTCCAAATTGCTCACTCTATTGAACTCATCCGCGTTCAAAGCGCCAAAGAGAGCATTCATAGCTTGGGCATCTAAATGAGAGTTACGCGTGTCTTGATCCGTGGGTTCAAGTGGATTAAGAGGCATAGTGTAACCATCATTTACGATTTTCCAAATGCTTGGACTCATGGCCTTTAAAAAGATTGACATTCTAATTTTCCAATAAGCATAATTTGTGCCATCAAAGAGTGGAGCCCTTCCTAAAGCCATTCCCTCACTAGCCATCCTTGCTCTCCTAGACGGTTAAGTCCAACAACGGAGAGACCAGGCTCTGATACCACTTGTAGGATCAAGGATAACCGACTAGAGGGGGGTGAATAGGAGGTTTTTAAAGTTTTTAATAAATTAACAATTTATCCAATTCAATTAATGACTTAGTCTAAACAAGTTATGCTCCTAGCTAGGCAATTTAATCACAATAAGCAAGCTAGAGATATAAGTGCGGAATTGTAAAGACAAGAAGTAACCACAAGACACAATGATGTTTTTCCGTGGTATCGAAGACTTGCCGGTCTTCACTAGTCCACGTTGAGGAAGCTTGATCACCCAAGCCGGCTCCACGAATTAAGCCTTCCCTCGATCACTTGGGTTGTTCTTCCTCCGCTCCGGAGATGGTGAACACCAACCACTCACAATCTTGCTCGGGTCTTCTCACAAGCTTCACTTGAGAAGATCACCGTGCTTCACCGCCAAGCCGTCTAGGAGTGCGGCAACACCCCAAGAGAATAGATCAACGATCCTCGCTTGACTTTACTCAAGTGCCAATGAATCAACTATAGATGAATGCACTTGATCTCCCTCTTAATGAATGCAAGAGTAAATTGGGAGTAGAATTGAATGCACAATGCTCACAAGGGTTGAGATATCTTCAATGCATTGTGTAACTTATCCCTTGTGCAGTTGGGGAGGTATTTATAGCCTCCACCAAACAATTCTAGCCGTTGGGAAGAAGTTCCCGAAAATTCAGCACATATCGGAACAACCGGCGTGTTAGCATCGGTACAACCGCGCTATACTCAATGCCGCGAATGCGGCTATGTTACACGCATTAAATGCATCGATATAGCCGTTGGATTTAGTTGCGGTTCATCCGCGAGCAAACACCGGATCGTCCGATTTGTGTTTTCTAAACCGAGATTTTGCATCCGTTACGGCATTTTACAACCGCCAAATACATTTGAACATCCGGATGCGGTTCATCCGATTATACGTGCGATACGGCCGATTCTCAAAAGAGGTTTTCAAAGGAGATTACACTCGATCGTTATTTTGCAACATTGTAATATCATCGAACAACCGGATGCGGTTCATCCGATTATACGCTGTGCATACCGATTCTCAAAAGAGGTTTTCAAAGGAGATTACACTCGATCTTGTTATTTTGCAATCACGAAATATCATCGGAACAACCGCGCTTCTGCAGACAACCATTGCTAAGCCTTCTGGTTCATCCGATTCGAATTAAAGCATCAATTCATTCTAACTTAAATTCAAGTCCAATTTTAAATGCATGCATGATCCTAAGTTGATCCATATGGCACAAGAATAAGCTATCAAGCTACTAGTCGTGATCCCCCTTAATAGTACGGCATTTATCCTATAATCCGGTCTACCAACCAATTCTCCTTAGACCGGTAAAATAGAAAAGGATCCTAGACTATTTGTACCTTGACTTTAAGCCTTGTTGATCTTCACATTTTCCTTTAGCATGCATCCTTGCTTCATCATGTTCATCAAATGGAATTAACCTTGCACATTCTTAGTAAACTTGTTAATCCCATATTCACATATTATCATTAATTACCAAAACCATTTTTAGGGGCCTAGATGCTTTCAGCGGTGCGGCGTCTCAGCATATCGGCGGCGCGGATGCTGCTATGGCACGAGCGTGGCGCAGCACGGTGGAGCGGTGGGCTCCCTAGTGCGTGGTGGGAGTGCGCAAATGGCGGCTCCTGGCGGAGCATCAGGCATGGCAACGGGGGGTGCGCACTGTGGGGCACAAGTGATGCGACGGTTGCGGCGGCTCGATGCGGCGAGACCGACACAATGCATGGTGCATGCACTCCGTGAAGAGGAGGAGCCTACACATAAGTGGAACACAAGAAAAGTTGTGTGTTTGCTAAGGTGAAAGCGTTGTGTTAGTACTAAGTGGTTGCAGTGCTGTATTTGTGTGTGTGTCCTTGGAGTTGAGTCTAAGATGTTGAGGAGATGTGTTCGCCGTCCTAAGTAGAGTCCATGGATTTGAGTCTGGGACGTTGAGGATATGTGTTCGCCATCCTAAGTTGAGTACGAGTTGGGTAAGTCGTAGTTGAGACCGACTACCTTAATGAGTAAGAGCTCAAGACGTATTTGAGCACCATCCATTGCTTTATCATCCGTTTTGCATGTTCTCTCTTTTCCAGTCAACTTTCTTTTAGTCAGTTCTATCATTGACCAATTCAAATGCACTGTCACATTTGATGAGTATTCATGTTTGTTCCAAGAGAAGAGAACTGATATGAGGATTCGTGTTTAAGTCATTTATACCCTGATTTGTTCAAAAGGGTAGACAAGAGTAAACTTGTGTGTGATGCTTGTGAGTTTGGGAAGTATACACGGTCTACATATAGTAGCATTGGTCTTCGGAGTTATGAACCTTTTATATTAATATATTCGGATGTTTGAGGTATGTGCTTAGTTATTTCTGTGAGTGGTTTTAAGTGGTTTGTCACATTTATTGATTGTTATACTCGTATGACTGGGATTTATATGATGAAACACAAGAGTGAGATCCTTTGATGTTTTCAGGACTTCTATAGGATGGTTGCTACTCAGTTTGACGCAAAGGTTTGGATTCTTCGATCAGATAATGGAACTGAGTATGTTTATATGGATCTTGTAGCGTATCTCGCAGAAGAGGGGATACTTCATCAGACTACTTGTCCAGGAACCCCGCCTTAGAATGGAGTGGTAGAAAGGAAGAATCGATATTTGTTGGACGTAGCACGTTCACCCATGTTTCAGATGAATGTGCCAAAGGGATTGTGGAGCAAAGCAGTAATGACGACAGTGTATCTCATCAATCGTATGTCGTCTTGAATACATGGGATGAGGTCTCCAGTTGAACTTCTTTTGGGTCAGCGGGAGTTCAAGGTACCTCCCAAGGTGTTTGGCTGTGTGAGTTTTCTACGAGATTGCCGACCAGCGGTTGGCAAACTAGATCTATATGCATTGAAATGTATCTTTATAGGCTATTCATCAAGTCAGAAGGGCTATAGATGCTGAAACCCAGTTGAACAAAAGTTGTTCGTGGGTATGGATGTGATATTCGGGGAGTTTGAGCCTTACTACACAAGTAAAGATACTCTTGATCAGTTTTTGGAGTTCTCTCCTATCACTGAGGGAGACAGTCGAGAGGGGCAGAACAAAGAGAGTCATCCAGAAGAAGAAGTCATTGTGGGGACAATTCCGTGCCCAAACCTAACAGAATATGCGAGAGTAGCCCTCGTGGCCTTAAAATTCTCGGTAGCAGAAGCCATGGTGTTGGCTCTGATACCAAATGTCATGAACCTTAGTTCATCAGGTTAAATGCCGTATAGAGGAGGGCCGGTACAGCTCGGCTGAAGGAGAAGGGGTCTTAGGAGAATGGATAGACTATGGACTAGGATGATGAACCTAGGAAGAAACTATATTATTTCTTCTTACTTACTTATGAATGATGTGACTCCTCTCTTTATATAGATGAGGTTAACTCCTAACAATATGAAGCCTATCATATTTAATGCAACCAATCAACTAAGTATAAGACTGTATATATATCCTAAATATGGAGATATGCATCTAATCATATCTAATATGATGATATGTATCTAACTATTCCTAATATTAAGGAAATAATTAATCTAATCCGTTTGGATACTGATTATGTATGTAAACAATATGCATAGATAGTAATTTCTGCCCATATCGCATGATTGTAGCTCCCTGGCTCATGCCCATGACATTTTCAATAAATGGGGAGGCAGTATTTTACAAAGTAATTTTCTTCGCATGAGGTGTGTTGTCGTATCATTAATTTGGTCTCAAAAGACAGCTTGCACAGACGGGTAAATCAGTCCCACGCATTCGTGGGGCGTTGTGGGCTGTAAAATTCATTCGGCAATCTCCATCTAGATTTGACAGGTTCAAGAAGTGCATTGAGCTGGAAATAACACAAAGCAAAGCTTTGTGGTCGCTTGACGTTCGCACAGGGTGGAATTCTACTTATTCAATGCTAGAGGCAGCACAGACGTTTCAGAAAGCATTGGAGAGGTACGGTGAACTTGATCCCCACTTTAGAATTGAACTTGACCGTAATAAAGCTGGTGGTGTTCCTGAGGATGTGGAGTGGGCAAATGCTCATCGGCTACTTAGGTTCTATTTGGTAGAGCTTCGTATTCTCATTTTTAACATTTTGTTTTTGATTATCTGATAATTTGGAGTTATCTGTTGAAAGCGTTTGGTGGTAGGTTAGCTCCAAAAATCATATAAGGGAGGATTAAAGGCAAATAGATCATGTTACCCCTGGTTGTAATACTTCAATTCTATCTGTGTCTTCTCCTATGTATTTATACACAAATTATAGAATTTTCCCCCAAATTTGTTTAGACCATATGAATGTATATACGTTGTATTTGTACACAATGTCAGGTTATATTGCATTTACGCTTCATGATGGAGTACAACTATTGACAAATAACGAATTGATGCACAACCATTTAATGTGTATAAACAAATTTTGTACTGTTCACGGTGCGATAGATGAAGCTGGAGATATTGCATTCATATCGTATAAGTGTTCAAATGATAATTAAATGCTATTACGTATAAGTATTTGAATGTTAAATGAGTGATAACAAAAGATCATAAAATATCACAAGTAGTGTGTCCATCATCCTGATTGAGCAATTACACTTGCAAGGTCACCATGGAAACTATCCATAGATGTAGCACTCGTTTGCGACGTTGACGCATCCGATGCATCATGAGAAATGACATATTTGGCATATCTTGATGGTATTGCGGGCACATAATTAGTGTAACACCCCAGCCCAACACTGAGCCTAGAATGCCACCACACTACACTTTAAAATAATAATTATCGACACACTATAAAATTATAGCAAGAAAACAATGATAATCATATCAATGGACCACAATCGAACATGTAATTATGGATCAAGCGACAATGAATAAGTAATGGGAATTATAACCAGGCAAATAATCCAAAGCAGCGTCAACCAATGAATCCAAATTAATAAAGCAAATAGTCTAGTCCAAATGATATCCTAAACATTATTCAATAACTAACATGTCCAAGAGTAATCCAATATTGAGTGAAAAGATTATTATGGTGAATGATCATGTGTTCCATGTGCTCTACTCGCTCTCAGTTACGGCATCCTCGAAGATCACCTAAAGACAACAATAGAGCAAGGGTGAGTCCACGACTCAGCAAACACATCGATATACAACGATAATAATAAATCAACAGCATTCAATAACTTCATTATCATCAGAGGTACTTCCATTAATATTCTCATGCAGTTATATTCTCTTTGATTCACAACCATTAATCTCATGTACCAATGCAAATCTATTCTACATGTCCACATGCACTTCTTTCACAGATATCTGGGGTATAGCGTGAGTGAATGCTCGCGACAACATTCACTCTCAAGCCCGTTCCTCCTCAAGGATCGGGGACCTCCTCCACTCCCGTGGAGTTGTGATCAATCATGATCACCTTCTCTTATGCAAAGATGCTTATGAATGCAAACATGCAAACTCCATCATAAACATCATATCCAACTTTCATCATGCTTGTCAACAAAGATATAAACATACCAATTCATTGTTTGCAATTAAACCAAATAAAAGCACAACAATAATGGTAATAGAAGATAAAGAAAACAGTGATCGATCATTGATCGCTGTCTACCATGCACTTGCCTTTACTAGTTGCGACGCACAATTTGGCTAGCAGATGGCAACAAGTACGACGCCTCTCCTACATTAAATACACATATCTCAATACAAGCTACAGCATCATAAGAATAACAATCAATATATGTAACACCCCAGCCCAACACTGAGCCTAGAATGCCACCACATTACACTTTAAACTAATAATTAATGACACACTATAAACTTACATCAAGAAATCATCAATAATCATATCAATGGATCACAAAAGAACATGCATAATCATGGTTCAAACGATAGTAAATAATCAAATGGAACAAAACCAGGTAAACAGTCCAATATAGCATCAACCAATGAATCCAAAATTAATAAAGCAAATAGTCTAGTCCAAACATTGTCCTAAACATTATTCAATAGCTAACATGTCCAAGTGTAAACCAAATTGAATGAAAAGTTATTATGGCGAATGATCATGTGTTGTCCATGTGCTCTACTCGCTCTCAATTACGGCATCCTCGAAGATCACCTAAAAACAACAATAGAGCAAGGGTGAGTCCACGACTCAGCAAACACATCGTATACGACGAACAATAATATATCAACAGCATTCAATAACTTCATTATCATCACATGCACTTCTATTCACATTCTCATTTATCAATTTCAAATATCAATGCAACTCCATGCTATATGTCCACATGCACTTCTTTTCACATTCTCATTTATCAATTTCAAATATCAATGCAACTCCATGCTATATGTCCACATGCACTTCTTTTCGCGTATACCGGTATAGCGTGAGTGAATGCTCGCGACAACATTCACTCTCAAGCCCGTTCCTCCAAAAGGATCGGGGACCTCCTCCACTCCCGTGGAGTTGTGATCATCAAGATCACCTTCTCTTATGCAAAGATGCTTATGAATGCAAACATGCAATCTCCAACATAAACATCATATCCAACTTTCCATCATGCTCA
This sequence comes from Hsuehochloa calcarea, assembly GCA_036346395.1. Lineage (NCBI taxonomy): Eukaryota > Viridiplantae > Streptophyta > Magnoliopsida > Poales > Poaceae > Hsuehochloa > Hsuehochloa calcarea. The sequence continues at coordinate 19,192,156 of CM070601.1, read as the reverse complement.
TCAACAAAGATATAAACATACCAATTCATTGTTTGCAATTAAACCAAATAAAAGCACAACAATAATGGTAATAGAAGATAAAGAAAGCGATGATCGATCATTGATCATTGTCTACCATGCACTTGCCTTTACTAGCGACGCACGATTTGGCTAGAAGACGGCAACAAACACGACGCCTCCTACATTAAATACACACATTTCAATACAAGCTACAGCATCATAAGAATAACAATCAATCGACATCGCTCCTACACGTCCCCAAATATCACACGTTACGCCGGTACCGACTAGTTACCTATAGCTGACCGGTTACTAAAAAGAGCGTAACTTTTGACTCGAAAGTCCGATCACCACAAACCAACCCATTCTGGATTCTTTATAAAATTACCCACATTTTCTTAGATTACACCGCCTTCTAATTAATTCATCTAACCCTCCGTATTTAGCCCGGAAAGCTGATCTGTCCGCTTCGGAACAGCAATCTTCCAAATTTCATAACTTTAGTTTTACTCAACCAAAATACGCGTTCTCAGATCCTACAGAATCATTGGACAATTATCTACAACTTTCATGTAGATCAAAAACTCTAATTAGGTTATTTACTATTTTTAATAGCCAATCTACCAAAACAGCGCCGAAAGACGTTAACCCTAAAAACAGCGGCCTTCTCAAAATCATAACTCAAATTATACTCGTCCGATTGACGCAATAAAATATGCTAAAGAAAGCTATCGACATTATCTACAATTAACTAGTAGACGATATTTTCAACATTCGTCGTTAAAGTACCCGATTAAATCGAACAACGGAACAGCCGGTTAAACACATCTATTAATCGATACAAAGACTAAAAACTAAAGAACCTTCTCTAATTAACCTCAATTATAATTTCTAATTATCATAGCAAAACAGAGAAAAACAAGTACTTAATGCTAGCAAACCTCACACGCGACGATAGGGGCGGCTGCAGGCGACCTCGGCGGGCGTCCACGCGGCCAAGAAAAATCAGCAGCACACGCACAGTCCAGTCAGCAGCTCGTAGTGCATACCAATGAAAACAAAGACACAGCAAAGACACAACGCCCGGCTCGGTATTGCTTTCGGCTCGGCGAGAATCAGCGCCGCGGCAATCGCAAAGGCGGCGACAGAAAAATCCAAATAGGAAAAAACGGTACCACATGCGCATGCAGCGGCGCCAGCAGAAGAAAGCCTCAGCGCAGGAGAGAAAGAGCCCCACGCGGCAGATCGGCAGCCGCCACAGAAAAAGCAGCGCAGAGAAAAGATCGGGCGGCTCGGTACAGCGCAATAAGCAGCCCGCTGCCATCAAGCGTTCGTAAGCGGCAGGCGAGCAGAAGCAGCAAGAAGCAGCGAGCGAAGCGCTCGAGCGCCTGAGCGGCCTTCTACGGAGAAAATGCGAGTACACTGCAACGACGCTTCGGCCAGGAAACAAGAAAAGAAAGCGCGGTACGCTCGGTGGAAAGAAAAAGAAAAACTAGGTTTTTCTAAAATCCAAGATCTATTTATATAGCTCAAAAATTCCGAAAATTCTATTTTTCCCAAATCTTTTTATTTAATTACACCGTGCCCTTAAAACGTTTTTAATTAATTATTTATCGATACCATTAAATTAATTACTCTCAGAACATTAAGACGCGATTATTAAAAAAAATATTTTTTGAGTATTACATTCTACCCCTTAACGGAATTCGACCCGAATTCTAATCGCGTTCTACTCAAATAAAAATCGCGGTGAAATTAAACAACAAAACAACACGTGCTGAGCGTGAACAACTCGGGTATTGCTCGCGCATGCGAGACTCCAACTCCCAAGTCGCCTCTCTCTCGGTGATCGTCCACAAAGACCTTAACGTATACCAACGTCTTGTGCCTCAAGACTCGCTCGACCTCTCTCGTATCGCGCCACGGACGCGACTCAAGCGACAGAAGTCGAAGGTGCGGTCTTACTTGGTGGTCAACGGCTCTAAGAAAGTCTTGTAATCCTGTTCTCTCAAATACTACCTTGACATCGGGTTATACAAAATGTTGTGTGCCTCGCGCATGGACACGAGACGGTCCTAACGATACACTTTCTTCCAAAAATCTCCACAACTTCCGAAACAAACTAATGTAACTTGGGCCAAACCTCGTTTTGGTACCAAACCACACAATCTGTACATCGCATTAATCGAACTCTGTCCTGTCTCCCAATCAACCACTTCACATTTGCAAGGAGTACCTCCTTTAACCGAGAACGCACAACCAAACTAGTTTCAAACAAACTCTTTCATAAATAGAACCCAATGAAAACAAAGGATTCTCATCGCAACCACGCGTTACCAACTCCCATTAGAATGGTCAAATCCAAAATCAAAGATTCATCACAAAAACCTTTCCATTTTCCAAATAGGCTATTTGCAAATAACCACCACGTAAGCCAAAAGAGAAAACATTCGAATGCCAAAATCAATCACTTTTTTTTTCCCTAAATTAGAAAGAATCACATACCAACGTAAAGCCAACTCAATTTGTAAATGACCTCTGTCATAAACACACGGCTCAACCAAGAATCAAGAGGGCATTTCACTACCCGAGGAAATTTTTTTTTTCTTTTAGGAATAAACTCTCTCAAATCATAGGATTTCAAATCATCACACTAACTCATTACTCTTAACTGGTAATCTCAAAGCGATGCTCAACCTGAGAGCAACAACGCGCCCATTTAGAGACTCTACAAACCCATAAAAGATACTATAGCCCCCTCCTCTACCAAAGAAACTATCTTGACAAATGATTCCCAACACCTCAAATAAAATCTACACCCACAATCACATCACCTCAATCTTTTAAGGATAATCAACTTGAAATTCTCTACCCACACACACTGATTTAAAACCAAAGGATTCTATCAATGATCATCATACTATTTGGAATCCACTTTTGTTCTACTACTTCTACACATGATCATTGGGCAACCAAGGTTCTAGCATAAAACACATGCTCAATTTCAACGACCAGACTCCTAAAGTGACTTACGGTATACTTGATCGAATCCGCATATTATTGTCTAGAATTCCCACAATCCAAACAATATCCTCAATCATTAATATCAACCATCATCACTAATCAATTGACTGCCCAAAACGATTTACTTCACTAATCTTGGACCCTCAATAAACCACACCATTCAATTTCACCTACATAACCTCGCAAAGTATACCATCACAATATCCCAACTATTCGATAATTCCAATACTCCACCATCATGAACAAATATTCTTGGATCACTATTCACTATAGGTTCTACTAATTGTAACAATATAATCAGTTTTGTCCCAACGACCAAATTCCTTTTAGATCCAATTCTCTATGAGATTTATATCATGAAATGAATTCATCCTCTAATGTTCCTCAATTAACTTGCAACCCAGGGTCTCACAACATCATATACTTGACCACTATTAACCAGTTCCCAATATACACTCTTTAAGGTTTTGTAAAACAAATCGACTATTCCTTCCTCAAAAGAAGAGACAAATAAAAAGATTTTTTTTTTTTTAAGACCAAATCACATTAATCACTTAAGAACCAATAAAGCTTTCCGACTCGTCACTTGCTCAAACCAATTTCATCTACCAAATAAATCATGAACTCCAAAAGTTCATGAATTCAAAACTCCAAACCTTTCATTTAAACGATATTACGAAAGGCGATCAAATTACATTTTTTTTCTAAAAGAATCATCACCACACGAAGCCACAATCCCTTACAGACAATCTTACTAACATTAAGAATAATACACTCTTAACATGATTCATTATCGTCAACTCTTCCATTAATAAGCCCCGAAAAGTTCACCAAATTGTTCCGTACTACTATACCATCACATCTTCAAAATGAGATTATTCCAAAACCATACAACCTCACTACAACAACTACTTTATATTAGAAGGAATCCACTACACAAATTAAAAGGTTTTATCAAAACCCTTTCATCACGGGTATGCTATTGTCTGACTATTCCACAATTGTCTAGGTATAAGCCACCTATTAAATCACACCAGCTCAACTCTTAGTGATGCTCAACACCAAACTTTAACACTCCAAGAATTGCACTCCAACCATTGTTATTATCAACTAGCTTCCTTATGATGTCTAGCTGCTACCTATTTTCATTTGCGAATCACTTGAATATTTACCAACACATATCCAGTTGTTCCTCCTCACATTTAGTTTTCAACAAAATCACCCTAAATCTTCAAAAGTCAAAATCTTCTCTCGATCAAAAATCTCAACAACACTATAATCAAATTCATCGTGTCATTCTATAAAGAAGAACTATCCAGAACTCCTCCTGTAAATTCTAGATCCACTGGTATTCAATCCATTCAGCCCTTTGGTACACAATTCCAATAATTAATCATACTAAGGTATATGCAAAGCCATCAACCAAATATGATCACCAAGTGTCTACAGTAACGATAACACCACAAATAATATCTATTAAGGCAATAACCTAGCATCTCCTCAAGTTTCCCTTTACACACAATTAGATTAATCCATTGGTACCAAATCCAATAAATTCAACAAACTAACCAATTTTAATGTCCAAGCCAGTTCATCAACGTTCCATACTTCTTAATAACTCTTATGACTCCAATTAGGTATGGACATACTCTTAGTCACTACTCAACTCGTAATTATTCTACGACAATATCAAATTAATCAAGTTCAATTCTAAGGATTTGGGTTAAGACCAATCATGCATCACGCTACAGATCCGACCTGATACTCATACCTTATCAATGAACTTCTATGTTTACCACCTCTAGCTTAAACATAACAAGTCAACACAAAAGGATTTTAACTCTTTTCAGAAAAATAGGCATTAAACTTCAGCACTCGAAATAATCCAAAAGAAATACATAAAGCCAAAGTTTTCACATGTTAAAGAACTTGCGATAGAAAACTTTCAGTATCCAGAATATCAAGTGAATAAATAAGTCATATTTTCCAATAGGAAGGGCGGAACTCCCACGAAACGATCAATCTTGTTGTTAACCGATGTTCACACAAAGCAACAATAGATCAACCGTCATGAGAACAAGTAATGGCTTTATGGAACCACAGGAGACCAATGAAATATCACCCGCTGTATTGTAAACACTATCTCAAGGAAAATTCATCAACCGCAACCATAACCAGAATTGCCCAAAATCCAAGCTCAAGGAAGAGAACAACTTTTATAAAGAAACTCACACACAATACCTATAACTACTGTAATCAAAGTAGCTACCTCTCTATTCCCATACCACGAATGGTGGTGTAACCTGGTAAAACCCAGGGCCACAACCACGATCTCAAGCGCCTCGGAGGGGCCCCACGTAACCACGCCCATGCCCGACCTCCACGACCGTGGCCACCACGACCACGTCATCTATCCCTCGACATAGCTATCAATCACAATCAACAATACACAATGAGTTCAAAGCTCAAAATAAACTTATCCAACAATAAACAACATAACGGAAGCGTAAAAACTATACTCACCTCTCTCTAACCTCATGCACTAGTGTGTCAAATTTTAGGTTAGTTAACCATTAGCAAATTTTAGTTGATTTACTAAAACTAAAACAAATTTTAACAATTTTAGTTTGCCTAAGTTGTTAATCTATTCACCACGGACCTAAAGCCCGCTCTGATACCAACTGTAACACCCCAGCCCAACACTGAGCCTAGAATGCCACCACATTACACTTTAAACTAATAATTAATGACACACTATAAACTTACATCAAGAAATCATCAATAATCATATCAATGGATCACAAAAGAACATGCATAATCATGGTTCAAACGATAGTAAATAATCAAATGGAACAAAACCAGGTAAACAGTCCAATATAGCATCAACCAATGAATCCAAAATTAATAAAGCAAATAGTCTAGTCCAAACATTGTCCTAAACATTATTCAATAGCTAACATGTCCAAGTGTAAACCAAATTGAATGAAAAGTTATTATGGCGAATGATCATGTGTTGTCCATGTGCTCTACTCGCTCTCAATTACGGCATCCTCGAAGATCACCTAAAAACAACAATAGAGCAAGGGTGAGTCCACGACTCAAAGAAACACATCGATAATGACGAACAATAATATATCAACAGCATTCAATAACTTCATTATCATCACATGCACTTCTATTCACATTCTCATTTATCAATTTCAAATATCAATGCAACTCCATGCTATATGTCCACATGCACTTCTTTTCACATTCTCATTTATCAATTTCAAATATCAATGCAACTCCATGCTATATGTCCACATGCACTTCTTTTCGCGTATACCGGTATAGCGTGAGTGAATGCTCGCGACAACATTCACTCTCAAGCCCGTTCCTCCAAAAGGATCGGGGACCTCCTCCACTCCCGTGGAGTTGTGATCATCAAGATCACCTTCTCTTATGCAAAGATGCTTATGAATGCAAACATGCAATCTCCAACATAAACATCATATCCAACTTTCCATCATGCTCATCAACAAAGATATAAACATACCAATTCATTGTTTGCAATTAAACCAAATAAAAGCACAACAATAATGGTAATAGAAGATAAAGAAAGCGATGATCGATCATTGATCGCTGTCTACCATGCACTTGCCTTTACTAGCAGCGACGCACGATTTGGCTAGAAGACGGCAACAAACACGACGCCTCTCCTACATTAAATACACACATTTCAATACAAGCTACAGCATCATAAGAATAACAATCAATCGACATCGCTCCTACACGTCCCCAAATATCACACGTTACGCCGGTACCGACTAGTTACCTATAGCTGACCGGTTACTAAAAAGAGCGTAACTTTTGACTCGAAAGTCCGATCACCACAAACCAACCCATTCTGGATTCTTTATAAAATTACCCACATTTTCTTAGATTACACCGCCTTCTAATTAATTCATCTAACCCTCCGTATTTAGCCCGGAAAGCCGATCTGTCCGCTTCGGAACAGCAATCTTCCAAATTTCATAACTTTAGTTTTACTCAACCAAAATACGCGTTCTCAGATCCTACAGAATCATTGGACAATTATCTACAACTTTCATGTAGATCAAAAACTCTAATTAGGTTATTTACTATTTTTAATAGCCAATCTACCAAAACAGCGCCGAAAGACGTTAACCCTAAAAACAGCGGCCTTCTCAAAATCATAACTCAAATTATACTCGTCCGATTGACGCAATAAAATATGCTAAAGAAAGCTATCGACATTATCTACAATTAACTAGTAGACGATATTTTCAACATTCGTCGTTAAAGTACCCGATTAAATCGAACAACGGAACAGCGGTTAAACACATCTATTAATCGATACAAAGACTAAAAACTAAAGAACCTTCTCTAATTAACCTCAATTATAATTTCTAATTATCATAGCAAAACAGAGAAAAACAAGTACTTAATGCTAGCAAACCTCACACGCGACGATAGGGGCGGCTGCAGGCGACCTCGGCGGGCGTCCACGCGGCCAAGAAAAATCAAGAAGACACGCACGGGCCCAATATGAGCTCGGCCTGCACATACCAACAGAAAACAAAGACACTGCAAAGACACAACGCCCGGCTCGGTATTGCTTTCGGCCGGCAGAATCAAAGCGACACGGCAATCGCAGAAGGCGCGCAGCAGAAAAATCCAAAGAGGAAAAACAATGGCCACATGCGCATGCAGCGGCGCCAGCAGAAGAAAGCCTCAGCGCAGGAGAGAAAGAGCCCCACGCGGCAGATCGGCAGCCGCCACAGAAAAAGCAGCGCAGAGAAAAGATCGGGCGGCTCGGCTGTGCAGCGCAGCCCGCAGCCCTGCAGCGTTCGGCCGGCAGCAGAACCAAGAGCAGAAAGCAACGCAGCAGCGCAGCGAAGCGCTCCAGCGCCTGAGCGACTTCTACCTGAGAAAATGCAAGGCACAAAGTGACGCTTCGGTGGAAACAAGAAAAGAAATCGGCGGTGCTCGGTGGAAAGAAAAAGAAAAAACTAGGTTTTTCTAAAATCCAAGATCTATTTATATAGCTCAAAAATTCGAAAATTCTATTTTCCCAAATCTTTTATTTAATTACACCTGTGCCCTTAAAACGCTTTTTAATTAATTATTTACTGATACCATTAAATTAATTACTCTCCGAACATTAAGACGCGATTATTAAAAAATATTTTTCAGAGTATTACAATATACATCGCTCCTACACGTCCCCAAATATACCACGTTTACTGCAGATTTAAAAGCTACCCATTTCGTCCTGTTACTAAAAAGGGCGTAACTTTTGACTCGAAAGTCCGATCACCACAAACCACCCCATTCTGTATTCTTCATAAAATTATCCACATTTTCTTAGATTACAAAGACTTCTAATTAAATCATCTAACCCTCCGTATTTAGCCCAGAAAGCCGATCTGTCCGCTTCGGAACAGCAGTCTTACTAAATTCATAACTTTTGTTTTACTCAACCAAAATTCGCGTTCTCAGATTCTACAGAACCATTGGACAATTATCTACAACTTTCATGTAGATCAAAAACTCTAATTAAGCTAGTTACTATTTTTAATTTACAGTCTACAAAACAGCGCCGAAGGCGCATAATCCCTAAAAACAGCGGCCTTCTCAAAATCATAACTCGAAATCTACTTATCCGATTGACGTAATAAAATATGCTAAAGAAAGCTATCGAAATTACCTACAATTAACTAGTAGATGAGATTTCCAAAATCCGCCATTAAGGTATCCGAATAAATCGTACAACAAAATATCCGACTAAACAGATCTATTAATCAGCTTCTCTAATTAATCTTGATGATAAACTCTAATTGCTGCATGTATACTTAGCTACGAGCCAAGAAAAACAAACCACTAGTGCCAACCGAGCCATGCAAATCTTATTAAGGTAATCTTAAAAAGGCACCAATAAATAATCAACTACAAATCTCATTTCTACTAATTAACTACTAGCGCTAGCAATACTAAAACAAGAAAAAGAACCGAGAACTAACTCCACGCCGGGTGTTGCACCAAGAAGAAGCGGCTTTGGTCGGCTCGGCGGCAGATCAAGCGAGCACACGCGCATTTTCAAGCAGCTTCTCGGCCGGCAACAGGTTCAAGAAGAATCCAAATACCGCCTCCACAGCAGGCGTCACGGCGGTGATCACGCGGCAGCAGTCGGCCGCTGGATCCGCTCGGCAGATCTACAGCAGCAGGACACAGCCGCAGCAATTCTTGGCGACGCAGGCTCGGCAAGAAACGCAGCAGCACATGCAACCGGTTGGCGTCTCCACGCGCAGTAGAAATCTTCGGCCGGCACAGCGCACAAGGCAGAAGCACGCATGCAACCGAGCAGCACTTGCGCAGAGAGAAAAGCAAAGCAACAAGAATAAGACAGCTTCAAGCGAGAGGGCACGGCATCGCAACGGCAAGCCGCAGCGACACGCCAGTAGCGCAGAGCTAGCGGCAGATGCAGTCGGCTTCGGCTGGAGAAAAACCAATGCAATGCCACAGAAGAACACACTTGCAGCCGCAACCAAAGAAAGAGCGGCAAAGCAATAAGACAAAGAACCCTTGGCAATGGCGGCAATGCTTCAATACAGAGCAAAGAAAAGGCAGAGAGAAGACTACCACAGACGCTATAGGAAAAGAAAAGGCAAGAAGAACGCCGGATTGGCTTGCGGCAAAGGCAAATAATCTAAGCAAACAAGACAACACAGAGAAAAGGCGGGCGCAAAGGCGGCTTGGAGAAAAGCTATTAGGGTTTTCTAAAATAATTCCACCACTATTTATACAGCTCACAAAAATTCCAAAAATTCTATTTTTTTCACAAATTCTTTTTATTTAATTACGCACAAGCCCTTAAGACGTTTTTAATTAATTATTTATTATTACTATTTAATTAATTACTCTCCGACCCTTAAGACGCGATTATTAATATTAATTATTTTTTTTTCGGAGTATTACAATTAGGATCTCGATCGAACCTACAAAAATGCATGTCCGGTGAAGCATGTTCACGTATGAAGTTGTGGATTCCCATGGTTGCTGCAACAATCATCTTTTGCTTGGACATGTGAAAGTTCAGCATCTTAAGAAGAATTCTTCATTTCATCTTCCATACACCAAAGGACCTCTCAATTACTGCGAACACTCGAGTGCAAACGGTTGAATTTCTCTTTCTCACCTCTAAGAGCAACACCTCTTCGAAATTCTGGAGCATGGTACCTTTGCCCCTTGTATGGCGCTAAGTACCCAGGCGTATTTAGATAACCAGCATCGATAAGATAATATTTTTCTACAACATAAGACAAAAAAATTATGTATATCAACATGCAATGCATGAACGTTACTAGTAAATAAATTTATAAATGGTACAAAACAAAGAAAACTACCCTGTGAAACATGTGGAAAGACTTCCCTATCTACATTCAATGCATGATAAAGAATACTAGTATCATGCATAGCTCCTGGTTGTCCAATAGATGCGTATGTGAAGCGCATAAAAAAATCACAAACCGCCATGACATTCTGTGTTGCACTTCCTGATCTACTAATATATCTAATTAGATCTTCAGGAGCAACAGTTGTAAGAATTTGTGTACCATCGATAGCTCCAATACAGTCTTTGAAATGTGACCACATCCTTCTATCATTTCTAATTCTACTGTGAACTATAAAGAAGTTTGGATCCTTTGGCCTCACAAAATCTTTAGACATTCTGACCACACACTGCAAAACCTCGTCAAACTTTCTGCTAATTGTCTCACCAGAATAATTGAACCGATTTTGCACTCTTCGGTTATATTCACAGCCACCACATATGTATAAAAAAAGTGCTGGTGCTTCAATTGAACTTGTATGCATAGTTGATTTCAAGTCATTTGTACTCACCAAAAGATCATGTAGACTGTGAAAGATTGTAGCATTCATACGAAACATGTGGTAGCTTTCTCCCGGAGTGGTCAAAGTTTCTCTCACCCAACCCATTCCACTAAGCCGTGAAGTCCTAGGCTCATTCTTGTCCAAGTAGGTTGAGTGATAATTCTCCATGATAATTACAGTAGCAGCGAAGTGACTTGACATGTCTTGCCAAAGACTCATCATCTGCACATCACTCTCATATTCATCATCTGATATATTACTCCCTTTACTATCGCTTTCACAAGACGACATTTGTACATGAACATAAAAACACGCAACAACATAAATGGCAATTTAAAAACACATCAGTACACATTAGATACAAATGATAGTATATAACTAGTGAAAAAATATATTATAATCCAAAAAAGGTCTTACAGCCAAAAGAGAAATAAAGAATAATAAAGGCGAATACAAGACAAACTACTTGTACGAATGTCTGCATAATAATCCTAATGTTACAATGAAATTTCTATTTGCCATACTTGGCTTCGTATTTCCTTTTGAGCCATTCAAATCGTGCTTCACTATTGCGCGAGGTCATAAATATTTCCCTTTGCTCCTTCTTTAAGAAAACTTTAGATGCAAAGAAGTGCTCATTACTCCCATTAACAACACCACACTCTCCAACCGATTACATGACATCCTTGATGCTACAAACCGAGTCTTGCTCTCTTTTATGCGCAAATACTTCAAAAGATGCATGCGACTTCTCATTCAACTCAAGAATTCTTCTCAGTTGATCTTACATGACCACAGACCCACTCTTTGGTTTCTTCCCCCTTATCATTGCTAGGGGCACAAGCTCTCTTCCCTTTCCTACCAATTGGCGATTCATCTTCACGATCACTATTATATTGGTCATCATTTTCATCTTCAAGCTCTTCAATATCAATAGCTGTCGATGCATGCATAGGACTTTGAGGCAATGTCCCATTGCAGGAGACCAATGGTCTTCACCGATGTTTTGAATGTCGTCAAAACATCTTTGACAATAACTCCTAATTATGAAGTCCACCCTTCTCAAACTTGGAACATCCTTTATATTCCTATAAATGCCAAATGTTACAAGTTAAATCTTCACTAATAATGTAGCTAGGAGTGTACATTAATGTATTAAAAAATAGATAATGAATAATGACTTACTTTTTTTAAATTTCTTCCACCGTTCGGTCTTTTTTGTCTTCTTTTCATGATCTCAACCTAAGCTTGTCTCCTTTGTCCTCAATTTCATCCAAATATTGTAATCATTTTTTAACTTATCCCATTTATTCTTCATTTGTATCTTTTTGTATTGCAGCCCGGTCTTCTCTGTAAATTTTGCAATCACTAGAGTATACCCTGTGTTGTTCAATTGGGTATTCGAGCGATTGCCTACCTCTATGTTGAGGATTAAAATATTCATATATTATCTTAATATATGATAAAGACCATACGTCTTCGTGGTCGTAACTTCTAAGACCACCGACCTAACTGGTCGTAGGTATTACGGAAGTTATATAATAAATACCTTGGTCGGACAAAATTCCAAGCCTAGTCCACGACCATGTAAGTGCTCGTAAAGCTATGAACAGGCGTTTAGGTCAAGTCTCCGACCACGCCACTCACTATGTGATGAATGAACCACGTGTTTCATATTCCACATAATACAACACTATTACGGCTAATGATTTAACGCCTCTCGAATCATTAATCGCAGTAATCGATTGACGCTTTCACCAACCGCCTTTACGATTAGTGGAACCGCCAAACCGCCGCCTCTTCCCGACCAGCGCGCCGCTTCCCAACGGATGTCGCTTCATGGGATAATCGCCACCGCTTCATCAACTATTTAAGGAGGGTCATGGAAGGACTGACAGAGACAGAGGACACGAAGTGCAAAGATAGACAATACAAGCGTAAGATATCAAGCAAGATATAGCAAAGTGTTGTGTTTTAGATACTCCCTGTTTGTAATTGTGAGTTCATAGCAATAAAGAGCAAGTTAGATCCACTCCCTAAGTCACGCACATTTTTCCTCTTTTATTTATATATTCATAAGATCGGCGATTTGATCGCCGACAGCTGGCGCCGACCGTGGGGAAGATAGTGCAAAAATTTCTGAAGAGGTTCTTCGCTCAACTCACTCGTTTTCTTCATATTCGTAATCACAAGTATGGCAGGAACATGGGATGAGGAAAACTGGTTCGACTTGGATGACTACTCCAACCTTGACATGGAAGCCTGCATCCAAGCTATGCAACATGGAGAATCTTCATCCTCCTCCGATGGTTCGCAGGTCGCTGACGACAGTGAACTTGAGCGGATGGATGAAGATACACCGTTGCGCCAAGAGGCGCTTTCTGAGGATCGGATCGTTCCGACCAGATCCGGACGTCCGAATGTCTTTCCAAGCCCTAAGCCCGACCGACGACAAAGGTGACAACACCTCAGCCTCACAACCCGAGGGTCAATATACCCTTGATATAGTCATGGTCGCGTGTATTCACCAACGGCTCTCGAAAATTCCAGGACCAACCAAGCATCCGTAACGGTGTCGATGAGACCTCACCGTAATGGACCGAGTGAGAACAATAAGACTCAGTATCCGATCGGCAATCCGCCGAATCAGGCTGAGCCCGCCACGAAGACCTCAGGAGCTTCTCATCACCGACCGGTCTCCATCGTGGAAGTCTCTGGTAGAAGCACTGAGAAGTTCTCCGCTAGTCACAGTGGAAGCTCTCGAAAGATCGCTGCCGAAGCATGAGGTCAACACGATCGGAAATGCCGATCGTGATGCCACTCACGCCCCGCACACCCGCCCGCCACCACCGCTATTGGAGATGGCGCGGGCAATCAAGCACCACCTACCGAGAGAACGGAGCCGATGGACGCCCATCGCCTAATACGCGTGGTGCAAATTTCACCAAGGATGACAGCATGGCGGAGTTAGGCCAAAGGTCCAGAGGAACTTCGGTCTCCGAACACCAACATCTTCGATGAATCCTCCGAGACCTTGATATGATTCGTAACTTGTGTCGATTCAAGATATTCTTAATAATCATCGACTCGCCCCGGCCAAGCTCCGGCTTTACCCAATTGGTGGAGCAGTATCGGAAATTCTTCAACGACCGTGGCAAATGCATTTAAAGCGCAGGGGCAAAGGATGTCACAAAGTCTAACGGTGACTTCGCCTCGGCGCTCCTCCTCGAGAGGGCGCATGGTCACCATCGGTACCTAGACCTCCTCGGCGATTCCGACCAAGAGGTCATGAAGGAAGAAGGTTGTTTCAACAACGACTCTTCCCTAGCCAAGGAGAGCACATGCTTGGCCCGGATGATCTCGCCATCATCCGAACCATGCTAATGGTCAAAGACGCCATGATAACGCTCGCGATCGGATCGGGACGACGAGCCTCGGCGCTCAAATAGAAGAAACCGATCTCCCATCGATCATAATCCCGCACCTTTTCCAAGAAGGCGCTATGAATCGATTATGTGTTGTCGAGCCTTTTCGCAGGGCTCCAAGATGTACGTTGGCCTAATGGGTTCCGACCCGCCAACATGGATAAATTCGATAGATCTCAAAATCCATTAGAGTTTCTCCAGATATATACCAACGCCATCGAGCAGGCGCGGTGGTGATCAAAACGTGATGGCTAATTATTTGCCCACGGCTCGAAGGATCTCCCCGGTCTTGGTTGCTTAACCAACCGATCGGATCTATTTATACTTGGGAACAACTATGCGATCTATTGATTGTGAATTTCCAGGGTACGTACGATCGCCCTGGAAAGGAGGACGATCTCCATCGAACTCGGCAAGAACCAAAGGAAACTCTCCACAAGACATCAAGAGGTTCACCAGTTCAAAATTTATTCCGTAGATTGCGAATCTTCGTGATTCGCATTTAAAGCGTGTTTAAGGAATCGGCGGTTTACTGAGGACATTGCTATGAATCCTCCACGAACAACCGTCGAACTCTTTGACATGGCTGATAAGTATGTGGCCGCTAGTGAGGCGGTTGAATGGAATGAAGCCATTGATCGAAAAGACAAAATCCCACAACCTGGCATTGAGAAGTCAGAAAAGAATCCCAAGAAGGTTTCCAAGAAGAAGAAGCACCGCAAAATGGGCACCAAGGAAGTCCTAGCGTTCCGGATAAACCGCTCAAGGGTAAGAAAGACTATACCGGCCGGGCAAAGCCAAAGTTCCACCGATAGCCATAATAAAGGTAAGAAGTGGTGTCCACTTCACCAACAGTGTGGCATGACTTGCGACTGTCGTGTTTGGCAAAAGAAGTCGGAGGATTTCTATGCGGTAAAGGCCCACTTCCCGCAATCCAGAGTTGGGGAAACAAGTTCCAAAAAGGACAAGGATGGCGACGAAGAGATGGAGTACCAGAGCCTCACACAGACGGTCAATATGATCTTTTGAGGATCTTCTTCATACGACTCACGCCGCCATATGAAAGCCATGGAGCGAGAGGTCAACCTATCGAACCTTCGATCATCGCCAAACCATCAAGATGGTCTGATACCGTGATCTCCTTCAAAGAAAGAAGATTGCCTCGCCTCATCAACTCGACCGTAGGTTCCTATTATCGTAGAGCCTACTATTAATAATTGCAAAGTCAATCAAGTTTTGATAGACGGTGGTAGCTCTTTAAATATCTTATTTTCTGAGCTTTAGAAGATATGCGTGTTCCTAGATCAAAGGTAAAACCGTGAAATACGCCTTTCATGGCATAGTTCGGTTCTACCGCCAAACCGATAGGACAAGTATCTCACTGCCACGCTCAAGCCTCGATAACTTCCGAACGGAAAAGATTTCATTTGACGTGGTTGATTTCAAACCGCATATAATGGAATTTTGGTCTCCCATTAGCAAAATTCTTGATAGCCACGCACTACGG
This sequence comes from Hsuehochloa calcarea, assembly GCA_036346395.1. Lineage (NCBI taxonomy): Eukaryota > Viridiplantae > Streptophyta > Magnoliopsida > Poales > Poaceae > Hsuehochloa > Hsuehochloa calcarea. The sequence goes on along the minus strand of CM070601.1, from coordinate 19,176,304 downwards.
GTATCAAAGTTTGAAAATGCCAGACCAAAAGGTGTGATCATGGTTCGTGGAGATCGCAAAATGGCATACGCATGTGATCGGTTGTCTTAGAATCGGTCGATGAGTTACCACCGTAAATTCGACTCATCATCCGCATGCAGTCAAGCACTCTGCACTCCAAGATAACGCCCAAACCGTCCGACCAGACCAAAGAGGTTCCACTCGACAAAGGCGCTCCTTCAGGAAACGCCATGTCAAGCAATGCTGATGGATCCTCCCCAAAGGTGCTGATCGGAGCAGGACTCAATCCTAAATAGGAAGAGCCTCGATATATGCTTGCATACGAGCCTTCCAAAGATGCAAAGTCAACTCCTTCAAAATGTGTGGCTTGGTTGAGTACTTGTCAGTCGCCATGGCTCCAAAGACCGGTTAAGATCTACGAGAAGAGCTAACCGGCTCTGATACCACTTGTAGGACCGGAAAGGCGACTAGGGGGGTGAATAGACGCTTTCAAAACTTTTTCGCCTAAATCAAAATCCAACACGAACTTTACTCCTTTAGCTATGAAAGCTAAGAAGATCAGTAAGCACACAACGGAAGCCTTGTGTTGGACTTGATAAACCCCTCAACCACACGACACAAATGGAGAAAAGAACTCACTGTTCTTCACTGGGTACTGGCGGTCTGACCGGCTACCACGGCGGTCGGACCGACGGTCAACCAATGAAATGGTCCGACCGGCAACTAACTAGCGGTCGGACCGGTGGGACAATGGTTCGACCCAAGAAACCAATGATCCGAAAACACGGGCGATCGAATCGCCGCTGAAAGGTTTGGCCGGACCGGAGAGTCCAAGATCGAAAAACTCCACCTAAATCCAAAACGAAATTTGATCCAACTATTGATTCAACCAATAAAACTTGACCAACTTTCTAGCACACCTCCTAATGATATTGGAGACCTATTTCTAGCGACGATCCGCCGATCCACTTCAGAATCGATATCTCGAGATTTTACCAAAGAAGTGCACAAACCCTAGAAATGAGAAAATCTTGATTCAAGACTTGCTTGTGGGGTTTGATGAACTAGATGACTCTAGGAGTAATCCCACACATCAAAGCAAGATAAAGTAGGCCAAGAGACCAAGCATGAACCTTTGAATCAAGGAAGCACCAAAACATCCAAAAGAGAGAAGAGCACAAAGGAGCAATTGATCTTTCAATTAAGCATCACAAGATTGTTCACTCACAATAGATGCTTACAAAGCCTCTCCACCAAGGAGGGCAAAGCTCAACAAGGAGCACACTCCAAACCCTAGTTCTCCTCTCCTCTCCTCCAAACCCTAGAAAAGGAAGAAGGGGCTAAATGAATGCTTGGCCTTGTTTTCCATCTCCCTTCCTATTTATACTAGAGAGCTAGGGTTTCCTATTTGGGGTCACTTACACATGGGACCCACACACAAATAACTCTTGAAGCAATTGCTCGCTTCACCACGTGTAGGTTGATCACGGCTCATCGCGCCGCCAAACCTCTCTTGTCCGAATCCCATCGAACCTCCCGCAGACTTGCACCGATATCCGCACCGCCGATCCAACCGGTATGATCGAACCACCCGCTCGATCCATCTTGTCCATCCCGCACCATGCTTGTGTCACACGACCACCCAGATCCCCGATCGCTCGACCTCGGCTCTCCAAGCGTAGTCCCGATCCACTCACCGCTGACGCCGTTGACTCGCAAGCCACCGCACAAAGAATAGACAAACAAACCGCTTCCGAACAAGTTCTTCACAACTTGACCCACGCCGCGCAATACAATATACAAGAATAAAGCATTGAAGTTCATATAATAACACACTCAAAACAAACTCAATGCAACACTTGGCTCACCTCCAGGATCGCCGGCCCGATCGCCTTACGTGGTCGGGTCCGACCGATTATGCCGGCCGGACCGCTTCCCACAACCACGGTCGGACCGGTCCAAAGGACTTAGCCAAAATTCAAGCGAGAAATTCAAACCTTCCGAAATTTCAAACGAATAGAACTTTTGACCGAGCTCCAAAATGATGGGACCACATCCAGAGACTCCTCACTTGCCTACACAACCTATTTTTGGCTCGGCCCAAAACCCAATTTCATTTTGGCGGTCGGACCGCCACCATGGCGGTCGGATCGCTTCCACGGGCGGTCCGACCGCCTCAAGACAACCGGCCGACCGCCAAAGGGTCTCGACAAAGATTGGAGCAAACCCAAAACGCGAGATTTTGCAAACTAACAACGCCATTGCCAATTGACTCATCATCCCGAGATCGCGCACATATCCTCACGATATCCACAATCTCCCTTGATGAACACATTGGCAATTTTCAAGAAAATGTGGTTTTTCAAATGAAAAGTAAAATTCGCTGTTTGCATAAAGGCACAACTTGGTCCAAAAGCAAGAAAAGCTCAGAACCACCAAGTCGGCTTCGTAATAGTATATGCAAGTGAGATAAGGCAATGAAAGCACCAAAGGATCCAATTTTAAAGTAGCCAAAAATCTCACTTAGGTCCAAATGAAAGGCAATTTTTCTATTTGACCTTTGATCATTGTGAGTATTTTTCAATTGCAAATGAAATCGTGAAAAGGCAATAGAACCACAAGACTTAACTCACTATGATCACAAATTTTCAAAAGGTTCAAAATTTTTATTTTATGAAGTTCTTTATATTAAACCTTAAGTATGAAACCAAAAGCTCCAACATCATTTTCTTCACAATCTTTCTCCCCCTTTGACAATGAATTCATCAAGATGCATGAAAAAGAAAGAGCATGAAGGAATGACTTTATTTTTGAACTTTAGTAAAAGGAGCCATGACCATTATACATGTAGACAGTACAAGTATTATACCAAGCCATATAAAGAGTAGACGCTATATTCAATCATGGCAAAACATAATCGCAAAGCTAAAACCAAGATAGCAAGAATCTGAGATTAATGTAATTAAAATCATGAAAGGTTGCTCAATATCATAGATTCACCCAAGCAACCAAAAATGAGTCAAGCCATGTCTATAAGTAAAAGAGACTCAAAACAAGAATTGAGGCATTTTGAGCATTAAGAGAATTCTTTTGAAGCAAAGCTCAAGCACTTAGCCCTTTTTGGGCAAATCCTTTTTCTTTTTTTTTGTTGTGCTAGATCTCAAGCCTTGCCGCGACCATCTCAAGCGATAAGCTTAAAAGAATGATCTAGGTCATCCAAAACTCCCCCTGAGTTCATGCCTAGTGCAATGGCAAGCCGTCTCATGAGAAAGGATTGGTGAGATCAGTTTTTTCGCACAGAAAATCTCATTTTTTATTTGCTTGACTTAATAAGATAAAAAGCTCATTTTTTCAACTCAGAATACGTTCAAGACTTAATTCAACCTGTAAGACATGGCGAGAATCATAAGAGGATCGCTAGAGCAAAACTAGTCACAAGATCCAACAAGACATGATTTGATTCAAATTTCTCACAGATACAAAGCTAGCAAGGAGAAAGCCAAGCTAAAACACGAAGAGCCATAAAAGAAGTCTAGCAGACTAACACTTGATATGACAAGGTAGAGAGAATGAAATTAAGTCATACAAGGATAATAATCAAAGCTCCACTAATTTTATTATACAATGCAAGACAAATGAATTGAAACATGCATTATGATACAATGAGTGCAAAAAGAGCAACTTTCCCCTCAAAACAGCCCAATAGGACTAATAACTCCTAACTCTCCCCGCAAAGCAGCAAAGCGCGCAGAGTCAAGAGCCTTAGTGAAAATATCTGCAAGCTGTTGCTCAGACTCTACAAAGTGAAGCACAACATCACCTTTCTCAACATGGTCTCTCAGAAAATGAAATCGAATGTCAATGTGTTTAGTCCCGAATGTTGCATCGGGTTTTTGGCAATATTAATTGCGTAAGTGTTGTCACGTAAAAGAGGAACACTTCCCAAAGATAACCCATAGTCTCGCAGTCGTGGACAAAATCCAGAGAACTCCGAGAGCACCATCAAGGCAGCCTACATACTCGGCCTCAATCAGATCGTGCAATGTAAGACTGCTTTCTAGAAGACCAAGAAACAAGAGATGTTCCCAAGAAATGACAAGTGCCGTAAGTACTCTTCCTATCAACTCTACACCTACAAATCAAGATCGTAAAATGCTCGAATTGAAAGAGCCAAGAAGAAGAATACAGAGTCCAAAGTCAAGCGTATCTTGAAGATACCAAGATGCGCGATCGCTTGACGATCGAAGCACGAGGAAGCTGAAATCGAGCGCACGCACACACGATTTAATTGTATGTCCTACCGACGACTGTAAGATAGAGGAGGAGCCAATCATATGCGGTACTTCTTCCGTCCACGGACTCTCCATCCTCATCGTGGTCCAAAGACGGTGGTTGTAGCAATGGGAGTAGACATTGGCCTATCGCTTCCCATATTGAAGCGCCGAAGAAGGTCCTTTGTATACTTACTCTGGTGAACGAAGGTGCCTTCTTTCAGTTGTTTGATTTGAAGACCAAGGAAGAATGTCAGTTCTCCCATCATGCTCATCTCGAATTCACTGCTCATAGAATCTGAAAATCTAGACACCAAAGCATGAGAGGAACCACCGAAAATAATATCATCCACATAAATCTGAACCAACAAGAAATCACTGCCATGCCTGAGAGTGAACAAGGTTTTATCAACCATTCCCATTTTGAAATCATTTTCAAGCAAGAAACTCTTAAGCCTGTCATACCAAGCTCTAGGAGCTTGTTTCAATCCATACAGGGCTTTAGAGAGTTTAAAAACATGATTAGGGAATTTTTGATTTTCAAAACCAGGAGGTTGCTTAACAAAGACCTCTTCTTCTATGAAGCCATTCAAGAAGGCACTTTTAACATCCATTTGAAAAAGCTTGAAACCTTTGGATGTTGCAAATGCTAAAAGAATGCGAATGGCCTCCAATCTAGCTACTGGAGCAAAGGTCTCCTCAAAGTCTAAGCCCTCTACCTGGGAATAACCTTGAGCTACAAGTCTAGCCTTATTGCGAACAACCAATCCATCCTCACTTTGCTTATTTTTAAAAACCCATTTTGTTCCAATAACATGAGAATCAAGGTCGCTCAACTAAAAACTGGACTTTGTTTCTTTCAAATTTTCAAGCTCTTCATGCATGGCATTGACCCAAGAGGCATCGATAAAGCATGGGTGATATCTCGGGGTTCAAAGACGCGACAAAAGCAGTAATGTGCATGAGAATCGAGAGATAAACTCGAGCGAGTGACTCGCTCTTGAAGATCTCCAATCATCGCTCAGTGGATGTTGTCGCCAGATGGAAGTGGTGCTCCTAGTGCGAGACGTGGCCTCTACCTCATGAGTTGTGGAGGTAGGAACAGAGCCACTCGGATCGCGGTGGGGATAGGAGGAGGTCGCCACCAGAATCGACGAGTAGTAGCGTGCTCTCCACCTCTCTCATTAGCAAATGGAGGAGGATTTGGTTCTTCATCCTCGTAATCATCATCGATTTAAAATGCTTCCTTGAATTTCAGAACTCGTGTACCAAGCATCGGGTCTAGTACTGTGACTAGCCTCATCAAAAGTGACTTCGCAAGTCTCAACAATTTTGTTAGTGTCAACATTAAAAACACGATAGCCACGAGAATGAGCAGGATAACCAAGAAATATGCCATCAAAGCATCTAGACTCAAATTTATCAAGATTGCCATGTTTAAGAATGAAGCACTTGCAACCAAAGATCTTGAAATGAGAGACTTTGGGAGAATGACCAAATCTAAGCTCATAAGAAGTCTTTCCAACCACAGATCTCAAGAAAACCCTGTTGGAAATATAACAAGCAGTAGAGATAGCCTCAGTCCAAAATCTCCTAGGAGTAGAATGCTCATCTAGCATGGTCCGAGCCATCTCTACAAGGGTTCTGTTCTTCCTTTCTACAACACCATTCTCACGAGGAACTCTAGGAGAAGAAAACGATGCTCAATTCCCTAGCAAAGGCGTAAAGTAGAAAAAGAAGAATTCTTGAACTCATCCCATTGTCACTCCTAATGGCTCTCAAGGCTCCTGTATATCAACAAAGAATTCTAAAGACCAAATCTCTAAAGAATCCAAATGCTTCGTCCTTAGAAGCAAGAAAATAAACCCATGAATACCGAGTAATCATCCACAACCACCAAAGACATACCATTTCCCACCGGTGATCAACTCTAGAAGGACCAATCAGATCTAAGTGAAGAAGTCTGTCCCAGTCCATCACCATTACCAAAGTAAGAGGTGGGTGGGAAGCGCACACCATCTTACCATGTCTACAGGTGAGCACACAAGATCTCTAACTGCCTTCAACCTAGGCAAACCTCTAATCAAGTCCTTGCAACTGACTCTAGACAAAAGATCAAAACCTATATGCCCAAGTCTACGATGCCACAAAACAAGGTCATGAGAATCAGAGGCTACAAGACACCTAGGACTGGAAATGTAAGAAATGTCAAATTTGCACGTAAGATCTTCTCAACTGGAGATCTCAAAACAAGCTCACCCGAGGAATCTAGAACTCTGACTCACCTCTCTTAAACCTCACTTCTAGACCCTCATCAAGCGGTGAGAAACAGATAGAAGATTATACCTCACCTTACTTACCAAAGCGACGCCTTTTAGCATGAACTTGTCGTTGACGCACAGACAGTGTTCTTTGCAACACGGTCCTTGAGAAGCATCCCCAAATGTAATCAATTCATTGCGGATGCACGTGTGAGGGAGGAGAACCATCTAGAATCTCGGTCATATGTCGAGAACACCCGAGTCAACAAGCCATATGTCCTCCTTCCTCGCACGACGGACCTAAAAGCACAATCGAAAACATCCGTGCTCTCAAGATCAAGTTAGTGATAAATGATCGAGGGATCCAAAGATCGAGAAGCACGATGTTCAGGAGCAAGCAGAGAAGTAGCGTAAACATGATCAGAATAAAATCACAAGAATGCACATGAGAACCACCTAGACCTCTCCAAACGATCTACCAAAAGATCGATACTCCCTGCCTAGGTGCTACCCGTGGTCTCTCCTCACGATGTCCTAATCCAACATGCCGCCTAGACCCACCAAAAGAGTCTACAAAGTTCTCTACAAATCTAGGCCTATGTGTGGTGCGATAAACAGTCGCCTAGCTCTAGAGACTACAAATGAGAAGGGACTCTCTAATGGATCTTAGGACGCCATCCTCTCCTTTCTCTCAAGCTTTGCTCTCCCAAGGTAACTCAACAAGGTGGCCTTCTTTCTTGCGAAGGTGCAATGGTATCAACCTTTGAGAGGCTCAGACAAAGATGAGTGAAAGCACCTTTCTTGCCGAGAAGAGTTTGAGCAAAACCATGGATTTGAAAACAACCCCTGATGGCTTTGGGGTTCTAGCTCAAACAAACCATTCTTCACAACTCTAGCAATCCTAGGTGGGTTTTCCTTGGAATGCTCTAGGGATTGAAACCTAGACCACTATTTTTCACGCCACCTTGGATTGATCAAGAATCATGTTGAGTTTCTTTTCCCACTTGAAAACTTCTCAAGAGTCACCTTGAGGTAATCATTTTCTTTCATTAGACCTCACATCTAGTGCACTTGCTAGACTTGATTACCTCATTGTTCTTACTTTTAAGAAGGGCCACTTCCACCTTGAAGGCCTCACAAGACACACAATAGGATTCTCTAATCCTATTTAATCGCTTCCTAAATTTGACTCTAAATGCCTCTTGAATCGATTAATCATGGTTTCAACTTCAAAGATTTAAAGCACAAGAGTTAGAATCAATAACTTTCTTAGAAGCAAGAAAAGACATGGATCTTTCAATTTTAGCCTTTTCTTCAAGGGTCTTGTTTAAGGCATCAATCTCAATTGTAAGCTTGGGACAATTTTCACAAGATGCAACTCTAGAGTAAACTAGCATTTCTTTCATCTCTTGCATCTTAATCTTATTATTCTTACAATGAGAGCATGTGTGACTAGCATCAAATTTTTGCAATTCTTTAAGGAGCTATCCAGTTTTAATTCAAGCAAAGCACAATTTGAGCAAGTTAAAGGGATAGCTTCCATGGCGCTACATCAAGTGAAATGACATCTAGCAAGCGTAACTAGACTTGAGAGATTCTAGTTCATCGAGAGCATCCTTAAGTTGATTAGAGACAGAGGAATGAGCAGATTTCAAGCTTGTCAAGTCATTACAAGCTAGTGCAGATTCACAAAAATCATCGGATTAATAGATTTTAGCCTAACAACTTCTAGGTTCAAATTATCAATCATAATGTCCTCGCTTAATCATTTTTACTTGCTTGTGCAATTTCGCTCAAAGAAGCACCAACGCCTTTTCATGTCAAGCAATAGAAGGGCATACCTCATCGATCACTAAAAGGATCCTCATTGTTGGAGGAGTCATTGTCGTGGTCGTTCTTGGCCATGAAACACATGCCGTGAAGTCATGCGCCTTCTTCTTGCCACGAGTCACTCGCCGCCCTCCGCTTCCGAGTCCACATCGCTCATATTTACATTCTCAAGAGCGGCAAGGACCCTACCGACAAACTTTCGATAGTTTGTCTTCTTAGGTTTAGCATCCTCTCCGGGATGTCTTCGTGTCTCCTTCTCCTCCTTGCCCTTTAGCTTGGGGCACCTGGAGCGAATGTGGTTTGGCTCACCACATTCAAGCATGTGATAGGTCCACTTCTCCTCCTATTCCTCACCTTGTTATACGCTCTGTGAATTTGGTGAAAGGAGGGCTAAGTCATCCTCTGCGGTTTCTCTAGTTGCTCATCACTTAAAGAATGTAAAGCGGATAATGAAAACCGGATGAGCTACAATCAAGAGACTCAAGAACAACCCTTGGATTTGTCGACCACTAATGCCATCGACTGCCTTGGGAGACGCGAGATAAAGTCAATCTCATGCGCCTTCAACCTCGAGTAAAGCTTATCCATGGTAAGCTCACTCATGACAATGTTGTTGTCATTGATGGAAGTGATCTTCATTCCCGCACCTTCACATCAAGAGCACCTGTAAGTGGCGCGGCATTCTCGCACTCGTGAAATACCAAGTCAACAAATACGGAGATCATGAAGAATCTTAGAGAATCTTCCCACACCATCCAAAGACTCACCGTGCCTTTGTTCGATCTTTGAGTATACTTTCTTGAGCGGTTCTCGCCTCACTTCCTTGATCGCATGGACCCTTCATGATAGTCACAAAGAGTCCGCCAGATCTCGTGAGCAGACCGCAAGTGAGCAACACGCCAAACTCGGATCGACTAAGGCCTTGGATCAAATAATTCGAGCCTTTGTTGGCCTCCACATCCGAGTTATCGATCGCCATCTACCGCACGACATAAGGATTTTTCACCTTTAGCCAAATAGCGTGCCCTTGAGCCTCGATATATGCTTGCATACGAGCCTTCCAAAGATGCAAAGTCAACTCCTTCAAAATGTGTGGCTTGGTTGAGTACTTGTCACCGCCATGGCTCCAAAGACCGTTAAGATCTATGAGAAGAGCTAACCGGCTCGATACCACTTGTAGGACCGAAAGGCGACTAGGGGGTGAATAGGCGCTTTCAAAACTTTTTCGCCTAAATCAAAATCCAACACGAACTTTACTCCTTTAGCTATGAAAGCTAAGAAGATCAAGAAGCACACAACTAAGCCTTGTGTTGGACTTGATAAACCCTCAACCACACGACACAAATGGAGAAAAGAACTCACCGTTCTTCATCGGTAATCGGGCGGTCCGACCGGCTACCACGCGGTCGGACCGACGGTCAACCAATGGTCCGGCAAGAACTAACTAGCGGTCGGATCGGTGGATACGGATTCAACCAAGAAAACCAATGGCTCGAAAACACGGGTGGTCGAACCGCCGCTGAAAGGTTTGGCCGGACCGGTAGAGTCCAAGATTGAAAAACTCCACCCAAATCCAAAACGAAATTTGATCCAACTATTGATTCAACCAATAAAACTTGACCAACTTTCTAGCACACCTCCCTAATGATATTGAGACCTATTTCTAGCGACGATCCGTCGATCCACTTCAGAATCGATCTCTCGAGATTTTACCAAAGAAGTGCACAAACCCTAGAAATGAGAAAATCTTGATTCAAGACTTGCTTGTGGGGTTTGATGAACTAGATGACTCTAGGAGTAATCCCACACATCAAAGCAAGATAAAGTAGGCCAAGAGACCAAGCATGAACCTTTGAATCAAGGAAGCACCAAAACATCCAAAAGAGAGAAGAGCACAAAGGAGCAATTGATCTTTCAATTAAGCATCACAAGATTGTTCACTCACAATAGATGCTTACAAAGCCTCTCCACCAAGGAGGGCAAAGCTCAACAAGGAGCACACTCCAAACCCTAGTTCTCCTCTCCTCTCCTCCAAACCCTAGAAAAGGAAGAAGGGGCTAAATGAATGCTTGGCCTTGTTTTCCATCTCCCCTTCCTATTTATACTAGAGAGCTAGGGTTTCCTATTTGGGGTCACTTACACATGGGACCCACACACAAATAACTCTTGAAGCAATTGCTCGCTTCACCACGTGTAGGTTGATCACGGTTCTCATCGCCGCCAAACCTCTCTTGTCCGAATCCCATCTGAACCTCCCGAGACTTGCACCGATATCCGCACCGCCGATCCAACCAAATTGTGATCGAACCACCCGCTCGATCCATCTTGTCCATCCTCGCATCATGCTTGTGTCACACGACTCACCCAGATCCCCGATCGCTCGACCTCACCTCCAAGCGTAGTCCCGATCCACTCACCGCTGACGCCGCTGACTCGCAAGCCACCGCAAAGAATAGACAAACAAACCGCTTCCGGAACAAGTTCTTCACAACTTGACCCACGCCGCCGCAATGCAATATACAACAATAAAGCATTGAAGTTCATATAATAACACACTCAAAACAAACTCAATGCAACACTTGGCTCACCTCCAGTGATCGCCGGCCCGACCGCCACAGGGCGCCCGACCGATTTCATCTTGGCCGGACCGCTTCCCACAACGGCGGTCGGACCGGTCCAAAGGACTTAGCCAAAATTCAAGCGAGAAATTCAAACCTTCGAAATTTCAAACGAATAGAACTTTGACTGGAGCTCCAAAATGATGGGACCACATCCAGAGACTCCTCACTTGCCTACACAACCTATTTTTGGCTCACCCCAAAACCCAATTTCATTTTATGGTCGGACCGCCACCATGGTCGGCCGGATCGCTCCACAAAGCGGCTCGACCGCCAAGACAACCGGTCAGACGCCAAAGTGCTTCGACAAAGATTGGAGCAAACCCAAAATGCGAGATTTTGCAAACCAACAACGCCATTGCCAATTGACTCATCATCCTAAGATCGTGCACATATCCTCACGATATCCACACCTACGTTGATGACTTGGTAGTGAAAAGTGTCAACTCCGGTGACCATATGCTTGACCTTAAAGAGACTTTCAATAACTTGAGAAGACATAACCTCAAGTTGAATCCGAGAAGTGTGTGTTCGGGGTTTCACTGAAAGTCGCTCGGTTTCCTAGTTTCGCCAGAGGTATCGGCAAACCCGCCAAGATATCGGTCATCCATCAGATGCGACCCCCAACCACGAAGAAAGAAGTCCAGAAGCTAACCGGTTGTATGGCAGCGCTAAGTCGTTTCATAGCCAGGTTAGGGGAAAAGGGACTACCTTTCTTCAAACTTCTTCTAAACATGGAAGTTTCGAGTGGACGACTTAAGCGAATGATGCCTTTGAAAAGCTCAAAGAGTACCTTACGAGTACCCGGCCTTAGTTTCTCCAAGACCGTGGGAAACATGATGATTTACGTGGTACGCAACGCCACAAGTCGTCAATGGTGTAATCGGTCGTAGAACGTGAAAACGCCCAACGACAAAGTGTATTACGAAGTTTAAGTCTTGCATGGGCCAAAGGAAAGATACCCACAGTACGTAGTTGCTTTATAGTCTCCTTATGGCTTCAAGGAAACTAAGGCATTACTTTCGTGCCCACAAAGTGGTCGTGTTCACCGCTTATCCTTTAGGTCAAGTCCTTGAAATAGGGAATCGTCAGACTAATAGCAAAATGGGAGGTGGAACTAGGGACGCTCGACCTCCATTTCATCTCACGAACGACCATAAAGTCTCGTGTAATAGCGTAATTCATTGCCGAGTGGACAAACCCTAATCTAAGCAAGGACCCGAGTACGAGCACCACGACGAATGGACAATGTACTTTGATGGTTCCTTAATGCTTAAAGGATCGGGGTGAGTCGCCTTGATATCCCCTACCGCCAACACATCAAGTATGCCGTCCCGCTTTAACTTTCCGCTACAAACAATGTGGCGAGTACGAAGGTTTGCTGGCAGACTTCGAAAGCAAATTCGTCGCTCGGATTCGCAAATTGTTAGTGAAAGGCGATTCTCAACTAGTAGCGAATCAAGTAGGGAAAGAGTACCAATGCTCGAGTACCAAGATGTCTTCCTATCTCGCGGAAGTACGGAAATTCAAAAAGCACTTCTTCGGTTTCCAGATCCAACATATTCCTAGAAAGGAGAACTTTCTAGCAGATCGCTTGGCATGGATGGCCTCTACTAGGTCAACCGTCTCCACGGAGTTTTTCTCGAGCAACTCGATTCGCCTCGTTAGTCGAGCATTCCGAGAACATCGATAGTTTACATCAGGTCAATCCTATTGACTCTGATAACTTAGATGCTCCACAGATCGGTGACGATCAAGGTAGAGACTAGATGACATCGATCTACAATTATCTTCAAGATGACCTAATTCTCAAGATGATGTAGAGGCCGATCGATAGCACTAAAGGCCAAATCATACACTCTAATCGAACGTACCTTGTATAAACGAAGATCTCATGGGGTGTTGATGAGATGCATATCTCAATCGGCTGGCATTAGGTTGCTAACCGAAATTCATGAAGGAGTCTGTGGAGCACATCATTCCTACAGAACCTTGGTCGGTAAAGCCTTCAGGCAAGGATACTATCGCCAACCGCCTTCATGATGCAAAAGAGCTCGTGACGGCGCGCATAATGTCGGGGTTTATAGCCAACAAGTACATCACCAAGCACAAGCTTTGCAAACAATTCTCTTTCTTGGCCTTTTGCAACCCGGGACTAGACATTCGGGACCATTCCCAAGAGCACCCGGCTTCGAAGTTCTGTCATCATGATTGACACGTTCACAAAATGGATTGAAGCCGAGCCAGTTGTAAAAGTTACAACTGAAGCTGCTAAGAGGTTCATAACAAAAAACGTGATTACACGATTTGGTGTACCCAGTGGTATCATCACGGACAATGGTACCCAGTTCTCAAGCAGCAATTTCCAGGAATTCTGCGAAGAACTAGGAATCAAAATCCATTTCGCTTCTGTGGCTCATCCACAAAGCAATGGAGCAGTCGAGCGTGCCAATGGTATCCTAATACAGGGGATAAAACGCCGAGTATTCGACCAGTTAATAAAACGGTCAGGGGCTTGGGTTCAAGAACTTCCTTCTGTTTTATGGGCTGTCCGGACCACGACCAGTCGTGCGACCGGTGAAACACCTTTCTTTTTAGTTTATGGGGCCGAAGCTATGCTTCCTCCAGAATTAAAAATTGGCTATGCTCGCACTGATTGTTTCAACCTGAGCAATCAGGAAGAACATCGACTCGACGACATCAATTTCCTTGAAGAACGATTTAAACCAAGCTTTGATTCGCTCGCAATCTACCAAACAAGCCATGCGAAGGTACTACAATCGTAAGGTGCAACCTCGCAACCTAGTCAGAGGTGATCGGTTCTCGTAAAAATTCAGAGCTGCTGTATGCAATAAACTCTCCCTAAATGGGAAGGTCCTTACACCGTGGTCGGTTACCCGACTGTGCTCAAGACGATTAGCCATGTCGACGGCAGGTTTTGTCAAATTCATGGAACATTGACCAATTGCGTAAGTTCTTTGTTTAATTTCTTTTATTTCATTTCGTTTCATTTTCGTTTAAATTCTTTAAACATGATAATTGAATTTGGAGTAGCGAGTGATGTTATTTATATGACGTTGCCTAATCTCGTCGATCGCGTTCGTATGCTCGGATTATAAAGCGTATAATTTATTTTTCAAAATTCGTTTCTACTCTTGTTTGGCTCATCGGTCGGGACACTGAAACCTCCTAGTCGAAGTCTCTCCTTTTCGCACGTGGTTCCACCCATCGGAAGGAGCTTCCTAGCGACGGTCTTTTCCTACGATCCCCACCGCCAACGGACTAAGAGCATGAGCACGCCTTGCGAAATGTATTTTATACCTTTATTTCCTAGCTAGGTTCATTCCACCAAGATTGAGCATCGCATAGAAGTAAAACCACTTGTCTGCTTTTAACATGTGTTTTTCATATTTTTTCCTCTTATCAAGGAGAATTCTTTGTTTTTCCGACCATATGTTGTCTTAGTAAAGTACTTCGATCATTAAAAACAAATTTACAACTAGCTGAAACCTACACGGTTCCGACCATAAAGGTTTCCTAGTATTACCACGATCAGTTTTTTACCGATCAGTACATGCTTACAAGTAAAGGTTGAGATTTGGATTTATATTCTTGGCCTCAGGTAGTACTATTATATAGTAAAGATCTTCTACTATATAACAGTCGGGGGCTAGGTAAGACATAAATTCACAAGTCGACCGGATGAATAAAAGAATTTTTTCCATTTTTGATAAGAGAAAGGTAAGTCTTTACACAAGATGTCCTATCTGATGAAGACAATGGCCAGGACCACCTCCGATCACCTGACCTGTTGAATGCGACTGGTCGGAAGCGACCAGGGATTCAGCAGATATGCACGAGAGAAACAGAAAGTTCAATTCTACTTGGAATATACGAGGTATGTTTTTCATATAAAAATTGTACATACCTGGTTGTTTTCTTAGTCTTGATCTTATAGCTACCGCTTAAAACCGCTATACTGCTTTTTCTTCTTTCCAATTGTTCCCACCGGCCCGAACCGGTAGGTTCAATTGTATTCTCTACACTCCCGATCAGGAGATCAGAAGCAATGTTCTCGACCATCTGGTCAAGAGCAAGGTCCCTGACCCTTGGATCAGAAAGTGTAGTTTCACTGGTCTCAGGAACAGCTGTCTCATAGACAACTAGACGAGACTCAGTGATTGCCGCCTGTATTAACAAACAAAGTTAATCAGGTGAAGAATATACTTCATCTTGTAGAGGTTATTTCTTTTAGTTGCTTACCTCAGCGGACTGCGCCGCCTCTCGATCACAAGACCGGCCTGATAATCAATAGGCTCACATGTCTCCGTAGCCTCGTTGATCTTAAGTCCGACCAACTACACATAAAGAGGATTAGAACCGATCGAAAATAATCGGAAAGATGAAAAGAAGTTAATACGCTTACCCTAAGTCTTTCGGCCCTCTCCTGCACCAAAGAAGTGCTAGGATTAAGGAAAGTCGGCCTTG
The DNA here is from genome assembly GCA_036346395.1 of Hsuehochloa calcarea. Taxonomy (NCBI): domain Eukaryota; kingdom Viridiplantae; phylum Streptophyta; class Magnoliopsida; order Poales; family Poaceae; genus Hsuehochloa; species Hsuehochloa calcarea. The sequence continues at coordinate 19,160,836 of CM070601.1, read as the reverse complement.
TCATCGTTCGCCAAAGACGCATCATTTTGATCCTGCTTTTGACGCCCTCGTAAGACAAGACTACGATTACAAATAAAGATCTTAGTTTTGCGAAAATGATCAAATCGCAAAATAACTGCCTGAGTTTCAAAATTACCGATCGTAATCCTTGGTAGCATCGTCGCCACCAATGAACCGAGCATCGAACGTGCCTCGGTCTTTAAAGGACTAATCCTCCTAATGGAAAAGTCTTTTACAACGTGCGTGAGGTTAAACCTCGACACTCAAGAGATGGATAGCCTCGACCCATCTCCCAACTTCCTCCTTCTTTGAGGAGGAACGCCAACGCGAGTTCTCGACCGCCTTCTTACCGTAATACAGCCGCCTTCTCGCAGAACCTTCATATAGAACCACTTTTCTTCCATAACGACCAAGAAGACTTGAGTACATACGAATGTACTCATCACCTTTGCCGCCATGAAGCCTTAGAGTACATTCCCTGTGGTGGTGGTCGCTTTCTTCGTGTTCGCCATCCGATAGTAGTACTTGAAGAGTTCCATCGACGGTGGAATCCCCAAGTATGCTTCGCAGAGGTAGACGAAAATGCTTAGGTTTGCAATGGCGTTGGGAGCAAGGTTGATCAACTCAACCTCATAAAACTCCAGCACTTGAGAAAGAAAAGGATGTGCTGGAAGCTTGAGCCCGCACTCAACGACGCGAGGAACACCGATTTCTCCTCCTCGCGCTGGGCAAAGGCTCTCCAAAAGCCGATCTCCAAGAAATCAAACTCCGTCGGGTAGCAATCCAACCTCTCCAAACTCTCCATCTTCTCTCGGCCGACGAGATCGACCGCCATGATGAGGTCCGACATAATGCTTTCCTTTTTGGGTGAAGAACTCAAGGAAGATTTTCTTGGAGATAGAGGCGTAAAGGTTTAAAGCACTCAGCCGGGGTCGTTTTATAGATATTTTCATCAGAATCGACTCTTCGAGAAGTCCAACGGCAAATACCTTTTCGCTCGATTTGACGTAAAAGCTTTTTCCTTTTCCAAAGCAGTTTCTCAACTTTAAAATGAATACAGACCGCCTCGAGTCTCACGGAATTTAATGAGAGGTCTGTTCGATATGATTGCATCGGAGAACGTGTCCGCACGACCGACATTCATTTAAAAGTTCGGGGGCTAGCTGTTGAGGATTAAAATATTTATATTATCTTAATATATGATAAAGACCATACGTCTTCGCGGTCGTAACTTCTAAGACCACCGACCTAACTGGTCGTAGGTATTACGGAAGTTATATAATAAATACCCTGGTCGGACAAAGTTTCAAGCCTAGTCCACGACCATGTAAGTGCTCGTAAAGCTATGAACAAGCGTTTAGGTCAAGTCTCCGACCACGCCACTCACTATGTGATGAATGAACCACGTGTTTCATATTCCACATAATACAACACTATTACGGCTAATGATTTAACGCCTCTCGAATCATTAATCGCAGAATCGCTTGACGCTTTCACCAACCGCCTTTACGCTTAGTGGAACCGCCAAACCGCCGCCTCTTCCCGACCAGCGCGCCGCTCCCAACGATATCTCTTCATGGGATAACTGCCACCGCTTCATAAATTATTTAAGGAGGGTCATGGAAGGACGGACAGAGACAGAGGACACGGGTACAAAGATAGACAAAGACAAGGTAAGACATCAAGCAAGATATATCAAATTGTTGTGTTTTTAGATGCTCCCAGTGTTTGTAATTGTGAGTTCATAGCAATAAAGAGCAAGTTAGATCCACTCCCAGAAGTCACACACATTTTTCCTCTTTTTATTTATATATTCATAAGATCGGCGATTTGATCGTCGACACTCTATGTAACATCCCAAATTTCAGAGCTTTAAAAATCTTTTAAATATTGGTAGCAAGAAAATTCATCATTTGGATTTATTTGAATATTAATTTAAAAAGCTTAAATTGGACTTTAAGGACAAATTGATTTAATGTGCTTAATCCCAACATCAACAATTGTCAAAACTATTTTATTTAGATTCTATGTGCTTGGTTATATTTTATAGAATTTTCTGGAATTTTTCCAAAGTCATTTGCTATTTTCTAATTGCTATTTGTATTTTCTGATTTATTTAAAAGAAAAATCTATTTTAAATTTTCGAATGTTGTTGGTCAAGCCCAACACTATTCCACCGCCACTCCCATCCGTTGGATCAAGATCGCCGGCCGCCGCTTCGCTGCGTGCTCGCTTGCCCTCGCCGGATCTCCGCCGCGTGTCCCTTCGCTGATCGCGACGCGCAAGGCGCGCCTCGCTGCTCTCACCAGGATTCCATCGCTCGGCCGCCGCTTCACCCGCGCTGCTCGCTTGCTCGCCGACCGGTGGCCCTGCTGGCCGGGCCGCTGCCTGCTTGCTTCACGACCGGTGGCCCGCCGCCACGCCACCGCTGCCTCCTCGGGGACTCTCCGCGCTCGACTCGCTTCTACGCCGCGCCGCCGCTTTTCTCCGGATATCTCTCCACCGGGGCTATAAAAGGCCGCCTCGTGCCAACCTCTTCGCCCGACCTTCTCCACCAAAACCCTAAGCCGCCCCTACACTACGCCGCCGTTGCCAGATTGCCGCAAGGACCAACTCGCCGCAACCTCGTCGCGGTGAAATCCTCCGACTCGAGCTTCCTCGGCCGCAACCGACGCCTTGGGATCGCAATAACCGAGCTACACGGTGCCGCCGCCGCTTTCGCCTCGAGGACGCTTCCACCGCCGCTGTTTTCGGACCGTCCGACAACGGAGCTCGCGCCGCCACTTTCTTCGCCGCCGCCGGTGAGCCGCTGTCGCCGAGCTCGTGTCACCTCGGTAGCTTCACGCCCCTTGGTAACCCGCTTTTGGGCTTTGTTGCAGCGAAGTCGCCGCCGAACGCCGGCGAGCCCTCGGTCCCAGTAGCGCGCCGCTTGGCCAGGTAACGTCATCACCACGCCGCCACATCACCTCGTCGCGCTTGCGTGTCGCTATGCGGGTCGCATTTAGCGTCTGCGTGGCTCACCCACCGCCAAATCACCGTGGTCGAGCCACCGACAGTGGGGCCCACTGCCGCTTTTTATTTTAATTTAATTCTTTTCCGGAAATTCTCGGCTGACGCAAGCATTGCGCAATAATTCGATTTTCCTTTATAAAAATAATTCGGGAAATTCGAGAAAATCCAAATTAGGGTTTAATTGATTTTCCAATCTTCCAAAGCCCATATCTTTTGCATCCGAAGTCCAATTGAACCCATTCAAATTTGTAAATTCATATAAAATTAAGATCTATTTAATGGTGAATTTTATTTAATTTTTGGAGTTTGTTTTGCCTCTGTTATTTATTTGTTTTATTTCTTTTGTCTCGTTTGCGAGTAGACGTCGATACTTCGGGGAATTTTGCAGAAGAAGGAGCACCTCAAGACCAAGACCAATATCTAGATCTATTCCAAGGCAAGTTATACCTTTGATCATTTTGAACCCAGTTTTCAAACTACTTTGTTTCAATGTATTGCATTCTATTTCAAGTATTTATTTAAATGCTTTTGGGTGTAGTTATTAATCCAAATTGTTATGCCACCTTGTCTATTGTATGCCATGATCTTTTGTCACCCTAGGTTGATTAATTATTAGTTGGTATTATTGTAGCACCAACGTGGGTTGGTTAGATACGATTAGACTGCTTAGCCATGCCACGAGTCATCATTTCATGTGAGAGTTGTGTATAATCTTAAACCTGCTTATAAAAAGACTCCAAAAACGGCAAGGAATCATAAAACCAAAGCTCAACTTCCCAATTCAACTAGCCCGTATTGAATGAACGAGTAATTGATTGAGAAGATAAAAGCGTAAGATTAAGGTAAGATCTATTACCACTAAAGAGCAAGGTTCAATCAATAAAATAGTGTTAGATACTTAGCTAACTAGTATCACATCTTACCCCTTTTATTCCCACAAGTTTTAGTTGATTAAACTCTCATTTTCTACCCCATTAGAAACCATCGAGCTTGTTGTCCGAAATGGAAGTTGTCAGAGTGATTTTGCATCCAAGCTCCACCAAGTCTTCCATCCTAGAAACTTCAAAATCGCACACTTCAACTTGCAAGCTTAGTGGTCCCATCGAAACCATTGAGCTCATTGTCTGAAATTGAAGCGTCGTTTGTCGATTCGCATCCAAGCCTCTAGCCAAATCTTCACCCGTAAACTTCAAAACCCTAAGCACTTCAATTTGCCAAACTCGGTGGTTCCCAAAACCCATTTAATCGATAACACTATCTTTGAAAAGGAGAGGTAAACAATTTTCAAAACTCAAATTAGAGCAAGATGAGAGGAGAAAGCTAAGACATGTAAGGAATAAAATCGAGAACTTACTTAAGCTTTCAAAATCATTTGATACTTTGAAAATAATATTTTCCAAAATATCCTAAACGACAACCAGCTTGGGTTACTACGGTCAGTATGGCTCTGATACCAAACCTTGTGAGACCCCGGTTTATCCGGCTTGTAATGCTTAACCATCCTTTCGGTCCTAGCATCACAAAGCAGATAATCCGAGACTCGAGACATGTATACTTCCCAGTGCAAGATACACACCTCATCACAAAATTTATGTATCAATTCCATTCATCCACATAGAACCAAACACCGAGTAGAATGTAGTATTAATAACATTAAACCGAGGCATTATAAAAGAGAGGCCAACCGCCAACAATAAAAGAGACAACAATAGTTAAACAATGAAGCAAAAGTGCCATAAGATGGTTACAACAAAGAGCCAATCGGTGTGCCTTTAACCCACAAGGCAACCGACCAGGACCGCCAAGCTAGTCGCCAAACCCAAGCACATCTCACAAAAGTGAGGCCCTTGGGGCTCACCTTCTTCCCCGCAGAACAAAAGCAATGTGGCAAAAGCGGTGAGTACTTTGAATGTACTCGCAAGACTTACATGTGGAATAACAAACCTGTATATATACTACATGCAAGCTTAATCAACATGAGGTCAGTAGGTTTCATTTTAGCATAAAGCAAGTTTTCATTTGCAATAATATAATAGATTGAAAGCAATTTAACAAATCTGTTTTTAATGTTCAAATAACCGAAAGAACAATATTAATAACGGTAAATAGACAACAACAAATTCCGGAAGTGACTAACCCAATAGTCACCACAACAAGAGTATGAATTACCCATTCATACCAACCATGTCAAGTTTTAAATTTTAAAACAAATGTTGTAGTCTAACTCTTGGAAGAACTCCCCAAGCGTGTCCATAACCTAGGACGAGGCTATTCGAATAGTTTTATCCTGCAGGTGTACCAACTTACCCACATGTCGACCGCCTTTTTGCCACATGATTAGCACACGCCTTTGGTATGCCAAGACACTAAATCCTACGAGACGCTTCCAATATTATGTATTAACTTCGAGTCGCCTGTATGGATAGAAACCCATACGTTGTGTCGGGTCGTGGCCCCTCTGACAACTACCCGTCACGGGTAAAGCCTTGGACAATCAGGACGCCTCGAGGTGGAGAACCTTCCCAAAGAATCCCCACCACCGCACACCCAACACAAACACAAGAACACACACTGCTTTCACACAAAGACACACACAAAACTTTTCCTCCCGCGACTCGGAGATAACACACGCCAAAGTACTAAGTCAAGAGGGTCCCATATATCCCTCATGTGGTTAGTACGCAATAGTGCTTGGTTTAGTGTAACAAGATGTTCGGTCCTTGATGACTTGGGCACCATTCCGATCACACCCAAAAACACCACACCAACATACCATTATGCCCAAGTCCAAACCGGTTTTCATTTTCAGTTTCGATTTGCAAAATTAACAAAGCACAAAGTGTCGGACATAATGAAAGAATAATAATTTTGTGTGATCAAGACCATCGACTAAGTCGATGATCGCCCAAAGCTACCGAACTAAGCATGGCTAAGCATAAAGACTCAGATGCTACTAAGTGACAAGAGCTCATCCAACGAACTCTAATCACAAAGAAATAACCTAGGCTCAAGTAGTAGAGAATAAACAATATCCTACGGATTATGCAACTATAGGATCAACTAACCATAATTTAACACAAAGTAGCAATGCATACATACAGCTTGAATTCAAAATATTAAACTTGTAAAATAATAGGATTAACATGATCAAACCGCTTGCCTCGCTTGTCGGGGTCAAGGTGTCACGAGGATCAATAATATTATCAACGTGTTCTTCTGATCCTAACGAAAGCAAAAGCAATCGATAAGAACTAATAAAATGCAAAGACTCAACAGAAACATTCTCCAAAAATTCCAAAACTTTACAAGAGCAAGATCCTGATTTATAAAGAATTTAGCAACAAGAACCAATTGATTTGGATTCTTGATGCCAAAGATATGACCAAAACAATTTTGCTCACTTTTATAAATCAAAAATGCTACTATTCATTAGCAAAATTTCAAGCTATACTGGTTTGGAAACATTTTTAAATCAAAGTCTAGTTAAAACATAACCAACAAAATTTGAATCAACCGAAAAGGATTTGAAATGAAATAGTTATGTATTTTACAAGTTATCACATTTTTCGTTGATAACTAAATCCTTTCGGAAAATCGAATTTTTAAAGACGTGGTCGAACGAGGAGCGCCGATCTCGATCCGACGGTCCGCGTTTCAGCGCTTAACGCCATGCGTTAACAAACCCTAAACGCCACCGTTGGATCTCGATCCAATGGTTCGCGGATCAGACGCTCGGCGTCCGAACGCTCACACGCATAGGAGCCGTTGATCTTGGATCCAACGGTCCACACGGATCGAACCTTTGGACGGTCCGAACGCTCACTCAGATCCGACCGCTGATCTAAGGATCGACGGTCCACATCAATTCACGCTCAAAACTCGCTACTGCTTTCATCCGACAAAACGACGGGAAGAGAGGATCATCGCCGGCGACTCGCCATGGCGGTGCGAGCAAGTGCCCAAAATGGGTTGCTAACAAACTTGCGCACCCAATGGAACCAATATTTAGCCGCGGCGTTTAGAACGCCGCAAGCCGTAGATGACAGAGATGACCGAAATGGTCAAAACGAAAATAGCAAATGAGCTCACGGTCCAAGCGAGCGGGTGCCAAGCAACTAGGGACTAAAGAGGGGTTACCGAGCACGAGAAAGCACGAGAGGGACCTGAGTCGCCTGATGAAGAAAAATAGGGCTTTCGGCCAAAAGGGGAAATCCAAAATTAAGCCGCCTCATGGAAGAACCCAAATTGAGTGAGGGTTAATACTCTTAGAGATGGTAAGTAAATCGAGGAAGCAAGGGTTTAGAAAGAGAAGGCCCTGAGCACCACTTTCACCGAAGAGGTTGGAGCTTCAACAATGGCGCCGAGAGCAATTTTTGAAATGGAGCTCGAGTAATGCACTAACAAAGGGTTCGGAGCTCAAGGGTGTTCAAAGGATGCTAAGGAAGCCATGGAGGAGTTTTATAGCCGAAGGGCAAGGAAGAAGCAACGGAAGAAAATGGCCGAACTCGTGTTGAGGTCGATCGAGGGCGACGGAGCACGTGAACTCGAGGAGGACGACGACTTGAGGAGGTGGGACGGGGCATTAAATGTCGAGAGTCGTTGGCCAAAAGTCGAGGTGACCCGCCGCTACGCTCTCGCAATTTTCACCGCCATCGTTGACTTTGGCCGATGCGAAGTGAGGAAGACGATAGCCGCCACCGCTGGATTTCAATCGGACGGTTCAAAAGAAACACGGCGATTAGAACGGTTTGAACGCTAACTTGATCTCGGGCCGTTGATTTGGATCCTACGGCCACGTTAGCGCGAGGCGCTCGGACGGTCCGAACGCTCACGCGATTGTGGACCCTTGATTTAGAATCCAACGGTTCAAATGGATCGGCGCTGTTCGGGCGGTCCAACGCTCACGCGATCGTGGACCGCTCGACGATGATCCAACGGTGCACCACACTCGCCGGACCGACCAAGCAAAGGCGCTTAGTTGATCGGGCCGAGTCAAGTGGCTCGAGCCCGAGTCCGATCCGAACTCGAGGAAAAGTGAAAACCGATTTAGAGTTTGAATTTGAATAATCGATTTTTGAGGAATTATATGGGGTAGCAAACAAACTCCAAAATTTATGAAATTTCAACCGAGCTTGTCGATCGCAGAGGAACCTCATATAAAATTTTCAGAGAGTTTTATGCAATGCATTTTCTCTAAAATTCCAGAGGGCCATTTTAGGATTTTGACTAATGTTTGACTTGTCTCAACAATTATCAAATAATTCACGAAAATTATGAAATAATTCTCGAGGTGTTAAACATCACTCCTAGGTTCAAAGAAAATTGTTTTCGTGGGTTGGGCACAAGATTTTCATGAAGGAGATTTGTGTTGGTGTCCAAATGGCAATTTGATTTTTGATTTCCATAATTCCTTTACAACAATTATGGAACTCATTACAAAAATCAAGATCAGAGAAAAGTTTTAATTTCTCCTCATTTTTATTACATTTGAAACACAAACCAATTTTGGGATGTTACAATATGTCACATCGCGGATTCGGTTCATTTTGATCCCCGTCCAATGGTGTGTGTCGCTCCAAGGGTCGTGTGTACAAATTGACTGGCGTAAAAGCACACCAGAGTGTCATTGTTTGAGATAAAGTTCGACACTCTACTTGTTCAACAAACAATTAACACGCTATCCTAGTATTCTCATCGTTCCACTCAGCGTTATCAGTCATCTTCATTTTTAGCCCATAATTTTTTTTATCGGAGTGAAATCAACAAGATATGACCACCTAGTTTTGAATTATCTACATTGTCACTTATTGGAAATCAGTAAGCATTGGGATATTCTATAGAAATAATGAATAAGAAACAATGTACTGAAAAAACAGAATTGCATTACAATTCTCCACTAGGTCAATTAACACCATGCAACAATTCTCTAAATTGTCATAGACCATTATTTACATTTCACATTAAAAATAATGATTAGCTACAAACAATCGAAATAAAGCATGTACAAAAGTTTCATCTTTTCCCGACTTTCTCTTCGTCTTTTGTTGATTGCTGATTTCTGGATTGGTAGTCATGGGATACAAAAGTTTCAGATTGAAAGATTAGCTACTGGTAGGAAGAGGCTCAACTTGGTACTGTGACCTGATTAACATGATTAAAATGGTTTATCAGCAAAACAATCGAACTTAACAGGATTAAACTATAATCTAGTCAATATGGCAGTCTACTTAAAACTGAAAGCTTATGGTCATGTGACATGAATGCATTGCACAATAGCATGTAAAAGACTCATGCAAATCAGGTCTTCGACAATGACTCTGAATTTCTGAAACTTCAACAATCAAACGCACTGTAGAAACACGTTTATATGCACTCTGAATTTATGAAACTTCAACAATCGAACACAATCAAACAATAAATCTGCTGCAAATATATTTCTGAAACTTCAACAAACAATCAATCAATGAATCTACTGCAAATATATTTATGAAACTTCAATAATCTAGTCAATATGGCAGTCTACTTCTTAAATAATCTAGTCAATATGGCAGTCTTCTATAATGACTCAAACAGTTCAGGTTGCTGCAAACAATGACTCTGAATTTGTTACAAGCATACAATAGAGTTACCAATGATACAATAGCACTTTCCCTTAGCTTAAAAGAATACTTTCCCTGAAAAGGGCCCATGTAAAAATTCATCAAAGCTAAAAAGAAGCACATCAATTGTACAGCACCAGGTTGCAGCTAAATCACTGTCAATGCTTTTACGAGTCCCGGCTTAGAGATCCCGTACTTATTTTTGTCCAAACATGGTTTCATTGCAGGAATAGATCACGAAGCATGAAAAAAAATCACAAATTCACAGAAGCATGATTTTTTTTATAGAAATTCACAAAAGCATGAAACCAAACAAAACATTCACAAATTCACTGATTTCTTCAAGCACATCAATCGACTTTACCTCTCACATTGCTCCATGGGCAACAACATTTTAGTGACTCAGAAAGTACCATGATGCTATGGAAACAATGGGACATGCAAGCATCTGCAATTTGCATCTCAACCAACTAAAATACATGTGGATTTCTAGGCCACAAACTTTACATTCCACTTTACATCTCAACCGGCAGCATCATTCGTTCAAACAAGAAATGAAAGGGAGGAAACGAGGCATACAAAGAAAATGTACAGAGCCAAAGCCAATGTGGATCTTAATCTAGGAGGACAAGGGAGTAGGGAGGGCAAGGGGGACGGTCGGAGAAGGAACCTTACCTTCACATGAGCCGATCGGTGTTGCTCGGGAAATGGCGGTGGGGAACGATGCTCTCTAGGGTTTCCGGGGTCGGCGGCGGCGCACTGCAGAAACGGCGGTGCACTGCAAAAACGGCGGCGACGCAGTGGAGGACCGACGTGTAGGGGTGAAAACGGATCGGATACGGACGAATAATGACTCTGTCATATTTGTTTTCATATTTTTTTCCGGATCCGGATACGAATAATATCGAATACGAATACGGGGTGAATACGAATTGAAACGAATACGGTCGCGGATTATTTTCAAAACATGAAAACCTCTTAAATTGTATGCCAGAAATTAACGAAAACATATAACTAGTTCATTTGATGCAAACATTCATGAATTGTTCATATTTTCAGCAACCACACATAACATTGGCACTAGCAAATTGGATTAACTAGTTCATCATAAATATAACACTTAGTTTACCATATTTAGCTTATAAGTTATAACTCACAAAGTCACAAGTCATCACATATTCACACTTAGTTCATCACATACATAAAACTTAGTTCACACTAATATTGATCAAGCTAGATGGTCAATCTATACATAAATGACTGTAACATCCCAAAGTATGTTACTAAAAATAAAATTAATAAAGTTATTAGTTTATTGGATTTTTTGAGATTTAAAAGAGTTTTCTTGGTTAAAAGAAAAAATAAATAAAACAAAGTCAATTATTTAATTTCCTAGTTTTCAATGTCAAAAAAATTATTGAGATTTCTGGGATTTTATTGTATTTAAAGTGAAAATGAAAAAATAATAATTAATTTCTTGAATTTTCTGGATTTTAAAAAGGTTGTTCATATTTTTCAGAAATTAAAAATAATTTATGTGCAAAAATAAAAAACAACTTTAACTTGGAATTAATTTTATTAAGTTCAAAATAATTTAAGGAATTTTTGTGATTTTTTTCTAGAATTTTTTAACTCTATTTGCTATTTTCTAAAAGACTATTTGATTTGTTGCATTTTATGAAATTCAAAAACCAATTAAAATCTTATTTTCCCTTTTGGGCTGAAATCCTCTTCTATTGGGTCGAAATCCGGATATCCGGACTTATATTATCCGGATAATCTGTATCCGTATACGTATCCTCCGGATAGCATGCCTACTGCATTCGTTTCCGTTTCCGACAAAAAAAATCCAAATCCGTTTCCGATCCGAAAATTATGCGAGAAAAATCCGATCCGAGACAATCCGAATATGTTTTCGTCCGGATATGTCGAAAACTATCCGATCCGTTTTCATCCCTACCGGCGGGGGTACACATGGGGGCCGAAGGCGAGCGCACCAGGTGCTGGCGGCGGCGTAGTGGAGGACCAAAGGTGGCGCATGCGGAAATCGCCCATCGCGAGAGGGAGACAACGACGCGAGGGGAACGAACCGGTTCGATCGGGATGTCTCGCGCGGTGGGATAGTCTCCGGGTAGTTCGATAACATTTTGCTGGCAAAAACTATTAACTTCAAGGGGTTTTTTAGTTTCTGCAAGGTTAGATTCTCACGAGAATCTGTGGGAAGACTTCTTCTCCGTGCTAGTTCATTTTGAAGACAACTCATCGCGAGAAGCAGAATCAGATTATTTTGGGAAGCTGAGTGTTTGCTACTGCTCCACAAAATTCAAAGGAGAAGTTAGGAGTAGGAGTTGTACCAAATAGGGTCTTAACTTCTTGGGTTATTTAGGAGTTCATTGACTCCACAAATTGTGCAAACCTTAATATGTGTGCCAGATTGGTTGAGAGCTTCTCTAACACCTATCAACGTGGAGGAAGATCTGGAAGACCTAGACAAAATCATTTATTTGCCTTACACATTTGCTGCTTTATGTATAACTTGTTCGATATTGCTAACTTTCAGAATTAGCAAGCTCGCGGAAAACATCTTCTTCGGGGCATACAGGTCCTTCATCTTCAATACCTTGAATAGCAATTAGAGATAGTAAACAAGATGTAAGATCTTTTTTTTTTGTCTTATATTCTGGTCTTTCCCCCTTTTGTGTGCATGACATCTTGCTTGATTGTTATTGTGCAGTTTTGGTGGGTAGCATCAGCAAACATTTGGTGGGAAGCCGCCAAATTTCGAAGTATTAAAACATCTTGCTTTTAAGAAAGTAGTAGATGTTACAGAATAAGATGTGCTGCTTTATATCATTTACATACATGTTTTCTACGGTATGTAGGATTTCCGTGAACTCAGTACTAAGTACTATATCGTCATGTGTGTGTGTGTCTGTTAAGCAACGTTGAGCAGTTCAAGTCACATATTTTATACTAGAATACCTGTATTTCTTTTTATTATATTTCACATAATATTACTGTGTATAGTATTAGTAGAGCCGAATAAACCGACTGAAATATTATTCGGTCAATTAGGTTCAGTTTCTATTTTCAATTTGGTTAATTTAGTTTTGAAACCTATGAAATCGAAATAAATAATTTAGCCTAAAAAATTCCCATTACCGGTCAAACCGACCGAATGATCACCCCCCTCATGCATCATGAATGCTGTCAAGAGTCAAGCCGGCGAAGTCGCTGTCCAGGACTCACCAAAAAGTGGGCGATTTGCAGCAGAGCGATGAATGAACGGAAGTGAAACGTCGAAGCCTCATAAAGTCGCGATAAATATTTCGTTCAGCTTTGGCGGCCGGAGATCAAATACAGGTGGAATCTTCACATGACACGGACCGAAAGCAATTTCCGTCTCCTTTTCCTCTTGTCACACTGTCGTTCTCCCAGCAACTCAACGTTCTCCTCCCTTCCCTCCAAGCAACTGCGATATGCATACCGCCAGTTTGATTAGTCAATCATTCGCTCCCAGTTAATTAATTAAATAAATAAATGTGTTACAAAACAAACGGTAAAATAACATAGAATCAAATCAACATGAGACACGGATTTTACATGAAAAATCATTATCAGAAAAATTACAAACACGAAAGCAAAAATCACTGTACGATGAGATATTACAAGTGCAGGCCTATTTGGCGCATATGAACTGTGCAACTACAAAGGTGTATATATAGGTTAAGAAATAAGAGTCTTAGGAAAATACAAAATTGAATCAGATTTGGTTGCGCCACTCGATGCCATGTCTGGCGCTAGTTGGCACATGTGTCGCGTTTGACACAAACACGATGTGGTGCCCGTGTCATTACCTTCGGAGTAATCACACTTGGGTATACGAATTACTATTCGTCTGCCCGATAGGACACCGCTCCAACGAATAGTAAACTTTACGAAAATATATGCAGCAGAACAATAAGATAGAAATTGTATTCTTTATTACAGTAGTAGCCACGTAAGGCTATGGTCTTTATTACAAGTGGTATTTTACAACTTCAAAATGGGACTAACTCCCCTCGCTTGCCTACCTGGCTCCAGTGGTCGTCTACTCGTCCCATTCGTCGAATAGGCGTCCATCTCACCCTGGTCCTCGCAGCCGGCGCCCTCGCCTCCTGCGGTCTCATCGGTACATGCGTGTCCTTCATCCCACTTGAGATATTTCATGGCCGGACTAGGATCTAACAGAGGAGAATAATAACAAGTTTGAGTACTAGTGTACTCAGTAAGCATTAATAGCAAAAATACACTGGATGACTCATCTTTGTTTGTTATCACATTTTCTAGATCCTCTCTTTTTCTGAAAATAAACAACTCGTTAAATCTTTAAGTGGCATATTTTAAAACTGAAAAGGTTGTTTGTCACTCGGAGAGAAGATAGACACCTGACGGTTCCCGTAGACTCAAGTCCAGGAGACAGGCATGAATTAATGATTTTGTTTAGTACTGCGCAGGCTTATACTACCTTACCCATAGCTACTATGAACTCTAAATGAGTCAGGTCCCTGCATTTCCTTTGATAAAGGTTCGAGTTCAGAATACATAACGTTTTTCAGGTTACGTGATTAAGTCTCCACCCATTACTTTCCGTCAGTGTCCTGGAACTCTCCCCAGCCGTCCACCAAGTTCTAGTAATGTTAGTTGGGTTGGCTCCCACGCCCAACACTCCACCGTGCGGTAGTATATGGCTGTGGATCTTCCCCCACATATTACTTACCCGTTGTGGAGTATATAGCCACATAACATGGTAGCATTTTCTGCCGGTCGAAACGGGAAAATAGATGTCACTTAATTACGGCCTTTGATTCGAGTAAGAGTTTTGTTGATCCTTATATACTACCCATATGTAAAGGGGTCCCGCCTCTTCCCTTTTCTCTTCTCTTCTCTTTTTCTCCTCTCTTTCCCTATCGCGGGCCCCCTTTACCATCTTAATAATTCTATTTTCTCATCTCTTTCATCTTCATCTCATTTACTTGATTTAATTTTGAGACGTAGTTTTGATGCAATACATATTCGATACAACAATATACTGTTTACATGTAATATAACTATATTTATGTTCAATAGATAAGCTTGTCTTCGAAATTATAGAAAACATCAACATCGATGAATTTCGTATCAGTTACTTTGGTATGTGTTGGTTCGTCTATTGCAATTATATGACATTGTGAATAATAAATAAACAAGTAAATACTTAGTGACATTGGTGCTATTATGTGCACACTAGTTAGTTGATTTTCTTTTGTTAGTATATTTTAATTTAATAATATTTTTCGAACCCCCATTAAGTTAGCACTCCCCAACTGTGGTTGTTCTACAATCTACTGGCTTTCGGATTGCTAACTGCCTATCTTCGAGTTTTATCGTACGACAACTAAAATTACTACACGTACTCGCATGCAAATAGGTTTATTATTATTATTATTATTATTATTATTATTATTATTATTATTATTATTATTATTATATCACGCATGCAAATACGCCTGATCGATTTTATGCCAGTGTTTAATTTAATAAATCTATTTCGAATAAATTATCTCTAATGCGTCAGATTATTTATCTTATCTAGTGATTTTTATCGACGATTACTTTTGATAAATATTCTTAGATTAATTTTACACATTTTTTCATTTTTATTTTCTACCAGTCAGTCTACTGTTATTTATCTGTACAAGGTTTAAAAATTCACACTTCAGGCGATTTGTACGATATTTACAGGTTTGCTACCTGTGTGTTCTCTCTTTTTATTAATAATTTTTATTTTATTTTATTTTTATTTTTCGGTCTAGTCTATGACTAGTTATCCGAACATGCTTATTTAAATTCGATTGGTAAAACAATTATACAGCGTCAACACGCAAAAATAATGTCGCTTATTTTTACTCTGAAATCTGTGACCACTAATTTTCCTAAAATTTACATTTCTACCTCTCTCCTAATTTTGCCCCTTTTTTCTAATTCCCCTGTTCTTTTCTTCCCTTTTTCTCTTACCACCTTATCTCTTCACTCTCTCTCTCCTTCTTGTCTTTTTTGGCCAAGAGCAACCAGGCTCTTTCTTCTAGCTTCTTCCCACATCCTCTCTTTTCTCTTCCTTTCCTATTTATCCATTGCACTCTTAGTTTTTGCTCTGGTTGAAGCTCCCTCATGGCCATGGCCCCTCCTTCCATTGGCTTGGCTACCCCATGGTGCTACCCTCTCTGGCCTGCTGGCCCACCGCCGCCTGTGTCCCTGGCGGCTCAGCCCACCACGCCTCCGTTGTGCCACCAGCCACTCAGCCCGTATCCCCCTCCGCTGCCTCTGGTCCGGCCCATCGCTCGACCGCTCCTCTATGGCCTTCGCCGAGTCCGCGCTCCCCCTTGCATTCGGCCTGCGCACAGCTCCTCCCTCTATCTTCCCCTTTTTATTCTTGTTTTGTTTGGTTTACTGATTATGCTGATTTCCTTTTACTGATGTGGGTTTATTGCTGCTTATGCATGCAGAAGGGATGGGGGTGGGCTGAGGCATGGTGAGGGTGCTAATAGTGGGTTGCTACCACCATGGTCGCCACGCTGAGGTATACTCCCATCTTCCTCTCTATCCCTTTCCCTTCCCCTTGCTTTGTGATGGTATGGATGAAGATGGTGTTATGGTGGTGGGTTCGATGAAGGCTCTGTGATGGATACAAAGGGCTGTTGATATTGTGGGATATTTTGGCATGAGCACCCTCTGTGCATTTTTGTTCAAACTGAGTGGGTTCATTTTTGAGACAAAAATGACACTAGGGTGAACAGGGCAACCTTGTCGGGTTCGGTTCGGGAATGGGATGGTAGCACCGGTATTGTTGGTCATTGTTGTAGTGGTGCTGATCGTGCACTGGTGCTCTCCTTGCTCCCTTCGTGCTTCTGGTACTTGTCATTGTCTTGGCGTCGGACCTGGTGTTCGGTGATGGTTCAAAGCCGTTGCCGATGCCGTCCACGACCCGCTGGTTTACCCTTCTCCTTGAGCTCCTCTCCTCTGGTTGTTTTTTTTTGTGGTGGTGACAATGGTGGTGCTTGGTGGTTTTGCTTGTGCTTGGGATGTGGAGGGCAGTGGGCTTGTTGGAGCTTGCCTTGCTTGGGCTCTTGCTTTGTGCTAGCCTTGGCCTGTGGATGGCTTTGTTTGTTCTTTGTGTTGGAAGTGAGGTTTTCTTGGTTGTTTTCTTGCCTTCGACTGAGGAGAAATGGAATGGTGAGTGAGCTTTGGTTGTGCTTGAGAAAAGGGGAATGCTTGGGGAGGTTTGACTGGGGATAAGGTTTAAAGGGGGATGCATTCGGCTGGTCCTATCCTCTTGGACTGTACAAGATATTTTTGTCCTGGCTCTATCCATATTGCTCTCACAATGCACTGTGGGGTTATGGACCATTGGTCCAAAGGTGTGTTCTAATACTATTCTCAGATTTTCTACGATGAAGGTAAGTCGAGAAAAGTGGGTGTCGGATTTATAGAATTGTCGGGTGATGAGACCCACTGGAGATAAGACGGTGCTGACTAACTTAGGTTGGTCTGGGAATCTCAGTGATCCTCTCAAAATCTGACGGCAATCCTTTCTTTTTTTCTAATTTCTATTTAGCTTTTGGTATGTTATTTGTCTCTTTGTTTTTGGTTGTTTGGCGGGCGATGGAAATGTGGATCGAGGAATGGTTCAATAGGCTAGCGATATATGGATAGGATTGCAAGGAGGGCTTCGGTGACATGCCATGTAATATTTTAGATTGTAATTTAATTAAGTGTTGTAATTTATATTTTGGTCTATTATAAATCATTCTTGTAGTTAATGTTGAGTTTGTAATATTTTACTTTTGCTTGTAACGAATTCTTATTGTGATTAATTCGTAGATTGAATTAATGTTGTATGCCCTTCTGTAATGAATTCTTTGTAATAGACTTTGGGTTATACTGAGGTTGCATCTTTGATCTCTTACTATTGTTGGCGATGAGATGTTGTATGTTGAGTTGGATGTCGGGTTGTATAGGTGCAATTAATTCTTGCAAATAATTTGAGAATGTAATAATGTTGTATTATTATTTTCAAATTCATTTGTAATTTCTAGAGATGGATTCTTGTGAATGTTTTTGAGATTATATCGATGATTTATTATTGCGGTAAAACTTTATATTGCAAATTCTGTTGGTGAACTCCTGATAAGATTTCTTGTATGAATTTGTTTGGTGATGTTTTTGATATTAATCTATAACTATATTTTGTTTTTGATTTATATAAAATTTAATTACTGCTTATTAGCCATTAGTATTGTTTTAGTTTGATCTAATTTTTCGGGTTCTCACACACGATGACGAAATCAAATCATACTTTAACAATCTACGAATTAGCTCCTTTAGATGAAATATCAAAATTTCTTACAAATAAGTCTTCATTAATAGACCTTGTGTCTCAAAAGTCCATAGGGTTAACCATAGGGCTAAACTTAACGATTAAAACTGGAAATAATCTTATCTAAACGCTTCTCATGATGTCAAATTGAGCAGACCATTGGCAGAACCAGGCAAACAGCTATTAACAAAGCAAACGAACGAATATGGGTCTTCAACAATCCATCATCCCAGCAAAGTGAGTCTGTGTAACCGACCTCTTGAAACATATGCTCAATCGTCAAACCACATAAGCCAAAACATCACCTATGGCAATGAATAGATAGCAACAAACTCATCTCATGGATATTTGACATGCTCTATCTGGAACACAAAACTCAACAAACAATGCCCTTTGAAAGAGCAACTTGCATGTGTGGCCATCACGTGCATCAAACTGCCAACTTCAAAGGTAACTGAAATCCATGATATGGTCAAAATTGGTACTGTAAAATTATTCCGGTGAAAGGAATTCTTGCAATATCAATAGAGTAGTAAGTGTAGTAGACCCCTTATATTGAGCTACGACAACTAAACAAATATTGTAGTATACATGCAAAACAAAACTCCTCCTTGCACCTAATCCTTCATCTCAAACTCAAACAATAGCAAAAACTTTACTTCCAAACAGTAAAATTTCGGAGAGTATTATGCTATCTACCATTAGGGTGTGATCAAACTGTAAATGAAACAATAAATCAATTATCCCATCAATTGAATCAAAACATGCATGAACTGCATAACTTCCAAATCTGAAAAATGATTTTTTTCTTACCTCGAAATATCCTTCATCAAACTCATCCAAATTAATTCAATAGCAACAGCAAAACCTCTTCCATGTGCACGTTGCAAAGAAGATAAAATTGAACTTGTACACCAATAACAATGTTTGTGCTGGTGGAAGTCTGCAACTCCACCTTAGACTCCACATGTGCGGATGTTGCCACAATAATCTATAGAAGATGGCGGATCGTTGAAGAAATCGCTAATGATTGATGATGGAATGAATTGACACCTGAGCAGTCGTCGGGGTAGAACACGGGTCGGCGAAAGAACAGAGTCGAGACGCGGAACGGAGTCGAGGTGAGTCGAAATCGCCAAGTTATGGCTACTAAGAATCGCTTGGTACGATTCTTTGTGTGCGCTTAGCAAAGCAGGCTTGGGTTTTTTCTTGGTGTGCACCTAGCAGAAATATGTGACATCGTAGGTTGATTGGGTGTCCGTAGCACCAGAGGATAGTTCCATTTCTATGTGGATGAAGTCACGACTCACGAGGTGCTGTTCATCCTCAATTTTTTCTTTTCTTTTCTCGGTTGTGACGTTTTAGTACTGCTATTTGCTTCGGTCGCAAACCAAAGGATTCTTATTTTTTTTTCAGTCGGAAGCTGAGGATTTCATGCTTTCCAAGTCGGAAGAACGAACTCAGCGAGTCCACTTTTGCTATGGACCCGACGAGATGGAACAAGACATCGAGTTTTTTGCCCCCCCTTCCGAGTATGGTTCTTTTATGTTAAAGGGAGCAGTTCAGATCAAGTTGCAGATGTCGATCCGGTGATGATGCACGGTTGTCACTTAACCTTTACAGCACCGCACGAACGGCGCCTCGGTGCTACCTTTTATGTTACACCTTGATGCCGCCTGGAGGCGAGATCGCTTATCCTTGGGGAATATATACGCTTATCTCTGAGGAATATATAAGCCAGAGAACAAGATACGTTGGAGAATACGAAACTGAATTAGAGTTGTTTATGCCACTCCACATCACGTCTAACCTTAATTGATGCATGTACCGCATCCGACATACATACGATGTCGAAATCAATTAATACTTTAACAGAATGGGTTAAATAAGATAAGTGTGGCGACGGGTGCTATCTGGCTAACCGGCAACGCACGGTTTTTATATTTGGGAGTACGTTATCCAGATTATGCTAACCTCGTTGATCAGCAACAGGAGTGCGTCGGGAATCCTTTTGGCTGGCACTCGCTGGATCAAAGCTTGAAAAGGATGGTTACAACCTAATTTAGAAAACCTTAAGACTGACACACTGTGCGCCCATTGACCAGCTGGAGAAGATCGACGCAGAGGTAAGACTTCACCTACCAAGGTTTAAATCACGGATATCTACCTCGATCTACGAAGAACGAGTGAGTCTTCGGTGGAAAAGGGTACGCTCTTGCTCCGTGATGTCTACAATTCTAGGAATATATTTTTTGACGAAAGAAAATTTCTCAGTTTTTATAGAAAATTAATGTCCAAAAGATACAGACATAAAATAAAACAAAGCAAGCTGGGGAAACCAGCTAACACTTAGACTTAGTAGCAAACACAAAGAATCGGGCTGTAACAACTGGACCAGAACTAATAAGACTAAAAAACAGGTTTCAACTGAGAATGACAAGTTCTCCGGTGAACAGAAAAGCTTCATCTAATTCTCAATTGAGTTAACCAAACTATCAAGCTTTAGCTGCTCCTCTTCTTTGATAAGCACCCGCCACCTTTGCAAATATGATATAAATTTGAAAATCACTTCATAAGGATGCTTAGGAAAAGTTTCCTCAATCGCCACCTTATTCCTGATTTTCCATAATGTCCAGATAAGAGCGGTAAAATTGAATAGAGCAATATGATAGCTAATAGCACCACATGAATCCAGCCAGTAAAGGTGAAAATCGTCTAAAGAGATGGACACCTCTTCCACCTTAGAATCTCTCTGATGCAAGTCCAAGCAAATTTGGCTAAGACGCAATTAAAGAACACATGAGTTGCATCTTCCACCACCCCACATAGAATACAGTTAACACTCTCTTTTCAATTTTTAGCTCTAAGTTGATCGCCATCTGCAATCTGTTTTAGTATGTTAGCCACAATAAAATTTTAACTTTTAGCGAAATTTTACTGGACCGATTTTACTGACCACAACCTTTTCAACTTTATATTGACAACACCTCCAAAAGCTGCAATATAAAAAAAAACGGCGGGACACATTAACACCCCTCAACCAAATAAATTATTAGCGAATTTAGATTCGATGTAGATTTCTAAGCGAATTTTAGCATATGTCCTGTAGCTCGGGCCTGAGTCCAGCCACTCAAAATGATCTAGGATTCCAGGCCAACGTACCACTCTACCTCTAGAAGCCCTTCACGTTGAAACATTAGAGATGGTACCTCAGCAATGCCTACATGCTATGGAGACTCAGATGCATTTTATGGACGAACTTCTGGATGCGCTGTAATCATTTACCGATGAGAAGTCTTCAAGAAAGGATCCGGAGACTTAAGAGGAATAGTGTTTTCATGAGAGGTTAAACTGTGCTCTGTTATAGTATTTGTAGCAAAATATTATAACAATAGTGTGGAAGTAGGATAACACTTAATTTTAATTTTTAATTGGACGATAGAGATTACTTCTAATACTCATACATGCCCACACGAAGTTTTCAGTCCGACAAGAAACGCGCAAGACAAATCAAGATGAGAGAGAGACGCAACTATGCAAGTACTAACGGCCGTCAATGTATAAACCCCGGGACCAAAACTGCTTAAACCCAAACCGGTAATCTCCCCAACTCGATCCTCTGATTCCTTCCAACTAACTCACAGAACCCACCTCACTGACACGTGGGTCCCAGAC
The DNA here is from genome assembly GCA_036346395.1 of Hsuehochloa calcarea. Lineage (NCBI taxonomy): Eukaryota > Viridiplantae > Streptophyta > Magnoliopsida > Poales > Poaceae > Hsuehochloa > Hsuehochloa calcarea. The sequence goes on along the minus strand of CM070601.1, from coordinate 19,139,155 downwards.
CCACCCGTCATTGACGGATTTTAGAGATCCCACAAGTAGATTAACACACCCAAGCCAAGCGCCTTTGCGCCCTCGCTTTCTTTGCATCCTCCACAATTTCCAAGTCCAGCCGCCGTGCTCTCCTCACCTCGTAAAAAGAAGAAGAAAAAATCGGAGAATTTTTAGAGCTCCGTACCGTGGACGACTCCCAACCCAAGCCGCTCCTCGCTCGCTCGCGAAAGGCGGCGCCTTGCTGCGACCGCAGGGTTGCTACTGGTCGTCTCCGGCGATGTACCCTGTGGCGATGGGCTCGCTGCCGGCGCGGGTGCCGGCGGCGTCGCGGGTGGACAAGGCGACGAGCCACCTGCTGCAGGGGCCCGACTGGGCCGTCAACCTCGAAATCTGCGACACCCTCAACGCCGACCGCTGGTGATCGATCGCCTCCCCCCTTCCCCCCTCTTGTATTACCCCTTAGTTCTCGCTTGCAGAACCTCGCGTCGCCGTGGTTGCTTCGATGCTTGTGCGGAGAAGAATTATGATGAGGGATTGGGACTTGTGTGTGGAATTCTGTTGCTTTGCGGGGCTTCTGTTGCGGCTCTGCTATTTTGGGTTTTGGTTTGTGGGGCGTTGACCCAGTTGGTTGAGCGGGGTTTGGTCAAAATTTCGATCGATTTGGGCATTGTTACTACCTATTTGAAGTGGGTTTGAGATGATTTTTAGGAAATAGCGTTCACTAAGTTCGGATTGTTTTCTGGTGGTCAAGAAATATGATGGTTTTATTCCATGATGCCGCTCCGAGAAGCTTTTTGTCTAATTTTGATGCCCAGGCAATTGATAACAGTGCTCTTTTGGAACTTTTAGTCTAAATTACATTTTAGTTGTTGTTCATGTTAAAAATGCATTAGTAGTTCTATTCTGTTGAGGTATTGGTTAACCATGTTGAAGTCAGAATTCATTGTATAGTGCACGAGGTTGCATTGTTGTACAGCGTACGAATTATCATTATTTCACTAGAAGACTCCAAAATTTGAACTTTTAAGCTATACTTTGTTTGTTTTACTTATAGATGGGAGAATATCCAGATTAGCTTATACAGTTGTAGTTAAGTTTTTCCTTCGGGAGTACTAATATTTTTGTCACTTTGAATCAGGCAAACAAAGGATGTGGTCAAAGCAGTGAAGAAGCGGTTGCAGAATAAGGATCCAAAAGTTCATTTTTTCACTTTGACGGTGCGCACTATAATCTAGGTCATGGTATTATTTCTGTAATGTGTTGCTGGGAAACTATTGTATATTTATATGACAACCTTCACTTAGTTAAAATGAATGCAGATACTGTAATGCATATCTGTCATAGTCTGGTTGTCATCTTGCGGAAGCAGTATATCAAGTTATTCTTCCATTAAGACAACTCTATGGTTGCTATTTTTCTTGTTCACATTCGTTGCAAAATCTTTGCAGCTGTTGGAGACGATGATGAAGAACTGTGGTGAATATGTTCATTCTGAAGTTGTTGAGCAGCATATTTTGCAAGAAATGGTTAAAATTGTCCAGAAGAAGGTACCTCCCTCCTTTGGCTACTTCCACTCCTCTCATTACTATTCTCTTGTTGATTAAAAATGCGAAGAGAAGTAAAATCAAGTAAGATCTTTTTCAACACTAAAAGTATATCTTTAAGGAGGGTGTTTCACAGTGTTAAGATTTTTTTGCAACATTATGTTATGTTTGACATTCAATACCATCGTCGCGCCAAGCCACAACCAGCCCAAGCATAGGAGGAGGGCGCAGCCAGCCTGGTGCAAGGGGAAGGTGCGGCGCAAGAGGAAGCTGCGGAAGCCTAGCTGCCGCCGCATCCATATATTCAGGAGTTTCATTGCCCAATAGATTAGAACTCTTTAAATCAGGATAATTTATTTCCTTATGTTAGTTTCTTTCCAAATCAAGTTTCCTTAGATAAGTTTCCATCTTTAATTGTAATCTCTATTAAAAGAGAGAATATTGATAGAAGGGCAAGCAAGAATTAAGAAAGTCTTACATTGTTGTCTCATTGCGCCGGCCGACGCTCCTGTCACTCGTCACAACGTCATCACGCCGCCGGCGATCCCTTGCCGACCGACCACCTACCACCCACTCCTACTAACTACGTTACCAAGCCCTAGTCCATAACAACTTGGTATCAGAGCCATCTATTGCATCGATCATGTCAAGCAACGGCGGTTCCGACCCTCCGGACATGGCTGCGATCTTCGTGCAGCTCCTCTCGGTTCGACGCCATGCTCCTGACGCAAGACAACCATGGCGCTCAGCTCCCCACTATCAACAACCGACTGTAAGGCCATACCGCGCGATTGGCGTGTGTGGAGATGATCAAGACCGATGACACGGAAACACTGGGGCCGACGCAGAACGCGAGCGCAAAGAACCATGCCGCCAGCCGCCAAACCGTTGCCGCCGGTAATACAAGACCGAGCACGTCGAGGTTCCTCGCAAATAAGCTCGACTTCCCGACATTCGATGGCAAGGATGACCCGCTACCTTGGGTCAGCTGTTGTAAATATTTCTTCCGCGGGCAAAGGACCATGGAGGAAGAGGTGTTGCTAGTAGCATCATACCACCTAACCGGCAGTGCACAGACGTGGTTTTACCGGCTGGAGCGCGAGGAAGGGATGCCGTCGTGGTGTCGCTTCACGGACCTTGTGAACGTACGCTTCGGGCCACCATTGCGGCATAACCCCCTGGGAGAGTTAGTGCAACTAAGCGTACGGGAACTGTCGACGACTACATTGACCAGTTCCTAACACGCCTCAGCCGAGTTGGGCCCCTAACATCCGAACAGCAGATACATCTGTTCACCGCCAGACTTCAAGAACTGCTTAGCATTGATGTCGACCTGCAGGCGCCATGGACCGTGGAGACGGCCATGAGTCTGGCGCCAGCCTACGAGCGACGGGCTGCCATCGTGGTCGGACTGGCTGCCGCCGCAACGTCGACAGCAAAACCAGTGGCCAAGCCTACTTTCACGGGGAGGTCGTTGTCGCCAATTTCGGTGGTGCCCAAGGCCGCCGCAGGAGGCAACCTGGTCGGTGGAGGATAGAAATGGGTTTTCCGTCGCGTTCTCACACCCGAACAGATGGCCGAGCGCAAACGTCATCCAATTTGCTTCAATTGCGATGAAAAATTTACGTTGGCCCATGAGTGCAAGCAATTGCTGCACAATTAGTTTGTCAATGAGTTGATTGGAAGTGACGACGACCACCTAGGGGAGGAGCCCAATCCTAAAATTTCACTACATGTGTTGACCGGCATCAATACCGGTCGCACCATGCAGCTGGAGGTGACTGTAGGCTACAAGCTACTCATGGCATTGGTGGACTCAGGTTCCACGAACAATTTTGTGGCTGAGGAAGTTTGCAACCAGCGTGGCTAGCCCATACATGCAGGGAGGCACGGTCTCAAGGTCGCGGTGGCCAATGGAGAACAATTGGCTAGTGGCGGCATATGTCGCAATCAAGAAGTCATCATACATGGGGTAGTATTCCACGTGGATTGCTACTCACTTCCCTTGAGTGGTCTTGATTTGGTATTGGGCGTCCAATGGCTGGAGACATTGGGACCAATAGTATGGGACTTTGGACGCTTGACAGTGTCCTTTTGGCGTACAAACCACACCGTGAATTGGCAGGGGTACGCACCAAGCAAGATGGCAGTGCGTGCACTCATCGGAGAAGGTAATGATTTGATGCATGTATTACTTGAATAATTTTCAGCATTGTTTGCAAAACCGTGTGGTCTTCCCCCAGCTCGCCCTTGCGACCATCACATCCATCTGGAGGCCGGCACCAATGCCATAGTGGTTCGTCCATACCGATATCCCCAATTGCAGAAAGATGAATTGGAAAGGCAGTGCAAAGAGATCATGGCGCAGGGCATTATTCGTTTGAGTAGATCCAAATTTTCATCCCCCGTACTGTTGGTGAAAAAGCAGGATAATTCATGGAGGTTTTGTGTGGATTATCGTGCGCTTAATGAGAAGACCACCAAGGATAAGTTTCCATTTCCTATGGTGGAAGAACTATTGGATGAACTCAGAGGGGCGATCTTTTTGCTAAACTGGACCTTCGTTCCGGTTATCATCAAGTCCACATGCAACCTGATCACGTGAAGAAGACAATGTTCTGCACGCATCAAAGACATTATGAATTCTCGGTGACGCCCTTTGGCCTTACAATTGCGCTGACCACATTCCAAGCTTTAATGAATGACATTCTTGGTCCTTTTCTCTGACAATTTGTTCTTGTTTTTTTATATGTTATTTTGATTTACAGTTCATCCTGGTTGGAGCACTTGTGCCACGTTCGCATGATTTTCGATTACAATATCATCATCTCATCCTCAAACGATCCAAGTGCACCTTTGGAGCCAAGATGGTGTCTCATCTCGGGCACGTCATCTCGGCGCATGGCGTTGAGATGGATCGGCAAAAGGTGGTGGTGTGGAAGACTGGTCGACGCCGACTTCGGTGCGCGTGGTTCGGTCCTTTCTTGGGTTGGCTGGGTACTATCGCTGCTTCATCAAAGACTACGGCACAATAGCTACTCCACTGACCCGGCTCTTGAAGGAGACTTTCAGATGGTCGGAGGAGGCTAGCTTCATTTTCAAGCCCTTAAGCAAGCACTGGCTTCGGCTCCGGTTTGCAACTACTGGATTTTAGCAAAGCTTTCATCGTGGAATGTGATGCTTCCGGCTCGGGTTTTGGCACGGTGCTTCATCAAGGCAACAAACCAGTCGCATTTTTCAATCACACCATTGCTCCTCGGCACGCTAAATTGGCAGCATACGAGCGTGAGTTGATTGGACTGGTCCAGGCGGTGTGACATGGGAGACCTTATTTATGGGCTCGTTCATTCCTCGTACGGACAGATCATTACTCACTTAAGTTTCTCCTTGATCAGTGTTTGTCCACTATACTGCAACATCAGTGGGTAAGCAAGTTAATGGGCTATGACTTTTTGGTTGAATATCGGCTGGGCCGACTCAATACAGTGGTGGATGCATTGTTGCGCCGCGATTCCGACACGGTGGGGTCTTTGTGCGCATTGTCCTCGCCTCGGCTGACCCTCTTTGACGAAATCCGGGCTGCAGCCAACACTAACCCGACCATCATCGCCCTACGGGAAGAGGTGGTCTCCGTTCTTCGCAGCGAGCCATGGGCCGTCGCTGACGGCTTACTTCTCTTCGACAAGAGAATTTATATTCCGGCAACGTCGCCTGTCTTGCCGTCCATCCTATTGGCGGTTCATGATGAAGGACATAAGGGGGTCCCAAAGACTTTACACTGCTTGAATGCTGATTTCCATGTTCCTCGCGCCCACCAGATCATCCAAGAATTTATTCGGGTTTGTCAGATATGTCAATGCAATAAAACAGAACATCTCCATCCGGCTGGCCTTTTGCAACCCTTGGAGGTACCTTCAGTCATTTCGGAAGATATCTCCATGGATTTTGTGGAGGGATTACCTCGCATCCATGGCAAGTCAGTTATTCTCATTGTCATTGATCGATTCTTTAAATATGCACATTTCATTCCTCTTGCGCATCTTTACACAACAATGACAGTCAGTCAGGCGTTCTTTGGAGAGATTGTGCGCCTTTACGACATTCCTAGCTCCATCGTCAGCGATTGTGACCTGGTCTTCACCAATACTTTTTGGAAGGAATTATTTGCATTAGCTGGTGTCCGCTTGAATTTGAGCACGACTTATCATCCTCAGTCTGATGGGCAGACTGAAGAAGCAAACAAGGTCATTGTTATGTATTTGCGATGCCTCACTGGCAGGGGCGGAACTAGAACAAAAGTAGAATGATCGAATAAAAGTAAATACATTACCTTTTAGTATTTACGTTCTTTCAAGTTCATGAAATGATGAACCACGGCGTCATTGGTAACTTTCTTCATTTCTTCTTTCTCCACATAGCAAATCAAAGCTATCACTCATGAAATCATCAACGATGCGATTACGCAAATAATTTTTCACAATTCTCATGGTGAAAAACACCTCTCAATCAGTAAAATGGCATGTGTAAAACTAGTACTAGCTTCAAAAGTCGATAAACCAAAGGATAGCAAAGATGTTTCCATGTCTCCACCATTTTTGAGAAAGTTGGGCAATAGTCCGTATGTTGGAGAATCTATCATCCGCTTCGCACATCGACAATGTAGAGGCAAAGGTGATGGTTAAGGTCCTCAATTCCCAAAATCAAAATCAATGGGATAAAGTTTAGCAATGCTCATCAAATTATCCAAATTGAAATCATGAAATGAGTCTCTTGGACTCAAAGCTACCACCAAACAAGCAAGTTAGAGGTTGTCTCGCTTGAGCGACTATTAAGCTCTTGAAGTAGCCAATCAAGAACATCATTAAAACAATCCACTTCATAATGATGCTTGTTGGTAATTCCGCTTCTTGCCGCTGCTTCTTTGGATTAACGTAAGCTTCTCCCATTTCCAACTTAGGAATACCATGTTTATCACAGAAGGCATATACTTCACCTAGGACAGATTCCCACCTATCTCTTCTAAGCTCATCCAAATGCAACCTAGTTGATTTCACACATTTAATGGCATTCACAATGTCTTGATCCTTTCGTTGAAGTGCTAGTGACAAGGTGTTTGTGATTATCAAGATGGTCAACATGAGATGCAAATAAAAGACAAAATCAAATGACTGAAAGTACACTAGTAGACCCAATGCTTGATCTCTATTTGTTCTGTCCTTGTCTTCTTCTTCCACAAATTCTAACACTGTGACAACTGTTGGGAACAAGTCAACCAAACTCTTAAGAGTTTTATAATGAGAACTCCAACGAGTATCTCCTGTCTTTGAAGACATTGCTCTTGATTTAATCCCGTCCCGCTTTGAAGTAGCCCACAACCTAAAGCCTTGTGCACTTGTTCGTGGTTGATATCTCAACCATGTCCCTCCTCTTCGAAGATCCACCCACCACATTCAACAAGAGAGAAATCATACTAAAGAAATTACTAATGCCCTTATGCTTTCTTACAACGGCCACAACTACTAATTGAAGTTGGTGAGCAAAACAATGGACATAATAAGCTGTGCTACTTTCTCTTATGATCAATGATTGCAAGCCATTGAACTCACCTCGCATATTGCTAGCACCATCGTATCCTTGGCCTCTAACTTGCTTCAAACTTAGCTTATATTCTGCAAATAGAGAATCAATAGAAGACTTGAGGTAGGCAGAAGTTGTCTCTTTTACATGAACAAGACCAACAAAACTCTCCTTTATAATTCCACAACTATCAACATACCGCAAGACCACTGCCATTTGTTCTTTGCAAGAGACATCTCTGGACTCATCAACAAGCAAGCAAAACACATCATGCCCAATTTCTTTGAGAATAGAATGCAATATGTCCTTTGCAAAACAATGAGCAATCTTTCTTGTTGCGGTCCCTAAATGCCTCATACCCAGCTTCTTTCTTGTTGCGGTCCCTAAACAAGAAACAACAAAAGCAATATGCTCTATCTTTGGACTCGCTGTATTCAAGCGAACTCCCAAACTCATCAAACCATTCAGGATTAAACCTTCTGTTTTTATCCCCAAAGTGTGTATATGGAAAATCATAAGTACGAGGTTGACAAGGCCCATTATCTAAATACTTTCTTCTTACCACATCCTTTTTATTAGGATGGTAATCATCTATCATTTTCCTTTTGCCTGGATCAAATTGAATTTCCTCTTCCCAATTGATAACTTCTGTAGGTGAATTCCTAGCATTAGTAGCGCTATCGAGTGCTTTTCTCTTCAGAAATTTTTCCATAAATTTTCCTGTCATGTTCAACAAGAATAATAAATTACAATAGGCACTGCATATGGGTCATGATCACGTGAAATTTTTGCCTACGATCACGTGAATTCGTAAAATATATTAGTAAATAGTAATTTAGTATATATTAATATATCTACAATCTACATAACTAATGCCTAATGGTAGATTGGTAGTGGTACGCTCAGTTCCTACTTCCTCGGTTCCTCCATAGTCTATAGTACCATGTAATGGCTAATGATTGTAAATTTGTAATCTACTAATCTAATCTTTGCATACTAATGGTAAATTGGTAATGGCACATTATGTGGCAGTGCCTAATGGCTAGTGTGTACGTTGTACGCAACATCATCACCATATATGATATATTGGATATTTGGATGGAGTTACAGCCTACAACTACTAGTGTCAATTACAACTCTACAAGCCTTGCATAGCCAATAGCCACTAGCCGCTTAGCCTAACGCCTACTAACTACAGGAAGAACCAGGCGGAAGAACCAAAGAATGGTGTTCGGCCAAAGTAGTGGCTCGTTGGCTTCCATAATACTAAAGAGTTTTGTTACAATACCTCCTGACCACGGATTGTCAAAACTACACCATTCAGGGTAGTTTATGGGCGTGACCCGCCGGCACTTCGCTCATATGAACGGGGCGATAGCCGTGTTACGGCCGTGGACCAAGCGCTACAGGACCATGACAATTTCTTGGCTGATGTTCGTGACCGACTACTACAAGCTCAATACTATGCTAAACAATATTATGATTCACATCATCGTGAAGTTCATTACCAAGTGGGCGACTGGGTTTGGCTTCGGATTTCTCATCGTCAAGCTTTGTCTTTGTCAACACAGACACGGAATAAGCTCAACCCGCGTTTCTTTGGACCATATCAAGTGCTGGAGTGCATTGGCGATGTGGCGTATTGCCTACAGTTATTGAGTGGCACATGTATTCATAACGTCTTTCATGTTGGCCTTCTTAAGCCCTTTCATGGAGTGCCCCCTTCAGCTCCACCTTCGATTCCGGAGATGGAACATGGCCGTGCATTACCCACACCATCTAAAGCTATTCGCGGTCGTCTTCATCGGGGCATTTGGCAAGTTCTTATTGCATGGCAAGGCTTGCCAGAATCAGAAGCTACATGGGAAGTTGTCAGTGAGTTTCGTCATTTGTTTCCCGCCTTTCAGTTCGAGGACGAGCTGTTTCCTTAGGATAGGAGAGATGTTATGTTCGGCATTCAATACCATCGTTGCGCCAAGCCACGACCAGCCCAAGCGCAGGAGGAGGGAGCGGCCAGCCTGGCGCAAGGGGAAGGTGCGGCAGCTAGGCTGCCACTACATCCATATATTCAGGAGTTCCCTTGCCCAATAGATTAGGACTCTTTATACCAGGACAGTTTATTTCCTTATGTTAGTTTTTTTTTTCCAAATCAAGTTTCCTTAGATAAGTTTCCATCTTTAATTTTAATCTCTATTAAAAGGGAGAGAATATTGAATAGAAGGGCAAGCAAGAATTAAGAAAGTCTTACCTTGTTGTCTCCTTGCGCCGGCCGGCGCTCCTATCGCTCGTCACGGCGCCATCACGCCGCTGGCGACCCCTTGCCGTCCGCCACCTACCACCCACTCCTACTTCCTATGTTACCAAGCCCTAGTCCATAACACATTAATTTATGTCTACGTGCTTAAAACTAACCAAAAAGTATAGATAAGTCAGGACATTTAAAGCTTTGTGAATGTTACTAATTCTCTAGTGGGATATTCTTCATACCATCTAAAAAATTGATATGATTTTTTTAAAAATAAATCTCTGACTAGATAAGAACCCTAGGTAACATTATTATTTTTTTGCTTGGTTCTTGATTCGATCATCCCTATTGTTTTGTGACTTATGCAAATTTTGTTTGTATAGCATGAAGCACACTAGTGCACTTTGTTTTTGCATAATTGACAATCAACTTTTGTCAAACTCAAATCTATCTCAAGTTCATACTTCATATACTGTTATCCACTGGCTGATTGTGTGCTACTAAAGTTCATCATCCTACTGTAGTTATAAGTTGTGTTGCTTAATCTTTACAGTTGCAAAATCAGTTGATGCTTTTGAAGTCACATTTCCTTAACTTCTCTAGTTCAGTATGGGCATTTCCCGTTCACTGATAACTCAACGGTTTCACTTGTTTAGTCCAACCATCATTCTTCATTGGAGCAACTTCCTAGCTGTTATTGTGTGAACAGCTCATATTTGCAGTCCATTCATATGGATCATATAATTGGCACTGGCATTTTGCGGTTCTGTTGTCAATTATGATTTCTGATTAATTCACCTATTGTATTCTATTCTTTTTATTAATGGAAAACATGATGCTAAGTTTCTGGAATATCGGCTTTCTGGATATCCATGCAGCATGATATGCAAGTGAGGGATAAGGTATTGATACTTCTCGACTCATGGCAAGAAGCATTTGGTGGACCTGGAGGAAAATATCCACAGTATTACTGGGCATTCATTGAACTAAAGGTATGTCGCTGTTTTTATTTCCCGATGTGAAACCTCGCACTGTGCAACAGAACCATCTAGTGCTCGTAAATTGACATGGAGCCGAAAACATGCCCTGAAAGAAATATTCAAAGCACAAGTGGATCGGTGGCTGATAATTCTTTACTTTTTACTATTTAAGGAATAAGACTAGTGAAATTTCACCGTATTAGCTAATGAAAAATCTTTTACAGAGGTCAGGAGTAATGTTCCCACAGCGTCCTATAGATGCTCCTCCAATATTTACTCCTGCAATACATCATTCTCAGCCCTACAGTTCACCTACATATCCTGCTGGAAGTCTAAACGAAAGAATGGCATCCGATGTTGAAACATTGAGGTTGCGTCTTCTCTAGTATTTAGCTCAGTTAACTTTTCTTGCTCCAGATATCTCTTTTATCACTCCATTTTATGGTTATAACCTTTTATCTCCTTTTGCTTCAGTTTAGGGGACTTGGATAATATTAGAGATGCAACAGAGCTACTGTATGATATGGTGAACGCTTTGGATCCTGCTGATCGCATGGTAGTGTGAATTTCTCAAAAGGAAACTATGCAACTAGTTTTGTTGAAGTTCATTCAAATGACGTATTCAAAGTTTTGTGATCACAGGCTGTTAAAGATGAAATTATCACAGAGCTTGTTAGCCGATGTCGCTCAAATCAACAAAAGCTCATGCGGTTTGTCAGTTCCACAGGGTAAGCTTATCTCTCTTAGGCTGTACAAATTCCCTCTTTCTTAATGTAGTGTTTCCCTGGAGTGACTTCGAATTTTACTGTTTAGTGTAGCACATGCATAAGCATGGTTTAGTGTAGTGCAGAGTGCAGACGACACAATGTAACATGCGAGTGTCTGTGGTTCCTGTTGTTTAGGAATGAGGAGCTACTAAAGCAAGGCCTAGAAATAAATGATCACTTACAGAGTGTACTTGCAAAACACGATGCCATTGCTTCTGGTTCTCCTTTGCCAGCTGAAACACCAAGTAGAGACGAGTTACCCAGAGAGGATCCAACACCACAGCCATCTGCGCCTCCACAGCCAACTGCACCTCCTATTGCACATAATGAGGCTCCTGTTGAAGAGGATGAAGATGACGAGTTCGCTCAGATAGCAAGAAGGTACTTGAAAATAGCCTGTACCAGTCAATCTACGGTTTCCTGATCAGCAGTTAATTCTTCATGCTTTTTATGTATCTGCAGAAAAAACAAATCTGCGATAAGCAGCGATAAGGCATCATCCAGTGCTGGTGATCATGCCCTTGTACCTGTTGATCCAGCAATTTCTGAACCCTCTTCTGTTGCGAGCAATGCATTGGTTCCTGTTAGTGGTACTCGGACAAAAGAGCAGGATATGATCGACCTTCTAAGCCTCACCTTGTACAGTCCTCCTGAAGCATCTGCAGATTCTTCAACACACAGCCAAAATGGGACCCGGCAGACTGCCATGCCAAATGGGCCAGAATTACCACCGAACTATCAGCCTGCTGCATCGAACGGACCACATTACCCTTCCAACCACCAGGCATATCAAACAAATCAGGGGTACACTCCATACAACAATTATGTTGCACCTTGGGCCCAAACTGGACAGGGCGCACAGACTGGAGGAGCATATCCAACTCAGCCTCCACAAGCATCTAGCTATCCGGCACCGCCATGGGCCATGCCTGCGAGTGTCAACTCGGCTAATCCTTTTCAGCCTGCCGGACACCAAATGCCGAACCCTCCTGTTGCTTCTGTTGCCCTAACGGCTACGTATCCAGCTCCTTCGACGTCGTATTCTACTCCGCCAATGCAACATGTGCCATCTCCAACACCCAAGCCAATGCAACAATACAGCTCTTTTGTTTCTCAAACAAACAGTGGTACGGCCATGGCTCCAGATGCTCGAATGAATGGGAATCAACGGCGGCCAAAAGAAGCTCCGGCAGCCGCCACGAAACCGTACTACATGCCGGACAATTTATTTGGTGATTTGATTGATGTGAAGAGTTTTGGTGGTGGAGGTAAGATGAGCAGGTCGACGAGCATGCCTAGTCCAAAGGGCGGTGGCCAACCTATGATTGGTGGAAAGAAATAGGCTTCGCGAGTTTCGAGTTAGTCGCTAATGTCGTTTGGTTTGGTGTACATTTGCTGTATATCTATCTGTTCAGGTCACGTGTTGGTTGCATTGATCTGTTCAGGTCACGTTTTGGTTATATTGGTTAATTTCGTGGTTGCCGCATATGTATTTTAAAAAGATGGTAGAGCATCATTGCTGTAAAATGATCGATGACATTCTTCCGAGGGCTGCTTCTCTTTTTCTTTTCTTTCTTCGATAACAAGAAAGACGTTTATCGTATACACATCACCGTATATACGAATATGTCTCTTTAGCATACGTCTAAATAGATAGAGGCTAAGGATAAATTCAGAATTTGAATCGTAGTAGATGAAGTTGTAGGCCTACAACTCCACCACCACACTCCAAAAGGTGGTTCCCCAAGGGTTGCTTCTTGATGCAGCATTTCGACCATTGTTGGTTTGTTGCATCGTTTGTGTTAGAGATATATATGTGTTAGAGTAGGACTCTAGATTTGATTTGATTTTCTTATCTGTAACATGACCTGTGTATATATACTGGCTTATTGGCCCCTTGATAATACATGCGCTATTCATAACATGGTATCAGAGCGTACCTAGGGTTTGTCGAGCCGCCGCCGCCCGACTTCGCTTGCCGTCCGGACCCGGACTTGGCGTGCCTTGCTTGGCGTCGTCTCCACCACCGTCGCCGTGGTGTCCTCATCCTCGCCGCCATCTTGGCTCGGCCGACCGGAGCTCGCCGCTGCCGTGTCGATCGGGCTCGACGCGCCGCTTCGGCGCTCCGTCCCGGCTCCGCCGATCCGCTCGGCGCCGCGGTGCGCCGTCGGAGAAGAAGCCGCACGCAGATGTCTTTGTCGGCCGCCGCCGCCGCGCGCCGCCGCCAAGGCCGTCGCCGCTCAACTCGATCGCCGCCGGCCGCTGCGCCGCCGCCGCTTGTCGCCTCCGGCGCCGCCGCTCCATCACGAGACTTCGGCCGCCGCGAAGCCGCCGCCGCTCCATCACGGACTTCGGCCGCGCCGTCGCCTCCGGCCGCCGTTCGGCCGCCGCCGCTCCATCGCGGCTGCCGCCGCCCGGCGGCGACTTCGCCACCGCCGCTCCATCTGAAGCCAGCAGCGACTCGGCCGCCGCCGCTCCATCCGCACTCGGCCGCCGCCTGCAGCGGTATCGCTGGGGGAACCCTAGTCGTTCCCCCAGCCCCCTTTTCTAAACAGGCCGGGCCAAAAGAAAAAAAAAGAGAGAAAAAAAAAACGTTGTTCTAACCGCCGCGCCGTCCAGCGCCGCCTGTTAGACCTCGTTGTCTTGGTCGCCGCGCCATCCAGCGCCGCCTACCAATGGGCACCGTTTCCCTCCATCGCTGCCCGGTGATCTTCGACGGTGTTAATTACACCGACTTTGTGTCTCACATGCGCATCCACATGTGTGATCTTCGTCTCTGGGGCGTCCTCTCTGGCGATGTCACCTGCCCGCCATGCCCTACTCCGACGGAGCCTACGTCCGTTGCGCTTCCTCCGACGGTGACAAAGGTCGCTATTGAGGTCCGCCGGCCTTGCGATGAGAAGGCGCCTCGCCTACCAAGAGGCTCTGGATTTCTACATGGATCGCTTGACTACCTACACTCAGTGGTGCGACGACGACGCTCGGGCTGCTGCTGTCCTCATCGCCAGTGTCCAGCCTCAGTTCTCTTCTGAGATTGTGGGATTTTCTTCGGCTGTTCAGATGTGGACTCATCTTCGACAGCGCTACGAACCCTCTGGAGATGCCCTCTACCATCGATGAGTTCGCCAGAGCACTCTCTTGAGCAGGTGATGCTACTGTTGACGCCTTCTACGCTCGAGTTCTCGCGATGCCGTGTCAAGCTGGACTCTCTTCGCATCTTCTTGGCCGTCGTTCTGTTCATCTTTGCTGGCCGTCGCGGCCGACCTGGAGTTTCAGCGTGTCTACGAGTTCCTTACTCGTCTTCGCCCTGAGTTCGAGCGAGGCGTGCCCGACTACTTGCACGCCACCTCGTGTCACTCTTCCGAGGCCCTTACCGAGATACGTGCAGAGGAGACTCGTCGAGTAGTGGTTGTCGATGCCACTCCTCCGTGCTCGCGCCCGTACACCTGCTACACCGACTACTTCACGCTTCAAGACATCGCCTCCTCTCGGCCGCCACGGTGGTGGTGGCGCCCTACATCTGGCGGTGGTCGTCCTCACTGCTCCTACTGCGACAAGATCGGCCACATTGAGTCCCAGTGCTACAAGAAACAGCGACATATTTCACTCTGTTCTTCTCCTAGCACTCGCACCGATACTTCTACATCAACGTCTGCATCGACTACTTCCGCGTTTTCTCTCCGAGCGTGAGATAGCGGACTTGACACCGCTTGCCGCTTGTGTTCTTCATCGACAAGTTACAGAGGTTCTGCGGTCGACTCTTGAGCACCGAGAAACCACCTCCTACACGATCGGTACCTCCTTGGATCCTTGATTCGGAGCATCCTTCCACATGACTTCCGATTCTTCCACTCTATCTTTTGTTACACCTCTTGATTCCCGCCGGTGTACTTACTGCGATGGTACCTCTCTTTCGTCTGCGGTCGAGGACCTCTTAGCAACTCATCTTTTCATATTCCTTCATTGCTCATGTTCCTCGCCTAACCATGCGACTTCTTCTCTGGGGATGACATCGACCTTGGTTATCGGGTCATTCTTGACTCTGACTCTTGTTGTGTTCAGGACCGCCACACGGGAGCTCTGGTTGGTTCTGGCCCTCGGCGCCTTGACTCACAGCGTCTTTGGGAGCTTGACTGGCTTCACCTTCCTTCCGCTGCCCCCGTCGCCGCCAGTCTCTCCGCTTCGGCTACTCCGTCTACCGGCTCTTTCCAGCAGTGGCATCACCGTCTTGGTCATCTGTGTGGATCTCGTCTGTCATCCTTAGTTCGTCGTGGTCTTCTGGGATCTGTCTCAGGTGACGTATCTTTAGATTGTCAGGGCTGTAAGTTGGGCAAACAGATTCAGCTTCCTTATTCTCATAGTGAGTCAGTGTCTCATCGTCCTTTTGATCTTGTTCATTCTGATGTTTTGGGTCCGGCTCCCTTCGTTTCGAAAGGGGGTCATCGATACTATATCATATTTATAGATGGTTTCTCTCGCCACACTTGGATATATTTCATGTCTTCTCGTAGTGAGGTCTTGTCTATCTATAAACAGTTTACCACCATGGTTCGCACACAGTTCTCCACTCCTATTCGTGTTTTTCGTGCTGACTCTGCTGGTGAGTACCTCTCTCATCACCTACGTAGTTTCCTTTCTGAGCAGGGCACTCTCGCTCAATTCTCTTGTCCTGGTGCTCATGCTTAGAATAGTGTTGCTGAGCGCAAGCATCGTCACCTTCTTGAATCAGCTCGTGCCCTGATGATTGTCGCCTCTATTCCACCTCACTTTTGGGCCGAGGCTGTTTCCACTGCCACCTATCTCGTCAACATCCAAACCTTCTTACGCTCTTCGAGCGCAATCGCTGAGCGTCTCTGTGGTCTCCTTCCTGACTACTATGCCCTTCGTCTGTTTGGCTGCGTTTGCTACGTTCTCCTTGCCCCTCGAGAACGCACCAAACTGACTGCTCAGTCTGCTGAGTGTGTTTTTCTGGGATACAGTGCCGAGCACAAGAGCTATCGGTGCTGGGATCCTGTTGGTCGACGGATGCGGATTTCTCGGGATGTGACTTTCGACGAGTCTCGTCCCTTCTACCCACGTTCTGTCTCTCCTTCGGCCTCCTTTGTGGAGTCTCTGTCTTTTTTGACTTTTCTAGATACACCTATCTCTGTCTTGCCCTCATCCACCCGTCCAACTGAGTCTCCACATATTTCTCCTGTGGCCTCTCCGCTATTATCGCCGCCTACTTCGTCCCCTGCGGCTCCTCAGGCTCCCACCACTACACTCGTCTACACTCGTCAACCTCGTATTGAGGATCTTCCAGATGAGCCCTCTTCTACTGTTGATTCATCATCTTCTGATGCTTCATCTTCCCCTGATGGGCCGTCTTTTCCTCGCTACGCTCTCCGCGATCGCCGATCGATTCGCCCCTCGCCTGCTTTTGCCTTTCTTTGGCGCAGACTACTCGTGAGCTCGCCTCCCACAGGGATGTTTGTTACTCATCCCGAGTGGCAAGCATGCCATGGCCGAGGAGATTGTCGCCCTCGAGCGCTCGGCACTTGGGATCTTGTTCCTTTTCCATCTCACTCTCGTCCCATCACATGTAAGTGGGTCTATAAGATTAAGACTCGCTCTGATGACTCTCTTGAGCGCTATAAGGTGCGTCTTGTTGCTCGTGGCTTCCAGCAGGAGCATGGTCGTGACTACGACGAGACTTTTGCTCCTATGGCCCACATGACCAATGTCCGCACTCTTCTTTCGGTGGCGTCTGTTCGCCACTGGTCTGTTTCTCAGCTTGATGTCAAGAATACCTTTCTTAATGGCGAGTTGCGTGAGGAGGTCTACATGCATCCGCCACCTGGGTATTCTGTTCCTGAGGGCATAGTCTGTCGCCTTCGTCGTTCTCTCTATGGCCTTAAGCAAGCCCCTCGTGCTTGGTTTGAGCGCTTCTCCTCTCGTGGTCATCGCCGGTTTTTCAAATGAGTGATCATGATCCTGCGCTCTTTGTCCACACTTCATCTCGTGGTCGGACTCTTCTTCTTCTGTATGTTGATGATATGATCATTACCGGAGATGACTCTGAGTACATTGCCTTTGTCAAGGCTCGTCTTAGTGAGCAGTTTCTTATGTCGGATCTTGGTCCTCTTCGTTACTTCCTTGGGATTGAGGTTACTTCCACTCCAGATGGCTTCTTTATGTCACAAGAGAAGTATATTCAGGATCTTCTTGATCACGCCTCCCTCACTGATCAGCGTACTGTTGAGACTCCCATGGAGCTCAATGTTCACCTCCGACCCTCTGATGGCGAACCTCTTTCTGATCCGACTCGCTATCGTCATCTTGTTGGGAGTCTTGTCTATCTTGCTGTTACTCGTCCGGATATCACTTATCCAGTTCACATTCTGAGTCAGTTCGTGTCTGCTCCCACTCAGGCCCACTACAACCACCTTCTTCGAGTTCTGCGATACCTTCGTGGGACTATCTCTCGCCGTCTCTTCTTTCCACGCTCCAGCTCTTTACAGCTTCAGGCTTATTCGGATGCTACTTGGGCGGCGATCCTCGATCGCGGTCTATCTCTGCTTACTGTATTTTTCTTGGTGGTTCGCTTATTGCCTGGAAGACGAAGAAACAGACTGCAGTGTCCCGTTCGAGTGCAGAGGCTGAGTTGCGAGCTATGGCTCTCTTGACAGCAGAGATTACTTGGCTACGGTGGTTACTTGAGGATTTTGGTGTTTCTGTTACTACACCGACTCCTCTCTTGTCAGACATTACAGGTGCTATCAGTATTGCCCGTGACCTTGTGAAGCATGAGCTCACCAAACATATTGGTGTTGATGCTTTCTTCATGAGGTCTTGTGTGCATGATCAGGTGATTGCTTTTCAGTATGTGCCTTCAGAGCTTCAGATAGCGGATTTCTTCACGAAGGCCCAGACTCGAGTACAGCACGGCTTCTACCTTTCCAAACTCAGTGTTGTTGATCCACCATGAGTTTGAGGGGGAGTGTTAGAGATATATATGTGTTAGAGTAGGACTCTAGATTTGATTTGGTTTCCTTATCTGTAACATGACCTGTGTATATATACTGGCCCATTGCCCCTTGATAATACATGCGCTATTCATAACAGTTTGCATGGGTAAAGCATATATTTAGTTAATGCGCAAACATTTTCTGGTGCATAGTGCGTCTATATTGCCCATATAGTTGTCAATTTTTTTTGCATCTCGTGAGTCCTGAGCAAGTGAGCAGTGACAGACTGACAGTGGTTTGTTTTCTGGATAGCAGTAAAATATAGGGATCTAAAAACTGGCGCATACAAGTACAACAGTACATCTTATTAAAAAGAACTTATTGGTCGCAAACAGTTGCTATTCAGAACGACAAGCTAAATGGTGAATAGGAAACGCCGCATTTGGATGACGGCCGGCGCTGGTGCGCATCACGGGTTTGCATTTTGCAAGACGGATCACGAGACAACGAGGTGCTGTCTAACAGATCGTCTCTTATTTATGGATACGGATCCCATGCGAACGGCTTGGTTGCAAGTGGTGTCAGGTGTCAGCTTCGCTCCGCCTCACAGCTTCGACAATGCAATGTCCATCACCTCGATGAAGAAGTCTGCAACGCGAAGTTGTTCATCAAATCGATACGCGAGAAATGTGTCAGCAGAGGAGATCTTACCTGAGTCCTCTTTAGAGAAGCACAACGGAGGTGTTATCCTGAACACGTTCCCGTAGAAACCACCCTTTCCCACCAGCACGCCCATATCTGTTAAAAGAAGAAAAACACTCATATTTGACTTCTTCTGTATCTAGTTGTGAATAAAGCTGGAAGATGCATTGAGGCTCAAGGAAGCGCACCTTTCAGGTGGTTCATGACGTGCGCAATCTCAGCTTTGGCAGGAGTTTTCGTTTGGCGATCGGTTACCAGCTCAACTCCAAGAAGAAAGCCTCTACCCCTAACATCACCGATAACTGGAAAGCCACATAGGCCAAATGTAAGTAACAAAGCTATCTTGAAGGTGCGTGGTTTCAATGTGATTTTATTTAGCTACTAGTACTTACTTTCATGCTTATCTTTCAGCATGTTAAGCCGTTCCTTCAGATAGGAGCCAACAACAAATGCATTCTCCTGGAGCTTCTCCTTCTCCAGTACCTTGAGAACAGCGTGTCCGCCAGCTGTGCTGACAGGGTTACCACCGAAGGTGTTGAAATAACTTCTGCGGGTTAACACCTGAGCAATCTCAGGCGTTGTAACAACTGCTCCTATCGGTATGCCATTTCCTATACCCTGAAGATGAATGACAGAAACATGTGAGCCGTTGGATGAGGTACACATATTGAAGTGCTGACCATAATGAGGCAGCATGAAATGCATGAAGTCTGTACATGATGAAGGGGTTATCAAGCTTCACCTTTGCCATTGTAACTATATCTGGGATGACACCATGCCCTTCAAATCCCCAGAAGTGGCTTCCGGTTCGTGCAACTCCCGCCTGAACTTCGTCAGCGATGCAGAGGCCACCAGCTTTCCTCACCATATTGTACACTGCAGGCAAGTATCCTGGTGCCAGTTCCACTATTCCACCGACTCCCTGCAGAAAAGAACGTCTCATTTTCGGAAAAGAAAATCGCTTTTTATTGAAATGACTTATAGAGAATGAACATGGTCGTGGTATGATGATGCATTGATATTGACATACCTGTATGGCTTCTGAAATGAAACCACCGACTCTACCCGTAGTCCCAAAATCAATGATTTCCTGAACATCGTTGGCATACTTTTCTCCATCTGAACCGAAAGCGCCCCTATACGGGTCTGGATTAAGCGCATGGTGCACTCCACTCTGGATACATTAGAAATGAGCCGATCGTTACTGTGTTATGTCACAAAAACAAAAGACTACTAAGATGTGGATGTTAACATACAATTGTAAAAGAACAAGAAACCAAGTGATCAGAGAGCTTTGGTAACTGGCATGTAATGATCATCGTTAATAGTTAACATGTTTACCTAATGAAGTAAAACCAAAAACAAAACAGACATTTACCTGAACAACGTTAAATTTCCAGTTGCATTGAGCGGTAGCACCCATTGTTCCAGCTGCATTCCCGTGGTATCCATTCCTAAGAGAAATAATGTCGTGGTAACCAGTGTAAAGTCGCGCAATCATCAACGCAAGCTCGTTAGCCTCTGTGCCAGAATTTGTGAAGAAAACAACCTGCAAAGAACAACAACTTCACATGAGTACATGAGGTTCGATCTCCCAAAAGAATCCCTGCATTTCCTTTCCAAAATACCTTCAAGTAGAGAAGAAATGTGTAAGTTTTTTCATAGGCTGAGAATACCTTCAGATCGCCGGGCATTTTGGATGCCAATGCCTCAGCAAAATCTGCGATGGCATGATTCAGATAAAGAACCGTGGAATGTTGTATCCTCTTTGCCTGGTTTACTATGGCTTCAATCACATCAGGATGGCAGTGACCACAACAAACGGTTGCAATGCCACCGAAAGCATCCAGATAGCGGTGGCCATCCTCGTCGAACAGGTACTGCATCTTTCCATCGACTATGTTCAACTGCAATCAATGTTGTATGCTAAAATGATCAATTTCCAGGATTGGAAATTTCAATGATCAATTTTTCTAGAATAATATTAACTGTTCTTACTTAATCAGTTAATCACCATACTATGCCCGATTGGATTATCAAATTGAATATTGATACAGTCTCAAGTCTCAAAATAACAACAGCATGACAGATAATGATTCATTTTGTTATCCCCCCTTTTCAGATTTTTTTTTCACTAGCCCTCTTTTCAAGAATTCAAGGGGATATCAAAGGGCTAGCTGGTAGAGTTTTTTTTCCTCCTCCTTTTCGCTTTCAGTTTATCAAATCATGTAGATGTAATACACCCGTTTCATTGAGTATGGAGCATGGGCTCCAATGTGAGCGGAGTCAGCAAGTTAGGTACAGAGTTTGGTACTATCCGCAGGAACCCAATCTTCACCTTTCTTTATGTACTTTGGCAATGCATGTTGCAGTTTTAAAATGTTAAGTTGTCAGTAAACAGTAATCATGAATTTTTAGAAAGATAAATATATTAGTGGCGCAGCCGCAGATGTATGAGACCCAACAGACTAACACAAGACGTAGTTGTGCAAGTTGGTCTGTAAAGACAGTATAAAGCCTGATTTCTTCTTAGCTACACATATTTGCAGGCAAAACAGGGCAGCCAGATTTTCACAAACGAGCACAAAACCTCTACGTCTTCTGCCTTTGCAAGAACCCAAGAAAGCCCTTCTGCAAAGGTCACCTATCATCTGCACTTGCCAGACTAGAAAAATGCTACAGACAAATAATAATGGTCCTAGAGATAGACAATTAAATAACCACTACAATCTCTGTACTTTCACGACGTCGCGTTCATAACCTGTGAGCCGTCCGTCCCTCGGCCGTCTCCTCCATGCTTGCAAGGAGGACGCATCCCTATAGGTCATGTGGTCTCTACCTGGAAGTCTATCTTCTCCTTACCCCCGCATGTAACATCCTCAGGTTGACGAGCCTTAAAATATTATAATTCAGGTGGGGAAGCTCCCCCCTCCGGTGAACTTTTAAAAAAATCAGTCCCAATACAGCATTTACACTAGTACAGTACAGAGAAGTAGATCCCAAATCGAGTGGCGCTGCATGCAGTCCAGAAATTTGTGGCTACCTTTGGAGATTCTGAATCTGAATGGCATTTTGAAACAGACCTTAGCTCTATGATTCCCAGATCTCACCTTACAACGGATAGGGTCAGAGCACATGGTAAGATGGCATTCCTACCAATCCTATCCAGAACCGACAAGAAACAACACTACTTTGCAAAAGGACTACCTTTTTCTCATGAACGAAAAAAAAACTAAAAGCAATTAGCAAGAGACCATCCAAAAGAATAGCAGCAAAATTTACAAAAACAAGAGCAATTTTAAAGATTTGTATTCCTGATCAATGCAAAACCGCACGTTCGTTGCAATATTTGGACTCAAACGCTGCAGTTACGAAAAGTGTTACAGTTCATCTTACTTCTTAACTGATACTTCGATCGACGCTTCTAGGAAAGGAAATTCGAGTGCCGCATTTGTAGATTTTTCCCCAGAAAAAAAAAGGAAATGAAAATCACAGTTTTTTCCCCTACCGTTTCCATCTATTTTGCTGTCTCCCAAGAAGTGGGGTGGTGGTAACTGGTAAGGGCGGAGGTGGCGTACGTACAGGGCGGTCGTATAAGTGGAAGAGGGAGGGGCTGAGGAACTCGGTCCGCTTCCGGAAGATCTCCGCCGCCCGCGGCCCGTCGTACGGCGGAGGCATGTACTCGAACGGCGGCATCTTCGGCGCACCGCCGCCATTCTCCGGCGCGGCGGCGGAGAGGCCGGAGTGGGTCCGGCCGCGGGCGAGCGCGGCCTGGAGGAGCCTCCGGGAGGACGCGAGGCGCTGCATGTCGTCTCTGTTTCTCTCTATGCGGGTGGGACCTCGTCCCGAAGCGGTGCGTGTGTGTGAGAGCTGATTAATATTGCCGGAGGCCGCGGCAACGCCTATAAATAGACGGGCTGGAGCCTGGAGGTGGGGAGGAAGGCGATGACGAGCTTGCCCCTCCCTCCTTTGGGAGCGAGTTTCGTTTGTTTGGTGGTGCGAGGTTGCGCTGTACTCTGTTCTTGCTTATAAAAGGGTATAATTGTTACGAAAATAAATATCTAACTAAATCTCGTGTCTATCCTTACCCAAAGCAATTTGAAGTCAGAGCATTTTGGAGTTGAATGTTGGTGCGTGAGCGTGCATGTGATCCCTCAATTCAAGAAATCTCATGACTCTCCTCTGTGTCAAGAAGTGTTCATTCCAATGGATAGGTATGGCAACATGGGTTAGCCTGCTCCATTGCAGAATGGCCTTAATCCTTTTGCTTTGTTTCCTGGCCCCAAGGCAATGCTTCGATAAACAAGATAGCTAGCATGTATAACCTAGAGTCACATGATGTGCATTCTATTTTGTTACCGAAGAAGAAAAAAAGATTAATCACGAAGAACAACAACGTCAGCCCATGAATCAATCCTAGGCTCTCGTTGGTAGGTACATTTCACCATCCATCACTGCCAATTACCAGCAGACAGCGGCGTCCCAACCCCACTCAATGGAATAACAAAACGGGCGTGTCACGGAAGTAGTAGTTTACAGACCATAGCACATGAATGAACGGTGCTGCTTAAACTGGAAAACTGACTTGCTGCAGTGCCACGAGACAATTTCCTCACGAAGTCCTGGTCCATGAATGAACAAATTCACTGCTGCTTGAATGGGCAGCTTGTTAAAATCTAAGCGAAGTGAGATGTATCGTGTAACGACTAACGACGTACTTTAGCTTGATCTCTTCTTCTTTCATATTTGATCGGTATTCAGAAGCAAATTCTGCAAAAGTCTACCAAACTAATCGATGAAGTTTTCAATTCAGTGTCATCATCATTAGATAGCACTGGCCTTTCTTTTGCGTTTCAGTGTGGTTTAGTTTGATCAGCTGAGGGTCCATTCTAGAAACATCCATTGTCTGCTTCTCCTATTGCATTATCGTGAAGAACGATTGAGGTCCCCGTTGACACCTTGCGTGTGGGGGCAAAACCTGACTAAGACGTACGGGATGGCCAAATGTCTCGCCACTACGTTCCGCCATGTGTTCATGGTTGTTGGCGCTAGCTTCTGAAGAAGATGTACACACTTCGATAACCATCTGATACAATACTTAATTATTGCCCAATTTGAACCCTGCCTTAACAACAGAAACAACTGTTGCTGATTGGTTAACGCGTTGATTTTACCGTGAATTTCTAGGGCGTCCAGATGTGTTGATGTGATCGTCAACAAACTGAACTTCTCTTCAGCTCTCTTCTACATTTCTTCCCCTTTATTTTCCGCTCCAGTCCTTATCCACACTGTGATAATCTCCTCTGCAGATGACAACATACAAAGCAGAAGCTAGTAGTGCCAAAAGCTTAAACCGACGTGGAAAGTCTCCCTCACGTGTATATTCTCCCAAACTTAAAGCGTTTAATATAAGTGAACTATAATTTTTTAAATTACGCTAGCTGAGTCTTGAATTTAAAACCTTTTGAATCTGATATCATATTGAGTTGTATGCACCAACCAATTCATCAAAAAATTTAAACTAATCAGGAAAGACGAACAGTTCATGTGTACTTCAACACAATGCACTCCACAACGAGGAGCTCGATCATCTCGAACTGGGATAATATAGGTCATAGCAAGCTCTGCTTTTGCGAGATTTTGATGAGGTCTCTGCTTTTGCACTCGCGTGCTCCATCTCTTGTTCAGTTACCATATAGTATTCAGCAACGGTTGGCTCAGCTTTTGGCCAAGTGGTGCCGAGTCACTCTCCTCATCTAATCGAGCTGATGTGCTTGCTTGTCCCGGTAGTCTGTGACAACTAAGTTGGGCGTGAAACGTAAGTGATGATGCGTAGGGTAGGGGTGGAGTTGGCCATTGGCTAAGCCTCCGAATTATTTATTCAGGACCTGCAAATCAGGAACGTATTCCGTGCCTGACATCCATCTTGGGCGATGAGTGGTGGTGTGTATCTGGTACTCGATACAAATACTGCAATTCATTGTCAATAGCAAAGGGAACTTCTCAGGGCCTCAGTGATCAGCATTCATTCCCATGGTACTAAATGCAAGTGAAATTCCATGTAATTGTATGACCAAAAGTACATAAATCACTGAATAAAAGCTGATACTAATTCTGTTTTTTTGCTCAGAGGGAAAGAGACAAGGGATGATTAATCCTAATTTGGACGTACGTGTACAGACTGCCAGCCCATCTGGCTCTGATGCGCAAGAGTAGAGTAGGTCGGATGGGTAAAAGGGCTAGATTAGCTGATGTCATGCATGACTCGTGCAAGGAATCTCTCGATCGACACTGCTGACTCATCTGTTTGTACTGCGAAATTGATAGTGTACCTACGTCCCGAGCGAACGGTTACACCCGAACGCTCCTGCTCGTCGTTCATGTGTAGTCATTTTATACAACTAGGGACGGGAGGCACGCTACGCTGTGCCCGTGGAAGCCAGTGTAGAACAAGGAAGGTGTATGATATGAGGGTGTCATTTGGATCATGAGGGACAGGTGTTTACAATCACCATTTAAAGGATTTCATCTTTGTGAACAACATGTTAAGTCTTTTTTTTTGTATGGTGCAGCAGATATTTAGATGAATGAATAAAAGTGCACTCCATTAGGCAACCTTGTATACACCAAAACAGTAGCAACCACATAAACTATGTATTTCCCATTAGGCAATATCACATAAACTAAAAAGGTATGCAGTGAAATTATGTGCTCCTACATGATACACATAAAGGCTAATAAAAAGAGGCTATGGTCACATGTTTTTATAACATGGACATATCAAAATAAGCAGCTGATATAGCGCATGAAACGTAGCAAAACGGCCTGGTACATAGATGGTGAGTTCATGGTAATGTCAGACCAATGAAAGTTGGCACTATTCATTCAAAAACATCATAATTTCGAACTATCATTCCAACGAACAATGAAATACTGATTTTTACACATCCATACTTCACTATTTTTATACATGACACCATCCTAGTATCTTGGACTATATGTATAATTCATATGTAAGTGCTATACACGGGAGTCCAGGGTAGTCAACATCCATATTACAACATGCAGAGAATTTGGACAACATTCACAGGAAGCTCAACAAAAGGAACAAAGCATACATGTGGAATCTGTACATACAACATCGTCTAGAATCTCCTCTGTGGGGAATCTGTATATATAGCATCAAAGAGGCAAATGATATACACATTTGAAGTATAAGAGAGGACCTGACAATGACATAGATAACACACCTTGATTTGATCAATGCTAGGTCAGATGTGGATACTGCCAAGTGTCAACACACAAAAACAGTTACTGTGGAGCTTTTTTTTTGTTAAAAACAAGGAAACAGTATCTTAAATCCCAAATCTAAACTACGAAGGCAAAAACATGATCTATGTCAGCCTTTATATAAGATGTGTACCAAAATTCCATGCTTGCTTATATAATTGATTGCCTTATGTTACAATGTGTGATACAGAAAACTTTACGCTGGTTCTTTGACGTTGGATCCTGATTGTGCAAACCAAATACACTAACAATGTGAATGGATAAACTAACCACAAAATTACAGAATACCTTTTTATGTAAGATATTGAAACATGTGCTGTAATAATTTGTAAATAATCCTTTGAAGTCACATGAAGATGCAAACACCGATCTAAGAACATCCAGGAACACATATGATGAAAACAGTTCATGATACATCTAACCTCTATGATGAACTATCATTGATGAACACTGATCCAAGAACACTAAGGTACCCAATCCATTTAACCATGAACTTATTTTTAACATAAATATGTAATAAAATCAATAGAGTAACATTAGCATGATAGAAAAGAACCCAATAGCTTCCACTCAGTCTACATGAAAATTTCATTGAAGACATAGAAGAAATATGGCAAAGAAAAGTTCTTTATAGGTAGGTCAATAGGTCGTTTATACGGTGGTACAGATAATACATAGAGTTTGCAGGGTATGATGGAGTTGAAAACGCTAGTAAATATTTACAGTAAAAAGAGCGAGCCTATTCTGCACTTCATTCTGAGTATCATATATGTATAGCTGAGCATACTCAGGGCGGTTTCCGTCAGCTGGTAATAATGAGCCAATACGGTGATGAACAACACCGTTGATTCTGAAAACATATGGCCCGGTACCAGTATTGATGCTTCTGTCGATGTGAACTCCTAGAGAAGTAAATGCAAAAAGAGAATTGTATTCCCTGATCAATCGCATGAACTGATTAGATACTGGGCCGCCATTAAAACGGACAAGATTCTGTAGCAGCCATGGCCATGGCTTGGACGGTGGTAGGGAAATTTTACCACCTCGGCAACATAAATTATAAGAAATGCGCCTTTGAGTGGATGCACTTTGATTACAAACCCTTTCCTGGTACCAGAAAATGGCCGAATAATGTGTGCGTACATAGTCGGGACTACCATAGTAAGAACGGTTTGAATACGTGGCTACAAACAAATGTATCCGAGAAAATAATGATAATAGAAACAATTGTAAGGCGTACAGAGTGGATGGAAGTTGGAAGTCGTAATAAGTAACAAAGTAAGCAGGTTTAACTAACCTTTAAGCGTCTGGACATAAACCCACTGTTGTCATCCACTGCGGTTGCTGCCACTGTGCGAAGGTTAACAACAATAGTTCAAGAACACAACACAAAATCAATGGCTAGCCAATGATCTACTGCTGATTGATCCACCGCTGATGCTCTGCTGTCCAATGCACAGGGGGGCACAACCAGAGACAAGGGAAGAGGGGAGGCTCGGCCACAGAACCAGGGGAGAAGGGGGGATGGCAGCGGCTGCTGCAGGCGGCGGGTGAAGGCCGGAGGGGCGGCGGGGGCCGGCAAAATGGAACGCCGTGAAGGGGAGCAGGCCAAGGGAGGTGGTGTTGGGGCCGGAGCGGCACTGCTGAGACGGCGGCGGCGAGCAGAGCGCACGGCACAGAGGCCACCGGCGGCGACGGCGGCCGGAGGGAGGAGAGGGGAGGGGGAGGAGAGCATGGGCACCGGGACGGTGCGGGGATGCTTACCGTGAGGTTGGTGGAGGCGGGGGAGCGGCGGAGACGGCCGGTGTCGGGAGTGGTGGCGGCGCGGTTGAGGCGCACGGGGGCGGCGATCAACGGCGGCGGGGAAGCCGATTCGACGGGCGGGGGAGTAAGGGGCCATCGGCGCAGAGCTCCTGGCAGCGCCGAACCAGCTGGAGGAGTGCCGGAGAGGGGGAGGATGGCCGGAGGGAGGGGAGGGGAGGGGGAGGAGAGCATGTGCACCGGGACAGTGCGGGGATGCTTACCGTGAGGTCGGTAGAAGCGGCGGAGCGGCGGAGACGGCCGGCGTCGGGAGTGGAGGCGGCGCCGGAGAGGCGCACGGGGGCGGCGATCCACGGCGGCGGGGAAGCCTCGACGGGTGGGGGAGCAAGGGGCCGTCGGCGCGGAGCTCCTGGCAATGCCGAACCGGCCGGAGGAGTGCCGGAGAGGGGGAGGATGGCGGCGGCATCAGGGCAGTTGGGGCGGCGCCTTGCGAAGGAGAGGGTGTGGGAGGGGGTGGCACGGGCGAAGGAAGGAGGCGGCCGATGGGGGCGGCGAGCCGAGCGAGGGGAGTGCCCGATTACATCGACGGGGATGCGCGGGCGTTGGCGCGATCCCAGCCCTGCGGAGGCAATCGGACGGCCGATAGTTTTTGGGGCGACGTGGCCTGGCGGGAGGGGGCCAATCCCACGAGCTTTAATAATAGGTAAGATGCATCTCAATACAAGGACTCCGCCCATTCAACACAACGGGGAGGAGACGAGGAAAGTGTCTATGTAAGATTAAGTATAACCGACTAAAAGATAAGATTAAGTATAACCGACTAAAAGAGGTGAATAGAAGGATTTTAATATTCTTTTTCTAATTAACAATTTATCACAATTAAGAACTAGTCTAAATTAAATACAATTCTAGCTAAGCAATTTTACACAAATAAAATACTAGAATTGTAAATGCGGAAGAGTAAAGACAAGAATTGAACCACAATAGAGACAATGGAGTTTTTCCCGTAGTATCAAAGACTTGCTGGTCTTCACTAGTCCACGTTGAGGAAGCTTGAACGAATCAAGCCGGCTCCACGAATTGAGCCTCAACGTCGATCACTATAATTGCTCTTCCTCCTCTCCGAATTTGGTGAGCACCACACCAATCACAATCCTCGACGAGTCACCTCACAAGCTTCTTGAGGTGATCACCGTTCGCACTTCTCTAAGCCGTCTAGGTGTCGGCAAGCACCAAGAGTAACAAATCACAGCTCTTGCTTGAAGACTCTCAAGTACCAAGGATCAATTAATGATTAAATACACTTGTCTAACTCTCAACTACCTCAAAGAATGAATTGAATATAAAGAGAGTAGTAGAGAGAGTATCAAAGCCTTGTGAATATTCCATATGGCCAAAGGTTCTTGCCTTAGCGCAGTTGTGGGTGTATTTATAGCCCCCAACAACAAAACTAGCTATTACGACCGCATTCCTCAAAAAATCAGGATTTGCGGTAGTACCGCTGTTGAAACTCGGTACTACCGATCTTCGGCTCAATGGTTGGAACAGTAGCATTTAATGCTCTAAATTGGCCGTTACACATAAAGTCGCGGCACTACCGCCAACTAGAAATTGATACTACCGCATCGCGTCATACCGCTCGGCTAGAACGGAGCTACCGTTTTCTAGACCTCAAGAATTCTCAAAAACACCTTCTTTGAAAAACTCGTACCGCCAAGTAAACTTCGGTACTAGCGATCCGGTAATACCGCTCAGGGATTTGCGGTTATGTCGATCCAAGGGAGATCAAAACCCCCAAAAACATATTCTCTGTGATATACGTACCGCCATGTATATTTCGGTACTACCGACCTGCGGTAGTACCGCAATTAAATTACGGTCGTTCCGATTTCTAGAGAGTAGCAAACCACTCAAAAACATGTTCTCTGGTATATTCGTAGATATAACACCCTAGTTCTACACTGAGCCTAGGATGCTACTAAACTAACTTAACAATTCAATTTTCTCCTAATCCCTATCAAATAACAACAAACTTTTCAACATCTAGTAGGCTAGCATTAACCAAAACTATATTAAATAACAAGATTGTCGACGATCAAATCATCGATCTTATGAAAATATATAAAAATAGAGAAAGATAATGCGTATCTCCTGGAAGAGAATATGGTCGCTCTTTACTACTATGAACTGGTTGTTTACAAGGAATGCCTACTATCAAGCAAAGGACTAATCCTAATTACACTGAGTATGATGTTGACTATGCTCTTGTCTCTTTGCCTCCTAGAGTCTTATCGTCTGTCCCGCTCTTGATCCTTCCATACTCCATCTTTAAATAGCTTCCGAAGAGGTGGAAGTTGTTTCTGGAGAAGACGCCTGTGCGAAGTGTTGCGTCTGGTCGGAGGGAGGTGGCAATTGATTAAAGTATCAACTGTTGTGCGGTTAAATGTCGGTGAGACATTCAACCATTAGTTAGTGTCTTAGGATTATGTAACATCGCGTGGTATGGAGTATACAACACGTGTTCCATTCATCACACGGTAAAGGATATACCTGGATTTGGATCCAGATATCAGTTCATAGCTTTACGAGCAGTTAACTGGTCAGGGACTAGGTACGAGATCTTGTCCGACCAGGGTGTTTATTATGTAACCTTTGGAATCCTTACGACCAGTGAGGTCATTAGCCTTATGGGTTACAACCACGAAGACGTATGGTCTTTTCTTATGTATTAAAGTAATACATAGAAGTTTTTAATCCTTATCAAAGATTATAGACATAAGTCTTATTCTAGTTATCAAATTAATTGAACCACATGAATATATTAGGATTCTTCAAGGTTCTACTTGGAAGGATAGACTAAGCAGCCACTTGAAATATTCTAACATGTAAGAGTAAATAAATCAAGTTCAAAAATGTTAAAGCAAAAATAGTAACATCCACAAGACATACTTGACTATTCCAATTACAAATAACACGATCATCACGAAAGATGGGCACAGACCGAAGGCAAAGCTAATATCAAGAACATGAGGTTTTAGGTAAATAAGCTAATTTATTTGCCGTGGTTGGTCATGTGTGAAGTGCATCAAAACTATCCCTTCCCATGCATGTCACTGTCTCGAGAGGTTCCTAATATGAACATCAACAACAAACGTGAGTCCATGACTCAGCAAAGCACAATAGTGGTAACATACAAAATATCACAGTTAGCAAAAGACGCTATCAAATCCTCATATGAACATCAACAAGGGGCCATAAATAATTCTCTTATACTTGTATTCAATGCAAATGTCAAGAATACTCTTTCTTTCTTTTTGCAATTACTGTAATACAGAGTAATACATCCATCGATCCATACTCAAACCTGTGCCTTCAGGCACAAGGACCTCGAGCCCACCCTCCACGAGTATGGAGACCCATGCCCGTTCAATACATGACGGGGATCTTGTGCCCGTCCAATGCATGACGGAGGCCTCAAAAGAAACAGTTCTTGGCTACCACGTAGTCCAAGATCAAGGAATGAATACCATAATGCAAATGAACTCCATATTCTCAATCCAACATGAGAGAATAATATTTAGCGATAATATCATATATAAAATTTCATAAGTAAACCATGGCAATTATCATGAATATAGCATCACATTTCACTCTACACTGCTTGTACTTGCCTCAATCGAGAGACGGATGACGACGATAGGAGGACTCTATCCCCGATTCTCACCACCACCCGGCATTCGAAAAGTATACTAAGAACACCTTTCAAATGTGCACAGTATAGCAATAAAGCAAATTGGAATCATTCGCTCCTATTCGCAACCCGAAATTTTACCGATACATTCCCAAATTCCAGTCTGTCCAAAACAGACAGCCACCAAAGGAAAAACCATAACTTTTGATTCAAACTCCAAAAATCATGAATCTAAGTTCTCTAGAACCTACACACACAAACCTATAACTTCTCAGGCGACCGAAAGTTCAAATTATTTCATCTAAGCTTTTGCTTTTTTATGTACGAAGACAGTCCTGATATCTTCGGTAGTATTAACTTAGGAATTTTGTAACTTTTAATTGGTACATCTAAACCCATTGATCTAAGTCAATCTGGAAACTACAGAGAACCAGCTTCCTCAATAAACTTATCACAATTTTCCCAATGTGTAACAAAGGTTACTAGCAGAGTAATATTTCCCTACTGTCCCCAATAGAAGGATAGAACTACAACAACAACTTCAAAATTTTATAACTTTCGTTCTAATTGTCCAAAAAATATGAACTTGGACTCTTTGGAATCATTGGAAGTTATCTACATAATTCATGAATATCAACCGACCAGATTGTCCATCTCCAAACCCTAATTCACAGAACTTTGCTCGCTGCCCAAATCCAGAGACTAATCAGGCACTCAGACTTGCAAAAATCATAACTAAATCATTATCCAACCAAAAATTGTGAATTAATACTTCCCATAAATCCATCGCAATTACCCACATAACTCTAGGAGACCCTAAACACTAAATTTGCTTGGAACTATCCCAAACTTATGAATTAACAGAGCTACAGAAATACCGATCTACAACAGCAGGGTATCAGTTTGTCTATCAATGACAGATCGCATATGAAAAATCAACAAAACCTAATGGAGAACATGAATGTACCCACGAATCCTCCGCTGGACCTCGCTGAAACTCTCGCGAAGACTTCTCTTCTTCTACCTCCTCTTCCTTCTTCAACCTAATGGCTTGCCACACAGCAGGAATGGTGGCGGCTCCAGGAGACAGCAATGGGGGAGGTGGGGCAGCATGAGGTTTGGTTCTGGGAGAGGGGTGGTGGCGCAAGGGGGAGAGGGGGAGGAGGGTGGCGGCCAAGGGGGAGAGGGGGCAGAGGGTGGTCAAGGGGAGAGGGGGCAACCCGACCTAAGTGGTGGCCCCTAGCGGATCAAGAGGGAAGAGTTTGATCACCCTCTGCCCCCTCTTCCCTCTTGATCCGCTAGGGGGCCAGCCCACTTAGGCTGGGTTGCCTTGGGCCAAAAGTCCAAGGTCTAATACCCCACAAAATTATAAAATTTTAATTTAATTCCATCTCTAAACATTAATGCTTTCACTACTGAATAATCGGGATATTACAGTACCACCATGTATTTTTCGGTACTACCGACCTGCGGTAGTGCCGCAATTGAAATACGGTCGTTCCAATTACCAGAGAGTGGCAAACAACTCAAAAACTCGCTCTCTGGAAAATACATACCGCCATACAAATATCGGTACTACTGACTTGCGGTAGTAGCACTTATCAACAGCGGTTATACCGATTTTTAAAGTATTTTTCCGAAGCTCAAATCAAGACAATGCATGAATCCTAATTGATCATAATGACGCAAAATAGTTCCTCAAGCTACTAGCTATGATCCCTCTTTATAGTACGACATTTATCCTATAAATCCGATCTTTTCTCCAAACACCGAGATCGGTAAAAAAAACTACAAAAGGGTCCTCAAGTTATATAATACCTTTTGTCTTGATTCATGCTGATCTTTCACCATATTCGTCTTGCCAATGACCTTATCATTCAAATCAACATCAAACTTTAACCTATAACACAACTTGGCACATATGTTAGTCCTTTAACAAAATGTTGCCATTAATTACCAAAACCCACTACGAGGGTCTAGATACTTTCAATCTCCCCATTTTTTTGAAATTGATGACAACCCAAACAATATAAGTATATGAAAGATTTTGACATAATATTTGCAACAATTTTTGATTTGACATCAATGGAGACAATAAAATTGTTGCACTCAATGTTAATCAACAAATAAAGAAAGTTCCCTTAAATATGTGCATCAAGGTTCATGAAGTGAATTTCATGCACATTTGGATTATTGGAAATTTTGGCCGAGTTTCCTTTATTTATTTATTATGAGGAATAATATTTATATGATCATTCAAGCAAGAATCAAGGATAATCAATAAAAGATGCTTGAAATATCATTAAGCAAAAACACTCAATGCAACATAACAAGTCTTAAAGACATTAAACACCTTGTTCGAAAAAATAGTAAAAAAGGTTAATAAGATACCCAAAAACCCTTAAAGGCTAATCCTTAAAAGCTTCCCTAAAACTTTCAACCTAGTCTTCATTTCTTCCTTCTTTTTCTTCCTTCTTTTCTTCTTTCTTCTTCTTCTTTCTTCTCCCCCCTTTGGCATCAAGAACCAAAAAGGGATTAGTCTTGAGGAGGAGTGTTGAGGCGACGAAGTCTATAGTAAGCTGGAGTAGACAAGGATTGCTGAAGGGACTGGACCTGATCAGTCAAAGTGGCAATCCTACTGTTGGTCTCTGTTTGGGCTTCCTCCAACCTTTGTTGATTTTATTCCAATCGTTGCTGTGACTCTCAAATTTCCATTAAACTGAAAGAAGTGAAGCTTGATCTTCTGGAGGTGCTGCTGGAGCATGAGGAGGTATAGATGCGGGCATTAGAGCTCCTTCCCTAGGCTTGTAAGCCTTGTGTACTCCGGGCCTTGCTTCTTTAAACTAAGTCACTCTCAAGAAGAGTGCCATAATATATGGCGCAAAATATATTCTTTTGACTCTGTCATTCTTAGAGATATTGATATCTTTTATGATCACATCAACTACATCAAACTTTATATCATTCATGATATTATTAATGATGTTCCAGGCATACCCTTGAATGGCATCAAACTTTTCACTCTTGGGGAAAAAGGTGTAGTTGATTATCCTGTTGACCAAGCTGGGCAAAGGGAGAAGGCCTCTAATCCTACCAGGCACAAAGTTGACATCTTCATCATGAACTACCTATAAGCTGGAATCCTTAGGGCTTCTCTGTCATATAATTTTTCTTGGGTCCCCATATAAGTTCTCACAACTCTTTCAAAATCAGCCTTGAAGGCTTGATATCTTTGGGTTCCTGTCATCCATATCAAATGATCAAGAGATTCTGACACATGCACTATAGCATAGAATTGTCATATGATTTCCTCATTATAATCACACTTCAAGGCCACAAGGTCATGTAGACCGACATTCTGAAATATCATATAGGCTCTATCATACTTATCGAGTGAGTTCAAATGAGCCCAATCCACATACGTGTGATCAATGAATTGCCAGTTTGGACTATAGAGATTCATAAATACTTGTTGAAATCTTGTGTGGAATCTCACATCTATTGTATTGCCAGGTTGCTCAAACTGATTGACTTGTCGAAGGAGAGCGTATTTCTCACTTGGAATCAGCATGAGGTCAACTTGAGGCTCTTCGGCCTCGCCCATCTCCTCATTGCTTGTAGTTTCTTCTCGAGAGGATTCTGTCTCTGAGTTGCTAGCTTCTCTTGGAGGTCTTCTAGCTGCTGCCTTCCTTGTAGGTTTCTTTTGGCGAGAAGGACTGGGAGGATCATATCGCTCTTGGGAATCTCCATCAAGAGTGCCCCCTTTGTGAAGAGATGTTGTATTCATTCTCGGCATGATTGCTAAGATGAGAAGAGATGATCAGAATAGGTTTTATGCAAAAGAGAATGATTAAATCAATTTTTCTCTTCTGGAGCGGTAGTACCGGCAACCATGGGGCGGTAGTACCGCAGTTACAGAAAACAAATTATGGTTCTCCTTCGACTTTGATTTTAACTAGTGTTTGACCGGAGAGAATCCATCTAATCGACATAATAGGTCATCAAACACTAATTACTACCATTTTTCTCAAGAGAAATTGATTTAATCATGCACATTTTGGTACAAACCCAATAAAAGAGATAGATCCAAAAGTAGATGAGAATCGAATGAATCAGGGGAAAAACCTCAGGGATTGGAAGAGATATGATCACAGAAGATCCTTCCAACAAACGGTTTCGAGAAAACTTCACAGAATCAATAGATCTCTAGTGGAGTTCTTGGAGGTTCGAACTCGGGAGAGAGAGAGAGAGAGAGAGTTGGTGGAATGACTAGTTGAGAGGATAAGGTAGGTTAAAAACTCGTGTAAAGGTAGTTAATCCGATTCACCAACCAACACGATAGTACCGCATATTCATGCCAGTAGTACCAAAATTTTGGTAGCACCACATTTACAGACGGTAGGTTTTCGACCACGTTGGTTTTCGACCACATTTTCGACCATGCTGGTTTCGACCATGTCTTCGAGTATGTTTTTCAACCACGTCTTCGAGTACACTTTCGAGTACATTTTCGAATCGTTTTCAAGTCCCTTTCGAGTACGCTTTTCGATCGCGTCTTCGAGTTGGTCTCTGGTGAATGCTACACCAACCCATATAGAAGAGC
Organism: Hsuehochloa calcarea; assembly: GCA_036346395.1. NCBI lineage: Eukaryota > Viridiplantae > Streptophyta > Magnoliopsida > Poales > Poaceae > Hsuehochloa > Hsuehochloa calcarea. The sequence goes on along the minus strand of CM070601.1, from coordinate 19,103,057 downwards.
GTAGTAATGGCGTTAAAATGCAGTATTACCGTTTTGCCTGAAAGTTTCAAAATTTTGCCAGAATGCAAATGATCCTTTATAATAAACACTCAATAAATAATTTAGAGGATCATTATGCATGAGATAGGTATAATAAACTCAAATGAACATAGTTTTTAATCAAATAAATATTTTAACACAGATTTTGACACTATTTTTACAAATACACCAAAAGGAACTAAAAAAGAGCAAGTTTTCATGAGGTATGAGTTTCAAGCAACACTAGAATGATCTATGACATTGACATTTAACTCATTCCTCAAGGAGCAAAAACGGCTTTCATCTAATGGCTTGGTGAAGATATCGGCAAGTTGGTCTTCGGTCCGGATGTGGCTAATGACAATATCTCCCTTACTCACATGATCTCTCAAGAAATGGTGGTGAATATCTATATGTTTGGTTCTTGAGTGTTGGACTGGGCTATTGGCTATCTTCACAGCACTATCATTATCACACAAAAGATGCATTTTATCGAATTTAATTCCATAATCCATTAAAGCTTCCCTCATCCATAATAAATGTGCACAACAACTACCCACATAAATATACTCGTCTTCAGCGGTGGAAAGGGCTACGGAGTTTTGTTTCTTGGAAGACCATGAAACTAAAGATCCTTCTAAAAATTGACAACTCTCGAAGGTGCCCTTTCTATCCACTTTACAACCCGCATAATCGAATTCGAATATCCTATTAAATCAATTTAGCACCTTTAGGATACCACAAGCCAATGCTAGAGGAATACTTTAAATATCTTAAAATTATTTTTACAGCCATCAAATGACACTCTTTTGGAGATGCTTGAAAACATGCAAACACTAAACATGATATTGGGCATAGATGCAGTAAGATAAAGCAAACTACCAATCATGGATCTATAAAGCTTTAAATCTACCGGTTTACCTCCCTCATTGAGATCATGATGTCCATTTGTCGCCATGGGAGTTTTGATTGGTTTTGCGTCCTCCATGCCAAAATTCTTGAATAAATCCTTCACATACTTCATTTGGCTTATGACTGTCCCATCTTTGAGTTGCTTGATTTGAAGTCCAAGAAAATAGCTTAGCTCTGCGATCATAGATATTTCAAACTCACTAGATATTATATTACCAAGCTCCTTGCAAAAGTCTTTGTTAGTAGACCCAAATATGATATCATCAACATAAATTTGACATACAAAGAAATCATCATCAATGATCTTGATAAATAATATTGTATCAACCTTTTCAATTTTGAATCCTTTTGAGAGTAAAAAATCTCGAAGGCACTCATACAATGCTCTAGGAGCTTGTTTTAAGCCATATAGCGCATTGGAGAGTTTATACACATGATTAAGATTTTGAGGATCTTCAAAACTCGGATGTTATTCAACATGTACAAGTTCGGTTATTTTACCATTTAAGAAAGCACTTTTAACATCCATTTGAAATAATTTAATATCAAAACTCAATGCAAATGCAAGTAATATGTGAATAGACTCAAGTCTAGCTACTAGTGCAAAAGTTTCATCGTAATCCAAATTCTCGACTTGAGTATACCCTTGAGCGACTAACCTTGCCTTGTTTCTTACCACAACTCCATTTTCATCTTGTTTATTGTGGAAGACCCATTTTGTGCCAATTACGTTGTGCTTCTTGGGTCTCTCTACCATTGTCCAAATATTATTTCATATGAAGTTCTTTAGCTCTTCATGCATTGCTGTGAGGACCCCGGAATATTGGAGGTTTATACCAAATTAATAATCATACCAAAAGTAAAATTTTTAATCAAGAACAATCAAGTCTCAATTAAAAATAATACTAGAAGTATAATCATTAACAAGGTACAATTCCAATATTCAGTTCCTGATATGCCTCTCATGTTAGCTCCGTGATGAGTCGCTAACATAGACATATCCTTACAACATTATATCACAAGCATACACGATTGGAATATATTAATAAAAATTTACAGCGGAAACATTAAGTAAATCATAAATGAAAAAGGAAGTAATAAAATAAACTTCCCAGTGGAGCGCCACAACCCAAGGGCAACTTGACTGGGATTAAAGCCGAAGTTTCCCCGTAATCGCTTCAATTTGAAATATTGCTAGAGCGTTCTTTACCTGCAACAAGTGGACAATTCCACTGAGTACGAAAGGTACTCAGCAAGACTTACACAAACTATTTAAAATAAAGTGTCTGAGAGGTCCTATACAAAGGATTAGAATTTGTAGATGCATAAGGTTAACAACAGGAAGGTTATAATAGTTAAATTTTGCAGAAAGCAATACATCTTAACCTACATTTACTAAGTTTTAGCAAGGCATTTTATAAATCAATTTGGACTAAAACAATAAATAAATGAAAGCATGATCATAATTGGTATCAAAATCAAGTGGCCACAACCACTAGCAATACATTGCATGACTCACTATCATGCCGAAATTAATAATTCCCAAAACCCAAATTAGAGAAAATTCTATACAGGTGACATCAATCCAAGCGTTGTCCGTAACCGTGGACACGGCTATTCGAATAGTTTTAATCCGCAGGGTGTACATCTTTACCCACACGATTTAGTTAGCCCGTAAGCCATCTAGAACAATAGCACACTTCCTTTGGTATGCCGTAGGGTAAACTAAAATTCGGTATTTTTCAACAAGTTAACACTATTGAGTTGGATGACCCATGTGAAATCGATCCCGCTTAAACAACGATCGATAGCATATATTCAACCGAGGTTCACATGTTGTACAGGAATGCCGACCAGTCAATTAAATGCAAACTCGTGTTAGCCACACATATTACATCATGATCGGGCCTCAAGGTACGTACATGCGATGTAACACATCTACGCCTTACCCTTCTAAGAACATCCGATATCGATATAAGCTCCACATGGCATACGACACGGCCCAAGACTTAAGCATCTATGCCATATGAAATCAATACACATGTCCTTACTCTCCCAGATCCAACTCAATAATATTAACCCTTTACTTAACCAAACAGCGCCCATACATCGCGTGTGGAAGTACGCTGGGGCTTGAATTGGGCCGTCGAGTTCGGTCCTTAATCAACCTGCATAAGACATCCACAGTTCCCATTCTCGCACTAGGCACCATCACTAGCATCCACTTGTCCAGATTTGAATTAAGTTTAACAACAAGATTTAGATTCATTTCAGATTTAAATAAAATGAACAAAGAATCAACAAAAATAAAAATGTATTTGTTGTTCCCCAGGTTTGACAAGATAAGCCTGCCAAACACTACCGTTCTATGGACTGCATGGCTAAGCAAAATTGAAATTAAGTATTATATCACCACAAACTACCTTAGGTTGAGTGTATGATCAATTCAAGGTAAACCACAATTGTCAGGTTATAACTACCTATTGACAGATCACAATTAATTTTTAAGAAAATTAGCATGCAACAGTATCACTGTGTTTTGTAAATCTACAGTTCAAAAATTGGGATCAACATGGTGCAGAGAGGAAGCTTGCCTTATGGAATGTCCACTTGTTCACTCTCGGATGCGTTATTGTTTCCGTCGCACAATTCGTAATCTAGAGAGAAAATACAAAAGCAAATAAATACCAACAAAATCGAGAAATCCAAAATGCTCAAAAATGTATGATAAATACATTTTAATGAGGTTATGATTCTAGATGCATTTAAGTATAGATTTTAATTTAATAAAAATTCAATTTCTTAAGGACTGGTTAAAGTTAATTCAATTTCTGGTGGAATTACAATGACTGACAATACCTAGAGTTTAGGTGATGTTGTTTTCCTTAACAGGACACCTAGCACTCACAAACACTCTCTCCAGGCATTCTAGGTATACAACCACAACGGGCGACTTAAACTTAGATCGATTGCAATATTTATATGGTATTAATAGTCCTTACTAATTAACATCAATTTAAACAGCTAAAACTATAGCCATTACTATATACTGAAATTTATTTACACTAATTCTTTAATTCCAATTTTTATTCATCACTTAACCACTAATTTCTAACCTTAACCCAAATCACATCACTCTCTCCCTTCCTTATTCTTCGGCCGACACTCTCCCTTCTCTTTCTTATCTCCTCAGCCGATTCTCTTCTCCCTTCACCCTCGGCTTCCCCGACTCTCTCGGTCTCTCTCGCTTCCTCTCAGGCGCGCCACTGGCTCTGCGCTCCTGCACGCGCCACCGCTAGTCGCCGACGCCACGCCGCCCCGGGCTCCCTCACTCCCGGCTCATTGCTCTCTCCTCGGCGACCCTACACCTTCTCCCACGCCTCCTCCTCCCGCGCGCCGAGGCTGCGCCGCCTTAAGGTCCTCTGCGCTACTCCTCCCCTCGGTGGCTTGCGCGCGCGCGCCCGCCGAAGTTCTCCTCAAGGCCCAGTCCGGCCGGATCTGGTTTTCCTCGGGATCGGGTCCCCTACTCGTTCGGTCCGAAGCTCACCACGGCGTGGCCTACTCAGTCTTCTTGGTTGGTGGCTCGGCCTCCCGGCCGCCGGCCGCCTTGGCTCCTCCAGAACCGCCCTCAGCTACTCGGCCGCTCGTTCTTGGCTCGGCCTGCTACTGGACTCAGTTTCCCCCGTTCTAATTGATTTCAGATAGGTTGATTTTTAGCAAAACCAGTTGATTTCAGGATTAATGCTTATTGATTATTTATGAATGCATGTTCATGGAGGTCCATCTGAGGTGGTGAATGCTACTGATGGTGGAGGTGGGTGTTGGGTTCGGTTGCCACTGAGGTAAGACCTCGACTGATCTCCCTCTCTACCCTACCCCTACTGCTCTGTGATGATGAAAATGAACTGAGAGCTATACTGATTGTTCTACTGATATCTGGGTTGATTCTATTGAAATCTGATGATTGATGATGTGCAAGTGATGTGCATGATGATGGGTACTGGGGTTACCTCTTACTGGGACTTGGGTTTGGGAAGAAGAGGGTAGCGATCTTTGGCCGTCTTGGTGCTCCTCTCGTGCCCTTCTCATCTTTGTCAGAATACCACGAAAATATTATAAATATTATTAATCGCGTCTTAAGGGTCGGAGCGTAATTAATTAAATGGTATCAATAAGTAAATTAATTAGTTAAAGAATTAAGGGCTTGAGCGTAATTCAATAAAAAGAATTTTGGAAAATAGGATTTTCGGAATTTTTGGGACTATATAAATGGATTGTGGAGTCTTTAGAAAACCCTAGCTTCTTTTCTATTTTTTCCAAACCACCGCCGTTTTTCTTTGTTTTCCACTACCAGGCGCGCTGAGTCCCCACCGCCAGTCTCTCTGCACAGGCGATCTGCCGCGTGCATGCGCTGCTGTGCGTGTGGATCGCACCGCTTTTTCTGCCGTGCGGTCTTCTTTGTCTTTGCAGCGTTCTCGCGTGCGCCGCTATTCCCATTCTTGCCGCTCGGTCTTCTTTGTGGTCGCCGATTCGGTGGCCGGTGTCCTGCGTTGCCTCAAAGGCGCTGCGCCGAGGGTTCTTCGCGCGTGGAGCCGACCGCACCGAGTCCTCGCCGCTCGATCTCTTGTCTTTGGTTTCGGTTTGCGTCTTCGCGCATTGTTTATCTTCTTGATTTTCGCCGCTCGATAGCCGTCGCCGAGCCGAGCCCTTACCGCGTGGAGGTTTGCTAGTTTTTAATACATGTTCTCTCTGTTTTGCTATGTCAATTAGAGATTATAACTGAGATTAATTAGAGAGGTTTAGATTTTCTAATCGAAGAGACGAATAATAGATTTGTTTAACCCGCTGTTATGTTGTACTATTTATTCGGATATCGTAATGGCAAATTTTGAAAATGTCAGCTACTAGTTAATTGTAGATATTATCGATAGCTTTCTTTAGCATATTTTATTACGTCAATCGGATAAGTAGATTTCGAGTTATGATTTTGAGAAGGCCGCTGTTTTTAGGGTTGTCGCCTTTCGGCGCTGTTTTGGTAGATCGGTTATTAAAAATAGTAAACAGATTAATTAGTGTTTTTGATCTACATGAAAGTTGTAGATAATTGTCCAATGGTTCTGTAGGATCTGAGAACACGCATTTTGGTTGAGTAAAACAAAAGTTATGAAATTTGGAAGACTGCTGTCCCGAAGCGGACAGATCGGCTTTCTGGGCTAAATACGGAGGGTTAGATGGTTTAATTAGAAGTCTTCGTAATCTAAGAAAAGGTGGATAATTTTATGAAGAATCCAGAATGGGGTGGTTTGTTATGATCGGACTTTCGAGTCAAAAGTTACGCTCTTTTTAGTAACCGGACAGCAATGGGTAGTTTTTCGATACCGGCGTAACGTGGTATATTTGGGGACGCGTAGGAGCGATGTATATTGATTGTTGTTCTTATGATGCTGTAGCTTGTATTGAGATGTGTGTATTTAATGTAGGAGAAGCGTCGTACTTGTTGCCATCTTCGAGTCAAATTGTGCGTCGCAACTAGTACAGGCAAGTGCATGGTAGACAGCGATCAATGATCGATCACTGTTTTCTTTATCTTCTATTACCATTATTGTTGTGCTTTTATTTGGTTTAATTGCAAACAATGAATTGGTATGTTTATATCTTTGTTGATGAGCATGATGGAAAGTTGGATATGATGTTTATGATGGAGATTGCATGTTTGCATTCATAAGCATCTTTGCATAAGAGAAGGTGATCTTGATGATCACAACTCCACGGGAGTGGAGGAGGTCCCCGATCCTTTTGGAGGAACGGGCTTGAGAGTGAATGTTGTCGCGAGCATTCACTCACGCTATACCGGTATACGCGAAAGAAGTGCATGTGGACATATAGAATAGAGTTGCATTGATATTTGAGATTGATGAATGAGAATATTAATAGAAGTACCTGTGATGATAATGAAGTTATTGAATGCTGTTGATATATTATTGTTCGTTGTATATGATGTGTTTGCTGAGTCGTGGACTCACCCTTGCTCTACTGTTGTTTTTAGGTGATCTTCGAGGATGCCGTAATTGAGAGCGAGTAGAGCACATGGACATCACATGATCATTCGCCATGATAATCTTTTCATTCCATATTGGTTTACACTTGGACATGTTAGATATTGAATAATGATTAGGATATCATTTGGACTAGACTATTTGCTTTATTAGTTTGGATTCATTGGTTGATGCTGCTTTGGATTATTTGCCTGGTTATAATTCCCATTGCTTATTTATTGTCGCTGATCCATATTTACATGTTCGCTTGTGATCCATTGAAATGATTATTGATGATTTCTTGATGTAATTTTATAGTGTGTCAATAATTATTAGTGTAAAGTGTAGAGTGGTAGCATTCTAGGCTCAGTGTTGGGCTGGGGTGTTACAGGTGCTCCCTCCTGGTTCCTTCCTCCTCTTGCTCCTGGCTTCCTTCCTCCTCTTGCTCTGTCTCGCTGCTGCTGGCTTGGCTTGCCTTCTTGGTGCAAAGATCGATTGATGATAGTGATGCTTGCTTGGCTTGGCTTGACCTGATGATTTGCTCCTGGCCTTGGCTTTGGTTGTCTTCCTCTTGATTCCCTTCGGTGGTGCATTGAATGATGTTGGGTTTGTGTGTGCCGGCTTGGCTGGTTTTGCCTTCGGTTCTTGCTTCGAGAAGAGATGGAAATGGGTGTCTACCGAGGGAATTGGTCACCGGGAGGAATTGTGTTGCTTCGCTGGTTTTGCGATGGGTTGGGAAATCTGGAAGGGGTCGTGGCTGTCCTCGGTGCTTTGCCGGCTCGCTCTGCGCTTCTGTCGCCTTGGTCGGGTCGGTGCTTTGACCGGTGCTTGGCTTGGTGAAATGAATGAGTCATCATGGAAAATTGCTAATGATGCCCATGCATTGGTGATTATCCAGATGGCTCCAGATATTTTTGGGCTGGGCATATTTGATCAATGGTTAGCAATTCCTTATGCAATGGATTTGCGACAATTGAGGCAATTCAGTATACGTAGGTTTTGGATTTCCCTAAATGCCGAATGATGAGAACCTACGGAAATAAGACGGTGCCGATTTACTTAGGTTAGTCTAGGTATCTTGGGTATCCCGGTGCCGACTAATCTGGGTTAGCCTAGGTGACTTGAAAAGCCAAGATGCCGGTTAACCTAGGTTGGTATGGGTAGTCGCGATACTCAAGGTGCCAACTAATCTAGGTAGATCTGGGAACCGCAATGATTCCTATGGTATACTGACGGCAATTTATTTTATTCTAACTCTATTATACTGCTTTTTGAACAACTAATAGTCTTTTGATTGGTTGGCGAACTATGGAGCTGCAAATGGTGTTTCGGATTGGGTCGAAGAAGATGGTTTGGCTGGACAACGATGGACTGGCAGGATTTCAAGGAAGGCTTTAGGCGACATGCAATGCAAGTTTTATTTTAACATTTTTGTAAATTATTCAAAGTTGTAAAACATAATATGATCTGATGTAAATAAATTCTTGAGTTACTTGTATTGAGAATATTGTTACTTATGATAAACATTGTAAGGTTTTTAATTAAATTATTTCCCAGAGAATTTCATAAGTATTAATTGTTGTCCCTCTTTGGAGTTGTGATTGGAGTTACCTATTAGACTTGATTAGGATATTTACAAATGCAAAATTTATGCAAATGCTTCAGAAATAACAAATATAATATAAAATGCATATAATTACTGTTTATTAAAATTGGGGCTGTTACAAACCTACCCCTTAAATGTAATCTCGTCCCGAGATTAGGTGGTTCGTAAATTAGGACAAAAGGCTATGGCAATCTAGCTAGGTTTGGTCCTAGGGTCACACTTCGGATTTTTATTCACAACCCGAACTCAAATCCGAATCATGTGAGGCTATCCTTCAGTTTTAGGTTCTAAACAGGAAAGTTTTGTTTAACCTTTCCTTTCTTGATTCGAAAGTACTTCAAACATGTCGAGCTTCACCTCTTCTTCCGGTAGGATGAAAATCTACCAACTGTCTACGAGAGAAGTGGTTACCTAAAGAGAGGGTTCATAATGGTTGGTTAAATGGTAAACTAGTATAATTTACAGACTTAGAGAAGACAAAGCAGGGTTGCTGGTAGTCTCACTTAACCCTTGTTTTGCTAATTCTAATTGCCCGATTTGGAGAAAAATGTATTAGATGAATGCATGCAGGGATGCAAAAATGCAATCAATTTCTGGAAAAATTAGAGTTATATAATGAATGCAAGGATTCACAAGCCTGCTTACATGATTCTACCAAACTATAAACAACCAATTTTATTGAGATTAGGTGAGCATAAGATTTAACAAATAATATGAATGAACACTACCATGATTTGGTCCTTAACAACCAAAATAATTAACTTCACCACTCGTTTTTAACTGCTACTGGTGAACAACTAGGGCTTGGAAAAATTTCTAAATTAGCTAGGTAAATTCAGGAGTATTGTTAGGATTCTAACATTGACATAAGAATTCATTCTACACAACAGGTTCAGATTTTGGTAGGTAAATCAATTCAAACACAAACAAGTCTTAGGGCTCAACACTAGTGAAATTAAGTTCAAAAATTCCAGAAAACTTATGGTAGGTTAGTTAGGTGATACTAAACACTAGAAAACTAGGTACTAGCAGTTTAAACCTTCCTCTTAATTCTAGATTTCAAAAATGGCTAGAACAGTCTTGCAAGGTATTAGAATTAATTCCTAGCCAAAACAAATTCATTAATCTTTTGGGAAAAATTATATTTGGGAAATACACACTATCATGTGCTCAAATAAAATTCTCAAAATTATAAATTACCTAAGAACACTAGAGTACAGTTCCAGTTATCTAGGTCAAAATTACTCAATAACAAAGAATGACGTTTTTGCTTTGACAAAGAGTATAAAATTACCGGCATAACCTACTCTGTCTTAATTAATTTTAATTGAATAACAATAAAAATAAACTATCATCAGCTCATGTTATGACATCTTCACTCATTAACAATTTAAAAGATAGACATGTTTAATTTTACAACAATCTACATATCAAACTACACATCGATGACTTTCAAATTTTTAAGTTCAAACAAGAAATCTATATAAACATGGCAAGTTGTTAAATTCTAATTTAGTTAACAATCTTAAACTAAAGCAAATTTCAATTTATATAGCTATAGACTAGTCATTTTCATGCTTCTAACTTCAATATGAAATACTAATCATACATCTTAATTTATATGAATCCTTTTTAGTTATAAATCTTGCTAACAACCTGAATAATAAGATATGCTTAAATTAACATACCACTATATGCATGATCAGAGTGTAGGAATTATGGTGCCTAACACATACCTTGGGGTATTCTCTACCCCCCTTAAACATGATGGTGCATAAGAAATTAAATGAGGAAAGAATGAGCATAAGATAAGTAAGCGGGCAACCCTAAGACAATAATTCCTATTATGAATGCAAAATTCCAAAACCATGCAACTCAAAATCCAAATGGGTGTACTAAGCCTCAAGGCTAGTACAAGATTTAATTGAACCACAATTAGTTTCCGATATAGTTGCTATACATGCTGCCTGTAGGCGATGCGCAACTATTTAGAAACAAAAGAGAACAAATGACCACATTACAAAATCCAGCGTCTACAAGCTAAAGAAATATATTTAGAGTATATATAATCTAAGGATAATCCCTAAATTAATCCTAATCTTGCGAGAAAACAACATCTTCTCGTCTTGCCACCATTGTCCTCACCAGTTGACTACTTAGCGTGTCTACTGTTGGAGAAAAGAGACGAACACCGGAGAAAATTTGCTTTGCACAAATCAAATGAATTGGGAGATAAGAATTAGATGTTAGGATGGGTAAGAAAGAAAAGAATCATATCACTTACATTTTTAGCCCAAATTTTTGCTAGTTTTGAAAATACTTTTTGCAAACCAAATTCCTAACATCGTCCATTGTTACGGCTTTAACCTACAGTCAACACAGCTCTGATACCAACGCTGTGAGGACCCCGGAATATTGGAGGTTTATACCAAATTAATAATCATACCAAAAGTAAAATTTTTAATCAAGAACAATCAAGTCTCAATTAAAAATAATACTAGAAGTATAATCATTAACAAGGTACAATTCCAATATTCAGTTCCTGATATGCCTCTCATGTTAGCTCCTGTGATGAGTCGCTAACATAGACATATCCTTACAACATTATATCACAAGCATACACGATTGGAATATATTAATAAAAATTTACAGCGGAAACATTAAGTAAATCATAAATGAAAAAGGAAGTAATAAAATAAACTTCCCAGTGGAGCGCCACAACCCAAGGGCAACTTGACTGGGATTAAAGCCGAAGTTTCCCCGTAATCGCTTCAATTTGAAATATTGCTAGAGCGTTCTTTACCTGCAACAAGTGGACAATTCCACTGAGTACGAAAGGTACTCAGCAAGACTTACACAAACTATTTAAAATAAAGTGTCTGAGAGGTCCTATACAAAGGATTAGAATTTGTAGATGCATAAGGTTAACAACAGAAGGTTATAATAGTTAAATTTTGCGTAAAGCAATACATCTTAACCTACATTTACTAAGTTTTAGCAAGGCATTTTATAAATCAATTTGGACTAAAACAATAAATAAATGAAAGCATGATCATAATTGGTATCAAAATCAAGTGGCCACAACCACTAGCAATACATTGCATGACTCACTATCATGCCGAAATTAATAATTCCCAAAACCCAAATTAGAGAAAATTCTATACAGGTGACATCAATCCAAGCGTTGTCGTGAATCAGTGGACACGGCTATTCGAATAGTTTTAATCCTGCGCAGGTGTACATCTTTACCCACACGATTTAGTTAGCCCGTAAGCCATCTAGAACAATAGCACACTTCCTTTGGTATGCCTACTGTAAACTAAAATTCGGTATTTTTCAACAAGTTAACACTATTGAGTTGGATGACCCATGTGGCCGATCCCGCTTAAACAACGATCGATAGCATATATTCAACCGAGGTTCACATGTTGTACAGGAATGCCGACCAGTCAATTAAATGCAAACTCGTGTTAGCCACACATATTACACCATGATCGGGCCTCAAGGTGCGTACATGCGATGTAACACATCTACGCCTTACCCTTCTAAGAACATCCGATATCGATATAAGCTCCACATGGCATACGACACGGCCGAAGACTTAAGCATCTATGCCATATGAAATCAATACACATGTCCTTACTCTCTGTATCCAACTCAATAATATTAACCCTTTACTTAACCAAACAGCGCCCATACATTGCGTGTGGAAGTACGCTGGGGCTTGAATTGGCCGTCGAGTTCGGTCCTTAATCAACCTGCACAAGACATCCACAGTTCCCATTCTCGCACTAGGCACCATCACTAGCATCCACTTGTCCGATTTGAATTAAGTTTAACAACAAGATTTAGATTCATTTCAGATTTAAATAAAATGAACAAAGAATCAACAAAAATAAAAATGTATTTGTTGTTCCCTGTGTTTGACAAGATAAGCTCGCCAAACACTACCGCTCTATGGATCGCATGGCTAAGCAAAATTGAAATTAAGTATTATATCACCACAAACTACCTTAGGTTGAGTGTATGATCAATTCAAGGTAAACCACAATTGTCAGGTTATAACTACCTATTGACAGATCACAATTAATTTTTAAGAAAATTAGCATGCAACAGTATCACTGTGTTTTGTAAATCTATAGTTCAAAAATTGGGATCAACATGGTGCAGAGAGGAAGCTTGCCTTATGGAATGTCCACTTGTTCACTCTCGGATGCGTTATTGTTTCCGTCGCACAATTCGTAATCTAGAGAGAAAATACAAAAGCAAATAAATACCAACAAAATCGAGAAATCCAAAATGCTCAAAAATGTATGATAAATACATTTTAATGAGGTTATGATTCTAGATGCATTTAAGTATAGATTTTAATTTAATAAAAATTCAATTTCTTAAGGACTGGTTAAAGTTAATTCAATTTCTGGTGGAATTACAATGACTGACAATACCTAGAGTTTAGGTGATGTTGTTTTCCTTAACAGGACACCTAGCACTCACAAACACTCTCTCCAGGCATTCTAGGTATACAACCACAACGGGCGACTTAAACTTAGATCGATTGCAATATTTATATGGTATTAATAGTCCTTACTAATTAACATCAATTTAAACAGCTAAAACTATAGCCATTACTATATACTGAAATTTATTTACACTAATTCTTTAATTCCAATTTTTATTCATCACTTAACCACTAATTTCTAACCTTAACCCAAATCACATCACTCTCTCCCTTCCTTATTCTTCGGCCGACACTCTCCCTTCTCTTTCTTATCTCCTCAGCCGATTCTCTTCTCCCTTCACCCTCGGCTTCCCGACTCTCTCGGTCTCTCTCGCTTCCTCTCGTGGCCGCCGCCACAGGCCTCAAGGCTCTCACTTGCCACCGCTAGTCGCCGACGCCGCTGCCGTCCCCGGGCTCCCTCACTCCCGGCTCCGGCTGCTCTCTCCCTCGGCGACCCTACACCTTCTCCTACGCCTCCTCCTCCTCCGGCGCGGCCGGAGGCCAAGCGCCGCCTTAAGGTCCTCTCGCGCTACTCCTCCCCTCGGTGGCTTAGCGCGTCGCGCCGCTGGCTGAAGTTCTCCTGGCGCCCCAGTCCGGCCGGATCTGGTTTTCCTCGAGGATCGGGTCCCCTACTCGTTCGGTCCGAAGCTCACCACGGCGCGGCCTACTCCAGTGCTGCGGCTGGGCTGGCTCGGCCTCCCGGCCACCGGCCGCCTTGGCTCCTCCAGAACCGCCTCGGCTACTCGGCCGCTCGTTCTTGGCTCGGCCACTCATCGACTCGATTTCCCGCTCTAATTGATTTGAGATAGGTTGATTTTTAGCAAAACCAGTTGATTTCAGGATTAATGCTTATTGATTATTTATGAATGCATGTTCATGGAGGTCCATCCGAGGTGGTGAATGCTATCGATGGTGGAGGTGGGTGTTGGGTTGGTTGCCACCGAGGTAAGACCTAGGCCGATCTCCTCTCTACCCTACCCCTACCGCTCTGTGATGATGAAAATGAACTGAGAGCTATATTGATTGTTCTACTGATATCTGGGTTGATTCTATTGAAATCTGATGATTGATGATGTGCAAGTGATGTGCATGATGATGGGTACTGGGGTTACCTCTTACTGGGACTTGGGTTTGGGAAGAAGAGGGTAGCATCTTGGCCGTCTTGGTGCTCCCCTCCGTGCCCTTCTCGCCGGTGCTCCTCCCGGTTCCTTCCTCCTCTTGCTCCCGGCTTCCTTCCTCCTCTTGCTCTGGCTGCTGCTCATTCTTTGGCTTGCCTTCGGCTGGTTGCAGCATCAGATTGATGATAGTGATGCTTGCTTGGCTTGGCTTGACCTGATGATTTGCTCCTGGCCTTGGCTTTGGTTGTCTTCCTCTTGATTCCCTTCGGTGGTGCATTGAATGATGTTGGGTTTGTGTGTGCCGGCTTGGCTGGTTTTGCCTTCGGTTCTTGCTTCTGAGAAGAGATGGAAATGGGTGTCGGCTGAGGGGAATTGGCTGCTGGGGAGGAATTGTGTTGCTTCTGCTGGTTTTGCAGTGGGTTGGGAAATCTCTGGAAGGGGTCAGGTTGTCCTCGGTGCTTTCTTGGCTCGCTTTCTTGCCGCTTCTTGGTCGGGTGGTTGTTGGTGCTTTGACTGGTGCTTGGCTTGGTGAAATGAATGAGCTGTCATGGAAAATTGCTAATGATGCCCATGCATTGGTGATTATCCAGATGGCTCCAGATATTTTTGGGCTGGGCATATTTGATCAATGGTTAGCAATTCCTTATGCAATGGATTTGCGACAATTGAGGCAATTCAGTATACGTAGGTTTTGGATTTCCCTAAATGCCGAATGATGAGAACCTACGGAAATAAGACGGTGCCGATTTACTTAGGTTAGTCTAGGTATCTTGGGTATCCCGGTGCCGACTAATCTGGGTTAGCCTAGGTGACTTGAAAAGCCAAGATGCCGGTTAACCTAGGTTGGTATGTGTAATACTCCGGAATAGAATTCGGTAAATAGATTGAAGCTGGAGGGGTTAAAGACAAATGCAAACTCTGAATTTCAGTTCAATGGGGTTTTCGCTTTTCTTCGCCAACTGGGCCTTGGGCTGCCACCCAGAGGCCCAAGAGGGGAGACCAGCCCAAGAGGGCCGGCCAAGGGGAGGGAGGCACCCCAACCCTAGCCGCCTCCCCACTTCCCTCTCCTCCCCTTGTGGCCGCCACCTCCATTGCCCTCTCCCTACTCCTTGCTGCCCCTTGGTGCCCCTCGCTGCTGTGGTGTTGTCTCCGTGATCCCGGTGCTTCTCCCCAAGATCCTCCGACATCTCCTTCCCCGCCGTCGTCACCGGCCATCCTTCGCGTCCTTGTGGCGGCCCTTTGGAGAGGGAGGAGAGGAGAAGGAGGAAGGCCTTAGGGAACCAGATCATCGTCGTTCTCTACGGGTCTTCAAGGGTAACGAAGGTGTTTTAGTGGTAGTTTGATTCGGTTTTATTGATTAATGGTGGATTAGATCTAAATCGCGTTCTGTCCTGGAGATTCCAGAACGCATCTGTCTTCTTGCGCGGCCAGTTTCGACCCTTTAGAGGCCGAATCTCGGGTTGACCTCTCCTAGAGATATGTTCCTGGTTTCATTAGCTTTCTTTTGGCACCTGGATCACGAATTTTCACCCAGTAGATTAAAAGTTATGACTGTTTTACTACGTGCTGGTCTGTCTGCCAGAATTGCTGGGTATAGTCGGTTGCACCTAGGTTTTGATCTAGTTAGAGTCAGAATCAGGTCGGCCACCCAACTAGGTTTATGAATATAATTTCACCATGTTTCCAGGCTGATAAAAATCACTTTATTTGGATCAGTGGTTTAAAAGTTAGAGCCTTTTCTTTCGGGCTGTTCTGAATTCTGGGCAGACTGCAATTATAGTTTTTCATTGGATGATTAGACCTCTGTATTGGCCGAATTAGAGTTTACCATCAACTAGAGTTTTGTAGCCAGTTAAGTTAAGAAAATCTGGGCACTGGTTTCATGTCGTTTCGAGTTCCAGTTAATTAAATATGCTTTTTCTCGTACTGCTGCTCTTAAGGGCTGAAATCTGGCAGAATAGTTTATTTTCAATTTGGGTCTATGCGGTATATTGAATAGTCAGGGGTTATTGTAGAACATCGGTAGCAGTGTTATATCGTTGTTCTTATTTTGGGAACATGCTTATGTAGGCGGTGAGACATCCCGTGTGGGAACACCTCCGTTGCCTGCTAACGAGTCACTATGCAAAAGGCAAGTACTGTATGCATAATGATATGTTGTTTACATGAATGTTTTGTGCCTTGTTCATGATGTTGATATACTGCAAGTACCTTGTATACTATGTTTGATGCAAAAATGTGATGTGTGAGTGAATGATTATAGTTGTTCGTACTTGTAGATGAATGCCATGTGTTTCTTTTCAATTATGAGTACTATTTAATATTACCATGGGATCACATCATGATATGCATAAATTACATTGGTAAGACCCATCAATTCCAGTATGGGCACTTGAAAATCCCATCAATTCCAGAATTGGTACATGAGTCCACCATTCCAATGTGGGCCATGTTACGTGAGTCCACCATTCCAATGTCTCATCAGTCCAAAAGAGAGGCTACTTGGGAGTTGGAGTCCCGCATGCGCGAACAATACCCCGACCTGTTCACTTCAGGTAATTATTTAAGTTATTCATCTTTCTTTCTCGAAGTTGCTACGTAGATTCGAGGTCGAATCTTTTCTAAGGGGGATAGAGTGTAATACCTCATAAATCCAGCTAGTTCGTATAGTTGGGAATTTATTCGAAAACGAGATTCAAATTTCTCCTAATCGCATTCGGAAAAGAGGGAAGTCGGAGGAGAGAAAGAAGTAGTTTTTTCAGAATTTTCCAGTCCGCAGGGGTTATCGGAGTTTTCCACTAACTTGGGCCAGGGAGGGCTGGCGGCCCACTAGGAGGCCGGCCATATAAGAGGAGGGGCACCACTCCCAAACCCTAACCGCCTCCTTCCCCTCCCACCAAGCCGCCACCCCCTCCCCTCTCCATCCTCCTTGGCCGGCGCCTCCTCCCCTGGTTGGGCGCCGTCTCCCCCCTTGGTGGCCGGCCATTGGTGCTCCCGAAGTTGGTCTCCAAGATCCCCGGGCGCTCCTCCTCCGATCTGTCCTCCGACGGGTCGTTTCTTCGCCGGTGGTTCGCTGTGGTGTGGCCGGCCAAGGAAGAAGAAGGGAGACCAGCGGGGAGTGGTTCTTCGTCGTGCTACGGGTCTTCAAGGGTAACGAGCACCCCGGTTATTTGTTTGATCAAGTTTTGTTGCGGTAGAGATCATTTGAGTCACGTCGGTTTAGAGTTCCAGAATTTACAGAATTGATCAGAATGTTGCGCGGATTTTTTCAGTACTTTAGAGGCCGAATTTGGGGTTTTTCCCTTCTAGAGATTTGTTCCTGGTTTCGTTAGCTTTCTTTTGGCACCAAGATGAGCAAAATCCGACCAGTAGTTTGAGAGATATGATTTTTTGAATGCGATCTGTCCAATCTGTCTGAAATCTGTGGTCAGTAGTTTTGTCCCTCGTTTTGTTCAAAATAGAGGCCGAATCAGAAGACTTCCCCAACTAAGTTATTGTAGATCTTGAAATTATCTTTCCATGTTGATAAAGATCATTCCATTTGGATCAGTAGGCTAAAAGTTACACTATTTTCTTTACTGCTGATCTGTTTTCGGGACTGTTGTAGATGGGTTAGGTTTAGCAGTTAATTACCCCTCTGTTTTGGCCGAATCAGAAGATTCCGCCAAGTAAGTTTTTGTAGCCTGATCAGTTAAGAATCAGTGAGCACTGGTTTCAGGTCGTTTAGAGTTACAGTTAATTAGTGGCGAATTTTCTTGTGCAACTGCCCGTAGAATGATAATCTGGAATTTTGGTGTAGATGTCAAATTGAACCCTTGGGATGAGTGGGTTGATTAGAGAGCATCGTAGTACACTTGTAGCTGTGCCATATTCGATTATCCGTAATACGTGGTAATACTTGTGTAGGCGGTGAGACGGTGGGTGGAAGGACACCTTCGTTGTATCACAACACGTCACCACACGGAAGGCAAGTGCAAATGTTTAAATTGTGTGAATTCATTGTTTTCCTGTTAACTTGGTAAATTATGAATATTCTTGTGATTTGAGTATGATGTGGTAGAGTTCAATACCTTATTCGATGATACATTGAGTTATATGCCAAGTTATGCTTTTCATTCCATGCATACATAATTGATTCTTGTCCACGGAGTGGAAACTTGATTAAGTCCCATTAATTCCAATATGGGCATGTAAGACCTACCATTCCAATGTAGGCGATTTGGACATTCCGTATGAAACGTTCTTCATACGGACTTGGATCCCGCTCTTTGTTAAGAGCGGGCTTAAGTGAACACCGACGGGTGTGTCACTAGTTATCTACAGTATAAACATGTGGAAAGTCCAATCTCCTTCAATGCATTCATTCATTCATACCAAGTGTTCTTAAATTCATGAAGTAAATGATGTACTTGGAAGATTGTTTCAATTCAGTGTTCTATGTGGATGTATATGTTGTGCTTCTTTGAGTTTCGACTCACTCTTGCTTTTATTTATTTTTAGGTGAATACCGTTGAAAGCGATTGCTAGCGGGAGGGTGTAGTCCCGCACGTTCCATGCACATGAATAAAATAATCATTCGTTAAAGTTATATTTACATCTCTTCAGTTTTATTTATAATGAAATGGACTGTAATAATTGTCACTTGGAGGTTCATTATTAGCGCTTTGGTTAATTTTCGTTTAAATTGATGGATGAACTGTTAGTAAGCTATAGATTGTTATCATGGTTATTCGTTTCTTTAGCATTGAATGCGTTGTTAATCTTATGAATTGAATAGTAGGTTGTCTTGTTAGGTGACATCTTGTCTTCCGAATAGACAGGGTGTTACAGTTGGTATCAGAGCGGGCTTTAGGTCTGTGGTGAACAAAGTATTAAAATGACACACTGTGCACAGTAGGTGGGGTTTGGGAAATCCATTGCTTCCGCATTTCTAGTGATTTGGTTCATTATGTAGTACTGTGTAGAATTATTACAGTACTATCTCTGATATTGTTATTATGTGATATGATGTGTTATCCTATATATATATATGGATTAATTTTACGATTGTCATGAGATGATCCTATATATTCATAATTGATTGAATTAGTTATGCGATCGGTAGCGGACGTTGAGCGATTGAGTTCGTGGTTGTTGTTCAGGTTTTGCTGTGCTACACCACTTGTTCGTGGTATGAGAGTAGAGCAGTTCTTACCCCTGTTCCATAGTTCTGTGTTGAGTCTGAGCTCATTGTTGAAGTTGTTGTCTTTCTCAAACTTCTATCTGGTTTCTTGGTTGTAGTTTCTTACAGTTCATGAGTTTCTTTTGACTGGGGTGTTTTGATGAAGAGGGCAAGCTCCAGTAGATCTCTAATCATTCTTTGAAATAATTATTGTTCTTTCGATTATTGTGATATTTCTACTCCACGTGAGCGTAGTTAAATTGCAAGATATATCTTTTCACACAAGTTCGGTTTTACCCCTGTTGGAAATTGTAACTCATTTATTCGCTTGGAATTTCGGGCAGTGGAAGATTTCTTTTGCAAGCTCTTTATTAATTGTACATTGACCTTGCATATTTCTTTTGGGTTAATTTGAGAGTTGAAGTTTTATGCCTTTCTTATGATAAGGAGAATGTTAAAACCCTTTTTGTGTTATGTTGTCATACTTTATCTAAGAGGTTCTATTTAAAAGCATTATGTGGTATGGTAGGAGTTATCAGGTTGGGTTAATATCTTGGTGCAAACCAATGACTCTTAGTTAATGTCTTCAAAAGTCAACTTAATTTTACCTTGATAAATATTAACATCAAATAAGTCTTCTATTTGGATACCTAAAGAATTTGTACAAATGCTAAATTCACTTGATTTTGTCATGCTAAATTGATGTTATAGGTATGAGGTAATGGATGACGGTGGTTGTAATGACTTCCAAAATGTTATCTTATAATTATTCCATTGCTGAAATTTAAAGTTATTTCATTCCAATTTCTGAACAAAGGTAGGACTATGAATGCTTCCATGATTAGATAATCATCGGTTGTTAGTATTAGTAGTTAGAGTGCTAGGAGTGCGTGTAATACTGGCGTTGAGTATTACTAAGGACAAATGAGCTAAATCTAATAAGTGATTTAATCTAGTATGTTTAAAGGGTTTTTCTTGTACTAGAGTGAGCTTGTTAAAAAGAGGTTTGTTTCAGCTTGGTGGCTTTCGCACTTGATTTCTTTTCTAGAATAAGTTGTTATTACAATCCTATTTGATGCTGGAGTTTTCTATGACACGATTTGTCATGCTTCCTTTAGAAGGTTTATTGATGTGATAGTAAGGTAAATTGATTGTTACCAGGAACGTATGTTATTGGTCTTAATGAAATGTTCAGTAATATGAGGGTAATGTTGATTCTTTTATAGAGAAAGAAAATTTGATTGTCTTTCGTGATATTTCTAAAAAAAAATGATCAAACTTCAAGTTTTGTGTTCATGATCTTTTGGGGGTTCAAGTTCTATGTGGTAAACGAGGTTTGTCGAGTAAAGCGTTATGTTGCGAAGTTATAATGGTTCTTCGGTGATGCGAGTGCTTCGATCTTGAATGCTCGTTTGTTCTTAACTGTTAACATATGATATTCTCTTCTTGTGTGGCCCATGCTTTCAACTGTGGACTTCACTTATGTTCTATGAGTTCTTTGCTTAATTGGTCTTCCCCTTGGTCCCGTGTTCATTCGTAGCGATAAATGATTTTCTAGTTCGTGAAAATCGGTTCCATTTGCCTCTTCTTTTGAGAAAGAATCACCCATTCTTTTCACGTCGGTCTTTCGAAGTGTTTTCTAATTGTTGTTGTGAGATTGATGTTAATACTTGTAGTAAATTGATAGCCTTGGGTGATATCGTTCAAATGAGAGTATTTCAAGTTTTGCTTTCGTGGGCTTTTGGAGCTCATGAATTATGTAGTAAATGAAATGAGTTTAAACAAAATGACGTATTTGAATGTTCTATCAATTATCAAGGGATTCTTGTGATTTGAGATTTAAGGCTCCTTAGCTTGAGTTGGCAAAGTGATATTCCAATCAAAGAAAATTATTTCTTTTGTTAAAGGGAAGAGTGTAGTAGAGGTATTCGAGATTGGATTTTCATTGTTTGAGATTCGATATAATCTTCTTGTGGGATTTGTGACCTTAGCTGTGGCCTCGTCTTATGTTTTTTCTTGAGTTCTTTGCTAATTGCCTACTTCTTACGGTTTTGTGTTTACAGCGAGTGGTAAACGTTTTCTAGGTCTTGAAAATTATTTCCACTTACCTCTTCTTTTGAGAATGGAGGAACTGATTCGTTTTCAAGTGTCTTCTAAAGTGTATAGAGACGACTAGATAGTGGTGGTCAAGTAAATTATTTTGTGAGGCTTGAGTGCCAAATTATTTAAGGTGCTTAAGAGTAAGAAATGATTTCATGCTGACATTCTCATAGAGAATTTGATTTAAATAAAATGGTTCTCTTTGGAGCTAAACCTTTACGTTGTTGCGATTATCAGAATCTATAATGAATTGTCATCCAATATCTTCTTGATCTTGTTAGTGGATTGCTAGAATATCAAAAGTTTGGGGATCTTGATCGATTGTTTAAAGTATTGGGATTGTGTAACTTACGAGGTGAGAAAGTGAAACCGAATGATGTGGTTTAGTGGGAGTCCAAGATTGGTGAAGTTAATCGTTTCGAGTAGTTAATTGATTATTGAGGATGATTGAAGTTATGACGGAGAATATTGTTTGGGTTGTGAGAATTTTTGATAAGAGAATGTGAGGGATTCTTGAATTATCCCAGGAAATTCATTGTAGGAGACTTGGAGATTGAAGTTTGGAGCTTTGCATTTTTATGCTAGAACCTTGGTTGCCAATGATTATGGGTAAAGGTAGCAGAATAAGAGTGGATTCTGAATAGTGGGATGGTTATTGATAGTATCCTTTCGGTGTAGTAGATGGGAGTGTGTGATGTGAATTTCAATTGGATTATCCTGAGCGGATTGAGGTAATGTGATTGTGGGTGTTGCAATTAGTATTATCGAGGTGTTGGGAATTATTTGTCAGAGTAATTCATTTGGTAGAGGAGCTGTCTAGAGTATCCTTCTGTGGACTAGTATGGTTTCTCTATATGAGTGTGGTTGTTGCTCTCGGGTTGAGCATCACCCTAAGTTGCCGATTGAGATGTCATTTACAAATTGGGTTAGCTTTATGTTGGCATGGTGGTTCTTTTTGGTTCAGGAAAATAAAAGAAGTGTCTGATGTGGGCGTTCGAATGATTTCTCTTTTGGCTTTCGTGACGTCTATTCGCAAACCGCCCACTTGGAAAGTGGAAAGGTTTTCATGAGGAATCATCGATTCTGGATTTGACTCTTTTGGTACCAATCTGGTAACGAGTGGTTGCAATGAGAGTGATTTATTTTCAGTTGGGCTTTATCGTAAAAGAGTTTGTTTAAAGCGAGTTGTTGTGTGTCCCTAGTTATAAGAGGTGCTCCTTGTTAAGGTGAAAAGATGGATTGAGACATGGGACAAGAGTTCCATGTAAATTGTGCTTGGTTGTGTTGTTTGGAACCAAAGGGAAGGTTGACCCAAGATACATTGGTTTGTTCTATAAGTTGAGGGATTTTGAAAATTAGTGTTTCGTTAGGATCGTCTCGAGTCGGTAGCGGGTGTACATTGTTTGGTATGACCCGGTATTGGAGGAGTACTTGAGAGATCTAGAGTGTGAGGGTTCGTTAGAGCCGTCAACCAATGAGTAAGACCTTACCTTCGAATCCCGACCAGTGAGAATATTGGAAGGAGCAGAACGAGTTCTGAGGAACAAGACCACAAGTATGTTAAAATCCTTTGGTCTCATCGGTCAAAAGAGAGGCTACTTGGGAGTTGGAGTCCCGCATGCGCGAACAATACCCCGACCTGTTCACTTCAGGTAATTATTTAAGTTATTCATCTTTCTTTCTCGAAGTTGCTACGTAGATTCGAGGTCGAATCTTTTCTAAGGGGGATAGAGTGTAATACCTCATAAATCCAGCTAGTTCGTATAGTTGGGAATTTATTCGAAAACGAGATTCAAATTTCTCCGGAATCGCATTCGGTAAAAGAGGGAAGTCGGAGGGAGAGAAAGAAGTAGTTTTTTTCAGAATTTTCCAGTCCGCAGGGGGGTTATCGGAGTTTTCCACTAACTTGGGCCAAGGGAGGGGGGCTGGCCGGCCCACTAGGAGGCCGGCCATATAAGAGGGGAGGGGGCACCACTCCCCAAACCCTAGCCGCCTCCTTCCCCTCCCACCAAGCCGCCACCCCTCCCTCTCCATCCTCCTTGGCGGCGCCTCCTCCCTGGTTGGCGCCGTCTCCCCCCTTGGTGGCCGGCCATTGGTGCTCCCGAAGTTGGTCTCCAAGATCCCCGGGCGCTCCTCCTCCGATCTGTCCTCCGACGGGTCGTTTCTTCGCCGGTGGTTCGCTGTGGTGTGGCCGGCCAAGGAAGAAGAAGGAGACCAGCGGGAGTGGTTCTTCGTCGTGCTACGGGTCTTCAAGGGTAACGAGCACCCCGGTTATTTGTTTGATCAAGTTTTGTTGCGGTAGAGATCATTTGAGTCACGTCGGTTTAGAGTTCCAGAATTTACAGAATTGATCAGAATGTTGCGCGGATTTTTCAGTACTTTAGAGGCCGAATTTGGGGTTTTTCCTTCTAGAGATTTGTTCCTGGTTTCGTTAGCTTTCTTTTGGCACCAAGATGAGCAAAATCCGACCAGTAGTTTGAGAGATATGATTTTTTGAATGCGATCTGTCCAATCTGTCTGAAATCTGTGGTCAGTAGTTTTGTCCCTCGTTTTGTTCAAAATAGAGGCCGAATCAGAAGACTTCCCCAACTAAGTTATTGTAGATCTTGAAATTATCTTTCCATGTTGATAAAGATCATTCCATTTGGATCAGTAGGCTAAAAGTTACACTATTTTCTTTACTGCTGATCTGTTTTCGGACTGTTGTAGATGGGTTAGGTTTAGCAGTTAATTACCCTCTGTTTTGGCCGAATCAGAAGATTCCGCCAAGTAAGTTTTTGTAGCCTGATCAGTTAAGAATCAGTGAGCACTGGTTTCAGGTCGTTTAGAGTTACAGTTAATTAGTGGCGAATTTTCTTGTGCAACTGCCCGTAGAATGATAATCTGGAATTTTGGTGTAGATGTCAAATTGAACCCTTGGGATGAGTGGGTTGATTAGAGAGCATCGTAGTACACTTGTAGCTGTGCCATATTCGATTATCCGTGTCGTGGTAATACTTGTGTAGGCGGTGAGACGGTGGGTGGAAGGACACCTTCGTTGTATCACAACACGTCACCACACGGAAGGCAAGTGCAAATGTTTAAATTGTGTGAATTCATTGTTTTCCTGTTAACTTGGTAAATTATGAATATTCTTGTGATTTGAGTATGATGTGGTAGAGTTCAATACCTTATTCGATGATACATTGAGTTATATGCCAAGTTATGCTTTTCATTCCATGCATACATAATTGATTCTTTGTCCACGGAGTGGAAACTTGATTAAGTCCCATTAATTCCAATATGGGCATGTAAGACCTACCATTCCAATGTAGGCGATTTGGACATTCCGTATGAAACGTTCTTCATACGGACTTGGATCCCCGCTCTTTGTTAAGAGCGGGCTTAAGTGAACACCGACGGGTGTGTCACTAGTTATACCGGTATAAACATGTGGAAAGTCCAATCTCCTTCAATGCATTCATTCATTCATACCAAGTGTTCTTAAATTCATGAAGTAAATGATGTACTTGGAAGATTGTTTCAATTCGATGTTCTATGTGGATGTATATGTTGTGCTTCTTGAGTTTCGACTCACTCTTGCTTTTATTTATTTTTAGGTGAATACCAGTGAAACAGTTGCTAGCGGGAGGGTGTAGTCCCGCACGTTCCATGCACATGAATAAAATAATCATTCGTTAAAGTTATATTTACATCTCTTCAGTTTTATTTATAATGAAATGGACTGTAATAATTGTCACTTGGAGGTTCATTATTAGCGCTTTGGTTAATTTTCGTTTAAATTGATGGATGAACTGTTAGTAAGCTATAGATTGTTATCATGGTTATTCGTTTCTTTAGCATTGAATGCGTTGTTAATCTTATGAATTGAATAGTAGGTTGTCTTGTTAGGTGACATCTTGTCTTCCGAATAGACAGGGTGTTACAGTATGGTGGAGTTGTGTGTGAGGTTTGTTTCCAGTTTTGTGGTTTTCGTACTAAGTTTCCTTTCTAGAATAAGTTGTTATTACAATTCCATTTGATGCTGAAAAATTTCTGTAACACGATTTGCCATATTCCTTTAGAAGGTTTATTGACATGATCAGTAATGTGATGGCAATGTTGATTCCTTTATAAAGAAAGAAAGTCGTCCGCCTTTCGTAATATTTCTAAAATGATCAAATTTCTAGTTTTGTGTTCATGCTCTTTTGGGGAATTCAAGTTCTTGGTGGTAAACATAGTTTGCCGAGTAAAGCGATATGTTGAAAAATTATAATAGTTCTTCCATGATGCGGGTGTTTTGATCTTGATTACCCGCTTGTTCCTAACGGTTAAGGTCGGATATTCTATTTTTGTAAGGCCTATGTTTTCAACTGTGGACTTCCCATATGTTTTCTGAGTTCGTTGCCTAATTGGTTTACCCCTGAGTTCTGTGTTCCTTGCGAGTGGTAAATGATTTTTCAGTCGGTGAAGATCGTTTCTATTTGCCTCTTCTTTCGAGAAGGAATCAACCCATTCATTCCACGTGGGTCTTCCGAAAAGTTTTCTAAGTGTTGTTATGGACTTGATGTTAATACATGTAGTAAATTGATCGCCTTTAGTGGCATCGTTCAAATAAGAATATTTCAAGTTTAGCTTTCACGGTACCTTGGAGCTCGTGAATCAACTGGTAACTGAAATTATTTTGGGTAACTGGAGGAATTGGATTAACCTATTGTTTCTTAAAGATTTCGTGTGATTTAGTCCGAAAGGTTCCTTGGTTTGAGTTCGCAAAGTGAGGTTGCAATAAAGGAATATTTTCGTTTTTCAAGATCACCTTTATCAGAATATTTCTTTTGGTTTCTCTTTCGCCGTGATGAGCAACGTCTTTCGTGTGAATAAACTTATCTTTGTTCGCCTCTTTCTTTTGAGAAAGGATCACAGTTTTGGGTTGCAAAGTGTTTGCTAAGGCTAAGTTTGGCATCTGGTTGGTGGTAGATGAGTAATCGTAGCGGTGATATTTTGCTACCAAGTTACTGGAGGAGTAGTAGAATGTAGAATGGTTTTGATCTGTATCTCTTGGGGAAAAAAAATTAATTCACATGGAATGCTTGGTTTCGAAGTAAGTCGAAAAGTGTTTATTGAGTAGAACCTATGGTATAGTGAAACTTCATAACTTCAGTTCATGATTGAATGGTCGGTGATTATCGAAAGTATGGAAACCTTGATTACTTCTATAAAGCAACGCAATTGGATAATGATGCGAGATTAGGCGAGAAATTTCTAAGTATGCAATTGAGTGAGTATGTTAGAATTGGGGAAAATGTTGGAGAGTCAATCCATTGATTTCCCTATATGTTATAAATGAAATTTGTGGTAGAGATCTTGGAGGTTAAATTTGGGTTTGCATTGTTATGCTAGACCATTGGTTACACGATGATGGTGCGTAGAGGAAGTGGGATAATAGAGTTTCCTGAGCAACGAATGGTCATTGATAGAACTCTTCTGATGTAGTACATGTCCGTGCGTGCTAAGGATCTTGAATTGTTGTTATTGGAAATTGGAGATAATGTGATTGCGTGGTGCCTACTATTGTGGTGTTTTGGATGCTTTCAATCAAATCGATTCTGTATTACCTAGAGTATCCAGTAGATTTCATAGAGTCTCTTCACAATGGTGTGGATGATTTAATTCAGTTTGAGCATGATTTGAGGGTATTTAACTAAAAGGTTTAAGCTCGTGTGGTTTGCGATGAATTCAAATTTCAAGGATTCGAGAGAAATTTTATTCCTAGAAGAAAGAAACTGTGGAAAGGAATGTTCATCGGATAATGAGGTGTTTTCTTGATTCTCGTTTGAGTTTGGTGTTGTTGACCGGTGTTTTCTGCAATTTGAGTTGAGGTTATGTTGGCATGTAGATTCTTTCCAATTCAGACAAACTGCAAGTGTTTGGTTTGGGCGTGCGATAATTTCTCCTTTGGTTGTATTGGTGTTCATTTGTAAACCGCCTATTTAGAAAATGGATTTGTTTTGAAATGGTATCAAATTTGGAATTTAATCTTTTGGTGGAGAATTAGCATTGGCGGACGCGATGAGGACTCTCTATTTTCAATTGGATTCTCTTCGTTTTGAAAGTTGCGTAAATTAGAAATTTGGTATTTCGTTTTAACCGTCTCGAATGCACGCGCACGCAATGCATAGCGTCGGGTGTGTTCGGTCTTTGAGTGGGCGGTGAACCATTCAAGATTCGAGTTATAGTTTAAGGCGTTGACCATTGAGTATGGTCTTACCTTGATCCTCTTCGATGAGGGTACCTAGAAAGTTCGGTTGAGTGTTAGGTTAGGCATCGTTTTGGGTCTTTGGGTGGTGGTTTTCTAGTCCGAAATAGAGGCCGCTTGAGAGCTAGAGACCCTCGTGCGCGATAAGTATCGCACTGTTCGTTTATAGTACGTGTTTTTCGTTAATAAATTCGATCGCGATTTTCTTTGAGTAAGATCGTGTTTAGATTCGAGGTCGAATCATGTTAAGGGGTAGAATGTAATACTCGGAATAGAATTGGTAAATAGATTGAAGTGGAGGGTAAAGACAAATGCAAACTCTGAATTTCCGATTCGTGATGGGTTTTTGCTTTTCTTCGCTAACTTTGGGCCTTGGTGCCACCCAGAGGCCCAAGAGGGGAGACCAGCCCAAGAGGGGCGGCCAAGGGGGGGAGGCACCCCAACCCTAGCCGCCTCCCCACTTCCCTCTCCCTCCCCTTGTGGCCGCCACCTCCATTGCCCTCTCCCTACTCCTTGCTGCCCCTTGGTGCCCCTCGCTGCTGTGGTGTTGTCTCCGGTGATCCCGGTGCTTCTCCCAAGATCCCCTCCGACATCTCCTTCCCCGCCGTCGTCACGGCCATCCTTCGCGTCCTTGTGGCGGCCCTTTGGAGAGGGAGGAGAGGAGAAGGAGGAAGGCCTTAGGGAACCAGATCATCGTCGTTCTACGGGTCTTCAAGGGTAACGAAGGTGTTTTAGTGGTAGTTTGATTCGGTTTTATTGATTAATGGTGGATTAGATCTAAATCGCGTTCTGTCCTGGAGATTCCAGAACGCATCTGTCTTCTTGCGCGGCCAGTTTCGACCCTTTAGAGGCCGAATCTCGGGTTGACCTCTCCTAGAGATATGTTCCTGGTTTCATTAGCTTTCTTTTGGCACCTGGATCACGAATTTTCACCCAGTAGATTAAAAGTTATGACTGTTTTACTACGTGCTGGTCTGTCTGCCAGAATTGCTGGGTATAGTCGGTTGCACCTAGGTTTTGATCTAGTTAGAGTCAGAATCAGGTCGGCCACCCAACTAGGTTTATGAATATAATTTCACCATGTTTCCAGGCTGATAAAAATCACTTTATTTGGATCAGTGGTTTAAAAGTTAGAGCCTTTTCTTTCGGGCTGTTCTGAATTCTGGGCAGACTGCAATTATAGTTTTTCATTGGATGATTAGACCTCTGTATTGGCCGAATTAGAGTTTACCATCAACTAGAGTTTTGTAGCCAGTTAAGTTAAGAAAATCTGGGCACTGGTTTCATGTCGTTTCGAGTTCCAGTTAATTAAATATGCTTTTTCTCGTACTGCTGCTCTTAAGGGCTGAAATCTGGCAGAATAGTTTATTTTCAATTTGGGTCTATGCGGTATATTGAATAGTCAGGGGTTATTGTAGAACATCGGTAGCAGTGTTATATCGTTGTTCTTATTTTGGGAACACGCTTATGTAGGCGGTGAGACATCCCGTGTGGGAACACCTCCGTTGCCTGCTAACGAGTCACTATGCAAAAGGCAAATCTTGTATGCATAATGATATGTTGTTTACATGAATGTTTTGTGCCTTGTTCATGATGTTGATATCGCAAGTACCTTGTATACTATGTTTGATGCAAAAATGTGATGTGTGAGTGAATGATTATAGTTGTTCGTACTTGTAGATGAATGCCATGTGTTTCTTTTCAATTATGAGTACTATTTAATATTACCATGGGATCACATCATGACATGCATAAATTACATTGGTAAGACCCATCAATTCCAGTATGGGCACTTGAAAATCCCATCAATTCCAGAATGGGTACATGAGTCCACCATTCCAATGTGGGCCATGTTACGTGAGTCCACCATTCCAATGTGGGCCACGTTGGACGGTCGTATGAAACGTTCTTCATACGATTACTTTAAGTGAACACCGACGGGTGTTTCACTCGCTATACCGGTATATGCTGCAATATGTCTAATTCCTTCAATGCATCATTCCACTTCATCCATTCATAAATTCGTTTCCAGTAAATGTTCAAATGATGATTGTGATATATTGTTCATTGAATGTTTGATTGTTACATACAGTTACTTGCTGAGTCTTTGGCTCATTCTTGCTTTGTTGTTTTATTTAGGTAAATGACAAGGAAGAATGATCTTGTGGAGGGTAGTTCATCACGATGCACTCACTACCTTAAACAAAAAATTTTGAGGACTTTTACTGTCGTTAATTATGACTTGTGATGAATTGTAATAAGCCAGTTTGGTCATAACTACCTTATCTCTCAGAATTGTTTATTTCTATTCCATTGATTAAACCTGATGATGAATTCTTGTTTCCGTATAATCTTTATACTTGATTAACTTGGTCATGTGTTTTGATGTTATTCTTCTAAAGAGTAGTGGTTGTAGGTGACATCTTGACTTCCTTATAGTCAGGGTGTTACAGTATGGGTAGTCGCGATACTCAAGGTGCCAACTAATCTAGGTAGATCTGGGAACCGCAATGATTCCTATGGTATACTGACGGCAATTTATTTTATTCTAACTCTATTATACTGCTTTTTGAACAACTAATAGTCTTTTGATTGGTTGGCGAACTATGGAGCTGCAAATGGTGTTTCGGATTGGGTCGAAGAAGATGGTTTGGTTTGGACAACGATGGTGGCGAGGATTTCAAGGAAGGCTTTAAGCGACATGCAATGCAAGTTTTATTTTAACATTTTTGTAAATTATTCAAAGTTGTAAAACATAATATGATCTGATGTAAATAAATTCTTGAGTTACTTGTATTGAGAATATTGTTACTTATGATAAACATTGTAAGGTTTTTAATTAAATTATTTCCCAGAGAATTTCATAAGTATTAATTGTTGTCCCTCTTTGGAGTTGTGATTGGAGTTACCTATTAGACTTGATTAGGATATTTACAAATGCAAAATTTATGCAAATGCTTCAGAAATAACAAATATAATATAAAATGCATATAATTACTGTTTATTAAAATTGGGGTTGTTACAATTGCATTCACCCAATACGGATCATCGAGTACTTCATCTACAAGTTTTGGCTAAAGAGAAGAGGCAAAAGAGTAATATTCACAAAAAAGAAGCGGCACGAGATCGAGTTTGAACACCCTTACTCATGTCACCCAATATTTGATCTATTGGATGATCATTGCAATAGTGTTGTGAATTCTTGGTGGTAGGTTGGATGGTTGATCATCTTTCTTGATATCATCTTCATCAATGTCAATTTGATGTGTTGTGAAAGAGGTGAGAGGTTCGACTTGAGTAGAATATGATGGATCATTTGGATCTTCTTTTGGCTTGATGTCTCTAATTTGCATGTTCTTCATTGCTTTCCCAAAACTTCATTACCTACACCCTCCAAATCGTCTTGCTCTTCTTGAGAGCCGTTAGTTTCATCAAATTGAATATCATATCTTTCTTCAACTAAACTGCTAGTTTTGTTAAATACACGATATGCTTTGCTATTAGAAGAATAACTAAGCAAGAAACCAACACCACAACGACTTGCAAATTTAGAGAGCCGAACACCCTTTCTTAAGATATAACATTTGCAACCAAATACTGTAAAGTATGAAATGTTTGGTTTTCTTCCAACAAGAAGCTCATAAGAAGTCTTTCTCAAAAGGCGATGCAAATACGTACGATTTATGGCATAACAAGCGGTATTGATTGCTTCCGCCCAAAAGCTATTGGAAGTATTATATTCATCAAGCACTGTTCTAGCCATTTCAATTAATATTCGATTTTTCCTTTCTACAACTACATTTTGCTTCGAGTGTATGTTGTGAAAAGTTCGTACTTTATTCCAAGTTCATCACAAAAATATTTAATTTTGGTGTTTTTGAACTCGTATTTTCTTAATTTTAAAATCAAATTCATTTGAGCCCTTTTTGTAAAACTTTTGAAAATGCCAGAGGTTTCGGCCTTATCATCTAGGAAGAATACCTATGTATATCTCGAGTAATCATCTATAATTACTAAACAATAGATATTACCCCCGATGCTCTTATAGGTTGTAGGTCCAAACAGATCCATATGTAAGAGCTCTATTGACCCAGAGTTGATATAATACTTTTGGAAGGATGAGAATTTACAACTTGCTTCCCGACTTGGCAAGCACTACATAATCTATTTTTATCAAACTACCAATCCAAAGAAGTTTTTGCAATTAAACACGTTTTTAAGCAAGAATCTCTCGAAGAGGAATCAACTAAATAAAGATTTCTAAATCTAAAACCTTTGAAAACCAATTCATTTTCTTTTTTATTTGAAATGGTTACTCCATCTCTAGAGAATGAGCAAGTTAATCTAAGATCACATAATTGAGCAATGGATAACAAATTGAAATTTAATGATTCCACAAGAGATACATTTGAAATAGGAAGGTCATTTGAGATAGCGATTTTACCCAAACCAATTACCTTTCCTTTGCTATTGTCACCAAAAGTGATCTTCTCATTTCCCATCTCATTCTCAAATGTGGTGAACATCTTCCAGTCTCCAGTCATGTGTTGAGTGCAACCGCTATCAAGCACCCAATGCCTTCCACCTGTCTTGTACTTCACCTACAAAAGAAAATTAAGTTCTTTTAGGTACCCAAATTTGTTTGGGTACTTGGAGATTAGTAACAAAGGTTTTAGGCACCCAAATAGTATTCTTTTTAGCGCCTAGAATTGAACTGCCAACAAATCTAGCAATAGCTTTACCATCCTTAGTTCTTCAAAGCATATAATTTGAATCATATAATCCTATGGATAGAGTCTTACCCATAGAACATGCTTGTTGCAAGTGTCCTATTTTCCAGCACTTATAGCAATATTTGCTATTTTGCTTAACAAACCTTGTGAGCGTGTTTACCAGTTTTTTGCCTTTCTTGGGCACATATCCAAGCCCTTCTTTGTTGAATGAGCACCTTTGCTCACTCAAAAACTTATCAAGAGTGGCTTTACCCTTGAAGCACCACTCCAAGCTTTTGCTTAGTTTGGTTACTTGCTCCTTTAACTCATTGTTTTCAACAACAAGTTTTGCATCACAACACTTAATATTTTCATGATTAGCATCAATGTTAGAGCAACATGGCATGACAAGTAAATCATCACATGCATTTTATCAAAAATATTACGTGTAATTCCAACACTAGTCAAGACTTGCTTGAATTTTCTTGAATAATCAAGTCATGAGCTTCCTTTAGCTCCTTATAAGAGTCTTTAAGAGAGAGATGTTCTTTCTTCAAGACCTTACATTTTGCCTTTTCTTTTCCAAGATATTCATACAATTCTTCCAACATGTCCATAAGCTTATCATAACAAGGATCATCGTCGTTAAAGGATTTTACCTTATCTCCTTTAGCCATGAGGCATGTAGGACACAAGAATAATGAAGGAGCTACCTTGATAGCGATGCCGACAAGTCCCTTTTTCTTGGGGAACTTATCCTTATCGGAGTCAGAGTCGGTGTACTCATCATTGGAGTTCCACTCTCCAATGTGGGCTTCATTTTTGCCTCCTTTGTGATGCTTATAGAAAAGCTTCTTCTTGCCGCTGCATTCCTTCTTCTTGAACGATTTGCTCTTGTCATCCTTCTTTGTAGGGCAATGAGAGCCAATGTGCCCCTTCTCATTGCACTAATAGCAATGAATGTTGCTATAGCGCTTGTTGTCATTTGAGGATTGCCCTTTCTTGCTCTTGTCAAAGTTGAAGCTTCGATATGGGCGTCTTCTCATGAATTTTTGTTGGACCGTAAAGGCGACTAGAGGGGGGGGTGAATAGGAGCACGCTCACTTTTTCACAAATTATGAACTCAATACAATTTCACTCCAGTAGCTATTAGAAAGCTATGAAGATCAGTATACGATCTGTGGAAGACTAGTATTGAATCCAATTAAACCCCTAAGCGATGCTACAAAAATCAACTAAGATTGCAAAGACTCACGGCCGAGGCGGTCGACCGCTGGACCCAATCGGTCGGACCGATTGCGGCGATCGACCGGCGTTATCTTTGGCGGTCGGACCGCTCCAAAATCGGTCGACCGGTGATGACGGCGATCGACCGGCCGACTCGAACCGATCTGCAGCAGTAAAATCAGCCGATGACGAAGTTGCAATTAGGTGAAACTTTGATTCTCAACTCTAATCTTTATGAAACTTTGCACACACCTTCTATATGCTATTGATGACCTATTCCAATCGAATATTATGATAATTCTTGGAGCGATCTTGAGCAATTGCCAATTGATTAATGAAGGTCTAAAACCGGGCAAGAACGAAAACTTGATCCTAAAGCTTGTTTGTGAGGATTGATGATCAAGATGATGCTAGATAGATTCACACATATCACAGCAAGCTAATTCCGTGAAAGAATCAATCACAAACTCGCGGATCAAAGAAAGCCCTAAAACACGAAATTGAAAGCAAGAACGAAAAGAGACTTATCTCAAGCAAACCTTGCATAGATTGATTTCGTGATTGTTCTTTGGATTACATCCACACCATCATGGATCGATGGACAATCAAAGATCACGAAATTCACCACAAAACCATCAAGAGCCCTTGCCTCCACCTCAACTCCCTAAAGACAATTAGGGTTTTGAAACATAAAAGGCGAGAGAGAGAGGTGCAGCCACCATCTCCTCCTATTTATAGTGGAGGCCTAAAACTCTTAGGGTTTGACTTAATTGGGCTCCGTTAAGGCCCACTAACAAGCGGGTCACACACGCACGCCGCAAAGCGCCGTCTTTAACCTTTTGACCTAAACCGCTTCACCATGCATCATAGATTTGCCAATAGGTCACCATTGTCCATCTTGTGTCACGCTTGAGTCGTTGACCCCACCCGGCATCGTCGATCGTTCTGGACCTCAACTCTTCAAGTCTAGTCCCGATTCTCCTCGCCGTTGACCGTCGTTGACCACCAAGCTACCTGCACAACCACAGACAAGAAAACACGAATTCGGGAACAAGTTCTTCACAACTTGACCCATGTTAGTCAAAACATGCATCATGCAAATCATTTGCCATGAAACCAATGACTTTGACCTAACAAAACAACATCGCCACGAAGTTGACCGACGTTCAAGTAGAAACCGGTCTGACCGCTCCAGGTGAGCCGGTCGGACCGCCCCATGGCCGGTCGGACCGCTCCCTGTGAGCCGGTTGGACCGCCCCTTGGGACTTAGCCGAAATTCAAGCTTTCAAATTCCGAAACCTTCTGGAAATTAAAAACCAATAGAACTTTTTACTGGAGACTCCAAAAATCATGAGACCAAGTGCATTGGGATCCCCTCACTTGCCTACAACACCTATTTTTGGCCCAGCTCGTTTTGAACACTTTTAGGTCACCGCCGGTCCGACCACCCCATGGCGGTCCGACCGATTTGGGACCGGTCGGACCGCCGATGCAAGGACCGGTCGGACCGCCCTATCGAGAATACTGTAGCTTTGTCGAAAACGTGAAACGACAAGCCGTAAACGTCATTGCCAATTGTCACATCATCCTAAGATCTGGAGCATATCCCCATGAAATCCACAATCTCCCCCTTGATGAACACATTGGCAATTATCCAGAAAATATAAGTAAGAGGTTTGAAAACGAGTTTACTCGCAGTTTTCGCACAAAGGCACAACTTGGTCCATAAGCAAGAAAAAGCAATGAAAATGACCAAGCTGGCATCAGAATAGTATAGGCATGTGAGACAAGGCAAAAGAAAGCATAAAAACTTAGATTTCCAGAAAAGGGTCAAAAATCTCACATGAGGTCCATATGAAAGAACAATTGTTCAATTGACCTATGATCATTGTGAGGATAAAAGAATGCAATTCAAG
This sequence comes from Hsuehochloa calcarea, assembly GCA_036346395.1. Lineage (NCBI taxonomy): Eukaryota > Viridiplantae > Streptophyta > Magnoliopsida > Poales > Poaceae > Hsuehochloa > Hsuehochloa calcarea. The sequence continues at coordinate 19,067,516 of CM070601.1, read as the reverse complement.
TTCAGAATATTCAATAAAACAATAAGAATGCAACTCAATAACTCCCCCTCACTATGATCCTCAAATTTCAAATTTTCAGTTTCTCTCAGTTTCTCCCCTTTGTACAAACTTCTCCCCCAGCAAAGAAATATATTCTCATTAACACATCTTCTTCAAATAAAAATAGCAAAGAGATATAACACATCTTCTCCCAACGAAATATCTTCTCATTAATTAACACATCTTCTCCCCCTTTGACAATGGATTCATCAAGGAATCACGCCTTCCTCTCATCCAGAGATAACCAATAGATGATAAAGAAAGAAGCAGAAATAAAAGAAACATAAACAGGAGTATGCATGAAGTGCAATGGAGATTTTTCAATTTTTGATTACAAGAAGCTTTGGAGATTACCCAAAAGAACACGATAGTATCTCTAATATTGCACAAACAACATATCAAGCCTGACAGCGCTAGCAAGATCATGGTAAGACATATATATCAAAGCTAAGCACAAAGGCTCAAAAGTAAAGCAGTAGATTTGATCAATTTAAGCAACGCTTCAAATTCAGCAAGTTCATCAACAGGGATCCTAAAGTGAAATTGGCCATGTCAAAGTGTCAAAGTGAGATCAAAAATCTAACAAAGACCACATTAAGAGTCAATCAAGTCCCGTATTGAATCATTTTGCTCAATTTTTTAAAGCGCCCATTTGTCAACATTTTTCTCATTTGCATTGAATATTGAAGTTGACTAATGATCTAACTTAGTGACAAGATCTGGACTAGGAGCCATCCACAAACTCATCCTAAGCTTCAACCAAAAGTTGATTAAAGGTATATCTTAGTAAAGAAGATCCCGGACTAGGAGCCATCCACAAACTCTTTCTAAGCTTCTACCAGGCGACAAATCTTGAGGTTCATGTCATTTCGACAAGCGGTCCCCATGAGATCGTCGGTTCATCAAACTATCTCCAAGTTCATGTCATTTGACAAGCGGTCTCGTAAGAATAGTTTGGCACAATTTAAGCATAAGACAATCTTGATTTTCATTTTTCACATGAGCGCTTTAGAATCTCAAGAACACAAAAGCTCAAGTAATGGTCAATTTTAGATCAAAGAGCTAACAAATCAATTACAGACAGGCCAATGTCACAAGAGGAGCACTAATTGCGCAACTCGCTAAAACATCCAAAATTGCAATTTCTTAGTTTGAGTTGTTTAAAGGTTCTAGCTCATATAGCAAAGACTTAGCTACACATGTAAAAGAATGATAATTCTAGCAAGTCAAAGAACTAGACATGACATTGAGCAAGAATTGAAATACAAAAGCTCTAAAGGGTAATAGGCAAAGCTTCATCAATTTTTTAAAAAATAAGCGTAAAACCTTATATTACAATGCATCTTTTTGGATTTTTCATACCATTTGTTGTAACCACTTGTTGAAGTTTTCATATGAATGCAATATGACACAATGAGATGCAATTAAAAAGCCTAAAACCTAAAAAGTTGAAAAGATCACTAAGTTGGAAAAAGAACAATAAAAGATCAAAAGAACAAGGAAAGATAAGAAAAAATCAAACTCCCCTCAAACCAACCCATAAGGATAAATTCGCCTAACTAGCTTCTTAAGGAGGAAAATCGGTTTGATTTAAAGGCTTGGTAAGAATATCGCCAATTGAGCTTGGACTCTCTGAAGTGCATCACAATATCACCTTTTCAACATGATCTTTAAGGAAGTGAAAGCAAATGTCTATGTGTTTAGTCCTAGAATGTTGCAATCGGGTTTTAGCAATATTAATAGCGAAGTGTTATCACGAGAAAAGAGGAACACTAGCAAAGTTTAACCCATAATCTTTCAAAGTGGGCGTCATCCACAAAATCAGCTCTGACAACTAGCGGCGACTACATACTCCGCCTCGGCGATGGATTGTGCAATGTAAGACTTCCTAGAAGACCAAGATACAAGAGAAGTGCCTAGGAAGTGACAGGTGCCTGAGGTACTCTTCCTATCTAACCGACAGCCCGCAAAATCAGAATCAGAAAAACCTCTAATGGACAAAGCTGAAGAGCAGGAATACCAAATGCCATATAAGAGGGTAGAGTGTAAATACCTGAATATGCGCTTAACGGCTTGGCGATGGGAAGTTCTCGGAGACGCCTGAAATCTTGCACAAAGGCATACCGTGAAGTGAATGTCGGTCTCGAGTAGTCAAATCTGTAAGGAGCCGATCATCTTTGCGGTACTCGCGTTGATCCACGACTTCTCCTTCCTCATCTGGATCCAAAGCGATCGAAGTTGCCATGGGAGTGGAAATTGGCTTGCAGTCACCCATGTTGAAGCGTTTGAGTAGATCTTTAGTGTACTTCGTCTGATGGATGAAAGTTCCTTCCTTGCATTGCTTGATTTGAAGTCCCAAAAAGTAATTAAGCTCTCCCATCATACTCATCTCGAATTCCACGGACATAGTGTCGGAAAAGTCGAAACAAGAGCATTAGAGGAACCACCAAAATAATATCATCCACGTAAATTTGAGCAAGCGGGAAGTCATTGTCACGTCTAAGAATAAATAGAGTTTTATCCACTTTACCCATCTCAAAATTATTTTTAAGCAAGAAGGTCTTAAGTCTATCATACTGGGCTCTAGGGGCTTGTTTAAGACCATATAATGCTTTAGATAGCTTGAAAACACGATTTGGATATTTAGGATCCTCAAAACCGGGGTTGCTTAACATACACTTCCTCATCTATGAAACCATTTAAAAGGCACTTTTAACATCCATCGATATAATTTAAAACCTTTTGATGCGACAAATGCAAGCGAGAATGCGAATGGCTTCTAGTCTAGCAAGGAGCAAATATCTCATCAAAATCTAACCCCTCAACTTGGTGAAACCACGAGCTACCAATCGGCTTTATTTCTAACCACGAACCATCCTCACCTTGTTTATTCTTAAACACCCAATGGGTTCCTATAACATTATGACCACTAGGAGGTTCTACTAGGTTCCAAACTTTGTTTCTTTCAAAATTCTCTAACTCCTCATGCATGGCATTTACCCAGCTAGAATCGGATAAAGCATGTGATATATCGCGGGGTTCAAAAGAAGCAACAAAAGCCGAATGAGAGTAGAGATTTGGATCATTATACAGGAGCGAGTGACTCGCTCATGTAGATTACCTATTATCATTAGGAGGATCTTTGTCTCTGAATGCGAAGTGGGCGCCGGGTGAGATGTCGTTTCTTCGACCTCCGCAGTCTGCCGATGATGATGATGCAGCGAGAGCCTCAAGCGAAGGTGAAGTAGGCGAGCGGTGTTCTTGTATCAATATGGGCGCTCAGCGGCAGATGAGGAATGACATTAGCCGTCCTCATCTTCCTCCACAAAAATGCTCTCTCACACTGTAAATCATCAGAGCAATTGATCTAGCTCTAGGGCTAGTCTCATCAAAAGTGACATTACAAGTCTCCTGAATAATGTTAGTCTCAGTATTAAAAACTCGAAAACCCCTCGAATGAGCAGGATAACCCAGAAATACCCCATCAAAAGTTCTTGATTCAAATTTATCTAAGTTGCCTGTCTTAAGGATAAAACATTTTGATCCAAAAACTCGAAAATGCGAAACAGAGGGTTTTCTACCAAAACGAAGCTCATAAGGAGTCTTGCCTAAAGAAGGTCTCAAAAAGACACGATTGGCAATATGGCAAGCAGTAGCAATAGCTTCGGCCCAAAATCTCCTCGGTGTGTTATACTCGTCTAGCATCGTCCTAGCCATTTCGACCAAGGTCCTATTCTTCCTTTCCACCACGCCATTTTGTTGAGGGACGTGTGGAGAGGAGAACTGATGCTCAATACCACGCTCAGCACAAAAAGAAGCAAAAGAAGCATTTTTGAACTCCGTGCCATTATCACTGCGAATCGCTCTCAAAGCACCAGGAAGCTCAGAAGCCAAACGAAGAACAAGGTCATGAAAATAACCAAAAGCTTCATCTTTTGAAGTAAGAAAGAACACCCAAGTATATCTTGAAAGATCATCGACTATGACTAGAATATACCATTTTCCACCAACTGACCGGACTCTAGCAGGACCAACAGTATCCATATGAAGCAACTGTCCTGGTCCGTCAGTCATAACCATAGTCACAGAAGGGTGTGAGGCAGCAACTTGTTTGCCATGCCTACAGGGCGCACATACCTGCATCTTGACAACTTTGAGTTTGGGCAAACCTCTCATAAGATCAAGGTTGCTAACTCGCGTCAGATGATCAAAACCAATGTGCCCCAAACGTCGATGCCAAAGCGTAAATCGAGAAGAAGATGTAAGCAAACATTTAAGAGATCCGACAAGAGATTACGAAAAATCGGCTCAAAAATTCTACCAACTCTAGAGATTCCAAACACAAGCTCACCGGTAGAATCAAGCACACGACAAGCATTTTCTTAAAAACCGTCTCATAGCCATCATCAAGAAGTCGAGAAGCGAAAGGAGATTATACCTAAGCTTGTCCACAAGAGCGACATCCTTTAGAATGAATTTGTTGTTCACCCTAATTGATCCTGTTCCTTCAATTCGCCCTTGTGTATCATCTCCAAAGGTGATGAAGTCATCACCTGTTGCTCGCGTGAAAGAGGTGAACCATTTTGAGTTCCCGGTCATGTGGCGTGAACATCCGAGTCAACGAACCACGTGTTCTTCCCTTCCGCGATAATCCACGAAAATCAAGGAACAAAGAGCGATGTGTCTCAATCGGGGTTAGATAAACATGATTTAGGAATCGATCTTGAGACACACGTCTCGCAAGGAGTATACAAACCGAAGTACTATCATTGATTTCATCTAACATTCGGTTATGAGCAATGTTTAAATTAAAATGAGACTTGAAGCTGTCCATGATGAGTCGGCCGTTAAGTATCAAGTCGAGCCGCGACCAAAAGCGGTCGGACCGGTGACTACCAACAGATTAGACCGCTGATCGATAAACATTAAAATTAGGATATTTAGGAACATAATGATTTGCATGAGAGAAAAATCCTAATCTAGGTTTATTCTTTTCAATGTTACCATGTCTCATAGAAGCTCTAGGTTGCATGAATGAAATTCTATCAAAATGTTTCCTATCATTTTTCAACCTACGCCAACAGAATTCAATCAAATGTCCACCTTTTTTGCAATAAGTGCAATGATACTTGGTACCACTAGAAGAAGCACCATTTGAATTAATACAAGGTTGGGCAAAGCCTGCAGATTTAAAAGATGTTTTTGCAGGTTGGGTTTTGAATTCAATTAAACCTTTTTCCAAGACTTGAATGACTTTTGGGTTTGAATTGTCTTGAAAAGAATTGAATCCTAAACCTTGCTTCTTATAAGGAGTTTTAGACTTGTCAAGAATCATGTTTAATTGTTTCTTACCTTTAGAAAATTTCTCTAATGTATCATGAAGGTAAGCATTTTCTTTTCTCAAGTTAACACAAGCATTACAATTTTATTCATAGATTTTTCCTTATACAAAGCAATTTCAAGCTTAAGAGTGGAACAAGAAGCACAAGTAGTATTTTCAATATTGTCCTTAAGCTTAGCATATTTGACTCTAGCGACTTCTAAGATATCTTTGATTTCACGTTCTTTTTCTAAACATGAAGTGCGGGCTAGAATCAAATACATCAAAAGCAATCAATTTACTAGATTCTAAACATTTTTCACAAGGAGCACTTTTAATTACATTTAGTTCAGATCTAGCATTCTCAAGTTGTTGTACTGAAATGTTATGAGCGATTGTAACTTGGTAATTTCGAATGCATAGCATGACAAGATAAACATTCATCGAGTTCAAGAGTCTTAGCAGTTTTAAGCTCTACTTTCGGTTTGCTAATCTTTGACTCTAATTTCTTATTTTTGTCATAACAAATTCTAGCGCTTCATCTTGACTAAGCAATTGTTCAACTATAGAATCATATTTAGCGTAAAGCTCATCATAAGAAAAAGATACCTCATTATCATCAATATCGTCAGTGTCGACCATGAAGCACATGCCGGTGAAGTCTTTGGCCTTCCTTTCTTTTGCCTTGAGGATCTCCTCCTCCTTGTCCTCCTCACTCCCGGTATCCACATCGCTCAAGGATTGATCCTCAAAGCGGCAAGGACCCGGTGAGCGACCTTCACAAGCTTATTAGCCTCATACCTTGATTTGTTGAAAGGAGGCTTCTTCCAAGTCGGCTTTCCTTCCTTATGATTGCTCTTACCTTTGACTTGGGGCAATTTGCCGGATATGATTGAGCTCACCACATTCATAGCATGTCACGGACCACCTCTCTTTTGTTTCTCACATTATTGTAGGCCCGTGTGAATTTTTTAGCTAGAAGAGCTAACTCTGTTTCGGGAATACTTTCAAGCTTCTCTTCATGAATAGCGGATAAACAAGCAAATGAAAATCCGAGAAGAAGATTCAAAAGAGTCATCAAAAGCCTTTTTGAGAGGATCGCTACCAAAGCTAAATTATCTTTCTTGGGATGATCAACTCTTTTAATTTCATGAGTCTTGAGTTTACTATAAAGCAATTCTAAAGTAAGACTTGAAAGATCAACATTTTCCTCTATAGCGGTAGCCTTCATCTCCCACTCCTTGGTGTTGATTGCGGCCAAGAGATGGGTGGCATTTTCGATTGAGAATATTCAATATCAACGACTTTCATTTGATTAATTACTTTATTAAAGCGATGAAAATGTCATCGATGCTCTCTAGGACGCATCTCGAATTTATTGTATTCACGCTTGTAAACTGTTTGGCGCACTTTTTGATTTGGGACGAACCCTCATGATATGTTTCGAGAGTGTTCCAAATTTCATCTTGTGATTGAAAGATTGCAAATTCTATCATATTCTTGTCTACCAAGTGCACCATATAAAAGATTCTTAACCTTATTGTTGTTAGCCAAAAGAATTGCGAAGCGAGTGTAGCAATTTCAGAATAACAATGTGAGGCTCTAACAACATCCCAAATAGCTTGTCCTCGCTCTCAAGAAAAGCGCATATCGATTCTTCCAATAGGCATAGTCGTGCCCATCGAAGATATGCGGTTTAGTAGAAAACTTATCCATCGCCAAAGTTCGGTGACGGTTAAGATCAAGATTGAACTAACAGGGCTCGATACCACTTGTTGGACCGTAAAGGCGACTAGAGGGGGTGAATAGGAGCACGCTCACTTTTTCACAAATTATGAACTCAATACAATTTCACTCCGGTAGCTATTAGAAAGCTATGAAGATCAATATACCGATCAATGGAAGACTAGTATTGAATCCAATTAAACCCCTAAGCGATGCTACAAAATCAACTAAGATTGCAAAGACTCACAAAGACGGGCGGTCGATCAGCTGAACCCAATCGGTCGGACCGATTGCAGGTGATCGACCGGCGTTATCTTTGGCGGTCGGACCGCTCAAAATCGATCGACCGGTGATGACGGGCGATCCGACCGCCGACTCGAACCGATCTGCAACAAATAAAATCGGCCCGATGGCGAAGTTGCAATTAGGTGAAACTTTTGATTCTCAACTCTAATCTTTATGAAACTTTGCACACCTTCTATATGCTATTGAGGACCTATTCCAATCGAATATTATGATAATTCTTGGAGCGATCTTGAGCAATTGCCAATTGATTAACGAAGGTCTAAAAGCGGGCAAGAACGAAAACTTGATCCTAAAGCTTGTTTGTGAGGATTGATGATCAAGATGATGCTAGATAGATTCACACATATCACAGCAAGCTAATTCACGTGAAAGAATCAATCACAAACTCGCGGATCAAAGAAAGCCCTAAAAACACGAAATTGAAAGCAAGAGCGAAAAGAGACTTATCTCAAGCAAACCTTGCATAGATTGATTTCGTGATTGTTCTTTGGATTACATCCACACCATCATGGATCGATGGACAATCAAAGATCACGAAATTCACCACAAAACCATCAAGAGCCATTGCCTCCACCTCAACTCCCTAAAGACAATTAGGGTTTTGAAACATAAAAGGCGAGAGAGAGAGGTGCGACCACCATCTCCTCCTATTTATAGTGGAGGCCTAAAACTCTTAGGGTTTGACTTAATTGGGCTCCGTTAAGGCCCACTAACAAGCGGGTCACACACGCACGCTTCGCCATAGCGCCGTCTTTAACCTTTTGACCTAAACCGCTTCACCATGCATCATGGATTTGCCAATAGGTCACCATTGTCCATCTTGTGTCACGCTTGAGTCGTTGACCCACCCGCATCGTCGATCGTTCGGACCTCAACTCTTCAAGTCTAGTCCCGATTCTCCTCGCCGTTGACCGTCGTTGACCACCAAGCTACTGCACAACCACGGATAAGAAAACACGAATTCGGGAACAAGTTCTTCACAACTTGACCCATGTTAGTCAAAACATGCATCATGCAAATCATATGCCATGAAACCAATGACTTTGACCTAACAAAACAACATCGCCACGAAGTTGGCGGCGTTCAAGTAGAAACCGGTCCGCCTGCGGGTGAGCGGTCGGACCGCCCATGGCGGTCGGACCGCTCCTCGTGAGCCGATCGGACCGCTTTGGGACTTAGCCGAAATTCAAGCTTCCAAATTCCGAAACCTTCTGGAAATTAAAAACCAATAGAACTTTTTACTGGAGACTCCAAAAATCATGAGACCAAGTGCATTGGGATCCCCTCACTTGCCTACAACACCTATTTTTGGCCCAGCTCGTTTTGAACACTTTTAGGTCACCGCCGGTCCGACCGCCCCACATGGCCGGTCCGACCGATTTGGGACCGGTCGGACCGCCCCTGTCCGGAATACCTGTAGCTTTGTCGAAAACGCGTGAAACGACAAACCGTAAACGCCATTGCCAATTGTCACATCATCCTAAGATCTGGAGCATATCCCCATGAAATCCACAATTTTTTTATCCTCCTCACAAGGAGAGCGAATTCTTCTTCGGAGTCTTCTTCCTCATCCTCTTCATCGCTTGATTCCGCTTTATCCTTGAAAGTGACAACTTTCTTGCCCTTGGAGGATGATTGCTCCAAAATCTCCACTTTATCCTTCTTGTTCAACTCATTGGTTATGAGGTTGCTCAAGAGTTGTGTTGGCGTCATCCTTGTCAACTCGGGAGAGTTGACAAAGAGTGTCAACAAGGTCTTATATTTCTCCAGCAAGACTATAAACATTTTTATCACAATATTAACATTGGTTAGTATCGTGCCTAGGCCTTTGAGTTCATTTACAATGTTGTTGAGGCGAGAATACATTTCATTGATATCCTCATGAGGCAACATTATAAATGTCTCATACTTAATCCGGAGCCTACACAATTTAGTATGTTTGACCATGGATATTCCCTCATGAATTTTTTGAGAGGGTAGTCCAAATATCATGATCGGTTTTCAAATTACTCACTCTATTGAACTCATCCGCGTTCAAAGCACCAAAAAGAGCATTCATAGCTTGAGCATCTAAATGAGCATTACGCCCCTCAAGTTCCGTGGGATGTAGTGGATCAAGAGGCATAACGCAACCCTCATTTATAATTTTCCATATGCTCATACTCATGGTCTTTAAATAAATTGATATCCTAATTTTCCAATATGCATAATTTGAGTCATCAAATAGAGGTGTCTTTCCTATAGTAATTCCCTCACTGGCCATCATTTTCTCTCTTAGACGATTAAGTCAAAATCAATAAGCGACCAAGCTTTGATACCACTTGTAGGATTAAGGATAACCGACTAGAGGAAGGTGAATAAGAGGTTTTTAAAATTCTTCTTCTAATTAACAATTTATCACAGTTAAGAACTAGTCTAAACTAGATACAATTCTTGCTAAAATTTTTACACAAATAAAGTACTAGAATTGTAAATACGGAAGAGTAAAGGCAAGAATTGAACCACAATGGAGACAATGGAGTTTTTCTCGTGGCACCGGAGACTTGTCGGTCTTCACTAATTCACGTTGAGGAAGTTTGAACGAATAAAGCAGGCTCAACAAATTGCGCCTCAACCTCAATCACTATGGTTGCTCTTCATCAGTAATGGGCTAAAACCCACCCCTGTTCCCGCGTGGCCCAAGCATTGCATGCGGCGGCCTCCCTAGACGCAGCGTCTGTGCCGTCTTGCGCTCGAGTGACATCTTGGCCCGCATGTTAGCCCCTCCTCTCTTTGTAATACCCCAGCCCAGCACAAGCTTAGAATGTTACTAAAACTGCAAAGTATAATTTAAAACTTAAAATAATAATTTCAAATCTAAGTCATTACACTAAGTTTCGACAGCACCTCCTTTGTATAGTTAGCCATACAAGGGATCGTGTCGATTAACAATAGCATTAACTTTTATTCTAAACATCCAACTTGCATCATAAACATAAATGACTTCAAAATACCATAATAAACTCCATTACAAATCTTTGAAAGCAGTAAGGTATTTCCAATAAAACAACCTAGTAGTTTACTCAAAACTAACATAGTCCAATTTTTTTCATTCAAGAAGGTCCGTGGAAGCGTGTGACTAATCAAATCACTAGCCCTTCCCATGCATGTCGACCGCTCAAGAGGTACCTAAAAAAACAAACAACAAGAGTGAGTCCATGACTCAGCAAATGACAACAACCCAACAATACAATTTGCAACTTTTTCACCATAAATAGGAAATTCCATTTTTCCTATTTAATATTTTCTCCTGAATACTCTTCTAGTTGTCCGAATAAATTTTGGAGTATTACACTCTCCCCGCGTGCGCCTCTGTTCTCGCTGACCGGTGGGCTCGCGTGTGTCGTCCTCCTCCTCGCGTCGTCGCCTTCGCGTTGCGCTGCGCTCGTGTTTGTCCGCGATTGAAGCTCCTCGAGCTTCATCCGACAACGCGTAATCTCCAACTAAACTCCTACTAGAAAACACATCAAATCTCATCCCTGTCTCTCCCGCACCCGTTTCTGTTGGAATCAAATTCCAATTTGATCACTATGTCCGAAATCAAACAAGAGTCTGAAACGAACTCGATTTGGGATCTCCCATATCCAGCACCCCCGACCCTATATAAGGCACCCCCGAGATTTGACCTACCACCTGCATCTCAAAGCCTCAAGCCGCCGCTTCCCAAGAACCCTAGCGCCGCCATAATCCATCAATTAGGGTTTTTGGCTGCGCTTTTTCTTTTGCCAGTTGTTCCGCCACCGTCTTCGCCTCGTCGCCGTTGAGCACGCCATCGGGTCCGCCGTCGCCAGAGCTACCCAGGGTGCCCCTCCCCGCTGCAGGAGCATCATCGGAGCTCAGATCCAACAATACCTATCACCGCCGCCGCTTCGAGCTCACCGCCGATCCGTTCTGTGGGTTTCGAGCGTCGGTAAGGGCGTCACCAGACTCGCAATAACCTTAGCTACCCGCTGGTGCTTCACCGTCGACCATCGGGCCTAGAGCCGCGCCGTCGTCAGTCCGACGTGTCATGACACGTCAGCCGCCATCTCAACGCCCACGCCTGCATGCCATCCCGATTGTCGCCATGTCAGCACCACGTGTTACGTGCGTGGATGATCCACCATTCCCAGATTCAACTCGCTCGGTGAACTTGGTCCACCATGAGCCGTGAGACTGACATGTGTGTCCCACATGTCAGTATTTTCTTTTTATTTATCTTTTTTCGATAATTCCTTCACTGACGTCAGCATTGCGCAATAATCCAATTTTTCAGCTGAAAAATGATTCGGATAAATCCAATAAATTATTTTAGGGTATTTTCTTTATATTAAAACTTTCAAAGCCCATATCTTTTGCATCTGAACTCCGATTGAGCCCATTCAAATTTCTAAATTTATCTAAATTCAAGATCTATTTTATTTAATTTAATTTTTGAAGTTTGGTTTATCTTTGTTATTTATTTGTTGTTTTATTTATTTCTTTTGCGAGTAGACGTTAATTCTTTGGGGACTTTTGAAGAAGGAGTACACCAAGATCAAAACCAGTACCTAGACCTATTCCAAGGCAAGTTATACCTTTGATCATGTTGAACTCGGCTTTCAAAATACTTTGATTCAAATTATTGCATTCTATTTCAAGTATTTATTTAAATACTTTTGGGTTTAGTTATTAATCTAAATTGTTATATCCGCTTTGTCTATTATTATGCTATGATCTTTTGTCACCCTAGGTTGGTTCATTATTAGTTGGTATTATCGTAGCACCAATGTGGGCTGGTTAGATACGAGTAGATTGCTTAGCCATGCTGCGAGTCATAATCTCATGTGAGTTACAAATATAAACTTGACTAAGTGATTATGGAACTGTTTGATAAAACTATATGTGTTGTGTGCTATTACTCGTTGATGGCATGTGTTGCACTTAACCAACAGGGTGAGAAAAGATTTAGATTGAGGCAAGTGGTGGATACTGTGTGATATGGTGGAAAACTGTGTGAATAGGAATATTGGTCTATGTGATATTTATTTAGAAATTGGAAGTCTTGCCTTGATCAATTAAGAACTTAACTTTGTGTGCCATTGAACTGAGCCTTACTGTACGACCACATGCCTGGTATGGAACAGGCCTAACTTAGTAAGTTATGTAGTCTTGACATTGACTACTCATGCAGATAGGTTAGGCTGTGTGACAGGGTGGAAGGTGTGTATCGCTGTATTTGGGTCACACATATGAGCAGTTCGCTATCTTCAGATCCAACGGTGTGTGTCGTACCAAGGGCTGTGTGTACAAATTAAACGGCGGTAAAGCACATCTGGAGTGTCAATGCTGTGGATATCATGGGGATATACTCCAGATCTTAGGATGATGTGACAATTGGCAATGGTTTGTCGTTTCACATGTTTTCGCACGCGATTCTGATCTTGTCAAGCCTTACGGTCGACCCGGCCCAGCGTGATCGAGGCCGGTCCCAGATCGGTCCGACCGGCCATAGCGGCGGTCGGACCTGCCAACTTCAGAAGTGAGGGTTTGAGCTGGGCCAAAAATAGAGGGTGTATGCAAGAGAGGAGATTCTATGGCTCTTGGTCCCATAATTTTTAGAGTCTCCAGTCAAAAGTTCTATTGGTTTGAAAATTTTAGTAGGTTTTGGTTTTCCAGAAGGGAAATTTAGCTACCGGCCAATAGGTGGCGGACAGACCGGCCAGGGTGGGCGGTTAGACCGGCCCTGGGGGCGGTCTGACCGGTTTTCACTTGGATCGTCGCCCGTCGTGGCGGCGATATTCGGTTGTTAGGTCAAAGTCATGAGTTTCAGGACATATATGTTGCATGATGCATATTTTGACTAACATGGGTCAAGTTGTGAAGAACTTATTCTCAAATTGGGTTTATTTGTCTATTGTTGTGCAGGTTGCTTGGTGGTCAACGACGGTCAACGACGAGGATGATCGGGACTAGGCTTGGAGAGCTGAGGTCCAGAACGATCGACGATGCCAGGTGAGGTCAATGTACTCAAGCGTGGTGCAAGATGGACAAGGGTGACCTATTGGCTAATCCGAGGCGCAAGATGGCGCAAGGTGTAGCTAGTTAGGTCAAGGGGTGTTAAAGACGGCACATTAAAATGTGTGCGTATGTGTCCCGGTTGTTTTGGGCCTTAATGGGAGCCCAATAGAGTCAAACTTCTAGAAGGTCTAAGCCTCCACTATAAATAGGGGAGGGAGGTGGCTGCACCTTCACCTCGTCTCTTTTGCTATTTTGTAAACCCTAATTTTCTTAGAGAGAGCTTTTGTGGAGGTTAGGGTTCTTGATAGTTTGATGTGATTTTTGTGCTCTTGGATTGAGCATCATCCTCCATTGATAAAGAGGCTGTAAGCCCATATCTTATCAAATCAATCTAGAGAAAGTTTGATCATGTCTTGTCTCTTTGCGTTCTTTCTCTATATTTGATGATTTTGAGTCTTTCTTTGATCCGCTAGTTTTTGATTGAATTCTCAACGTGATCTAGCTTGCTGTGACGTGTGGAACCTATCTAGGATCATCTTGATCATCAATCACCCACGAGCAAGATTTTGGATCAAGTTTTGTTTTGACCCGGTTTTGAACCCTTCTTCAATCAAACGGAAAAGGATAGCTATTCTTCCAAGAATTATCACAATCTTCGATTGGAATATGTTCCTTATATCATAGAGAAGGTGTGTTCCAAGTTTCATCAAGTTTGGAGTTGTAGATCAAAAGTTTCATCTATTTGCAACTTCGTCATCGGGTTGTTTGTGTTACATTCTTGGTGCCGCGGTCGATCGCCCAAGGCAATCGGTCGAACCAAAGAGTAATCGGTCGACCACCGATGACACAATGATCCGACCGCCCGAGACATTGATTTGCTTTAATATTTGTTGATTTTATCGTATTGCTTGGGGGTTTATATTGTATTCAATATTAGTCTTCCGCTGTACTGATATACTGATCTTCATAGCTTCCATAGCTACTGGAGTGAAATTTGTATTGAATCCATTATTTGTGAAAAAGTGAGCGTGCTCCTATTCACCCCCCTCTAGTCGCCTTTTTGGTCCAACAAATGCTCAAGATGAAGTTATCGAAAGGTTTTGTTGTCATCAACTCTGATCCAGTTGATTGCATCTTGTGGGTAAAGCGTATAATCTCTACAGAGTGCTTAATCAATCTATTCGAATAGACGCGTCCGCGATCATGGACATGCTCCGGGATTTAACAAGCTGTGTGAGATAACTTGTGCAGTAATGTGAATAACTTGTTTAGCCTATGTGTCTTTATGAAATCAATGATAAATTAATATTTTTTATTTGTTTTGAATTATGTTTTCAATCTATTATTTGCATTCAATTGCAAATGTTGCATTTATGCAAAATAACCACAGAAGTTGTTCCTTTGGAATAAACCATCATCTATAAATTGCATTATATGGTATGACTTGCGAGTATGGTTATGTACTCATGCTTGCTTTAAACAATCAACAGATGTGGAGGAGTCTTCACCTGCATTTGAGGAGGAGTTCTACGAAGGTACTGATCATTAGGGTCTTGCTCCCAATTAGTTGCCTGTGGCGAACTGATGGGATTCCGCTGGAGTTTTATTTTGTTCTGCTGCTTCTATTTATTTATTGTCATCCCCGCGTGGCTTAATAAATGTAAACTCGATCATAAGGTCAAAACCATTATTTGCTATTCAAATTAGTCGTTTAATCTATTAATCATCTTGTGTGGATCGATATTCATCTATGTTGATACTGTGTGCACCAGTGTGATCCTATACTAGTGCGGAATAAACAGAGGGTCAAGAATTGCATTTTTGGATCCCAACAATTTGGTATTTAATGACCATGCTACAGTAGTTGTCTTTTTCAGACAGAACAGAGAGGCGCTGGGCACTCTCGGCTCACACTCGTTGCCGGCGATGTGAGCCACGACGACAATTGAGGACGGCCAAAATGGAACCCCGCATGCTCGTGCACCTAATGGTGTCGGCACCCAGGCCTACGGCAGCACGTAGCGACGGCATGCTGGAGAGGAGAAGAGGTGGCGTTAGGCCAAAATGACAATCAATGACACGACAACACATTGAGCTAAGAAACACACGCATGAGTGTCTATGAGGCTCGGGGAACCTACCGAGGTGACGTGGTTCACCTGTAACACCCTGGCTATTCAGAAGCCAAGATGTCACGTAAATCTAACAAACACTAAGAATGAACAACATTACACAATTAACCAGGCTCAGTTAACAATGATCCATAAGAAAAAGGATGATATAAACTAACAATTTCAAATGAAGGAATGGAAGTATTCATATCTTAAACATACGGTAGTCTTAACCAAAATTTGATTATTACAATTTAGAAATTATCAAATGGTTGACATAACAAAAGCCAACAATAAAGTTCTGGATTAATAAATGTGATATGCATTGTGCTGGACTGCACCTTCAAAGAATTTTCCTTCCTCCTTATTTACCTAAATAAAAACATAAAGCAAGGATGATCCAAAGACTCAGCAAGTACTTTAACGAATAACACAAGCATTATGTGGACAATGTAACCACAACCAGTTTATAAAAAACATCTCTGAACATATACATGAATGAATGGAATGGGAGAATGCAATGAAGAAATGGACTACTCACAACTTATACCGGTATAGTGAGTGACACACCCGTCGGTGTTCACGTAAGCCCGCACTTATCAAAGTCCGGGGACCCAAATTCTGTATGAAGAACGTTTCATACGGATGTCCAAGGTTACTCACATTGGAGTGGTGGGTCTTACATACCCATACTGGAATTGATGGAACTTTTGCGTGCCCATACTGGAATTGATGGGACTTACAAATTTCCACTTCCGTGGACAACATGAAACAAATGCATGAACGGAATGAACTTCATGCAATGAACTCTTATCACATCATGATGAAGAAATATACATAGCATACGAACATGAATAGCAAGTCTAACAATTCATCTACACATAATCATCACCATTCATTATGATAAGACATGGTACATGCATTCCGCGCTGTGACGTGTTAGGAGGCAACAACGGTGCACCTACACTCACCACCTCACTGCCTACACAAATAATTACCCGAAATAAGGATAATATGGATTGACATAGCTACGGGAGGCCCACAATAACCCCCGGCTATTCAACGAAATCAACGGAGTTAAAACTAGCGTTACACTATTCAGACTCCTGCCCATCCTACTGGACAGCGGTACTAGAAAAAATCATAATTAATTATTTGGAACTCGAAACTACCTGAAACAAGTACCCACTGAAACTTAACACATAAAAATACAAAACTCTAGTTGACGGGGTTTAATGATTCGGCCAAGACCATTGGCTAAACAGTAGCTGAAAACGTAAGACAGGAATCTGTCCAGATGACAAGACAGCAGCAAAGAAAGTTACATAACTTTTATTATACAGATCCAATGGAGGTGATATTTATCAATATGGAATCATTATTTAAAGGGTTACAATAACCTAGTTTGGTGGAAGTTCTGAATCTCACTCTAACTAGATCAAAACCGAGGAGCAAACCAACAGCCCCCAGATCTCAGATAGACAGAACAGCGCGCGGTTAAAAATTCATATCTCCTAAACCGTAAGGCGGAATCTCGTGATCTCGATTCCAAAAGAAAGCTAACGACCTCAGAAACAAAACTCTAGAAGACGAAAACCCAACATTCGACCTCTAAAGAATCGAAACTGGCCCGACAAGACAATCTGCCAAATCACATCAGCTCTCTGGGACAGTCGCGGTAAAACTACCATATCTCCTAAACCGTAACTCCAAATTAGATGATATTGGTGCCTAAAGAAAGCTAAGACCAAGGGATACAACTTTCTAAGAGGTGGACAGATCAGAAAACGTACAGAACTTATCCAAATATGATGAACAAATCTGGCACAGGGGGAAGGAGAAAGTGGCGCACGGCTGGGAGGAGGGTGGCGGCGCCAAGTGGGGGAAAGGGGGAAGGGGGTTTAGGATTTTGGGGGAAGGTCATCCCCCCTTTGACCGGCCCCCTCTTGGGCCACATGGGCCGTGGCCCAAGGCCCAGGTTGTCGGGAATTCACGAAACCCCTTGCGATCACTGAAAATTATAATCCCTGTTTAATTCTTTCTCCCGAATACTCTCCTATTCTCCTGAATAAATTTTGGGGTATTACATCACCGGAGAAGGACAGGGACATGCTGGCGACGAAGACTGGCGACGATGGCGATGGCCTTCACGTGGAGGAGATGACCTGAGCAAAGAGAGATACAAAGGAAGGTTGGAGAAGTATGAGAGGGGTAAAGTGGTGGTGGTTTCACGAGGAATTGAGAAAATACCCACCGTACTGGAGTTGGGGAAGAAAGGAAAGGTTTCAGACGAGGTTGGAGAAGAACCAAATTCGAGTTTCTGTGAGAGAAAAGCCAAATTAGTTGAGGGGAATTATTGATAGTGGTCCAGAACATGGTATGACGCAGATGGGGAAGGAAGAGCTCCACTGGTGAGGTGAGGAGATGATGGTGGTGTGTCGGCCAAAACAGAGCTTGAGCTCTGCCTTTGAGCTCGGCTAGGTAGAGGAAGGATGGATGTAGAACAAGGACTGGGGGATGACTAGTGAGGCTCGGGGTGAGGAAAAGCAAAGAGGGAAAGGTTCCCAGGGCATCCGAGTGGCCTTTTATAGAAGAGATGCGGAGAGCGCGAGAAAGAGCCGCGGGCAGCAGCGACAATGCGCTCGGCATCTTGCACGGATGGGCACTGGCCGGGCAGGAGCAGGGTATGGAGGCGAGGTGGTTGGCTCGGTGCGCTGGCGTAGGTGGAGCAAGCCACGGCACTGGCTCTCGGGTGAGCTAGCGCAGAGCGCGTTGCCGCGTGGAGAAGAAGGCCTGTGGGTGGCGTCCGCTGGTCAGTGAGGGGTGAGGGTGAGTTAGGTTTCCAGAATTTTCAGAAAATGACCAAGAAAGTTTAGAGAATTTTTAATCATAGATGCCGAGTTCCAAAATTTATGAAAATTTTATAGGAGGCTGAGGACACAGTGAAGACTATTATGTAAATTTTCTAGGGTTTAGTTTGTTCTATATTTTCTCTAAAAATTATTTCATGTTTTATTTTGCTTTTACTTTTATTATTTGATTTGAGAAAAATTTCCAAAATATGCTTTAGTTATTTCCCCATTTTATATTCAGTATAATTATGCTAAGTTTGTATTATCTTTTATTTCAATTTGTTTTATTTATCCATTAGGTTCATATTTCAACATTTGATGTTCAGGTTTTTAAAACCAAACAAAACCTTAATACAAGTATAGAAAGGTCAAACAACAAGGAAAGCATCAAAACTTTAAAAAGTTCACATTTTTATACACTTAAAACATAAGTGATGATCACTAAACATACTTAAGGTTTTAGGGTTGTTACAAAAGAATCACAAATGTTGGCGAGCTCAAGGTCGTTACTTCTGCACATTGTGGGTATCCTTATTGCAGTATGAATAATGGATCTTTGCCTTTTGTTTTTCTTCTTATCGGTTGGTCGCCCTTTACGCACAGACCTTGGTGGGTTTTGCACCAACCCAGAAGCAGAGTTTTCTGCCTCACCTTGTTGAGGATTAGCTGGATCGCTTGATGCAGCAATCAGCACTGACAGACTACTAACAACATCCAATACGATTTTATATGTTTCTTCATTCAAACATGCATCAGATGCTAGATCTATCATTTTTCTGCATAGTGAGTTATACCTTGACTTGTTTGTTGCGGGTACTCCAAAGGATGGGGCTTGACCTAAAAGATGCTCCAGTATCTTTTGAGTTGCTTGCTCGGACCATCTTTTCAGCAAGTACTGTTGAGGTATTTGTTGTAAATTGAGATACGTCATCACTTTCAAAACGTGTGCACACATAATCCCATCCATCTCAAATATGTTGCAGCTACACAAATATGTATGAGTATCTTTATAAATTGAAACTCTAAAGGTTTTTTTTTGGGGGGTTCATACCCCGCACAGTTAGTACAAATACTTGACCGTGCCCCTCAAGCATAGCACAACTATAAGATGTTGTCTGCATCAATTGCTCCTAGAATTTGTACAATACACTTCTTGTGTAGAATTTGGATGCTTCTTTCTACAAATTGTACCTATAAAAAAAATAAGGTTCCTAATTAAATTGTTGCAGCCAGGTAACATAGTATGTTGCATGTGTTAACTAGTAAGAAGAGGTACTTGGACCACATAGGTGGATTTGTTGTTTCTCCTTTGAAGCTATCACTATCTTCCATGTCGAGCCTAGTATCTATGATGTATTCATACTGATTAATGGATGTCCAAACCGAGTCTTGAGGGAGAATGAGTTTCTTGAATATTGCATTCAACCCTTCATATCTGTTAGTCAGTTGTGCTAGTGAAGGGGACGAAATTTTTGCAGCGATCCGTACGACAACAGATTGTTGGGACTCGAGATTGGACGGATCTGCATCGACGATGGGGGCAGAGGCCTGGCGAAAGGATGATTTAGTGGTGGAAACTCGAGCTTACAGATTAGACGAGATATTAGGACGAGTTTGGGGAAGAACTTTCAAATCGTGTGGATGAGTTCGAAGACCATACGTGCGAGATTGAACGGTGCATATACACTCGCTTGACGTGACTGGTGCGCTGGAGTAGTGAAACCGAACCGCTGTTCTAGCTATATATATAAAATAACCCTCGTAGTTCGGTTAACTAACAACTCGGCTGGGCCTGGGCGCCTAGCTCGCTGCTTGTTGGACTCTAATTGGGCCGTGCTAGCATGTTGGGGCAATTGGGCTGCAGCCGCGCCTCACCTTGGTTAACCTGCGGTTGGGTTCCCACGGAACCAATATGTCAGTAGAGCGCCTTACACCCATCACCGCCGTGCCCGGGCCGCACCGTCTCCTCGGCGGGGTGATCTAGGGCCCGCACAGCGGCCGCTCTACTCCTGACCTTTTCTTGAGTCGCCTACTCGCCTTCGCCGCGTGCGCTCCGGCTGGGCCGCCCCCGTGGCGAAGACTGCCCGGCTAAAAAGCCTCGTTGACACGCCTCGACCGTGCGGAGAAGCGGCACGCCGGCCGCGTTACCGACTCCTCCGAAACCCACGCAGAAAAACATTCCGCTCGGTTCTCCCCCTCCCCGGCCTCCGCTCCACACCAGCCTTCAGGACCTCACCGACCCTTGCCCCCCGCGCTACTGGCCCATCTCCACCTGGGCCTCGCGAGAGCTACAGAAGATAGCTCGTCACCGTTTGGCTGGACCGTTTGGGTAATCGGACATGCCACACGCTTACGAATTGCAACGACCTCGTCTAAAAAGAAACGAATTGCAACGACAGGCACAGCCAACTGAGCTGTTGCGTCGCTTGTGCCGCGCAGGAGAGCACTGCACCAGCGTCCAGCGGTGTGGAGCGCGTTGCCCCCCGGCGCACATTTCTTTCGTCCCGGCGGTAGATGGAGGCAATGATTCCTCCTCTCGCGGTCCACGACGCAATGAGTGTGCGCCCCCATGAAGCAAGTACATGCATATATCCCGCGAAACAGCCGGCCGGGCTGCGTTCACTCCTGGATGTGCGAAAGAGAGCAAGAAAAGGGCATGCACCGGCTGTTGGGCAATAGCGAGACACACTCACACACAACACCATCAGCAAATGGCAGAGTAGTAGAGCACTTATCTTGATTTCCTAAACCTTCTAGTAGCTAGCCGTCGCCTCAAGAGACAAGATTTCTGAACTATAGTATCACTGCCCCATCGATCATGAAGAGTACTGGATGGGAGAGAAGGCATTTCAGGCTCCACATGCTGTCAGTTGTTACAGATTTTCGGACTGCACTGTACTCGGACATGCGAGCGCGTGATGTTTACCCGGCCCACAAAAGATACGGTGTGCACTCTGTACGGGCTAATGGCAGAACTGCAAGTCTGTTTATCTCCCTGGTGAAGCGAATACTCGTAAAGAACTAAAGGGCATTGGAAGTGGAGTTGGTGGTGCATGGTGCGTTCCTACTTGTCTGGTTGCAGAGATCGATCGATCGATCCTGGTAATAATTGGTGAGGCTATTGATGTGATGGCTCCGTCTTACATTTCCTATTTTTTACATATTGTTTATATACACTCTTTACAGGAACAATGAATATGCATGCGTGAGTCAGATAAGCAGATAGTGATATTGAGCTTTCACATGTCACAAATCTGTTGGTGGAGAATAGAGTAGTACATGAAGATGTATGGAACGTACATTTTTCAAAGACTACTGTCAGTGCGAAGTATGTGCGTTTCAGTTTTCTGTTTGTCAGCTGGAGCACGCAATATATACGAACAAGAGTATTTGAGAGATCCATGATGGAAACGTCAGTGAAAAGCAGATCCCCTATCTTAGTGTGTTTGCGAGGAAATCCTGATCTTTTGAGGTGCACTTTTCCATCCTGTTTTTTTCAGTTCAGAGATCATCACAATATACGGCTCAACGTGCATAATGGTCTGGAAGATTGAAAATAAATTTACCAAAAATAGTAATAATGATCTCTTGGGCTAACGCCAAATTAAGGAGCCAAAGCTTTTCCGTTGCTAAGTACGGTGATTCGTATCCTATCAATTAGGACTCTTGAGAGATGTGCTACGAGGATTTCTATGTAAATCCTAATTGGATTATGATTCCAATTTCTCTTTGGAACAGAACTACGGGATACTATATAAAATCACAAGGGGTGGTCATAGAGAGCTCAAGACACAGACCAACTCATCTAATGCAAGAGGCGTACGAGAGGATTAAAGACTGATTATTCTTTAGTACTAGATTATTGTATAGGGCAAGGATCCGAGAGTCTAAAAGGTTCGAGAGGGTTGTGAGAAAGTAACAATCGCTTATATTCTTTTGAGATCATGCTTAAGGAATTTGCGACTTCGCCGAAATTTTCACTCTCGTCGTGATCGTTTGCGGTCGACTTCGCCGAAATTTTCACTCTCGTCGTGATTGTTTGCGGTCGACTTCGCCGAAATTTTCACTCTCGTCGTGATTGTTTCGGCATCGTTATTTTGGTTCTCTCTACGGGATTCACCTACTTTGTTCTTGATACTGTGCATGCTCATGCCGTATATCGCAACTTTGATCTGATCTGATGTAAATCCTAATAGGATTATTGATTTGGGCATTCAAGTGATTTCTCCTTTGGCTTACATGGTGTTCATTTGCAAACTGCCTAATTAGAAAATGTGAAGGTTTTTGTGTTGAATTTTTAATTTTGGATTCGACTCTTTTGGTAGGGAATTGGTAATGCATATTTACGATGAGAATCCTTTACTTTCAATTGGCTATATTTGTAAAAGAGTTTATTTAAAACGAGTTCTGTTGTGCATTCCTGGTTAAAAGAGGTGCTCCTTGTTAAGGTAAAGAGATCGATTGAGACATGGAACAAGAGTTCCGTGTGTTATGTGCAGGTTGTGTGGTTTGGTACCAAATGGACGGTTGGCCCAAGGTTCATTGGTTTGGTTTTGGAAGTTGCTAGGATTGTAGGGTGCACAACGTTTTGTATGACCCGATGTCGAGAGAGTGCCGAGAGTTCTAGAGTGTGAGGTTTTGTTAGGGACGATGTGAAGGGATATGGGTAGACTATGCTAGCTGGTAATTCAAAAAAATTACCACGTAAACCAGCATACCATGTAAGTAGTAGATCATAGATCGTTACCACCAGACTCGCAGTGCAGCGGAAGAAGAGTTAGAGCAGCCTGATCCAACGTAGAGCGCGTCGATGAAGAGGTCGAAGTCGATCGTCCAGCATAGTCAATCGTCCTCGGTGGCGATCGTCTCCTCCAACAACCAATCGAGTTTCTCACCAAAGTCGTGGATCGTCCTCAAGTGTAACAGCAACCGCAGTAGCGCCTCTACGGTATCCACACGTCCAGGTAAGGAACATCGTGCGTCGGTGTGCTAGCACCAATTCGCACGGTAGGGCTCTTAGCAAGATGGCGTATAGGGTTTCACTAGAGCAACTCACATCACGTCCATCTCGTGTGTGTCTCAATAGCCTCATGCATCTCCTTATACAGAGCTTATGACGGATCCTATCCGAACATATTTGTTCCAACCCATTAGGTGTGTGACCCGTTAGGTTCATGCGTAGTCGGTTGTAACTAGGAAACATTTTCCGACCACAAGTCGTTAGCGGTTCCTAGTAGGGCATAACGATTCCCGAATACACACAAATAATATCGGACGAATCTTAATGCAATGTGATATACGACCAGGTCCTTGTCACTAACGACCAACTCGTATCTCTATACGACTAGATCATATTTAGTCTCGACCGGTTCGTAACTCCTTACGACTAAGTTTTGACCACTTAGTGATTATGTTCGACCAGTCTACGACTAGCTCGTATCTCCATACGACTAGTGCGTATTTGATCTAACTAAACGACCTACTCGTGAATTCTCCCTTTGCCTCACGATATCAGGTTGAACTCGGGTGAGATATTATGTCATCCACGGACTGTTCAATACTTTCTCAATCAAGTGTCGAATAACTTTACGTGGTCGAACTCTTCAACCAATAGTGGTATGGCATGCACTTTCTTTATCCGACCACATTGAGAGGTCCAGAGATATCTCTCCTGTTATATTAAGAGGGGCAAATCTCATATCTGATTAGTCATATTCCTCTGCATATTTCATAGCATACCTGAAAGCTACCTTTATAACTACCTAGTTATGGAGTAACATTTGGCAACCCCAAAGTATACTCTTACACATGTAGAAAACCATGCTGATCTCAGGTCTAAGGATTATACATCATCATTGCTTGAGACCAACTGATGACACATCAAATCATAACAATCTCAGCAGTGTCTCAAGGTGGGTTAATCCAACACCATGTTCTCTAACATGTGTTCACATTATTGATTCGATGTCCCTATATCCATGACCGGTGAAACATGGTCATCAAATAATATATGTGTTGGTCAATAGAGTCACTAGTGTTTCGACCAGTGACATTCGACCAGGAATACATTTAGAACGACACCATTTAAGACAAAGAGCTTCACCAACAAGTCACATATATTTTGCTCTTTCGATTGCCCCATTATTTTGTGGATAGGCGAGAAAGGCATAGCATAGTTTGGTACTAATTCTTCGTAAAATTCTTGAAATTATGCGCTCGAAAATTGAGTACTATTGTCAGTTATGATCCAACTCGAAACACCGAATCGAGTGATCACACTTTTATCATAAATTTCTTAGCCTCTTTCGTTGTTATCCCGAAAACAAGTTCGGCTTCGATCTATTTTGTAAACATATAAATAGCCAAAAAAAGGTACTTGAAGCCCCTTGATGCCTTTGGGAATGGTTCTAGGAAATATAAACCCTAAGTCGCAAATGGCCAATAAAGATATATTGTTTGTAATGGTTGAGCAGGTTGGGGTATTTACCTGTTATGAAACTGGCATTATATACACTTAGTAACCAGCTCTTTAGCATCATGAAGGGCTGGTTGCCAGTAGAAACTTTGTTGAAATGCTTTACTCACCAGGGTTCTATAGGAAGTATGAGTTCTATAGACACCTTTGTGTATTTCTATAAGGAGTTATAATCCTTCCTTCTGTGATATACATTACATGAGTACCCCTTGAATACCTCATTTATAGAGAACTCCTTCCACTAAAGTATACATTTTGACTTTACGGGAAATACGATCAAACTCAAGATCATTATCGGGTATAGTACCCTTCTAAAGGTATTCGTAGATGGGATTCATTCAAGTATCTTCGTATTCTAGAGAATCTATCTTACTCGGAGTAGTTTCGGTAATTCGACAAGAGATCGCTTCTGGAGCTGTTCCAAGAAGACTCCTTCTGGGACAGGCGATTGAGAAGAAGCTAATCGACCTAACTGGCCAGCGAGAAAATTATCCTTTCAAGGGATGTATTGAACCTCAAAATTGAAAAAAAAATACTTTTCAAGCTTCCTGACTTCCGATAAGTATTGAGACATGGTCGAATTAGAGCATTTGTAGTCTTTTCAGACATGATTTATGACTAATTGATAATCACCTTTCATGAGTAGTTGACGAATCCCAGGTGCTTTTGTTGCTCGGATACTAGCCAGTAAACCCTCGTACTCTGCCACAATGTTAGTAGCATAAAAGTTTAATTGTATAGTATAATTTAAAGTCTCTCTGGTTGAAGAAACTAAGGTCACCCTAGCCCCGGAGCCACTAAGAGTTAGTGACCTATCAAAGTACATTGTTCATTGATCGCACTTGGGTCCCTGACTGGTTCAGGATTTGTCCATTCGGCGACAAAGTTTGCCAAGATCTGGGATTTAATGGTTGTTGGGGACATGAAATAGAGGTCGAACTCTCCAAGTTAGACTGACCATTTAGTCATGTGTCATGCTACTTTCCTATTCTGTAGAACCTCTTCTAAGAGAAACTTAGACGACACGGTTAACTTGTGCGCCTAGAAATAATAAATCAATTTCTGAGGAGGGCATATAGAAGTTTTTGGACTTGAGGGTAACGCTCCTTCGATCCATGTAAAACTTGACTTACATAATATACTGGTCGTTGAGTACTTTCACATTCAGCGACTAGTACTACACTTACTACTTGTGGTATAGCAGCTAAATACAATATGAGTAGTTTACCTGGATGTGGAGAAACCAAGATTGGAGCACTCGTAAGGTATTTTTTGACATCCTCGAAGGCTTTGTTTACCTTCTCAGACCACTCGAAACCTTTATGTTTCCTGAGAAGTTTAAAGAAAACAAGACATTTTTGTCCCAGTCGTGCGATGAAAAAACTTAAAATTGCCATGAACCCTGTGAGTTTCTGGACATATTTCTTTGTGGACAAAGGCGCATTTCTTCAATGGCCATGAACTTTTCAGGATTGGCTTCAATGCCTCGAGCATAGACATAGAATCCAAATAACTTTCTTAAAGAGACTCCGAACACACACTTCTCGGGATTGAGTTTCAATCAGTGTTTTCGGAGGTTGTCGAAAGTTCATTGGAGATGAAAAATGTGATCGAGATGCTTTATGTTTTTTACGACTAGATCATTAACATATGATTTCAAGTTTCGAACTAGTTGAGGAGAAAAAGTCTTTTGCATAAGACACTGGAAGGAAGCACCGTATTTTTTTAATTCAAATAGCATTTTAACATCACAAAAAATTCTAAATGGAGTAATAAATGTGGTTTTCTATCCATCATCTAAACACGTACTAATATGATAATAACCCAAATATGCATCTAGGAAACTTAACATCTCACAACCAGCAGTAGAATCAACCAATTGATCAATTCGAGGAAGGGAACAACATCCTTCAGACAAGTTTTATTTAAGTCAGTGAAATCTACACACATTCTCCACTTACCATTATATTTCCTAACCATTACAAGGTTGGCTGACCACTCTGGGTGATCGGCCTCTCTTATAAAACACGCTTTAAGCAACTTGTCGAGTTCGACCGGATAGCTTCCCGTCGATCGGGTGCAAAGCAATGTAAAAAAATTTAGCGAGCTTCTTATTAGGTCGTAGAGCTAGCCTGTGCTCAATCACCTCCCTGGGGACCCCGAGCATGTCGAATGCTTGCCACTCGAAGACATCTATGTTTGCTCAGAGGAAAGTAATGAGCATATCTTTCATGTGAACAGTCGAGGGTTCTATGTTTGCTCAGAGGAAAGTAATGAGCATATCTTTCATGTGAACAGTCGAGGGTTCCGCTGTATCGAAATTTCATTGACTTGATCGTTCGGCTTTAGTGCAACCTTTGGTTTCAAGTGCTTCACCGAGTGCTGCAAGTTATGAGCTTCTCGAGTAAGGATCTAGCCCACTAGCTCGAGGGACTTTTGGTCACATATGAGTGTCATCTTCTTATCACAGCAGACTGTGATAACTTATTTGGGACCTGACATCTTTAAACATTAGTAACCATAATGAGCAACCACTAGGAACCTCGCCAAAGTAGGTTGACCAATAATTGCATTATGGTTGTATCAAAATCAACCATGTCAAAGAAGATTTTCTTCATCCTGAAGTTGCTCGGTGTTTCAAACGTAACAGGAAGGGAAACTTGGCCAATATGTTTGGCCAAAGATCCAGGTACAATACCATGAAATGAGTAGCGTACTGGTCTTATTTTCATCTTGGGAACTTTCATTTCATCCAGGGCACTTGTAAAGATAATATTGAGGGAACTACCACCATCAACTAGAACTCGATTGACTCAACAGTTGTTGATAGTAGGTTCGACCACGATCGAAAAATGACCTGGTCGAGTAGAAGGGATTGGACAATCATCCTTTTCAAAATAAATGGTGACGTCCAACCACTGAGGTAATTTATGGACAATAGGATGGTCGATAGAGTTTACCTCACATTCGATAGCCTTAAACTATCGTTTCAACTAGTATGCTGACAATCCACCATGGATGTGATCGATCAAGTGCTTGGGGACCTGGTACGACATCTCCTCATCATCCTTTGACTGCTTCCAACCACTTGTTTGTCCCACCTCTTCGATTAATGGAAGTGGCCCTTTGCTAGAATAGTAGCCCTCGAGTTTTTGATGGAAAACTCGGCAATTTAAAGATTGTGCCCATCCTTTTTATGGCAATGACACCATCCCTACTTGTCTAACTTCCATTTGGGGCATTTACCTTTGCCCCGATGGGAGTATTGCGTGGAGTTTAGCGACTACTTGTCACCAATGGCTAGAACTTCCTTTGAGCTCTTTTTTGTGGCCTTTTGCCTTTAGATTTGCTCTTCGACTTTCCAATCTGCTTTTCCTTCTTTTTCTACCATCATTTGCTCCTCGAGAATCTTGGTTGTCGTGATCAATTATCCAATTCCATTTGACTGCCTCAGCAGTAGTCAAAAATCTTAGCAATAGTAGTCGAAGGGTTCAAGGCAATGTCTTTTGTGAACCTTCGATTTCGGACTCCCTGCTTAAAAGATCTAATGACAGAAGAATCAAATATTTCAGGAATGGTATTTCGAACCTGACTAAAGCGCCTTATGAATTGACGAAGGGTCTCATGTAAATCATGTCACATGCAATGTAGGTCGTCCTCCTTTCTAGGGCGATTGTAGGTGCCCTGAAAATTCGCTAGTAGAAAACACAAAAATGCTGCCCGTTGAAGATCAACTCAGGTGGTGATTTGAGCAACCACGACCAAGCAAAACCTTCGAGCATCGTTAGAAGATAATTAGCCATTACATGCTCTCCTATTCCAGTGTCTCGGACTGCAAGGGTATAAATTTAAATAAATTAAATGGGGCTTTGAGTCCCATCAAACTTTTCCATATTCGTTGGTCGAAATCTCGCTAGCGAGCGAATTGCTCGGAGGTTGGGTGAAAATGTCCGACAACCAGTAATAGTGTCATAATGCCTTATCTGTGGGAAAGAAGGGTTAACATCACTAGGTGATCGTACTCGATGATACCCAGTGTCAAACGGATCTAATATATCATAGATATCAATCCTACGAGGGTAATGCTACTCGTGCTCCATCAAATGGTGAAGAATTCTCCAAGGGAGTGGAGATTGCTCACTTCTCCTAGGAGTTTGTCGACCACCAGCCACCAGGGGTGTATGTTGATTCCTTCTTTGACCACCGTCATGGTCGGGTGATCGACCAGATGATAGATTAGGTTGAGAGAGGTCTTGAAGCTCTACGTAGAGAACTATGCGAACGGATGGCGTTCGATGGAGTTGTTCCAGTGTGGTCACCAAAATGTTGTCGCTGGTACCGCTCGACCCTGGTCAGAGTCCCTAAGTTGTTGGACGATCTCCAAAGCGAAGAGATCATAGCCTAGCATTTTTCCAAGATCTTGACTTGGATTCCCTATCATATCATTGATCCGTTGTGGTTCTTGAGCAGTTTCTGACTGGTACTGGACCGAACCAGGTAACATTCTCTAGGCCGCAATTATTCTTCTCCAGATAGTCCAGGATTATCTACATCTGAGTTTGTCGGGGCATCTCTTGGTGTAGTGTGATCACCTCGAGGATATCAATTATGCTCATGAATATTGAGATTTCCCTTGTTATCGGAGGGGTTCTCGCCATTCGTACAAGTGCCTGAAGCATGTGTGCGAGGGAGACCACCTAGGTGTTGTCGTCGCCGCTTGCAATCGAGTCCTCCTGGCTCTATGAGTTATCGAAAGACAATGTTTCATGACTCAGAGTAAACCCCTCTAGAAAGGGGAATTCTGGGTTATAACTGTCTCCAATCGAAAACGTATTCTCGGGTATGCTGTCGAATCCGCAATTGCAGTATGTTCGATCGTGTCCCGGGTAGGGGTAACAGTGCTGTGATGGTTAACATATGGCGATCGAGACCCGGAATCACGCGTTCCAAGACTCAACGAAGGAGACTGAGCATCCTTGGACAGTCTGAGTGCTCGAGGTGGGAACCTCGCTGCATTCAGCATCAGAGGCTGAACTGGTTGTGGTCGCTTGTACCCTTGCCCTGTGTGGATTCTAACTCCCCCTCTAGGCATAGTGGTTTGGTGAGAGTGTTAGAGATAAGGTGCCCTCATTGATCTTGTCCGTGGTGCGATCCCCCGGGACCGATGAAGGGTCCCTGGAGTTGGTATTGCCCTCGGACAAAATGAAGCTCTGCTCGTAGTCGTAGCAAACATCCACGTCAAGTCTTGTGTAATCTGCGAGATTGAACCAATTCTTCTCATTTCACTCGTTTGCCATAGAGGCATCTGAGTAAAAATGAAGAAAATAAATGGGGTGTCCCCACGGTCAACGCCAACTGTCGATGTTTTGTTATCGATCTTATGTTCTAAATGTTGGGAACACGGTACCCAAGATCACATAAGAAAATACATAAGTTTTTTTAGATAGGTTCGGTCATTCTCCGGAGAGAATAATATTCATACTCATGTGTTCTTGTATTGAATGTGTTTACACAATGAGACAAGCCACCAAAGATTAAGACTAATGGCTTACGAATGTGTTGAATCTCTGGATCTTAACTCCTTTGTCCTCTCTCCTGTCTACCGGCATTGCTCTTTATATATCCTCCAAAGGAGTGGCAGTTGTTGTGTGTCAGGAGACACCTTGACGAATGCCTGAATGCGCATGTTGGTTACGGTTGTTATTAGAGAGACATCCTCCTGCACGTTCGCCATGTGGTTATGCCAGAGACAGTGATAACTACGTGTGATTATGTTAGATATAAATAGCACGTGTATTAACTACCACGCGTGAATAAACGTAGTGTACAGAGTTCTTAGTTGATAAGGTCCACATATTTGTGGGTTTTATCAACTATAAGGTGGTCACAAGTAGTCCTAGTCGTAGCAAACCTTAAGATCATAAGGTGGTTGTAGCAAAACTTACTTACAACTATAGAGTGGTCGTGATAGACCTTACGACCATAAAATTATCATAATCTTCTCTGGTAGTTGTAGATTCTAACAACCGGAGTATCTCTGATAGTTGGGTATCTCTGATAGTTGTTCAAGGATACCTTATCCATATTAAATATTATAGATAATTAGCTTAATCGACGGAGGATTATTGAGTCTTCGTCAAAAGGCTACTGCATATTAGGATGGGCATCAAAGTTTAACACCCGTGACAGTAAAGATTGATCAGCTCATAAATAGGCCATCAAGTGCTAACTCGATCAGAACAAAAGGCCTCATGATGACATCTGAAGATCAAATTTACTCCATATAGTGGGGTATCTGATTACGATTTTGCGGGAGATGATAGAAAGTCGACATCCGGATATGTGTTCACTCTCATTGGAGGAGCTATATCGTGGAAAAGCTCAAAGCAAACCGTCACTACATCGTCCACAATGTATGCCGAGTTTGTAGCATGTTATGAGGCTACGGGCGGTGGGCGGCTAAAGAAGTTCATACCGGTTTAAAAGTGGTTGGCGACATCAATAGACCACTTAAGTTGTCTTTGCGATAATGAACTGCGATAATGTATGCCCACAACAATAAGTCAAGTGGTGCTTTGCCAAACACATTGACATAAAGTACTATGTTGTGAAAGATAAAGTTCGGGATCAAATTATAAGTCTTGAGTATATAAGTACGCAAAGATGTTAGCGGATCCGCTTACTAAAGGCTTACCACCCAACGTGTTCGAGAGAACATATAGCGGCATGGGTTTAAGGAAAGCCTATGAATCTGGACTAAAAGATGGCCCAAAAGATTAAAGTAACTATTTGAACAATGAGGTGTATTGTAGTGTTGAATCTATCGGCAATTGGCCGCGACGATGAGACATGTTCTATGCACTAATCGTGATGGAATGAGTAAAGTCAAAAGCAATTAAAGATAAAGTATAGAGTGAGAACAAGGGGAGAATGTTAGAATGATCTCGGGGCATTTGGCCCAACGGCCAAATGCCCACCCTCCGATCGCATACGATCGGGCGCCATTAAGATGGTGGTGGGCCTGTCGCCGAAGCTAACCCTTCATCTTCTTTATCGGACGGTACACGTAACCCCAATCTCTCTCTCTCTCGGTTTCTCTCGTACCCAAACCAAAATCCAGATCAATCAAAAGAGCAAAAGAACCGGAAAGCCAACAGTAGCAAAACTTACTTACAACCATAGAGTGGTCGTGATTGACTTTACGACCATAAAATTGTCATAATCTTCTCTGGTAGTTGTAGATTCTAACCTAAGTCAAAGGCTACTGCACATTAGGATGGGTATCAAAGTTTAACATCCGTGATAGTAAAGATTGATTACTCAAGCCTAAATACTTTTCAGTTGCGCAATGCAATTATGCATGGCGAGTATACTGGTCTACAAACTGTCCTTGCAAAGCATGAGATCAGCACTAGCTCATGGTGATCATGATCTCCAGTTGATGGCAATCTGAATACACGAGCCCTCGATCGGTTCTTGGAACCTTGTGGTTCAGACCAGCATGATGTCACCGCTCACCATTATCTGATGCTAGCTGCTATTTAATTTCAATGTGAATTTGTGGTTTGATGTGAGTTTTACGTTTCGGCCTGATGAGGCCCAAAAGAGTCCTATGTACAGTAGTTGCTCTACGCCTTCAATTTTTTCTTGGGGACTGTACGTTCTTCTACACCTTCAATTTTTTTCTGGACTGTACGTTGTTCTACGCCTTTGATGTCATCACCATCAACCTAGTGACCTTCCAGTTCGATGTGATTTCAATTTGAGCACAAGACTCTAAGGTAACCTGAAAATGTGATCATCAATAAGCGCACCAGGTTCACGTGTTAATTTTGATATCACCATCACAAAGTTATCACCAGTAATTTTGCCACAGGCTGAAATGATGACGGCCAAGGATTACCAGATGATCAGTGCACATACAGTATTAACGTAACGCTCTGAAAATCTGCGTATGATTGTACAGGCACTTACGTAACCCGCCGTGTCATCTGTATATGATTGTACACACGATAACCTAACCATCGTAAAATAGCTGCCAAATTGTCACGCCAGCTGAGTACAAGAATTCAAGTTGGATGTCCTTTTCAGTCAGGGACCGAGTAGGACTTCGATTATTGATGTTAGAAATCGACAAATAAATAACAAAATAGATTAAGATATGAAGATACCGATTTTTACGTAAAAATTTTTTAGAAAAAACCATAGACACACGACGGTGACTTTCACTATATCAGAAAAAATATTTATAAAACACATAAATTTTTATAAGTCGTCAACTCTTTCCGAACGGCTTACAAGGGGTATATATGGTGGTATAAAACTGACTCGAGTCGAAGACAGAAACAAATCCGAGTCTCTAGACCTTGGCATCTTTAGAATTCGGATCATGTATCAACAATCTCCACCTTAAGACGAATTCCCTCCTTGTAGCATATGAAAAACTTCTCCAACAAATAAATAACAATTGTGCACCGAAAGTCTCTTGGACTAAACTTTAACACCAACCAAGCTTGAGCAAAGCTCAAACTTAGTAACTGAAACTGGTTTTGTCATCATATTAGTAGGATTATCATGAGTACTTATCTTGCATATCTTAACATTATCTTGAGCAATGACATCTCGAATATAATGATATCTGACATCAATGTGTTTTGTTCTTTCATGAAATATCTGATCTTTTATAAGGCATATAGCATTTTGACTATCGCAAAGCATAGTAATGCAAGAAGTATCTCCACAAAACTCAGTGTATAAACCTATCAACTGTAGCGTCCCGCTTTTTCAGAGTTTTTAAAAATTTTAAAAGAGAACCATTTGCTTCTATTTGCCAAAAGCTTAATGTGGAATTTCATAATCAATTGTGGTTTAATATGAATTAATAAAACTTCAATCAAATTAAAGTTGGTTTAATTGAATTTTTGGTATTTAAAATCAAAATTATTATTTTAAGTGTTTTCTTGGATTTATTGGATTTTAAAAATGGTTTTCATTTACCCTAAATTAAAAATTATTTTATTTGCAAAATTTAAAGAAAAGTTAAAGTTGAAAGTATTTTTATTAAGTCCATAATAATTCAAGGAATTTCTGAGAATTTTTCTAGAATTTTTAGACTCTATTTGCTATTTTCTAAAAAAAACCTTTTTAATTGTTTGTATTTCTAAAAATCAAAAATCCCAGAAAATCCCCTTTACTGTGTGTGGGCCGAATCCTCGGCCCTACCACAATTCTTTTCCTGCCACCAGCCGCGGCCATTGACCTCCGCCTCGGCCTCGGGCCCAGCCGGCGATCCCCATCGCGACGGCTCTCGCTTCGCCACGCCCCTTCGCTGCTGGCTGGCCCAATCTTCATCCGACGGCTCCCGATCGGCGCGCCTCCTCGCCCTCCGTCGTCCGATCAAAATCGGACGACGCCCGCCACCCGCGCGCCGCTCTTCTTCTCCCCCCCCTTCTCTCTCCCATGGCGCTCGCGTGAGCTCCGCGCGATTCCCGCCACCCGCTTGGTCCGCCGCCGCCCTGCAGTCCTGCGCATCAACGCCTCGGCCTCGCTCCATTTCCCCTTCGCTCTTCCCAGTCAGCGTCGTCAGAGCTCTGTCAGCAGAGCGCGCTGCCCGTGACCTCCCGGCGCCTCCTCGCCTCGGTTCCCCTCCTTGTGACCTCCCTGAGCCCCGCACCCTCCTGGCTATAAAGCCTCGGTTCTCCCTCTCTTCTTGTCTCCTCGGCCCCGCTCACGCCCCGACATTTCCCCCGCCGCGCCCCTCTCCTCCTTTGGCTATAAAGCCGGCCGGCGGATCCCTCCTTCCTTCCTCGCCTCCCCGTAGCTCCCCACCCTCATTTCACCGCCCCCCTCAGTTCGCCGTCGCCTCCGTCTCCCTCGGCTCAGTCACATTTCCTCTCTCTCTCTCTCTCTCTCGTCTCTCGCTCGCTCTCTCTGTGGTGGGCCTCCCATGTGGCTGGACCGCGCCACGCGGATGGACCTCCTTCGGCATCTCCTCGCCACCCGTAGCTGCGCCCCACCCTCATTTGCACCGCCACGTCCGCACCTTCTCCCGCGTGGCTGCCCATTCGGCGCCACATGGCCGCTGACGTCAAAACCCAATTTCCA
This sequence comes from Hsuehochloa calcarea, assembly GCA_036346395.1. Taxonomy (NCBI): domain Eukaryota; kingdom Viridiplantae; phylum Streptophyta; class Magnoliopsida; order Poales; family Poaceae; genus Hsuehochloa; species Hsuehochloa calcarea. Next base: position 19,032,567 of record CM070601.1, on the reverse strand, counting down.
GTTGAAAAATAATTCCAGAAAATCAGAAAAATCCTAATTCTATCATTTCATGTGATTTTCATCTTCATTCGGCCATAACTTTCACATCCGAACTCCGATTTGGGTGATCCAAATTTATATATTCATATAAAATCAGCCCCTTTCATTTGGTTCTGGTTTTGTAATTTTTGGAGTTCATTTGGTGCTGTTTTATTTATTTGTGCTCTTTTCGCACGTGTAGATTCCGGCGTTTCGGAAGATTTCTTCGACCCGACGACCGAAGACCCGCTACTCGTCAACCAAGGCAAGTCGTAGGCCTTTGACCATGTTGAACCTATTTTATAAATGTATATTGTTTTAAATTATCATGCATGGCTAGATTTATTGAAAATGATTTTGGGAGTAGAAAATTACCAAATTGCCTTTATGCCACCTTGATAAATTGAAAATGAAATGTCTCCTTGAATGACATATATCCTTGGAAACCTTAGGATGGTTAATACTAGTTGGACATGTTTGTATTACCAACATGGGCGCGTATTATTGCTTAGACATGTTCTAGTTACCTGCAGTACTCACGATCTCATGTTCAATGAATAATGAAATTTGACTAATGGAACTATGGAATTGTGGTGTGAGGCCACTATAATTAAAATGTGTTGAGCAATGGCAGGGATTTCCATTTGGTCGGAAATGAACAAAAATGATTTATGCTCGGGCTTGTGGTAGGGAGAGAAGGTGGGTGTGTGATGCACTTTGGGAAGTGGAAGGTCTTGTCTGAGCAGCCAACTAAGGACTTAACTTTGCAAGTCATTGATCTGGGCCACCTCGTGCAACCACAAGTCCGGTATGGGACGGACCTGGCCAACTAATTAGGGAAGTTTTGAGTCGGTTCTGTTGTAGCTGATTATTGGCGCAAGAGGGGGCTGTGATGGCGAAACCTTAGCGGGCAGAACTGAGGAAAAATAGAACTTTGTAAAAGCCTTATCACGTGCTCTATACTGCTCACCTAAGGAAGTGAGCGGTGGTATCGACAGATGCCAAACAAACTAGAGAATTCGTGTCTTGTGGGTAAAACTGTACAACCTTTGCAGAGTGTCAAAAATCTATTCGAATAGCCGTGTCCCCGGTTACAAACATGCCTGGTGATTTCGCGCAAAGGGTAGCATTTTCAAAAATATGGTATTGGTTCGGTGGAAAGGTTTGGTGGGAATGGTTGGGAAGTGAACGGGAGGTTCACTGTTTGATTCAAAAGAACTCGGATATCTATGTACTATTCTTTTAAAATCCTGCTTTGCAATCAAATTATTGTATTTACTGTTAAACTTGCTTTCTGCAAATTAGCCATAAAGCCATTCTTGCTTAAGCCTGGCATAAATACTATGTGCATACATTTCTCGCGACTTCTTCGAGTACTTTATGTACTCACGGCTTTATGCCCTTTGTTGATCATCCATGCAGAAGAATCGGGACAAAGTTGAGTACTATGAGGAAGGCTACTTTGAAGACTTCGCGAACTAGGTCACGTCCTCCACTCGATTACTGTGGGCATGTCAATTGGGCTCCACGTATTTTGAGATTTCATTGCGGATACTCTGTTGTTGCTAAGCCACGTGAGGCGACTTTTGTAAGAACGACCATAAGGTCCTTTGTCGTTAACTAATATTACTTAAATCGCTTCATTAGTTCGTTGTTGAATGGTTATGATAACATCATTGTTACAACTGTGCGAGCTAGCTACTGATCATGGGACTAACTTGGTATGCACAGAGGGTCTCGAGGTTGTGTGATACCCGGGGCGCCGACATCAACCATGTAGCTTCTTTGCATGCTTCAGAAATAGCCATATACTCTACTTCAGTGGCAAATAAAGCTACAGTGGCCTGCAAACTTGCTTTTCAACTCACAACACAACCATTAATGGTGAACACATAACCTGTAAGTGACCTCCTCTTGTTCAAATCACCAGCATAATCAAAATCCACATAACCAATAAGTCCATCTCTAGATTTTTCAAACTGTAAATAAGCATTAGATGTACCACATAAGTATCTGAAAATTCACTGAACAGTTTTTCAATGCTCTTTAACAGGATTAGCCATCAACCTACTAACAACACTTAGTGCATGTAATAAATCAGGACGAGAACATATCATGGTATACATAAGAAAACCAACTACACTAGAATATGGAACTCTAGACATGCACTCAACATCATCATCTGACTGTGGGCATAAAGCTGAAGACAATCTGAAATATGCAGCTAATAGAGTACTCACTGGTTTAGCCCCATGCATATTAAAGCAACGAAACACCTTATCAATATACCCTTTCTGACTTAGGTACAATTTTCCATAGGGTTTGTCTCTAGATATCTCCATACCAAGAATTTTTTTTGTTGCACCTAAATCCTTCATCTCAAATTCACCACTCAATTACGCCTTTAACTTTGCTATCTCTGTTTTATCTTGTACTGCAATCAACATGTCATCAACATATAGGAGCAAATATATTGTTGAACCATTAATATTTTTCTAATAAACACAGCTATCATAATCAGATCTCTTAAAACCTTAAGAAAGTATGAAAGTGTCAAATCTCTGATACCACTGCCAAGGAGATTGTTTTACCTATCCATAAACAGACTTCTTAAACTTACAAATAAGATTCTCTTTTCCAGGAACAATGAAACATTTAGGTTGATCCATATAGATATCTTCTTCTAACTCTCCATGTAAAAATACATTTTTTACATCTAACTGCTGAAGCTCATAATCATGCATAGCAACTATACTAAGCAAAGTACGAATTGAGCTATGATTAACAACAGGGGGAAAGACCTCACTAAAGTTAATACCTGGAATCTGGTTATAACCTTTGGCAACTAACCTTGCTTTATACCTTGTCTAATCATTTGGAGAAATACCTTCTTTTCTCTTGAAACCCCACTTGCAACGGATCGGTTTTTTCTCTTTTGGCAACTTTACTAATTCTCAAGTGTCATTCTTTTCAAGTAACTCCATGTCATCATGCATAGCAGTTATCCAATTATTGCAATCAGTGGAGTTAATAGCCTCAGAGTATGATGAAGGTTCTGTATGACCTTCAATTTCTTCTGTTACACTCAAAGCATAAGCAACAATATTAACTTCTTCAATCAACCTCTTGGGTGGATTAATCACCCTCCCAGGCATATCAACTGCACTAGACCATTGTGGTGGCTACTCAACAATAGAAGGATTCTCAACAATAGGTGCATCATGAACAACACAATTTTATTTATCTGATGTGTCACATGAACCAACAGAGTGTTCCACCTGAACACTTGAATTCTGCTCACTCTCAACAGGAATATTAGTAGGTAATTTATCATGAAGCATAGTAGATTCATTAAAGACAATGTTTCTGCTAATCACAACCTTATTTGTTTCAGGATTCCATAACTTATATCCTTTAACACTAGATTTATAACCAAACGCACTTAACAGCTCTAGGCTCTAATTTTTCATTATCAACATGAGTATAAGCAGTACAACAAAAAACTCTCAATTTTGAATAATTTGCTGGGGAACCAGACCATACCTCAATTGGAGTCTTCTTTTCAATTCCAATAGAGGATGACCAATTAATAAGATAGCAAGCAGTGAAAGCGACTTCAGCCCAAAAACGCCTATGCAAACCTGCATTTGACAACATGCAACGGGCCTTGGAAATGATGGTCCTATTCATACGCTCAGCTACACCATTTTGTTGAGGAGTATGGGGAACGGTGTAATGTATAACAATGCCTTCAGTCTTGCAATATGATTCAAATTCATTATAACAGAATTCTATCTCATTATTAGTGCGAAGTTTCTTTACCTTATTTTCCGTTTGCCTTTCAACCTTAGTCTTCCACTCTTTAAATGCTGAAAATGCTTCTGATTTATGCTTCAAGAAATAAGATCACACTCTTATAGAGTAATCATCAATAATTGTTAACATATAACGAGCACATTCTTGAGATGGCTTGCGAGATGGTCCCCATAAGTCAGAATGCATATAATCCAAAATACGTTCTATAGTATGAACCGAAGTATTGAACTTCACCCTCTTGTGCTTGTCGATGATGCAATGCTCATAAAATTTCAGGTCGTCGATGTTATATCCTTCCAAAAGTCCTCTCTTGCTTAATTTTGTTAAGCCAAGTTCACTCATATGCCCAAGACGCATATGCCAAATATTAGTAGCATCAGAATCTGATAACCTTTTTTAAACAACAGTAGAATTACATGTAACTGTCGTACCTCGGAGATAATATAGGTCATTGGAAGCCTTTGTGTCACTTTTAATTACAACAAGAGAACCTTTGGTGACCTCGAGGACTCCACCTCCACCTGAATACTTGTGACCTTTATTATCAAGAGCACTCAACGAAATAAGATTTCTCTTCATGCCTAGAATGTATCGAACATTCGATAAGGTTCTGATGGTATCATCAAATATCTTGATCTAAATAGAGCCAATGCCTACTACCTTACATGTTGAATCATCACCCATCAAAACAGAACCAGCACTATTGATTGGCTCATAAGAGGTAAACCAATCTCTATTCGGGCACATGTGAAAAGTGCAGGCAGTATCAAGAATTCATTCATCATTAGTTTCAGCACATCCAGAAAAAACAGCAACAACAAGCATCTCACCATCAGAACTACTATCACGAGCCATATTTCCAGTACCTTCATCTTATGTTTTACCTTTCGGTTTGTATGTGATATTACTCTTTTCTTTGTTCTGCAACTTGTAGCATTCAGTTATGTCGTGCCCACTTTTCTTGTAATATTTTTACAACTTGTACTTGCCTCTGGATTTCGACCAGTCCTCGTAGTCGTTCGAACTTTTGCCTCGAGATCCATTGTTTGAGTTCTTCTCCTTTTGCCTGCCACGAACAAACAAGTCTTCTGCTTGTGAACCTGAACCTTCGGAAGACATCATCTTTTTCTTGGCATGCAAGGCTTCATAAACCCCATTGAGGGCCAGTGTATCACGACAATACAATATGGTAGCTCTGAAATTTGAGTATGAACTAGGCAGAGAACACAAAAGAATTAAACCCAAATCTCTCTCGTCATATTTTACCTCCATTGACTATAGGTCAAAGACGATCTCTTTAAATTCTGAAAGATGATTCAACACATTACCTCCCTCTTGCAACTTGTGTAAGATAATTTCTGCTTGAGATGCATCTTGCTGGTGAGATTCTTTGTCATGAATATGTCTTCCAGCTTCAGCCATAGAACACCGACCAACGTGATTTTCAGCACCTCTTGCAGAATATTATTATGCAGGTGAAGTTGAAGTTGGGACAGTACCTTACAGTGCTTTCTCTTCTCTTCATCAGACCAAGTATTGGCTGCCTTCTTCCCGAAGCCATCCAGCGCCTCATCCAGATCGGATTGCACCAATAACGCCTGCATATTGACTTGCCATAGAGAGAATCGTGTGTCCCAATCCAGCAGCGGAAGATTATACTTCAATGACGTCACATCGAACAAACCCTAGATTGAAACGGACAATGAACATAGCTTTGATACCACTTGTTAGAAATCGACAAGCAAATAACAAAGTAGATCAAGAACAGGGAGATACCGATTTTTACGTGAAAAACCTTTTCAGAAGAAAAAAACCACGAGCGCACGATAGTGATCTTCACTATATCAGAAAAGGTGTTTACAACACGCATGGATTTTCATGAGTCGTCAACTCTTCCCGTGTGGCTTACAAGGGGTATATATGGTGGTATAAAACTAACTCGAGTTGAAGACGGAAACAAATTCAAAAAAGTAGATGAATCTGCACCGCCGGGGGCTCCACCCCCCAGGCTATGTCGTGGGCCTCCGAATGGGCCAGGTCTGTCGACGCGACGCTCCACTTCTCCAGACTTTGACATCTTTATAATTCGGATCACATATAAATAACTAACACACTAGGTAATCCAATGCACTTAAAGCATAATAGAAACATGCATACGTCCGGAGCAGAGCGAGAAAGAAAAATTGGACATCTCGCTCACGTAGACCCGCAAAGACTCATTCCACTTTCCCCACCTACTCGCTTTTTGTGCCATCTCCCAGTGCTGGCTCCTCTGCTCCCTTGTCTTTCCAACACTGCCCCCAGCCACCCATTTCTCATCCACATTTCTTCACCACCCATGGTTCTCCCTCTTGCCTCTTGGGACTCTCCTTGGATTCCAATCCTCTCCTCAGAGCAGTAGCAGTAGCCTCCGCGTCCCTAGATCAAAAAATCCATCCCATCCACCCGCATGGCCAGCAACTCCCCACCTATCCCAGGGATAGCGTCATAGCATGGGCCGATCTCCCTCCTCCTCCTCCCACTCCAAGTCTAGCCCCTCCTCCTCCCCGCCATGCCGCAGGTTGCTCTCCTCCATGGCGCAGCGCGGGACCTGTCGACCGCAATGTCTACTCCCTCACCTGCGCGCGATGGAAGGAGGTCGATGCCGCCATGTGCCACCGCCGATGCTCGTGCCTCCCGTGTCGGGGAGCGGGAGCGGCCACTACTACACAAAGTGTCATCACAAACTGTTCTAAACCGTCATCATAGACGGTTTCTGAACCATCTGATTTTATGTGTGTGTGATCAAAGGTAGTTATCACAGACAGTTTATGAATCGTCTGTGATAAGACACAACACAGACGGTTTTTGATCGAAGTCGTCTGTGAAGGACTACTATCACATACGGCTTCTACCAAAAACCATCTATGATATGTCGGCCATTACAGGAGGTTATATGTACCAACATTCTATGATTGAAGATATATCACAAACGGTTTGATAAAAGAACCGTCTGTGATATCTTACATACCACAGACGGTTGTTGGCGGTAGCCGTCTGTGACAGTAGGCCTTCACAGACGGTTTATACTACAAAATCGTATGTGATAGTTTATTCTATAAGAAATTTTTTTTTCTATTTTTTGGCTAGCCTCTGGAAATGTAGTCATGCCCTCTGAAAATAATATGTAGATAACAGATACAAACAAATACACAAATATAGAGATATATCACATATATATCACAGATAAATAAATTTACATATTGATTATAGATGAATTGTCATAATATTTTTACAATATATTTACAGATATAGTAAGAAAATATTGTTTCTCACTAAAAAATTTATTTGGTCCCGGCCGAGTGAAGCTCTCCTTTTGAGTCAATGACCTTTGTCTTTAAGAAGGTGGTGAGCCATCCTCTAATTTCAGAGAGTTCATTAATTTTGATTGCACTTGAACCGATGCTGATGCCCTGTCGCTAGTAAGAGTAAAGTCGTAAGCATTTATATATATATATATATATATATATATATATATATATATATATATATATTAATTGATAAGTAGAAATAATTATTGTGAGATTGACAAACCTTTGGATCCTTGGTTGTCATGTAGATACCACCCATGATTTCTTGCATATGGCGGCAATCATAGAATCCACATATGTTGCCCTGTAGCTGCTGGTGGTACTGCAAAAAATAGAATTACATATATAGGTTTTTCAGCTTGAGATGTATCATTACGAAGTGTGACATAGGATTATTGTGTACTAGCGGATACCAGAAATTGCATCACATGTTTTAGTGTGGTGTTCCCTTCCACGTGTCTCCCTCCTTTGGCAATGTACGCGGTGAACGACATACATGATTTGAAAAAGTTGGCCTCAACCATTGCCCACAAATGGTACATAGAGTTATTTATAGATGAAATGAGTTTACCTATCGACTAATTGTTGCACAAGTGTGAAGTCGTGGTTGATCTTGTTTAGGGAATCAAGGTATATTACCTTATTCCACTTTGGTACAATGACAATTAGAATCCAGTGCCACCTACACATGTATGCTGCAATAGTCTTTAAAACTAAGTCTGTATTGCATATGAAGTACAAATCAATTAGTATAGCAAAGAGTGAAGCACTTACCCCTGGTTGTAGGGTACAAGTATGTACTCCTTGTCATTGTGAGTATGCAGTCCCGTTGTTACGTAATCCTCGACGTAGGATGCACTGCTCAGAGGCCAAGTGTGGGTCGACAAAACCGATCGATTCTTTTCTTCGTTTGGCTTCTTGGAACATGTGTCTATACAAAAGCAAGAAGTTATGGCATTTTATCAGTATTAAATGAATGTGGATCGTAATTGTACACACTTATAGTGTCCAGCATCGAGAGCGTCGAGGTTGTAGAGATCGAACAAGTCATCGAAGCCCACCACGACGAAGCCGAGCTCGTGGAGAAAATGCTTTGCTATGTACTTGGCGGTGAAACCCAAAGGGCATTTTGTCCTCGTCGCGTTGGTCTGTCCCATGTACTATGCATGCAAAGACATGGCACCCATTCCCATGTTGGCTAAGAGCGTATCCGAGACCAACGGCTTTCCTTGTTCATATGTCATTCACTTTTGAGGCACCTTGCTTTTCTTCAATTTGGTCTTGCTGACATGTGTGTATGTATTCTTCACGGGAAATGAATAGGCACACTCTTCGCATATGCTCTGTTTGTTCTTAATGGGAGCCGATATGGTGGCATGCCGACGAGGATTAGGTGCACGTGGGGGCATTGAAGGGAGGGTCAGAGAGGCTGCAGGCTATAGATGGTCGTGTGGAGAGGCCAGCTGTTCATGCTGGGTATATACCGGCACGGAAGGGTCCAGAGCGATGTACCTCTTGAGCCACTGGACGAATATGTGGACAGTCTCCCGTAGTGTCATGATCTCGTCGTTTGGGGGCATCTCCAATGGGACGACCTTGAAACTGTCATGTACTATGTCCACCTGGACCTTCACGAAACCAGTCCCTAGATGGGAACTTTGCACCAACATCCCTGGTGGACATGGATACGGCATCCCCCTCCGAGCCTCAAGGGGAATGAGCCAACAAGCCTGACAATGAGGTTGCACGATGTGGGCTCCTACATAACAATACATGATTAGCTAGGCGTGCAACGGGTCTATCTATGTAGCATTTTAGAGATGTACATTGCCTGGATGTCGTTGGTAGGTAATTGGACGTCGCTATGTTCAAAAAGTGGTGTGGACGCGCAACTACTCCGACGTTGAGGGGGACTGGCTCCCAAAATAACGGGGGTGGCTTGAGAGTGGTTGAGGACTTGATTCGTTTGTTCCATTTGTTGCTGCAATGATGTTATCTGTCCTCGAAATTCTGCATGAATCTCCTCTTTCATCTCCTCTTTCAACCGTTCCTCGCGCTAGGCCTTGGATATCTTCCTACTCATATACGCCTCGAAGTCGTGTGGGAATCCTTGCCTCCAAGGTATGTCAACCCCAAGGTCTCGCGTGCGACCTGGGTGCTCCTTGTTTCTCAAGGCCGTGGATAGTATATCCTTCTCCCTGACTGCTTCGAAGGAGCCTTGGGAAGATTTGGTACTCAATGTTTGTGACAAGAGGCTATCTTTTTATTTTAGACCCTATGAAGTTATGGACTTATTCACAACTAGGTAGTTCGATATATCTTACCAGACATTGGGACACTTCTTCGTCTGCCGAGTTTGTGAAAGAGATGGCGTCCGAAGATGTGGCTGATGACCTCGCTCTTAACCAGTTTCAGGCACACTCGTGTGTGATCCCAGTAAATGGTAGGGAGGCCTCGCACCAAATAGTGTCCTCGTCCTCCCTCATCCATTGCGGGGTTTTACCTGCGTACCCAGCTGGCGAGGATTAAAACCTCTATTTATTATTTAATAGATAGAGGCCATACGCCTTCATGGTCGTAACCCCTAAGGCTAACGACCTCACTGGTCGTAAGGATTCCAGAGGTTACATAATACATAACCTGGTCGGACAAGGTTCCTTACCTAGTCTCCGACCAGTCAAATACTCACAAGGCTTTGAACTGGTATCTGGATCTGAGTTCAGGTATATCCTTTACCGTGTGACGAATAGAACATGTGTTGTATATTCCATACCACGCGACGCTACATAACTCTAAGACACTAGAATATGGTTAAGTGGCTCACTGACATATAACCGCACAGCAGTTGGTACATTGTCAACTGACGCCTCTATCCGATCAGACGCGTCACTTCTCAACAGGTGTCTCTCCAAGGGATAAATACCAACGCTTCATCAACTACATAAGGAGGACCGCGGAAGGTAGAGAGGGGGGACCAAGAGAGGATCGATTTGGAATCACTCTCAGAAGACAACCAGTCGATTATATTACAAAGTCATAGCAAGCATTGCGCTATAGGGTTATTAGGATTAGCCTTTGGTCTAGATTACAGGCACTCCTTGTAATAGCAAGTTCATAGCAGTAAAGAGCAGCGGCATTCCTTTCCAGGAGATACATGCTATTTTTCCTCTGTTTTTATATATTTGTAAGTTCGGTGATTTGCTCGTCGACACCAGCGGTGCCGAGTCTTTGGGGGTGAGTGTTTCGTGTCTACATAGCCTTGTGCTCCGCACTTTGCTCTCGAAATTCAACCATCGTCTTCATGCGCACAAAGGCGTCCCATGTATCCCGTGACACGAATTTATACTTCGTGAAGGGCGTTTGATCCTTGTTCACGTACTCTGTGACAAGCGTGCTCTTAAAAGTCCTCCATGATTTTCCCATCGTGAGCAACGCCTGCCATTGCATGAGTACCTGGACTTCTACTGGGATCTCAAACAACCTTGAAATTTCAGCCCACAACTGCCATTTCTCTTCATCCGTCAAAGACTTCTAGCTTAGTGTGGTGATGAGAACCCGTTCCCTTCCAACTATCCTGCAGGTTGTCCGGAATACTATCGCAGCTTTCGTGGGATGCAGAGGGACCACAACGGTAGTGACCTCCGTGATGGTCATTTGGCCCTCAAGTCTTTTCAATATTCCTCTACTATCTCGCTTACGTACTGTCTTCATCGGAGCTTCAGACGCATTCGGCGACGTCAGTGATGGCGGCGAAGACTATGCGGATGCCATCTCGCTTACTTGCTATCTATGAAAACTTTTCAGCAAAAGACAAAAAAAACTAAAACCACTTTTTCAGCAAAGGACAAAAGAAATTTCAAGGCTCACTAGTCAAGGTCAAATCAATTCAGAACCACCTAGCAGGAGTCACTAGTATGCCAAATCAATTAAAAACCACCTAACAGATTGAGTCTATGGTATCACTAAAAGATTAACAAATCAACAAATCAGAACTTCAGTAATCAATGATATTACAGCAAGATTAACAAATCAGTACTACATCAATAAATGATATTACTGCAAGATCAACAAATCAATACTACATCAATAAATGAAATTACTGCAAGTACTCAATGATATTACCGCAAGTACTCACAGTGGAGAGCTGTTGAAGATTAATTGCTCTAATAGAAGTAATACAACAACATACTGCTAGTAACAAAATGATACAAGATAATGACATGAATTATCTCAAAACCTAGCTTATGACTATAAATTGTCATACTAATTTCACTATGACCAACAATCCTCACCGATCAGTATAAATCCCACAATCTATTATGCAAAGTCACCGAATACAAGTGCTAATATCAATCAAAGAGAGATACAAACTAAAATTTCACTAGTATGGCACACTAAGCACAATAGATGTTTAAAGTTGAAGAATGCTCACTGAACTGATGGCACTCAAAGCCACCAAGAAGTCAAGTCAAGACAAGTCACAGTGGAGAGAACGGTTATTACCTTCAAAGTGGAGAGAGCGGGGTGGGGTGCATCGCGGGAATATGGCCGACACAGGGAAGGAGGCCGGCGCGGGGAGGACACAGGCACGGGGAAGAGGACGTCGTGGAAAGGAGGCCAGCAGAGGGAGGACGCCGACATTGGGAGGAGGAAGGCGCGCTGATGGAGACCGGCAGAGGGAGGACACCGGTGCGTGGAGGAGGACAGCGTGGGGATGAAGACGGCATAAGGGGGTTGCGGGAGGCAACGACGGGATGCTCGGACGCGACAAGGGATTTAGGCGGGAAGTAAGGGCGCTGGGGAGGGGGACATGCGAGTGAGGAGTAAGGGCGCAAACCCTAGCGAGACCCTACAAATAAACGGATATCACAAACATTTCTATTAAACAACCATATGTGATATTCTATATCACAGATGATCATATTATATAACCGTCTATGATAAGTATCACAGACGGTTCTATAACATAACCGTTTGTGATATGCGACCATATCACAAATGGTCCTATCTTAAAGAAAAGTTTGTGATTGTGGGATCATTTTAACGCTCGATGAGGATAAATGTCATATTATGAAATTGAATTGATAACTAGACCAGACTTGTGCCAATTGTGTTGCTTACTGTTGTCAATTTTATCTCTAGCAGTTTGGTTCTGATACTTTCTGTAGTTCAGTTATGACTTAAATGTACTTGATCATTTTGTTTTGCGATCTTGTTGATCCTCTGTGATCTCTTTGCATTGTGGCATCTTGTTTGCCTAAAGGCTTAAGTGCTGAAATATATGAGCTCTTTGCACTATGATATCATGTTTGCCGAAAGGAAAATGTGCTGAAATCGTGATTCCTTTTACACTGTTAAATAAATGATCCTCTATTGGTTGAAAGTATAATCGATGTTTATGAGGTAATTCTTGACATATCAAAATATTTGCTAAAACTGCTAATTTTATGACAAGTAGTTCAACACTTGTGCAAAGAACTTGACATACTCATGCCTAATCTTACAACCATCACTGCAGAAGACGACGTAGTCGCCCCACCCTTCCATCACACCGCAGCCAGTGCTCGTGCACTGGTGGCTGTCCTCAGGCAGCGCCAACACCCGGCCCTACGGCTCGGCCATCTTCTTCCATGTCGCCACACGGACCACATCCGTAGTGAGCCTCCAGCACCATCTGCACCCCCGGTTGGTCCTCTTGGCCATCTCGCACCCGCCGCTGGTCAGCTCGCCCTCGACATGACTGGTGTAGTGCTTCCCGACGTCGTGCGCCTCGTCAGCCATGTAGAGGAGGAGGCCGAGCATGTAGGTTGCGACCTTGTGGCCAGTGATGGCCGCCCGGTCGAGCCACATGAGGTTGCGCTGTATGTCCTGGTGCGCGAAGATGGGCGTGAAGCTAATGATGAAGTAGGCCTCTGGGTTGCCGACACCGGCCAGGTGGTTGATGATAGCGAGGTACGTTTGTTGTCTAGTCACTTCATCACCTCCTCACGCTCCAGTGCCACGCACCTCTCCACGGCCGCTCCTTGGATGCCTTGTGCATGGCCTTGCAACTAAAATTCATGATGTCAGAATCTTAATACAAGAATTATTCTATAAGAGAAAATTAAAAGGTCAAAATAAGGTCATTGTTGCTAGTCATATTAGTGACATATTTGTTGAAACAAGACGTCAGAATCTTAATACACGAATTACTCCATAAAAGAAAATTAAAAGGTTAAATTAAGGACGTTGTTACTAGTCATATTAGTAACATATTTCTCTAAAAAATAATATAAAAATAGTAACATGTATGCATGCATGGATTGGTTGCCGCCACAAACAATAGTATGTATTTTTGTAGGTATATAAATACATATGTTGCTTGTAAGTTGTAAAGGTCAGCCATGGGCTGAGGAGAGCTCACGGCCACGAGGCTGACGATGTGGACGACGACATCGTGAGGAAGAGCGACGACGGTCACCGACCTCCTCGCCTTGGTCCTTGCAGTCATGCTCCGCGTGCTCACCATGGCGCGTGACGGTACTATAGCTAGTTTCGTACGTATTCAATACCGTGCGTGCTCACCATGGCGCGGGATGATCATTCTTATAAAACAAGGAAGAGACGAAGAAACACATCGTAACGTTGGCGCGCGAGATGAAGAAACGCATTGTTACGTAAGCGCGCGAGACGAAGAGACGCATCGCGCGGAAGTCAAAATATTGAACATATCGCAGACACTTCCAACTACAAACCGTCTATGATATAAAATTGCCACAGACGATTCTTGTTAAGAACTGTCTATGATGTATGTTGTTATCACAGACGGTGCTTATTAAAAACCGCACGTGATGATGACGTATCACAGACGGTTCTAGCCATCGCTAATAACATAGACGGTCGTGTTTGTAAAACCGTCTATGATAATTACAAGACTGTCGGTTCTAAAGAATTGTCTGTGATGAGGCGTCCAATATAGTCCTTTTAGTAGTAGTGGGCAGCGCCCCCTTGTGACGCCCCTGCCCACGCGCGACCACACGCAGGACCTACCGACCGCAATGTTTGTTCCCTTACCTACGCGCGATGGAAGGAGGTCAACGCCACCATGTGCCACCACATGTCCCTTGACATGTGGGTCACGATGGGTTACGCTGTGCTGAGGTTGTTCACGCGGTTCATGGTCGTCACGAAGCTCGCGCTCCACTGCAGCCACGGCTCAGGCATCGATAGCCTCTCCGACAACGGCGTCACAGCCGTCGTCGCCGCGCTACCCTCCCAACGCAGCTCGCTGGTGTTGCAGACTTTGTACCTCCTTTAAATTTGATGTTGCAATAAGAGTTTTTATTTGTTGTAATAGTCTTTTCAATTTGTTGTTACAAGAGGTGTTTTTGTTGAATTAGTTATATTGATTTGTTGCACAAAAGTTTTTTTTGTTGCAATAACTATTTGTAATTGTTGTAATCGAGTTCTTCTGTGTCGCATCGTCGAGTTGGTGTTGTTTTGTTGTAATATGAAGTTGTTTTGTCGCAGGATGTGTTTATTTTTGTTGCGGTGTCAACGGTTAAGTTGGGATTTGGTTGTTGTTTTTTTTTTTTGGCATCGAATGGCGATTTATTGTAGGCTTGCTAAATAAACTGAATATGTATCCAATACATCTGAAGCCCTCCGGTTGCAACTGTTTCTCTTCAAATGCAGACGTCAGGCACTCTGAAGGAATAAACTACAAGCTTCCACCTCGAGTAACCCGGGTCCTCGGTATGATGTGCCCTGTAGCTACGAAGCTTGACGTCTCCTGCTACCCTCTTCAACTCTGTTCTGACGACTGACAGAGTGATAAGATTACCTCGCGGCGTCACAGCCTAACACGTTCTTCGATCAGAAACTACAAGCTGCCACCTCGATTAACCCGGGTCCTCGGTATGATGTGCCCTGCTGCAGTTACGAAGATTGCCGTCTCTTGCTACCCTCTTCAACTCTGGTTTGACAGTGTGATGTGATACCTCGCGGCGTCACAGCCTAACACGTTCTTCGATCAGATTTCTGGTGAATAACACGTAGTAAAAACGTAGTTTCTGATCGCTGCGAGACTGGTCTGTACGTCGCGGCCTGCAGGTTAGCGGTAGCGGCTCCGAGACATGTGAGCCATGAACTGCACGTAGGAGCGCCAACAGTAATAACACACACCGCACGGTCACACCAGAACTTAGCGGCTTCCAATTTTGACGAGATATGACGGCTTCCAAATGACAACGGCCGGATCAACAGTTTGAATCATGCACGGATGTTAATGTGATCTCGCACGGTCGCGCCTCCTGAAATTAAACTGTTTATGCCGTACCACTGTCGGGTTGTTACTGTTATAAAATTGGTGATTTTAGTAAATATTATGTATTAATTTCAGTAACAAATATCGTAACTAAAGCATGATTCCAGCAGTGTATAATTGATAAGAATGACAAAACGGTATGAAATACTTTCATATCAATTAAACAAGATAATATGTTCAAATAGACAGGACTTAATAACAAGTAAAATCAGCATAATGCTCAAATTTAAATGTTTGGTTATTGCCATCAAATGTCGGGCAACTCAAGATATAATCTTTACCTCCCCGCCACTAATGTATGTACTCTTCACAAATTAGATATGACAACTATTAATCAGACATTGAGCTCAAAAGAATACTTTACTAATATGTCTAGAATTATCTCATGAGCAATAAACAACAATTATACTTTCAGCCAACAAAAGGTCAAATATGTCACTATGCATAAATAAGATCACATCAACAATATTTTTTAAGCTTTTCGACAAACAGAAGAGCAAAATATCTCTTAATGCAAAATGAGATCACAACCCTTACTATTTTCGGCTAACAGAGAAACAGATGTATCACAGTACATAAACAATCACATTCAGTAGGCACAAAGCAACTGAACTGCTGTAAGAGACAAAACCGAATTGTTAGAGATCAAACAACACTAGTAAGCAAACAAATCGCTCAAGTCTGATCTAGCTACTAATCCAATTTCATATATGACCTTTATCCTCATCGAGCATTAGTCCGAGCCCATAATCACCACTTAACAAAATCTCCCAGTACTAGACAATAATTGCATAATGTAATTTAACTAGCACAGCACACAATGCTAAGTAATGTGAAAAACTGTAAATATCAAACTCACGGTGTGGATGGCACTCAAAGCCACCGAGAAGAACTGGACAAGGCACGCAAAACACGCTGTCTCAGAAAACCAATTGTCCCATTGTGCCACGAATACCAGACGTGGTTGACGGAGATACAATGCCAATCTTTCCAATTCAGAACACACCGAAAGACAAAGCCGAGATACAGGGGATGCCGCACAAGAACCAATTGAAGATGCACTGGCCGAATGCATCCGTAGAGCAAGATAGCACCACTCAACCGAGGTATTCACACCCAAATCAATCAAGCCATAGCCAATCGGAACCCGCCTCTAATCGGCGCGAACAAAGCCTCACCACAACCTCAACAGAGAAGAGGGGAAAGAGAGGAATCGGGACACGCAAGGAGGAAGAGGAACCGACCCTGACTGCTGACGGCGCCGTGACCAACCCAGCGGCGTAGCAGCTCTCACCGCCCAAATCAAAGGCAAATCGGGAGAGAGGAAGGAACAAAAAAGGGGGGAAACACTCACTGTAATTTTTTTTTAGAAGAAAAAGAAGAGGAGGTGCGCCCTAAGAAGAGGAGGAAGAGGGGGTTGTTTAACGGTCTGAGGCGTGCTCACCTGCGCTGCGCCGCAAGTCCTCCGTCAGTCACACGCGCACAAGGGAAACAAAATGGGATAGGTCTCCAGCCTTATCCCTTCCTCTTCTCCCATCGACAGGTGAGCCCCCACCTTCTTTTTCTTTCTTTTTTCTGTTACCTCTTTTCTCTAATTGAAAAATTACAAAATAACCCTCGAAATGCAACAGTTAACCGCCATCTTTTCCGCACTGCCAACCCCGAAGCAGGCATGCGCGCAGCGAGTGCCCTTGTAAGTTGCGAGCCTGTCAAACCAACCATAGGACCGGCCATCTCCATTATTTCAGGTGCCTGTCACTCCTGGCCCAAACCCAGAACACTATATAAGCTGCTTGCCACAGGCCATAATGGCCAACGAGAAACCACTTAAGCAATATTGACCGGAGCCGGAGCCGGAGATCGTGCATTTATCGTTGTGCGACTGGTCGACGAGATCACATAAAGCCAACATCTCGCCTGATATTGCCGGTACGTGACACCGGAATAAAAATTTCCTACCCACTATGCCTTCTCCTTCCTCGGCCCATTGGCTGAGCTTGATCGGAAGCGTCTGGCTCCAGACCATCAACGGCCCGAACGCCGACTTCCCCGTGTACTCGTCGGAGCTCAAGGAGGTGAAGGGCATCTCCCAGGTGCAGCTCAACTTCCTGGCCTTCGCCTCCGACGCCGGGAAGCTCTTCGGCTGGTTCGCGGGAGTCGCCGCCCTGTACCTTCCTCTGTGGGTTGTGGCGGTCACCGGCGCGGCCTTTGGCCTCGTTGGGTATGGCGTGCAGTTCATCTTCTTGGAGAGGGCCGGACTCGCGTACTGGCATCTGTTTGTGCTCACCTCCCTCGCCGGCAACGGCATCTGCTGGATCAACACCGTGTGCTATCTCCTCTGCATCAAGAACTTCCCCTCCGACAGCCGCGTGGCCGTGAGCCTTGCCACGAGCTACCTCGGGCTGAGCGCCAAGTTCTACACCACCATGACCGAGACGATCCCGCGGGGTGCAGTCGCGAGGTACTCCAAGGCGAAGATATACCTTCTCCTCAATGCCGTCGTGCCGATGCTCGTCACCCTCATGGCGGCGCCGTCCCTCCGGGTGGTCGACCTCAAAAGCCACAAGAGGACCAGCGCGGCGTTCCTCGCCATGTTCGCGATCACGCTGGCCACTGGAACCTGCGCCGTCGTGGGCAGCATAGGCTCCAAGTCCATCGGGCTCTCGACCAAAGAGCACATGGTTAGCCTCTACGTGCTGCTCGCCATCCCGATACTGATCCCGGTGGCGCTCAAGGTCTGGGAGAGCATGGACAAGATACGGGAAGCGAAGAGGGAGAACAGAGTCCACGACCTGGCCACCGACGAGCCCGAGACGGTGGTGTCGGTGGTCGAGGTGGAGGTGGAGAACAAGGAGGAGGAGGAGGAGGAGGGCGTCCAACAGAGAGGTCACGAAGAGATCGGTGGTCTCCGGTTGCTGCGGAGACTTGACTTCTGGCTCTATTTCTTCAGCTACATGTTCAGTGGCACGCTGGGTTTGGTCTTCCTCAACAACCTAGGGCAGATCGCCGAGTCTCGAGGGCTCAGCGACCCGTCCACTCTCGTCTCCCTGTCGTCCTCGTTTGGATTCTTCGGCCGCCTCCTTCCTGCCTTCTTGGACTACTACACTGCAAAGTAAGCATCACTCTGTTGTGTTCATCGCATGCCCTGATCACTCTTGCTGTTTAAATATTGGAGTCTGTTTTTTACTTGTCCTAACTATAAAAGGTTTGGGTTTACTTGAGCAGGAGTGGCTACTCGGTATCAAGAACGGCGTCCATGGCGTCGCTGATGGCCCCGATGGCCGGCGCGTTCTTCCTGCTGCTGGACCCGAGGGACATGTTCCTGTACACCAGCACGGCCGTGGTCGGCACGTGCACCGGCGCGATCACCTCGGTGGCGGTGTCGGCGACGAGCGAGCTGTTCGGCACCAACAACTTCGGGGTGAACCACAACGTGCTGGTGGCCAACATCCCCGTGGGCTCGCTCTGCTTCGGCTACTTCGCCGCGTTCCTCTACCAGAAGGAGGCGCACGGGAGCAACCGCTGCGTCGGCGCTGGCTGCTACCGGGACACCTTCCTCGTCTGGGGCGCGACGTGCGCCGTCGGTACGGCGCTGTGCGCCGTGCTGTACGTGCGGTCCCGCGGCTTCGCCGGGAGGCTACCTGCAGCGCCGAGGACGCCATACGTCGGACGGTGGTTAGCTAACTTACGTGATAATATCAAGGGACGAGAAGTTTCTGACACAGGAGTTTAGGTGCCACGTAATTAAGCAAGGGAAAATATCTATAGCTAGGTTATGTGCAGGATTCGCTTCTTTTTTTTCCTTGGGAAAATATTCTGTTTTATTAGTTTCTTGACAAAACTTTTCTATGATCTCTTCGGGGACTGCAAAGCTCGATGCATGCGTATGTACGTGTTTAAAAGGAACAGAGTACATATGGCCCATATACAGAACTTTTCTACTCATGTATATCTGAGTATTGTCCCTTTTCATGTATAGGCTAGACCAAACCTATAATATGGTCCAGTGCTGGCAATGCACGTATAAGATGAAATAACGTGAAGAGAACAGGAAATCCAGATTCAAAAACAAAAGACATGTCTTGGCTTGATTGAAATAACGAGTTTCTTATTCGTAAGTTGCCCGACTTTCGAAGTTCAAAGTCTGATTTTTGTGGTAGTTGGATTTACATGGAGAATAATATGTGTTGGCTACTCAGGTGTTGGATGTGATCCAATGGATGGAAGTACTTATGACTGATAAACAATCAGGAAACTTAATTATGTGAAGACCGCCCCTTGAAAAAAATCTTCCCTGCTCGTTATTCCTCAAGGTGACTACACGTTGACTATTTGAAATGGTGGTGACGGTGCCTACACCTTGAGGATCTTGTGTGGATGGATTTGTGTATGTATGTGCACGTGTCTTAGTTGATCTTCTGTGGATGTGTCTTGTGGCATGTTTATCTATGGCTTGATAATTTATTGAAAATTTTGAGATGCAAGAGGAACGGACTTATGTATATAGGGAACTCAATTTTTTTTAGAGTTTTGAATCTATTCATGGTATCATTTATTTGAGATTTGTTGTCCAGTATGGAGAGAAATGCAATAGGGATGCAAACGTAGTACTCCACTATGATAAGAAGGATGCAATGACACATTGGACAAGAAAAGGAGATCATTTATTTCATGTGCTCTACGCGCGAACTAATTATATGTTAGACTACGTGGATAGATCGTAAATTTTGTGATGATAAATAATTATTTTTTTGGTTGCATTGAAATTTACGTTTGTGAAAATTTCGGTTGTTGGAATATTCAGTTTGGTGGTCGGAACATGCCATGTATCAGGTGGTCTAAACGGTGGTACTCGATGACCCTTTCAGCACTAGGCTTCGACCGGATTCTAAGTACTATAGCTCCAAGTACCGAGTAATAGATACAGTGCATGGTCGATGGTCAGAAACTACAGTACATGATCAATGGTCGGAAGTTACAGTTCATGGTCGATGGTCAGAAGCTACAGTACATGGTCAATGGTCGGAACCTGTGGTGCAAGGTCGATGGTCGGAAGCTACAATGTCTGGTCGATAGTCGTAGGCTTCACGATCGATTGTCGTAGGTTTTACGATCGGTAGTCGTAGGCTTCACAATCGGCGGTCCTAGGCTTCATTATTGGTTGTCGTAAGCTTCATGTTAGGTAGTCGTAGGTTTCACGTGCTTCAATACTTGTAATCTTCGAGTACCTCGAGTACTCGTGTCTGTTCGGCCAGTGATCTGACTAGTTTGTGCACAGTGATCAGACCCATTTTTCATAGTGGTCTTGGGGTGTTTTTTTTTCTGAAAGCATTAAAATTAAGATTGTGGGTGATCTGGATCGTGTTTATTGTTAGATGAGGGTGTGATATGCGTGTGTGAACTGATATTGGTTAAGTTGGAGAACTGGTATAGTCGTAGGAATGAGAGGTTAAGAATTACGAGGGGGTTTTCGCGACGGCTTTCGGGAGAAGGCTTTTGGAGTTTTCGTGCTAGGGTTTGAGTTGTGCCATTAGGGAACTTTGTAGCCACAGAACATGATTCATAAATAAAGGATCATATCAATTCCAAGAAAGATTAGTCATCGCCGACAGCATGTTCTTCTGGACATCGTCTTCGACTAGTTCTCGTAACGAGCAATCTTCGACTTGTTCTCGTTCCAAGCTGTGTGTGACGCTTCCAGATCGTAGGAGGGAAGAAATTCGATAGTCGAACTCTTTCAAGTAGGTAGTCGAACCATTTCGACTAGGCGGTAGAAACTCTTTTCGACCAGGTAGATTTCACCTTCTTCGATCACATGCTGTGTCGTTCACCCGATCGTCAACAACAGCATCGGCAGGCAGAGAAGATCAGAGCAGATTTGAGCACGGCTACGAGGAGACATCACGCACGACTACGATGTCCTCAGTCGTCGGTTCAATCCAACGAATGTCATGCCCGGTAAATCGAAAAGAAATCACTACAATCATTCAAACCCCCCCCCCCTTTGATTGCCGTACTCGATCCTACATTATGTTACAGACTTACAGTACTGCCAACGGTAAAATATTGTATGGTCTGAAAAAATTCAATAACACAGAGAATACATGGCATGGCATGAGCGAAGAAGACACGGTCTAACCATATGAAGAAAACTACGTTGACCTTAAATAGGATGTTCCAACTATTTGGAAAGTCTTTTTTCCACCCCATTTAATACTATTGTGGCCACAAACCAAACAGCAGAGAATGAGGGATCTCCGGGTTCCCCACAACGAAGGGGCGAAACTCCGAGGTCCTCGAAAAGGGGGAAGAGGTACTAGAACGAGTAAGTATGTCTTTTTTTTATTCCCAATAGTCCTCCCCTCTTTACGAGGGGAAAAGAGGTTATTTATAGTGTTACAGTAGGGGTACAAGATATTACAATGTTACCCCTTGAAAAGCCATATGATTATAAAGGTTTCTCAGTCTTTACAACCTTCTATGTGTAGCTTTGGTGCACAATGAACCTTGTCCACCAAGCCTCTAGTCCTGGTCCACAGGTAATCTTGACTCACTTCGATTCGTGTGAGGTGGACCCGGAGCGAAGCCTTCCTGAACCCCTTCGCTCTGTATGAGGTGACACTAGAGCGAAGCTTTCCTAGATTTCCTTCACTCCATGGTGTGTCGTGCCTCTTCGCTCTAAGCGAGGGAGGTACTTGTGCCCTTCATCCAAGGATGTCGTGCTGGTCTTTCTGTATCTTTCGCTCTGTACGAAGAGGTATCTGGTACCTTTTAATTGGGTTAAGAGGTGTCCTTACTCGGTGTCTTCGCCAAGTCGATAGACCGGTGGCCCCTAGGACAAATACTTCCATGTGCAGTCACGGCAAAGTCTTCACGAGAGATTACTCAGGTGTATTCTCTGCCGTGGCCTACTGCCAATCCAAAACAAAAGCCAACACTCAGTCGTTTCTCTTCAATGGTCGTAAAACGCTCGTTCCCTAGGGGATGCAGTTCATAAGACATCAACCGTTGACAGCTACACCCTGGCAAATGAAAAAGATCCAGTGGAAGAACGAGCGTTCCTCCACCAGTTTCTCATCTGTCACCGTGGACTCTCCCGCCCGGCCAACCGCAGGCCGTCTCTGTTTATCTGAACCTTAGAGCAGATAACTCTTACTCGGTCATACTGGGAGCTAAGCATTGCGTGTGATAAGAGGTGACACTTGAATTATATATGTGGAAACAGTGCACTGCGTCTATGTAGATGTGACGTGTGTGAGTCCGAGAGGAGATGGTGGCCATTCAATTGATTCTTTTGCTGATAAGAGTCTTCACATGTTGTGCGATGGCACTGCATGCAACGCTCAGTTCCCTAAACTTCTCACTTGAGTCATGTGTGTGCAGATGGTATACAGTTATGCACCGAAAGTATGCAGACCCATCAGCATACTCGACTTAAGCTCCATGTCCTTCTGGTGAGCTTATTTATTCGTGCGGTTGGCTGGCCAGATCAGTCTATACGAGTGCGTGCAGCATATGATCGATCGATCCATATCCCTCGTTGACGTGTCGTCTAATTCCAGCAGCCGGCCAGTATCTACAGTTTCCGAACACGGATTCACCACGTATGGTGAGGTCCATACAAACCACGACCCCACGCAGGAGAAATGGTCAAGTGTTTTTATGATAACCGGATTTACTAAAACTGCTTTAATTTTAGCCCGATTTTAGGAAAGACTTGTTTCTAACTAACCCGTGGGTAAGGAAAACCCATAATTTCCCCAAAACCCATAATTTCCGTGTATTGTGTTTTTAACCAAACTAAAAACGTTGAGTATAACTCCGGCTAGAACACAACGACATACCCCGGCACAGGGTGCCCATAGCAAAGTGCCATGGACCTTTGGTTAGCTCCTAGTACTTCAGCCATGACTCCGGCTAAAACTGGGCGGTATACTCCGTGACTCCAAGAACAAAGACCAGGAGGTTCCGGATGGTGTCGACGTTGTTAGGAATAATCAAGATTGAGTGCATTAGTGTTTGTATTAGTCTTGTGTTAGTGGATTAGTGGGTCATTTGCATGGTGCATTAGTGTTTGCATTAGTCATGTGTATTAGTGGACTAGTGGGTCATTTGCATGGTGCATTAGTGTTTGCATTAGTCTTGTGTGTTAGTGGGTCACGGTGCATGTTGGTTAACTATTTTGCCTCTTGTAATAATTGTCTTCAGTTGAGAGAATAACATAGAGAAGAAAAGTAGCGTTAGGCAGTTGCAGTACTACGCTAAAACTTTTGTGTATTCTTCCTCTCCTTGAGTTTGTCCCCATCACTTGTGTGTTTGCGTTCTACGAGTGCTACCTTTTTATTTCGCCAACAATTGGTATCAGAGTCTGAGTTCTTGATCCGTGTATGCCCAAAGATCATGCTGCGCTCTCCGAGAAGTGGTGTCACCAGTGACGAAGCGACGTCGAGCCACACCATCGTTACCGGTGATGGTTCGTCGAGGGTACCAGGAAGAGAAAGCAGTGTCTCTCTTCAATACCCTATGTTGGGAAAGAGCAACCACGACGCATGAGAAATCAAGATGAAGGTGTTCATGAAGGCTCAGAGTGTTTGGAAAGCTGTGGTGGCCGACGACGTTGATGAGCGCCAAGATCATATGCCCCTTGCGGCTATCTTCCAAGGAGTCCTGGAGGAGACCCTCCTCCTACTCCCCAAAAAGGATACGACGAAAGCTGCGTGGGACATGCTCAAGACGATGTACATCGGCACTCACCGTATCAAGGAGGCCCACGTGCAGACCATCAAGAGCAAGTTCGAGGGTTTGCGCATGAAGGAAACAAAGTCGGTGGATGACTTCGTCATGATATTGACAACTCTCGTAACCAGATTCGCGGTCTTGGTGATAAGATGGAGGAGAGCTATGTCTTGTGTGTTAGTGGGTTAGTGGGTCATGGTGCATGTTAGTTAACTATTTAGCCTCTTGTAATCGTTATCTTCAGTTGAGACAATCATCGCCACCAAAAACTCCCTTCCCAAATTTTCTTGAAGCTTACTCCCTACTCATCGTCGACGAAGCCAGCCAGGACAATTCATCCACCCTCCCCACTGTCCTATATTTCGTCACAAATCCAAAATCCACACCTTCCTATTCCCACAACCACAACGCATCCAACCAAAACAACTCCAATGGTGGTTCCCACAACTCTCACGACAATGGCAAGAAATACAAACATCGCAATGGTGCTCGCTCCTCCCATGGTGGTGGTGCTCCCTCGGCTCCATGGTTCAATCCGTGGACATGACCTTTCTAGATGTGTCCAATCCAGGGCGCACCTCCTCAACGCCCCTAAATGATGCTATCATCTACACTCGGCATCCTCGGGCAGCGCCCCATGCAGCATGCGCATCTGGCCACTGTGCCACCTCCTGACGGTTTTCCTCCAGCACCTCCGACACCGCAATGGAGCACATCCTCTCTCGTCGACGCCATGAACACCATGTCTCTCCAACAACCAAGCTCATCGGAATGGTACATGGATTCCGGCGCCTCGCTCACCTTACTTCCGACCCTGGTAATCTCCACTTTCACCTCCCCCTTCCTTCCCTCAACATGTTATTGTCGGTGATGGCTCTCGTCTACCCATCACTGCAACCAACACCACCTCCTTTCCTACCCAACACAATCCACTTTCTCTCCATAATGTTCTAGTTTCTCCTCACATTATTAAAATCTAATCTTCGTGCATCAGTTCACCACAGATAATCATTGCTCAGTTGAGATTGACCGTTCTAGCCATTCTGTGAAGGATCTCCACACCAAGAGCGTAATTCTCATGTGCAATAGCTCGAGAGTTCTACCCCTTCAATCAGCGTCACCTTCCTCTCCAGTGGCCCTCGCCACCACCATCTGCCCAGAGCACTTATGGCATCGTCGGCTTGGTCATCTTGGACGCCAAGCACTCTCCCACTTAATTTCATCTTCATCCATTTCATGTAATAAATGCATTGGCTTAGATCATACACTTTGCCATGCATGTCAATTGGGTAGACACATTCATCTTCCGTTTGAATCATATGTTTCGCACACAAATAAAGCCTTCGAGCTCATTCATTGTGATTTATGTACATCACCTACTCCAAGTGTTTTGGGATACAAGTACTACCTAGTATGCTTGAATGATTACACTCATTTTCTATAGCCATTCCCTCTTTGGTTAGAGTCTGACACTTTTACCGTTATCAAGCATTTTTTCGCCCATGTCTCATTACAGTTCGGTTCTACCATCCAAGGTATCCAATGTGATAACGACGATGAATTCGACAACAATGTTGCTCACTCTTTTCTTCTTGAGCATGGTGTTCATCATCGTTTCTCTTGTCCACATACCTCCCAACAAAAACAGTAAAGCTAAAAGGATCATTCGTACCACCAACAACGTCATTCACTCGTCATTGTTCCAAGCATCCACGCTACCCTCCTATTGGGTCGAGGCTTTACACACTGCTACTCACCTCATCAATCTCCACCCAACCAAAACTCAACACAAACTCACCCTATTACGGTCACTTTTTGGCCGAATACCCACATACAATCATCTTCGTGTTTTTGGATGTCGTTGTTACCGAAATCTTTCTTCCACCACCCCCAACAAATTGTCACCTCGTTCCACCGAATGTGTTTTCCTCGGCTATCCTTCCAACCACAAAGGATATCGTTGTCTCGACCTCTCCACAAATCGAATCATCATCTCTTGCCATGTTATCTTTGATGAAAATTCTTTCCCTTTATCCACCCAACCATCCATTCCCACCTCATCATATCATTTTCTTGATGATGATTTTTCCACGCAACAATTCCTCCCGCTTCGGGACATCCTGCCCCGTCTGCAAGACTGCCTGCTACAACCAACAATTCCCCTATCGTGTCAGTTGCCACACCCCTGGATTTCCCTGACGCACCAATCTCAGCATCGGCTGATCCACTTGTCGCATCTGAAGGGTTACGGGTAGGCTACGATAGCACAAAAAAAATTTACCGCACAACCAAGGACATCTGCTAGTAATAAATCACGAGATTACCACTAGACGCGCCGACTCGTAGTAAAAGTAGAGTCGATGTAGCGAGTTGATGCAATCGTAATCGTACTCATCGTGCGTCTTCTTCTCCGAGTCGGGTGATCGTCACGAGTTGTGGATCGTCCTAGTTCTGATGCTTCGCAACAACACCTCCAAGGTATCCACACGTACGGGGCAGGGATACCATGCGCTGGAGTGCTAGCGCCGGTAACGTGGTATGAGGAAGGCGTGGCTGTTAGGATTTCAAGAGTTCTTCAAAAGATCATCGTCACCCCATGCCACCACCCCTCTATATATATAGGCATCCATGATGGGTCTCGTACTTGAGGCCCATTAGGAACTCGTGGCCTACAAGAATTTGAATCATCATCCAAATCAAATCCTAGCCCTTTAAGTGTGCGACCATATAAGTTCATGTGTAATTAGTTCTGACTCAAAAACTTTTTGCTGACCACTAGTCGTTAGCGGTACCTAGCAGCACATAACGATTATCAAATACACATAGAATATATCGGACGAACCTTAATGCAATAAGATCTACAACAAGGTCCATATCACTAATGACCAGCTCGTATCTCTATACGACAAGTTCATATTTGGTCTCGACCAATTCATAACTCCTTACGACCAGGTTTCGACCACTTAGTGACCATGTTCGACCAGCCTACGACCAGCTCGTATCTCCATACGACTAGTCCGTATCTGATCGAACTGAAAGACATTCTCGTATATTCTCCCTTTGGCTCACGATATCTGGTTGAATTCCAGGTGAGACGTTGTATCATCCATGGACTGTTCAATACTTTCTCGATCAAGTGTCGAATAACTTCATGTGGTCGACACTTCGACCACAATGAGGGGCCCAGAGATATCTCTCCTGTTATGTTAGGAGGGGCAAATCCTATATCCGACCAGTCACATCCCTCCGTATATTTCATAGCATACCCGAAAGCTACCTTTATAACTACCCAGTTACGACCAGCGTTTGGCAACCCCTAAGAGTATTATTACACATGTAGAAAACCATGCTGATCTCAGGTCTAAGGATTATACATCATCATTACTTGAGACCAACTAATGATACATAGAATCATAACAATCTCAACAGAGTCTCAATGTGGGTCTTTTTCAACACCATGTTCTCTAACATGTGTCATATTATTAGTTTGATATCTCCATATCCATGACCTATGAAACATAGTCATCAATCAATACATATGCTAGTCTCTTCATATGTGTTCTCATATATTTCCGACCAGGGAACGTTTAAGAATAATCATCGCAGAAATATAGAGTTTCACAATCAAGTCACATACTTGATAATAAATATTATTGATATTATTCTAGGAACAAGATAACATATTATCCAATGTTATGAACATAATGAAATATAATTATCTTTATGATTGCCTCTAGGGCATATTTCCAACAGTATCTGCCATGCCAACAGATCTGGCTGCAGCATCTGCTGCGTCAGTGCTGGCAGCAAATTTGCCATGCCGCACCAACTGATTTGCCTGTTGCACCTATAGATCCAATTGCTGCGCCAACTAATTCACCTGTCGCGCCAGCTCATTTGTCTGCCGCGCCACCTTTGGCAGCTCGAGTTGTCCCCATTACACCCACCACCAATGCTCACGCCATGACCACTTGTGCCAAGTTGGTCACCGTGTACCTCCTCATGAGATCCTTGATCTCCACACCTCGGTCTCTCCCATCATCTCTTGTTTGCCTAAAACATACCGAGGTTCTCTCACTGATCCCAACTGGCATTCGGCCATGCTTGACGAGATCCATGCTCTGACCTCCAATCATACATGGAACTTGGCCCCTCGCCCTTCCAATGCCAATATTGTGTCTGGCAAGTGGGTTTTTCTCCACAAACATAACTCAGATGGTTCCTTCGCATGCTACGAGGCCAGGTGGGTCCTTCGTGGCTTCTCTCAACAACCGGGTATTGACTTTGATGAAACCTTCAATCCAGTAGTCAAGCCAACCACCATCCGTACCGTTCTCTCCCTTACACTCGGCAAGGATTAATTGGCACATCCATCAGTTAGACGTTAAAAATGTCTTCCTCCATGGTACCCTCAACGAGACTGTTTATTGTCAGCAACCCCTGGTTTTGTCGATCTCGACAAACCAAATCATGTTTGTCAATTAAACAGATCTCTCTATGGCCTTAAACAAACTCCATGTGTCTGGTTCAGTCGTTTAACTTCATACATTCTCTCCATTGGCTTCCTTTGCTCCAAATCCGATCCCTCACCGTTCATCCATACCCAGGGTTTCGACATGTCCTATCTCTTATTATATGTTGATGATATCATTCTTACTGCTTCCACTACTTCCTTGCTCCACAAAATCATCAACCATCTTCGCCAAGAATTCTCCGTGATTGATATTGGTGCTCTACATTATTTTCTTGGCATCTCCATTCGTCGCGATGCCACTGGCATGTTTCTCTCCCAAGAAAAAATGCCACAGAAATTCTACAACGCGCCAACATGCTTTCCAGCAATTCCAACGCCACTCCTATTGAAACCCGCACCAAACTTGTTGCTGGTTTCGATGCTGTCCAGAACCCTACACTCTACCGCAGTCTCGTTGGTGCACTGCACTATCTTACTTTCACTCGCCCGAATATTACTCATGCAGTTCAGCAAGTATGTCTTCACATGCATGCCCCGCGTGAGCCCCATTTCCAACTTGTGAAACACATTCTCCGCTACGTGAAAGGCACAATTGGCTTTGGTTTACAGCTCACTCGATCCTCCTCTCACGATTTTGTTGCTTACTCCGATGCCGATTGGGCCGGTTGTCCAGATACTCGATGTTCCATCTCATAATACAGTATTGGGGGGGGGGCAATCTTCTTTCTTGGTCTTCAAAACGGCAACACACCGTCTCACGTTCCAGCGCTGAAGCCGAATATCATGGTGTGGCTAACGTTGTGGCGGAGGTTTGTTGGTTGCGCCAACTGTTGGCCGAACTTTGTCAACCTCTACATCAAGCCACCATTGTCTACTGCGATAATATCAGTGCGGCTTATCTCTCCACCAACCCCGTGCAGCAGCAAACGCACCAAGCATGTGGAAATTGATCTCCACTTCGTCCGTGACAAAGTGGCCTTCGGCGACATTCGTGTTCTGCATGTTCCACCTCTTCGCAGTACGCTGATATTTTCACAAAGGGATCACCGAGTTCGCTCTTCACCGAGTTCTGATCCAGCCTCAACGCCCGTGCTGCTCCCGGTTGAGACTGCGGGGGGATGTTGGAATGTATATATTGTATATCTAGATAGCTATGCCCTGCAATCGGTTATAGATCATTCCGGGAGATATTTCCTAGTTAGTTGATTCCGTTTGAATTATATGTACCGAATCACATCAATGAGAAAGATCATTGCGTGCTATGCTTTCAATCCAAACAAAGAATTATTTTTTTTAAAAAAAAACTTATGCTATCAGAAAAACAACTTAAACACTGGTTTCTTAAAATTTATAGATAAACATGTTTTAGGAAAACGGATTCTTATTCATGAGATGCAAACAACCACTAAACCGCTTCTGTTGCCACTTCCTCGTCCGGCACGGCGGGACTCTAACTCTTAACACTCCCTCAGTCAGTCTGAACCGTTGAGGTGACAGGGAGAGAAAAAAAAAAAAGCTCAGGCTTTCCTCGTTGGGCACGGCGGGCCAGTCCAGCACAGCGGGACAGTCCGGCAGGAGGCGGCCATCTCTAACAGCCACTGACCACACTAGCCAAGTAGGCAAGTAGCAAACGTTACATGGGTGGTACATGTGGGCCGAGTACGCGGAGCCAAGCGAGCAGAGACTGTCCATGACCTCCCAATCCTGGCAAGATTCCTCCCAATAACTCGCATGTGTACATGTGGTGGTCCAGACCCCAGAGTGCAAAGACGGAGGACGACGCGCGACGACGACACCAACACCAAGACCAATACCGGTCAGATCACATCCAAAAAGATTCATGGCAACCTTTAGTATGCTGGGAAAGGGACGGCGCGGCACGACGAGTTCGAGTGGGCGCGTGACGACGAGACGGAACGGGAGGTTTTTGTAGATGGGTGAAGTTCTGTGAACGGACGTGACCTTTTGCAGTACGTGCCGACCTGACCTCGATCTGTTCCGTTTAGACGTCCTCGCCTCACATTTCCTCAACTTTTACAACATGCGAGTAAAAAGGGGTCAAGGAAAGGAGAAAGTAAAGTGCGCTTTCTTTATATACGCCGACATCCCACTTATGTGCGTGCGTGCTTGTTCTTCACTCCAAGTTGATGCATGGAAATGGAAATTTAATTACTTTGGTTTAGCCTGCAGCCTAGTGTAGGGCACTTACTCCTTAGCCAAGAAAATGGAGATACCAAGAGGAGGAAAGAGGTGCCCGTGATCACTTGAAGCAAAAGCATCGGCCGACCACACCTCCCTTCGGCTCAACATCATAATGCGCAGAGGACACGACGCACTGGCCACTGACCCCGGAAGAGACGAGGCGCGTCGCGGTTGCGAATGCTACGGCGACGCCGGAAGGGCCAAACCGGGCCGGCGTCGTACGTGAATCGGGCCACGCGCACAGCCGCACAGGCCGCGACTGGTCCATGCGGTACGTGGCCGTGGGTCAGTGGGTGCGTGGCCGTGGCCGTGGGTTAGAAACATTGAATTAGTCTGCTTCTGTCTGTGGATGCCAAGCATGGCGTACGAGTTACGACTGCCGTGCAGTTGATTCCTCTTTTTTCTACCGTAGGGATTCGGACCGGCTGTGCAATAGAAACTTTTTTTTTACTTTCATAAATTGCTGCCGATTAAAGCGATCGCAGAACGAAGATTCTAAGTAGGGTGCTCAGACTGCTACGTGCACCGGTAGATAGGGATATGAGTGTAAACGGATCGGATAAGAGCGGATATCCGTATCTGAACTCATACTTTTATTCTAGATATAGATTTTTCAGGGTATATATACGGGACGAATGCAGACCGGATTCAAATCGGTTACGGGTAAGTTGACGGATAGTATACACATAAAGAAAAGATACAACTTCACTAACGAAAGTATCAAATTATACAACCTATTAGATAATTATTTATCCTACTTAATAACATAAACATAGTCAAATGTAAATTCATATTATATATTTAGACAATTACTAGAAAACCGTAGAGGATACTAAATAATATTGATGTTTACCGGATAACCATTTTATTGATTTATTGGATATCCTATAAAATACAGCTACGGATCGGATATCGCTTTTCTCATATCATAACTCATATTACTTGATATTTTCCGGATAGAATACGGATAATATCGGATAAGTATCGGAACTAAAAATGATACCTGGATAGATTTTTTTTCCCCTCACATACGGTATCAGATCGGACGGGAATTATCCATCCCATTTTCACCCCTACTAGCAGGGCAGGGCAGGTCAGAATCATGTGTATTCACAGGGAAAGGTGACGCTGACAGTCCATAAACCCGGCTGGCCGATCGATCCTCACTGCAAGATGTTGCAGATGCTCAACACACTGAAGAAGTGATGAGTGAGTGCCGCTCGAAATTAATGGACGCCGACGTCGTGCTCGCGGGTAGCGTCACGGTGACGCGGCCGTGATGCCGGAAACCGCGGAATTGATGCCAAGATATCGTCTTAATTCTGACAGCTGTGCGCTGTGGTCCTGTCCAAATTGCGGCAATGGTACAAACCCGAGATATAGACATCACGAAACGCATCATGCACGCACACTGACCGGAACACTTCTGGAGCTACGCTGCAGAGATTTCCATGGAATATATCTATCTAGCGCGAAACATTTGCAGCTGGATATCTAGCATGGGCATCTGATTGTTTGACAGCGGGAAATGAAGATTTTGCGGGGGGCTTTCACGCGCGACGTGTCGGAGATGCTGATTTAAGTTTGTTGCACCGGGTGATCTGGTGCGTTCTCTGCGATGATAAAGAGCGGCACATGCATCCGTACGTGGTGCATCGAATCGATAGATTCCTCTTTGCTGCTTTTGCATGGGACAGCCACGGAAGAGTGTAGCTAGCCTCTTAACTTGCATGTGCTTCCGTGCCAGCGTGCGTGGTGTTGGCTGCTGAGATATTTGGATTCTGCTATGGGGTGTACATGTGCACTCATGCGACGATGCATACGTCCATGGACACGTCATGTAAGTAGTTGCATGGTATGATATGACTTAGCTGGGGAAAGGCCTACCGAAAAGAATGAAGCAGAGAACCTAGCTAGTGGTATCAAATTAAGATGGCGCACAATATTAAATTAAGATAGTGCACAATATTAGTAGCACTTAAGTAGGCATTGCAAGGTTATCTTTGCTAACTTACGCACTTTACAGTAGAAATCTTTCGTTTTTGAGCGGGAGAAATATTCTCCCGTTGGTTGGCATGATAAATGGACAGAATTTTAGGTCCGGCCCTGTCACGGCCCTACATTACGGCCCAGTTTTGTGTACCTTTTTTTTTTACTTCTCTTTAGCTGTATGATGGTCCGGCCCAAGTCTCTTATGCTCGCGCTGTGTCTGATGGTCGAATGATGAGTAAGGCCCATTAGCCGAAGATCTAGGCCAGTCCAAAACATCACCTCTTCTTGGGACTAAAAAAACACACACATGGCATCGTACTCGGCCCAAATATATCACGGATTTCTTGTCCATAGACCGGTACACTACTAACCCCCGTACAGTTGGATTTGCAGCGTTGAGCTCTGGTATTACGATAAGCAAGCAGTGCCAACAACATCCAAATGCAATCCTCTCGATCGTTG
Source organism: Hsuehochloa calcarea (assembly GCA_036346395.1). Taxonomy (NCBI): domain Eukaryota; kingdom Viridiplantae; phylum Streptophyta; class Magnoliopsida; order Poales; family Poaceae; genus Hsuehochloa; species Hsuehochloa calcarea. Next base: position 18,999,212 of record CM070601.1, on the reverse strand, counting down.
AGACTTGGAACTATATCTGATCTTCACGACGAATGCACTGTACTACTACTCTTTAATGCAGAGTATACGCATAGCAGTGAAATTGCCATCGGACATTGCGTACCACGAGGCCGCCGGCCGCGACTCCGTCGACCCTCCGGTCCCAATCCCCTCTTCTTCTCCAATGTTCTCGCTGGTGTTAATTGATGATTTTTTAAGAATTATATATATATATAGTTCAATGTCCGTGCGTTGCTACAGTATATATCAGCGTATGAGATTTTAAACCGTATAATAAATATAAATTACACATAACTGTTTTTTGGTGTACCATTGTCAATCTTTTAAAATTTCAGTTAACTTGCAGAATAACTCAACACAACAAGCATAAACATTGCCAAATTTCAGTACACATGTAGATGCACAAACAATTTTACAATAGCCAGAAAAATTTAACAAATCGGACATGCCGATGCACAAGCTTCTGAGTTGTTGGCTGCTCTCATGTACCATAACCAAGCCTCAGATGTGAGTATTGTTGCGTCTCCCATGGCTGTTTTTTTAATGATAAACAAAATACTTGAGTCAGTTCCAAGGTGGCAAAACTAATACTATTATTCATTTACACTGATAGATGGGAGCATGGTCGAGGTAACAATTTGTGCATCTTGCTATAAATCAGACAATGTTCAAGAACAAAGGTGACTATTACATAAACTGGACAAATATAGACAATGTCCAGATTATATAAATAAATGAAATGTCATGCCTCAACAGGCCAAGCATGACATATTAGTATCCCAGTGTAAATGATAGTAATTTTTGTATGGATAAAGAATAGCCAATCGGAATATAGAGATTAGTTTGCTAAAGAGGCTAGCCTTAACTAAAAATGCTGGATACTTAGATCTTCGTAACAATGTGCATATAACAGGTATTCCAGCTTTGATGGATACTTATCACATCCTACAACAATACAACTAAACTAAGACTGCATCTTGAGTTCTTGAAGTATCCAAGAAACAAAAAGGCTTTAATTTGACAATAGCCAAACTTCTAACCCTATTTTTTGTACTTGCTAAATCTCATCAGATTATCTAAACCCAGTTTTGTCATATAAGCATTCAAAGGGATCTAAAAGTTCCCTTCGCCAATTTCCCCTCAAAACCATATCCATGGAACACACTCAAAACTGCATTTGATTATCAAAAGCACCCTCCTTGCGCCCAAACTGAGTATAAAAAAATTCCCGTAATCATAAGTCATAGCGCAAAGGAGCAATATTTTCGCTTAAATTAAATCAAATTTCGTCCTGCTGCGCGGGGGTAAACCCCTTCTTTGTGGTCATTGAGAATGAGATAAATGCTTTGTGGGCACACGTTTATTAATACCATTGTATATATGCTCTAAAAAAAGACCATTGAAAATGGTATCTCTCTTCTTTTGCACCCCCATCTCTACTGGGAAAGAGTTCCTGTGCAGTTGGCAGCATTACTGCAACTTAAGAAGTTATAGAGCAAAACGTTAGATCAAAATCTGTATGAACAATCAAGTATCAAAGAAAGAGCATATTGTGTAGATGACATTGTAAGCAAATGCAATTCAAACAGATAGCTGATAAGGAAAGACCAATAATTCCTACAAAGTATTTACATGCTTAGAAAGTGAGATGTCAAAAGGAAAACATAAAACTTAGATAATATGCATCAGAAATAGCTTACTCTGACTTGGCCTGACAACAGGGCATGCACTTATATAAGTCGAGTTGTCCCGTTTCATCGAGTGAGATTCAATTTAACAATTAACATGGTACAAACTGCAATAGTAACTAAATACAGACAATAAAACAACAACTGTGTTAGGATTGAGCGACAGTTATACAATATAGCTGATCTAAGATTAACTCATTGATCAAAAAATGAGCGAATAAATTTCCTAAATAAACTAAGCTCACCATGCTTTAATTGGACCTATACCTAGTTCTGAACTTTCGAAATAGAAGAAAGCATTGCTCCATGAGTAATCGAAATAGCAACTACATCAATTATAACTTCAATGAAAGAAAGGTAAGGAAACGAAAACTGCACATGTATTGCAAAATAATTCCCTCTTCCAAAGCTAGAATTTCTCTAGAACATTTTTTGCCTCCAATGTAGTTACCAGACACCCGACGATGATAAAGATCTACACGAAAGTTGTCATTATCAGACACCCCATCCACTGGACCACCCCTATCTATAGGTTGAGGAAGAGCATAAATTAGACATATACAAGAAATCAGGCAACAAAGCATATTCGTTGGACCCGAAATCAAACAATACTCTAGGTTCCTCCATGCAGCACCACTGCTAACAACTGTTTCTCAAGGGGAGAGGCATCAATGTTAATTCTACCAAGGCACAACCATCCAACAGTGTGTCACTGAGGTTTATATCCTAGCGATGGATTTTCTGCAAATTAAGAAAATATGATACACAGCTTTGCATAGAAGAATTTTTTGCAGAATATTGTAAAGCAAAGAAATAATAACAATGCAAGTATTGGATCGAGAAGCAGATTGCTCTCTTAAGTATCAACTGAACACACTACATATACTTGCTAAATATTGTTGCACATACTAATTGAAGAGAATAGCAGATCATAATGCAAAGTATAATTCTCATCCCATTGAGGTCGGCAGTAGGCCACCAACAGACATATTTATCTAAATTGTAGATGCGTGTATTTTCAATTGCTTTGCAAATTTCAAATTTTCAGACTCTAGATGCAACATAGCAATGTGATGGATATTGGCTTCTGTTGCATGGCCTCACTCTGCTGCTCATATACCTACCTCATATGGTAACAAATGCAAAACATATATTAAAAAACAAAGAGTTTGGATGACATGCCTTTCGCCGTATGAGCTTCTAGACAGGTGATAGGTGAAAGTGTAGAGTGCAAACTTAATCTTTCAAGGAGCAAAGGTTTAATCGACCAATGTGGATTCCATTTTTAATGTTTCAAGGAGCAAATGTTTAATCGACCAATGTGGATTCCATTCGTCTTCCACAATCACCTACCCCTGCAATCAAATTATGGGCACATGATGTTAAAACTCGCAACACAACCTTATATTGAGACAGTGATTGCAGTTTGGCACTACTCACCTGAGACAATGCTTTTGGTAGTTTTGCCAGGGGCAACAGAAGTAGTTATCACATAACTGGCATTCTATATAAGGATTGATGAACATATCAAGGCATCAAGCTAATCATCCCAAGAGTCCTTTTCCTACACTAGCATACCATACAGGTAAAAATGAAGTCATTTCCTCAAATCGTATCAGTAATTGACCTCTAATCTTAACACGAGAGAAAGAGAAAGAACGATTAGAGGAGATATACATTTCAGCGTAGACGTGAGTGGGGGATCTGGCAAGATGCTCGATGAGCGGATCCTACGTGCCATCGCCATGTGCAGTAGTATTAGCCATTGCCGCCACCGAGAGGCGTCGCCTCGACCCGCACCTTCGGTCGTCCGCGTCGTCGGCCGTTGATGCGACCAGTGGCTGCATCGGCAGCTGACTCCCTGATTCAGCTCCCGTAGCACCGAGCGACCCCACCGACTGGTTCCTTCTCATGCCCGGTCGAAAGTCGCCGTCCCAGTCATCCCATCCTCCGCCGCCGCTGCCGCTGCCCATACCGGAGGTGGGAAGGGGTGGCTTCCTGGCGGGTACAGGTGCACCAGATCCGGGCGTCTCCTTAACGACAGGCGGGTCAGTCCACGGCCTTCCCTCGGCGAGCGCAGCGATGCGGCCGCGGTATGCGGCGGGGGCGTTGGAGTTGTACTTGGCAATGTGGGGCGTCTCCTTGGGCACACCCCGCGTGGTGAGGAAGGCGTAGAGGCGGTCGTTGCCCCTGGCCTCCATCTTGCGGAGCTGCGCCTCGGTCCACGAGTCCATGGTGACGGAGCGGACAAAGCTGATGTTGAAAGATCTAGACCCGCCATTATGAGTTAATGGAGTGTTTTGGTGATTAATGACAAATCTAATCGTGAGACTAACTCTCTTGTTTAGAATTATCATGTGTAGTCTCATTTAGATATAAAGGTGAAATTCAACGATGCATGCATTCAACTCATACTCTTATATAATGTTGCATTCCTCGGATCCAAAATATAGGAAGAACTCCACCAGAAGTATATCTCGAATATGTACATATGTTTTCTTTACACATATGTGTATGCACACATTTAGGGGGAACTCATTCTATATTTTGTGGTTTCATTAGTATTAATCCATATTCCCTTTACCACATATAAATGGGATCTCTACTTTGAAACATATCCATTTGAGTATACAAAACTTGTGTAGTTTTTGTATACTTATGTTTTGAGTATATAGAACTTATGTAGTTCATGTATACTCAAGTTTTGAGTATGTAGAACTTGTGTAGTTCTCGCATACTCATGTTGTGAGTATATATATGACTTGTGTAGTTTATATATACTCATAACATGTTACTTTCATCAAATCAATTTATGAGTGATTGAAATGATTACATCAATTACCAAAGAGGGAAAGATAGAGGTATCTTGTCCCACTATTATGAGTTAATGGTATGGTGTGGTAATTAATGATAATCATATTGTGGAACTAACATTTTCCATGAGTTGGATGTAGAGGTTATGTTACAGGGTGATGAAGACTTAGGATGATCATGAGTTGATCATCAAGTCAAGGTTCAAGTAAAGGATGCATCATGCGTTGATGCATATCAAGACTTGAGGAAAAGGGTGCATCATGTGTTGATGCATATCAAGTCAAGAGAAGACCCATCATGCGTTGATGGAGGTCAAGTGAAGGAATGCATCATGTGTTGATGCATGTCAAGACTCGGGATGAAGAAATCATCATGTGATGATGATGTTCAAGACAAGATCCCGAAGTGAAGAAATCATCATGTGTTGATGATTGTCAAAGTCAAGGACCCGGACTTGAAGCGTTGAGGTGTGTCATCAAGCTTCAAGAAGATGCAAGGCAAAGGTATGACTAGCTAGGACTAAGGATGTGTTCCTAGTCTTTTACCGGTCTTGGAGTTTGGTTAGAAGATCGGATAGCTAGTATAGAATTGCCGTACTATTAAGAGGGGTCTTGACTAGTAGCATGAGTTAGTCATGTGTTGATAGCTCATTGTGTTTGCTCTAGCTCATCGCATGGAGCTATTATTTGCGTAATGTTTTATGCATGGAGCTATTATTTGCGATATGTTTTTGAATAATTGATGATCATGCATTTAATCTGTAGCATGGGACTATAATTTGCAAATGGTTGAAGTCCATCTTGTAGCATGGGACTATAATTTGCAAATGGTTGAAGTCCATGCACCTTAGCCTTATGGCTTGCGAATAATTGATGATCATGCATTTAATCATTGTAGCATGGGACTATAATTTGCAAATGGTTGAAGTCCATGCACCTATGCTTATGCATGATCTTTCGAATAATTGATGATCATGCATTGCTAATTTTGCATGGGACTATAATTCTATGCATGGAGCTATTATTTGCGAATGTAATTTGCAAATAATTGATGATCATGCATTTAATCTTTGTAGCATGGGACTATAATTTTTATTTGCGAATGTGTTTTGCAAATAGTTGAAGCTCATGTTTGATTTCTTGTAGCATGTGACTTAAGTTTACAAATGTGTTTTACAAATGATGTAAGTCCATGTATATTATTCCTTGTGGTATGATTCTAAAGTTGGCAAATATGTTTTGCAACTTGTTAGGAATCTTGCCTTTGATCCTTGTTAGGCATGGCTCATCAATTGGCAAATGTGTTTTGCAATTGAAGTTGTTTTGAAAGCTATTGCTGCTTTGTCAGGATAATATGTAGTTCTGGCATTATAACTGCGGAACTACCGCAAGCCGAAAGTTCTGAAATCCGGCGGAACGTTTATTCCAGAGAGCTCCCTTTTGGGGACTTAGCCGATTTTCGAAAGCGCGGAAGTACCGCCATGTTGGGGAGCGGAACTACCTCACCGCGGAAGTTCTGATTTGGCGTGGTACGTTTTTTCCAGAAGGTGTCATGTGTTGGACCTGAGTGGAAGCGGAAGTACCGCCTATCAGAAACGGAACTTCTGATAATCGAAAGTACCGCAAATTAGTTGGTGGTAGTTCCAGATTTCATTTTCAACAGCTAGTTTCTCGTCTGATATAGCCGTTGTTGTGCTTGTCGCTGAGGTGTGGAAGTTCCGAACTTTGAACGGCGGAAGTTCCGCATTTGCTGATTTTTCAGCATATTCTCTCCCAACGGCTAGTTTTTATGTGTGTGCTATATATAGCCACCTTGGCCGGTTGGGAAGGGTTGCTGAAGTTATTGTTGAGTTCCATATTCATTCTTTGAGCTAAGAGCAAGCCTCTATTCTCTTTTGTGCATATGTTGCACTTGGTGAGATTAGAGAGCAAACCCTAAGGGCATGTGTTGCCTTAGGTAGTGGATTGTGTATCCACTTGAGCGTTGACACTTGATTAGTTCAAGTGAAGGTTGAGATTTGTTTCTCTTGGTGTTTGCCGACACCTAGACGGCGTGGAGGCGTCGTGCCCGGTGATCTTCTCAAGAAGCTTGTGAGAAGGCCCGGCGGGTTGTGAGTGGTTTGGTGCTCGCCATCTCTGGATTGGAGGAAGAGCAACCTTAGTGGAGCGTGGTGTTGGTTCGTGTTGGAACCGGTCCAAGTGGTTGGACTTACCTCGGAGGTCTTTGCTTAATTAGTGGAGCCGGTCCAACGTGGTTGGGCTTACCTCAACGTGGATTACAGGGGACCGACAAGTCTCCGAAAACCACGGTAAAACATAATTGTGTCATCTTGTTTTTACTTGTGCTTTACTTTAAGCAATTTACATTCTTGCTTTAATTGCTTATATATCATTGTATGATTGCTCACATTGTTTTGTAGTCATATTGTTGGTGCACTTAGTTGAGCCTAGTTGATTTAGGTTTTAATTGTGCAAAATCAATTCGTTATTAGCTTACTATTATATATTGGTTTTAGCACCAAAGATTTTTTAAAACCGCCTATTCACCCCCCTCTAGTCGGCCACCTCGATCTTACAGATGTGCACGTCAAGGCCGCGGTGCTTCTCTCATCGCATCCCCCACCTTGCCGCGACCTCCATGCTCTCGAACTTTGTCGCGTAGGGAAGAGGGAGGATCGGGCGTCACGTGGGGAAAGAGAGAGAGGGGAGCCGTGGTAAGCGGTGAGGAGGTGGGCTAGGGTCAAGGGAGTGGAGCGAGCCGGCGGTGGGGTGGAGGTGGGCGACGCGGGCGAGGGAAGTGCGATGCGAGGATTTAGGGGCGAGCGCGAGGGAGGCGCGAGGCGATGGGAGGGGTGGCAGTTTGGCGTGGGGTGGGAGGGGAAGAGAAGCAAGGCGATAACGGTTATTTTCCTGTGCATGCGCTCGGTCTTGATGGGACCATGCCCCTGCGGTGGGGTAAACTCAGAATTATAGTAATTAAGATATATATATATATAATTTCTTCTATTTTTATTCATATATTAAAATTTATATTTTTGTTCTTCTCCGGTGAATTCTTAGCCAAATTTTATTTACCTACTATGGGTTTTATTGAACCGACTCACCTAGACGAAGATGGCGATGCCTACACCAGAAATCAACAGCAGATCGAGAAGGGTGAAAATAAATCACCTTTGATTTTTTTTTTCTTCTGACAAATAACACGCTGTCGAGACATAGGTCCTACAAATCAACGGAGATCATTCACAATCTACTTTCCATTACCATGTTTGTCGGCAATCATGACACCGAAGATACGGAGTTGACGGCGAGAAGGATAAATGAGTCCAATACATTCATTAACCCAGGAACTTGACGGAGACATGTTGTTCGTCTATAATCTTTGATGGTTACCTTTGTACTTTATTTGTTAAGTTATTAATATAAAGTTGGAATTTTTTTTAAAATATATCAGTAGAAATTAAGGTGGCCAGCTCAAAACCTCTACCGAACTGTCTTGTCATTTACATCCACATCTACATAAAGGTTGAAAGAACGTAAAAAGCGGTGCTTATCTAACTTCAGTACGTTGGATCGCATGCATGTGGGGCAGGGGACAATATTGCTAGCTTAGTACAACCACCAAACCTGACGCTGCCTATCGCATAAAATGGAATGCGCGTTGTAAGGTGACCAAATGCACGCGACAGACAGAGCCACATAGTTTCGCGAAGCAGCGCACACTTCCCGTAAATTAACATATAGGAATATTAATTATTCATGTCAGTTTCTGACTTAGCCGATTGTGCCAAGATCAATAATATAGTACCATATTTCCTTGGCTTTCTATTCTGACTGGGGTGTATATATGTAATAGTTATATCTATAACCTTGTTTGCTGGATGCTGCAGAGGAAAATTAGCTCACCAAACTAGTACTCCAGTTATGTCAGTTTGGCTGCTCATGGGCAGTACAAGAGTAGCCACAATTTTGGATTGGAATCGTATGCATTAAAAGATTCAATACAGAGAACTTAAAAATCAAGATCAAGTGATACAGTGTTTTACTACAGTAGCACTCTGGGGAAACAATATTGGCACGGTGAGGATCCCACAAATTCGCAAATGAGGCTCGGAAAACGTGAGCAATCAAGTCGCCGGTCTCTTAATTGCAGTGCACCACCGATCGGTATCCCCGCTGGCTCGATCGATCGCTCGATCCGATGCTCGTTAATAGCATCGGGGGGCGCAAAGGTACAAGGATTGCTTACCCACCAAGGGATATAAGGCGGCATTGTTGCAAGCTAGGAGTACTAGTAGCAATGCGCATGCAGCACCACACTTGGAGCTGGAGCGCACGGGAGCCTGGGCTTGTAATATTGTCGCGAGAGAAATGCCAACATGGTCACCCTCCCCGGTTCAGGCAGGCGCGCGCATGAGTAACGCATGTAGTTGCACCTGACCACCCGAGGAAATGCTACTGGGACGTTACATCTGAATCCGTCCGCACAAAGGTCTCTCTAGATCGGTACGATGCGGTCCATGCCATAAGCGTACGTACTCTGATTCACCGTTCATCAGCGAGCCAATCGGGCGATTTATGTGTGGAGCGGTACACGACCGGCCGAAACAGTGCCGTTAACCGCGCGCGTGAAAGTTAACAAAAGAAAACAGTCGAATGTTGTTTAGCAAAACCGTTATTCTAATGCTGGCACACCTGGCTAGTAAATTGAGTCATCATGCTATCGATTGTACAGTGATACGATTGCGAGCTGTAGCTAGTATTGCTGTTGGTACTGTCAATGACAGTACGTAAGCAGTTGGTTGCAGGAATTGGTTACACTCCATGACCCTTTTCTTAGAGCCAATGGCAACCATCTAGGGCCCTCTCTTAAAGACGTTGATGCTTATAATGGTCTTAGTTCTGTACAAGGAGAAGGCGCAACATCGATCGCCTAGTTCCAATAATTCGCATACAGACAGTGTGTAGTTGATCATCCCGCTAAAAACGCGTAGGGGGGACAGTGTAGTTCATACTACTCCTTACCACGGAAAGAAGTCCTTACCTATGCAGATAGGCGAATTACTACTTCGCATCTTTGCATTCAAATTCGATGATAGATGTGGACGTCTCAAAACGATATTTTACCCACTTACTCCTAGCTGTATTAATAGCTAGCTTTCTCTGCGTGAGAAGTTAATTAAGGATTTCGGACATGCGAAAAGTTACAGCACTACTACTCCACTGTGCACGTCTCAAAGAAGAAGAAGAAAGTCTACTGTGCAGGCTGCAAATTAATCATAATCATTTCACTAGTAGAACCGATCACTAAATGGCTCTCACAAAGATGTGTAACCACCATTTAAACCAGGAATTATGTCGCGATGATGGGATCAGCACCGTACAAATAAAAGAAGAAGAAGAAGAAGAAAGGAGAGGAGGAAATTAAGCAGCATTTCGGCATTAATTCTAGCCTCCTCTGGAGCAGATAACATCAGCAAATAGCTTGACTCTGTATCGAAAAATGACTACCGAATATTCAGAGATATACCACCGTTATTAGTTCTGAAAACGCGTCCAAGATGCCAAATTAAGGCAAGTTATTGAGAGAATGTGAGATTCCACACTGTGCAGACACTGAAACTCCGAGACACGTGAACTGCCAGCTCTAGTCGCGATCGACAACGTGCATTTTCCATAGTCCACACACCAGTAGACAACACCGCCAAACGTTCCAAAGATAAAACGCCGAAACGCTTGTATATCCAGCAGCAGCAACAATACGCAAACGCTAAACAAACAAAACGAATTAACCATGCAAATGCATGCACTTATCTTGTACTATCACATTATCAGACATAGCAACAGACACTGGATCGAACAGCCATTTTTCAGGAACGAAACGATCGATCATCTCTTATAGTATAGGCTTTAATTCAGGCGGCCCAACCGTACTGCATGGACTGGCTGGTGCACGTATGCTACACTTGACAGCGACCGGCCGGCGGCCTACGACCAGCGATGAACCCAGCCGGTCGCCTCCCTCCGGCCGCCGAAGAACTGCACCATCCACGGGCTCGGCCGGACCCCGAGGCGGAGGACTCGCTTCGTCGCCGGCTCGTAGTAGTGTTGCTGGTCGGCAGTTTCTTCCACGCTGCTTGAGCCGGAGAAGAGCCACCGAGTGGACGAGGAGGACTGCACCGACGCCGCCGACGAGGAGGAGGACGACGACGCCCGGGACTTGCCGAGGACGAGCTGGCGGAAGACGGCGGCGATGAAGCCGATCTTGATCCACTTGAGCTTGTAGCCGCAGTACTTGCTCCTGCCACCGCAGTTCTTGGCGCCAGGCTTGCTCCTGCTGCCGCCGCCACCGCCGGGCCTGCCGCTGTGTCCGTGCGGCGCGGCCCGAAGGTGGTAGGACGGCGGCGGGGTGATGGCCGGGACGACGACGGTGGCGGCTAGCATCCTGCAGGAGGCGTCCTTGGGCATGCCCGGCTGGGACTCCCATCCGAAGGGGACGGCGCCGGGGCCGGCGCCGTAGTAGCGGAAGGAAGGGTTGGCGAGGGAGCTCTCCTTGGTGAGCAGCCGCGCGTAGAACTCGCCGTCGTGCGTGATGCGGAGCGGGCTCTGCGGCTTGCTGGGCGTATCCGCGCCATTGGGAGGCATCTCGAGCTCGCTCTATGTCTCCCGCTGGTGTACTATCTAGTGTAGTGGGGTGGGTGGGAGAGGTGTGGCCGTGTGGGTGGGTGTGTTGGTCGCTGTGTGGGAGAGTGGAGCGCGAACGATCCAAGAACTCGAGAGATCCAATGGCGCGTTTTATACGCAGGATCTTGCTCGGTGGTCACTTGCGACTATGCTACGCACGCTTTTCACCCACTTGCGGGGAATGACACTCTGGCACGTGCCGGGGGATAAGTGGACCAATCCGTGCGCGAGTATGCACGAGCCATTTAGATCAGGGCCAGGAAATGCGCGCAGGAACCCAAGTCTGCAAGACACTGTCCGATTAAGTCCTCATTTGGTTCTTTTTTTAAAAGAAAATTCCCCATTTGGTGGCTTGCTTCTGAACTTGTTTGCAATACATATCAAGATGAAATGGCAGGGTAGAGTTGACTACTTGACTAGGATGCGTGAATTGTGACCAACATGTCCGATCGATACTGTTTAGTTATCAGTACAAGTTTGTGCCATGTGCATGCATGAGGAAATCTGCCTGCCAATCCAGTGACATGATGAGACATGCATGCATGCTCCACGCACTTGCGCACGAAGCCCTCAACATCACCAAACAACGCTCCGTCTCGTCCTGGCCTGCCTCATTGAAAGCGCCTCCGCGATCCAAAGCGTGAAGCAACGGCCCGTCGTGTACTGCATGCTCTCATAAATTCGTAATCCAAAAGAAAGCAGGACAAGAAAAAAAAAAAAAAGATGTTTCACACAGTCGGGAGTCATCGTAGAAGGGGTATCAACCTTATATGAAACCATACATGAACTACATCGAAAGAAAAAATCAGATATTTTATTCGAAGTTGATTTTGAAAAAACGTATGATAAAGTGAAATAGTATTTCCTCTACAAGACTCTTAGTATGAAAGGTTTTCCATCCCAGTGGATTGATTAGATTCTAAAGTAGTTAGTGGTGGAAGAGTTTGTGTCAAAGTTAACAATGATGTGGACCCCTACTTCAGAACTTATAAAGGTCTCAAGCAAGGTGATCCTCTTTCACCTCTCCTATTTGACCTAGTGGGGGGTATCTTAGCTCTCTTAGTCAAGAAAGATCAAGATTTGGGGTTGATTAAATGTCTGAATTCACATTTAGTTGATGGTGGTCTGGCTATCTTGCAATATGCAGATGACACTATCTTTTTTGTTCAGGATGATGTAGAGAGTGCAAAAAATTTGAAGTTTATTCTCTGTCTATTTGAGCATGTTTCAGGTTTGAAAATAAACTTTCATAAGAGCGAAACTTTTTGTATCGGGTCAACATGAATGAGGCAGGATATATATGAGGAAATCTTCACATGTAAGGTGGGAGATTTACCGCTGAAGTACCTGGGAATTCCTGTGGATAGGAAGAAAATTAGAAATCTGGATTGGAGAAGGATTGAGAGCAAATTTGAGCACAAACTGAACTGCTGGCAGGGGAAACTTTTATCAATAGGGGGGGTTGGTGTTAGTAAATTATTATCTTAGCAGTTTACATCTGTACATGATGTCTTTGTACAAGCTTCCAGTGGGGGTTAGAAAAGAATGCACTTCTTTAGATCTAGATTTTTATGGAATTCAGCTGGAGATAGAAAGAAATATCATTTGGTTCATTGGCCAATGGTATGTCTGCCTAAAGATCAGGGGGTTTGGGTATCTTAGATCTGAGAGCCATGAACTCAATCTTGCTAGGTAAATGGCTTTGGAGGTTGGAGAATGAGGATGTCCATTGGCAGGAGATCCTTAGGAGGAAATATCTCAACAAAAATACCTTGGCTCAGGTGGTGCCTAAGGTGGGGGACTCAAGGTTTTGGAAAGGTGTTCTAGGCATAAGAGATATCTTCTTGTCTTGTTGCAAAAGGAAACTGGGAGATGGGGCTAGAATCAGATTCTAGGAGGATCTGTGATTGGGAGATGTGTCGTTCTCAGTAAAGTATCCAAGACTATATAATGCTACCATTTCTAAACATATTATTGTGGCTAAGGCTTTTGAACAGGAGTTTAGAAGCATTAGATTTAGAAGGACGCTGTGTGGAGAAGGACTTATTATGTGGAATAAGCTCCTAGCAGATTGCAAGGGAGTGGTCTTGAAGAAGGAATGTGATACGTTGGTGTGGTTGTGGTCATCTTCGGGGGCCTTTTCTGTTAAATTGTTTTATAATGTTCTGAGGATGCAGAGCATTGCTTTCCCACATAACTTTATTTGGGGTGTTAAATTACCCCTAAAGCTTAAAGTCTTTCTCTGGCTAGTACTGAAACAAAGCATCCTGACCAAAGATAACCTTACTCGTCGGGGTTGGGTAGGAAACAAAGGATGTATGTTTTGTGGGGCGGAAGAAAGCATTGACCATTTGTTATTGTTGTGCCCTCTATCGAGATACATTTGGAATATCATGAGCTGTACTTTTGGCTTGCCAAATCCTCCAGCAGATACTGCCCGGCTATTCACTACCTGGGTAGGGAAGTTTGCCAGGAAGCCTAGGAAGTTGGTGCTGGTAGGTGTAACTGCCATTCTGTGGAGTATCTGGAAAGTGCGCAATATGGTGTGTTTCCAACATAAGTGGCATGCGGAACCTATTTCAGTGATTCATACCATCTGCCATTGGATTGAATTTTGGTCTAATTTGCAAAAGGTGGAAGAGCGAGAGTTGCTTCTCAAGGGCGCTAGAGCAATTGGGAAGGTTGCCTTTGAAGTTTTTTGAGCAAGAAGTAGATGGGCGCCGTGGACTAGCAGATTAGCTGATGGAAGCTGTTGAATGTAATGCGGTTCAAAGACCCTCTGAACTTACATCAAACCATGCTAGTTTGATCTTAGCTTTGTTGTTTCTTGATTACAGACCTTCTGTGTAATCTTGTTGTCAGTTGAATTGTGTAATTTGTTTCCTTTAATGGAAATGGGGTGCAAGCCTTTAATAAAAAAAACCCTCTTGATGTGATGGTCGAATTATGGGTGTACGATTTCACCCACTAGTATTTAAATCCTGGTGCTCATCTTTATACACACGCTCATACGTTTCAATAGGATTTTTGTAAGGTTCTCGAATTTATCTCCGGACTCTATCTGTTTAGGCGTACGTAGTGGTGTGTTTGCTTCGCGTGTTCATTTTACTTGTAATCCAAAAAGTTCCATACAGTGAATAACTACCGCTGAATTTGATGAACAGAAGGGGTTTGTGATGCGACAATGGGTGTCCCGATCTTTCGGTGAGAAGGATAACTCGATTTTGATGGAGACGACTCTCATGATTCGGCTACCAATCACACACGATCAATATGTTCCGCAATCACTTAACCAACTCTGAGATCGTTATCGACTTGCTAGAAGCACGATCGATCTGACCACGAAGGTCTATTCCCGCATGCAATCAAAGAACATGCAAGAACAAGATAATAAGCAATCTGAAATTGCAAATAAGATTAAAATATTTGATAAGGTTGGGATTCTGTAGCGGTATTATGGTTAGTCTAATCGACACTAGCCAATACACAAAGTTGCAATTAAGTTAACTTTTAACTAAATAAAATCCAAGAAAACTAGAGGGGTGCGGCCTCCTTATATAGTGAAGGGGGAGCCGCACATAGATAAGAGATAAGGGGGTGATACTATTCACATCACTGTTCACATAAACAGTATGGCCATAAATAGTATGGGCCAAGAGAGGGGGCGTTTTTTCCTTTGGGTCCAAGCATTACAAGGCTCAATCTGGCCCAAATAGGTGACACATTTTATTCTTTTGGTGATTTTAGTGCTCACAGAAAGAATTTGGAAATGAAGCCAAATCCGTTGGAAAGTGGACGAGATAATATTTTCATCAAGTACTCGTGGAGCTCAAACGAACTCCATATGTGAAAGTTATGCACTTTTGAAGTCAGTGTTGTCTCCGGAGGCCAAATTAGGTTCCAAAACGTGTCTAGCTCAAACTCTTGCTTAGCTTGGACAAGAAGTGATGTGATGTTGCACAAATATATATTTTCATCATTAGGTAGCATCATATTATTCATATAATATAAATGTACTCCTAAAAACGAGCACACCTGATAATTTAAGTGAAGCGTACGAGCTCTTGTAATTGGAATAGCAAGCATATGAAATATGATTGTATCCATAGGGGTCATGTCCTCATCAGTTTGTGACCACTGGCTACATGCATGGGTGTCGTCGATGGCTGTGAGAATCTTATTCTACATGCATGGGTTCTAGCGAGACTCATTCCGCTTCTAGCGAGATCCCCTAAAAAAATAATGTATGGGTCACACTAATTTACATCTCAAAGATACTTATATGCTTAACAATGAGCGGCATTGTGGATTTGTGGTCAGACTGCGCTTCATAATCCATATATCTGATATACAAAGAAGCGTCTCAGTCTGACCCGATTAGTCTACTAATCTTTCAACTTGAAACATATTTTTTTTGGCTCACGACGGCTTTTATATTAGTTTTTTATGTGGGGTTCAACATTTATTTACTGTGGTTATTGTCTATTTTAACTCAATGTGAAATTATTCATATTATTGATGTATACGATAGGGAATAATTTGATGCGGAATTTAACTCAAGGAATTAATACTCGACGTACTGCTAAGGACGGCTATGCTGGAATATAGTAGATATATTTATTGAGATCGAGTCTACTGGAATTTAATATACATGCATATGATTAATCCGAATACAGCACATGGCAGAATAGCTGAGTTTGTTTTGTAGGATCAGCTCTGCAAACTGTTGACCCACATGATCAGATTGGAATTGATCTCGTAAACAATCTGATCATTATGCATGACTCACACATGAGTGCTAGGGACTAATAAATTTTAGACTCATAAAACTGGCATATCTGATCGTGGTGGATGACATGGTTCACGAGTCTCACGGTGTACCGGAAACAGGTGGGTCACAAACACCTGGAAGTGAAGTCAATAAATAGGTCCCTACCCTCTAGCCTCATTATGCAATTGTGAGTGGCACCGCGAAAAATACAGGGGAATAAAGGGTACGCCGGAAAACCTCCACAAAATCAATCTAGGGTATGCTGAAAACCCAACATTGGTATCAGAGCCCGGTGGCGGTGTGCACGGCGAATGTCTGTGTCCGAAGCCAAGTCGAATCACAAAACTTAGTGGTCGAAACTGAGTGGTTAAAACTCAGCGGTCGAAACCGAGTGATCGAAATGGAGTGGTTGAAACTTAGTTGTCGAAACTAAGTTGTCGAAACTGTAGACCAGTGGTCAAAATACACTGGTCGAAAGGGGTTTCAACTAACAAGTTGGAAGGAGGTTCGACTACCTGGTCGGAAGGAGTTTCAACTACCTGGTCGGAAAGAGGTTCAACTATATTCTATATGGAAGGAGGTTCGACTACATTCCAGGCGGAAGGAGGTTCGACTACCTGATCGAAAGGAGTTTCGACTACCTGGTCGAAAGGAGGTTCAACTATATTACAGGCGGAAGGAGGTTCGACTACCTGGTCGGAAGGAGATTCGACTACATTCCAAGCGGAAGGTGGTTCAACTATGTGGAGTCGAAGGAGGATCGACTACGATTCGGGTCTAGAACACATTCGTTGATCCAACAATACTTTCGTGCAACTAGAGCGAACATGAGCATCTAGTGACCACTAGGAATGTACCGGTATAACACGGAGAGGACGAGCTAGCCAGAGATGGTCTGGTGATGTTGGACGGCGAGAGAAGCTCCAAGCGGTGGTGATGGCCGGCGAGATCGATTCGACTGCTTGGGCTATTCTGGTCGGAGGGGAGGAAGAACGAGGTCGGCGGCAGTTCCTATGAACAAAGAGTGGAATTAACTGAGGGGAAACGTCTCTTGGGTCATGGAATATGAGCTGACGCATATGATGAGGGAAGAGCTTCACTGATGGGTGTAATGGCGATGGCGGTGTTGTGGTGGCACTCGGTCGAAGCGAGCGCTCAGACCTTACCTGGAGCTCAAGCTCGTTTGAGGGATGGAGGAGGTGAGACTAGAACTAGTGTGGTGAGGGAAGGCAATGAGGGGGCTCAGGTTGCTATGTATAATCAATGGGGCAGAGACGCCTGAGAGCCTACGATGCATTTGGCGCGGCTCTGTACTGAGGAGTGGTTGATGATTCTGACAGGGTCAACAACACAGTGCAACGGTGTGACGGGTTGAGCGATGGCGAGTAATGGCCGAGTGACAGCATGCGTTGATGCAGAGGGAGCGACGGCACAAGCGCTGGGTCGGCTGGAAAAGAAGGGAGAAATGGGACGTGCGGAGAGTTGGTCGAGCCGGACCGGGACCAGACCAACAGTACTTAGCCAAAGGAATAGTAGGAAGAAAGACAAAGGCTAGGAAGATTTGGAAAAATGCAGAATAACATAATTTTAGATTTGCTAAAATTCTGATATTTGCTTTAAGGAATTCTAACACGATGACAGTTAAAAATCTGATATCTGTTAGATAATTCTAATTGGACTTTTGAATACTTAGAGTATTAGGTTTAGGGTTTTATGCTTTCGACCTTTTTAGGGTTTACACTTCTGATATTATTTTAGAATGACAATACCTTAGGTTTATACCGCCCTTCTAAACTCGGGTATTAGGGTTTCAGTTTATACATTTTTATGTCGTTAGTGTTTTTTTTTTACTTTAAGACTTCCATTCCTTATTACTTGTGCTAGCAAAAGAGAAAATGCATTCAAATAACTCTAAAAAATATGGTCAAACGGAATGACAATAGATACATACAAAAAGTTTTAAAAATCCTGCATTTTCGTATTTTTGACATTTTTGGATGTTACATCTATAGACTAGCAATCAATCTTCTAGATTAATCTAATAGCGAGATTATAGATCGAAAAGAAGGGAATCCCGACGACAAACCGATTCGCTATGTAGAATGATTCATGCTAATAACATATTGAATAACGTAGTCGTCGCCGGATAAAACAAGACAATCACCAATGAGAGACAATAGATGAATACATAATATGGAGAAACTTCTTTATTAATTAATCTCTTTATGTGTACAAAGAATGTTCTATTTATAGACTAAATTCGTCAAAAAATAGTTTTGGTATTACGATCATCTGCCCTTTCGTCTTCGTCTTCGTCGTCATCGAGGGTTTCTCGACAGCCGAAACATTGGCCGTGGCTAATGCCCGATCATTTTCATGTATTAATTGGTGCACCCCATGTCGAATGCTCGCTATTCTTTTTTGAGCTGGGTAGTCGCTCCATCTGGTGCATGCTCGTCACGTGGCCAGAGAATCTACAGGTCCGATGAGCTACGTAATTTTAGGCCCAACCCATTTCCAGCTGATGAGCTACTCCAGGCGCAGCCCATTCCCATCCTCGAATAATTTCTGCTTGGATACTTGCATTTGTGCAGTAGGCTCCGTGCTTCATTCAGTGGGGCCCATTCATGTCACAGAGCCACAGACCCACGGCGTGCGTGAGTCGAGTGCACCCTCTGCCACTGCCACCCTTGCGACAGAATTACAGGAACGCATGCAGCTCCTCACCGGAGGGAGCAGCGTGACCTAGAAAAAAAAACACGGAACATCATGAGAGCACTGTGCGCGCATTTATTAATTGTCCCGTCCGTACGTCGGACAGCGAGCAGACCCGCTCGCTTCTCCTTCCTTCGCGATGATACCAGGCGTGAGCACTCCGTGCTGCAAAACGTACGTAACTTCCATATTTGTATTATTCTACACCACGCCAGCCTGCACCTGCAGGACGTACTCGGGAAGAGGCGTTTTGCTTCGGCCTGAAAGCTCCGGTACAGGCCAAATCTAGCTACGTGATTCTTACTTATTAATTATACTGTTTTTTAAGTGTTAACTGGTGCTACGAGTCAAGGTTATAGTGCCATACATACAGAGAACGGAACCAGACATGAATTGAAGGTTAGAAAGTAAGAAGAGAGAGGGAGGGACGGAGATTAACCCTAACATGATGATGCGAGAATTATAGTGGAAAGAAACTGCCAAAGCAGTGGAGCCACCGACATCGACATGCATGCATGGCGCTAGATTCCAAGGACCCTCCTTTGACCCCCTCCTCTCATGTGATGCTGTCTATCAGGTGGGCCCCTTGTCAGGGTATGGTCGCTCGAACGGTGCTCCTTTTGGATTAGATTAGTGTAAGCGCGCACATAAAGTAGGACACGTCGCTCTCACGATAGCGCGCGTGCAGGGGAGAATTAAAACGGTGGATTTCGTCACCTTTTTTTTAGTTAACTCCACTTGTATTACTCTTCCCTGCAGGTACAAATACAATCGATCATAGGACCAGTTGGTTTCGAAATTTGTTTAGCTCATCAAACATTTCATGTTGCATAATATGGCTTCAGTAGGTTAATCATAAATCGTACGCTATTCCATTTTGGATTGGCATTTTCACTGCAAAATAGTACTGTAAGAACCGGTAATTTACGAGAAAATAGCACTCCTACAGTAGGGTCTTGGGCTGGCGGTGGTGGCTGGTGACGTAGATACAACTGGTTGGCCCACGGATGTCAATTTAGGCCATGCATGCACAACGTTTGGCCAAACCGGTGATATAAGCTTTCTAATGCCTATCGACGCGAGTGCTAGCCGTTGCACCGCTGCGTTAGCTCAAAAACAGGCACAGCCGTATGTAAGTGAAATAGGGATGGAGAGAGAGAATGGTGGGAGAAAAGATGTGATATTTAATTTAGATTACAGGTCCTATTTTAGAGAGAGAATGGGTGAAATCTAGCACATGTGCGACATACATTGATATGGCGAATCTGCACCTACAACATTGTACGTGGCCTTAAAGCTCCCAAATGCTACATTTTCCTCTACTACTTAAAAGAAGGTCTTGATGGTCGTCTGTTCTCCTCCCACACCCACCCCGTTCGTATGCTCAATACACCCCGCGCCTTCCCTAAGAAAATTGGCCTTTAAAAAAGGACACGATTTCTTTGTTCGGCAACGGCTCTTGCCACTACCCTCCACCATCTACTAAAAATGATATGGTTCTCTCTCTCCTCTCTACCCATTCCTCAATCTTCACTGACCACCTGACCTCCGCGGATGGCAGCGACAACCCTGAGCTTGAGCCACCACGTCCCCAGCCACGACGCGGTCGGATCCATCCGCCGTTGTCATCTTACTCTCCACTCGCCCGGCTTGCCCTTCGATTTAAATCGTGACGATGCCTCACCACGACACCACCAGTGTCGATTCACGAGGGTGTCCTACTACAGTTCTATTCCAATGCCCCTGTATCTCGCCTTCCACTGCGTGCGTGTGTAAGATCGAGGAAGCCGACTAGACGGGGTGAATAGGCGGTTTTAAAAATCTTTTTGCGAAAACTTAGTTTTATGTGGAATTATAAATCAATTTGGTTTTGCTCAATTAAAACATAAATCAACTAGTCTTGACTGAGTGCACCAACAATATAAAACTATTGATAATGATAGCAAACAAGCGAATATATGTGAGCAATTTAATTCTATAAATATAAATTGCAATAGAGTAAAGTACAAGAAGGCAAACCACAATAACACAAGAGTGTTTTACCGTGGTGTTCGGAGACTTACCGGTCTCCCCTAATTCATGTTGAGATAGGCCCAACCAAATTGGACCAGCTCCATAATTGAGCCAACACATCTGAGGTAAGTCCAACCACTTGGACCAGCTCCAACACGAACCAACACCTTAATCCACTCGGGGTTGCTCTTCCTCCACTCTGGAGATGGTGAGCACCAAACCACCCACAACCGCCCGGATCTTCTCACAACCTTCTTTGATAATATCACTGGCGCAACTCCTCCAAGCCATCTAGGTGTCGGTAAACACCAAGAGTAACAAGTTGGAGATGCTCACTTGAACAAATTAAGTGTCTAAACTCAAAGGATACACAATCCACTACTTGATGCAACACATGGCTAAAAACAAGCTGACCAGTTGAATCAAGCACCCGACAATCATTTTTCTTAATTATAGTCTCATATCCATCATCAAGAAGTTGAGAGGCAGAAAGCAAATTAAACCTTAGCTTATCCACAAGGGCGACGTCCTTGAGGATGAAGCTGTCTTCACCCCGATCGATCCGTTCCTTCAATCCTTGTTTATCATCTCCAAAGGTGATGAAATCATCACTGTCGATCGCGTGAAAGAGGTGAACCATCTTGAGTCTCGGTCATGTGGCGTGAATCCCGTAGTCGAACCATGTGTCCTTCCTCTTTCGCGGTAATCAAAATCAAGGAAGCGGAAGAACGATGTGTCTCAAGTCAGTTAGTTAAACAAGACTTAGGAATCCAGTATTGAGACACACGTCTGCGAGTAGTATGCAAAGCAGAAGTGTTATCCTTGATTTTATTTGAAGTTCTGTTATGAGCAATGGTTAAAGTAACACGAGAGTTATCTTGTTTAGGAACATGATGATGAGCATGTGATATAAATCCTAAACCAGATTTCTTCTTTTCTATGTTACCATATCTCATAAAAGCTCTAGGTTGATTAGTTAAAATTCTAGCAAAAATTTTCTTATCATTTTTTAACCTACGCCAACATAACTCAATCAAATGCCCATCCTTTTTGCAATAGGTGCAATGATACTTAATACCACTGGGAGAAGCACCCTTAGGCTTAACAGATGGTTGGGCAACACCTGCAGATTTAAAGACAGTTTTTGCAGGTTGGATTTTGAATTCAATTAACCTATTTTCCAAGACTTGAGTAACTTTTGGGTTAGAATTATTTTGAATATGATTGTATCATAATCCTTGCTTCTTATAAGGAGTTTTAGACTTGTTCAAAATCATGTTTAATTGTTTCTTACCTTTAGATAATTTTCCTAAGGTATTCTTAAGATAAGCATTTTCTTCTTCAAGATTAACACATGATTCACATATTTTACTTTTAATGACTCTAGCGTATTTCTCCTTATATAAAGCAACTTCATGTTTAAGAGCTGGACAAGAAGCACATGTAGAAGACTCAATACTGTCCTTAAGCTTGACATATTTAGCTCTAGCTGCTTCTAAGATATCTTTAACTTCATGTTAGCGTTCTAAGCAAAAAGTACAAAGGCTAGAATCAACATTCACATGGAGCGATTTAACCTCAACAAGTTCAATCCTAGAACGGTGCAGGGATACTATCACGCACGGTTCTTATTGGGAACCGCTCAGCGATATTTATTATCGCTGCACGGTTCTTATTGGGAACCGTCGCGATATTTACTATCGCTGCACGGTTGAACTAGAACCGCCTGTGATTTCTAGGCTTCATATAAATTGAGCGACACATCCTCACCAGATCGCCATCTGCCATCGCTCCGCCGCTTCTTCCACTGCCTCTACCGCCCAGCGCCACTTCCTCGCCCTAGCTCCTCCAACTCGCGGCTCCTCTAATCTTGGTATGAGCTTGGAGATGCTTGTGGACTTGGTATTTTATTGTGTGTTAATGCATTGACTAAAAGAAAGGAGAAAAGATAGTGTAGATGCTAATCGTGAATATTGAGAATGGTGTTGTTACTATTGATTTATTACATACTTGCCGAGTCACCGTGTGGTACATAACTAGTGAAGAGTATGAGATGATGCCTATATTTGGGTTGCATGATTGTTCAATTGAGATAGATATCGTGTCGAGAGGTAGGGATCATGGTTGTGGCCGTAGGCATGGCTACGCTTATGCCACCGCGTGTGGTACATAACTAGTGAAGAGTTTTTTTCAATAACCTTAGATGCAAATGTTGGAGAATGAGTTTAATTATATTGCACATTTTCGCTCTATTAGGGAGTTATTGTTTCTCCTTGTACATAACTATTTAGGTATGTTTGGTAAATAGGAAGCCCATTGTGCCCCCGAGAGAGGAAGGGAGGAGAAGGTGAGGATTATCGAGAGATATTAGATATTTTCTTCGTGAGCTCCGAGGGTAACGATCTATAACCCTTTATGTTTGCTATAAATTAATCGCTAATCAATTTGACACTAATTTGTTACATGCGTAGTGTAGATGGATCAAATCGATGTACAGCAGAACCGTGGAGTCAAGAGTACATTAATGGCGTGGTTGCTTTTAGAAGAGCCACCGAGTAGGATATGTTGAAGAAGGGATAAATTTTATGTATCGTCTGCATTGATTATGTGAATCAAGATGTTTAACAACGCGCGCAGATCGAAGCGCACTTGATTGAAGGGTTTCAAAAAGGGTATACATGTTGGACCACCATGGTGAAGAGCGATTATACGAAGTTAATAATGACGACATCGCCGAGGAAGTCAACGACGGTTTGATGTGGATGTGCTTTTGATGAGGATAGGGGCACGGCGACAACTGGATCGGATGCTACGCGATGCGTAAGAGAACTACAATGGGAGAGAGTTTTGTAAATTCGAGGGCTTAAGGGAGGACTCGGTGAGACCTTTGTTCCCGGCCGCAAGCCGGATACACAAGGTTGTCAACCGTGCTTGAATCTTGTCAAATTGAAGGCAAGCAATAGTTGGTCCGATAAGAGTTTCACTGCGTTGTTAGGTCTCCTAGCGGACATCCTTCCGGAGGGAAACGTGTTGCCCAAAGACCACCTATCAAGCAAAGAAGGTTATTTGCCCATTGGGAATGAAAGTGGAAAGAATACATGCATGTCCGAACGATTGTATCCTCTATCAGAAAGAGTATGCAGACATGCATGTATGTCCGTGTGCAAAGCATCCCGATACAAGCGCCAAAATATCGCTAAGGTGAAGCAAGGACCTCCTCGCTAAGATGTTGTGGTATCTCGCTGTAATCCCACGCTTGAAGCGTTTATTTGCGAACCCAAAGGAGGCAAGATTGTTGCGTTGGCACTCGAGGAGCGTAAGAGAGATGGAAAGCTAAGACACCTGCCGATTCTCGCCCGAAGGAGAAACTTCGATCGAGCTTCAAGAGTTCAAAAGTGAACCGAGGAACATAAGGTTAGGGTTGAGTATGATGGAATGAATCCTTTCGGTAACATATGAGCACTGACATAGCACTGGCCTCGTGAATCTATGTATGTACAACCTTCCTCCTTGGCGTGTATGAAGAAGTACATTTTGATGTCACTACTTATCCAAGGGCCAAGCAACTGGGAACGATATTGATGTGTACCTAGCACCATTCTTTGGAAGATCTTGTGACACTTTGGACCAAGGGTACAAGTATGGGATGCGTATAAACGAGAGAACTTCACTTTACGCGCCATGTTATTCTCGCACCATCAATGATTTTCCCGCCCTTGGTAACTTTGTCGGGTTCAAGACAAAGGGAGCCAAAGCTCGTCCGCACCGCTTAGATGGTACCGAGAGTATATGGTGAACAACTCACGCAAAATCGTGTATATGCGTGACCGCTTGTTCCTTCCTGTGAGTCACCCATACCGCAAGATGAAGAAACAATTCGATGGAAATAAGGAGAACAGTTCACTCAAGGGCTTTTAGAGGAAAGAGGTCTATGATATGGTTAAGGATATTGATGTTGTGTTTGGAAAGGGATGTAAATTAAGAACCCTCGTAAAAACATCCGAAGAAGCGGCCAATTTTTGGGACTTGCCTTATTGGGAGCACTTAGAAGTTCGCAATAGTAAAAGAGACGACGAGGAGGTGCAGCCACAACCCTCTCCTATTTATAGTAGAGACTTAGACCTTCTAGAAGTTTGACTCTATTGGGCTCCCGCTAAGGCCCAAAATAAACAGGACACTTACGAACGCTTTTTAATGCGTCGTCTTTAACACCCCTTGACCTAACTAGCTACACCTTGCGTCATCTTGCGCCTCGGATTAGCTAATAGGTCACCCTTGTCCATCTTGCACCACGCTTGAGTACATTGACCTCACCCGGTATCGTCGATTGTTCTGGACCTCAGCTGTCCAAGCCTAGTCCCGATCATCCTCGCCGTTGACCGTCGTTGACCACCAAGCAACCTGCACAACAATAGACAAGTAAACCGAATTTGGGAACAAGTTCTTCACAACTTGACCCATGTTAGTCAAAATATGCAACATATATGCCCTGAAACTCATGACTTTGACCTAACAACCGAAAATCGCCGTCACGACGGGCGACGGACAAAGTGAAAACCGCTCAGACCGCCCCCATGGCCGGTCTGACCGCCAGTAATGACTTAGCCGATTTTCAACATCTGAAAACTGAAACCTTCTGTAAATTTCAAACCAATAGAACTTTTGATGAGACTCCAAAATTATGAGACCAAGTGCAATAGAATCCCTCTGTTGCCTACATACTCTATTTTGGCCCACTCAATTCAACACTTCTCGCGTTGACCGGTCCGAGCGCTTATGCGGTTGGGTGATTTAGAGACGATCAGCCAAATATTGGCCAGTCAGACCGGTTGAGACCTGACATAATTGTACCTTTGCTGAAAACACGTGAAACAACAAACCGTAAACATCATTGCCAAGTATCACATCATCCTAAGATCTGGAGCATATCCCCATGATATCCACACTTGGAGATCTTGATATGCATCAACACATGATGCATCCTCTTCTTGAAACTTGACTTGATGGCATTCAACTTATGACGTATCCGAGTTCCATTATCATGGAACATAACCTATTTACCCAACTCATGGAAAATGTTAGTTGATTTTCAAAGCCTTGAAATGAGCAAAAGTAAAATGCATAAGTAACTTTTCTGGAAATAGTAACATGTTCCAAACTAATTTTCACAGTAAGCTCATTAATAGAGGACTCCAAAAAAATTGGATTCACTCAAAAATAGTTTACAGAGAAAAAGTTATGCATTTTTGAATTAAATTGTATTTTTCAGATAACAAATAAGCCTTCTCGGGAAAATCCAAAATTAAATCGACGTGGATGAACTTGGATCGTTGATCTAGCGATGGACGGTTCACTGGGAGAAGAACAATTGGAGAAGAACAATCAATTTTATCTTAAAACGAAAAACCTACCCTAAAAAGCATCATTTCAGCCCTACTCAACTAGCATTAGCTTATGTTATGCATCTAGGGGATGATGTGGTTCAAATACCATGTGAGCTTTGTGACCTCATTCCCCGCGTCATTGATGCCATGTACTGCTAACCTATAACAGCGAAGGTTGCTTGGCAGGTTGAGCAGCATGATTCGAATGGTTTGTGAGTTGTTACCCATTTAGGCAATCTAATGTTCCGGAAACCAACCTCTTGTGATTGGCCACAATGCCGATGGATTTTTTATATCTTCAGGTTAGCTTCTCCAAGCCTTTTAATTTTTGACTAGTAGCATCATTTCTTCAAGTTTTCCATTAGATGAAAGATTACGGTTTTCGACATTGTTTAAGATGTGTGGCACAACAGCAGTAAGTGTTGTACATTGAATTGCAGGTTCTAAGGATCTATGCATCTTTATATGTATTTTGTCAAAAGAGGAAAATTGAAAATCCATCCACCTCTACGTTTGGCACACATCCTTTGCTTTCTTGTGAAATATTGACATGCAAGGATTTCTATGCCATGCAAGTAAATTTGTTTTACTCGTTTCTAGCATAGATGTGGTTGCACACTTGGCAAACAATCTGTATCATAGAAGCTGTTTTGTATGGCCATATTAGTGTGTCTATCATTATATTCAGATTTAGATTCTTTTTGGTAAGATATAGCAAAAATATGAGCAAATGTATAATGTCAAATATACCTAAAATCCTCTCTGTTTTGCCGGCTCCTCACAGATGTCACCTATTTTGCAGTTCCGGTTGCACCGCTGTTTGCCATCGACCACAAGTCCACAACATCTACTTAACCCATGCTCACAAGGTTTTTGTAGAAATGCCAAAACTTTAGAGGTAGATGTGTATATTTGATGCTCATGTTTTACCGGATAGACTTATTCAGTCATGCTTTGTGTAGTCTTGTAATCTTGATTGTTACCAAGATTACTTTTTGCTACTAGCCCACCTAGATCTAGCTTTGGTTTTCCCCATCTACAAGTAATTCTTACATGTGTTTTGCCCATTTTATACAATCAGTTGGACGTGTGCTTGCAGACACATTATGATGTATGTATCTAATCCTAGACATTGTTAGTGTATTCCCCAATGAAATTTTCAGTTTGCTGCACTACTCTGATGAATTGTAAAAGGTTCACATAGAAGGAATTGTAAACGGCTCACACAGAGGAATTGTAAATCACAATATTTTCTGATACTACAGAATTATGATACCAGAACACCATGAGTAAGACATGGTGTTCAGCCTGTAACCATTCCACGCATCTATAAACCAAATACAGATGGTTTAAAACTCGAATCCTTCTTTAGTTGTTCTGGTTTCTGAACTCCGATATCTTACTTCTGATCATTTCTGCTACATGAGGCTGGAAAAACATGTGTAGGGTCAAGCATGTGCACGATGTCTCTGATGCGGGCATTGAAGTATTGAACCATTCAGATTAACAATAAACTGTGCAATCGGTACACCACTAAAAAAGGATTAGCCAATGGATTATGTGAACCTACAAAGAGGTAAAAGAATAAAATGATGGATCCAGACATCCAGTTGTGCTAGGAGATGAACAACCCCTTGATTGGTAAACAAACACAGCCGTGTAAGTTGCAGTAACAACATTACTGGAAACCTTTGTCAGCCATGAGACATATATCATGTAATCGATGGTGTTCTAAAATCATAATGTGTCCCTTTAAGCAGTAGGAGAAAAAAAATGCAAGAATGATGAGTCAAATGCCCAAACTTTGTGTTTGCTGCCATCTGCATTTACATATTGCAGTACTACGTACATGTGCATATTGTAAATGATAATTTGATGTTATATCAATTAACAGTATGTGCATATTGCAAATGATAATTTGATGTTATATCAAATCAGCATGAACAAGTATGCTATCGACATGTTTCCTCTACTAGCATCACTCAAGCATTTTTTTTTTCCTCATATATGGAAATTTGGGATGAATCTACACAATCCAGGTTGGGAAGTTAAGAGCAGGTAGTTTTTAGCAAATTGGGCGCGGGTGGCACGACAGAGCAGCCATGTCGAAGGTGGAGGCGCGCCTGGGCACGTAGTGCACATATTGGCCCTCGTCCGGGATAGGAGCGCCCAGATTTTCCACACGTCGGGCACATGTGAATCCGGGCTAGGGCGCACGGTTTTTAACCCGTCCAAGCACGCAGCGCACAGGCAGGCCCTCGTCCGGGCTAGGGGCGCTCGAATTTGCCACACGTCGGTCGTAGGTGAATCCAGGTTAGGGGCGTATGGTTTTTAACACGTCTTGAAACGCAGCGCACGGGCATGCCCGCGTCTTGGCTAGGGGCACCTGGATTTGCCATATGTCGGTCACAAGTGTAACATCCCATTTTCAGTGTTGAATATTAATTAACTTGGTTTCGGATTTTTTACTCGAATTTTCAAATTTTGGTTTAAATTCCAAAATCTCCTAGCTTTCGTAAGCTCGGGTTTGTGTTTCAAATATTAATTCAAATTCTGGTTTTCAAATTTTTCTTTGAATTTACTGTTTTCAAAAATATCAAAACCCAATTTCTTTCTCTTCTTCTTGGACTGGCTTTCCCCGGCCCATTCTTTTCCCCCAGCCGGCCCGCTCGCCCGGCCTCTCTCCTTTTCTTCTTCCCTCACCCCCACCGACAAGACCGCCACTCGCCTCTCCATCTCCTATCTCGCTTCTCTCCTCTCCGGGCCCCTCCACACGCGCTTGCTGTGCCGCCGCTCCTCGCCTCCGCGCCGCCCGCCTCCTCCGGAATCCGTGGCAGGCCTCTGCCAAGCCGCTGGCTTTCCCTTTTCCCCCATCCGCGCCGCGCATGGCTTTCTCCCCTCCTCTCTCTCTCTCCGGCTATAAAGCAGAGAGCTCCCGCCTTCTTTTTCCCTCTTCGCCCCCCTTCTCGGTGTCGCCACGCCACTCTTCTCCTCTCCTCCGTGGCGCTCCGCACCCTCGCCCAGAGCTCCGGCCTCCTCCCGTCGCTCCTCGCTTGGTCGGCCGCTGCCCGTCCCTGGGCAGCCCTAACCGCCTCGAAGCGCCTCCCGGCCGCGCCTCCTCTCAAGGCCTCCACTCCGTGGCCGCTGGCGCTGAGCGCCGTGGCGACGCCGGCTCCGTCGCCGCCTCCTCAGCCGCACCCCACCCCGCCTCGGGCGACCAGTGAGCCTCGCGTCGTCCCCTCTCCCTCTCCTCTCCGGTCTCCATTGCCGCCGCTCGGCTCTGTGCCCGCAGCGCTCCACAATCCTCTCCCTCTTCTCCCTCCGGCATCGTCATGCTGTTCGGCGGTTGTCGCCATGCGCCTCCACCGCCGTCTCTCTCCCCTCCGGTGCCGTCTCGGCGACGCCACCGCCTCCCGTCGCTCCCGGCCGCCTCTGTTGCCGGCAGCATGCCGCCGCCCCTGATTCCCAGTTCTCTCTTCTTCCCGGTCCGACCGCTCCCCCTCCGGTCCAACCGGCCACCCACTCCTCTCTCTCTCTCTCTCTCTCTCAAGCGTAGCAGAGTAGCAGCAGCAGTTTGTGTTTGGTGTTTTGCGAATTGGAATGTATGAAAATATTGTGTATGCAGTGTACATTTTTGTATGCAGTTGAATCGTCGCGGAGTTGGCTTTTGGAAAATCGGTATTGAAATTGTGTATTGAGAGTTGTTGTATAGCGATTGTGTTTTGTATGGCATTTGTGTATATGTATCGTTTTGTATTACTCGATCGACTAGTAGTTTATCCATTTTGGCGAAAACGTTTCCAAAACATTTACTCTCGATGATTGTACTACGACTTGCGTTGAATCGATTAACCGTTGTTAGTGGTTAACTCGTCGATTGACAAGTACTAGTAGAACTATCATTTTCGATTTTAGTTGAGAGCTATCGATTAAGAGCGAAATTTGCACAATCTCGGGAAATCGAGGTTATGCAAATGACCTTCGTAATCGTCTCTGCAATCGTGTCTATTTTAGTTAAAACATGGTTATTCAAATTTCCGGCGTTGTATAAAATGCTTTAAAATAAATTGGCATTTTCTCAAAATATTTTGGAAGGCTATTCGGGATTAACTTGATAATCTCGACGGCTTACCTTGAAAACCTATATATTAATCTGGTAATCCTTTCCAGCATTCGTCGTCTAAATATTGTTTATTCCCTTTTTCTCCCTATTCAAAAGTCGTCTTTAATAAAATGATTTACGGTCTTGTTAAGTTATCCTATTATCCTAATTTTGCTGCTCGTGGTATCCAAAGTGAAGTATCCCTGCGATAGTTCATTCGACTTTGTTTCCCCTTGTTTTCCTCGGCTGAGTATCTCCACCCTTGTCTCGTGTACTCAGCTAATCGTTTGACCTCGTCAAACATTCCCGCATCGCTGAATTTTGTCTCTTCCGCTCGTTCATCGCAAAATTTATTCAAAGTGCTTTGTTTATATTGGTCTTCTGGAAGTTCTTTGGATTTATTTGTTGTTCTTGCTTATATTGCGTAATTAGGAGTCGGAGTCCCGAAGAAGCAGCGACTCAGCAGGATCAAGATTCAGATAAAGACGCCGACCCGGAACTCAAAACCCCTGGCAGAGAAGGCCCTGAGTAAGATCAAGGCCGCAATAATCTGACCCAAGCGAGTCAATGCTTTGATCATTCTGAACCTATATTTTATGCAAACTATGTTTATTTAAAATAGCAAAGTTGCATGCTTTAATTTTGTAAACAATGATATGTTAAAGCTTAAGGTAGTTATACACCCATTTGCTGATTAATTACTTATTAAGCCATCCTTTGATAGTTGAATCCAGTATCCCTTGTCACCCTAGTAAATATATGGTAATACTAGTATAGGTTGTACTTAAGCGACATGCTAGTCTTGCTTATACCGGACAATAACATCCGATCATCATCCTTTAAACATGAAAAATGGTTTTGGGCGGTCATTGGATGTAGATGGTGATGTGTTGCGTTAATTGGTTTTCCTTCCCAAAACCCTAAACAACTTGCTAGTACCCCATCTGGACGGATGGAAAGAATGGTGGGTGCGAACGTAGCACGAGAATGGTTGGTATGTGGTATGAACCGTCCAGGTGAATTAAGGACTTAATCTTGTCATGACCTCCTGTGTAAAACCAGTACAACCGCAAGTCTGCAAAGTGCAACTTTGCTTAGTAAAATTATCAAACCTTGAATGTCGTCTCCCATGGTGGGAGAAAGGGAATGTGCAAGTGGCTGGACGTATGCTGGCTTGAATGGGACACCGAACACGGTGAAGTTTGCCAGTCGCTGAGGGGTAGGTTGACTCCGCACTCAACTACTCCAGTCGCTGAGGTGAACATCCCGCACAACGTATGGGCGCAACCCCATATAGGTGAGATGACGGAAGGGGCAAGATAGTTCGAAACGTTACTGTGACGATCGCTCAACTATATGACTAAGGAATCATGTGGAGAAACGAGTATGATTATCTCTTGTGGGTACAGTGTACAACCTCTGCAGAGTCTAAACTGTTTAAACAGCCGCGCCTTCGGTCAAAGGTAGACATGGGAACTTAACCTGAGTTAGTTCTATTTCAAAAATCTTTGTGGGTGGAAATGGAATTGTGTTGGGCCCATCTAGCCCTTGTTTTGGATTTTTCCTGGGTAGCCATATCCAGTGTTAATAATCGGTGGACGTAACCGTTATCAAAATTAAGCATAAGGTGGAGGTAACCTTCGCTGTTATTTAATATTGCACTTACTCTCTTTAATGAAAATGCAATCTGTTTAAAATGCCATGTCATAGGACTTTGTAATTATGATAATTGAAAATGTTGCTTTAGCAAATAAAAGAACCTGAGCCATCCTTGTTAAGCCTTGCATGTATACTATTGATATCTTGTGTGTTGGCTCATGAGCACTGTAGTTGTGCTCATTCTCGCTCTTTCCTCAAACCCTCGTAAGGTGAAATGATGGAGAGATTAACTACTACGAGGACCCAGATGTCTGAAGACCCCGGAGTTCTTGAAGCGTAGTTTAGTTCTTAGTTGTTCTAGTCTCGTCCCAGTCTAGCTGACTCCGCTGGTACCTAGGTGCATCCCATATTATCTGAGTTTTGGGTAATATCGGATGTACAGAGGTTTCCCCAGTCACTTGCCTGTGGAGAGATGTGCTCTCACTTTTTTTGCTTCCGTTGTCGCTTCCGCTACTTTGTGATGTAATCATTTAGCCTGTTCGGCCCTTATTGTAAAACTTGACCCAATGCGGTCTATGTAAACTCTGATGTGTTAAATTAACGAATGGTATAGTTTTTACGCCATGTATGAAATGATTCAGTGATGTATCTGTGAGTGCTATCTACTGATCCAAGGAATAGCACAGTGTTTTCACAGAGGATCCGGGATTAGAAAATCCGAGTCCGACAACAAGTGAATCCGTGCTAGAGGTATACTGATTTTAACGTATCCAAGTACACAGTGCACGGACAAAGGCTGTCCAAATTAGGAACGAGTGGCGGAGGACACACGACGGGACGAGAGGAGAGCAATACGGCATGAGAAGAGTTAAATTTGTAAAAAAAACGAACGCAATGGTATGATTTAGGCCAAAGACTCCCGGCACTTACCATTCAGATACGCGAGATACACGGATCAGCACATGAATGGCAGCTACTACCTACGTACACAACCAGAACAGTGTAGCGCCACGGTGCATGACCCACCCAACACTGAACAGTGAACACCCAACCGTCTACCGCGCCGCGCCACCCCGCCACCCCACCGCTAGCTATGGGCGGATTACGTACTGAAACGTCCTTCTTTTTAGTTTTTTGCCCAGCCGCGGCCCGCGCAACCACCTTCTCATCCTCGGCTCCCCACCGCAATTACTCGCGCACTAGCAGAGCAGTAGGACTGTAGGAGTACTTGTTTACGGCTCCCCACGACGCGCTAAAGCTAAAGCTAAAGCACGCACGCTACGCTACGGACAAAGCGAGCCAAAAACCGCAGGGTTCACGGGCCTCGTACGCCCTGCAGCCCTGCTGCTACTAGTACTACTAGTCTACTACCTTCACGGCCGCCGCCTCTGCACCCACGCTTCTCACACACCTCGGGCGCTATGGCGGAGGTAGTGGCGCAGCACGCCGCCGCCGCCGCGGGGGTCGGCGACGCGCGGGCGAAGGCCGTGGCAATGCGGGGTCGCGGGGAGGTGGACACGTCGTCCCCGTTCGAGTCCGTGCGGCAGGCCGTCGACCTGTTCGGCGGCGGCGCCGTCTCCCCGTGGCGGCAGACGCAGGCGCCGCTGCTCCAGCTCCGGCCGGAGGTCAGTCAATCGGAGCCTACCTACCCACATCTCTTCTAGTTTATGCAAAGCAATGACGTTAGCCTTTGCGCACGCCATGGTGGCAATGCTCGCCACCACATTTTCTCTCTCTTCTTTTCAAAGCGCTTTCGCATTTCTTGAACAATTTATTTTGAGATCTTCTTGCTGATTGGCCCTGACTGTACGGATTATTAGGGAGGAATTCGTAGTGTGGGGTGATTCTACGATTACATCCAATTTGCAGTCTCCGATGTTTGTTTCCTTCAGCTGATGTTTGGTTTGCATTAAATTTTGGGGAGGACCTTTGCAATCGCAAAGATACTTGCTTCCTTTTCGGTGGAGTGGTTCGAGCAGTGGTTGGTGTGGGCGATCGTGACATGACATTGTGGGGACTTGGGATCGATTTCGAGCGGAAAGGAACATAATACATCATGGCATTTAGTACCAGTAGATAGCCTATTCGGCCCGAAATTGCTAGGAATAAATATCCACTATTAGATCTTGATGTTGATGGGTTACGAGCATTCGGTAAAATAGCCTCTCACCCTGTCCAGAACCTGTTACAAAATTATTACTTGTATCCTGAGAAATTGAGGAGAGAAAGCTCATTGTTGAGCAGCATCTCAATGTATGTTGCGAATCAATACTATGAACATGTTATTGATCGTTTGATACTAGTGTGGAAGTAATTAAGTATTAAGTGCAGGGTATGTTGTTGGCAAGGATAATATTAACAGAACAAGTGAAGTATCCAAGGATAATATTAGCAGCAAGGTGGGTGCACTACTGCATTACTGAGTGGTACTGTGCTAGTGTCCTTGACAGTCTTTTGCTGTACGTATAGGCATTTATCTTCTCCCAAGGATACTACTATGTTCCAATGGGTTGTATAGTGAGGACAATGGTGTATGAAAATTTTGGTGACATGCTTGTATTTGGCACAAACATGGTTGTATTTGGCACAAACACGGTTTTCACCGCTAGCAAATTTCTTGCTACATTAACCAGAAGCACGAATATCTTTGCAAAGGCTCATTTTGCTCTCGTGCTGTTTGGTTGGTTTTTGACTTCCATATCCCTTCAAAAAGAAGGTTTTTCATCTGCATCTTCGCATCATATATTCAGTTTCTTTTAGATTCGTTGAACATATTTCCTCGAAGAAATTGTTCTTATTCTCTTATGCACTTGTTGCTTTCCACTAATAAGTTCTGTTCCTGATATACATCTCTATTGTTCGAATATATAAATTCATTTTGTTTTCTGGGATGTCATTTCTTTCAGGAGGTAGAACTGATGAAAGTCGAGGAACAAACTGTGAAGCTCGAGATGGAACTCTTTGTTAAGGAAAAGGAAACATTTAAGGTTTTGAAAGAATTACAATCAACAAAGCAGGTTATTGATGACTTGAAGTTACAAATAGAGAAGGTAACAGCAGAGGGCGCATGTGCTTCAAAAGGTTATACTGATACCATGAAGGTACATCCACTTCCAGACATTGAACAAACGTCCAGTGACCATACCGAGCCACCAATCCAGAGCACAAAAATCAAACAGTCCCCACTAACCACATTGATAAAGCTGAATCAGGCAAAAGCATTCCTGAACATGGATACTGTCAAGATGTTTAAGAGCCAGATAGAGGAAGAGAAAGCATCACTTGAGAAAACCCGTGAAAGGTTACACTTGAACATACGGAAGGTTTCACCGTTGGAGGCAGATTTGAGCAAAACTCTTGCACAGCTACAAGCAGCAAAAGCACCAAAACCTACCCTTGAACCTTCTGATATATGGTTGCAGATGAAACTGTTGAATTCTGAGAAAGAGAAACACGGGAAGATGGCTGAGGATTCGAAATATGAGACCAGTGAATTAACTGCCACGATTGAGCACACGAGGTCTAAAACGAAGACCGTGCAATTCAGGATCGTCATGGCTGAAAAGTTGAAGGAAGCGTCAAGGCGGGGAGAAGCTCTTGCTCTCACAGAGAGGAAAAACGTAAGCAATGGGCAGGACCTGGCCACTGCTACATCTGATGTCACACTTTCTGTTGAAGAACACAACGCACTTGTGCACAAAGCACAAGAAGCAGACGATACCTCTAGGAAGAAAATTGATGCGGCAATGCAAGAGCTAGACCAAGCAAACCAATGTAAGCTAGAACTTTTGGAAAGAGTAGAGGAAGCAATGGCAGCTGTTGAGACCAGCCAGAAGGCTCTGGAGGAGGCCCTAAAGAGGGAGGAGACTGCAAACAAAGCTAAGGTTGCAGCCGAAGATACACTTCGGAGACTGCGGTCAGAGCAAATAATCCAGAACTGGCGACCGATCAGTAATAATTCCGTAAAATTCAAGAACTCAGCAACCACACCCCGGAAGGCAGGCCCTGGGATATACGATGTGAACGGCCTGAACATGGTGACCACTGTGCCGAAGAACGCAAAGACAATGTCCATCGGACAGATTCTGAGCATGAAGCTGGACTGCGAGTTTGAAGCCGGAAATAGCACAAATAACGCGAAGAAGAAGGTCTCGCTCGGGCAGATCCTGAGCCAGAAGTACGAAGTGCACTCTCCACTGAAGATAGATCATGACGGCGCGTCTCGCAAGCAGTTCCACCCCAGGAGGAGGAAGCTGCGGTTCGTCGTATTCGCGTTGCTTCTTGCGAAGCAGAAGCATAGGAAGAGGCAGGAGTACCAGACCTCCTGCGCCTATGGCAGCTTCAGCGCTAAGGTTGTGTAGTAATCTTTCCGGTTCCAGATAAATAGGCGTAGCTATGTTCTACATTACTCTAGATGTCGGAATAATCGTCAGTACCTGTGTAATTAGTTAGTGATATGAACAAAAGTTGATATTTACCAGCCAAGGTTCACATAACTGGTTTCAAATTTTTACCAGGTCCGATATGGCCGATTAACGGAAATTTTCAAATCAATTTTTTTAAAAGCCCAAAATTGGTTGAAAATATTGTCTGATTGTTTTTGAAAATAAATTGTGGCAAAAAAACTCCTTTACTCGACAAAATCTATGCAAAACAAAATTTTCAGTACCAGTTTATTTTTTTTGGGGTGATTTCGATGAAAATCGGTTGAAAATTTTAACCCTGTTACCAGGTACTCCCGGTTTTGGCGACAATTTAGGTGTGATATGGTACGTGAAAATTTACGTGGTGTGGGGAGAAGCTCGTCTGAGGTGTATGTTTAGAATTACAGATGTGCTGCCGTGCCGCGTGCTCCCCGTCCCAATCCGTCGGTGGCGTCGTCGTCTTCCGTGGAGCTGGATCCTGGATGGCCGGGGGTCAGCTCTTGGCTACGTCCTCCGTACAGTCGTGAGATCAGGACATGACGGTGCCTGTCCGACGAATGTTGAAGCAACGGGATCATGGGGTCATGATTCATGAGTACAGATTATTACAGCGTTCCCCGCAAGAAGAACCGGCACGCGAGGCGGGGTAGTAGCGTCCATAAACACCTCCCTCCTCTTTCCAATGCCCATGCTCAGTGAGCTCACCAGTCACCACCGACAAAAGCCGAAACGTGCCGGCCCATCTGGAGGCAACGCCGGGCCGGCGACACTAAACACTAGCACGCAGGCTCGCAATCTCCCGTTTGCCGCGCCGCCTCCCCGCCGTTTGATCCCTCGTCTCCACACGAACCGGTGGCGTCACAGGCGTCTGTACAGCGCCCGCGGAGCCGGAAGCGCAACCGCGCAGGCGCGGCGCCGCGCAACGACGGGAACGCGGGGATCGCCGCGCGGCACCGAGGCCACCTTGTAAGTTGGAACCGCGATTTTTCTGGCCTACTTACTGGGCTGAATGTTGCAATTGGTCGCCGGTGGGCTCCTATCATCTGCCCAAATCTCAAGAGAGATGGAATCCGCTGAGAGCTACATATCTCTATTTCTGGCCCATACTTAAACCGGGAGCCCACATGGACATGGTCACGTGGTCTGGACTCCGAACTCCGGAGGGCGCGAAAACCACCCGCTTCCCGCCACACCGCCCGCCTCCTCCCGCCAAACCGTGCCCCCCCTTTGTCCCCGGATTTCATCCCCATATCTGAACCCACCCGCGCCGCGACCCCCGCCGCCACATCCCCGCGCGCACCCCCACTCCTCGATTCTGTCGTTCTCGCGTCCATCTCCGAAGCGGCAGCCATGGACGTCAACGAGGAGGCCATGGCGGCGCACAAGCGCACCTTCCTCGACTTCCTCGACCAAGACGTAAGCCCACCCCCCGTCGTCCCTTGCCCCCCCGCCGCCGCCATCTCGGGCTTCCTGGCTAACGTTTTTTCTTTCTTGCTCCCGCAGGTCGGGAAGGGGGTGTACATGCAGGCCGTGCGCGACATGGTCCAGAACAAGCGCCACCGTCTGACCATCGGCATGGACGACCTCCGCAACCACAACCTCGACCTCGCCCGCAGGTAGCCGCCGCCTTCCTTCTCCGCTCGTGCGTTGCTGATCTTTCCTGGTTGATTCCTGGGTGACGCGACTTTTCAATTCATTGCGTCTGTAGGGTGATACGGACTCCCGGGGAGTACATGCAACCGGCGTCCGACGCGGTGACGGAGGTGGCGAGGAACCTGGATCCCAAGTTCTTGAAAGAAGGGGAGCGCGTGCTGGTGGGATTCTCGGGGCCGTTCGGCTTCCACAGGGTCACGCCTAGGGACCTCATGTCCTCCTTCATCGGGACCATGGTCTGCGTCGAGGGCATCGTCACGAAATGTAATTGAACCCCTTCCTCCTGATCATATTCTTGTTACATGCCGTAGTTTTTGTGTGATTTAATTGGTTGATCTGGTATTAAATAGTGGTCAAGAATTTTCTAAGAAGTTCCACTTAAGTTCTAGCATTGCTCTTGCTAGTGAAGTAAACATCTATCCTAGTTCAATTGACAAGTCTTGGTAGAGGAAAGCAACAAAAATAAAGGGATAAAAATGGCCAGTATTAGCCACTTAGCCCCGAGACAGTACAAAAATTGCACTAGAATGAGAATGTTAAGCTGTCTCAGATACTTGATTAGGCAATTAAACATCTAGTTTTAGAGTTGTGGTGTTAGTGTAGCCAATTAAGCTGTGCATATGGCAACTAAGTTGATAATTCACTAGGTCTATCAAGTCCTTAATCTGTGCCAGCAACCTCATAAGTCATATTTTATGAGCATTTGACTGTAAGAAGATATAATATATCTCTAGTGTAGCACCTTTACACCCCCTGGGACTAATGTTATTTTGCTTATCTAAAAAAATCAGGCTCGCTGGTAAGGCCGAAGGTTGTTAAGAGTGTTCATTACTGCCCTGCTACTGGGAATTTTCTCTCACGTGAATACAGGGACATCACATCTTTTGTAGGCTTGCCTACTGGTTCGGTTTATCCAACAAGGGTAGATTCTCATGTTCTTCTTTCATTCAATTCCATTCAATTAAGACTCTTTGCTATTGTATTTGTAATGCTGCTAAATCTGGAATGCTTAGGATGAAAATGGTAACTTATTGGTCACCGAGTATGGGATGTGTGAATACAAGGACCACCAGACATTGTCCATGCAAGAAGTGCCTGAAAATTCTGCCCCTGGACAGCTCCCAAGAACTGTGGATGTTATTTTAGAAGATGATCTTGTAGATTCTTGCAAGCCAGGTGACCGTGTCTCAATTGTTGGTGTATACAAGGCTCTTCCAGGAAAGAGCAAGGGTAGTGTTAGTGGTGTGTTCAGGTTAGTTGAGCTATGACCCTCACTTAAGCTGGCTTAAATTTTTCATTTTTATGCGATCTGATGTGGCCTAGTATTATTATGCCTATAGGACTGTCCTTATTGCAAATAATGTTTCACTTATGAACAAAGAGGCAAATGCACCTGTCTATACTCGGGAAGATCTGAAGCGGATGAAAGAAATATCAAGGAGAAATGACACATTTGACTTGCTGGGAAACTCACTTGCTCCATCTATATATGGCCATCTCTGGATAAAGAAGGCAGTCATACTATTAATGCTTGGTGGTGTTGAGAAGAATCTGAAAAATGGAACTCACTTGAGGGGGTTAGTGTTTATACACTTCAGATCATTGCCGCTCTTATATGATTTCATTGGTTGTAATGTACGTATATCTTTGGTTTGCAGAGATATAAACATGATGATGGTGGGAGATCCTTCAGTTGCAAAATCTCAGCTCCTAAGAGCTGTCATGAACATAGCCCCTTTGGCTATCTCAACAACCGGAAGGGGTTCATCTGGTGTTGGTTTGACTGCTGCTGTTACTTCTGATCAAGAGACTGGTAAATTATTGAAAGCTGTTTCATACACTTCTGTTCGGTTTCTGTAGTTCTGACCAAATGTCTGTTGTCAGGGGAAAGAAGGCTCGAGGCTGGTGCCATGGTTCTTGCAGACCGTGGTGTTGTCTGCATTGATGAGTTTGATAAGATGAATGATCAAGACCGAGTTGCTATACATGAAGTTATGGAACAACAAACTGTAACTATTGCCAAGGCAGGAATACATGCCTCGCTAAATGCGAGATGTAGTGTAATTGCTGCAGCAAATCCAATATATGGAACCGTAAGCTCTTATAATTTCTTTTATTTGCTGCTTAATGGTATTCTACTGGAGAAGTTGCTGTTTCTGATAATAATTTCTCGCTGCATGACAGTATGATCGTTCATTGACACCAACAAAGAACATCGGGCTTCCGGATTCACTGCTCTCACGTTTTGATTTGCTTTTCATTGTTCTTGATCAAATGGATCCTGAGATTGATCGTCAAATTTCAGAGCATGTTTCACGGATGCATAGATATTGCACTGATGATGGAGGTAATTTTATGTTTTACAATACAGTGAGATTTATTTCAGGCCTTTTTCAGTTATTTCCATCTGCTTTGCTAAAAAACAAACTTGTAAATTCCAGGAGCAAGGTCTCTTGATAAAACAGGATATGCGGAAGAAGAAGATGGTGATGCTAATGCAGCCATTTTTGTTAAATATGATAGAATGCTCCATGGGCAGGATAGAAGGAGAGGCAAGAAGGCCAAACAGGACAGGCTGACTGTCAAATTCCTGAAGAAATATATTCATTATGCAAAAAACCTTATTCAGCCAAAGCTCACTGATGAGGTAATGTGTATAACTAAGTACAGTAGCCACTAATGACTATCAAGTTCTGGTTACAATGTCAATGTAGCTGATATAGTAACCCCCCCACCACCCACCCCCCCACACACATCGGTGTTTTGTTGATAGCTTTCTCTATTGTACAAGAACAATTTTTTTGTCCCGTGTTACATACTAGCAGGATCACTCTTCAGATATAGCATTTTAACTGTTGTACTCCTACAGGCATCTGATCATATTGCAACTTCATATGCTGAGCTCAGGGATGGTACTGCAAATGCAAAGGTTTGCTCTAAGCATGGCTCATTGCTTTCTTGTTAACGTTATATGTTTATAATTTCGTTTTCTTGTCTTTCTGTTTTATAGTCTGGTGGAGGTACACTTCCAATCACAGCGAGGACATTGGAAACAATAATTCGTTTATCTACTGCTCATGCCAAGCTGAAATTGAGACACGAGGTACTTTCCTCTGCACTAGCTATGTTTGTTCAATCCAGTAATCCAAGCAAGTTACCTTTAACAAGAACTCTCTAGATGAACCAAAGTACCTACTACTTTAGGCATACTTTTTTTTTCTTCTGAAACTTGACCAAGAAATCAGACATTTCTATTGTCAGTGTTCTATTTCTAAAGCAGTTTGTTTTCATTGTTTCGAAGGATAGCAGATGTGAAACATTGTACCTTGAGAAAATCTAATTGTATTGCCGGTATCTTCTGTTGCAGGTTCTAAAATCTGATGTTGAGACTGCATTGCAAGTTCTGAATTTTGCAATATACCATAAGGAATTGACTGAGATGGAAGAGCGTGAACAGAGAGAGATGGAGATGAAACAACAAGCTGATCATGATGCAGGTGCAAGCGGTGTCAATGTTGATGGGCATGGAAGGTGAGCTTACAACTTTATGCATAGTGTCTCTATTTTCTTTAAGAACTGTCTCATCAATTACAGTATCCGATATGTGCATTTTTGTTCCTTTTTAACCTTTAACCGGTCTTCTCTCCATTGTTATTCCCAGAAAAAAAAATCTCATCTCCATTTAACTACACTCCTGATAATGTCTTTTATTTCATTAGAGAATTTAACTGCGTCCATCTCCATTGACATAAGCAAATGAATATTAAGAACTGGACATTGAAAGCTCAAAAATTGAAGAAACTGATGGCGCACATTAGAAAATTATGTTGACATATACTCCCTCTGTTTCACAATATTAGTCCGACGTGCATACCTAGAAGGCACAAAATTTAAGTAGTATTAAATGGAATTGAATCATACTTGCTCATATTAGAGAGGCATAGTACTACTATACCTAATTGTGACAAGTATGATCTAATTCTATTAAATATTACTTACATAATGTGCCTCCTTGGTACGCACGCCGGACTAATATTGTGAAATGGAGGGAGTAATACTGTAAGAACATAGGATAGCAACTCCATTTTTACAAAGGTTTAGTACGCACCAAAGCACAATCAACTGATTTGCTGCAAATTGAAAAGAGTGCAATTTTACACTACAATTCATTGTTTCCAGCTAGTTGTATTAAATAAAGTTTCACATGTTTTCTCTACTCTTCCCAGTTCTGGAAACGACCCAATGGATGTGGATGTAGGCAATGCATCAAATGATCAAGATGTTCCTGCAGAGAGGTTCCTACACTACCTTAAATTTGCAAAATTTGAAACTTCAGCTTTGATTTCTTGTTTGCAGCTGAATAGCTGATTCTTTGCCTCCCTTGTGATTTCATGACATGCAGAATTGGAGCATTTGAGGCGATTCTTGGTCAGCATGTGTTGGCAAACCATATTGATCAAATTTCAATTGATGAAATTGAGCAAACAGTTAATAGAGAGGCAGCTGCACCTTACACTAGACGCCAAGTTGAATTTATTTTGGAGGTATGGAAAAAAAACTGGTTTTACTTAAGGATTGTCACAGAAAGCTTAACCGCGATACTTCACACTTATATCGGCTGTATTAAATTCCATTTCCTTGTGCTCTCAGAGGATGCAAGATGCTAACAGGATAATGATACGAGATGGCATTGTTCGAATCATCTAATCACCCCATGGTTTGACACTGGACAAGCTAATTGTGCTGTGCGCGTCGTGATCTATTCCTGTAAAAACTTACCAGTTTGTCCGAATCCCTGTCGATGATCTTCACAAACTATGCTTATGTAACCGAGGTATTTGTTGGTGTACCTGTGTATCTTAATTTTTATCAGTGACGTTTGAGAGGACAATCAGTTCCCTTGTACCTTTAATTCATGTAGTTCAACTCAAGACTGTACTGTACAATTTTTCTGACCTAGTGATATTTAGTCCCTGGTCTGGCTTTATTATTGGATTACGTGCAACTAAATTGCAGCAGGCATGCATAACTAACAAGGTTCATACTGTGTGCTGACTGCTCGGTTTTATTGTGTTCTAAAAATGTCCAATGATGCATCCTGCATGGAATGGCTGGGCGCAGATCCTCCGACTTACAAGAGCTAAGTCAAAGCGTGCAGTTGCTCAAGAATCCACCGTCCATGGTCATCTAGCGCTTCTTATTCCGTGGCCCCATCATCCTGCAGATCGTGACTTCTTTCTCTTTCGCTATGAGGCTCCCGTCCACGGCCATCTGTGATCGAAGAAGACAGCGCTGTGGCCGCCGACGCCGCTGCCTTGTTAAATAGCGGGAGATGCGGGAAGGTTCCGGTTGTCGCTGGGCTGCTGGTGGTGGCGACGGTGAACCTCACGAACAACACAGGCGGCAAGAAGCTCTACATAATCTCGGTGAAGGGCATCAAGGCCAGACTCAACCGGATGCCCTTAACAGCTGATGCTCAGCATGTGCGTCAATGACATGGATATGCATATATCCCTTCATACAAGTACTGGACCCGAAGCTTGTCTACGACATCGACATGGGAGGGGAGCGCATGGCCACGGTCATCATCGATCCTCGACAGCCATGGTTGCGCCAAGGAGCAAATAAGGAGCGGCGACGAACACGGGCGCGCAGACTCGAGAGAAGTGTCATCATGTTCTGCCCTAGCCACGTGCGCCATGAACAAGCTCCGGCGCCGTGTCTTCTTCCTAAGGAAGACGATGAGATGGGAAGGGGAAAAGTAGGTCGTTTTTTTAAAAGAAATTTTACGGTACATTTGAGTGAAAAGTATATATTGATAATATAAATAAAATCTGATCATTAATTTGTAAAAGGTGTAAAAGGTTTTTTTATTATTATTTTTGAAATTATTTTTTCATAAGTGTATATTGGTCTTTTCTCCAACCTAATTAATCCAATCCCCGTTCCCTTCATTGCTGTCGCCTTAGGTATTAGGAGCGCCGCCGCCTCTCGCCGTTGTTGCTCCTTGACGCTGTCGTCCCTCATTTCTGCTGCTCCGCGAGGTCGCCGCCCCTCGCTACAGCGCTGTCGAGCAAGTCCCTTTTCCATCCCCATCAATTCCAAGACGCCACCGCCTCCTTCCGGGACCCCAACGCCGCCACCGCCTCCCTCCTGTCTCTTTCCCCGCCACCTCCAACAAGGTGAGGCTCGATTTGGATCTTAAATAGTTAATTGATGAGAAATTGACTAACTAAATTGTTGTGCATATACTCCGTTGGGCATGCATGCCTCGATCGTACCATGGATTGGGTTGTTGTTGGTGAAACAACAATCCTTCAATAGTATTTATTATACAAGTTTATTTATTATTTAGATGTTACTGGTTTATGGAATTCCTTTTCTAAGGTGGTGGTAGATGTCACTGGTTTATGGAATTTCGGTGGGGGTTAATTAATTATGCAAGTTTATTTATTATTTAGATTATATGATGATAAGATGATATCTGAATTTCAATAGTATTTTTAGTTTGTTTATTTATTTTGGTTGGTGAGGCATTATACATTTTTTTTTCCTATTTTAGATGATAAGATGGTTAGTTCATGAGGTCTTATTTTTCGAAAAATTAGTAAATGGTTAATTGATGTCTTAAAAAACGATCATGACTTATGTTAGATGATGCCTAATTGCACTTAAAAGTGTAGCTGTACTGTATTGTACCTTTGCTAAGTAATGAATGTCATGGTTTTTCAGTTTTTTCAAATAATATTAGTAGTTAGCTTGTAACTACAAGATGTTTCTAGATTGTGTAAAATCGTACTGCTTGATGGTTACTCATGAGTAGAAAAGCTACAATAATATCAAGTTTAGTAAATGCATTCAAGAAACAATATTGGCGTGCCATGTGAAGTCAGTTAATGTGTGACTGATGTTATTAGCTAAAATAATTACATGTTAGATAGGTTCATTCAAGTTTTGGAAACCTGAATGATATTTTGCTAGCCACTTGCTGCTAGTCGTCAAAAGCTTTTTGGTCAAAACTCCTGCTTATTATTGTTAAAAGGCAATTTAGTAATGTACGCAGTCAAATTCTCAGA
The DNA here is from genome assembly GCA_036346395.1 of Hsuehochloa calcarea. Lineage (NCBI taxonomy): Eukaryota > Viridiplantae > Streptophyta > Magnoliopsida > Poales > Poaceae > Hsuehochloa > Hsuehochloa calcarea. Next base: position 18,954,290 of record CM070601.1, on the reverse strand, counting down.
ACTCCTTGATAGAGTTCCAGTGCTAGATGCAGCCAATGTCCTCCGCCATCTTTTAAATTATTATTTTTGGTCAACGTTGGATGTTTGTTAACTGCAGAATTCATGTCTAATTCTCCTCAACTTTAAGCTGGATATTGCTTTCATGTCATGTGTAGGATGTATCAGGTACCAATGATCATGTGTTTTTTAAAGTCAATTTTCAAGCAAACTTTGTAATGGTTGTACAATTAAGATGTTTAATTTTAATTTTATCTTCTAATGCAGTTATTTTGTGAATCCCAAAACCGAAATTGAGTTGGCTTACATTGAAATTACGTTGACTGCTTAAATGCTTAACATATTGTTTACCGCTCTGTTTTGTCCCACCCAGGATCGTTCTGGGCATTTTAGAGGTTTTAGGGTGAGATAAAATAGGAGACTATTTATTTTAACATAAATATATAATACTACTTTTTTATATCAACTGTAAAACTATTCAATACATAAAAAAGATACAAACTACTCGTAGAAAGCATTTTTTTTGTAACATTTCTGGATGCAAATTGAAGGGATTGATGACAAATTGGTTGGAAATCCATGAGATTGGACTCTCCTTCTCTATTAATGGCGGTGATCTGGGAGACCACGAGGCAGGCGGCACGCCGACTTCCGTTTCGGAGAAAGAGGAGAAGAGCGGAAGGGGGACCGTGAGGGCGTGAGGCAGGCATCGGCGCGTTGGTTGGTTTCGGTGCAGAAGGATGGAGCAATCAGCGATGGGAGACTGGGTCCGAGAGTTGTTGCCTCGTTGGTGCTTGGGTGGGTAGTAGTTGCCGATTTAGCCCCATGTTCTGGCTAGCCCAATCTAGTTATACAGTCATGGATGGTTCCGATCTCTTCACTGGCGACGGCCCTCCCTCGGCGACCCTGGTTCCACCTAGTCATGGATGGTTTCGATCTCTTCACTGCAGTGGAAGAGAGAGCGGAGGTGCAGGTAACCAAGAAAACATCTGCTAGCATCAATTCACGGTCCAATAATCCATCAAATAGAGGGAGAGGCAGGGAAGCCGAAAGCGCGACTCCAGATCAAGTGATATCTGACACCAGATGTGATCCAGGCATCCAGCCCAGCCATTCAAGTAGACTCTTTCTTAGCAATGATTTCTAGCTCTCTCTCTCTCCGTCTGACTGCTATTCAGAGTCCTGTTTTCTGGATGGAGTAACTTGTGATATCGAGTCTAGAATGCTTAACATGTACAAACGTATTGATTATGGGCAATTCTGAGTGAAATCTCCTATTCAATCGGGGCCTCCAAACCAGTTCATGTGTAGCACTCGATTTGTTTAGTTATTGTGTACTGCCTACAAAGCTTCAAAGACATCTGCTCGGCTAGATCATCTAGTTGAATATTCTTTGAATCCACTCATGATATACGTATTTTTGGGAGTAATTGTTTCGTGTGGGCATTGATGCCCTGAAGAACTTTTTTTAATTAATGAACCCTTTTTAAATTTTTATTTTAAAGGTAACCCTCCACGAATTTTATTTTCAATTTTGACCCTTTTGGTCACTCCACCACCTGTAGCGTGATAAAACAACATAGTCACGCCATAGGATAAGTTCACTAAAATAATATTAAATGAGTTGAAGTATGTTTCAAAATTATGAAATTTTATGCGGAGCCTTCCGATACATTGTACTTGCTTGTGTAATTTTTTTATAATTTTATTCTTTCATAATTTTTCTCGCAATTTCATATAAGTGTATTGTTTGTACGAATTTGTAAATATAGAAAATGAGCTTCAAAAATTAAAATTTTTATATAAGTGTATTGTTTGTACAAATATTAAAATATAACAAATGAGTTTCAAAAATTATAAAATTTTATGCGGAGCCTTCCGATACATTGTACTTGCTTGTGTAATTTTTTTTATAATTTTATTCTTTCATAATTTTTCTCGCAATTTCATATAAGTGTATTGTTTGTACGAATTTGTAAATATAGAAAATGAGCTTCAAAAATTAAAAATTTTATTTTCAAGGCTCCTCACGCAGTGGACTTAACTTTGTAATGTTTTGACAATTTTATATGTATTATGGAATTTTCACAAAAAAAATATAGGATTTAGGTCGTGAAAATTTGGATTTTATGTTTCAGAAATTAGGATTTCATAAGTTCATGTGACTTGGAATGTATGGAGAAAAAAAGTTGCATTGCAACTCCATTGAAGATATTGATATACAATATGGCGCATGAATTTCATGTTACGTTTGGATCATTAATTTTCACTTCGTCATGAAGCCCATTTTTTGTACGAGGCTTTTTTTATTACAAATGTACTCATGCTGATGAAATCTTTCGACCGAAGGTAAAGAGCCAGAATGACATTATTTTTTTGGAGGGGTATGTCGTGGCATTCATCGATTCGGTTGGTCAAATTTGGACTAACAGGACAGTATATAACCTATAAGAGAAGAGGAAATTTGATTTTTTAGTTGCTTTTAATTAGAAATATGTAAGAGATTTATTGGATTATGATAAAGTTTTTAATTTCACAGAAAATATTAAGAATCTTCATTCTTTAACATGTCTTAGCCTCCTATAAAATATGCACCAATATGCAATATGCAGTCATTAGTTATTTGAGATTTGCTGATGTTTCAAAGGAGGTTATATTTTGGTGATATACATGTCTTGACAACAAAGTATATTAGCGGTCTAGAGGAGGTTGTGAGATATTCCAAATATGCTATACTTTTTCCTACTTCTGGAAAACGATCTTTGGCCGATGAGATGACCAATAGTGATTTTGACGGTGGCATATACTAGGTCTCGAGAAACCCAAAAGTCAGTTGACTGCTAATCGATCGAAGGTAAAGTGCGAGGCACAGAACCAGAACTACATTAGAGTTCGTAAACAGAAGCACGTTACACGTGATCACATTGCATGATGGTTCGGCTAATTGCTTTAGTCATCCTCGCTACTACTATTGTACACTGCTACACAAGCATCCGAACCATGTAAGTATGCATGGCTTCAGGAGATAGGAATAACATGGTGGGTAGGATGGGGGACTACTACGGAATGACCCGACTTACTGCATGGACCGGGGCTGTTTGCCCTTCCTTGCGAGCTCGCTGTTGTACTCCTCACAAGCTGCCTTGGCCTCGACCGCCATTTTTCTCTTTTTTCTCACACTCCCTCTCGCGAGCCTCGCTGTCGGGACCCAAAATTACGGTTCAGGACCCTCTGTGTTTAATGCACTAGCCCAGGATCACGCTAGTGCACACAGTGTTAACAAAGATGGGAATCGATCCATACAAGCGAATAGTAACATAAACGAATAACTTTGATTAATAAATAAGGGTTTTGACCTTAAGGTCGAGTTACAATTACTGAGCCACGCAGGGCTAACAGAGAAAATAAACGACAGCGGAAACTAAAAAGGTAGTGGCACCCCATCGATTCACCACAGGCAACCGACTGGGATCAAGACCTCACGATTAAGCACCTTCGATGTACTCGTCCTCGAATGCTGGTGAAGACTCCTCCTCTGCTTGATTCGTCAAAACAAGCGTGAGTACACACCGTACTCGCAAGCCACACCACAGAGATGCAAAATGTAAATATGCTGGCTTTTTACAAGGGAAGGCATTTTGTAGCTCTTTTGCATAAATGCAACCTTTGCAATTTAATACAATTTAATAGATTGAAAACAAGTAAAACCAATAGACAATAATAATCTTAACAAGTTATTTCACAAAGACACACACAGCCTGACAGTTTATTCACATAGTTAGATGACTTAATCACATAGCTCCCTTCCCACACAGTTTTATGAAAACATCTACCCCTAGTGTGAAATCCCCGAGCATTGTCCATGACCATGACGCGCTATTCGAATAGATTAAGTTACACTCTGCAGAGGTTTGTACACTTTACCCACAAGATACACTTAGTGTAGCTAACACTAAGCATAACAAAGCAATTCAGATACCTTATCTTACTATGCTAGGCCCATCTTAAACAGGCATGTGGTCGTACAGGAAGCTCAGTTCAATGACGCACATGGTGAGGTCCTTAATTGACCAAGGCAAGACTTCCAGCTAACCAAACCACATAGACACACAGATTAGTATTATTCACACACCACACAGTCCACCCTTTCACACAAGATCCACCCTTGCCTCACCCAAATCCTTTTACCACCTCGTTGATTTAAGTACAACATATGCCACAAAGACACATAGTACACACGTTTGTTCACAGTTTCATATTCACTTAGTCAATTTATAACAAAGAAGTATACATGACAAGTGATTCGTGGTCTGCTAAGCAATCTAATACGCAACTAACCAACCCACGTTGGTGCTACTATATTTACCAACTAAATACCAACTAAGGTGACAAGGAATCGTGACATAGCAATTAACAAGGATGGCATAATAATTTGGGATTAACTCATCGCACCCAAAAGCTTTTAAATAAATACTTAAAATTAAGATGCAGAATTTGAATTAAAATACTTTTATAAAGCTGGAAGCAAAATGGTCAAGGGTATAGCTTGCCTTGGAATAGGTTCAAGTCTGGTCTTGGTCTTGGAAAGCTCATTCTTCCTCAAACCTTCCGTAAGTATCGTCAAGTCTACGAAGAAGCAAACAACAAGAAAATAAATAACAGAAGTAAATAACTCTGATAAAAATAATTAAAAATCTCCAATAAATAGATCTTGATTTTATACAAATTTAGAAATTTGAATGGATGGATTTGGAGTTAGGATGCAAAAGTTATAAGGTTTCAAAGTTTGAATCAAAAGAAAACCCTAAAATAGGATTTATCGAATTCGAATTATTTTTCAATAGAAAAATCGGATTATTGCGCAAGCATGACGTCGTGAAGGATTTTCCGAATTAAAAGAATTAAAGAATTAATCGACATGTGGGACCCACATGTCACCGACGCCACGCGGACCAAGTCCACCGAGCCCTCTGAGTTGAATCGGTCTTTGGCGTGGCGCACTGCGCGCGCGGCGCCGACACGCGCCTACGTGGTCGCCACGCATGCGCCACAGGAGGCAAAACGGTGAGCGGAGGTGACGTGGGCGGCGGAGGCGGCGCAAGACGGAACCAAGGGTTCCGCCAACAAGAGCTCTCCGGTGAGGTGGGTGGTACCGGCGGGTAGAGGCGCCAGCGCGAACCTAAGGTGTGCTCCTGCTCCAGACGCAGCGAGGCGGCAAGCGAGGCTTTGGCGGAGGAGGTGGTACGGGCTCGACGGCGACGGCGTTAGAGGGCTCCTCCGTGGCGAGGCGAGTGAGCACCAGCCGCGGCGCTACGGCGAACCCAACGGTGGCGGCACGACGACGCAGAGCGACGAGGCGGCGCAATCGAAGCTCCAAGCCCGGTGTCACGGCGGGAAATCTCGATTCCGTGAGAGCAGGCGAGCGAGAGAGGAGTGAGTGGCGGCTTTGGGATCGGTGACGCGAGGGGCGCCCGGGGCTCTCCTTTATAGGGCCTCGGGAGGTCCGAAGCGGCGTGGCGGCGTGGAGGTCGTGGGCGGCGGTTGCGGCCTCGCGCGCATACCCGCGAGAGAAGAGGAAGAAGGGTGGGGTTAGTGGCGCGGTGGGCGCGAGTCGTGGCGCGCACACGCGAGGGATCGGGAGGTTGAGGCGCCGCGCGGCTGGCTTCGGCGTTGACCGCCAATGGCGGTTGCGCGCGGCGCGTCCGCGCGGAGAAGAACGCGCGAGGCGAAGGTCGGGCCCACCCGGCGAGACGGAGGCGAGAGGCGGCGCGCGTGGGGCGAGATCGCCGCCCAAATTGACGGACGGCCGCGACGATCGGGCCGAGGTGAACAGGATCGGGCCGAGGAATTCGCCCAAATACTATTTGAGATTTAAAATAGCTTTTCTTTTAAGAAAATAGCGAAATTCAAATAAGCAATGGAAAATAGCAAATGATCTTGGAAAAATTCTAGAAAATTCTAGGAAATATAACCAAGCTCATAGAATCCAAATAAAATAATTTTGGTAATTGTTAATGTTGGGATTAAGCTCATTAAATCGGTTTGTCCTTAAAGTCCATATTAAGCTTTTTAAATTAAAATTCAAATAAATCCAAATGGTGAATTTTCTTAATACCATTGTTTAAAAGATTTTTAAAGCTCAAAATTGGGATGTTACAAACCTTCCCCTTAATGGAATCTCGACCCGAGATTCAAAGCTAGCTAGAGAAAAGGCTAGGAACTCGGCTTTCAACTCTTCTTCACGCTCCCACGTTGTTTCTCCTTCCGAGTGGTTACTCCAATCGACTTTGCGTAAATGAACGGTCTTGCTTCGTGCGCGCTCGCGACATCCATAATCTTGACCGGCTACTCTTTGTAGGTGAGGTCTTCTTTAGTTCAATCGAATCCAACGGTGCTTGTTCTTCCGCACACGAAGACACTTCTTGGTGTGAGACGTGAAAGACATCGTGTACTCCGCTAGCGATTGTGGCGGCTCTAATCGATAAGCCACTTCTCCACGACGCTCCAAAATCTTGAACGGACCAACATACCTAGGGCAAGTTTCCTTTAGCGTGGAACCTTTTCACACCTCGAGGCGTAACTCAAGATACACAAAATCTTCGACTCAAAATCGAGATCACGACAACGATTGTCGGCATAACTCTTCCGCCTCGATCGAGCTATCTTTAATCTCTCTCGATCATGGACACTTGCTCTTCGCTTCTTGAATAATATCCGACCAAAGATCATGCGTCGGTGGGTTTCACCGATTCAACGGGTTCTACAGCACGACCATACAAGGCTTCAAATGGTGACATTTGTAGATCGCTTGATAATCGTTGTTGTACGAGAATTTCGCATATGGTAAACTCTTATCCCAACGAGTAGCATTTGCTAACGCATGTGCTCTCAAAGATATCCTCCAATATCGATTAACCCTTTCACCGTCCATCCGTCTGGGATGATACGCAGATCTTGAAATTCAGTGAGTCCCTAAGGCTTCATGTAAACTCGCCAAAATCGGAGGTGAATCGAGATCCTCGATCTGACACGATCTTCTTAGGTACACCATGCAAAATGACGATCTTCGACATGTACAGCTCTGCCAGACGATCTCCTGAGTAAGTGGTTTTGACTGGTAAGAAATGGGCAACTTTAGTCAGACGATCCACTATTACCCAAATCGAATCGTAACCTGATTGAGTCTTGGGTAACCCAGTAATGAAATCCATTCCGATTTCTTCCCACTTCCATTCTGGAATCTTCAAAGGTTGCAACAAACCTGCTGGCCTCTGATGCTCCGCTTTAACTTTTTGACACACGTCGCACAAGGCAACGAACTCTGCGACTTCTCGCTTCAGATTTGGCCACCAAAACTTGTTCTTAACATCCTAGTACATCTTAGTACTACCAGGGTGAATCGAATATTTTGAGTCATGGGCCTCCTTCAAAATTAGCGGTCTCAATCCATCAATATCTGGGACGCAGATACGTCCATTGATCCACAATATGTCTTGATCATCTACTGTGAAGTCCTTGAACTTCCCTTCTGTCATCTTCTCCTTGATGTCGGAGAACTCTGAGTCCTTCGGCTGAGCTTCGCGAATCTGCTTCTCCAAAGTAGATTGCACTTCCAGATTTGCCAAGAATCCTTTAGATACTACTTCTAGCTTCAGCTTCTGGAATTCCTCTTGAAGTTCTGAACAAAGCTCTTTCACTTCCAAGGCATTGCAGTGGCTCTTACGGCTCAAAGCGTCTGCAACGACATTGGCTTTACCAGGATGGTAATGGATTCCAAGGTTATAATCCTTTATCAATTCTAGCCATCTTCTCTGCCTCATATTCAGATCCGATTGAGTGAAAATATATTTCAAGCTCTTATGATCTCAGATATACCTCGCAATGATTCTGGATGAGGTAATGACGCTAAATCTTCAAAGCATGCACTACTGCACTAACTCCATATCATGGGTGGGATAGTTCTCTTCATGCGGCCTTAACTGCCGTTGACGCATAAGCGACAGCTCTTCCTTCTTGCATCAGGACACATCCTAATCCTTGACGCGAAGCATCGCAATAGATATCGAAATCCTTGCGAATATCTGGCAAAATCAGTACTGGGGCTGAAGTCAAACATTTCTTCAATTCTTGAAAACTTTCTTCACAAGCTGGGGTCCAGGTAAACTTTTTCTCTTTCTTCAACAATTGCGTAAGAGGTTTAGCAATTGATGAGAATCCTTCAATGAAACGACGATAGTATCCCGCCAATCCTAGGAAACTACGAATCTGAGTGACAGTCTTGGGCTGTTCCCATTGTAGTACTGCTTTAACTTTACTGGGGTCCACGGCTACTCCTGCAGCTGTCATCACATGACCAAGAAAATCCACTTCCTTTTTCCAGAAATCACACTTGCTAAACTTAGCATACAACTGATGTTCTCTGAGCTTCTCTAGAATTAATCTCAAATGTTCGGCATGTTGTTCTTCTGACTTTGAGTAGACCAAAATATCATCGATGAATACAACTACAAACTTGTCCAGATACTCCATGAATACCTTATTCATCATGTTCATGAAATAGGCAGGGGCATTGGTCAGACCAAAGGACATGACTAGGAACTCATAATGTCCGTACCGTGTTGAGAAAGCGGTCTTAGGTATATCCTTGGGACAGATCTTCAACTGATGGTAACCTGATCGCAGGTCGATCTTCGAGAATACTCCGGCTCCTTTCATTTGGTCAAACAGATCATCTATCCGGGGTAATGGATACTTATTCTTAATAGTGACTTCATTGAGAGACCGGTAGTCGATGCACATTCTCATGCTTCCATCCTTCTTTTGACGAACAAACTGGCGCCCCAAGGCGATTTAACTAGGCCTCACAAAGTCTTTCTCCAAAAGTTCTTCTACTTGCTTCTTCATTTCTACTAGCTCATCGGCTGGCATCCGATAAGGTCTCTTCGAGAGTGGTGCTGTCCCTGGCACTAGATCAATGACAAACTCGATGTCAAGATCCGGTGGCATTCCCGTAACTCTTCCGAAACACATCCGATACTCTTTGACGACTGGCACATCTTCCAACGAGACGGTCTTCAGGCTATTGACTAGCAGATGTCCATTACGTACTGAGGTAGATAGGAACTCCACTTTGTTTCCTTTGGTATCCTCGATTGTAACGGCTCTTCGGCCACAATCTAGCACGGCTTTGTGCTTGGTTAACCAATCCATGCCAAGGATGACATCTATGGTTTGGGTGTCTAGAATAACCAGGTTAGCTAGAAACTCAACTCCAGCTATGAGTAACTTAGCCCCTAAACAACCCATACTAGAACTTAGCTCTGCTCCAGGTGACTGGACCGACAGAGTACGCTTAAGGTGCATAACTTCCAATTTATTCTTGGTTGCAAAAACTCCAGAAACAAACGAATGCGAAGCTCCAGAATCAAACAGAACGGAAGCAGGTACTGAATTTACTAGGAACTTACCCAGTACAACTTCTGGTGCTTCCTGGGCTCCTTCCAAAGTGACGTGATTAACACGACCTCTGACCACTGACTGAGGCGCTCCTCCTGGTTGACTGGTTCCCTGAGAAACTCCTTGGTTGTTCTGCACTGGGGTCTTGGCAGGTGTTGCTCCAAGGTTGAAGCGAACTGGAGTGATAGTTCCCTTTTGAGGACACTGGTTAGCGAAATGCCCTGGCTGACGGCAATGGTAACACACTCTTGGTTCATTCTGACGATTGTTGTTTCCTGGGGTGGGGTTGACTGGTGTAGGGTTACGAGAATGCTGAACAAAAGGACGAGGTGCTGAAGGCGGTGCAGGTGTTCTGAAAGAACTCTGTGGCGGGAAACGATTAAACTGCTGTGGCACTATCCTTGCCCTCTGCTTTGTTGTGGTGGTGGCTTCCTATTTGAATCATCCTACGCTGCGGTGATCCTCCAGCTCCTTGCGTTTGTCCTCCATAACCAACGCCTTGTTAATCAACTCCTGGAAATCTGGGAAGGTGTGGGCAAGCAGATTGACTTGTAGTCCTGAGTTCAGACCCTTCAAGAATCGACTCTGGCGAGACCTGTCAGTAGCGACATCTTCTGGAGCATAGCGAGCTAGCTGAGAAAACTTGTTCGTAGTCAACATCGACATACCCCTGCTTGAGAGCGGAACTCATCCTTCTTCAGATCCATAATGCCTTCAGGTACATGATATTGGCGAAAAGCTGCGGAAAATCCTTCCCAGGTGATATTCTGCGGTGCTCCATGCGCTGCGCAGAAGTTTTCCCACCACTCAGCAGCTATGCCCTCCATCTGATGGGTGGCATACAAAACCTTCTCATGATCGCTGCATTGGGTGATCAGCAGCTTCCTCTCAATCACGCGAAGCCAATCATCGCCTTCATCGCGAGACATGTCCGAGAAAGTTGGCGGACGGGTCCTCATGAATTGACCAATTTGGACGGTCCTCGATGATCGTGAGCAACCGGGCTCCTCCCCGATGATGGTTGTGATTGTTGTTGTTGTTGTTCATGGCTCGCATCCGTTCATCATGGTGTACATCATCTGCGTCTGGCCGCCATGAAGGCTCCAAAGTTACGTAAGTCAATAGGAGGTGCTTGGGGTGGTCTTTGCCCCGTGAGGGGTTTGCTCATTGCCTTCGATCCTTGGGCTCGGCCCACTTGCATGCAGATGGCGAGTCCGAACCATCGATGAGGTTCCATGGGTTAGATAAGGTAGAGAGCACAAGGTGAGTTAAGAACTAGATAGGGATAGATTAAACCCAACAAACTGACTCAAGAAACTTGAATGAAATAATCTTCATTAATAGCTTAATAGCATGGTCGCAACAAATGCCTAAGGGCCTTTGCACTCATACTTGCACACAGAAAATGAAGTGAACCTAAGCACACAAGCTACCGCCTAAAGGGCGACTCGAAAAGGAAATCGCTAAGCTCGACTAAACGGACTTAGACGAACTACTCGAGAAAGCCTCCAAATCCACGGCGACGCTCCGCTCGTGTAGACTCGAAGTTAGCGGCATCGTCGCGAATCGATCTCGATGCCCGGATCGTGCAAGAGGAGCATGCGTGCTAGGTGCAGTGCGGTGGCTCCTCATTGTGCAACCTCATCGATCCTCTAGAATCTCCTCGGTCTTCTCGGCTTCTTCTCGCTCTTCCGGATCTTCCTTTGATCATCTTCGAGCTCATGCCGACCGTAGAGAGCTTGCTCTAGGACGGTGATCCTTTCTCGGCTTCCTCCCAGCTCGAGGCGCACTCGGCTCGGTGGCGGCCATCTCCAGCGACTCCTCCGGGCGGTGTGAACCATGCAAGATGCACCATCGTGGCATGGCCTTCCCGCTTGTAGACGGAAAGCGCGCAGATGTCTCCCCCAAGCAACTCGGGATGATAGCGGAAAACGGTGTGTGGCAGCTCTTCAGCGTAAATGTGGCACACTCGGAGCATGGCCAGTCGTGACGACTCCTGGATTCCTTGTGTGAAGGTGATCCTCCTGACTGAGATGTACAAAGGTCGGTCGCCTCTAGTGTTCCTCCCGGCATAGATTGTCAAAGTGGCAGACTATACCACGATCCTTCCGCTGACCATGTACTCACCGCCACAGACATCGGGCATCGAAGCCTCCAAGTGTTCGCGCGGCTTCCACACTCTGCGGCAAGTCCTCCGTTGCTATCTCCGAAGGTCTGAAGGTAAGGCATCTGTCAAGACAGACAGGAGGTAAGAACCATGTTAAAACAGCGGGGAGAGTAAAGAAGTTATAGCAATAGATGAGTTAAGAGAGATATAAGAGGAGTTAAGCAATTCATTTAATCTTGCAAGTAAATTTTCTTTAGAAAATAATTTGAACACTGAACGCCAATCTAACTAAGGTCTAGACCTACAACAAGATGGCTCGATACCACTTTTGTTGGGACCCAAAATTACGGTTCAGACCCTTCAGGTTTAATGCACTAGCCCAGATCACGCTTAGTGCACACAAGTGTTAACAAAGATGGGAATCGATCCATACAAGTGAATAGTAACATAAACGAATAACTTTGATTAATAAATAAGGGTTTTGACCTTAAGGTCGAGTTACAATTACTGAGCCACGCAGGGCTAACAGAGAAAATAAACGGCAATGAAACTAAAAGGTAGTGGCACCCCATCGATTCACCACAGCAACCGATCGATCAAGACCTCACGATTAAGCACCTTCGATGTACTCGTCCTCGAATGTCGTGAAGACTCCTCCTCTGCTTGATTCGTCAAAACAAGCGTGAGTACACACCGTACTCGCAAGCCACACCACAGAGATGCAAAATGTAAATATGCTGGCTTTTTACAAGGGAAGGCATTTTGTAGCTCTTTTGCATAAATGCAACCTTTGCAATTTAATACAATTTAATAGATTGAAAACAAGTAAAACCAATAGACAATAATAATCTTAACAAGTTATTTCACAAAGACACACACAGCCTGACAGTTTATTCACATAGTTAGATGACTTAATCACATAGCTCCCTTCCCACACAGTTTTATGAAAACATCTACCCCTAGTGTGAAATCCCCGAGCATTGTCCATGACCATGACGCGCTATTCGAATAGATTAAGTTACACTCGCAGAGGTTTGTACACTTTACCCACAAGATACACTTAGTGTAGCTAACACTAAGCATAACAAAGCAATTCAGATACCTTATCTTACTATGCTAGGCCCATCTTAAGCAGTGCATGTGGTCGACAGAAGCTCATTCAATGACGCACATGGTGAGGTCCTTAATTGACCAAGGCAAGACTTCCACCTAACCAAACCACATAGACACACAGATTAGTATTATTCACACACCCACACATCCACCCTTTCATACAAGATTCACCCTTGCCTCACCCAAATCCTTTTACCACCTCGTTGATTTAAGTACAACATATGCCACAAAGACACATAGTACACAGTTTGTTCACATAGTTTCATATTCACTTAGTCAATTTATAACAAAGAAGATACATGACAAGTGATTCGTGGCTGCTAAGCAATCTAATACGCAACTAACCAACCCACGTTGGTGCTACTATATTTACCAACTAAATACCAACTAAGGTGACAAGGAATCAGGACATAGCAATTAACAAGGATGGCATAATAATTTGGGATTAACTACTGCACCCAAAAGCTTTTAAATAAATACTTAAAATTAAGATGCAGTAATTTGAATTAAAATACTTTTATAAAACTGGGAAGCAAAATGGTCAAGGGTATAGCTTGCCTTGGAATAGGTTCAAGTGCTGGTCTTGGTCTTGGAAAGCTCATTCTTCCTCAAACCTTGCGTATATCGTCAAGTCTACCCAGAATGAAGCAAACAACAAGAAAATAAATAACAGAAGTAAATAACTCTGATAAAAATAATTAAAAATCTCCAATAAATAGATCTTGATTTTATACAAATTTAGAAATTTGAATGGATGGATTTGGAGTTAGATGCAAAAGTTATAAGGTTTCAAAGTTTGAATCAAAAGAAAACCCTAAAATAGGATTTATGGAATTCGAATTATTTTTCAATAGAAAATCGGATTATTGCGCAAGCATGACGTCACCAAGGATTTTCCGAATTAAAAGAATTAAAGAATTAATCGACATGTGGGACCCACATGTCGGCGATTACCACGGTGGACCAAGTCCACCGAGCCTCCGAGTTGAATCGGTCTTTGGCGTGGCGCACCCGCGCGCGTGGCGCCGACACGGCGCCACGTGGTCGCCACGCATGCGCCACTGAGGCTAAAACGGTGAGTGGAGGGTGACGTGGGCGGCGAGAGGCGGCGGCAAGACGGAACCAAGGGTTCCGCAATGATAGCTCTCCGGTGAGGGTGGGTGGTACCAATGGGTAGAGGCGCCGCCAACGAACCTAGGGGTGTGCTCCCGGTGCTCCAGACGAGCGAGCGGCCGTGGCGAGGCTTTCGCGGAGAGGTGGTACGGCTCGACGGCGACGGCGTTAGAGGGCTCCTCCGGCGGAAGGCGAGGTGAGCACCGGCCAGCGCGCCACTGGCGAACCCAACGGTGGCGGCTACGACGACGCAGAGCGACGGGCGGCGCAATCGAAGCTCCAAGCCCTCGGTGTCGGCGGGGAAATCTCGATTCCGCGAGCACAGGCGAGAGAGAGGAGTGAGTGGTGGCTTTGGGATCGGTGACGCGAGGGGCGCCCGGCTCTCCTTTATAGGGCACGGGAGGTCCGGCGGCGTGGCGGCGTGGAGGTCGTGGGCGGCGGTTGCGGCTCTCGCGCATACCGCGAGAAGAGGAAGAAGGGGTGGGGTTAGCGGCGGTGGGCGCGAGTCGTGCGCGCACACGCGAGGATCGGGAGGTTGAGGCGCCGCGCTGGCTTCGGCGTTGACCGCCAATGGCGATTCTTGTGGCGCGTCCGTCTGCGCGAGAAGAACGCGGCGAGGACGAAGGCCGGGCCCTTTGGCGATGAGACGGGAGGCGAGGCGCTGCGCGGCGAGATCGCCGCCCAAATCTGACGGACGGCCGCGATTTAATCGGGCCGAGGTGAACAGGATGGCCGAGGGAATTCGCCCAAATACTATTTGGAGATTTAAAATAGCTTTTCTTTTTAAGAAAATAGCAGAAATTCAAATAAGCAATGGAAAATAGCAAATGATCTTGGAAAAATTCTAGAAAATTCTAGGAAATATAACCAAGCTCATAGAATCCAAATAAAATAATTTTGGTAATTGTTAATGTTGGGATTAAGCTCATTAAATCGGTTTGTCCTTAAAGTCCATATTAAGCTTTTTAAATTAAAATTCAAATAAATCCAAATGGTGAATTTTCTTAATACCATTGTTTAAAAGATTTTTAAAGCTCTGAAAATTGGGATGTTACACTCGCGCTCCCTGTGCCTGCACGCCTTGAGATGAGCTTGCGTCTCCTGTCGGATACACTCATTGTGCTCTTCGATGCGGCACTCCTCGTCCCTCTTCTCGCGGTGCCTCTTGGCATCCCACTCCTCGCAGTTAAGACGCCACTGGTTCTGTGTATGGATTCCTTCGCTAGTCCACTTGCGGTATCCATATAGTGGATCCGGGGACTACGGGTAGACGGGAGAGGTTGTTAGTGCGTACTTTGAAAGAGAAATGGTAGGGGAACATACTGTAACCGGTCCTTACTGGATGCCGATAGTGGGCCGTGTCCCAACTGCGGTTGAGATAGTCTGAGGAGTAGTTAGCGCAACCCCAGTAACGCATGCCCAGGCTGAGCCGCTCCATGGACTTGAAGAACTTGCATGTGTCCCAGCACCAATAGAGGGGCGGCGTGTCCCCCTCGGGCGGGTCTTGCGACGAATGCTCGGTGGGAATGTTCGGTAGGGGTTGTTGCTACAGGGGGCGTCATTGCGGGGAGGTGCCCTCCTGGCACGCTTTGCTTATTTGTCCCGGGCCGCAGCAGCCATTGCGAGTTCGCAGATCTCGTCCCATTCATTCTTCATCTGAGGGAGATTGTGTCAAAGTGTTGATGCAGGAGAATCCGACGTGGGAGAGGTACTACTTATATGCCGACCCGACCCTGCGTACGCAGTTGAATTGTAATTGGGTTAAAGGAAATTCGCGTCTGCGAGGTAGCGGCCGCAAGGAAGAATCGTGTGGCAGTGTTGCGTCACATCTCTGTGGGAAGCAAACTCGTTGGGTCACGTCGCTGCACAAAGCTACCTCGTCGGGTTACATCGCTGCACAAAGCTACCTCGTCGGGTCACGTTGTTGGTGATATGTCATAAAGACAATCATAAAGATGATTGTATCACGTCTATGTTTATAAGTTATAGAATAAATACTATTTTGTTCCTTGAATTAATCATCATTGATAAAGATTAACAAGTATGTGACTTGTTGGTGAAGCTCTTTAACTTATATGATGTCGTTCTAAATGTATCCTTGGTCGGATGTCACTGGTTGAAACACTAGTGGTTCTATCAACCAGCACATGTATTGATTGATGACCATGTTTCATTGGTCATGGATATGGGAATATCGAATCAATAATGTGAACACATGTTAGAGAACATGTTGTTGGATTGACTTACCTTGAGACATTATTGATATTGTTATGATTTTATATGTCATTAGCTTGTCTCAAGTAATGATGATATATAATCTTTAGACATGGGATCAGTATGGTTTTCTACATGTGTAATAGTGCATTTTAGGGTTGCCAAATATTACTCCGTAACTGGGTAGTTATAAATATAGCTTTTGGATATGCTATGAAATATGCGGATGAATGTGACTGGTCGGATATGAAATTTGCCCCTCTTAACATATCAGGAGAGATATCTCTGCTCCCCTCGATGTGGTCGGATAAAGAAAGTGCATGGCCATGCCACTAGTGGTCGAATAGTCGACCACATGAAGTTATCTGACACTTGATCGAGAAAGTATTGAACAGTTCATGGATGACAAATTATTTCACGTGGAGTTCGAGCAGGTCGTTCAGTTCAAACAGATACAGACTAGTCGTATGGAGATATGAGCTGGTCGTAGACTAGTCGAACATGATCACTAACTAGTCGTAAACTAGTCGTAAGGAGTTACGAACTAGTCGTAAGTAATAAGGACCTACTCGTAGATCATATTGCAGTAAGGTTCGTCTGATATAATTTATGTGTATTCGGGAATCATTATGTTCTGCTAGGAACCGCTAATGACTCATGGTCGGAAAGGTGTTTCTGAGTCACAACCGATTGCACATGAACCTAATGGGTCACACATTTAATGGATTGGAACAAGCATGTTCGGATAGGATCCGTCATGGACACTATATAAGGAGATGCATGAGACTATTGGGAGATATGAGAAAGACGTGACGTGAGTTGCTCCACTGAAACCCGAGTTGCCATCTTTTTAAGAGCCCTACCGTGCGAGTTGGTACTAGCACACCAGCGTACGGTGTTCTATCTCTGGATGTGTGGATACCGTAGAGACGCTACTGCGGTTGCTGTTGCGCTAAAGGACGATCCACGACTTTGCAATGGACGCGATTGGTTGCTGGAGGAGACGATCGGTGACAAGAACACTGGACGATCGACTATGGCCACTACATCGACGTACTCTACGTTGGATCCAGCTGCTCCAACTCTTCTTCTGTTGCACTACATGTCTGGTGGTAACAATCTATGATCTCTTGCTTGCATAACATCTTGGTTTACGTGGTAGAATTTTTGAATTATCAGCTAGCGTAGCGTACCCGTATCCCTTCACACGTCGTCCTGAAAAGCTGAGAGGTAGAGTTTTCATTTCGGTACGAAAAGGTGGTGTGGGGGAGTCATGCTAGAAAGAGGGTGGTGTGGGGAGCCCCGATGCTAGAAAGAGTTGTCATTTCCCGCATGATTTTTTTTTCCAATTAAGAGGTTCAATTAAGCAAATATTATTTTCTTTAAGCTCTACCAACTGTTTATTGCAATCATTATATGAACCAATTTAAGATGTTTTCATACATAAAATTGACGACATTGGAAGCGTTACAAGCATTACATGATACACGCGCGGGTTTATTGCAATCGGGGTGAAGGAGGAGGGGGTATTATCACATGTAACCCAATCAAATAGACACTCTTTGTTAATTTATCAGTATTAAAGAATATCATCCGCATTGAACCAATAAATTAACAAAGAATATTCTATCTATCATCTACGCAATGAGTCGATCTCGATCGGAGGAGCATTTCCTTTCCCTTGTCGGTGTTGTAAGTAGAAGTCGCCCATATCCCGCGATTCCATAATGTAAGTGCACCGTATAGTGAAAAAGTAACAAGGACGTACAATGTAAAATGTTACAAGGAAGAGTAAATTATGCTATCATAGTAAAATGTAATAAGGAAGAGTAAATTGTGCTATCATCGAAGTTTCGCTGTACATAACAAAACAAGGTGGAGAAAACATTAATGATGACCAGACGAGCCGGGTTTGTTGGGACGATCATGAAGGGTAACGCGGCAAGGCTACGATAGCACAAACAAAAAATTTACCGCGCAACCAAGGAACCACCGCAAGTAATAGATCACGAGATTACCGCTAGACGCACCGACTCGCAGCGGAAGTAGAGTCGTTGTAGCGAGTTGATGCAGTCGTAGTCGTACTCACGACGCGTCTCCTCCTTCGAGTAGTCGTACTCGTCGCGCGTCTGCTCCTCCGAGTGGTCGTACTCGTCATGTTACTTCTCATTCGACTCCGGTGAGCATCACGAGTTGCGGATCGTTCTAGTGCTGATGCTTCGTAACAACACCTCCGAGGTATCCACACATACGGGGCAGGATCACCACGGCTGGAGTGCTATCACCGGCAGCGTGGTTGAGAAGGCGTGGCTATTAGGGTTTCGGGAGTTCTTCCAAAGATCTTCCTCTCCTTCACCCCATGCCACCGCCCCTCTTTATATAGGCATCCATCATGGGTCTCGACCTGGAGGCCCATTAGGAACTCGAGGCTTATACGAATTCGGATCACCATCCAAAACAGATCCTTGCCCTTTAAGTGTGCGACCCCACAGGTTCATGTGTAATCGGTTATGACTTGAAAACTCTTTTCCGACCGCTAGTCGTCAGCGGTACCTAGCAGCACATAACGATTCCCAAAGACACATAGAATATATCGGACGAACCTTGATGTAATATGATCTATGATCAGGTCCTCATCACTTATGACCAGTTCGTAACTCCTTAGGACCAGGTTTTTACCATTATGTGATTATGTTCGACCAATCTACGATCAGCTCGTATCTCCATACGACTAGTCCGTAACTGATCGAAAGCAACCTACTCATGCATTCTCCCTTTGCCCCACGATGCCTGGTTGAACTCCAGGTGAGATGTGTGTCATCCATGGACTATTCAATACTTTCTCGATCGAGTGCCGGATAACATCATGTGGTCGACACTTCGACGACTAGTGGCATGGCCATGCACTTTCTTTATCCGATCACCACGAGGGGCCCAGAGACATCTCTCCTGTTATGTTAGGAGGGGTAAATTCTATCTCGACCAGTCACATCCCTCCGTATGTTTCATAGCATACCCAAAAGCTACCTTTATAACTACCCAGTTACGAGTAGCGTTTGGCAACCCCTAAGAGTGCTATTACACATGTAGGGAACTATACTGATCTCAGGTCTAAGGATTATACATCATCATTACTTGAGACCAACTAACGACACAAAGATTCATAACAATTTCAATAGTGTCTCAATGATAGGTCTATCCAACCCCGTGTTCTCTAACATGTGCTCACATTACTGATTCGATATCCCCATATCCATGACCGGTGAAACCAGGTCATCAATCAATACATGTGCTAGTCATAGAGTCACTGGTGTTCCGACCAGTGACCTTCGACCAGGGAAACATTTAGAATGACATCATATAAGTTAAAGAGTTCCACCAATAAGTCACATACTTATTGATCTATAACAAATGATTCATTCAAAGAACATGATAACATATTATCAAAAATATGAACATAATGAAATATTATCATCTCTATGATTGCCTCTAGGGTATATTTCCAACAGATCATTCCTGAGTGCCCAGGGGTCTTGCATATCTTGCACTTATTTGTGCGGCTAATACTGATACATTGGCTGGCATTCGTGTCGTTCTGGAAGCACCGCATCTGCCGTCGCCCCTACCCTGTTGTCTTCAAGTCTTTGTTCGGGCCCCACTGCATCATGTTCGGCCAAAGATTCTTGTAGTTCATTTCCAACCCGTACGAGTAAAACTCCGCACTCCATGTACCAAAAAGGTGCTGCATGTCGTAGTACTCAAAGATGTACAGCGTACACATCTACCTCATTTGCGTACAAGCCTTGTACACGTGCGAGCATGGCTTGTGCAGGAGCTTCGGCTTATTGCAGGTGCATGTCGCCACATCACCCAGGGTGTATGCCTATTTCCTTTCCCCCCTGGCATGACTGTTGATGTATTTTCATCGAAGCCTGATCTCGTACTTCCTCCTAAGGCCATCGATCACCCGGATGTCGTGCATCTGGGCCTTCTCCATCTTCTGGTCCATGTGCCTTCGCATGTTCTTTGACCACTGCTTGCCTTCCTCCATCTGTCGCTCAGCTGCGTGGCTCTATTGACGAAATAACCAACAATATGAGTCCATGTCTCCTGGACGATTGCGGTGATAGGGAGGCACCACATACCTTTGAGGACGCTGGTGTAAACCTCGGACATGTTGGTCGTCATAATCCCGTACCTTGAACCGTTTGTGTCATAGAGAATGGACCATTTTTCTAATTCAGGAACGTGACCATTAATCCACTTCGAGAAACTTATGGCAATGCTGGGTTGATCTCCCTCCAGTACCTCCGGAGTGGACTCCCTTGTATGCCTTGTAGTCCGGTGCTCAAGGTCTCTCCAGATGGACTCAAACTTCCGCCTCTGGTTCTGCAGACATAATACCTTGAACATCTTCATAACTTCCTGACTGCAGAACCACGTGAACAAGTTAGATGCAAGATGCCTCATGCACCACTTGGATTGCATATCGTTCCACTGGTTCGGGGGTTCCGTCCTATGCTACATGGTGTTGATGGTCGCCAACAACCTAGCATTGCGGTCTGTGACAGGGCATACGTTGTGTCGATCTCCCACGACCACCTGCTTCACATTCGCCAGGAACCATAGCCAGCTGGATGTGTTCTTGCTCTTCACAATGGTAAATGTCACCAGGAGAAGCTGGTCATTCACATCGGCCACCACCGCGGTGAGGATGGTGCCCTTGTACCCCCCTGCGAGAAAAGTACCATCCATCGTTAGCTCGAGACGACATAACTGAAAGCCCAGAACAACCGGTCCAGTATGAAGCGGTTGGGCCCTCCATGAGCATCTTCACAGTCGATCTTGTTTATGTACGTGCCGGAGTTTGATTCGGCAATCTAGTGAAGCAATCGCAGCACAAGGTTGTACACCACTTCGTATGTCCCGTACATGGACTAACTAATTACGATCGATTAATTACCACTAAATAAATTACCAGTACTTCATTTCCACTAATTTAATATGTCATAATGATGACTACTAAACTAATTACGACTAGCGAATTTTCACTAAACTAATTAATTACCCGTAAACTAACTAATTACAACTAGCTAACTAGGACTGATTAACTATGACTACGGTAGTAACGACAAAAACATCTGACAAATTACCTGGCCTTCGGGAGAAAGCTATCAAAACAGGCCAAGCGACGAGAAGCAAGTAAATACTTAATCTCTCAATAAAATTAATTATGTTATGTTATCTGAGTTCTCAACGATGAGCGTCAGAATGAGAATCGAAATGCAATTGAGATGAGTGAAGAGTGACTGCGAGAGTTCGGTATTTAAAGCCGAGAGAAGGAGGAGTCGCGGTGTTGGCGTCGAGAATTCTGGAAGTGTTGGCATCATAAATTCTGGATGAGGCAACAGATGTGCGGAGGAGGAGGTCAGGCTGTGGAATTTGGGGGTGGGGCTTGGGCTTCAGAGCATCTCCTAATGACAGTTGAGGTTTTTTTCCGGTTTTTTTTGTTTCTCCGGAGAGCCGGACCAGATTGCTTTCCACGTGGCGGGAGGGGGGCCATATGGCAGGGGAGTGGAGAGGAGGGCACTCGACGGTTGCAAGAGGGCCACCGCACGACGGCTGTACGGCAACGGGCACGCGGTGGCTGTGGTAGGTAATTTATCGGATGGCCACATGTCACAAATTCGTACAAACAATACACTTATATGAAATTGTGAGAAAAATTCCGAAGGAATAAAATTATGGCAAATTTATACAAGCAAATACATTGTGTCGGAAGACTCCACATAAAATTTTATAATTTTTTGAATTCATTTGCTATATTTTAAAATTTCTACAAACAACCTTGAAACCTTAACCTAATTTGGCCTAAACCCTAATCCGGGACACATGGCGGGCCGAGGGCGTTCTTGCACGGTGGCTGTGCATGAACGCTCATGCACGGCCACCGTGCATGAACGGGGGAGCGTTCTCGTATGTTGATCGTGCGGCAACGGCGCCATATTTGCAAAAAAATCAGAGATGATCATTAGTGTAAATACGAGATGAAATGTTGCCAATATGACAAAAAAATTCATATTATGTATCAAGCTCTTTGCCGCGGATTCATACACGCTTTGGAGTCGTATGAAGCTGCTTGTCGTGGATACGTATACGCAATATATGGAGTTGTAGCAACCCCTCTACCGTGGATACGTACACGAGCAGGGAGTCACCGGAAGATTCGCCAAGGCTGCTCGTAGCGGCCGCTGGGACACGAAGACGACGCCTCGCACCTCACGCTGCCGCTCAATCCCCAGCATCAGGCCGCTCCGGCACACACGCCGCCCCGAGGCGGCGCCGAATCCTCAATCCCCATTCCTCTCGATAGGATTGGAAAACCCTAACCCTACCAAACTAACAGGCTAGCGGCTGATGTAAAGAACACATGGACTGGGCTGTTGGGCAGCCCAATCTGACCATTAAACTGCGAAAATTACTCTTGAGAGCATGCATTCCTTTACAATTTTAACCCCCTTCAAATTGTACTACACATACTACCATAGGAAGTATAACTAAATCCTAACTAATCTCATTTATTGGATCAACAAAAATGGACGGCCCACATTGATTTCAATGTACAGTAATAGAGCTCTAATTCGTTAGATGGGGTGCTGGAAAAGGAAGATGAAATAACGGGCGTTTGATGAGGATGGACGGTGGCTGATGGGGCAGCTGCACGCCCGTGACTTAGCTCTCGAAAGTTGCAAGTCAGACGATCCGCGTTCGGAATAGCTTGGGTTTGAATGCGGCTGCCTCTTGGCCCTTCCGAGATCAGAACTGGGCAAGTCGCGCTGAGCTGACGTGCGCACTCGTTCACCAATAATTGGGGGCATAATAATGATTCTGCACAGGTTCACATCAACAACAGGATTGGCACGAGGGGAGACGACCTCCGTCGTGGACCCGCAAAGCGGTGAATGGTGAGTGGTGATGGGCTGATGGCTACTCCTACCCAGTAGCCACTGCATTCATAAGAGAGACGCCGGCCGGTCTCTAATCACAAATTAGCGCTTCCCGCAAGAATGGAAGGGGCCAGACGACGACGACGACGCAGCTGGCAGATTTGCGCTCTCCCTGCACGCTCCATCCATCTTTGCGTTGAGTTCGTCCAACTCTAAACTGGCTAGCATCTTCTTGTTATCTTTTGAGTCGCCATCATATCGCGCGTACTGCGTCCGACTGCCGCAAGGCCGCAGCCGTCGTGCCGCGCGAGCGCGAGACCGTCTAGTCTAGCCGGTCACGTACGCACGGGCGGCCGGCCCCCAGGAGTGTTGGCTGCGTCGTCGGTTGGCTTAAGCGGTCGCCCGTGCCGCGTGCCGCGCATCGATCGGCGCGGCCGTCACCGTCTTGCTTGACAGCCGCGCCGCGGCCGGCGGGCCGCACGGCGGGTGAGGCTGCAGCTGCATATGTTGCCTTGCCTGCCTGGCTCGGTCTAGCAGTCACGTTGGCCTAGAGGTCCCAAACGGGTCGAGGTGGTTCTAAAATTTCCCAGATGGAGGCAGACTTGCATCCGGTCGGTCCCCGAATCGGTTCGTGGGTATGAGCATTTTCGAGGTACTACTAATAATTTCTTATAGGAATGTACGATGCTTTGGGGGAACAAAACCATGTCTGATCAATTAAAGTAAGCATGTTCCTAGCTTTGTCTTGACATGGGACTATGGAAGGATGTGAAATTGATGTGAATCATGTCGAGGGGGTGATCCATGTATTGATGTGAAATTGATGTGAAATTTTACGTGCGCCCGTGTCCTATCTCGCGGGCGCCTGCATCCGTTCCCCTAGAACTGATCTCATCCATCCGTCTGCACGCGCGTGGGCGAGAGAGGCGTCCGCGACATCTTGACCTCGCGCAGCTGCTATCCTATGCACATACAAATCATGACAGGTGGGCATATATAAAGATGTGGTTGATTTATTTTATCATGTATTACGATATTGAAATAATCTAATATGGGTCTAAAGATGACAAAATCTAATAGGATTTTTTTCCATCTAAATCCCTAGCGATTTCATCCCGCCCACACCACATTGCCCGCCATGAGTCACTGCACCCTTCTACGGATATGGAGTGTAGGAATTAACACAGACTGTGCTCAATTTTTAATTCTAATTAATTCCTAAAGAATCTCAGAGGCCCATATGCACTTGCTAAAATTGATTAGTCCTACATGAAGAGTTGAGGGGAGTTACACCACTTTATAAGGTGGAACGTGATAGCCCCCTTGTGGAATTAGAGAAAGCTAACACGCGCGCGCGCTCGCTCGCTCGCTCGCCTGTTTAGTTACCAGTGAGTTATGGCTGAGGTTTGCACTGATTAATGACAATCGTTTTCTCTGGTCTCTGCCTCTTCGTTTTTGGTTTTTGGCTATTACAAAAACAGTGAACTGTTCAGTTTTGCTGGCTTCTCCAATTCACTCCCACGAGAGACTAAGAAAGAATCCTCGAGTCTATTGCTGTTTTGTCTGACGATCTCCATCCCGCAAGGCTCGTGTATGGTCGAACCAGGAGAGCAGACTCCGGAACCCCCGTCCTTGAAGGCTTGCACGAGTGAGGACGAATAAGGTTTTTGGGGAGCGTTCGCGCGACTGCTCGCTGCTTCGTCTTCATCCGATTCTCTGCTTCATCTACATCATCTGCACGACTACTACGACTACGTCATGGCGAACGACAACCTAACCAACACTTTTGTTGTTGCTGCTCCGTCTACTGGTTCTGGGTATATATATCTTACACTTGTTGTCTGTTTAGCTTTATTATCTGTTGTCTTGAACACTGAGATAGGAATACTAGTTTCTATTCTTCTAGAAATTCGTATGACTATGGTGTTCATGATTTCTTGCTTTATGAAAAAGGCTACAGTATTGTCTATGATTCATCTAGTATATTTCTGGATTAAAGTAATTCAAAAAATGCTCATATGTTCAACATGGAGGGGACACTCCTCCTATTTTTTCCTTGAATAATTTGTTTCTTTTAATTGAAATTTTCTCAATTGATTTTTTATTCATTTTTCTCATTGTTTTTTCATGAATTATTTGGTTTTGTTCTCAGTTTTTTTTTCAAAATATTTTTCTGGTTATTTTAATATGCCTTTTCAATTTATTTTTTCCGGTTTTTACATCGATTTGTTTTTGGAATCTTTGTTTCTCAATTGATTTTTTTTGGTTTTTTCCCGAAAAACCTCTCAACTATTTTTTTCTCAACCGGAAGTGGTGCTTGGGGAGGGGTGGCCATGAGTAGAGTTTTGGTATAAATGGCACCATTTGCGTTGTTAATAGTAAAAATGACTGTCAGTGCGTTGCAATGACAAAAATGACACAACAGACATGCCGAACGTCGACACATGTTCAAATCGACCCCAGAGGGACGGACGCGATCTACATGGCTCCTCGAGGGACCGGACGCCCCCCTACTGCCACGTCGGCGGTGCCATGCCCGAAGGAGCCTCATCCTCACCGCTGGCGCCCAGACGAGCCCTCCGCCGGTCCCCGTATCCCGGACCCCGCACTGCTCCACTTGCCTGTCCTGGCCTCATAAATTACTAGTCGCCGTCTGCGCCGCTGGAACATCATAACTCAGAATAGCTCCTGCTTACTGCTCATCTGCTCTTCCAGAAGCAGATGAAGCAAATATCTTTGTGTACATCAGGCCAAAAGGGGTCACTGACTCATTGGCACATCCCCGCCGGCTATGGCGATGGCGATGTCGACGGCCCCAGCTGCGGAGGTGGACGGTCGGCGATCCACCAAGCTCGTCGCGACATTGTCGACAACGAGCGCAGCCTTCCTCTTCTTCTCTGTCGTCGTTGTCCTGGTAGTTGTATCCGGTCGTTGGATCACCACCACTGTGAGTTGAATCCTTCTAATTCGCCAGTTTCGTGTCTTGGACTGCATGCTCTTACTTTGCACGATCGATCGGAATTCGGAAGCAGAAGCACATATGTTCCCTTTTACAAATGATGCAAAATGCAGTCTCCCTTCCTTCCCAGAGCATGGAAAACGTTCGTATACCGAGCCCCGGGAACGTGAGAATGACGGCATGCGATAGCCGCGAAACTATATGGCGTCTGCGTGAATGTTTCTGGTGCTAGCTAGGGGACCCTGGGGTCTTACTTAACAGTGTGGTTCTCGAAACGTGGCGTCTTAGTTTGTGTGTCACTCGCCGGCTTTGGACCACTGGCGTAGAAAGTCAGTAGGTAGCTTGCATTTTCCCCATTTCTGCTTTGTGTTGTGCCTCTCACGTCACGGTGCTCATTCGTGTATGCACTAGGTACTACTAGTTTACAGGAGCTAGCTCCCCTCGGCATGGCATGGTAGTGGCGGGATCCAGGCAAGGGGGACCGTACGAGCGCTCGTCTGGGCTACGGTGGCACGGCAGCGGCAGGATTTTGGCCGGGGGGAGTGGACAAGCGTCCGTGGCTCATCCGGGGCTAGGGGGATCGGCGGAGGGCTTGTCCGGGCGCCAGCAGTGCAGAGGAGGCTCCTTCGGGCGCCAGGGGCACAACACCGCCGACGGGCGTCCGGTCCCCCGAGGAGCGATGGAGATTGCATCCGTTCCCCTAGGGGCCTGATTTGGACGCGTCGACGGCCGGCGTGTCCGTCGTGCCATTTTTGGCATTGCGGCGCGCCGACAGCTATTTTTGCTATTAACGACGCCAACAAATGCCATTTAGGTGAAAAACTCCCATGAGTATTGCCACATCAGTGCATAGAGCCAATGAAAAAGGCCAGACGATCTATGGATACACATCATGATTTCGGAGTTCAGACACACTACTATATTTATTCTTTAGAGAAATACTATGGAACACTAAAGTGTTACAGCGATATAGGTCTTAGTCGTCCGATCCACCCCCATAAATCATAAGGCCGCATCTTCTTCACACCCTTCTCTCTCATTTCTCTCTCTCTCTCTCTCTCTTGTGTTTGACCAAGGAGTGCAGCCGACGAGCCGACGGAGACAAGCAGCCATCCCCCTCCTCCTTCACTTTTAGTGCCGCCCCTCCACCTCCTCCTTCAACTCCGACCCCGGATTTGGTGTAGGCAGCTGCATGGTGCTTTGCTTCTAGTTCCGGATCTGTCGACAGGCAGTGGTGGCATGGCTCAAGATGACCGGATCCGGTGGTGGCATGGTGCGAGCTAGGGCCGGAGCTGGGGAAGAGAGAGAGATGGATGCTCTGCACAAAGCTTGAGAATGGATTTGACGGCGGGCAACATCGGTCGGCATCATGGCAGCGGCAGTAGTTGGGGTCGGAGCCGGAGCCGGAGAAGAGGGTGCATCAGCGGTGGACAGTGTCCGGCGGCTCCATGGCAAGCTGGCGACACAATAATGTTGTCGTAGCCAGTTGAGCTGGCGAATCTAGTTGAAACTTTGATTGAAACTCATTGAAACCTATTGAAACTTTTGTTTTGAAACATTTCAAAACTCTCCAGCTGAAACTTGTGTTCCAAAATCTGAAATTCGTTGAAACTTGGTTTGATTTTTTTTAACCTTCAGGAAACTTCTAGAAACACGAAAAACTCGTTGAAACACATAACTTTTAAAATGTTCTCACGAAACTTTTTAAAATATTATTAAACTTGCTGCTATACCATTGTATTACTGTAACGTTCCGTAGTCGCTTCCTATTCTGTGAGGGCCTAGGTGTCACTTTTGTAGCACAAGTTTTACTTGTTTTGATGAATATTTCTCAACAATACATAAGTTCTAATGGCTACACTACATTAAAAAGGTTCTGATGGACTACGAGGACATCAGTTAGTATTTTTCTTTCTGGTTAAAAATCAATCACATTTTGGACCGTTTGGTAGATTGCATCGATATTCATCCGAACCATAATACCGGCCCCTCTTTCCCCTCTCACTAAGTTCGTCCCACTGTCACAAAATAAAAGGAATTACTATATAACTTTGGACAGTTTTTTAAGTCGCTGTTATTTTTCTGTTCTTTAGATGTGCTATAAAAATTATGTTATTGATGTGCTGTAAAAAAATCATAATAGTCGAATTTTTATTCGTCTAATATGCTTTTAGATTTGTACTTTTTCCCATTTGATGATTTAGGTCTGAATTTATTATTGTTTTTTCTTCGAAATATAACAGGATCACCACATTGCTGTATTTTGTTGGTATGTAATTTTTTTTTGTCTTTGTATTTGCTCAACCTCTCAAAGTACATATGGAGAACATAACGGGTTCACTACATTGCTGTATTTTGTTGGTATATAATCTTATTTTTTATCTTTATTTTTGCTCAACCTTCCAAAGTACATGTGAGATTTTGAATCATGTGATAGAAATATAAGTTATTAAGATTTTTATGAATAATTACAGTGACCAAGAACAAATATTACATAAATAATTTATTGTAATTTATATATAATAAAGTTATAATTTTTTTCAGAATGTAATAGTTTTTTTTACAGAGAAAACAGTCTAATTCGGTATAGACAGACTCAAAATAAAAGTTAATTAACGTGTACATACAACACAGTGACAAAAGTTAATTAACGTGTCTCGAAGTAGAAATGTACAAAGACCTTCACAAGCAAAGGACCAGCGATCACCAACGCGAGGCCGGGGAAGACGAGCGACACTGCCCCGACGGCCACCGCCCACCAACCCCTCGCCCTCGGGAGGTCCAACTCGAACGGCCTCAGCATCTGCCTCAGGCTCGACACGATGGCGGCCAGCATCACGAGCATAGCCGCTCTCAGGTACACGTCGTACTTGGTGTGCCCTAGGTACACCGCGTACGTGCCCGCCATGAGCGTGAAGCTCATGGTCGCCACGGCCTTGAACCCCTTGACCACCCTCTCTCTTCCCTCCGCCTCGCCGTCGTCGGCGCCAGGTCCTCTAGGGCCAGGCACGCCCCCGCCGCCTTCGCGCCACGCCATGATGGCAACGTTCAGCGTGACGGCGATGGCCTCCGGGATGAGGGAGAGCATGAACCACCAATCCAAGAACTCGACGGCGAGGATCATGGCTATCGAGATCAGCGCGGCGAGCATCGCGCATTTGAGGTGGTTGACTACGGTGACGAGGCGCGCCCTGGCGGACGGGAACAGGGCGCGGACGGGCAGCGCGGTGACCGTCATGGCGAGCACCGACACCGTCGAGGCGAAGAACGACACGGCGAGGTCGACCTGCGAATGGCTGCAGCCAGCGAACGAGGGGTATTTCAGGTACCCTAGGATGACGACCCCTTCAATGGCGAAGGCCACGGTGGCGCCGAAGGACGCGAGCTCGGCGTTGCTCTTCATCGCCGCTTCGTAGGCCTCGTCCTGCTCCGGCGCCGCCGCCGTACCTTGCATGGTATCGGCCCGCACGTCCGCGCCGGCAAGCATGCCAACCACGAGTACAACCGGAAGCACAAGGATCACTAGCATCGTGTCGTCCTTGTTCATGAGAACTACGAACATCGCGTTCGTTGCCATGAGAAGGACACTGGTGAGCGAGACGAGAACCGCCGACAACAGGTCGGTGTACCGGGTGCGCCAACCTCCCGGCGGCAGGTGCAGCTGGAATTTCATCAGGATGACGGCCGATATGAACGTGAGCAGCAGGGAGAAGCCGCCAGCTTTGAACAGGAGGCTGACGCCCTTGGCGATGTCCTTGTACCCGGAGATGCCGGTCATGATAGCTGAGCCGGTGATGCCGATGACCTCCTTGCCGAAGGCGGTAGCCCGCTCCGCTTCAGCTGGGTTGGATTCTTGAACACCGCCGGTAGATCGCACCGGCCGCGGAGAGGGGAGGAAACGACGTTGTTCGCTTTCCATTATTGTTCGTTGCCGTACGTATTCGTGAAGACAACCGTGGTATATATTATGGGGAGACCTCCATCCATCAGACCATCACCCCCACCAGGCTTTGCGATGGCGAGAAACTTCGAAGAAACAGCCGGTCATCATGAACGAAAATGGCAGAGATATCCCCGTCTAGATTGCTGCCATTTTCCAATTTCGCACCGGTGCTATTCAGTGTTCAGAATTTCGGCCATACCGGTAGAGGCTGGTAGGAACAGTTGAATTTTATATAAAAACTAAATTTGTTTGAATTTTGCTCGAAATTGATTTTTTAATTTAAAATATTTTCTGATTTCCGGCATTACCGCCCTCCGTTAATATTTCCGGTATCCAAAACCCTGGTGCTATTCGTCCAATTTCTACCTGTTTGTTTCCTTCTGCTTTGCAAAAAAAAAATGCTAAGTTGTTATTTACGAGTTTGGCATCCTATACGATGGGGTTAATTTTACATGGAGCATTTAACAAACAAGTTAGCTTATAAAAGTTTACACTTCGCTCTGCTTTGACTGTGTAATTTTAACACAGTTTAGCTGAAGGGACATCGAAAAAAGATGTATAACTACATATCAGCTTCTTCCTGTACGAAATGTACATCTTTCGGTGCTATTCAGCAGTTGTCGACCTGACAAACCTCCTGAAGCCACATTCTTTGTTGCAACTCTTATTCCTTGATTCCGTTTTGCACTCATGCTGCAATTTCCCAGCTTGTTCTGGCCTTCTTGGCCAGCCGACCATGGGAGCATCTTGTGGTCATCACTCATGACCAGGAAAGTCTATTAGTGGAATAACAACAGTACGATCAACTGCTCGGCTTAATAAAGGGCCAACTGGGTGCTATCAACCATGACATTGGTCGCCTCTGCCGCTTCCACTGAGGTGGCCGTGATCTTCATCACAATTTCCTAGTTACAACACTTCAAGCCTGTGCTGAGTAATGACCACAGCGACTACAGATATTTAGTAACACAAGTCAGGAGATTAACATACAGTTCTTGCATAGGTCAGACCCCAAACCTTGAAATCTTGAATCGTGCTGACCTTAATAACTGTAGTCCTTTGGAATGTCAGCCATCATTTTTCGGAACAGTTTGTTCACGCGTGCCGATAGTTTCTGAAGTAGAAATGAGTTCACATAGCCCTAGATTTACCCAGATACAGAAAAGAAAAAGTTAGCTAGCATAGCAAGCCAACCAGGGAATCTTGCAGAAATTAACTGCATTGATCATTATATTGAACTTACGAGACACATTTTGTAGTGATCACAATTGAACAAAGTAAGCAATACTTCTGTACATGCAGACTTTACACTTTCAGAGAAGAAGAAAAAAGAATGAAATATGGGAAACAGTAGGGCTTCCATGGTAGACATCTATGTGAGAACCTACAGATAAATGTACTAATCTAAGAGTATGTTAATACGTCAAGACCATGTTGCGAACTTGGCTGTAGCTGGTCCAATGCGAGCTGCTTTTAATTTGATAGTAATTCCAGCTTGAGTTATGGTGGCAATGTTCAAAAAAACATCAGCGGCTAATCCTGTGCTTGCTGTGGTGGAAATGGTGACAGTGGCGGCGGCTGCTCTGTATGCCGAAGTAGCTGTTACTGCTGGTGATCACCTTACCATGCCCAAACAACATCCTTAAGTGATGGCCTAATGTATTTATGTCCTCTTTCATCAGCTTTTGATACTCCATCGTGTCACCGTTGGTCTTCTTCAACTCAACTAAGAGAAAAGGAGCAACCTAAAAAATTCCCTTCTTTCCTTCCTTCACTGTAGCCAATTTCAACACTCCATTGTCTTTCTTTGTAACTAAGTAAATCGTGCCTCCCTTCGGCCCTATCTTTCGTCAAACAAACCTGACAGATCAAATCCTGTAGATAGAGAAATGATGTCAAATGCATTCAAGTTCGTCAGTCTCAATGATCCTTGATTTCTCTCGGAACCAATGCAACCTGTCAAACCAGAGGTAGTAGCATCGCCTGTACAAGTCTTGTCTCTTGTTTCAGTTTTCAGCGCTGTTATCTCAATGGGCTTCCTGTACCAAGCACTTCTCTTTATCCTTGAGATGGACATCCTAGTACAAGGATCTGGATCAAGTATTCCATAAAGGAATTCCTTCAGCTCAGCAGAAAAATAACGAGGGCATCTGTACTCAGCTTTTGAAATCTTCCTATACATCTCTATGAGATTTAGGTCATGGAAAGGAAGGTAACTGGCCACAAGCACAAATAAAATTACTCCACAAGACCATACATCTGCCTTTGCACCACTGTAGCCTTTCCTGATGAGCACTTCAGGAGCAACATAAGCTGGAGTTCCACATGTGGTGTAGAACAAACCATCTTGCCTCTTTGACTCGGCTGAGGCCAGTAGTAGGTTTTCAGGCTTCAAGTCACGATGCTAAACACCTCGGCTGTGGCAGTAGTCTACAGCAGAAATCAATTGATGAAAATACTTTCTTGCAGCCTCCTCACTAAGCTTCCCCTTAGCTATTTTGTTGAAAAGCTCACCGCCTTTAGCATAGTCCAAAACAAAGTAAATCTTGCTCTTGGTAGCCATTACCTCAAAAAGCTGCAGAATGTTTGGATGCCTTAACAATCTCATTATCGAGATCTCCCTCTTTATCTGCTCGATAAGACCAACCCTCAAGACCTCCTTATCGATCATCTTTATGGCAACAGACTGGCCAGTAGTAAGATTACGAGCATAATATACCTTTGCAAAGGTCCCTTGTCCTAATTGTCTCCCAATTTCATAACGTTCCATCAAAACACTCCTCTCTTCCATTATATAAGCACAAAGTCCGAATGTTTATGATGGTCTGTCTACAAAGTGGGACTGATATAGAGAGAAAAATTTGCCATCACCAAGGTCGTTGTCAAAGAAGACAGTCGCTCACTCTATCATGCTTCGGAACACAAAGAAGAGGAATAAAACCAGTATGCAGCCCACTAATCAGAAGTCAACAAAATCAACCTGGACGGAGCAGTGACATTTTTCACACTAGATAATCGCCTCTTGGAATACAAACACATGTCTCCGCATTCCCAGGTGAATCACCTTAAACCGTCACTACCCAGAAGCTACCTGCAAAAATAATAAACCAGATTAGAACACATGTATAACCAAATCAACTACCTAAAAAATCTGCAATAATTAGGAAAATGAAGGTAACATTTTAAGACACCACTTCTTTATTTATGTATTGTGAATCGAACATCCAACTAGCATATATCCAAAAGATGCAGCAAATATATCTACGAGGGAAAATCGATCATATACCTTCTACCATTTGCATTTATTTTCGACAAAGTTGATTTGTTGCCCCAATTTGATAATTTTTATTGATGTTTGGCCATTTCCCCCTTTTTCGTAAATTCTAATTACTTTTCGCATTTTAGCCCATATGAAATGACCTTATGGCCCTTGGCCTAGGGCATAAGGTTCGGTCGGTCCTGATGACCGCACGGTGGGGGGGTGGCGGCAAGCAAGCGAACAACGGCTGCCGGATCCGCGGCAGCACGACGGGGGCCGGCCGGCAAAGGACGGATCCGGCGTCCAGATCCGCCATCCCCGTCTGCCCTTCGTGGTTCTTCCCTGGCGACGGCGCTGCGACATCTTGCCATCCTGTGCTTCTTCCCATGCTATGCTTCTTCCCCGACGACAACAACATCGGATCCGGCGTCCCCCTCCCCGCCGGTGTCCGGATCCGGCATCTCCTTCGCCTTTGGTCTTCAGATCTGGCGGACTCAGCGTCTTCGAATCCAGCCTCTTCCTCGGCTTCGGTTGTCGGATCCGCCATCCCCTATTGCCCTTCGTGGTTCTTCCCCGATGATAGTTCCACAGTGTTACTTGGACACGGACACGGGTGTCGTAATCTGACTCGGATTCGGGTGTTTGATTCGACAAGCTCTAGAAAATAGGATTCGAGGATTCATCTAAAATATATTCTTTTATCTTTAAAAATCAAAATAAAATGATTTATGCAATGAAATATTTAATTTAGGTAGGTACACTCCACATCACTATATAACTGTCACAAAAGGTCTTAGACAATGTTGACATCACCTAGTCACAAGAAAGACCAACTACACACCACTCACCCTTTTAAAAATAGTAGCAAAAGTTGTTTAATGTCTCGTTAGATGTAAAAATGAATAAAGAAATGCTACAGTTTAGGTCTCTCGCGGCTCCTCTAGCCTTCTTCGCCCTCTCTTCCTTCTCATCAGATCAGCCTTACTCTCCTTCACATGCTCCTTCGACCAAGCACTACAACTCCACGTCTCTAAATCATGCCATAGCACCGAGATCTCTTTCCTCTCTTCCTTCTGCAACAAATTTATCTAAACACCAATATCGAGCTAGTTCTTCCCTTCTGCTCCTCACAAGGATTCTCCATGGGATGTCTGATACGTGTCGCAAGGAGTCTGACACGCATCGACATGGGGATGCGTGTCGATGCACATTTTTTTTTGGATTTGCGTGTTCCGGTAGCACTGCAGCACCACGACGTCTTGCCATCCTCTGTGCTTCTTCTTCCCCGACAACGGCAACTGTGCTTCTTCCCCGTCGACGACAACACCGGATCGGACGTCTCTCTCCCCGCCGGCATCGATCCGGCGTTTCCTTCACCTCCGGTCTTCGGATCCAGCGGATCTGCCTCCGGCCCGTCGGCCACAATGCATCGGGCATGCATTGAGGCCGACCGAACCTTATACCTTAGGCTAAGGGGCATAAAAGTCATTTCACATTGGCTCAAATGCAAAAGGTAATTAGAATTTGCGAAAAGGGGAAAACGACAAAACATAAAAAAAACTGATCGGAGCAAATAAATACAAATGGTAGAAGGCGTGTATGAAAGACGGGGCATATAATGATTTTCCTATCTACGATGGCACACACTGAAATGATAAAAGTGGAAATTAAACAGCATTGCCAAAACTCGCTCAAAACTAGACGCCCTGAACCAGATTTAGGACACGACCTATGGCCTAATAATACCCAACAGGACAGATTCAACAAAGAATTCACAATTTCGCATACAACTTCCAACATTGTGCAAGCGAATTACGGAACAGGAGAGGTAAAATCCTATAATTGTGGGGCCAAAAGAGATGTTCCCTTCAAAGTCACTAACGATTCAACAATCCATTTTTTCTCTTGGAAGGAAAGTAAGTAATTAACCAACAATTCCTAACGTAAAAAAAGCCTAATCCGCACCAATTCCAATCAAATCGAGAGAAACCAAGAACCAACGACAACAGATCACTTGGCCAATCAAACACCACGATTCAGAAGCGAGGTTAACCTCACCTGTTTAGCAGACGAACGAAGGCGAAGAACAGATCCCCAAGATTACCCCCAGCCCCAAATGGATCGATTCGATTCGACCGCGAAGCATACGGAGGGCGATTCTTGGCACCCTCGGGGTGTTCTTGCTTCCTATACTGGCATTACACGGCGACTCGCTGGCTCGCCCGCGGCAAGGAGGCTGGGCTTGCTTCGGCTCCCCGCCTCCTCCTACCTGTCGTCGGTTTTGGTCGAGCGGTCAACACGCCGCGGCAGGGCGCGGCGATGTGGGGACGGACGGGGCATGTGTTTTTGGAGATCGGCCCCTCAACCTTTGGTGATTTCTGCGGGGAAATTGGCGAACGAAGACGTCGGACGGTCGGAGAGTGACTGCCCATGTGGGATGTCGATGGGCTCGACTATAGGCTGTAAACGAGATGAGCTCGAGCCCAGTCAAGCTTAGCGAAGCTCAAGGGAGTCAATGTTAGGCTAGCGCTCGGCTCGACCAAAGCTTGAGTAAAGCTTAGCTCGTCTCAAAAAAAAAGCTCGGCAAATACACTTAACACAATATCTTTTATAAAAACTCGGTCAAAGCTCAAGTTCGACTGGAACAAACTGGACAGCTACATTTAACATAATATCTTCTAAAAAACTTGGTCAAAGCTCGAGCTTGACTCGAAAAATCTCAACAACTATACTTTAATATTGGAACATGAGAAGAAAATATATAGGGAAAAAAATTAGGGACAAACCTTAACCACACTATTCAAACCAGAGCTCACGAGGCTCGCGAGTTTAGGCTCCACCGGCCCAACAAGCCCAATGATGACTATATTCGGGCTGCCGAGCCGATAGAGTATAGCCGTTCAGTGAATTGTTTCAGTGCATTTAACGACCCAGAATCCTATTCGGCCCAGCATCCAATAAGACAACACAGTCAGGATTCAGGAAACACCGTGTCCTCTCAAAGGGAAAAAAAAATCATACTGTACAATAATACTGTTGATGAATGTCGTCTTCGCCATGTATGTATCAGGCTATCGTATACTGTTGATGGATGGACGGATCTGCGGCCACCGGGGTTAGGTTCAAGAAGGCAGAGCAACCGTGACTGAGCGTGAGTTTGCCAGGTTTTACCGCTTTCAGGTGAGAAACTTTGGTGGCGCATCGTGCACAGCACTGGTGCTTGGATCGTCTTGCATTTTCCGGCCCTACTGCGGTACTGCCTACTCGCATCAGCTGAAAAAACACACTGCCCC
Source organism: Hsuehochloa calcarea (assembly GCA_036346395.1). Classification (NCBI taxonomy): domain Eukaryota; kingdom Viridiplantae; phylum Streptophyta; class Magnoliopsida; order Poales; family Poaceae; genus Hsuehochloa; species Hsuehochloa calcarea. The sequence continues at coordinate 18,917,889 of CM070601.1, read as the reverse complement.
CCCCCCAGGTTAACCGTACGTGCACCACTTCGGCCCGCGCCAGTGTTACCTGCAGTAAAATTCACCAGCAACGCAACAAATGGCTGCTCTGCCGTGTCATGGGTTGCAGCATATGTCGCAGTACGAAAAGTTTGCTTCTCTCGTCTGTTTTCGCGGGCATCTCGAATACAACACTGGTTAGTTAGGATGTGTTTGGTTTATTGAATGGAGTGATTTTAAATCATCCGATACGGAAAACTAAGAGATAGTTTAGAAAAAAATATTTTATATTTATGTTGTATCACCCGTTCGGGGAAAAATCCCGAACTACACCGTTCACTCGAATTCCAAGGCGTTTGGTGACGTGGCGGCTTGATTTACGATATTCAAATGATCATATTTCCTAAACCGAGTATCCGATTTGCGATCCGATTAAACCGTTGTGTTCCTTGTCATTTAATCAACAAAACAATACCACTCTTGGCATATTTTAATACAAAAAATATCATACGGACCATCATATCCCACCAATCAAACATCATCTTAAACCATCCGAACCATCCTATTCCACCAACCAAACAAAATCATGTATCATCATATCCTACCAACTAAACACCATACTTGTATCATCTCATCCAGGACGATCACATCCTACCTGTAACATCCTATCTCATTCAACCTCATTCCACCAACCAAACGCACCCTTACATCCAGCAGCTGACGATTATTCCACCGAGGGAAAATTGAGATGCTTGAACTGCTGCTCGATGCAAATTGCGAGCATGCTACAGCATCAAATAACAGCCCAAACTACAATTATAAAACATGCATCTATCTATAATATTATTAAAGCATAGTCAAAAGAAACCACCATATTCATTCTAAAAGGTAGAAATTTCCACGTTAATCGGTAAAAAAGAGAAAGATCTACATTGTCGATCATGGTTGATCCAGATTATAATGGTCTATATTTTTTTAAAAGAGTACATATCAAGTACAATACTACTAAAATTCGGGATTAAAAAAATTAAAATAAACAATTTGATTTCGATGTGAATTCTAAGTAGGAGAGTCCATGTCAAGTACAATAAAACGAAAATTCAGAATAAAACTAAAATATAATTAGCAATTTTATTCTATATGAATTGCTAAGTAAAATCTCTAAATAATTATAATTTGAAATAAAAATATGATAATTATATTTTGCACATGAAATAAAATAAAAAGTAGCAATTTGATTTTGATACGAATTCCAATAATTTTAACCCGGAATGTTCTTGCTTCCTATACTGGCATTACACGGCGACTCGACAATGTAGAGATTGAGCATATATAATATTATACATGTATACATCCGTATGAATAGAACCACAGACGTACAAAGACAGAGGAGCAAAAAGCTTAGAGTAGAGACAATGCAGACATAGAGAATAGGCTCGGGGCTATCAGAGCGAGTGTGATAATTGTCCCTGGCAAGGATCAGCGACGACTGCATATGTATGCCCGTTGATGTCGCAACTGTTAACATTAAGAAACAATTGGGGGGAGAAGTAGAAGATAACTATGTGATAAAGTATTACACTGTAAGGGGTAACAGCTAAGAAGGATTGATCAAGATTTGGCTTGCTGTTGGAGGTTGTAGCGAAAAAAAAATTATGACGACAAGTTGAGATAGAAGACATGGTTCGATGGGTCAGCTGATTAGTGAGGAAGATAAGTTCAAGGTAGGTCTTTCATGGTGCATCGATATTTGCGTGAGTAATGTACTATAATACTATATAAACTAATGAGATAATTTGCCGCATATCAATGTATTGCTTGAGATTAAATAGAGATATATGTGCATGCATACAATTTAGAAAAAAAGCTAACAGAGTAATAATAGTGGCATGTAGCAATATGGTCTATGCATGATAGAGAGTGACTACGTTTGTAAGAACTCCAAGAATTTATTAGGCTTATATTTTTTTCATCAAAGCTCATTCTTCAATTATGTTTATCGGGTTGTATTTTACTTCAAGTTTCTATTGTTATTTCCATGTTTAAGATATTTTTAAAATCTAAATAGCCTACAAGATACATAAATAAATCCTTAAACATTTATATAAACTTTGAAATAACTCTAGCTGCGCGACCATCGCGCTAGTTACAATGGTTTCGAAGAAAAACATCCGTCAGAGAGAGATAAACTAGTATTTTGCTCACCCCCTGCGCCGCTGCCTCGTGGTAGGCCCAAGCCAACGCTACACACCACGGCAAAGTTCACAGATATGCAGGCCGGCCATGCCACGCCACGGTAGGCCACCACCACGCGCGGCCTCTCGCGCCATCAGCCCACCACCCGTGTCATGTCCCACGCGGGTGCGTGCTGCCACACCGCGCCAGTACGTACGTAGGCCCGTCGTACGACTCCGGCCGGTGCGATAATGCAGCGTCCGGGCCGGGCGCGGGACCCCGCGCGCGAAGGACGTACGCAGCACCTACTCGCGCTCGCTCGGCACGGCGGGTATCATCATCAATCGATCGAGTCGGCCACGCATGCACCGCGCCTGTGACCGGTGTGTGTCATGGCATGTAGAGGCGGTTGCGGCACTTGCAGCGCCACGCCTCCGGGTAGTACTCCGTGCTGACCAGCACGCCAGGCGGCACGGACACGTGCACCGGGTAGCACGGGCTGCAGCTGCCGCACTTGGACGTGCACCGCGGCGGGTGCGACCCGGGCCCCCCTCCCAGCAGCCGCCGGCCGACGTAGTAACCCTCCTGCATACGAACCAGATTCACGAGTGTATATACACGTATATGTATGTACATGTGTGTGGTAGCAGCCGCGCGCGCATATATGGTGTAACAGTGCACGGGCAGCGGCGTATGGTCGCTCGTCGACGGGCCGCGGGTCCCCGCCGACGTGGAACGCCTGTCGGAAGGGACGTACGCCGTCGTGAGCTAGCTGGCAGTCGCTGTTCGCATTGGTGGTCGATGAACCAGCAATGCTACGACGTACGGCGGGCCGTTGCGCGGGTTAATTACCATCTCTGCGTCAGCTCGGCGCAATACGCGCGGATTCAAATGTGCAGCTCGCAATCGTGTGATTTGACTCGTCAGCTGTATCAGCTGACGCCAACGCCATGACTCGCGGTGCACAGGCAGATGCCTAGCTTGTGGCATGGTGGTTTTCATACATTTACATAGAAGTAGGAGCCCTTAGCAATATTTAGCATTTTTAAGGAGATGCAGAACTCACCAGACCACCGGAATGGGCTCCTGCTGCTGCCATCCTTCCCAGATCTGTTCAGTGAGAGGAAACAGAAACGAGTTAACGCCTTATAGCATTGTAATAGGCTAAAAAAACGGGGAGTGCAGCGATAGACAAGTCTATCGGTTCTTCTCTCAGATCTGCATACTGAGTCGATCTGTATATCAAGTTGTGCAAAGAACGAAAGAAAGAACAGACACGAAAGAACGCGACATGTGCGTTGACGAACGCGCGAGAAGACGAGAAAAATCTTTGCACACAAAGAGTACTACAGCAAGCTCAGCTAAGTGCTTACCCGAACGGAGCACGCCGCTCCCCCTGCAGCCGCTGCCACTGCGCGCAACGACGAAGCAAGCGCGGCACAGGGAGGCGACGGCAGCCACCGCGAAGCACGCGACGACGAGCAGCGTTAGCATGGATCTGCCGCTCCACCTCGGCCGGCTCCCCATGGGCGGCATTACCGGAACCGCTCTCTTTAAGCTACCCTTGGAACGGAGCGTGGGGGGTAACTGGGGGAAGGGAGGAAGGAAGAAGCCGAAGCCGAAGCCGAAGCTCGGAAGCGGCCGGCCGGGGCAAGGAAGAAGATGACACGGGGATGAATCGAGGGCGATGTGTGGACGTGTGCCGCCTTGCCCGACCACTACTCGCCAGCACTGTCGCCGCATCACATCTCCAAGTCTACACACTACTTCTCACTAGCAAGCGCTCAAATTTTAATACCGGCGCGCACAAAGTACGGCGTACGCTTGCGGCGTTCACCAACACCACCTGTACGGCTTAATTACTTCGCATGATGATGCTCTTGATATGTATGATACTGTATTTGAAACGTGACACGCCGGCGCCGTAATAATCCTGTTTTTCGCGCAGGAACTCTGGATGCTACCAGCTAAACGAGCGTTTGGTTTGCAGTGACGTCTGATGGCTAGTATTTATTTTCTTTTCGCAAAGAGGGCATAATGGTAAAAGGCACTAGTCTTTTTAGCTCGTAGTAGTACTGCTTGTTACTACCGATGAGTCCATGGCTCCGTGGGATCAACAAGGACATGCAGCATGCAGAGGACCGCATTGTTGCATGTGTGCGCAGAAACACTGTGGTACTTCTCAGACTTGCGCCATGGTTACTTTTGTCAGTGGTCCGAAGAGTGAGAGAGGCAGCGATCGACCGTGACATGATTAGGCCTGGTCTTCATTTCCGGGTTCCTGCAGCTCTTTGATTCGCCTAAAGATTTCACAGGAATCTATGGATCTGCACCCGTGCATATACGCATTGGTTCATCTCTTAAATCACAGGGAATCAAGTGCGTCGGCGGCTGTAGTGGCTCGGAACCTCCTCGGCGCGACTGCCCCTTGAGTTTGAAAGTGATACGAATTTTGATTTCTAATTCAATTCATAGTTTCACTTCTACACAGAGTATTTTATGGATTAATATAAATATATTTATATAGTTCATAAAGAAAAATAATAGCTTTATTGTAAATATTTTCTCATACAACGATATTGTCTCTGTGTGTCCATGTTTTTTCGAGAGAGTTTTTGGCGTAAAATTTGTATCTCTCGTTCATATTTTACGTGTATTATTTACAACAAGTGGTATCATAGCCGATGTTGAAGCGGAGTCACGTAGAGCGATGGGCTTGCCAACCATATAGGTTTCTTCCGCATGGCTACATTGAAGTATGATCTTCGGCTGTTGGATCAAGATATGAGGTTTTCTCTATAGTAAGTCAAGATGCGAGTCGTTTTTGCACAACTCGGTTTGGATGTTTTATTATAGATCGACAAGATGTTCGCTGCATGGTCACTTAAGGAGAAGCAAAGAAAATATATTAAGGTCTTATCTCAGATTCATCTTCATTTATCAAATAATATTATGCATGAGGTTTTGAAGGAGAAGACCGTCGTCATATTATGGCTGAAACTGGAGTAGATTTGCTTAACCAAAGATCTTACTAGTAGGATGCATTTGAAACGGAAGTTTATTTGCACAAGATGGTGAAAGACGGATCATTATTGAACCACCTGTCATCATTCAAAGGAGTAGTTTCAGATCTCGAGTCTACGGTGATAAAATATTATGATGAAGATTTGAGTCTTATTCTTTTATGCCCCCTACTTGTTCATACTCTACCTTCATATATACTATTCTATATAGTCGATATACTCTTACACTTAATAAAATATATGAAGCACTGCATACGAAGGAAAAAAATAAACTCATGGTTCCAAACAAAAGTTCAAATTCACATAAAGAAGGTCTAGTTGTTCGTGACAGATGGACACGGCATGCAAGTATTACAAGAAAGATGTACACAGCATGCAAGTATTACAAGAAAGATGGACACAACATATTTGAGTGCTGGTTGGTAAAGAAATAAGAGAATGAATAACAATTTCAAGAAGGGTCGACAAGAGGATGATATTAAAGTCGTCATTGTTACTAAGCAAGATTCTGATGGAATATTATCGTTGCATTTGCTGGTAATTATAAAACTGGTGATGAGTGGATTCTTGATACGGCCTGCACTTTGCACATGGGTCCGAACTGAGATTGGTTCGTGAATTATGAAGCTACACCAAGTGGTTCTGTGTTGATGTGTGATAATTTATCATGTAAGATTGCAGTCATTGGTTCTATCCAGATCAAGATGTTTGATGACACCATCAGAACTCCGTCGGATGTTTGACACATTCTGGATTTGAAGATAAATCTTATCTCGCTGAGTATTTTTATGCGAAATGGTACACGTATTTAGGTGGGGTGGAGTTCTGAAGATCTCCAAATGCTCTCTTGTTGTGATGAAAGGTGATATGAAAGTTGCCAACTTATATCATCTAAAAGGTGTGACAATTTTAGGTAATGATGTTGTTGTCTCAAATAAATAATCCAAGTCTGATGCTATTAATGTTTGGCATATGCGTCTCAAGCATATGAGTGAAATTGACATGATAGAGTTATGCAAAAAAAGGACTCCTTGATGGTCAAAGCATCGACAAGTTAAAGTTTTGTGAACATTATGTCTTCGGCAAGCAAAAGAGAGTGAAGTTCAGCATAACAATTCACTTTACAAAAGGTATATTGGATTATGTCTACTCTGATATGTGGGGGAGAATCCCGCATTCTGTCCCTTGGAGGAGCGGACTAAATGTTGACCATCATTGATGATTATTCAAGAAGAGTTTGTCATATTTCGTGAAGCACAAAATCGGATGTATTCAAGATATTCAAGGAATGTAAGATTATGATTGAAAAGCAAACCGATAAGCATGTCTAGAAGCTACGTACTGATAATGACTTAGAGTTCTGTTATGGAGAATTGGAAGCTTTATACAGATCAAAAGACATTGTGAGATATTACACTGTCTCAAGTACTACTTAGCAAAATGGTGTGGTCGAACGCATGAACATAACTATTATGGAGAAAGTATGATGCATATTATCTAACTCCAGCTTATCTAGGAGTTATTGGATGAAGCCGCATCCACTGCTTGTTATTTGATAAATCGGTCACCCAACCTAGCAATTGATAAGAAAACTCCAATTGATGTATGATCTGGTTCTTCAGCAGATTATTCAACTTTGAGAATATTTGGATGTCCTGCTTATACTCTTGTTAGTAATGGTAAATTGGAACCTAGAGCTACTAAGTGCATTTTCCTTGATTATAAACCTGATGTGAAAGGATATAAGTTGTGGAATCCTAAAACTAGAAATGTGGCTATGAGCAGAAGTGTTATTTTTTATGAATCAACTATGTTGCACAATAAACAATCTATTGATGTTCCCGTTGAGAAGCCGCGGGAATCAAACGTGCAGGTGGATCATGTTATTGATTCAGGGTCTACACCAGAAGACGAAAATGAAAACATACATGATGCTCATGTTGTGTTTCAACCGCCAAAACGTTCCATTGCAGCCGACAGACATGAAAGGAATATTCATGCTCCCAAGAGATTGATTGCAGAAGCTGATGTTGTTGCTTATGTTTTGAATGTGGTAAAAGAAATTGAACTACGGAACTTTCCACTTATTCAGATGTTATCCTTTCTAGTGTTTCAAAGAGATAGATAGATGCCATGCATGATGAGATGCAATCTCTTGAGAAGAATGACACTTGGGAGCTGGTCAGGTTGCCAATTGATAAGAAGGCTATTCGCTGCAAATGGATCTTCAAGAATAAAGAAGATATTTCACCAACTAAAGAGGTTAGGTACAAGGCAAGACTCGTTGCTAAATGATACAACCAAATTCCTAGTATTGATTTCACAGATATATTTTCCCCAGTTGTGAAGCATAGTTTCATTCGTACTTTACTCAGTATAGTGGCTATACATGATTATGAGTATAAACAATTGGACGTGGAAACTGCGTTCTTACATGCGAAATTAGAGGAAGATATTATATGGAGCATCCAGAAGATTTTGCCTTTCCTAGAAATGATAAATATACTAGCAAGTTGAAGAAATATCTTTATGGTCTGAAGCAATCACCTAGATAGTGGTAGAAGAGATTTGACTCCTTTATGATCACTTATGATTTTAAAAGATCCAATTATGATAGATGTGTTTATTTGAAAAAACTGTTAATATCTCAAATATTTATTTGCTCCTATATATTGATGATATGTTGATTGCTGCAAAAGATAAGGGAAAAAAACAAAGTTGAGGGCACAATTGAGCAGCGAATTTGAGATGAAGTATCTTGGTGCAGCAAATAAGATTCTTGGTATGAAAATTACCAGAGATAGATGATCTGAAAAATTATATATAAGTCAAAAAGAGTATATTGATAAAGTTTTTGGCCGTTTCAACATGCATAAGGCCAAATAAGTGAATACTCCATTAGCTGCACATTTAAAACTTTATTTAGCATCATGCCCACAGTCATACGCTGAAGTTGAGTACATGTCTAGAGTTTCATATGCCAGTGCAGTTAGTTCACCTATGTATGTCATGGCATATTGGTATGTTCTTGTTCCGATTTATCTCAATCATTGAGTGTTGTTAGTAGATACATGGCTAATCCTGGCAAAGAGCATTGAAAAGCAGCTCAATGGATTTTCAGATACTTGCGGGCACATATGGCGCTTGTTTACAGTTTGGGAAGAGTAAAGATGGAATCGCTGGTTGTGTGGACTCAAATTTTGATGAAGATTTGGATAAGATAAAATCTCTTACTGGTTATGTGTTCACTGTTGGAGGATGTGTTGATAGTTGGAAAGCAAGCCTCAAGCTATTGTTGCCTTGTCCACTACAGAAGCCGAGTATATGGCTATTTCTGAAGCTTGCAAATAAACCATTTGGCTAAGATGTTTGTTTACTAAGCTTTGTAGAAGTGCGTCTTGCATACAATATTCCGCGACAGTCAAAGCGTTATTTACCTTACGAAGGATCAGATATTTCATGAGAGAACGAAGCACATTGACATTAGATATCATGATATTGAAGGTGTCATTTTTCAATGTGGCATTAAATCAACAAGATATGTACTAATGATAATCAAATTGATACGATAATAAAGCCAGTTCCCACCACTAAGTTTGAGCTTTGCTCAGACTTGGTTGGTATCATTCAATAGTCTTATGAACGTTCGGCGCACAAGGTGTTCATGCTAACCTGTTTCGAGGATATCACATTTTGTTTTGGCTACATGAGGCATTCGTCTTAAGGTGGAGATTGTTGAGTTTGAGTGTGACACGAATTGAGTTTTAGTGTGCTACAAAATTTGCTTCCTACTCCAACCGATAGTTCTACTCCTACACGGAGTCTTTCATTTACCACTATAAATATAAACTTGTAGTTCATAGGGAAGAGCAAGAGCTTTATTGAAATATCTCCTTATATAGTGATATTACCTTTGTGCGTCTGTGGTTTTTCCCGAAAGGGCTTTTCACGTAAAATTTGCGTCTCTCATTTATATTTTCTGCGCATTATTTACAACATGGCTTAGTCTTAACAGGGGTGAGCGTCTCAATGGGAGGCGCGTCAAGCGTTTGTGGCGACTCGAACCCTCCTCGATGTGGCTAGTCATGGTCACGCATGGGTGTGCGCTTGGCTGGTCGGGCCTAGTCTCGGTTGTGCCGGGTGTGAGCGTCTCGGCGAGAGGCGCGTCAGCGTCTGTGGCGACTCAGACCCACCTCTGTGTGGCTGACCAAGCCTGGTTGTGGCCGCGCGTGGTGTGAGTATGTCTAACCAGACCTGGTCTCAGCTGTGCAGGGGTGAGCATCTCGACTGGAGGGGCTCCATCGGCTGTCGTGACTCAGACCCTGTGTGTGGCTGGGCGGGCCTAATCGTAGTTGTGCGTTGTGTGCACGTGGATGGACGAGCCTCGTCTTTGCCGCACAGGAGTGAGCATCTCGACGGAAGGAGGGTCGACGGCTGCGGAGCCACAACGTCCATGTCGTGGCTGGTCAGGCCTAGTCGCGGCTGCATGTGGGTGTGCGTGTGGCTGGCCAGGGCCTAGTTGTGGTTGCGCGTGAGTGAGTGGCTCGACAGGTGGCGCGTTGGCAGCCTCGAAGGCATGAGTGTCCCACTTCTCGGTGTGGCTGGTCGGGTCTGGTCACGGTCACACGTGGGTGAGCGGTTCGATGGACGTCGTGTTGGCGACGGCTCGAACAAGGCGTCGTAGTGGTCTTTGTGGGTGGTGTTGCGCGCGAGAGAGATAGTTATTGGTGTTGTGTATGATGCTAGTTGGTGTTTGCCTCTAGTCTGGTATTTGCGGTGCTTTCTTGTTATTTCCGATGGAGATTCTTCCCTGTCTGTGATGTATTCCTTTTCGTGGGTGGTGTTGTATTCTCCTTTTTCTTAAAATGAACGACATAGTACATGGATCTCGGTTTTAAAAAAAGTGATTCAGATTTTTTATAGCCTGGGCATGTTCTCGGGCTAATCATCGTAGTAGGTTCTTTCTCTTTTGGTGGCATGCTAATGCTAGTCAAAGTGACTTCTTCGTTTGCGGAATCTCCTCCTCAAGTGGGGCCTCCTTGGTCAGTGTAACGTCCTCATTTTTGGGGGCTATCAAACTCTTCACAATCGCTCAGGATGTGCAGTTACGAAGTAAGCAGCATCTCAAGCAAGCTTTCGAAATACAACAAAAACTAAACTTTTATTATATAAGATTATGACTTAACAGCTAGTTTTAAAACTAACACGGGCTTCCAAGCCCAAAGTTAATATATTACAAAACAAAAGAACTTCAAACCACAAGCACGGTTGAGCGCGGTCGAAACCTAATAACAATAATCATTGTCCGGCGTCTTTCGGGGTTTGGTCGTCGAAGTCGGGATCTAGCGCAAAATAAAATAAAACAAACCAAATAAAATCCCGGTCGACAAGGAATGAGTTGGGAACAACATACAAGTAAAAACAATTCGGAAAAGAAACATAAATAAAAGTGGTGTGGGATGGTGGGGATTTATTTGGTGTTTAATTGGACTGAACAAAGCTAAGATTTGGATTCATGGGCTTGAAACGGTCAAAAGGGGTATAATATGTTAAATTAGGGTTTGGGAGGGTGAATAGTGTTAGGATAATGAATGATACTGATTTTACTATTTATAGACAAAATGTGTAGTGAACATTAATCAAGGTTGTTGTTTTTTTTGGAAATGAACAGTACCAATAGTGCATAATAGTGTTTAGTTCGAATATGAATAGTAAATATTTTTATTGTGCTGTGAACAGTACCAGGCTGAATAGAGATATAAAGTAATTGGGCCGACCCAATTACTGTGTCGGCCCACAGCCCAAAAGGCTAGGCCTTAATGGCCCAGCGGCTGGGAAGCCTTGAGCTGCGCTCGGCTTGTCCCGAACCGGCGGCGGTAGCGGAGGGTGTAGGGAGCTTTACTGAGGTACGAGGATTCCATTTTTGGGCTTTGGAGGGGTAGAGGAGGTTCGGGGAGGGTGCGGTGATGCGGGTGGCGCATGACCGAAGCAGGAGAAGAGGTTGGTGGCTCTACGGTGGTGCTCCAGCCAAATTGGCCAGGGCTCAAGCTTCAGTGGAGGAAGGGGAGTCCGGGAGTGGTGGTGGCGAGATTGGGGGAAGGCTATGAGGCGCTCTAGCCACGGTGGCTCTGAGTGGTGTGGAGAAGAAGCGTGGCGCCGGTGAGCTCCAGTGAGATTGGTAGGTGGGGGTGATGGGGAAAAGAAACGGATCAATTTGGAGGTTGAGTGGACGGAGGTGGCGAATCGGCACCGGGCTCACCGAGGAAAAAGAACAGTGGCGACATGATTCTTTGAAATTGGTCAGCTTCGGAGAAGTGGGAGGTAGTGGGGGTGCTAGAGGGGAAGGTGGTGATGGAATATGCTCTAGAGGGCCTTTTATAGCACGGGGAAGGCGGTGGAAGCAGTGACCGGGCACAGTGGTTGTGGCGCGTGGGTGGCGACGTGGGCGGGTGGCCGTGGACGGCGTCGGGAGAGGGCAAGGTGGCGGTGGGGATGTGTGCCGGCATTGAAGGCAAGGCAAGGTGGCGCGGCGAGCTGGTGGGTGCTGACGGAGGCAAGGACGAAGGCGATGCAGGGAGATGACGATCGGGCGGATGACGCAGGGGAAGAAACTCCCAGGGGTAAGGGTGTTTTCAAGAGAGAAAACGAGACGACCGAAAATGGAAAACGGTAAAGAGAGGAAAAATGCTGAATTGGGAAAGAAACTGAAAACAAGTTAAAAACTTCAAAAAGTTTTGAAATTTGCTAATTTTGGGTTGTTTCAGTCAGATACTTAGATCTGATGCAGATAGAGATTGATTTGGACCATGTTGACGTGCTATTTGCTAATCTGAATAATTTTAGTTAGTTATCGACGTGCTTTCGGTTGTTGGCATCACAATTTCATTGACGAGAGCATTCTCTTCTTCCAATCTGATTTACAATGCAGTAACTTCTGCAGTTTGTATGGTTCAGCTGCCTGCTAATTCGACAATCCAACTTTCAGGAGGCAGATATATAGCACCACTTGCTTAAAAAGAAGCCTTTGGTTAATTTTGTGGGTTTTCTTCGACGAACCACCTAATCAAACACCTATCGTAGCACACACACTGCACAGGCAAAGCCCTGCATCCATCACATCGTTACCATGTGACCTGCCATTTCATCAACTAACTACTCGTGACTCGTTTTTTTCCAACTACTGAACCGACCATAAGGAACTGAGCCTGACCGACCGCATGCATGCATGGCAGCGCAATGGCCAAATAATTGGCTAGCTCCTGGAGGGCGAAGACCTGAACCCAGATCATGTGCATGGAATGGAAGATTGGAAGGCGCACGTTTGGTTTGGGCAGGAGCTAGCTAGCCTGGATGTAGTCTCATCGGCCTCTTTCTCAGGCATCCCGAGGCACCGTCTTGTCCCTTCACCGGCCATGCTCTGCCGTGACCTTCTACTGCTCCATATTTGAACTCCCAGTGCAAACACAACGGTTGCACAGGCCAGATACATGCTTGCCTCAGTGATTACACAACTTAAGTCGATAGAGTTGCGTGTGACGTGGTAGCAGCAGCCGTAGACTAGTAGTACTTGTTGACGCATCGGTCGGTTCGAGCATCTCACTGTCTGAAACTCTGAACTCTGAATAGACTCGGACGTCATCTACGCATGCACCGAGTATTTTGACCCGTACGAGCGAGCGTCCTCCTCTCCCAGTCCGGCCGGTCCGATCATCCCGTCTCGTGCAAGCAGTGAAACTCTGGTGGGAAACAGTAAAAAATCAAAGACGAGCTAGGGAGTCACATCGGTTGGCTGCTACTCGGGATTGTCTGCTTCAGAGATGAGATTGGAAACTGGGAAGGCCTCTGTCTGGCCTTCTATCCATCTCTTTCCAGCTGCTCTTTCATGGCCTGGTTCCGCGGTCTGGTCATGTGCTTCAACAGTGGCACATGTCGCTGTTCCCTCTGCTTCCCTATGCGTGGTGTGGTAGCGTCACACTGGTACGTGCTGTTTGTGCCAGTGCTGTTCTCTGTTTCTTGACTATTACTAGTGCACTACTCTCTCTCTCTCTCTCTCTGTGTGTAAATAATATAGTAAAATTCTATAGGGTAGTAGAATATCCTTAAGAGTTGCAAAAGTGATTTGGCGGCAGTAAAACTCTGTTGGGATTTCGCCCTCCAAAGTCCTATCTCTGTATTGTGGAGACATGGATATCTGTACTTTGTGTTCCCGATAATGGCGAATTCTTCAGAGCCCATCAAACAACCCACACAAATCGTTCCCACTTCAGGCCCCATTTAGAATGCAGCAATTCCGCCAGAATTATGCATTGCAAATATTCCATTAGTTGTGATCAATTCAGAAATTAAAGAAAAGTGTGCTTCTTTTGTCAGAATTTGATACACCGGAGCCCGTATATTTCTGAACATTGCTTGCTTTCAGGAAGGGATTCAGACATGGATCCAGATGCATGCACAGTGCGCCGCACTACGCGCCTCAATCCAGGAACAAGCAAGTGCTAAGAAGAAGATGCATGTGGTGGCTTCATGTGAGATCGTGTCTATCACATTGCGACGTTCTAGCAGACAGATTTTCCAAAAGGGAGCAGGCTTGGGGTCCCATGATCCCATCCTCTCTATTTTCATCAGCTTTTCTGCGGTGTGTGAACTTGTGAATGAGGCTACTCATATCTCATCTCTGTCTATGCCCTACACACAAACACACTAGTGCTGGGCTAGCTGCAGGCAAACTATTGCAAGATTGACCATTCTTGATTCTTCTAGATTTGTGTTATTGCCAATACTGGTGATCTTTGAGTTGAAAAAAAACTGGTGATCTTGCTTTGCTGGTGAAAACTATCTGGGAACTTGAGGAATATGAGCGAAATTCGCAGCTACATTCAGTAATTTGGTCACTTGCATGGGCTTGCCATCGGGTGGCCTTTACCCATACCATAGTTACGAGGAAGAAATCTCGTACACATTTGAAGCTCAAGCTCGCCGTCGCCATCCCAAGCCACCAGACAGCCGCCCCAAGACACGGCGCTGCCGCCACCGCGCGAGTCACCTTTCAGAGTTGAAATGACAGAACAGAGAGAATGTCAGGTAACATCCGTAATTGTTGAGTTCAGATCAACCCACCTTTCAGGCTACCATAGTCGCAGTTTAGATGAGATGCCAAATAATCAGGACAGTCAACAACAAATCAGCAATTAATTAACGGTTCATATGTAACAAGTAGTTTGTCCGGCGCGTTTGTGCGCCTAAATTTATTCCAAAGTTGGTAATATCGTATGATACAACTTAGATGTATATTTACATATCTTATAGTCTATTTATATTATTAAGATATTAGAAATTACAATAGAAGTTTGAAGGAAAATACAACTTGAGAAACGTAATTGAAGTACGAGCTTTGACGAAAGAAAATAATTGAATATAATAAGTTGTAAGGTTCTTAGAAATGTAAGAATTCTCTATCATGCATGGATTATATAGCTGCATACCATTACTCTTTGTCCATTAGCTAGTCTTTTCCAAAATGTATGCATACATATGTACCTCTATTTAATTTTAAGCAATATGTTAATTATGTGTGAAGCAAATTATCTTATTAGTTTACATAGTATTATAGTACCTTGCTTATACTTATACCGATGAACCATGGACAACCTACTTTGAACCTATCTTCCCTCACACGCCAGATTCTCCACTGAGTTGTGTGTCTTCTATCTCTTCTTGCAAGCCATAACTTTTCTGCTTCAACCTCCAACAGCAAGCAAAGGCAATTCTTGATCGATCCCTCCCGGCTGCTACCCATTCCAATGCAACTCTACCGCATAGTTATTGTATACTTCTATCCAATTATTGTTTAATGCTAACCGTTGCGACATCAACAAGCATACACGTGCAACCGTCGTCGATCCCTACTGGGGACACCCGTCACGCCCTCTCCAGTGGTCTCGAGTCTATTCCCTACGACAACACCATCTCTACTCTAAGCTCTTTGCCCTTTACTTCTGTACGTCTGTGCTTCTATTCGTACGAATACATATATGTATATACACATGCATGATGTTATGCATGCTCAATTTACTCTTCTCTCATATCTATCACTCCTCTTCTTCGACGTTAGTCATTTCAACGTTGTGGCTTACCCACCAACAACGTCGGCCTCTCATATTCACTAATGTCGATATGTCTGTTTTAGTCATTGTCTAATGATACGGAGAATCTTGTTGCCATCGCTGGTTACAACGTGCCCTACCAGCGATGGCACGCTCTTAACTACCCAGTGGCCCATATCTTCCAAAGCTCGTCTTCAATGTCTAGCTTCACCCCTTCTCTGCCAGGGCTTCCTCTCATCGAGCTTGTTTGACCACTAATGTTTTGAACAACGCCGATGCTCACCACTCGTCTTTGCGGACCCTGGCTCCCTTGACTATGACCTTTCTCTTCAACAACTTCGGCGAGCAGAACGACATTGTCCTTCTCTCCACCGCCGCCTTGGCTCTCCGTTTACCTGTAGATCAATGCCTT
This sequence comes from Hsuehochloa calcarea, assembly GCA_036346395.1. Classification (NCBI taxonomy): domain Eukaryota; kingdom Viridiplantae; phylum Streptophyta; class Magnoliopsida; order Poales; family Poaceae; genus Hsuehochloa; species Hsuehochloa calcarea. Next base: position 18,902,197 of record CM070601.1, on the reverse strand, counting down.
CTTGCATAATACATCGACGACATTGCACTCTTTCGTGGTTTTCTCCGACACCATTCATGCTATCCACGTTATAACTTATAATTTTATTCAAAATTTTAGTGATTTGTTATTTGAGTTTGTATACAAATCAATAGTGTAGATCTTTCTCTTTTACCTCCTATTAAAATGAGAATTTCTAAGCCTTGAGAGAGAATATGGTGGCTTTTTTTTCTTCTGCTTTAATAAGATAAGTAGCAGGGTGGCCCACGCATTTGTGCGTCTAAATTTATTTTACATTTTGTACTATCAAATGATATAACTTAGATACTTGAAAATATGTTTATATATCTTGTAGTCTATGTAGTTTTTTAAGACATCATAAACATTGGAAGTGATAATTGAAGCTTTAAAGAAAATACAACTTGAGGAACATAATTCAAGTATAGGCTTTGATGGAAGAAAATCATTGAGTGTGATATGTTGTTGTGGTTCGTAGAAATATAATCACTCTCCATTATATATGGATAATGTAGCTGTATATCCCTATTCTTCATCCATTAGTTACTCTTTTTCAAAATATATGCATGCACATGTACCTCTATTTAATCTAAATAATAAGTTGATTACGTGTGTGACAAATAATCTTATTAGTTCACATGGTATTAGTGTACCTTACTCACACATACACCGATGCACTATGGACGACCTACCTTGAACTTATCTTCCTCACATGCCAGCTGCTCCACCGAACCGTATGCCTTTTATCTCTTTTGCTACTACAACTTTTCTTCTTCAACCTCCAACAGCAAGCCCAATTCTTAATCGGTCTCTCTCAGCTGCTACTCCTTTGAATGCAATACTCTACCATATAGTTATCTTATACTTCTCTCCAATCATTACTTAATGTTGATATGAGCTCTTTATTTTAATCTAAACCGTTATAATTTGGACCTGCCATAATCGATGGTGTCGATCTTTCTCTTGTTCCACCGATTAACGTGGTAATTTTCTAGGCCTTGAAAGCAAATGTGGTGACTTCTTTTTCTATTGCTTTAATAAGATAATAATATATAGATAATCTTGAATTCACAAAATATGGTGTACCAACAGTGAAATGGGTTGATATATGACACTTTCTTTAAACATGGTATAGACCTGCAAAGTGCAAACAATGAAATGGACTGATATGCCATATATTTTGATCACCAGAAAGCCAGTTTGATTTTAACTGAATCTCAACCAGTGACAGGAAGTTGTTTTACGAAATCAGTTACTTGGAAATTATTAGAAAATTAGTTTTGAACTGTGGATCAACTCCACACAAATCATTTCTAAATGAATGTACCTGTTGTAGAGACATGCAAATTAAACAGGTGCCCAAGTATCAGAAAAAGATGATGGCTAAGAATCACTGTCATCGAATGCAATAGCCAATAAGCCAATAACATTATGCCATGGAAATAAATTTAATTTCTTGATCTCACATGGGTATTGCTGCATACTGTTACTACACGATACTAGGCAAGTCAAAACAAATTCGGTCTGGGATTAGCAAGTTACAGAGAAATCAGTCAATGCCTTCCAAAACATGATTATTGGAATGATGAATGCAGTAGTACCATATGACTCTTCAGACTTCAGAAGAGAGCAAAGATAACAGACCAGAACAATAAGAACGGATAACAAAAAAATTACGGTTCAGTACAAAGGGTAATTCTGGACATCTGTACTGCAAATTCAGGTCAGGGATCACCTTATCAGTCTCGTGGAACAAATTTCTAAGTTGATCAGATGTGTATGGTGCAGAAACATCAACCTATACAAAGAACTCTAGGTCAAAGCCAAGTTTTTGGCTCATTTAGTCTCTTTTGAAATGAAATAGCAAATGTACCCCCCGCGTCCGAAATGACAAAACTATCATCGCAGTATGCTAGGCAGGCGACACGTGTTCTCTACTGCGCTCCCAGTCTGCGGTAGACCACCTACTGTGCTCCCAATCCTCCGTAGACAGAAGCGCGACAAGTGGGTTCCGCGGACGGAGAGTGCATGTGCCTACCGTGGTACCATTTTTGTAAATTTGTGTGAGCGGAGACTACCTTTGCTTTGCTGTTATAAATAAAAAATATGACAATTCATCTCTTTACTATTATAAATAAAAAATATACTAATTCAGCGAGGACGCGTGAAAGCCCACATGCATGAAAGCCCACATGAAACAAATGGTCTGCTAATAATTTTAAGACATGCTCACTACGTCTATAGTTCTGCACAAACTGCAGATGTGTTCAACAAAATTTTCGATGGTTCAGGGAATTAAAATATCGTAATGGTGCAGTCACAGGCCCACATTAGTATTACATCCAGGCTTATTTACTGCTACAGGAAGGCCAAAAACGAACAATGAACTATCAGCATCCATGTACTGCAGAAGAATCTGACATCTGCTTATGACAGCAGCACAACTGTCTCAGATTGTTTTCACATGTTATGACAAATTCAGCTAAAATCTAAAAATGGTGAAATGCTGAAACACAACAATCTAATCCAAATGATGCCTAAACCTTTGCAAAACTAACTATCCGTGAAACTTCGAAGCAACAATCAGGTTAACAAAAGTAGTATGCAGCTAATAGTTTATCCTTCAAGCATCGAAACATTGCTGCGTAACAACCCGGTTACCCGGGTATGCTGTTTAACCCCATCTTTCACACCTTTTACCCAAGATGACAATTCCAAATTGTCAAATGTAAATGAACAAAAAGAAAATATGTTCTAGTATTCGTCGAATGCTATTTTTTCTACCTGTTCTACGATAGTCATACAAAAATTGACTAGTTAAGCATGTACTTATGATGTGCTAAAATTAAATGTCAGATTGAGTATAATCCAGATTATGGTAAAACTCAGGTTCATGGGTCAAATAAAACAGTAAAATTTTGAATCATCAGTAAAAAAACATCTAGCCCATGAGGCCGTGACAATTTTACATATCAAACAGCTTGCCTTGTTTCTTTAATGCTTCTAAACAGCATACAGGGAATACCAGATGTTCAGAATCAATACGGTGAAACATTTATGTTATATTTATATCAACATCAGAGCTACTGATCCGTTGTGAGTTGTGACTGCTCACAGCTAGAGCAATGTCCAAATACTATGATATGAGGCCGTGAAAATTTGTAAGGACAAAATGAGCAGACCATAAGATATGCAAACATTAACGAAAACTAATTTCACATAAATGACACCTGCATCCGAGCAATGAAAATTATGGAACACATCACTGCAATTTGTACCAGAAAACAGCACTTTCAACAGCTTTCCTCAGATATTCTGCCTTTGGTGATGCACAAGCACAAGTAGTAAAATTTTCAAACAACATTACGAAACAATCACAACATTCTCATATTTGCCCCTATGTTTTCAGCAGAAGAGAACATTAAATAGAGTTCAACCTATAGCTTGTATGATGATGAGAAAGCTTCTTTTACACTACATACACATTAGAAAAGAACATCAGATAGAGCACCACTACATATGGATCAGAAAGCCCTTCTTTACCAACCTTTACCTTGTATGTTCAGCGACAAGTGTAGCATGCAGTATTGACAGTGTCTCTGGAGTTCATTGATGAGGTTTCAATTGGCCCCTTATCTGGCACTAATGTCAAGGGGTTGTTGAAAATCTAGTCAATTTTCGGCATATTTTAATCCAGAAATTAAGCATATAAAACATGACAAACAAAAGCATGAGTGATTCAATAATGATGTATTCATATTCGCTAATGAACAGGATAACAGCAGATCCTATTAACATATTCATAACGCACATAAACAAATACATCAGATAAGTTCTCAGGGTATACCCTCGGGCGGGGCCAGTGTCGGTGACACCGGATGCGCCGTTACCATCAGTCGACATGATGGCCTATTCGATGTAGTCGATCGAGGCGTGATGCAGGAAGATGTTATTTGTGGCGATGTCGCGAGCAATTCACCACCGAGGATGAAGGCGAAGTCACAGAATGAGCGATCGCGCTAACGCGCTCCCCAAAACTTGATCGCCCGTCTACCCGAAAGGGTACTCGAGACGGACGGAGTTTGAGGCCTACTCGTCGAGCCTTCGCGCAAGGTTACGAACCGGAGATTGCAGAGAGCGACAACAAGAACCGAACGCATCGAGTATTCATATCCCTTTTTATGGAGTAGAGAGCCTTTCTTTTATTCTCCTCCTCGAGAATAACAAAAACGAAAAGACTAGTAGCTGCAGACCATTAGTCACTAGCAAGCGCCTCCATTACTCGAAAGTAACCGCAGCCATAATTCACTAGTAATCGCACTGCTCTTCGCCACTATTCGTTAATGATATTTATCGCGAGTCGGTCGTTCGATTTTCGAATAGATAAAGAAAACGCGCGCGCACTCGACACGCGCTGCGTGCGCTGCAGTCTCGCCACGCACACACGCACGCACGGCACGGCAGGCAGGCGAGGCGGCGAAGCGAAGCGCGCGTGCGTGTCTGAGCTCTCTCCAATTGCATAAGGGGTTACCACATTCCACCTTTTAAAGTGGTGTAACTCCCATTCAATTATCCATATGGGACTAATCAATTTTTCCATGTGGGCCTAGGAATTTCATTTGATTAATTGCTAAATTAAAATGGTCCAAGCCCAATTAATCCAATAATCCCCACCAAATTTCAAGGCACACAAGAAATGCTCTCGATCCTATTTGTTGTTTTGATATACCGATGTTTGATGGAGACTGTTAAGTTGAACATCCACCTAGGAAAGAAGTTACACTCATCCACAACTGAACAATGGACTATGCCTTGAATTGACAGTTTTGTGTGAAAAAGTTTTACCTAATTCATTTACTAGTACTAGGCTGCCTAAAGCATCCCCTCTGGTTGGAGCGTATAAGTCATACTCCAGGCCTATTCATGAGTATCTAGAGATCACCCAAATCTCATAGGCGTGACCAAAGAATCGAACTCATATAGGTGTGTTCCTTCTAAGATGTCCTGTAGGCCGACATCTACGCTTTAAATAAGCCACTCGGATCACATTAAGGTAAAACCAACCTGCCATACAGAATAGGAAAGAAGCGCATCATTGAAGAAATGAGCCCTGTAAAGGTCTCTCCTCCCAGTCAACCAACAGCTTGTTTCATCATCCTACTTCACGGGATCTCCGATCACGTGAGAACAAAATTACCACCGTGGTATGACTCACGTGGGTCTCGAGCCCATCTCACTCGATGCACTATCTATCACATTACGTAATAAACCCTTTGTAAATTGGTCGGCCGATTCTTAGGCACATCGGACATAGTCGATGCTATCACTCCGGAGTTTTTGACTTTCGACGGACTTCAACCGCCTCTTAACATGCCTAGATGACTTCGTGTTGTCCTTAGAACTGTTCACCTTGATAATTACGATCGATTATCACGGTTCATTAGGATAGCGGTATCGGTTTTCAACCACCGGCAAATCCATAAGGAGTTCACGAAGCCACTCAGCTTCAACAGTGGCGGTATCTAACGATGTGAGTTCTGCTTCCATTGTTGACCTCGTTAAGATGGTTTGCTTACAAGACTTCCAGGAAACAGCACCACCTCCAAGTGTGAACACATATCCACTCGTGGCTTTTATCTCATCAAGCATCGAGATCCGGTTTGAATCATTTGTAGCCCTCTAGTACCTTTGGGTACCCGGCATAGTGAATGCCATAGCTCATGGTTGCCTTTAGATAGCGCATCACTGGCAAGAGCACGCCAATGATCATCTCCGGATTGAAACAAACCGGCTTAGCTTGCTCACTGACAAGCGAGATGTCGAGGCCTCGTAGCACTAGCTAAATACATCAATGAGCTAATAATGCAGGAGTATCTCAATTGATCCCTTGTTATTCTTCGATTTTCCTCAATAACACACTAGGATCATAAGGAGTAGAAACAGGCTTGCAATCACTATAACCAAAGCGACTCAAGACCTTCTCCACATAATGGGATTGCACAAGTGTAACCCCACCATCACCTCCTCTCGGTAGCTTAATGTTAAGAATTACATCACCACTCCCAAATCTTTCATTTCAAAACTCTTGGACAGAAAGTCCTTGAACTCCTCAATCACATTGAGGTTGGTCCCAAAATCGTATGTCATCAACATACAAGCACAAGATCACTCCTTCTCCCCACCATAGCGATAGTACACACATCCGTCGGCTTCATTCACAACAAATCCAAAGAGATGTCAAAGTTACATCGAACTTCTCATGCCATTGCTTAGGTGCTTGCTTTAGGCCATACAAAGATTTTAACAACTTGCACACCTTTCCTTCTTGACCTTCTACCACAAACCCGTCTGGTGATCCATATAAATCTCCTCCTCCAACTCTCCATTTAGGAAAGCTGTCTTAACGTCCATTTGATGAGCGAGAAGACCATGAGAAGCGACCAGGCAAGTAGTACTCGAATTGTGGTCAATCAGACGCGGTGAATAAGTATCAAAGAAATTCTCGCCTTCTTTACGAGTATAACCCTTGGCCACAAGCCTTGCCTTGTACTTTTCAATTGTACCATCAGGCCTAAGCTTTTCTTGAAAACCCATTTACATCCTCTGAGTTTACACCCATAAGTACGGTCAACGATCTCCCAAGTTCCATTAGACATAATAGAATCCATCTCACTCCGTCTTGCTCCTTCGAAGAGTCGTCGGAGAAGAATATGCCTCTTCAATGGTTCTTAGAGTGTCATCCATGAGGTATACAATGAAATCATCACCAAAAGATTTTGCAATCCTCATCTCTTACTCTTTCGAGTAACTTCATTGTTATCCTCCTCAGGATTTTCCATAGGCGTTTGTTCAACATGTTCTATCGGCACAAAAGAGTCAAGGGAAATTATAGGTTCTTGACTAGATGAGCTAGGTACATCACATTTCATAGGAAATTCATTCTCAAAAAATGTAGCATCTCTGGACTCTATGATTGTACCAACACGCACGTCAGGTACTCCAGTTTTTATAATTAAGAACCTATAACCCACGCTGTGCTTAGCATAACCAAGAAATACACAATCTACGGTTTTTGGTCCAAGTTTGCGCTTCTTGACAATTGGCACGTTAACTTTGGCCAACATCCCCAGGTGCGCAAGTATGAGAGAGTCAACTTCTTCTTTTCCCATTCCTCGAATGGTGTTACTTCTTTATTCTTTGTAGGAACTCTATTCAGGACATGACACGCGGTCAATATAGCCTCACCCCACCATTCCTTAGAAAGTCCCGCAGTGTCTAACATGGCATTAACCAAATCAGTTAGAGTGCGATTCTTTCTTTCGGCAACCCCGTTTGATTCGGGAGAATAGGGAGTCGTCCTCTCATGAATAATTCCATGTTCCTCGCAAAATAAAGTAAACTCATTTGAAAAATACTCTCCCCCACGATCAGACCTTACCCGCTTGATTTTCCTCTCAAGTTGGTTTTCTACCTCAGCTTTATAGATCTTAAAGAAATCAAATGCTTCATCTTTTATTTTCAATAAATACACATAGTAAAATCTAGTGCAATCATCTATAAGCGTCATGAAATATTTCTTTCCACCTTTAGTCAACACGCCATTCATCTCGCACAAATCGGAATGAATGAGTTCTAACGGTGCCAAATTCCTCGCCTCTTTTGCTGCCTTGTGAGGCTTGCAAGGTTGTTTCGATTGAACACACGTATGGCACGTAGAACCTTTGACCAAAGTGAATTTCGGGATTAAACTCATATTGGCTAAGCGCGTCATACACCCAAAGTTAACATGACAAAGTCGTGAATACCAAACATTAGATTCATCATCATCGTTACACACATGGTTCACAACTTTATTATAGGAATCCATCAAAGAGAAACGAAACAAGCCTCCGCTCTCATAAACTTTACCAACAAATGTTCCATACTTGGACACGACACATTTATTGGACTCAAATGTAAGCCTAAAACCATCTCTACACAGTAGAGATCCGCTGACGAGATTCTTCTTTATGGAGGGACATGTCGCATGTTCTTGGTGCACGGTCTTTCCAAGTAAACTTGGATCGACCATACCAACACCATGAACAATTGCATGCGATCCGTTCCCCATCAACAAGGAGCAACCTCGACAGACCTGATAAGATGAAAACAAGGAAATATCAGCACACACATGAATATTAGCACCAGTGTCAACCCACCACTCAGGTGATTGACAAACAGAGAGAACTGTAGGTAAATAATTACCGTACCCCGATGTTCTTCCAACATCACTAATAATCATGTTGGTTGACTTCTTCTGCTTATCCTTGCGGTCTGGACAATCCTTAGCCCAATGGCCAGAATCACCGCACACAAAGCAGCCGCCCTTTCCTTTGCCTTTCTTCTTAGGCTTATTTTTCTTCTTATTGTGGATAGCCTGAGGGTTCTTCTTCTGCACCAAATTGGCACTAGAACCTCCCTTAGCAGCAACTTTCTTGCCACGAGTATCTTTTGCACTCGCCTTCTCTTCAACACCAAGAGTACCAATGAGATCAGTAACACTGAACTCCTGCCTCTTGTGTTTTAGAGAGGTAGCAAAATCCGACCAAGAAGGTGGTAACTTGGCGATAATACCGCCAGTCACAAACTTGTCCGGTAACTCACACTTATTATGCTCAAGCTCCTTTGCCAGCGCCTGAATCTCATGAGCTTGTTCTACTACAGAACGGTCATCGACCATCTTGTAGTCATAGAAGCGCTCCATGACATACTGACTCCTTTGCCCAAGATCGAAAACTCCGAACTTGGCCTCAAGTGCATCCCACATCTCTTTGCCCGTAGGCAAATGCATGTACACATCCACAATGTTATCTGCCAGTATGTTGACAAGTGCACCTCGAAACAAGTTATCCGATAAATTGAACTTACGTTCGTCCTCAGCAGATAGAGGCTTAGCGGGCTTGCCTTGTGCAACATGAAAACATTCAATGGCAGTAAACCACAGGATAGCACGTGCACGCCATCTCTTAAAATTGGAACCATCAAACTGAGGGTGCGGCTTAAGCGACGCAGCAAAGCCAACTACCGAAAAAGACCTATCAAGTTTTTGGATTGTTGAAAATCTAGTCAATTTTTGGCATATTTTAATCCAGAAATTAAGCATATAAAACATGACAAACAAAAGCATGAGTGATTCAACAATGATGTATTCATATTCGCTAATGAACAGGATAACAGCAGATCCTATTAACATATTCATAGCGCACAGAAATAAATACATCAAATAAGTTCTCAGGGTATACCCTCGGGCGGGGCCAGTGTCGGTGACACCGGATGCGGCGTTACCATCAGTCGACATGATGGCCTATTCGATGTAGTCGATCGAGGCGTGATGCAGGAAGATGTTCGTCGTGCGAGATCGCGGCGATTCACCACCAGGATGAAGACGAAGTCACAGAATGAGCGATCGCGCTAATCGCTCCCCAAAACTTGATCGCCCGTCTACCCGGCGGTACTCGAGACGGACGGAGTTTCGAGGCCTACTCGCCCGAGCCTTCGCGCAAGGTTACGAACCGAGATTGCAGAGCGATAATAAGAACCGAACCGCATCGAGTATTCTCAGTATCCCTTTTTATGGAGTAGAGAGCCTTTCTTTATTCTCCTCCTCGAAGAATAAAGAAAAACGAAGAGACTGGAATCGCAGCCATTAGTCACTAGCAAGCGCCTCCATTACTCGAAAGTAACCGACCATAATTCACTAGTAATCGCAATTCTATTATCGGCTATTCGTTAATGATATTTATCGCGAGCGGTGCGTTTCAATTTTCGAATAGATAAAGAAAACGCGCCGCACCGACACGCTCACAGACGCAGACATCGCATCGCATACGCATGGCAGCAGCGGCGAGCAGCGCGCGTGTACATGCTCTCTCAAATTGCATAAGGGGTTACCACATTCCACCTTTTAAAGTGGTGTAACTCCCATTCAATTCTCCATATGGGACTAATCAATTTTTTCATGTGGGCCTAAAAATTTCATTTGATTAATTGCTAAATTAAAATAGTTCAAGTTCAATTAATCCAACAGGGGTGCAGTCTCATCAAGCATCCTGGCTACCCTTTGCATACCAGGCCGATTCCGGCAATCTGGATGCACACAATAGAGACCCACAAGCAGCACCCGTCGCATCTCTTCCGCAACAAATCGTCCCTGAAGCCGCTGGTCTGCTGCATCAACCAGCCTACGATGACCCGAGACCCCATTCCCAGTCAACAACCGCAGTTTCCTTCTCCGTGGGCCTCCAGCCTGTGGCCACCTCCAGAGCAAGCACCCCAAAACTCTACACATCAGATCGCTCTGATGCCACACCTGAATATACGCACTCTGGTGCAAGGTATCCCAGTGTGCCCGCTGGTTGTCTTGTCAGTGGCATCCCACCATGGCTCACCACGCGAGCAAGACCAAAATCGCCTCTGCATATAGCAGCACATTTGATGACTTCACATCACGATGCAGAATGCGGTTCACACTCATCATGCAGAAATGTAGGCGCTGATGCAACTCCAAGCACCGCCCTAAACCGTGCCTCCCAGGGAAGCATTGCTCCACCCGGTGTGTGCAGTGCATTGTCAAGATTGCCATTGGGCATGAAATCGTAAACAAGCACGAGCCCATGCTCACTGCAGCACCACCCAGAAAGTGGAACGAGATTGGGGTGATGTGGGCAATCAAGCATGGCAAGGAGCTCACTCACAAACTACTTTGAGCACGGCAAAATAGCCCGGGAACCGTTTGACAGCAACCCTCGACCCGGAAGGGAGCACCCCCTCAAACACAATGGCGCCAGAACCACCAATGGAGATCACATTGCAACCGTCGAAGTCCTTCGTTGCTGCCCGTACCACCTCCATGGACAACGTCCCATGAAACTTCTTGACCTCGATCAGCACGGTAGGTTCTTCACTTGTGCGGCGCATTGGGTGGGCAAGCCAGAGAATAGAGCCAATGACCACAAGAACCAGCAAGACTACGCCACCGAGGACTCCGCCGAGCACCTTGTAGAATAGGTAGTGGTGGTGATTTCTTCGAAGCGGCAGTGGGTTCTTAGGCGGTGGCGGAGCGTGCGAGGAGTTGGGGAAGCCTAAGGTGCGGAAGGTTCAGCGCTCTACGACGTGAAGCACTGTGACTTCGCCATTGCTGGCCGAGAAGCCGGCGTACATCGTGCGGAGGAGACCGGAGAGATCGACGTCGGTGGAGAGCGCGGGCTTCTCGGGGCCGGGGCGGCGAGACGACGAGTACGATAGCCGCACGCGGTACTCCACCCAGGCGGTGATGGGAACGCCGGCCTTGAGGTCAACGCCGGTGCGCGCGGACGCGACGGAGAAGATGGAGCCCGCGTCGAGCGCGACGTGGTTCCTTGCTGGTCGCGCTGGGTGCCGAGCTCCACGGCGACGGTTGATATGTCGGCGAGGTCGCCCTCGTCGGAGGCGGAGGAGGACGGTAACAGGCCAAGGAACCCGTTGGAGGCGCCGAGGAAAGTGCGCGAGGAGGTGAGGATGAAGGCGAGTCCGTCGCCGTAGGAGGGTGAGGGCGTGACGCGGAAGGTGAAGCGGGTGGATAACGAGGCCTGTTACTATAATCTTGACTAATTTTTTTAATGTTAATTGAATATACATGTAGTAAAGCTAGTGCAAACAATGGCCTACTTAAATGTATTAGTGGAGATGTTACCTATCATTTTCAGAGTTTTATTAACAGACGATTCAATCGTGGTTCCCTGATGACAACACTTGAGGACAAGTGTGCAATTAAAGGGGAGAAATGTCAGAATCACAATTCAATCTTTGAGGAGTTCAGAAAGAAGCTCACAGATATGTTCAGAGGAAGAAGATGGAGTCACATGATGTTAGGAGTGAACGGCTGAGGTTACATGAGACCGTTTCGGGCTGAGATCAACGGACTAAATGCGTCCTTGTAATTACTATTTCGTAATTTGGTTTTATTACCAGAAACAGTGTATCACGGGTTAAACCAGGTTTCTAAACTGTTAAACACCTTTTCTTTTTGACGGCATTGTAAGGCTATATAAACTCAGTTATTGAATGAAAATGGCATCAATCTATTATGCCAAATACTTAGTCCTAGTCTTTTCTGTAGAAGTAGTTGTATTTACACTTTCCCCTCTTTGGTCGGATCTCGGGATGTGACATGTCGCGAGAGGGGTGGTGAGCGCGACGGCGGCCGCTCCCGAGAGGAGCGATGCGGAACCGAGGAGAGTGAGGTTCCTTGCCCACGATATGTGGCGGTAGGAGGGGAGGCGGTAGCGCGGGAGGCGGTGGAGTTGGACTCGAGGTGGTTCTTGGCAGACGCGGTGGGCGTCAGGTACCGCGTCAGGTGGACGGCGATGAGGAGGAAGAGGAAGGTGGAGTAGGGTAGGGGTACGACGAGGAAGGAAATTTGCTGAGGAGGGCCTCACCGCCAGCCGTTGATTCCTTCTCGATCAACCGAATCAACGACTGGCAGGGTAGGGTCTCACGCGAGGCCCCTCCCCCATCGCATTTTCTTCCTCATGGTAAAGCGTGGCTAGGCTCTTGGTGGCCGCATTGGACACGAAGAAGCCATGATCGGTGATGGGATCTGGTGAAGAAGCGTAGGGGAGGGAAGTGGGAATGGGGTTTTGGACGCTCCATATGACATGTGTGTTGGGGAAACGTGGCATTGCTACGATAGCACAAACAAAATTTTTTACCGTGCAACCGAGAAACCACCGCTAGTAATAGATCACGAGATTACCGCTAGACGCGCCAACTCGTAGCGGAAGTAGAGTCGTTGTAGCGAGTTGATGCAGTCATAGTCGCACTCACGACGCGTCTCCTCCTTCGAGTGGTCGTACTCGTCGCGTGACTTCTCCTTCGACTCCAATGAACGTCACGAGTTACGGATCGTCACAGTGCTGATGCTTCGCAACAACACCTCTGAGGTATCCACACGTACATGACAGGATCACCACGCGCTGGAGTGCTAGCACCGGCAGCGTGGTTGAGAAGACGTGGCTATTAGGGTTTCGGGAGTTCTTCCAAAGATCATCATCTTCTTTTTTATCCCATGCCACCGCCCCTCTTTATACATGTATCCATGATGGGTCTCGACCTGGAGGTCCATTAGGAACTCGTGGCCTATACGAATTCGGATCACCATCCAAAACAGATCACCATCCAAAACAGATTCTAGCCCTTTAAGTGTGCGACCCCACAGGTTCATGTGTAATCGGTTATGACTCGGAAACTCTTTTCCGACCACCAGTCGTTTGCGGTGCCTAGCAGCACATAGCGATTCCCAAAGGCACATAGAATATATCGGACGAACCTTGATGTAATATGATCTATGATCAGGTCCTCATCACTTACGATCAGTTCGTATCTCTATATGACCAGATCGTATTTGGTCCCGACCAGTTCGTAACTCCATACGATCAGGTCCTTACCATTCTGTGATTACGTTCGACCAGTCTACGACCAGCACGTATCTCCATACGACTAGTCCGTAACTGATCGAACTAAGCGACCTACTCATGCATTCTCCCTTTGCCTCACGATGTCTGGTTGAACTCCAGGTGAGATGATGTGTCATCCATGGACTATTCAATACTTTCTCGACCGAGTGTCGGAAAACTTCATGTGGTCGACACTTCGACCACTGGTGGCATGGCCATGCACTTTCTTTATCCAATCACCACGAGGGACCCAGAGATATCTCTCCTGTTATGTTAGGAGGGGCAAATCCCATCTCGACCAGTCACATCCCTCCACATGTTTCATAGCATACCCGAAAGCTACCTTTATGACTACCCAATTACGAGTAGCGTTTGGCAACCCCTAAGAGTGCTATTACACATGTAGGGAACTGACGAGGATCTAATAATCCTCATTTTATCTTTTATCTATAATTCTTATTATGGGTAAATATGATGTCACATAGTCCCCAGAAGTACCCCTTATATCTATAAGGGAGAGGCCTACCAAGTGATTGTAAGATCTTCTACAATCACCTCTATAGTCGTAAGTCTTGCTACGACTATATCATGGTCGTAAGTCTTTCTACGACCACTACATGGTCGTAAGTCTTTCTACGACCACTACATAGTCGCAAGTCCTTCTACGACTGCTATCTGATCGTAAGTCCTTCTACGACCAGGTAAACTACGACCACCTTATAATCAAACCTACAGGCGAGTGGGTCCAATTGATTAAGGAATCGAGCAGTCGCACGCACTACTATCCCGCGTAGTAATTGTGCTTAAATACCCCATTATCTTTGAATGATAATGGCCGACGGCGTGGAGAAGCCAATGCGCCGAGAATTATCGCCATCATCGCCCATTCTTGGCTCAATTAAGGCGCCTCTTCCGCAGGCAAAACGGCTACTCCTTCACGACTATATAAGGGCATCAAGGGCGAGTAGAGAAGGGAAGTTGGATTCAGGTAATAGTCTTAGCTTTTACTCAATCATTAAGGAATACTACACCACACAGATTAGGGTTATTATTCTCTCGGAGAAGGCCGAACTGTCTAAACATCCGTGTCAACTACTCTGCGTGATTTCATCTCTAGGAGACCCCGAATCAAATAATCTTTACGTAAGATCGGTTCTAATACACCGGCGGTTGGCGCCGTCCGTGGGGTTCTTAGGTAATATCTTGTCAAAATACTCTCTTTTCCAATCTCATGCAATCATGGCGGAGAATGGAACGAGGAGAACTGGTTTGACTTGGCGGTCACGCAGACGTCGACATGGATGCCGGTTTCGACTACGAGCCGAGTGATGCATCCGCCGATGGTGATGTTGCCTCGGAGATTATTCTCGAGAAACCATCCCATTAATGGAGTTGAGGAGGATCCTTATCCCCACAACAATACGCCCAACAGAGGAGCCAATTCCTCAAAGGACAAGGGTCAATCAGACCAGACCGGCTCCCGGGAGGACTCACAACACAATGAGAGTTTTTCTCCAAGTGTTCAAGTCCCTTAAGACGGTCCGACTTGGTAAGTCAAGTTCGGGAGCCACCATTCCAGACTCCACCAAGATCTAGTGATCCTCTCTCGTGGTAACTCCGGAGAGGTGGGATCAAGCATGCTTTTCCTGCAAATTCGACCATCTCCCCGCAGATCTCATTTGCGAACGGAGCGATTATAACCGGAGTTCCCCTACGGAGGATTACTCCAAGTCGCCAGATGGTGTCTCTCGAGCACTCCTCAAGCGGGAGGCCTCGAGCGCAAGTGATAATCATCAACGGAGGTCTTCGCCCTTCCCCAAATCGGGTCACCTCATGGAGGCCGAGATAAGAACACTCCCGAAGATCACACACTGCGCCCCTCGTGGTAATAGCAAGGGCACCACCGTTGGCGAGAGAGAACCAACACTGATGAACGCGAGGAAATCCTCGACATTCTCGCACTCCACTAAGAAGGCCTCAAAGACGATGAGGAGGATTTTGATGTCGTCGAAGAAAGAAAATTGCGATCCGTAAGAACACGCTGGCGCATTCAACATCGATCGGAGGAGGTACAAGAACTCCAGACATCAACGACTTGCTCGAGAATCGATCAAGAGCTTGCTCGAACGCCGTGGTACGATCTCTTTTGTCAAGAGATTACGCAAAGACTTCGAATCGTGATGACAAGGTGGAGGTACCTCATCGACAACATTCTGTAGTCGTAGCAATACGACTTCCTCACTACCGATCAATCGAATATTTCTCACGAGGAATCGACACGGCCATAAGTCGAATCGATCCCTATTCGAGAAATACATTTCGATCGGTGAAGATCAAGAAGCCCATCGAGAGGTGATCATTCACCACTCGACAAAGAAATTCTAACGGTGGAGTACGAGGAGTATTCCTCGTAGAACTAAGACCTACTACGAGTAACAGTCACCACAGGGTATCATCGTATACGATCACTGGTGACATTAACCCTTCTTTCCTACAAAGAAGGCGCCAAGAAGTGATTACGGATGCCGCATTTTCGCCGACCTCGAGCGATTCACCGCCACCTCATTTTCGCCAAATGAACATGGAGAAATTTGATGGATCTCAAAATCCCATCGAATTTCTTCAGATCTATACAATACCGTCCGAGCAAAGCAGGAGGAGGAGAGCATGTAATGGCGAATTACCTTCCGATCGTGCTCGAAGGATCCGCCGATCGTGGTTATTAAACCAACCACTCGAGTCGATCTACTCTTGGCAACACCTCTGCGATCTTCTACAGCGAATTTCCAAGGCACATACAACCATACGAAAAGAAGACGACTTGCCGGATAAAGCAGAACAACAACGAGACTTTGCGTCAATTCATCAAACGCTTTAGTCGGGTTCGTAACTCAATTCGGAAATTTCGATTCTTCCGTGATCGGGGCTTTTAAGCAAGGAGTCCGTAGTAGAAGGATAACGGAGGACATTGCTTTGAATCCTCTCAACACTGTTGTCGAACTCTTCGAGATGGCCGATCGATATGCAACTGCTTCTGAGGCAGTCGAGTGGAACAACACTATCGATCGAGAAACATATACTCCTCGAGAGCCGTGAAGTTGGTAAGGATAAAAAGCAAAAAGTCCAAGAAGAAAATAAAAGTCAAAACCACAAACCGGTGGTTCCAAGGAGGTTCCGCCGTGAAAGATGGAGAGCCCCAAACCACCAAGTCGCACTCGATCAAGGCAAAGGTAAGCATACGATCGTAGGAACGACAAACTAAGGTGGTGTCCTTTTCATAAAAAGGAAGGACATGACCTCAAGAATCGCCGAAGTTTTCCAAAGAAAGCTCGAGGACTACTACAACGCAAGAAAGCACCACTCCCTACTCTCGGCGGTAGGACATACGAGTGGCCAAAAGTCGTCGGATGATGAGGAGATGCCGCCCAAGATCCGCAACATACCGTTGAGCACATCTACGGAGGATCATCGACATACGACTCCAAACGACAACTTAAAGTCACGGACGAGAGGTAAATTCTATACATACTCCTCTCGTCAATAAATTACCAAAGTGGTGGAAGTTACCATCTCTTTTGAGAAGGATGACGCCCAATCACTCTGAGTCGATCAGTCGATATCCGATTGTGGTCGAACCCACCATCAACAATCTGTCGGGTCAATCGAGTGTTGGTTGATGGTGGCGATTCTTTGAACATATTATTTACTAATGCCCCGGACGAGATGCAAGTACCGGGACAAAGGTAAGGCGATGACGATACTCCTTTCATGGAATCGCATCGGTCTTCACCAAACCTATTGGCCAAGTTTATCTTCCTTTAACATTTGGCTCACCAAGTAATTTCAGACGTAGAAAGTCTCCTTTGATGTGGTCGATTTCGATCGGCATATAACGCCATACTCGGACGACCAACTCGCAAAATTCTTAATGGCTACTCATTACGGGTATCAATGTCTTAAGATGCCAGTCCCAAAGGAGTGATCACCATTCGGTGTGACAAAAGATGGCGATAGTCTGCGACCGCCGATCCTCGAGATGGTTGGTCAAATACCAACTCGAGATGAAAGTCGACTTCGACTAGCAAGTCGAAGCCTCAAAGCCGCACCAAAGCCGAACGACCAAGTCAAAGAGGTTCCTCCGACGCCTTGAAGAGCCCTCAAGATCGCGCATCGGGAGACTTCCGACCCCAAATAGGAAGACGCCCTCATTACCTTCCTCCGAGCTAACGCAGATGTCTTTGCGTAGCAAGCATCCGACATGCCCGGAGTCCCCAGGGAGGTGATTGAGCACAGGCTAGCTTTACGGCCTAATAAAGTACCTGTAAAATAAAAATTACGGAGATTTGCCTCTGATCGACGAGATGCTATTAAATCGAGTTGGATAAGCTACTTAAAGCGGGCTTTATAAGAGAAGTCAACCACCCAGTGGTTGGCTAACCTGTAATGGTCAAAAGTCAAACGGCAAATGGCGATGTGCGTGGACTTTCTCGATTTTAATAAAGTTTGTCCAAAAGATGATTTCCCTTTACCTCGTGTCGATCATTTGGTTGATTCTCTGCAGTTGTGAGATATTAAGTTTTTAGATGCATATTCGATACCACCGGATCAATATGTGTTTAAACGATGAAGAAAAGACCGCATTCATTACTCCATTTGGTACCTTTGCTATGTCAAAATGCCATTTGGTCTAAAGAATGCGGTGCTTCTTTTCAACGCCTAATGCAATCGACTTTTTCATCTCAATTAGGCCGAATTTGGAAGCCTATGTTGATGATCTAGTCGTAAAAGCATTAAGAGACTTAATCATATCATCGACCTACAAGAAACATTCGACAACCTCGTAAAGCACCGCTTAAAACTCAATCCGAGAAGTGTGTTTTGGAATTTCTTCAGAAAATTGCTTGGATTCCTAGTATCCGAACGAGGAATCAAGCAAATCTGAAAAAATAAAGGCCATCCTCCGGATCGCCCTCCAAACACAAAAAGGAAGTCCGAAACTCTTTGGGTGCATGGCGGCTTTAAGTCGTTTCATCGCACGACTAGGAGAAAAAGGACTACCTTTCTTTAAACTTCTCGGGAGACATGAAGGTTTTGAGTGGTCGAACGAGGCAAACGCGCTTTGAGGATGTCAAGAGGTATCTTTCGAGTGCTCCTGCTCGTTTCTCCAAAGCCGTAAGAGACGCTCTTAATTTACCTAGCCGCCACGCCACAGCAAAGAAGCGCGAGACTAGTCGTAGAACGTGAAAACGCATAACGACCGGTTTACTACGTTAGCGAAGTTTTACACGGCCTAAGGAGCGTTACCCTCGTGTCCAAAACTTCTATATGCCCTCCTCATGTCTTCGAGGAAATGCGGCATTATTTTCAGCGCACAAAATAGTGTCTTGCCTCGAGTTTCCTTTGGGAGCAATCCTCCATAATAAGGAAACAGAGGGACGCATGGTAAAATGGTCAGTCGAACTTGGGGAGTTCGACCTCTATTTCGTGTCCCGAACGGCCATAAAATCCCAGATCTTGGCAGACTTTATCGCCGAATGGACAAATCTCGAACTGCTCAGATCCCCAAGACGATTCCCACGACCGATGGATGATGTACTTTGACGGGTCACTTACTTTAAGTGGCTCGGGGGCTGGGGTGGTCCTGGTATCTCCTACCGGAGAAACCTTAAAGTATGCCATACAATTAAACTTTCAGGCCACTAATAATGTGGCAGAGTACGAAGGTTTGCTAGCTGGCATACGAGCTGCGAAAGCACTCTCAATTCGTCGACTACTCGTAAGAGGAGACTCTCAACTAGTCGTGAATCAAGTCGGGAAAGAGTACCGGTGCTCTAGCTCGACAATGTCTCAATACTTATCGGAAGTTCGCAAGCTAGAAAAGCATTTTTTAGGTTTCGAGGTACAATTCATCCTCGAAGGATAATTTCCTCATGCACCAACTTGCTCGGATGGCTTCTTCCGATCTACGGTACTAAAAGGAGTTTTCTTGGAGCAACTCCAAAAGCCGCTCTCAGTCGAAGAACCGAGACACCTCCTATTGAGATGGCCTCATTAGACTACGAGGATACCCGGATAACTCCCATCTACGAGTATCTTCGCAAGGGTTCCAGACCAAGATGATCTTGAGGCGCATCGTTTATCCCAAAAGCCAAAATGTATACTTTGGTCGAAGGAGCCTCTACAAACGAGGAACCCAAGGGATACTCATGCGATGCATTCCGCAAGACGAAGGAATAACACTCCTTCACGATATACACAAAGTGGCATATGTGGGACACATGCTTCCTCTGTAACCTTGGTTGGTAAAGCCTTTCGACAAAGTTTTTACTGGCCTACAGCCCTGTATGATGCTAAGGAGGTGGTTAAAAAGTGTGTCCAGTGCCAATTTCATGGTAGACAAATACACCAACCACTCAAGCATTACAGACAATACCTCTTTCTTGGCCTTTTGCGACACTGGGTCTCGATATCCTAGGACCGTTTCCCAAAGCTCCGGGAGGTTTCAATTCCTTTTGTGGCTATTGACACGTTCACAAAATGGATTGAAACGAACTCAGAATCGATAACATCGGAGCGACAAAAGGTTCATGATGAGATGCGTAATTAGCCGATTTGGAGTTAAGTCTGATAATTACGCATAATGGTAAACACTGCAAGTGCAAAATTTCGTGAATTTTGCGACGAGTTGGGTACCAAATTATGCTATGCTTCATTGCACATCCCCAAAGCAACGGGCGGTCGAACGCAAACGGCCAAATAATGCGAGGAATTAAAACCGAGTCTTCGACCGACTTATTAAGCGCTCGGGGCTTGGGTACAAGAATTACCCTCCGTGTTATGGGCGGTCAAACGACCACCATCGAGTAACAGGAGAAACACCGCTTTTTCTAGTATTTGAGCCGAAGCCATGCTTCCTCCGAGCTAAAATTACAGTCGACACGAGTTGAAACTTTCAACAACTCGGATCAGAACAACTTCGAGCGGATGACATTAACCTACTCAAGAAAGGAGAAACCTAGCCTTAATCCGCTCGCGGCCTACCAACAAGCCTGCGCAGATACTATGATCGTAAGGTCCAACCTTGCGACCTTCTTGTAGGTGACTTGGTATTGAGGCTCGCCAATCCAAGTCTAATCGGAATAAACTTTCCCCAAATGGGAAGGTCCTTACATGGTGGTCGGTAACCGGCGAGTGGTCGAGACGACTAGCGATGGAAGATGGACGAGTTCTCTCAAACTCTTGGAACATCGACCGCCACGCAAATTCTATGTGTGACCAACTTCTCGTGCAATAAAAGTCCGTGTTCTTTCTACTTCTCTTGCCTTATTTTTTGAGTAGTGCTTTTTAATCTTTCGACTATGATACAAAAACACACGATTTTCTTTACACCGGTCGAAAAACAAGTAACATCATCTAGTCGAAACTTCTCCTATCCGCATGTGGTTACGCCCACTAGAAGGAATTTCCTAGCATCGACTCGCTACTCATTTTTCACCAATACAAAGAGCTCGGGTCTTATCCAATCGAAATGTTCTCAGAGCCAACTCTCTCAATCTTAGTTTATTTTTTCGGTGATTTCCAAAAAATATTCTAAGTAGAGTACACTTGATATATTTATTCGACCACCTTTGATGTACTCGTTTCGTTTTGACTAGTCGAAGGAAGAGACACACCTAGTCAAGTTTTTCCTCTCTCGCATGTGGTCCCGCCCACTAGAAGGAACTTCCTAGCTATTGCTCGATCTCCTACTTTTGCTCTTTGGAAAAGACTTATCGAGTCCATCGTAAAAGGGCTAACAATTATTAAAGTCCTCTAGACGCTTGCTTAACTCAAGTTGTCGTTCTTGGTTTGATCAAACTAGTCGGAGATGGTAACATCACCTAGTCGAAGCCTTTCCTCTCTCGCACGTGGTCTTGCCCACTAGAAGGAACTTCCTAGTGTCGAGTCGTTTCTACTCTTTCGACCAAGTGCTTGACAACTATAACAAAAACTATAAGTTAAACAAACCTCTCTTTGTTTTCAGAAACCCCATTTCAAACACTATTTACTTAGATTGTCTAAACAATCTAAGCAAATAGTCGGGGGCTAGGATAAAGTTATTAATTTGACTTCAATTCTTAGTCTTTCATTCGTTTATTATCTTATGAGTTACTAACTACTCGACAAGATGATTTTCAGGAAATAAGATGGATCATATATTACTCATCAACAGAAATTGTCTGCCTTACAAGGTAGTTACAAGATTACTCGAAGGGGAGAGCCTATTGCATTTCCTCCGCCATCTTTTTGCCAATCGATCGATTTCCTCAATCAGACGACTTGCCTCTGATTCAGGACAGTCGAAGTCGGCTTCGATTGGTTTAACATTAAGGCGGGGGTCTTGAGCTTTAAGTTTCGCCAAAGCGTAACTTACCGCAGCTTCGACTGCCTCCCTTATTGATTCAAATTTGATTAGTCTTTGAGTGGTCACCATTTCTTGCAATTTTCCGACTTGTTCCCCAATGGTAGTTGTGTGAGCGACTATGGTATCTTCTCGAGGAGTTTTTCCCTCGTAATGTAGCTCACTAAGCACATTGTTCAGAGAGTGATGTTGCCTTGAAGACTAGTCTTCATCGACTCCATCTCTGTTGGGTACAAGTCGAAGCCTCGCAAGTTTTTTGTTTTCGACCGCTTGTTCTCAAAAGAATAAAATCGGTCAAACGAAAATAAACTTACGGAGGAAGATAACACAAAGATAATTATAGGTAAAAGCATTTCTTACCTACTAATTGAGAATCCAGCTTAACCTCTTCTCGATGGGAAGCAATAGTTTCAAAGGTGCTTTTTCTCCCATGCTTTGATGTCCTCTGCAGATTCATCTTAGCAATGCGGATGGACTCATTGTAGATCAAGGTTTTTCTTGGATTTCACCTCGAGGCTTCTCAATTGGACAACAATTTCGAACAAGAAACTGGCATTAGAAAAGGAAAATACTCAAAAGGATAACAGTAAAGATTTACTTACTCGTTAATTGAGTTCTAAGACCTCGAGTTCTTGATCCTTATTCGCGAAATACGGAAAATTCCGAATGACCAAAGCTTTTCTTGAACTTGATCCGAGCTTCGTGATCTCTTTTCTTTATCCGAGAAGAAAGGAGAGTCGGGTAAAGGTTAAAGATCAAAAGCGCCTTAAGTTCGAACTTATCGCTTATTTTTTCCCGCAATCTTTTAGATGCAGACAGTCTCTCAAGTCTATCCGAGAGGACTAATACGTTGCCTTAGCCTCCTCGACTCTTCTTTTCATAGTCGAGTGAGTCAGCTAAGGTCTTCGTATCACTGTTTAACCTACAAAGAACAGGAACGAAGATAAACATCAGCCGAATGGTTGTATGTACTTCTACAACTACCGACCTAGTCGTAAGTTTTTCTACGACTACGATATGGTTGTAAGTCTTTCTACGACCACTACCTGGTTGTAAGTAGTCGTAAGCTTTTTACGACTAGTACTTTGTCATGAGTTTCTTCCATGACTATTCTCGTAAAACATTATACGAGTATTTAAGTCGAAAACAATTATGAATGATAAGTGAGTTACCATCTCTCCGCCTCGCATTGCAGTAGTTCTTTCTCTGTCTTAGCTTTAAAAGTTGTCGATGATACTCACCGACAACAGCAATTTACTCTAGAGCTTTCTGCAAAAAGAAAACAGTGAGAAGAGAAGGAAAGTCACATATATAAGTATATTGAAGATACTTACATTCATAGTCGTCCTAGCAAACATCGAATATACAAGGTCCGGTTCTGCAGCCTTATCTATCCTCGCGACTTTGTCCCACCACACCTTCTCGAGGCGCGTTATCAAAAGTATTCTCTCGTATTGGGAATATCTTTGGGATGGGGACTCGGTCACGAGATCTGTAGAGAGGACCCACGACGGAGGCAGCCCAAAGAAGTCACCACGTGGTTGAAATTTTCTCCTTCGTTCTCAGAATCTCCTTTGGGTAGGGAAGGAACGCTCCTACAATTTCCTTCCCAGAGCGGTGCACAAGTGGTCACCGCCTTGACAGAGGCTTCCACAGTGCCCTTGTTGTTTCTACGACCTCGGCGATCGTGAGCGGTCACCTCAACGTAACGGCCGCTACTTCAAGGGTCGAGCTACAACTTCAGCAGATGTGGAGTCACTGGGAGTCTCGACTTCATCGCCACTGGCCAAGGGTGATGTTGACCACCTCCATTGCCACCTCCTCGATGGTGAAGGGATGGCAATGGACTTCTTAGCTAAGCATTCCCGGGGACCAAGAAGTCGATCAAATAAAGAAAAGCAAATCAAAGTTGTGAAAAGAAAAAGGTAAATGTTATTCTTACACTTTAGTAAATTTCACATACTCGCACTCGGTCTTAACCAGAATTTTGGGGCAATCCTCCCAACGGAGGACCTTTTCTTCTCCACGACCACGCCGGTCGAGGTTCAACAATCGGCTCGCCATTTACCACGCGGTCGTCAGAGTTTGGACAGAACCGAGCTCTCGTTTCCGTTTTTCTCGATGGTCAAATCGGCCTCGACCATTCCAAAAGCAAGATCGCCCTCGATTGCGAGTTGTCTTGTGCCGATGCAAAGATCGCCCTTCATAAAAGACACAAAATCTTTCCAATTCTCCTTTTCGCTTGCCTAACAAAACTAGGAGTGGCGTAAATCTGCAAAGATTCTTTGTCATAATGAAGGATACCTTAGCCTTGCGAGGTTTGCGCTTAAGAGATTCACCGCCTCAACCTCCTCGGCCGATAGCTGCGGCCTCGGCTCAGATATGACTACAATGCCGCAGTCTTGTAGAGGGTCCGGTCGAAAGACCGAGCTTGAGCTTGCTCCCCTTTGTCGCAGATTTTACAAGTCGACGCCTCTTGGAGGGAGGAGCCGAGCCTTTGTCTTCGACAACCCGGCGCCAATAGTCATCAAGACGACTTCTTCGTCGTCTCCGACGATTTTCCATGCCTACTTTCGTAATGCAAAGCGTAAAAGAAGAATGACTAATTAGTCGTAAGTTTTTCTACGACAAGTACCAAGTCGTAAGTTTTTCTACGACTCTTTCCTGATCGTAAGATATTCTACGATCATCTTTAGTCGTAAGTATCTTCTACGACTATAAAGTCCTAAAGAAAGAATCAACTTTTTGATTACCTTTAGGCGCTCTATCCTTTCATCTGCGGACAAAGCCGCAATGACTTGAGGAACCTCCCCTCGGAGTGGTGGAGACTTCTCGCAGATGAGTCTGACTCTAGAGTCAACCTCAGCCTGTGAAAGATCTGTTTAAACAGATAAGAACATTAGACAAGGTTGAGAAAGACCAAACCGAGAGCTAAGTCAATAATTACTTACCCTCCTCGTAGTCTCTGGTGGGGTCTCCTCTTCCCGAGTACCTCCACATAGGAGATGCTCGTTTCTTCAGAGGACTAATTCGGCGTGTGATGAAATCCTTCACCACATGTCATCCGGTCAGCCCTTCTTCCTTCAAGTCCTTAATAGCTTGAATATAAGGGCTAATCCTACTGATATCTTCAGGGTTGAGTCCCATGAAGATTTCTTTCTAGCAGACCTTCCCCGCAAAGAAAGGTGTCTTCAGAGGTGACCTTCCAAAGAGAACCACCTCTTCCTCCGGCCCGACCACGAAGACCGGTGAAACTCAATATACTCCTTCGACTTCGAGTCGTGGAGCTTGCATCGCAGACTTCCGGCGATTCCGGTTTGTCGAGCCATCCCATAATAATATTGAAACAGCTCGAGATCCGCGGAATCCCTGTGTACGCCTCGCCGCGATACACGAACACACTCAACATGGTAATGGAATTGGGACCTAAGTTCACCGCCCACCCCAAAGTGTTCGAGTACTCATCAGTAAGAAAGGGGTGGGCGAGCAATCGAAGGCCGTGACTCACAATACGCTTGGAAGACGGAATTTGCCCATTTTCCCCGATGGCCGATGGTTGTCCGATAGATGGAATCCACTTCACCGAGCCTTCTCGAATCTTCCAAGATCGACCAAGATCTTGATCTTAGCGCATCCATCTCCGATTCCTCCCATTCGTAAACTCTCTTGGCCATTTCGCCGAAGCAAGAAGTTTTTAATTGGGTTGGGCGGAGAAGATGAAACCTAGTCGAGGATGGAGAAAGCAAGAGCTCAAGAACAAATGGAGTGATTTGGGGAAAGGTAAAATCCAAGTCTACCTCCTGGTAAGTTTTTATAATCAAGACGATCTCCGCCGCTTAAACCGTCTCGCTATAGGTCTATGAGAGATGGTTGTACCGCCGAACCGCTTCATCGGACAAGTCTATGAGAGCCGGTTGTAATTCCCGATGGTCCGCTCGAGAAAAATAGGTGCGTATTATCACCTCCAAGCGAAATTACATTCTTGACCAAGTCTTTCTAGTCGAAGAAAGTATCAATCGGAAGAGTTTTTCTCCGATTCTCTACTACGACCACCGACGGTCGTAGGGGTTTTTATGACTTTTGATAGTCGTAAGCAACCTTCCGACCAAGCAAATTCTGGTCAAAGCAAAGACTCAAATGTCGAAGAGTTTTTCCTTCGACTATCATTCTACGACATTCTCATGGTCGTAAGTCCATTTACGAAACCTTTACCAAGTAAGTTACTTTCACTTGAAGGGGGGGCTAGATGACGAGGATCTAATAATCCTCATTTTATCTTTTATCTATAATTCTTATTATGGGTAAATATGATGTCACATAGTCCCCGTATACCCTTATATCTATAAGGAGAGGCCTACCAAGTGATTGTAAGATCTTCTACAATCACCTCTATAGTCGTAAGTCTTGCTACGACTATATCATGGTCGTAAGTCTTTCTACGACCACTACATGGTCGTAAGTCTTTCTACGACCACTACATGGTCGTAAGTCTTTCTACGACCACTACATAGTCGCAAGTCCTTCTACGACTGCTATCTGATCGTAAGTCCTTCTACGACTGTAAACTACGACCACCTTATAATCAAACCTACAAAGGTAGTGGGTCCAATTGATTAAGGAATCGACGGTGCGCACGCACTACTATCCCGCGTAGTAATTGTGCTTAAATACCCCATTATCTTTGAATGATAATGGCCGACGGCGTGGAGAAGCCAATGCGCCAGAATTATCGCCATCATCGCCCATTATCGCTCAATTAAGGCGCCTCTTCCAGTGGCAAAACGGCTACTCCTTCACGACTATATAAGGGCATCAAGGGCGAGTAGAGAAGGGGAGTTGGATTCTGGGTAATAGTCTTAGCTTTTTACTCAATCATTAAGGAATACTACACCACACAGGATTAGGGTTATTTTTCTCTCCGGAGAAGGCCTGAACCTGTCTAAACATCCCGTGTCAACTACTCTGCGTGATTTCATCTCTAGGAGACCCCCCGAATCAAATAATCTTTACGTAAGATCGGTTCTAATACACCGACAGGAACCATGCTGACCTCAGGTCTAAGGATTATACATCACCATTACTTGAGACCAACTAATGACACACAGATTCATAACAATCTCAATAGTGTCTCAATGACGGGTGTATCCAACCCCATGTTCTCTAACATGTGCTCACATTATTGATTCGATATCTTTATATCCATGATCGGTGAAACAAGGTCATCAATCAATACATGTGCTAGTCATAGAGTCACTGGTGTTCCGACCAGTGACCTCCGACCAGGGATACATTTAGAATGACATCATATAAGTTAAAGAGTTCCACCAACAAGTCACATACTTATTGATCTATAACAAATGATTCATTCAAGGAACACGATAACATATTATCAAAATCATGAACATAATGAAATATCATCATCTCTATGTTGCCTCTAGGGCATATTTCCAACAATGTGGGGCTGAGGCATAGGGCACAGCCATATTTTTTTGTTGAAATAATATTATTTTAAAAGAAAATTGCAAAAAATAGTCAATTTTTTAAACAAAAATAGACTACTATCGCCATTTGAAATGACAAAATTGTCATATCATCATTCCAATTGGCGACAGAGACTAGAACAATGCAGAGAGGGTCATGTCGCCACTTGGACCGACAACATGTCTATATCGTCATTCCAATTGGTGACATGACCTTGTTGCCATTTCAACTGGCGATAGGGATCCCCTGTAATTTTTTTAAATATAAAAATTTAGGAAAATCGTTATTCCAAATGGCGACAGAGATCCCGCAAGGCTCTGTCGTTATTACAAATAGTGACACAAACTACCCTATAAAAGACTCCAAAATTTTGGCATAACTCACATTTATTCAGAAAAAAGAGAAAGAGGGAGGGGGGAGAGGAGCAGAGAGTAGAGGGAGGAGGGAAACTAACAAAGCGCTGCTCGTCCGGTCGTCCACCTTTTAGGTAATTTTTTAAATAGATTACATAGTTTTAGATGTACGGTTACGTAGTGTACTATGTTGTACATAATCCTTTTCGGTGTGTAGTTTAGTTTGAGATATGTGGTTAATTGTGAAAATCTTATTTACGGTGTAGTACGTCAAATATGTCAGATGCCACTAATTTTAAAATTTACTACAATTAGGGGACTATTATGGAGGGTCCCAATAAGATTGATTTGCGTTATTTTCAATCGGCCACCGTGACCCTAACAAGACCAGAGCAGCGTACATGGGGCGCTGTGATGCGGTGGTTGTTCCACACATTCAATTTGGACCATGTTGTGTATGATCTGAGATTGAGTTACCTTGCCAACCGAGCACCACAGGGCACATATTGGGAGTTAGTGCAGCTCAAATGAACAAGGTCGTGGCAGTCATATGTACGGAGGGCGAGGGAGGAACGGTGTGATTTGGTCCTTCTCGCCCAGGCATATGCTAAGCCTAGTCTTGCATCAGGGGCGGACAAAAAGGGGTGTTGATGCTGAAGAAGAAGTCGGGGACTCCAACCACAGTGCGGGGCACATAATGGCCGAAGGTTCGGGAGTTGTTGATGTTGTTGATGAAGACCGTGTGGAAGGAACTCCTTCAGTTAGACAAGCTAGTGGAATTACTAACGAGGGTGAGGAGATAGAAGCCCTAGTCCAAATGATGGATCTCGAAGAGCAGGACTACCAGGCATTGTCAGAAGATGAAGGATATGATGACAAGGATGTTGTAGAATAGTAGGCGGTTCCATCCGAGTGGAACACATATTAGTTCAACAACCTGATCATTAACGAAGGCTCCCGTGTGCCGTGGGAGTACGACCAGAGCGAGATCAAGCAAGGAGCCATATAGGAGGCGGTGCATGAGGTACTTGGGGTGCAGAGAGAACGAACCACTTTCATACGTGGATCTGCAGAGCAGGTGGTGCATGAGGTACTTGTGGTGCAAACTTCTATAAGCAGTTCTAGAACCTCGAATGCTTCTCAGATTGAATTGAGCACGAGTCTAAGGAGAAGTGGTCGCTGCTACATGACAGGGGTGGTGCTCGATATGGTGTCATGACAACTAATCTAGCCGAAGTGTACAATTGGGTCATACGCGATGCCATGTGCCTCCTTTTGGTTGGTTTTGTCGAGGTAATTCTCTGCGGCACCACAAATTACTTTGTGAAAGAAGCAACAATGCGTCGCTCTTCATGGCAAATAACAGAGTACTGTACTCCACCATGATCACCAAGTACACGGAGGATAAGAGCAAGAAAGGTGAGATGCATCGGGCATTCAAGATTGGCACAAGTGAGCTTTGCTTCGAGATGCTGTGAAAGGATAAAGGACGACGTGGGACAAACCACGGGAGCATCACCCACGAGTGCACACTACGCGTGCTAGTTGTGTATGCACTTGCAACGAGTCTCTTCTTCTGCATAGGCCCTGATCATATGTTATGGCTGCATGTTCGATGGTGGCGTAGCATCCCGGACAGTACCTCTATGATTATTTCAACAAGGAAGAGGTGATACAAACCTGTAGTGCAGAGCTGTATGGTTACGACGTGGTTGACCATTTCATTGCTCATCCAACCTGGGAGCAACTTATCTGGGCCACGAATATTGATAGGCTAAGGGAAAGGTTGGCCGGCGGCAGGTACGGCGTATCAGGAACGACATGGACAAAGCAAAAGCTAGGCGTCGTACGAAGAAGTGCTATATTTGTAGGGAGTCTGCGCACACTTTCAAAAAATGTCCTACGATAAATGAACAGGATGAAGGAGACATCGCAGTCCGGACGGCGCCGCAGGGACCTCATCCGACCACCCCACTCGAAGCGGTCAACATGGCAGACGTTGAGATCACGGCCACGGGAAATGTTTGTCTTGTTGAAATATGTTGTGCTCAATGCTTTGCAATATCATTTTGATTTATCGGAAAACTTGATGATGATGTTGTAATGAATGTTTTGTAAGATTATTGTGATTTGTCGATAAAATATTTGATGACGTGGTGTTGAAGCTTTGTAATATCATTGTGATTTGACAGACAACATATGTTAGGACGTTGTTCTGAATGTTCTGTAATATCATTGTGATTTATCGACAAAATATGTGATGATATTGTGCTGAATATTTTATAATATCATTGTGATTTGTACACAAAATATATGGTCGAAAATAGACAGTAATAAACTGAAAGGTTCCTGTCGCCAGTTGAAATGGCGACAGGATCTTGTCGCCAATTGGACATGTCGCGAGTCTAAGTGGCGATAAGACCTTTTTTTGCATTGTTCTAGGCTACTATTACCAATTGGAATGATGATATGATAATTTTGCCATTTCAAACGGCGACATTAGCATAATTTTGTTAAAAAATTGACTATTTATTTTTGTAATTTTTTTAAATATATTATTTCAAAAAAAAATCCACAGTCACACAGATACTCCTCTTTTATTTATTTATTTAGAGAGAGGGCACAACTAGTCTGCGTTACTGGGTACGCAGGCTCAAAAGGTGTCACAAAATATTCGATGGACCGATGTGAAAAGAAAAACACTTGAGGGACCAACCAAAATTAATGTTTTGGAGGCCCAAACATCCTCACGAAAAATCAAAACTGGCAGTTGACTCGAGTTTTTAAGCGTAGATGTACAAAATCACAAAGTACAAATGGGTGTGGCTTGTATGAGACGTTCTCATTCTCTATATACATACATAGCTTGTGCTGCTTTTGATGATGCAACAGTGATCCTCCCAAATGAAAACTGGCCTTTGCTCTAGAAGAAGAGAAGGTACTGAGGGTTGCAGCATTCAAGTTCAATTTGAGTATTTGATAATCTTGAGAACGACCACGGGACCATGTGTTTCTAATGCTCCACGCGTGGCCGCGTCAGCGGTGCCGAACGCTGATCCTCCCAACGTATGCATGCATCTGTAAACCACGGCAATTCGCGCTCTGAAAATACAGGGGCGAATTTTCTTGTATGGGGGATCCTTGCAAGTTACAACGATGGAAATGTTTTCCGCTCTGAAAATCGCTTGGAATGAGCCCTTGCGTACGTTTTTTGGATGAACTAAGAGAGAGAGCGAGAGAGAGCCGAGGTGTCTGATACCGTTGAAATACCGGTGACCTGGTTAACCAAGAGCCCCAACTAGTTTAGCCGGTTTATCACAAACCCGATTCGGACAACCGCATAACCTTGCCATTAGCTAGGATTAGGAAAGGAAAGGTCAACGGCTGTGTCTACCGAAACTTCCACTCAGACCAAGTAAATAATACACTTTCGAAATTCTCATCAACATGAAAAACCTCACCAAACTTCAGAAACTCAGAAAACTACGTGTACCAACCATCCTTTTGCCAGTGAGAGAGAGAGAGAGAGATAACGAAACGACCAAATCAGTTCGGCACTTCGGGCCTTCGGCCGAGCTGCCAGGTGCTAGGCGCCAAAAAAAAAAAACAATAAAAACACCCACCGGTCCAGGTCGGACGGGGCACGCCATTGATTGGCCGCGTCCGCACGCCGTCCAGGAAAACGAGCAGATTGCGAGCGTCCGTGCCGTCCGAGCAAAACGGGAACCGAGAAATCTGCGTGCCCACCACGGCAGGCAGGCGGCCAGCCGGCACTGAATTTAAGCGCTTGGCTGCACCCCATTTATTCAGAAATCCGATCACCAGCTCCCAACTTGTTAAAGGACAGCCACTGCCGCTGCAGCTGCAACTGGTGGTGAAGTAGACGTAGCTTTATTTTTTTTGGTCCCAGCTCTGCGACCAATTTTACCCAGTTCAGCTGTTTCCTTTTTGTTTAACCAAACCGGAGCGGGCCAAAAAGAAAATGCGTGTCTACACACAAGTTCACTGTTTTTTTAATATAAAATTGTTACAGTCTGATTGTTTATTTACAACTCTATTATACATAAATTAGAGTAAATTATTTATATAATTTTAGTTCTTAGTCACTGTAATTATTCTTAAAAGTCTTGATAACTCATATTTCCATCACATGATTCAAAATCTCACATGTAACGGAAATTATATGAAAACAAAATACGACAATATAGTGAATCTATTATGTCCTTCACATGTACTTTGATAGGTTTAGCAAAAACAAAGATAAAAAATAAAATTACATACCAATAAAATACGACAATGTGGTAAACCTGTTATGTTCTGAAGAAAAAAATTATAATAAATTTGGACCTAATTCATCAGGTGGGAAAAAGTGCAAATATCAAATCATATTGGACAAAGTGCAAATATCAAATCATATTGGACAAATGAATATTCGACTATTATAAAAAAAATTCTTACAACACATCAACAATATGAATATTATAGCACATCTAACGGAAAAAAAGTGACAGTTTTAACTTCAAAAAAACTGTCGAAAGTTATATAACAATTCCAAAAAAAAGGCATGTGATGGACATTTGGGTTTGGTATTTGTTTCTTGCCTGGTCAATTTTGTCTATGCTCATATGTTTTCTGGGAAGTAGTCGTGGATAATTAATCTTATCGATTGGAGTGGTCGTTGCACACTAAGAACTGAGGTGGACATGGTCGCGATTCAAGGTTGTGCTGCCAATGCCTGTACGTGCATTTCGTCAGGGATCAAGATAGACCCCTTCTTTTGATCTGGAAATGATAAAGGGCCATTTGTTTACTGCAACAGGCCCTGATAGCTAGCTAGTTGTCTTGGTATTTGAGTATGTTGTACCACCCCGGCCGTCCACCGGGCTCAGAATGCTATCACAGTATAATAATCATCACGAACTTTGCGCAGCTAATCTACCAGCTAAGCATACTACAACAAAAATAGTTATCTATGGAGTATGGTTTGCATCAGTGTCTGCATATGATGTGGATGTGCTACTCCCTCTTACCGTTGCACGTCGTCTTCGACGCTCAGCTAAACACCAAAAATAAACAAAGATGAGTCTGAAGACTCTGCAAGTACACAATAGAAATGATAAACATAATCATATCATTATTTCCATCATTATCTTTCCGTTAGTGCAATGCATCATCATTCTACATGCTCATTTGCTCATCACATTGCCTATACCGGTATAGTTGAGTGAACACCCGTCGATGTTCACCCAGATCATGAGCCCGTCCTTATCGGCACGGGGATTTCTCCACTCCCGTGGAGGCCTACCGAGGTAGGTCTTACATATCCAGCCACGGTGGATATTTCTTTATCATCGTATGAGTGCACATGATGCAGATGGATAAGTCTATTGTCATTAACATGTTCGGATTGATGCGACCAAAGCACGTTATATAAAAAAAACAACAGAGATAAAATAAACTTAAAAAATTAAATAAAAATCATAAATAAATAGATCTCGAATTTATATAAATTTAAAAATTTGAATGGGCTCAATCGGAGTTCGGATGCAAAAGATATGGCTTTGGAAGATTGAATCTAAAGAAAATACCCTAAATTAGAATTTCTGAAATTTCTGAATTATTTTTCTACTGAAAAATCAAATTATTGCGTAATGCTGATGTCAGCGAAGGAAATTCCAGAAATAAAAGAAAATCTGACATGTGGGACCCACGTGTCAGTGAGATGGCTCACGGTGGACTGAGTCTACCGAGCGACTGGCTCTGGGGTGCGGTGAACCGACCACGCAGGCACACACGTGGGCACTGACTGGATGCCACGCGGACGATATACAAGCACGGGGCTAACGCTAGCGCTGAGGTGGCTGCAAACGTGGACGACGGCGAGGAGCGGCGCTCGGGTCCCGATGGTCACCGACGAACGGAGGCGTTTCGCCGGTGGTGGATTGTACCAGCGCGTAGCTCAGGCTATTGCAGTCTCAGGGGTGTACTCAGGGCGGCTAGGAACGACGGTGGCGACCGACGGCGAGCTCGGAGCGGAGGAAGCTTTCGGCTTTTGTCGGACGGAGGCTCCGGTGACGCTCCGACGGCGAGGAGGGGCGCA
Organism: Hsuehochloa calcarea; assembly: GCA_036346395.1. Classification (NCBI taxonomy): domain Eukaryota; kingdom Viridiplantae; phylum Streptophyta; class Magnoliopsida; order Poales; family Poaceae; genus Hsuehochloa; species Hsuehochloa calcarea. The sequence continues at coordinate 18,868,393 of CM070601.1, read as the reverse complement.
CAAGGTAGCCTGAGCTATGCTGACGCCAATGGCGTAGTCGGCGAGGCAAGGGCGACAACGGCGGCAGCGCAATTCATCGGAGAAGAAGCTTGGTCGAAAACCCTAAAACTCGAATTGTGACGGCGCTAGGAGCTATTTATAGAGCTCGGGAGAGTCGAGATAAGAAATCCCCGATTTGAGTCTATTTTGAATACGAAACGAAATTCAAAAATCCCAGAGATTGAAACCAATTCGAGATTTGATTCGGCTGGATTCGGGTGCGGGAATATAAGGGCTAGAGATTTGGTGCGGAAAACTCGGAGTCTTAGTTGGAAATCGACGTTGCTGTTTCGAGTTTGAAGCTCTGGAAATGGCGGACACGAGCGATGGCGCGAGGTTGACGACGATGCGGTAGAGATGAAGATGCGGGACCCACCTGGCAGCGAGGCGAAATGGTGCGCGCGGGGCGCATCCGATCAGCGCTCGGAACCACGTGTCAGCAGATGCTGGCGGGAGTGCGAGAGAGAGAGATCGACAGGTAGGGACCACCTGTCAGCGAGAGGCGAGGTGCGCGTGGGCGACTGGGCTGCATAGTGCTGGGCCGCGGGGGAATAGTGTTGGGTTTCGGTCCGACACTGTTCCGGAGGATTTTAAATAGAGTTTCTATTTTAGAAAATATTAAAAAAAATCCAAATAGCAATTAGAAAATAGCAAATGAACTTGAAAAAATATTAGAAAATTCTATAAAATATATCTAAGCACATAGAATCCAAATAAAATAGTTTTGGTAATTATTGATGTGGGGGTTAATCACATTAAAATTTTTTGACATGAAGGTCTATATTAAGCTTTAAATAAAAATACTAAAAATTAATATAAATTCAAATATTGTATTTTCCAATAAGTAATTATTCAAAAGATTTTTAGAGCTCAGAAATTTGGGATGTTACAGTCATAGTATTATGCTTGTGTTATTGTGACCTGTGGATGGGTTTTATCGTTGATATGGTTGTTGTAATTTTATAGTAAGTTGATGTAAATTAAATGGTTAAAGTAGTTTAGTAGCATTCTAGACTCAATGTTGGGCTGGGGTGTTACACACCCGTTGATGTTCACCCAGAACATGAGCCTATCCTTATCAGCACAGGGATCTCTCCACTCCCGTGGAGGCCTAACGAGGTAGATCTTACATATCCAGCCACGGGGGATATTTCTTTCTCGTCATATGAGTGCATATGATGCAGATGCATAAGTCCATTGTCATTAACAAGTTCCATCACTGTCATCATTAATAGGGTAGCCTCATTGCTCACCCCATTCCATCATTATTGTTATCATCATATATGTAACATACCAAAGTTCTGTTACCAAATTTAAACTTAATAAATTTATTATTTTATTGGATTTTCTGAGTTTTGAATGAGTTCTCTAGTTTTTCTTGAATTTTCTGAATTTTAAAAAGGTTTTTTGTATTTTCCAAAAATTAAAATAATTTATGTGAAAGATTAAAATCCAACTTCAGGTTGGAATTAATTTTATTAAGTTTAAAATAATTCAAGGAATTTATGTGAATTTTTCTAGAATTTTTGGACTCTAGTTGCTATTTTCTAAAAGGCTATTTGATTTATTGCAATTTATGTAATCCAGAAAAGTATTAAAAATCCAGAAATTGTTTTGGGCCAAATCTCCCTCACCGACCCATTTTATTTCTCTCCCCGACCTTTTCTTTTTCCCCCTCTGGCCCACTAGTCCATCTCACCTCCCCCTCTCTAGCTCACTGCCATGTGGCCCACCCGCCAGCCTCTCCCCCGCCTGCTCTCTTTCTCTCTCACTGCCCGCGTGCCCTACCTATTGGCATCACTTCCCCTGTTTTCTTCCTCCTCTTCCTTACTTCCCCCGCACGCCTGTGTGTAGAGCCGCGCCCATGCCTCATCTTTGCCGCTGACAAGAGCTCGTGCCACCCACGTCAGCGTGTCATTTCGGTGCCGCTCTACCACCTGCCCCCTTCCCGCGCTGCCCATTCCCTGCTCCCGCTCACTTCGCCCCACTCCGGCCTGCCCATACCCCACACCCGGCGCGCCGCTCACGCGCCCATACTGCACAACTCCTCCGTCTCTCAACCCCTTTCCCTATAAATAGGAGAGCCAAGCGTACCTCTTCCTCCTCTCTCCATTTCCCCCATTCCCCTCCTTCCTCTCCCTCTATGTCCGCCGTAATTCGCCATTGAAGCCACTCGGCTGAAGCTTCATCCACCAATGATTTGCCGCCACCGAAGGTTCTCCGCCACCACCGTCGCCACCCTCGGCACCGCGTCGCCGTGTTCTATCTCGTGCCTCCTCGATCTTCACCGGATACTCACCGGGGAGCCGTCGCTTCGATCACCCGCACCACACTGCCGCACATCACCTCACCGCCGACGATTCTTGGCTGGCTAGCAGCCGCCACGATGAGCCCTGGACATCCCACGCTCTCCTCTTCCCAACGCCCTTCACCACTCCGCTCCTCTCTCCCTCTAGCGCCAGAATCTTGAGGTTCTTTTTCGCCACCCGCATCGTCGACATCAACCACCTCCTCGCGTTCATCGTCTCACGTTCTGCACGGTGCTCGCACCATCTTCCTCCGAGAGCCACCGGGGCGTCGCCACACCTTTTACTCTAACTCCGCCGCTGCACCTTGTCCTCGCCGTCAGCCTCCTCCTTGCGCTCCATCGCTAAAACCACGAGCACCTGGTTTGCCTTGCTCGTACCTCCCTTTTGGTGCCCTCACCAACCCTCGCCGTAATGCGTAGCGCTGGCAAGCTCCGCACCCGAGCTGCCGACGGCTTCTGGCTGACGTGGCCGCCTACGTTGGTGCCACCTGGTGGACACATCACCGCCACCTCGGCCGCTTGCCTACTTCAGCGTACACGTGGTAGCCTGCGTCAACGCACACGTGGCTCAGCCACTGTGCTGTGCGCCCGGTCAACCATGGGCCTTTGACTAACTCATGGATCTGGTCCATTGAACACTAGTTAGTAAGAGTTTATGTAGGAAACTAATTCAGCAAAAAATAAATTCAGTAGCTAACGCCATCAAGACTCATTAAATCGATTTTCCTTTAGAAAATCAATTCCATAAATTCAGAAATTCCTAATTTCATCATTTCATGTGAATTCAAACTTCCGAGAGCATGTTCTTCTTCGTTTGAGCTCCGATTCAAGTTATTCAAATTTCTAAATTCATCTAAAATCAAGATCTACCTATCTATAATGAAATTATTTAATTTATAGTTCATTTGAATTTATTTTAATGTTATTTTAATTTTTTTCATTTTCACATATAGATTTTGACGACTCGAGGGAACCCGAATTGTTTGAAGAGTTAGACCCTCGAGCTTCTGAGCAAGGCAAGTTACATCTTTGATCATATTTGAATTCTAGTATTTTAAATTATTTAAATTCCATTTTAAATAATTATTACATGTGTGCATACTTTTATCCAAAGTAATTTAAATTCCCATCTTTAAATTGTAGCTAAATCCCAAACCCTTGTATAGCCAATTATTGTCAACATAGGTAGTATGGAGAATCATTTCAAAGTGTGATATATTTTGGATTTAGAAAATTGAAAAGATTGTATTAACAGATTACCAATTCAAGATGTTGATTTTTGTGGATTAGGTTGAATCAAGATGTATGGAATTAATTGTGTATTTTGGTTATATTGGATAGATCGGATATGATTGAATAGAGAAGTTGGATTTAGAAATACATCTTGGATGGATTATAGAAATAAATCTTAGTTGGAGTATAGAAATATATCTTTACTAGATTATTGGAATATATGATTGTTGGATGCTGTATTATAGGGATACATGATTGTTGGAGTTTGGATTATCGAAATAGATTTTTGTTGGATATTGGATTGATGAATGTCAGATTATAGAAATATAATTGTTGGAAATTGGATTATATTAATATAATTAAATGTAATTGTTGGAGATTAGATTATAGAAATATAATAATTGGAGATTGAATTATAGAAATATAATTGTTGGAGGTTGAATTATAGAAATATAATTGCTGGAGGTTGGATTATAGAAATATAATTGTTGGAGATTGGATTATAGAAAATAGATTATTGTGGGAGATTGGATTGTTGGATATTGGATTATAATTCTAATGTTGATGGTCGAAATACTGATCTTAGGGTTGGTAATTCTTGGACATCAATTCCTCACACCTTGTCACCCTAGATAAAACTCTAGTTAATACAACAGTATTGACAATATACTTTTATTGAAAAACTTTGTGCTTAGACAAAGCTTAAACAAAAAATATTGAATTTAGGGGAGTTTAGCCAAATATTCAATTATGATTTAAAATGAGGCTATGGTATTGTCTTTACCATAGAAATTTTGGAAAATAATTTAACTTAGAAAATAAATAAAAGTTAGTTTAGACTTGGGCGAAATAGATATTTGGATGGTGCAAGTTGATGCATGGGATCGAGTCATTTATATGATCGAGGCCAGGGGTTATTTTGGAAAGTCGCCTAAGTCAGTTAAGAATCGGTTTTCGAACCGCATCTTGTTATGCCCCATCGTACTGAATGGGCATGACTTGGCTAAAAAAATTTACCATGTTCTAGCATTATGCCCGCAGGCTGTTTTTAAGTTTGTGCAGATGATGGTAAAAGACATCCATATCTGTTGGGGCTTGCTCCGGGCGATGCTAACAAACATCCATGTCTGGACAGGTTATCCCCCGTAACGGTGAGCTCTGGGCCGTTGGTAAATGACCCCCACAACTTGGGGTTAAGCTCATCGGGCAGGTTGGTGTTAGAGCGTGGTATTATAAAGTCCTTGTGATAATCACTTGGTTTCTCACCTACGAAAGTATGTAAAACGGATATTATAACTGATTATCTCTTATGGGTAAAGTTCTACAATATCTGTAGAGTGTAAAACTATTTGAATAGCCATATCCACGATTATGGACATGCTGAGCAAAGCAACTCAAAGTTAGAATTTAGTTTTGATTTCAAAAGACTTTTAACAAATGGTTTTGGGTTGTGTATCCAATCGAGAAATTGGGCGGTGTGCTATGTGATAGGAAGATATCATTCACAACTGTTGAATGAATGTTATCATACTATAAAACTATCCTTTAAAACTAATTTTTGATATAGAATAAATGCTTTACAACTTAGTACGAATATTTTATAAAAAAACCTTGCTTCATGCAAAATCAACCATATAAGCTCTCCTTTGATGAATCCTTCCATGTATTATAATATGTTATTGGGTGTAACTTGCGGAGCACGATTGTTTGTGCTCACTTTTGTTTAATAAAATATTATTCAGATGAGAAGGAGCTCGTAGCTGCTGAAGATCTCGACGACTAGGGCGCTACCCTAGTTGATTGCCAATGGCAGATCTGTCTTCCGTTGTGTTTGTTTATTGTTGGCTCGTAAGTCTTTCTGGTAATAAACTCTGTTATTTATTATTAAAAAGTTGTGCGAATTATGGATGTTACCATTCTTGTTTACCGTGTGAGCTAACAACTGATCATGAGACTAGTTCATAATACACAGAGGATTTGAGGGTGTTACTCCCGGGTCCTTACAATATAAGCATCATCATATCACGAAAATATCACATATTTCGTAACATTTACAGACTATCGCCCAACCATGCACTTGCCTGTTAACTAAACGGAGTGGAGTAACGTGCGGATGGCACCGTTCCAGAACCTCCACCTGAACAGGCATTCAACAAGACTCAATACATTGTAGCACTACATGCACACATACGAAATGCATTTCCAGCGGTATAGCAGTTTCATGAAGTTTTATGCAGTTTCAGTGCACAAAAGTTTCATGAAGGTTTCATATTTCGAGATTGATGTTTCAAGCAAGTTTCAGCTTGTTTCAGAGAGTTTTGAAAACCAAAACCATCATGTTTCAGAGAGTTTCATAGGTTTAAAAAATTGAAACTTTGAGTTTCAAAGGCGAGTTTTACATTTTAGAATCTGAAACTTTCAAATTTCAAGCAAAATTCAAATCTAAAACTTCATGTTTCAGCGTGTTTCAAATACGAAGCTTAATGTTTCATTGAGTTCCAAATATAAAAGATCAATTTCAATACGAAACATCAAGTTTCACATCAGTACGAAGCTTTCATACTTTTATGAACCTTCAACATTCATGCGTGCTTCAATTTTCAGAAAACTGAAACTTCATGTTTCATACAACTTTGAAGTTTCAAAATTGAAAACTTCAATGAAACAACAAGTTTCATGTGATTTTCAAGTTAAAAAAAACTAAAACTTCATTCAAACTTCAATACTCAAAGCTAAGTTTCAAATTTCAAAAAATGAACATTGTATTTGAAAAGTGAGTTTCAGGTTCCAAAATTTGGAACTTTGAGTTTCAAACGTGAGTTTCAACCAAGTTTTAGACAAAAAATATATATTAGAAGATGTAAAACAAGTTACGCATGTTTCAATAGAGTTCAAAAAAATTGAGAGCTTAGGCAAGTTACATAAGAAATCAAGAAAGTTCCACCTAAGTTTCAGAAAGGTTTCATGGGGTTTAGCAAAGTTTCACCAAAAAGTTTCAAAAATCAAAAAAATTCAAGCAAGTTTCAATGCTCACCTCCGCCGATGTCCCGCTTCTGTCTGTGCAACCATGCTCTGCCTCAGTGCGGTTGTGCCTTTTGTTGGGCCTGTCGCGGGGCACATGTGCCCGTTGCCGTGTCCCACGATCTGTCGTAGAAGTGGAAGATGGTCAACGACATCGCTCGCCTTCCCGTACTCGACCGATCTCACCCGTAACTGCCGCTCTGCTAGCCGTGCTCCTGTGTGGTCGGCACTAGCCTTCTCCTACACCACCGAGCTCCCTTGTAGCCACCACTCCTCCATGATCTCTGGGCTTGTTTGGTTGGTGTCCTGGATTCCATGCTTGGGAAAAAGTGATGCGTGGAGGTAGCCTGAAAAGTAGATAATTTTTACCTAGCCAGGCAAACCTGAAGATGAGTTGTTTGGCTGGAAGCATGTGCCTAGAATTGGTGAATGAAAAATAGAACATTGGATCGAGCTATCAACGGTGGATAGGAGTAGACCTGGAAGGCCTAGCTCCCAGGCGATAGTTTTCTACGCCTAGACCTAGCGGCTCGCCTGGGAGGCAACCAAATTCACGAAGGACAGTTTGCAGGTCCTCTCCTGGCTAGGCATTTTGCCGCCAGGCCTTGAAGCAAACACGCCCTCTGCCAAGATTGTGTCAGTGCATATAAGATTTTGTGTGGTTAGCCGTAGGAGTCATGGCATGGATGGTGTAAATGTTGAGCATTCAATTAGTTGATCGGACGAACCAAACCTATACTATTATTTATGCCTCGACGAGAATTCAGTGATACTCAATTAATAAAACTAATTATCTATAGCATTAACGAGGATATAACAATCCTTATTTTATTATTTATCTGTAATTCTTATTATAGATAGCAATATCTTCATGTTGTCCACGAGTATACCCCTAAAATGTTTATAAGGGAGAAACTTAGCTATGTGGTCGTAAGTCTTTCTACGACCACTCTATGGTCGTAAGTCTTTCTACAACCATGATAAATTCGTAAGTTCTCCTACGACTGTCTTGTAGTTGTAGAACCTCCTACGGCTAGCTTGGTTATGATTACCTTCTGATTGATGAAGCCCGCAGACTTGCGAGCCTAGTCAATCAGGGAGTCTTATGCGATGTGTTAAGCACTCAGAGCAGTTAGCATATGCGGCTATTCTCTGGAATAACTGCACGACCCTTTCTCTATCTCTGACGGCAACTACCTAGCGACGTAGGAGTGTTGTCTCTATGATAGTAACTTCCATTAACCGTTTTATCATCCGAAATGGTGAGGCACCTCTTGGCCTGGAAAAACTGCTACCCCTTTATGCACTATATAAAGGTTAAAGGTAGTAGACGACAAGGACATCGATCGGAGGATAAGGCAATCAGAAGCACAAGACATTTGGGTTTAGCTTTCCTCTTAGTTGTAATCAACACACTCAATAGAGCCACACATGAGTAGGGTTATTATTATCCCTGAAGAAAGCCTGAACCTGTATAAAATTCCCTTGTCATTCTCTGCATGGTTTTACTTTCCATGAGTTCCCCCGAAACAAACAATCATATGTAAGATCGGTATTAGATCACCGACAGGTATTAATTATGAATAATGTTATTCTTAAATAGCTCACAAAGATACCTCTGGTCGTTAGTGTCTACAACGACCAGGGAAGATTACGACCACCTTATTGTCATAAGGTCTGCTACGACGAGGTCTACTTGTGACAACCCTATAGTTGATAAAATCCGTAGACAGGTGGACCTTATCGACTAGAGACTCGGTACACTACACTCATTCACGCGTGGTGGTTAATACACATACAGTTTATCCCTGATATAACCACACATAGTTCTCTTTGTCTCTAGCATAATCGTATGGTAAACGTGCAGGAGGATGTCTATCTGGCAACAACTGTAACCAACGTGCACATTCAAGCAACTGTCAAGATGCCTTCTGACACACAACAATTGTCACCCCTTCAGAGGCTTTACAAGGGGCGGTGTCGGTAAACAAAGAGGGGGGTTCAAGATATAGAGAAACCATTAGACTTAGTCTCGGTGGCTTAAAAAGGTTAACTCATTCAATACCAGAACACTACTATGACAATATGATAGTTTCTCGAGTGTCTAAAAAGACTTGAACATGTCTTGAAAAAACCCATGTATCTTGTAGGATCTCGAGTGTCGTATTATCAACATTTATTTATTAAGATCGATAGTAAATCATCAACATACCTAAGACGCTATACAATACAATCGATAGTTTTTCTCAAATAATTATAGGTCTGATAAAGTTTCATTTGATGCATCCCTTTCAAATAAAAAAAATCTCATTTGATGAAGCCATACAAAGTATAGTAGCTTATAGTAGTACCTAGCAATAAAAAACGGCTAACTAATTTTCTATAGAGTGGCTAAGTAATTGATAAATTCAAACTAAACTCAAGAAATACGCGAACTATCACTTATGAATGGGTCCATAACATTTAAAAAATGAGAAAGAACGGATTAAAAAAACAACAGTGGGTCTCATCAAACACTCCATCTACCGGGCTCGAATCCGGATGTCTATCTTCTTTCTTAAGTGAAATCGTAGCCAATTTTTTTTTTAAAAAAAGTGTGCTATTGTCCAGGGGTGTCACATTAACCGCTGATCGAGTAGCCACTGCCCGCTAGCCATAGCCAGCCTGCTTCATGGGCCCACTCCAATGGTCCAGGCGATGTCACACTCGCAAAGTCGGAAACCCCTACCGCAACTCCGCCTTTATTCTTTCCGGGTTATCGCGTTATCGCACGGCGTTGGGAGTATCATTAACAGCGCGTGGAGCCGTGGAAACAGATACACGAACGAAAACCCCATCCTGCCTTCCTCAACGCTTGGTCCACGCGCCGCGCCGGCCGGCCATACGCTTATTCTCCATCACGGCGCCGCGCGGTCACTCTCCTTATGCAGTGACTACCCACGACGAGTCGTCATTAGCTACGGAAAACCACAGAATCAGCAGCCGCCCCCCGCCTTGTTTTCTGTGGAAGGAAAACGTACCGGCGTGCACAAGAAATTTTGGCCGTATTGACACCTTTGCGTCTTATATTTGACCGTTTCTGTTTTTTTTTAAAAAAATAGCAGCCCGTTTTACGATCTTGTATTTACAAGAATGATCATTTTCAATTTTTTTTTTTTGTTAAAAATAGCACCCCGCCGCACGGTCATCGTGCGGCAGGTCCTCCCCGCCAGCCACACCGCACACATACGGCAGCCATGTGGTGGCCGTGTCCGGTCCGGTTCTCGTAAGAAACAAGAAACAAAAAAATAATGGATTCCACCTGTCGTTCGGAGAAGCTCTAAAGTCCCAAACCCCTCCACTAATTCCACTGCCCATTCTCTCCTCCAGTTAATTTCATCGCATCGCTGTGTGTGAATTTCAATTAGCTCGCGCGGGATTCCTTCCTGCATCGGCTATAAATTGGAGAGCGAGCGAGCGCAATTTCATTTCGTAGTCACTCGCTTGCTCTCTCTTTCAGTTGCTCTCTTGTTGTGTTGATTATATTTTGGAGACATTTTAACATTATTAACCACCGTCACTAGAAGCAAATTTAGCATGTATTTTTTATATATCTCCGTCGATTTTCTGTCATTCATAAATTATTTATTAACTGCATACTTAACTAGTTGTAATTTTTCAGGTGCACATGTTATAGACATTCTGAAATTTTTGTTGAAAAATCTGTTTGACTACTTTATTAGTCGCATTTTAATTAGCCACATTTGAACTTTATTAGTCGTTGGCTTTGTTCTCTAATCATAGAACTCTTAGGATATCTCTGTGTGTGTTAAACGGGGTATTACACAAGTAACTCAATGCTTCATTGCTATGTTAAGCCAACATAGCACTACAATCCCCCACTGCACATGATGGGACAATATGTGTATGCTTTTTTTAATTGTCAGTACGTAACACAGGTTCATTCGCGGTAATCAGTTAGCCCTAAATAATTTAGTCATGTTTAAATAGTTATATTTAATTTTGTACTACTAAATTAGTGTATATTAATTTGTAGTGTTAGTTTCATCGTAATTTTTAATTTGTAGTATTTTATGGTAATTATCAATCTTCTCACTAATATTCCGTCTATTCCATATGTTACAAGTCATGTCTGTACCGGCGCTTCTGGAACACTTCTACGATGAGGACAACCGGTGCAAGCTGTGGATCGCCGATGATGAGGATGGCCCTTCGCCTCTGCTGCTTCGGGAGGGGAGGGATTACTGGGAGTTGGACGATCACTACGTCCCAATCTTCTAGGACACGGGTTTGTTGCCCCTTACGATGCTGGTGTCCGTCGGACGTCGGTTCACCCTAGATGCCAGTATACTGTCAGCACTTGTCGACATGTGGAGGCCCGAGACGTACGCCTTCCACTTTCTGTGGGGTGAGATGATGGTCACTCTGCAGGGCGTCTCGTTCTTAACAGTCTCCTGATCCGGGGTGAGCCACTTGTTCCGGGCCCTCCACCGGCGAACTAGAAGGCCATACTGGAGCAGCGGTTTGGCCAACCTATCCCAAAGCATGTACATGGCGTCTTCCGGACTTGGCTGAGGCAGTTCAGTCATTGCCGCAGGGTGCAGCTGACGAGATTGTTAGAACGCACCTCGTTGCTTACCTTCTTTAGCTCTTTGGTTGGGTCCTGTTTCCAACCACTCAGGGCGATTGGTGCTACCCCAGCTTCGTCTGCGTCACCGAGTCTTTGGTTGACGCGGCGGCTGGGCCGATGCCTCAGTATAGTTGAGGATTAGTCGTCCTTTGCGCCACATACCTGGGGGTTCTGTGACACTTTGCGGCACAGCACCAGTGGTACCCCCAACCTGGCCGTCTGCTACGTGCTCCTGCAGCTGTGGAGTTGGGAGCACTTCCCTATTGGGTGATCGTCCATCGAGAGAGCGGTCAACCCGTACGCCATTCTAGACCACTAGATAGACGGGTTCACCATAGACCTACGGTGGGCTACTACCCGTCTACACTGTGCCAAAGATAGACCGGCGAGGTGTTGCTCGTTGTTTCATAACGAGTTTGAGTTGTTACACGAAAGCGACATCATATGGACTCCATGGTATCCAGAGTTCGTGCACACAACAGCGCCACACTGGTTGTCCGTGCAATGCATCCAGGACACACGACTTTGGACGACGATCTGCCACCTGGTGTTCGCACATATGGTGGAGCCTTACGCATTGCAGCGTGTAATACGATATTTTGGTATGCATCAGGTCGTGCCCCCTGGACGGTAGGCTCCTACCGCGAGCCATACAGCTATGAGTCAAACTATGTTAGTAATGTTTACACTTTTTACGTCTTCTTTTCTAACATCAATCCTTCCGGAAATACAAACGATCGAGTATGGGTGGGCATATTCAGGACTGCGCGACCAATCCAACATGAGTGGACTACGGCATGGACGGGGAGGGCGCACTTGGATGTCTTGCATGAACAGTGTTCGTACGACGTATCCCGTATTATGCGATTATGTTTTGGTATAATTGTATTTATATTTTATTTTGCTATATTTGTATGCGTATTTTGGTTGTTATGTGTGAACTCCTGCGTCATATTGTATAGCAACATCACCAATGGAGTTGCAATGCATCTTTTTATTTCATACATTCCAAGTCACATGAAATCGTGAAACCATAATTTCTGAAACCTAAAATCCAAATTTTCGCGACCTATATCCTAAAATTTTAAGACAATTCTAGAACACATATAAAATTAATGAAACATCACACAATCAAGTCCACTGCGTGAGGAAACTTCAAAATAAAATTCATAATTTTTCGAGCTCATTTTTTCTACATTTACAAATGCGTACAAATAGTACAATTATATGAAATTACGATAAAAATTCTGGACGAATAAAATTTTGGCAAATTTACACAAGCAATTACACCGTGTCCGAAGGCCCCACATAAAATTTTATAATTTTTTGAACTCATTTTCTATATTTTAAAATTCCTACAAACAATCGGCAAAACTCTAATTTCGGCATAAACTCTAATCCCAGAACATGTGGCGGGCGCAAGGGGACACCGCACGGTGGCCGTGCGGCAGAAGGCGATGTGACGAAGGGTTTACTGTATAGTGGTCATACGGTAGGATACTATTTTTATAAAAAATAATTATAATTAAAGATGACCATCTTTGTAAACACGACGTGAAGATATGAGTCGAAAAGGCGTGAATACGACAAAAAAAAATTTGTCGCGCAAATGGACGTACGTACGCGCGCGGCGTGACGGTGGTTCTGTTTCCTTCAGATGTCGCGATTACGGCAGATATCACGGCCGGGCCGCCATGGTCGCACGCGCACACACGCGGCTGTCGTTTTACCGCATCGCTGGAACGTTGGTCGGCGGGGAAGAAGGTTCCGGACGTCGTGGTTTCCACGTCGGCCTTGAGTTGAGCCCCTTGACGTCGGGGCGAAGGCGGGCGCCTGCCTCACTGGCTTTTGCCGGCCGTCCACGCGAACGTGTCTCGCTGGATTTGCTTATCGGATGGATTAGCTGGAGGTTACCACTAGTTACCCCGCCGTCAGATGGAGTACGTACGTAGATGTCCAGGGTCAAAAGTTGCCGCCGCTGCTGCCACATGGCCTCTTGTTCGCTCGCGATTGATCCGGTCAGGTCAAAGGCTCTATGCGTGCCTGGATTTCTTAATTAGGACGGTGTTGCTCTCGGAAATAAGTAAGATTAATTTAACTTTATGGCGCGTGTTGCATCGCCGGTCCGTAGCTTGTAAAAGTTGCCCAATTGTTACGAGTAACTTTGGAGGTCAAACGGTGCTTTATTGCCGGCTCCGTGAAAAATTTGACCGCTACTGTTCGTGATCCGGCGCGGCCAGTTGTTTATTTTCGCCGGAGAGCGCTGTTCGACGTACGTGATGGAGTCATTGTAGTATTGTGGAATTCGGCACGGGCAACTGTTAATTTTGCCCCCCCAGAAAAACTCCTTTCTATGGGGCAAATGCAGTTACTGTTGATTAGGTCCCTGGTTCGGTATTGGTTTCTGTCCTGACTCTGCTTCGTTCTTTCGAACCTCAACTAGAAGATACTAGCACAACAATATGCTGAGTAAGTACTTGGTTCAACGTGAACTTCATGTGCAAACTAAAGCTGCTACTGGATGCAAAATGTGACCCGATCACGATCCAACTAGTTGCAAAAAGAAAATGATAAAATGAGGCCAGCCTAGCAAAGCCAATTTTTTTTGGTATAGTCAAAACTTGAGCAAAATCAAATATTGACAAAAAAAAAGTTGTTTGGATCATGACCACGACAAACTTTGGTGAATAATTTCTTCGCCCTCGGATTGCCCACGTGTGACATTGAATTTCATTGGTGTTACCTAATTTTATAGTTATTGCTAAATTTTAGTAGCAAACCAAACAACAACTAATTTTCGTTCATATTACTAATTTTTGATTTGGTTTGAAAGAGTAGCAAATGCCGTGGTATCAACCTCTTCGAAGTGGAAATTAGCACTTAGGCACAATATGTGGTTACATTCTTGGGCTGTGCGGCGTGACCGAAGCTGTTGTAGCCTGTAGGAACGAAGTTGCAAAAGGTCTTTTGAATTGTTTGGCAAATCAGATTAAATTTATCATTCCTAAAAAATATTAAATTTACCATATTCTGTTTCTTTTCTGGTAACTACTTTCCGTATCTTCTTTTGCTATCTATATCACATTTATCTCACTGTGCAACACGGTTTATAAAAATAAAGTAGCCAAATAAGAATATGTTCAAAAGCGGGTTAACCAAGCAAGATTACCATAGTCCACTACCCTACCATGTCAATAAAGCCTTAAACTAAAAAAAAGAAGAAGGTGCCCGCATGTTCGATTCTCCTATGAGTATGGGACGAGTGTGTGAGGAAGGAGGTGATTAACATGTATGTTACAAATATAACATTCCCTTGGTTGACAAAGTAGGGAGTATTCCGTGACACAAAATGCAATCAAGGTTTGGGCATGGAGCCAGCAGCCGTGGACTATGTCACTGTGCAGCCTGCAAAGCACAAGCTTAGAAGTTTTCCAACCCTTAACCCGGCCTGCAGAGGCAGAGGGGCTTGGAAGCGATCCGATCAAACCAACCAACTCCCTCAACCGCCGGACCCAAGCCGAGTCATCAAACCCACACATCCAATCCATCCCAGCCGCCCATGTACCACGATCCAACGGTCAAAAATTCACGACATTTTCCTTCAAACCATCGCAACACAAAAATAAGAGAAGGAAAGCAATAAACAAAGCACGTGATGGGTAAGCATCACATCACGGCCAACACAAGTCAGGAGGATTCCTTCCAAGTTCCAACCCCTTCACAGCTCTCGCACAACTCAACGCGCCAAACGTCTCACTCGTCGTATATATACACAGCTCCTCACCTTCCCCTTCCATATCATTCATTCATTCACTCGATCGTTGCCTTCAGATTGCGGCAATGGCTAGCAAAAGAAACGCGGCGGCAGTTGCGTCGCCTTCTTCGTCCTACTCCTCGTCGGCGCCCGACGGGGAGATTCTCCGGTCCCTGCACCGCCTGGCGTGGGACCTGTCCGCTGCCGAGGCGCCGGCGCCGTTCTTGCGGGCTGTGTTCGCGTCCGTGTCAAGGCGGGCGAAGCTTCTCGTCGCGGTGTTCGATGACCTGATGCATTGCGGGGGGTTGCCGCGGTCGGCGTCGCTGTGCCTGCGCGAGGTGCTCCTGGTGCTGCAGCGGTTCAAGGCCGTCGTGGCCGACTGCTCGGCGCGCAGCCGCATCCGCCTGCTGCTGCAGTCGGACGAGGTGGCCTCGCGGGTGCGGGAGCTGCAGTACGACCTGGCGACGCTGCTGGACCTCCTCCCCGTGTCCGAGCTCGGGCTCGCCGACGACGTGGCGGACCTCCTCGCCCTCGCGTCGCGCCAGTGCCGGCGCCGCTCGCAGGCGGCCGAGGCGGAGCAGGAGCTCAAGGCGAGCGTGCTGGCGCTGATCCAAGAAGTCGAGCGGGAGATCGTGCCGGAGCGGGAGAGGCTGGAGGGAATCCTCGAGGAGGTGGGCATCAACGATCCGGCGAGCTGCAGCGACGAGATCGAGATCTTGGAGCAGGAGATCGGCGACCGCGTGGCGGAGAGGTGGACGTCGGCCATGATTGCCCTCGTCGGCCTCCTCCGATACGCCAAGTGCGTCCTCTTCAGCGCAGCCACGCCGCGGCCGTTGGATTCCAAGGTGGATCTTGACGACGACGGCGCCGAGCCTCCGGCGCTGCCGCCGGACTTCCGGTGCCCCATCTCTCTCGATTTAATGAGAGACCCGGTTGTGGTGGCTAGCGGCCAGACATACGACCGCGAGTCCATTACCAAGTGGTTCGGCTCCGGCAAGTCGACGTGCCCCAAGACCGGTCAAGTGCTTCCCGATTTGGAGCTTGTGGCCAACAAGGCGCTCAAGAACTTGATCTCGCGGTGGTGCCGGGAAAACGGCGTCGCCATGGAAGGATGCGAGCCTGGCAAGCCCGAGCCGGCGCCGGTTGTGACTGCGAACAAGGCCGCGCTGGAGGCGGCGCGCATGACCGCGTCGTTTCTTGTGAAGAAGCTCTCGGTCTCTTTCTCCCCTGACGCGGCCAACCGCGTGGTACACGAGATCCGGCAGCTCTCCAAGTCGGGCTCAGACAACCGCGCGTTCATCGGGGAGGCCGGCGCCGTCCCGCTTCTCGTGCCGCTGCTCCACTCCGAAGATGCCGCGCTCCAGCTCAACGCCGTCACGGCGCTGCTCAACCTCTCCATCCTCGAGGCCAACAAGAAGCGCGTCATGCACGCCGAGGGCGCCATGGAGGCGCTCTGCCACGTCATGGGCTCCGGCGCGTCGTGGCGCGTGAAGGAGAACGCCGCGGCCACTGTGCTCAGCTTGTCAGCCGTCCATTCGTATCGCCGCCGGCTTGGCCGGAACCCACGTGTGGTCGAAAGGATAGTGCTTCTCGTGCGCACTGGCCCCTCGAGCACCAAGAAGGACGCGCTAGCCGCGCTGCTGTGCCTGTCCGGCGAGAGGGAGAACGTCGGAAAGCTCGTGGCAGCGGGCGCCGCGCAGGCGGCATTATCGGCAATCAGCGAGGTGGAGACCGCCGCGGCAATACTATCGTCGTTGGCCAAGCGCGGAGGCGCAGAGGCGATCGTCAACATCGACGGCGCCGTGGCGCGGTTGGTGGCCGAAATGCGGTGCGGCACGGAGTGGTCAAGGGAGTGCGCGGCGGCAGCGCTGGTGCTGCTGTGCCGGCGCGTGGGCGCCGCCGCGGTGACGCAGGTGATGGCGGTCTCCGGCGTGGAGTGGGCGATATGGGAACTGATGGGCACCGGCACGGACCGCGCGCGGCAAAAGGCCGCGTCGCTCGGCAGGGCATGCCGGCGGTGGGCGACGACCTCAGCCGCCAACGCGGAGCTAACCACGGAATGCCCCACCCCTGGCGTTGCACCGCCGGCCATGATGGCCTCGTGAATTCCAGTACATTGATTCATAGGAGCAGCTTAAAAAAAAAAAAATTTCACCACAATTCTTGTACAAAATTGTTTCTTGCCTTATAGACTGTCACGATTCTTTGGTCCCTGGTACAGTGAGTAGTTGATCAACTGTGCATATAGTAAGAATCACTGCTTCGTTTTTTAACATCAAATCTTGTTACACACTTCCTTGTCTCGCGAAATACAAAAGGAGAGAAAAGATTACTTTGTACTAATTCTTGCTTCTTCCAATCAAACGCAACAAGTGCGCCATTTGTGCTCTGCTACTTCTAGAAAGAATGGATCGAGTCTTGCAATAATTGGGTAGTTGATGGGTGGAAGTCTAGGGTCGTCGTGGCTGCACCGCGCCCGTGATTGTTTGCATTGCCGGGGACCAAATTGCCAGCCTTTCCCGGCCGTCCGTTGGGGAGAAAAGGAAGAGGAAGAAGAAAAGAGGCGGGGAGTGCACGGTACCTAGCGAATATGTCGCGCGGCTGGGAATGCTCGGCGAGAGAGGCTGCTACCTAGCAAAGCCGAAACAGCTTGCATTCACCCGCTTTTGAGCAGAAAGGCCGTAGCTTTGCCTTCTGCCAGCCAGCGCGCATTCCATCCTAGCGAATGATATCTCGGATGTTTTGGCATTGACATCGCTTGATGCCATTCTTGTCTTTCCTTTGGAGAAAGTAAGATGCTCTATGTACTGTGGTGTTATTGCCTATCATTTGCTGAATTTGACCTGTGCGGCTTGGTATTGGTGTTCCAAGCTGGCTGGTGTATGCGTAATGGGCAAGATGGTATGCCTTTCCTTCAAGGGAAGTACTACTACTAGACTACTGGTGTAACATACGGCGTTCCTTGTCATCAACAAGTCGAGAACATGCTTGATGCTTCAGTAGCTTTCCAGCCCGTGTGGCTCTCTCGCGGCCACGCTTCTCCCTCCTCTTCTAATTAACCAGTCTAGATCCCACGTTGCTTCGTCTTTGAATTGACGAAGTACACATTTGTAACCAGATGTTCATAGTTTGGACTTTGGAGAACCCTGCCACCAAACTACTTCACGTGGCGATATTTTCTGCTACATACTTTTCTCCGTAGCCAAGATTGCTTCTTCTTGAATAAAATGTGCTAGTATTAAACGGAGTTCCTCAGAAGTCAATGATGTACTGCTAGTACTATATGCAGTCATTGACGCTCGTCACCTGGGAGTACATATCCTGATTAATCTGCTAGGTTGGCAAGCTTCATGCTTTACAGTGTTCTTCTGCTCTGAGAGCAGGTATTGCAATATTTAACACGCGCCCGTAGCACCTGCATCTTGTTGACAAGGACATGAGGACAACCGGGGTGTCGCACTTCCGCTCCTCTTTTACGAGTGTTAGGTTACAACTGCTAATGGCATGAACCGGAGAGCACATAACGTCAGCGATTTTTTTTGGAACATGACAATTGACAGCTGATTTTGCGTTGCCTAAAGTGATTTGCTCCTGGCCAGCTGAGGAAGGAGGCCAGGATATTTTGTAAGGTAAGCGGTCAATTAATGGGTTCTATTTCAAAAACAAACAGCAATTTTCACTTTGCTCAAAAGTTGTTCTGCGAGGAATTTCGAGATCACTTCGATTTCAATGGTCGTTTTTTTTCTTTCTAATAAGCTGATTCTATTGTCACCTAATAAATCTTGATGAAAAGCAATTCGGACATGTTACTTTGTCCCCCCCCCTAGAACCCGGACTTCATTCCTGTTGTAAACACAAACAATATAGCAACACATGAATATGATTATTATTCTCTTAGAAGAAGGTCTGAACCTATATAAATTCTCGTGTCCTTTTCTATGTTGTTTCGTTGTAAGAGAGCCATAGTATTCATTTATAAAATCGATATTAAACTATCAACAGTTGACGCCATCCATGGCGATCAAGGATTTCTCCTTTCCTTTTCGACAAATTGTCTTTATTTCAACTCTAATGCCTTCATGGCAGGAGAGAGAGTGGAATTGGTTTGATTTAACAGACTATATAGGACTCAATATTGATGCCTGCTACGAGTACGATTAGAGCATCATTTCGTCTGACGGCAATTTCAGCTCCAGGGATCTTTCACCAGACTCAGGGAACCATGTCACGGACAAGGTTGATAAGGGAGCCTTCTCCCCTCACATTACGTCGAGATGAGGAACCAAAATCCTCAAAGAGCAAGGGTCCAATCTACCAGGATCAGGATCGCCCCACGATGACTGCTGAACACAGCGAGGGCTCCTCCTCCAACCGTTCAAGCCCGTTTGAGGTTGTGCAATCGGACACAATAGATCTTGGAATCCATTATTCTAGTATTCAATCAACACCTGATAACCGTCACCCTTCGGTTACCCTCACGACGAGTGTGGTCGAACCTGCTTCGCTTGTGGATTTGATCATACTCCCGTAGGGTGAGACGGTTATAAACCAGAATTCCCCTTCTTATAGAGGATTGCTCCAAGTCACAAGGCAATGTCCTTCGACTTCTCCTCGAGTCAGGAGGACTCAGCCGCGAGTAGGGACAATAACTCTCAGGAGATCTTTGTCATCCTCTCAGATTCTAATGTCTATTCGAGAGACAAGACTGGGGTTGCTTCCCATCGCGCACCCGCTTCGGCCTCTCGTGGTCATGGTGAGAACACTTTCGGCGATGACTAGGATCTCCACATTCATGAGTGTGGTCGACATCTTAGAAGTGATCGCTCTCACTGATACATGCTCTGGCTAACTCAGATGTCGATGATCCTGAAACTGCAAGGAGAAGAAGAATTGCTACCCAGAGATCATTACCTAGGCACACCCAATACTTCAACAAATCAATGACCTAATAAAAAACCGACTTTGGAGCTTGGACAAGCGCCATGCTACAACTACTTCGCTCAAGAGATCGCACAAAGACTTTGGGACACAGCGATCGGCTCAAGCGGAATTGACAACACCGTCCTAGAAGTCGTACCGGGACAACTCCATCGAACACTAGTCATTCGAACAACTCTCCTCGTGGAGAACGACAGGACCATAGGTCTGGTCAATCTCCCGACCATGCCATTGGTCGGAGGAGAGTTCCACAAACAACTGGTGATCGACAAGCTCCTAGGGGAGATTGTCGTTCACCACTTCTTTTAAGAAATTTGCACCACCAGATGAAGCATGAGGAGCATTACCCTCGTAGGACTAAAATATGTGATAGATCATGTCCATTTACCATTGAGTATCGCCGAGTACGATCACCTGATGATGTCAACCCTTTTTTCCCACAAAGAAGGTGTTATGATATTATTACCAGATGTCGGGTGTTTTCGCCTGACATTCGAGTAGTTCGCTGGCCGTCTCAATTTCGACCAGTAAACACGGAGAAGTTTGGTGGGTCACAAAATCCCATTGGGTTTCTTCAAATCTATACCACCGTAGTCGAGCTGCAGGAGGAGGAGAACACGTCATGGCCAGCTACCTTCCTATGGTGCTTAAAGGATCTGCTCGATTGTGGCTGTTAAATCAGCCACAAGAGTCGATCTATTTGTGGCAGCACCTCTGCGATCTACTTCTAGCTAACTTTCAGGGCACCTACGACCACCTGGAAAGGAGGACGACCTGCACATAATGCGACAGGATTCTCACGAGACCCTACGCCAATTTATCAAGCGTTTCAGTCAGGTTCGCAATTCAATTCCTAAATTTTTTGATTATTCTATCATCAGAGCATTTAAATAGGGAGTCTGCAATCGAAAGATCACAGAGGATATCACTCTAAATCCTATCTACCATCGTCAAGCTCTTCGAAATGGCCAACCTCTATGCAACAGTAGCAGAAACGGTCGAGTGGAATCATACGATTGATCGTGGATAAAAGGACACTCGAGGAGTGGGCGAAGACCGCAAGAAGAAAGATAAAATGGCTGGGAAATCCAAGAGCAAGACTAAAAGCCAAAGACCTCAAGTCAAAAGCTTTAAGAAGGCCTTAGCCGTAAGCGACAAGGAGCTTCGGAGCTCCAAATCATAATACGACTAGGGCAAAGGCAAATGCCCCGAACGGAAGAACGCCAAGCCTAAATGGTGTCCTTTTTCACAAAAAGGACACGACCTTCGCAACTGCCGAGTTTTTCAACGAAAACTCGAGGATTACTACTTCGACAAGAAACCGCTTCCTACACTGAAGAGGTGTGACAAATGAGTGGTCGAAAATAGTCAGATGATGACGAGGGGATGTTGTTTCAAGATCCAGAACACACCATCAATCACATCTATGGGGGATCTTTAGCATATGAGTCAAAACGATAGCTCAAAGCGGTTGAACGTAAGGTAAATTCCATCGACCCTCCTCTTGTAAAAAATTGAAGTGGCAGGAAATCACCATCTCTTTTGAGAAAGGTGAGAGTCCGACCCCTTCTACTCGACCTGGTCGTTTTCCGATCGTTGTTGAGCCCACCATCAACAATTGTTGAGTCAATCATATGTTAGTTGATGGTGGAAGTTCATTAAACATACTCTTTAAGATTGCCCTGGACTAAATGCAAGTTCTCGGGGCAAAGATCAAACCAGTACGATACTCATTTTATGGGATTGTACCGGGATCTTCGGCCAAATCTATTGGTCAAGTATCCATTCTTGTTATGTTTGGATCACCAAACAATTTCAGGAATGAGAAAATATCTTTTGATGTGGTTGATTTTGATACAACATACAATGTCATTCTTGGTCGACCAACTCTGACACTATTCCTAATGGCTACTCATTATGGTTATCAATGTCTCAAGATGCTAGGTCCCAAAGGAGTAATCACAGTCCGCTGTGATAAAAAGATGACGCTAATATGCGACCGTAAGTTCCTCGAGATGGTTGGCCAAATACCAACTCGAGAAGCATGCAAAGTGCAACCTTCGACCAAGCAGTCAAAGCCTAAAGTTGCACCAAAACTGAACGACCAAGTCAAAGAAGTTCCACAGAATTCAGAGGAGCCTTCAAAGACCGTTCACATCAGAGTCGCTTTCGACCCCGCATAGGAAGACACCCTCATCACTTTCCTCTAAGCAAATGAAGATGTCTTCGTGTGGCAAGCATCTGACATGCTCGGAGTCCCTAGAAAGGTGATCGAGCACATGCCAGCTCTACGGCTTGACAAGAAGCCCGTTAAACAAAAGTTATGGACATTTGCACCTGATCGACGAGATGCTATCAGATCAGAATTGGACAAACTACCTAAGGCATGTTTCATAAAAGAGGTCGACCACCCAGAGTGGTTGGCTAACCCTGTAATGGTTAGAAAATCTAATGGTAAATAACGTATGTGTGTAGATTTTACAGATCTAAATAAAGTTTATCCGAAGGACAAGTTTTCCCATCCTCGTATCGATCAGTTAGTTGATTCTACTGCTGGTTGTAAAATATTAAGTTTCCTAGATGAATACTCTAGCTACTGGTTATCATCAGATAAGTATGTGTTTAGATGATGAAGAAAAAACCACATTTATTATACCATTTGTAATATTTTGCTATGTCAAAATGTTATTTGATTTAAAAAATGTAGTGCTTCCTTCTAGCGCTTGGTGCAAAAGACCTTCCTTCCTCAAGTAGACCGAAACTTAGAAGCTTACATTGATGACCTGGTCGTAAAAATCATACAATGTCTTAATCTTATTTCTGACCTGCAAGAAACGTTCGACAGCCTCAGAAAACACCGGTTCAAACTCAATCCTAAGAAGTGTGTGTTCGGAGTCTCTTTAGAAAATTTGCTTGGATTCATTGTCTCTACGTGAGGAATCAAAGCAAAAACTGAAAAGATAAAGGATATCGAACAAATGTGTCCACCACAAAAAAAGAAGTTCGGAAACTCACAGGATGCATGGCTGGGAGAAAAGGCACTCCCTTTCTTTAAACTTATGAGGAAACTGAGGGTTTGAAGTGGTCAGAGAAGGCAAACAAAACCTTCAAGGATGTCAAGGGATATCTTACGTGTGCCCCTATTCTGGTTTCTCCTAAACAGGAAGAAACACTCTTAATGTATCTAGCTGCTACGCCACAAGTAGTAAGCGCAATACTGGTCACCAAACGTGAAAACCTTCAACAACCAGCTTACCGCGTTAGTGAAGTTTTACATGGGCCTAAGGAGCGTTACCCTTAGGTCCAAAACTTTTGTATGCACTCCTCATGTCTTCGAGGAAACTGATACATTATTTCTAGGTGCACAAGTTAATCGCGTCGTCTGAGTTTCCCTTAAGAGATGTCCTCCATAACAGAGAAGCAGTGGGGCGCATGACAAAGTGGTTAGTTGAACTTGGAGAGTTTGACCTCTATTTTTTTTGTCTCGAATGACCATTAAATTCCAGATCTTGGTAGACTTTATCGCCGAATGGATAGACCGTGAACCTGTTCAGGGACCCTAGTACGAACCCCGCGACTAGCGGACAATGTACTTCGATAGGTCACTTATGCTATGTGGCTCAAGGGCTGGATTGGTCTTGCTATCTCCAACAAGAGAAACATTAAAATGTGCTATTAATTAGACTTTTCTACTACTAACAATGTGGAAAAATGTAAAGGTTTATTGGCTAGCATACGAGCACCGAAAGCGTTGGGGATTCGACTACTACCTATGAGAGGAGACTCTCAACTGGTCATGAATTAGGTCGGAAAAGAGTACCAATGCTCTAATTCAACCATATCTTAGTACTTATCGGAAGTCAGAAAGCTTGAAAGATTCTTTTTTGGTTTCGAGGTGCAATATATCCCTCGAAAAGATAATTTCCTCGCTGACCAATTAGCTCGAATAGTTTCTTCCCGATCACAAGGGCCGCAAGAAGTCTTCTTGGAGTACTCCACAAGCCATCCTTGGTTGAAACACCAGAGATATCTCCTATTGAGACAACCTCCTTATAATATGAGGATACCTGGATGAACCCCATCTACGAGTATCTTCAGAAGGGTATTGTACCCAATGACGTAGGGCCAAAATGTATACTTTGGTCGTGGGAGTTCTCTACAAATGAGATACTCATGGAGTTCTCATGTGATGCGTATCGCAGAAAGAAGGATTAGATCTCCTTCAAGAAATACACGAATGCATATGTGGGACTTATGCTTCTTACAGAACACTGGTTGAAAAAGCCTTTCGATAAGGTTTCTACAGACCAACTGCCCTCCATGATGCTAAAGAGCTTGTTAAGAAGTATGCATAATGCAAGTTTTATAGCAGGCAAATACACCAACTGGCTTAATTATTACAAGCCATACCTCTTTCTAGGCCTTTTGCAACCTAGGGGCCTACCTTCTAGGACCGTTCCCAAAAGCAATAAGGGGCTTCGAGTTCTTTTTTGTGGCTATTGATACGTTCACAAAATGGATTGAAAACTACTCGTTAATAGTGGCTTACCATCTCTTTGCTTATTCGCAGAGTTCATCCTTCTGTTTCCTCAGCAAAACAAGTTGCCTATGGTATTCACCTACTATGAAAATTTATTCAAGAGCTTTCTGGAAAGTAAAATATGCCATGAGGAAAAATAGAAGAGAGAAAAACTCAAATATGCAAATATTTGGTATTAAACATTTACATCGATTGTTGGTCGAGTAAAGTTTATGAAAACAGTCTCTGGGTCCTCAAGTTTATTGAGTTCGTTGACCTTCTCCCACTAGTTCTCTTGGAGACACTCATCATCAAAGACAAACCCCCTATTAGGAATGTCCTTGGGGTGGGGGACTCGGTCTCGGGACCTAAACGATGAGGTCCCAACAGTCGAGGCTCCAAAAAATTCTAGAAATATGGGGATATCTTTTTCTTCTTCTTATTCTTCTTCGTGGTCGTTGTGAGAAGAGGAAACTCCCCTTGAGGCCTCGAAGGGATTTGCTTCGACGACCTCTTTTCCAATACAATGGTCGGAGCTCTCCACGACCACTGGGTCAACTACTCTTAGCGATTGCAGTGTCAAATCTCCTGTCCGAACGTTGATGTCCTCAACAGTTGACTCGATCATCATCATTACTTCGTCTTCAAGCGCCTTCATCTCTGCCTCCACGAGCACGAGTGGTTCGACCACCTCAGTGTGCACGGCTGGCTCGATGGCGAGCATCCCTTCTCCTGCTACCCCAGGGATGGTGGTCGAGGCGACCACCTCCACTTCCACGACCGGAGGAGAAACTAGCATTCCCACGGCCGTAGCCATGATAATGCCATATTTTTCCACATGAACATCCCCGAGGGCTGGAGAGGTAGGACTGAAACAAGACAGATGTTAGTACATCGAGAGGTAAAATAAAAGAGTAAGTATGACTATTTATTCTTTAAATTTCACATATCTAGGCTTCCTAGATATGATCTTGAAGCCCGAAGAAACCTTTTCGAGAGAAGAATTGATCTTCTTCTCTTCTTCTTTTCCTTCTCTTCGGTCGCTCTCATGGGCTCTGTGGACTCAGCCTCTAGAATGCTCCCCGCATCGCTGGTTTGAGCGACTACATCCTGTACGACCTCCGTTGGCCGTACATCGAGAGGGGTGCTCGGAGCTTCTTGTGCAACCTCTTCTTCTGGGTGGTCGGAGCTAACTTTGATCACCTTGAGGTTGTCATTTCTTTCGACCACCGACTTTGCTGGATCGGCTGTAACCTTCATAAAAGAAATGTAACTCTTCCAGTTTTTATTTTAGAATCACTTGACAAAATCAGGGGGAGAAACCGCGAATATCTTATCATCATAAATTGAAGAGTACGTTGGCCTTAGGCATCTTATGCTTGAGGTCTACGACCACCTCCTGCATGTACTTGGCAGTGAGATCTGTAAAAAAATAGCCTATGGCGGTGGTCAGCCGGGAAGTGGAGCTTGAACTCCCAACATCCTTCACAGGATGACGCCTCTTGCTCAGAGGAACTCTGTCCTCCTCAAAGTCCTCCTCAGCAAACCTCGAGTCCATCTCAGAGACATCATGAGGATCAGGTGCATGGACTTGCTGCAAAAGGTCACAAAACATTTACTCCCTAAAGATGAAACCAATACAAATATTGGTTATATTTAGACGTCTTGTCCTCTCTTTTTTGGACACGACCGCCAGAATATGAGGAGCCCCCTCTATGGTCGTAGGAGCCTTCTTGCAGATGAGCTTGACCCAAGCGCCAACTTCTCTCTTTGGCAAGTCTACGAGCAGAAAAATATGATTAATTGGTGTGCTCAAATCATAAATTGAAAAGAGTACATCGATTGTAATATTACCTTCCTCATAGTCCCTGGTCGAATCATTAACCCCTGAGTACTCCCACATGGAATGTACTCGATTCTTCAGGGGGCTAATGCGGCGTGTGATGAAATACTTCACCACATGCCATCCGTTTAGCTCTCCTTCTCTCAACACCTTGATAGCTCGAATGAAAGGGGCTAAGCGGTTGAGGTTCTCCGAACCTGAGTCCCAATTCTTCTGCTTCTTCTTCGCGAGCTTGCCCTTGAGTACAAACTGGCATCCTTGGTCACGGTCCAGTAGAACCACTTCTTCCTCCATCTTGACCACGACAACCTAGTGAACATGAGGATGTACTCCCTCTACATCCCATCGTGGAGTTAGAAACAGCAAGTGTCGGTGCTTACCCATTCTATAATAGTACCTGAAGAGATCCTAATATGGAGCGATTCCCAGATAGGCCTCGCACAGATACACGAATACACTTAGCATCGTGATGGAGTTGGAAACCAAGTTAACCAACTCCACCTTGAAGTGCTTGAGCACGGTTGTTAGGAGCGGGTGACCAGGCAGTCGAAGACCGCACTTGTAGTATGCCTGGAAGACAGGGATCCTTCCATCCTCCTCTGACGACCAATATTGACATCAACTTCAGACCACTTCACCAGAGCTCGCCTTTGAATCTTCTCCGCGGCAACCAGAGCCGTCATCTTCATGACATTCTGATCTCTCCCACTTTGACATGACTCCGACCATCTCTTCAAGGGCTTGAGTCGGATTCGAAATGAATTGTTTTGGATTTGGAGATTTCGGGAAAGATTGCAAACTTGGTTGGCAGCAGAGAGAACAAGAACTCAGGAGCTGTTGAAGCAAATGGGGAAAGTAAAAAACCCTAAGTTACTCCCCGATGAATATGTATAGCCGTCGGTCTGAGTAAAAGATCATGGGATCCCAACAGTTGCAAATATCTTCGGGAACCGCTCCCAACATATAAAAATTGTAAAAGATGGTTGTCATTCTTTATTTTGTCTGTCTAGGAAAAAGAGTCTTATTTTTACAACTCAAGTCTCAAGTTAATTCCTGGTCAAAAGAAAAACTAGTCGAAGACACTTAATCTTCGACCATGGTCCTACAACCTCTTTTGCAAGTCATTTTCACTTGAAGTTGGGGGTCTAGATGATGAGGATATAATACTCCTCAATTAATTAAATTATTTATCTGTAATATTCATTATAGATGATAATATCTTTTATACAACATTCAAGGGTGCCCCTTAGTATCAACAATGAGGGATATAATAAACACATAGTGGTTCCTACGACTACTTCATGGTCGTAAGTTTTTCTATGACCACCTATAAATCGTAAGTCCTACTATGATCACCTTATGGTTATAAGCTTTACTACGACTAGGTAATTTACGATCACCCTATAGTCGATAAGAACCACAGACATGTGGGCCCAATTGACTAGGGACATTTATACGTTGTGTTTAACACACATAATAGTTAATATGTTTCATTATTCCCTGAGATAACTACACATATTAAACCTCTGTCTCTGACATAACAACAAGACGACATGGGGGATATGTCTCTGACAGTAATCGCCATTGAACGTGCGCATTGAATCAAACGTTAAGGCGCCTCTTGACATGGACAACTCCTAGTTTTAGTGACTTCCTTCCTGTTGTAAACACAATCAATATAGCAACATAGAAGTAGCGTTATTATTCTTTTAGGAGAATGTCTGAACTTGTATAAAAATTTTGTGTCCTTTTCTGTATGGTTTCGCTCTAAGAGATCCCTAACATTCATTCATAAGAACGATACTAAACCATCAACAACTCTCCAGACCGATGAACTATGTTTTGATTTTGTTGACATGATGTGTTTTGTTACTTATATGAGAAATGGTTCGATACATTCACCTGTTTGTCATATGTCCTATACAACCCATCCTATGGCTGTGATGATATTGGCATCTTCGGTGTAGATGAGTGGTGCTTAAGGGTGATGCAAGGCGAAGAGGGCACACAAGTAATTTCATCCGGGCTGTTACGACACGTGGCTACACACCAACCATGTTCTTCTCTAGATTATTTGGCCCCTCCCTCGGTGTTATCCAGATCAGTTGTACCTCCACCCCATAGATCCAGCCTCACCATCCTCACGCCATCGCGAGCTCTGCAGCCACAAGCTCAACCCTTTCACCTACGCCGACCGTCGGTGTCCTCTCTCCTTTCCTCCTCCTCAGTCGATGCCTTCGACTCGGACAATAAATCCTACCCCTCCTGTCGCTACCTCCAAGCCCACATCGGGACACCGACGCACGGTGTTGCAGCGGCACAACACCGAGAGGGTGGCGGCAGCGCGGGTGCTAGCGTTGTGGAGGTGGAGGTGGAGCTATGGTGGCTGGTGGTAGATGACCGCTAGAGCGAGGTCACCTTCGACGAGTTCCATAATTTCCACTTCTACCTCAGGTTGGTGGGTTCGAGGAGGAATCATTTTGATTGGCTTAACGCTCGGAGCTAGGGAATGTTTAGTGCAATCCGATGCGGAAAATTGAGACTTTTTTTTTTGCTTTTATTGCTGGTTATGCAAGAAGATCCTCCTCCTAATTTGACTTTGTAATCTGTACTAATAGATGCGTATTATCACCCTAATTTGTCAGCCTCGTATCGCAGATCATCGAAAAGGGCAAATAGGGGGGCTTGAAAGAACCAAAAATGTTGTTGTATCTCTATCACGGTGGGAAAGAGCATCTGTGAAGAATCTAGACCCGCCATTATGAGTTAATGAAGTATTTTGGTGATTAATGTAAATCCATATATGAGATTAACACTTCTATTGATATGCCTATTGTGTAGTCATATTTGGATGAAAATATAAAATCAAAGAGGTATCATTTGACATCAAATTCTTATATCTTGTTATATTCCTCGGATCCAAAATATATGTTGAACTCTACCAAAAGTCTAACTTGAATATGTGCATATGTTCTTTTTACACATTCATGTATGCACACATTTAGGGGGAGTTCACTTTATATTTTATGGTTTCATTAGTATTTATCCATTTTTTTATCTACATATACTTGGGATCTCTACTTCGAAATATACCATTGAGTATATAAAACTTGTGTAGTTCATATATACTCATATGTTCTTATATTCAATTATTTGTAATGTGATGGTTGTCATTAATTACCAAAGAAGGAAAGATTGAAGTATCTTGACCCACCATTATGAGTTAATGATATGTTGTGGTAATCAATGACAATCACATTGTGGAACTAATATTTTTCATGAGTTGGTGAAATAGGTCGAGTTCCATGATGACGATGACTTAGGATGACATCATGAGTTGATTGTCATCGAGTCAAGTGAGGGATGCATCATGTGTTGATGCATATCAATATCTCGAAGAGAAGATGATCATGAGTTGATCATCAAGTCAATAGAAGACCCATCATGTGTTGATGGAGGGCACGTGAAGGACATCATCATGTGTTGATGATATTCAAGTCAAGATTCGGGATGAAGGATGTCATCATGTGTTGATGAGCATCAAGATAAGATCCTGAAGTGAAGAAAATCACCATGCGTTGATGATATTCAAGTCAAGAACCCCGACTTGAAGTGAAGATGTACGTCATCAAGCTTCAAGAGGATGTGCAAGACAAAAGTATGACTAGCTAGGCTAAGAATGTGTTCCTAGTCTTTTACCGGTCTCGGTATTTGGTTGGGAGACCGGATTGCTAATATAGGTTAACGTACTATTAGGAGGGATCTTTCCTAGAAGCTTGAGTCTCATCATGTGTTGATAGCTTAATCTCGCTTGCTCTAGCTCACCATGGCATGATGCTAGTATTTGCGAATGTGTTTTGCAAATAGTCGAGACTCATGCATTTAATCCTTGTAGCATGTGACTATACTTTGCAAATGTGTTTTTCAAATGATTGAAGTCTATGTATCTATTCCTTGTTGCATGATCTAAGTTTGCAAATATGTTTTGTAAATTGTTAGGGTTCATGCATTGCTTTTCGGATGTTTTGAATCTCTTTGACAATCAGAACGACCGTATTTGAACTACGGTACTATCGCAGGTGGGTAGTACCTAAAAATATATGGTGGAACGTAAAATACAAAGAGTGTGTGTTCGAGTGGTTTGATACTCTCTGAAAATCAGAACGACCGCACTTCAGCTGCGGTACTACCGCAAGTAGGTAGTACTGATATTTATGTGGCTGTACGTATATTACAGAGAGCGTGTTTTTGGGAGTTTTGATCTCCCTTGAATCGGTATGACCGCATTTTCTTGAGCGGTACTACCAGAGTGCGGTAGCATTTTCTTGACCATCACACACCCTAGCGCCCACACATCCACGGCCGGCCCGTAGCATCGGCTTCCC
Source organism: Hsuehochloa calcarea (assembly GCA_036346395.1). NCBI lineage: Eukaryota > Viridiplantae > Streptophyta > Magnoliopsida > Poales > Poaceae > Hsuehochloa > Hsuehochloa calcarea. The sequence goes on along the minus strand of CM070601.1, from coordinate 18,837,723 downwards.
ACGAGCTGCTCCAGCGAGCGGTACCATAGCGTTGGCCTGGGTTGCTTCCTCCGTCTCTCCTGCGACCTTCCTGAGAGGGACGAGCGTGAGAAGCCCCACGAAGTTGACGCGTGAGAAGGAAGCCGGTCATCCACACAATGCTGGGCTCCTTGTGGCTCCCCAGCACGTTGCCTTCCGTCTCCTCCCCCGCTATCTCACCACCAGTTGATGCCACCCTCAGGATTGTTGCTCTTGGGGGCGATGGAGATGAAGGGGTTCTTGCCATCCGTGGTGACATATGGAGCTATTATAAATTGGTTTGGGGATTAAAGGCTCGGGATGGAGATTGGTTTCTTACGCCCTGTGAGACAAGCGGCTGCTAGTTCCGATTACACACTACTGCTACTGCTGGTTATCCTTAGGCTTTTCTTTATTATTTCCGTCGTTTTTCGTTGCGTCCATCCAAGTCCGTACCACTCTATCTTTGAGTTCGTTTAAGTTATGCGAGTCTATAAATTTATTGTCAGTCATAGAAGTATAGGAATTGCCTTATGCATGATAGCAGCCATCGCTCCCGCTCTTCTTTCTGAGCTGCGTGCAGATCGTAGAAGTCGTTATGATGCCGCCCCGAGCTTCTAAGGCCGCCATGCTTTTTTCGTGTCGCCACCGTCTTGCTTCGATCTGCGTTGTCATGCTTCCACCTATTCCTATTTGGCTTGACTTGACAGCCTTATCTATTTTTTATTGGTTTCATCATCTTTTTTGGTGTGTTGCCGCGATCGTCTTTTCTCCCGCACCTTGTACTTTATGAGCTGCTGCACGACACCGGATGTGAGAAGATCTTTTGATATTCAACATATTTTTCAAGAGCTACATGCTACGACGACATTATTAAGACTCGGACTTCGGATTTTTCATATTTTAGTGTTAACCATTTTCAAAATGCAATGCTATTATATACACTTTGCATTTGAGGGGGTGTTAGAATAGGAGTTAGAATATGTACTCTTTTATATTTCCTTATATATCTTTTGTAGTGTCTTATCTGTATATAACATACACATCTTGTACTTCTATATATATTACCTACTATAACTCTTCAATATACACACAATATTCACAACAACACTCCACTTATTATCCTCGTCCGGCCATCATACCCTGTAATTAAATATGTGTACAGCGCGTATGATATTCCTTTTCCATTCCAGACTATCAACAGTAAACTCGTTCGTTTTTGAGGCCGTCGGGGAGCTGGGGAGGCTGGCCACGTAGACAGGTTTTCGTGTGCCGTCCGATGCGCGTTTTTCCTTCTTTTGGCCGTTTGATTGGTATTTCTGTTGTGAGCCGTCGGATGCGGGTTCTCTTTGCTCGCCCATCCGACCGTTCCTCATCCTCATCCCCTCCACTCCATCCAAAATTCCAATCCCTCCCGGTTTGCTCCGCCGCCGCTCCTAGCCTTCCCTTCCCCCGTCCCCGTCCCCGTCCCCGTCCCCGTCCCTATCCCCTCCATCTTCCCCTCCCACGGTCCCCACCCCCGCCCACATCCCCTCCACCTTCCCCCGCACCCCCGTGGCCGCTCTCCGCTCCGGGTCACTCCTTCCAGCCTCTGCATCCTTCTCCGACGCCCTTCCTCGCACCCCTCTTCCTCATCCCCTCCACCCCATCCGCTCTCTCCCGGCCTTCTCCACTGTCTCCTCCTCGTGGGACGACCTCCCTGACAGCTTCTTTCTCTGTGCCTCCATCTCCTCCCGTTTCTCTCCCGCGGCCCCCGCCGCCATCCCCTCCACCTTCCCCCGCGCCGCCACGGCCGCTCTCCGCTCCGCGTCGCTCCGTTCCGTCACCGCGTACTTCTCCGGTGCCCTCCCCCGCGCCCCTCTACCTCATCTCCTCCACCCCATCCACTCCCTATCAGCACGAAGAACTGGAGGTGCTCGTCCTCCTCGCCGTCTTTATCACGCCGCGGTCGCCCGCGAGCACGCCGCACTCCTCGCGGCCATCCGAGTCCCCGCTGTCAGGCTTCTTGACTCCCCACCCCCATGCATCGCTCCTCCTACATCGGCGGCGACTGCCTCGCCGCTGGAGAAGCTCACCTTGACTGTGCCGCCGATGAAGCTCTCCTTGCCTGTTATTGAAGTCCAGTTATTGAAGGATCTAGAAAAGACACATGTTTCATCAAAGAAATTAAAAAGGATGCCTAAGGTATGGAACTAATGTGCCAGCATGTTGCAAAGTATGTGTGATTTGTGTTTATCATAAATTCATAAGCATTCATCGTAGGAAACTTGTGACCTTTCCTGATTGACCTTTGTATTGCAATTATTTCTCTTTTATTGCCTATTGATCTCAAACTTGCTGTCGTCTCAATGCTGCATGCCATGGTATCAAATTTGAACTTCAATGCAAATCTGAAAAAAATATGTTTTTACCCTATATGTATGTCTATTCTCATTTACCTTATTGAGAATTTTAAAACGATTTGGGGAGATATGCTCTAGGAATTATAGGTTGTAGTCAATAAATCGTAGCAAAACTATGTTGACTATTTTCTTCTTTGCAAAGTATGTGCAATTTGTGTTTATCTTAAATTCGTAAATCATTCATCGTAGGAAATTTATGACTTTTCCTGATTGACCTTTGTATTGAAATTTATGAAACTTGCTGTCGTCTCAATGGTGCGTGCCATGGTATCAAATTTGAACTTCAATGCAAATCTGAAAAAAATGTATTTACCCTATATGTATGTCTATTTTCATATACCTTATTGAGAATTTTAAAAAGATTTAGGGAGATATGCTCTACGAATTATAGGCTGTAGTCAATAAATCATAACAAAACTATGTTGACTGTTTTCTACGAATTATAGGCTGTAGTCAATAAATCATAACAAAACTATGTTGACTGTTTTCTTCTAATTTTAAAATTCGTTTGACTGTTTTCTTCCAATTTTAAAATTCGTGTTTCTAGCCTTTGTCAGAGACAACTTCTGTCATGTTGTTATATTAGTCGGATATGGTGCTAGGCCTAAGCTTTCAACATCGATACAGATTTTGAAGCATTTCCCTGCCTTTGTAGATTGATGATGATGAAGATTGATTTCTTGAAGATCCAATTGAAGCTTTTAAGGTTATGCGCGAGACAAGGATGTTCGATGTATCAGATATGTACACTACTGCAGATGCCTGAGGATGGACGTAGGAAAGAGAAATAAAGAACAAGATGTCGTGTAAATAGCCACAAGAATGGGCGGTTGAGATTGTTATCAAGATAATGCATAAGGTACTCTTGGCTTTATATCTGGATTTTCAGAGTTGTCTTCTTTGTTTGATGCTGTGCCATTGAATTTGGCTTTCTTTGTTAACCATCTTCTCTCGCATAGTTGTGGACTATTGCAGACCGTATGAGATACCGGGCTTAAATTCTTTCCTTTACTTGAATTATCTTCGAGTTAAATACATTGCTTTTATTGTTATTTTTCGAGGTCAGCCTGTTATGGCATGGTAACGTGTTTTAAGCTTGCACACAAAATATTGATGTTTACACTTTAAACCGTGGCACATAACTGCTTTCCTGACTTTTAGATAATAGAGAGTAGGTGCCGCTTTAAAAGAATATTAGATCCTTCAATAACTGGACTCCTATCATTGAACATGTTGCTTGGGTCCTTTCACTGGGTTGTCTTTAGTCTCATCGCTAGCTTGAGTTACTGCTTGAGTTCCCTGCTTAACAACTTCCTCTTTATGAAAGAGTATGCATCACTAATTTAAAATTACTTAACCTAAACTGCATCTTTGAACTATCATGCATTGCTTATTGTCTTGTTATAACTTCCTAAACACAGCAACTCAACAATTCAGAAGTATTAAATTTCCTGCTCTCAAATATCAGGATAGCAGACCTCAACTTACTCTACTATTTTTTAAGCAGAGCCGCTTAAAGAAACTTAAGTTAGAGCATGCAAAAGTCCAGCTTGGAAGCATAACTGTGGACATGGTATGCATTTAGTATCAATTATATATGGATAACACTATTTTTTGGGGTGCTCTTTAACTTATTGTGCCAAATTGCTTAACAGTGTTTCTCCAGGTCCTTGGTGGGATGAGCGGGATGATTACAATGCTTTGGGAAACAGCGTTACTTGACGCGGAGGAGGTATCCTTGTATTATTCCACTTCATGGTGCTATGGTACCGTAATATAAGGGCAAATTGCGTATTTGATTTGTGTATGTCTTGTGGTGTGAAATTGACTAAAAAATGAATCCTTGTATTATCATGAAAACCTCCAATCAAGTTTCTATGCTAATAGTTGAGCATAATATGTTCCCGCACAATAATAATTGGTGTATTAGTTGTCGGTTTTATGTCAAAATCTGGATCTAGTTCCAGAATTAGCTATAGTAGTTATTCAAAATAGATGTGCTCAGCATGTACTAGATTTGCTCAACTCATTATACAGCAACTTGTTTGAGTACAAGAGCATAATGCTTTATGATTTTAGCTTTTAGCACGAGGGATTCCTTGCAGATTTTATGATATAATTGGAATTAAGTTTAATTTTGTAAAATTTGAATGTGCATCTCTATATCTCTTTGTTGTTGGATGCAGTCTATATCTCATTTCTATCTAAGGTATTCGCTTTAGGGGTCTCTCTATTCTAGAGTGCTAGAAAGTAGTACCACCAGCAGTTAAAGACAGATAGCCTGCATACTAAATAGAGAGTGATGTGAATTGTAGCATGATCAATGCTTCTTGATTCGATAATTAATCAATGGAACTCCAGAGTCTCTAATAGCTCCCTTTTGTATATCACAGTCTGGTATTACTTATTCAGTTGCTATACTTTCTTCCCATTGTTATACTTGCTCTCACACTCTTAAGTATGATATCTAGCTGAGCCTCTTAAAGACATTCTCAAAATCTGTCTGTGTTGTGTTGCTTGTTTGGGTGTTTCCCTTAGAAGTGCCAATAAATGAGCAGTATGCGTGCGTCACTTGTGTTCAAGCTTTGTGCTTCTCGGATTTTTTGTCACAAATGCGTTTTGGCATTATGCTTGTAATGTGCAAACCATGAATCAAGTACAAGCCATTGATAATAATGTATATAGGTATGGGTGGTCTTAGCATAATAATGTCCATATACTGTATAAGGTCAAAGTATATGATCTGAATTTGACGGATTTATAATAATGAACCATACCTTTAGTTCTTTGAGAATAATTAGTTTTTGTGCAATAAAGAGGAAGATCTGCGGACTTTCTTATAGTCCACCGCTCAATCCAACTTTTAGGATTTGATTATTTTTATTCATAGAAGCAGATTACTTTATGGGTTTAATTCATATTACTACGGAGAGGATGTGCATCTGTTAATGCCAAAAAAAATGTTCATGCTAATTTTCCTTATGGGAGTCCTTGCTGTCTAGATTGTGTTTATCTCATGATTAACCGTTAATAAAGAAAAGACAGTTAATTGGTTAATTCATTCTTTTGTCCAAGTACCAAATTGGCCTTCGTTAGGCTGGTGGTGCACACATGGCATTGGCTATGTCCTTAAAGTTTAGTGTTGCACCGGTCATTGTGCCAATTTGTGTTCGGGATTTCGATATCAATGCCGAGTTGTGGGGTAAACTATGGCTTATACCAACATAATTTATAATTGTGGGTGAAAGCTGTATCTTCGGCATTTGTATCCCTTCCAAATAATAGGTTCGAGCTGTCACTGTTCTGCTGCTGTTCCGGCTTTTCGGTCTTATGGATATACATCTACTTATGCGACCTTACTACTTCCATTTGCAACTTATACTTTATTTCATGATTTTAAGGTCGGTTCGCTTGGGCTGTTAAAAGACAGAGCATGGTTGGCACCCTTAAACTCATATGCCTTACTGGAAGCAACAACAGCAGCACAATTCATAATTTATGATTATTGATTTACTTCTTAGTCTATACGGTATAGAGTATAGGCTATGTTAGCCACAATAGCGAATTGAAGTTGTGCCTTGCTGCATTTTGTACAACATGGCAAATTCCTCTCTTCTGCGTATAGGTCTAGAATTCATTCCCGACTACATTGGGATGCTCGAATTTTTACCACCTTTTTGAAAACACTATATGTCCCAATGTTGAAGGAGTGTTGTTCTCTTTTTCACACACATCTAGTATGATATGATACACACGTAATCTTTCGTGTTTACCAAGCAGCTAGTATGATATGATACACATTTTGCTTACCAACTGACTCGATCTGCGCCAGAAAAGAAACCAGAACGGCTGAACCAGACCTGAACGAGCATCTAGTATGTTCGGCGGCCAATTAGCGGCAGCCTCCGAGCGAGAGATGCACGGACGATCCCATTTTTTAACGCATCCACTGACTTGTGAGTAGTATGGCTTGTGCACGAAGGGAAGCGGCTAATCCTTGTTGAATCAGTGAGACGACTGCGATTGCTGATGTTGAATAAAACTTGGGCACCGTGTTCTGTGTGTCTGTTGTTGCATTTCACTTAGGTGCATTTTTTTTAAAAAAAGTATATATATATTTTTGCATGGAAATGCTAGCATTACAAAATTGGAATAGTGGGATTTCTTCTTCTTTGAAACTGAGGCAAAATGGAGTAATTCCTAGGGTAGAGAGCCTCGAAGGCCTAGCTTTACTAACTAATACCCGGAACCTATTTATAGGGTTAACAGTGATACAAGGCGACTCGACAACAAAAGACAAACACATGGATGCATATCTATTATAAGGCCCACTCTCTCAAAACAATATATTCCTAGGTTCTGATCCCAACACTCTCTACACAGGATACTACTTAAAATTGACCTTTTTGGTGTTGGTTGGGTGGTCGTTCCACCCTTCATCGGTGCCTGGAACTTTGGAAGCATACGCAGCAATGCAGCGTGAAGAGGTGGAGCACTGCGGTAAGGTGCAAAGAGGGCAGTCGGAACGAGAGAGGAGGGAGGGGGGTTGAAACATACACAATTTGACGTGGGCTGAAAAAGGTGGAAGGAGAAGGGGGGATCGGATTGGTTGGAAGAAGATAGATACGACAATAAGGGTGAGATAGACGAGCACACGTGAGCACACCCCGTGCATGCAGCAGGAGACAGAAAGGATGGATATTGGTTGGGTTTGGACAATACGGATGCGACAATTCCGGTGGGAGAAGCGACAACGTGAGTGATTGTGTAGTTCTCGAACGAGGGTAAATGTTCACCAACAAAAACTCACCCATTGTTGATCGAGCATATGACGTAAGCAAGAACCAATGCACCATTAGTTTCATTTCTCCATTTCAGTAACTTATTCTTTTTAGTATTCTTACTATTATTAGTACGCGCGTATCACATACCACTAGTGCAAAACATGCTATCATGAACGCTTCATCACATACGATTCTAAATACGTAATTATTACAGATGGTTCTTAAGAATAATCGTATGTGATAATCTCATACATCACATACGATTATTGTTAAAAACCGTATGCGATTTTACCACATCTTGGAATTTTTCAAGTCACAGACGGTTTGTAATACAAATCGTCTGTGATGAGATATCACATCACAGACGATTTGTATTAAAAACCGTCTGTGTTATGTCATCACAGATGGTTTTTGTATGAAATCGTCTGTGATTCACAGCGCGGGAGTTCGAAAAATATTTAACGTGTGCGCGGGAGGCAAAATGATTTAGCGCTGTCCTTATATATTATAGCCACCCAGCCTTGTCTTCCACCAGTCTCTCTCTCTCTCTCTCCCCTCCCCACGCTGAGCTCCGGCGAACACCCTCGATTCCTCATCGCGGTTCGGCGAGGAGACACAGCCGACGAGGAGGAGGAGAAGGGATGCGGAGGAGCTCCTTGTCTGCCGCAGGAGGTAGATTAACGGAAGATACATGTACATCCCCAAAACATACACAATTTGTTGGTTGTTTGTTGTAAAAAAGTAATCTTAATTTTGTGTTACCTAAGGTCGGAGCTCCGCTTGAGGTTTTCGATCGTCTCTCCTTCCTTGCCGACGTGCTTGAGTCGAACTTAGACGACATCCAAGAACAGCTGGTGATATACTGGTGAAGTACAGAGAGGAACTCACAAGACCAATCCAAGAAGCCGATGAGTTCTTCAGGAGCTTGGAGGCACAGATAATTTCTAGCTAGTTTAACTTTATTACTTTATTCTTTTTTTTTTCATTCGGAAGGGACGTTGTGAAACCTTTTGGTTTCCCTTTCCTATAATGTGTTTGCCATCATAAGTTTAATTGGATTTTAGTTGCCTTGCTAGAGGTTGCATATGGAAACTACTATCCAGCAATTGATTGGTTTGGCTCAAAATCTGATATATTTTTTGCAATAGAAAAAACTATTACAGACGGTTCTGAACAAGAACCGTCTGTGATAATTACCATTCAGAACTGTCTGTGAAAATAGACTATCACAGACGGTTTTGAACAAGAATCGTCTGTGATAATTACTATCATAGATGGTTCTTGTTCAGAACCGTCTGTGATAGCTTTTTTCACATACGGTTAAAAAACCATCTGTGATGATCTCATGTCATCACACACACATAAAATCAGACAGTTCAGAAACCGTCTGTGGTGACGGTTTAGAACCGTTTGTGATGACCCTTTGTGTAGTAGTGTACACTATTTTTATGTATCATATACGCTATTTTAGTGGGGGACAGGCCTGATAAATCTGGAATTTATGAACATTATTATGGTAGTTTCTCGTATAATATATTTTATATACTTTCAAATTGATGTTAAAAGAGCTACCATGTTCACTCTGAGAAGTTCAATGGAAATGTAAGCAGTACAAAATTAGACTAGTTGGCGAAACTATGTCGTGGGATTTTCTTTCAAAATGGAGTAAATCCTAAGGTACAAAGCCTCTGAAGGCCCAGCTTTAGTAATTCATACCCTAGAACATGGCTATTTACAGGGGTTAACAGGTGATACATAGTGACCAGTCACAAAAGGCTGATTTTTTTTTTTTGCTAAAATAGCACTGTTGGCGTGCGGAATATCAAATCTAGCCTCCTCCGCACATCAAAGCCAAAAATGGCACCACGAAGCCGCCGGTACACCACACGCCGACACCAGCCGAGTCCGCACCATAGGGGGGGGGGGCGGAGCTGCCTCGCCATGTGATTTTGCATGCCAACAGTGCTATTTTAGCCAAACTTAGCCTTTTGTAGTTAGGCACCGTGATTTCATGTGGTAAACATGTGGAATGAAAATTCCAGTACATATGATTATACATTTTTGGAATGAAATTCCGTGGTTTCATACAAAAAATTTAGTTTGAATGCTTTTATGTGATAATAGAGCGCATGATTTCACGTGATAATTTTTTTTGTAGATGTGATAATACATTTTTGGTACATGTTATAATACATAGAAAGTCAGGCATAAAAGGAAAGCGTGTGATTGTATGCTCCCGATTTTTTGCGGCCTATTTGGCCATTTTGTTTGCTATGGACACAATGAATGTATAGAAATACAATAAGAATGAGAATGTTGTAATGTTATGCAAAATATGTATAAAAATATGGTACAACATAAGCGCATAATATACTGGATACATACTCATATAATGTATACAATGTAATTACATACGGGCAACAATATGACTCACTCGTCTAAGTCACTCTTTGCTTGCTGCATCTACGTCTGCGAACGTGTCTTGATCTTCTGTTGAGCATGTCCCATGTGGTACACGAACTAGTTCGGAGAGCATGCCTCTGTTAGGAGAACGTAGGGAGACCGTTGAGTAGGTGGATGTGCTTCAGGAAGCGGACTCTTGCCAAGCTGAATCTGTCCAACATCAATGTCCTTCAGTTGAGTCATGTCAAATTGGTTAATTAATTAGTTGTATTTAATTTAGTCATAATTAATTAGTCGTATTTAATTTAGTCGTAATAAATTAATTATCACTTTGATTATACAACTTTAATTATGACTAAATTAGTTATGACTATATTAAATACGACTAAATTAATTATGAATAGTTTAATTAGGACTATACAACTAAATTAATTACCACTAATTAATCAGGTCCAACTAATTACAACTAACTAATTATTCATAATTAAAGTTGTAATTAATTAGTGGTAATTAATTTAGTCGTATAGTCATAATTAAATTAGTCGTAATTAGTTAGTCGTAATTAATTTAGTCGTATAGTTGTAATTAGTTAGTCATAATTAAATTAGTCGTAATTAGTTAGTCATGTAGTCATAATTAAATTTATAGTGATTAGTTAGTTGTAATTGTGTCCATGGCTAACAAAATGACCAAATAGGCCGTATGAAATCACGTACTGCTTTCGTATTATGCCTAACTTTCTATGTATTATGACATCTACAAAAATGTATTATCACATCTACAAAAATGTATTGTTACATGAAATCATGTGCTCTGTTATGACATAAAATCATTCAAAAAAATTCGCATGAAATCACGGAATTTTATTCCAAACAGGTATAATTACATGTACCTAGATTTTCATTCCACATGATTTTCACATGAAATCATTGCGCTGGGGGGCTGTTCGTGCCCCAGGAGCACAGACGAGGAGGTCTAGCGGCCAGGGGCATGGATGAGGCCGCTCCGCCCCCCTCGGGTGCGGACTCGGCAGGTGTTGCATACCAGTGGCTCCGCGATGCCGACAATGCTATTTTAGCCACAAAAAAAAAATCCAAAAGGCTAACACATGGATGCATCTATTCTAAGGGCCAGATTCTCAAGAGAATATCTGCTAATGTCCTCTCAATACTCTCTACATAGGACACTACTTAAAATTGTCCTTTTAGGTTCTTTACTCCAGTTTGCAACTTGGTCACTATAATGTGAAGTGATTGATCACACAGTGAGTCCATCAAGGAAGATAGTGTTAGTGATATGCCCTAAGAGGCAATCATGGAGATAATTGTATCATGTTTATGTTTATGAATTAAGAATAAATATTATTATGTTCCTGGATGAATTATCATTTATAAATATTAACAAGTATGTGACTTGTTGGTGAAGCTCTTTATTTGTTGTATGATATCATTATAAATGATCCCTGATCGGATGTCATTGGTCGGAACACTAGTGACTTATAGACTAGCACATGTATTGATTGATGATCATGTTTCACCGGTCATAAATATGGGGATATCGAATCAATAATGTGAGTACATATTAGAAAATATGGTGTTGGATTGACCCACTTTCAGACACTATTGAGATTGTTATATTTCCATGTGTCATCAGTTGGTCTCAAGCAATGATGATGTATAATCCTTAGATATGAGATCATCATGGTTTCTTACATGTGTAATAGTACACTTAAGGGTTACCAAATGCTACTATATAAGTGGATAGTTACAAACATAGGTTTCCAGTATGCTATGAAATGTGCAAAGAGATGTGATTGGTCGGATATGGGATTTGCGCCTCCTAGCATAACAGAAGAGATATCTTCAGGCCCCTCGATGTGTTCGATAAAGGAAGTGCATGAGCGTGCCACAAGTGGTCAAAGTGTCGACTACATGATGTTATCCATCACTAGACCGAGAAAAGATTGAAAAGTCCATAGATGATATATATCTCACCTGGAGTTCGACCAGATATCGTGAGGCAAAAGGCAAACATGCAAATAGGTCATTTATTCGACCAGATACGAACTGGTCATATGCAGACACGGACTGGTCATGAGCTGATCGTACATCACAAACTGGTTGTTACCAAAAAGCGAACTGGTCATAAGGTGTTACTAACTAGTCGTGACCAAATGCGAACTTGTCGTAAGGAGTTACGAACTGGTCGTGAGTGATAAGGACATGGTCACAGATCATATTACATAAAGTTTATCCGATTTGATCTTTATGTGTATTCGAGAGTCGTCATGTCCTACTAGGAACCACTAATGACTTGTGGGTTAGAAATGAGTTTCCGGGTCATGGCTGATTACACATGGACCTACAGGGTTACACACTTAACGGGTTGGAACAAACTAGTTTGGATTGGATCCATTATGGACTCTTTATGAGGGGAGACGCATGACTTTTGGGATCAAAGTTGCACTGCCCACCGAAATCCTAGCCATCACCTCCCGCAAGGACCCACACATGATCATACCCGTGCTTGCAGGAGAAAGGAAGGAATTTTTTAATAATAGTTTTTTAATATAATTACATAAATAAATGTTTGTTTAATATATTGACAAAATAGGCTTATGTCGCCATTCCAAATGGCAGAATGGCACTATCACCATTTGGAATAACGATAGGATCCCTGTTGCCATGCAAAGAGTGTGAAATTGGCAACTTAGATATAAGTCGTCGTTTGAATTGACGACAAGATCAGGTCGCCAATACAAATGACGACAAGAGCTGGGAATAAAAAACACTGAAAGTAACGTTAAACATAAGACATAAAATTAGGTGGTTACATTGTTCACAGTAAGAAACAGAAAGTAATAAGAAACAATATTGAAAGTAGTACATAGGTTACACATAATAATTCGATGCGCCACATTACATCATCACATTGGAGTACACAACTAAATAGGACATATTCTATCACATAGTTGTTCGATAAATCACAATGATATTAAGAAGAACATTCATCACAACATGTTTCAAAAATATAAATCATCCCCGTGGCCGCCACCTCCACGTCTGCCATGTCGACCCCCGCGATGCCCGCCTCGAGTGGGACTATCTGATGAGGTCCCCGTGGTGTCGTTCGGACTGTCGACCTCTCCTTCATGTTGTCCATTTCTTGCATGGCAATACTTGAAGGTATGCCTGGACACCCTGCAAATAGAGCACTTCGTCGTTCGACGTTTGACTTGTACTTCATCCATGTCATGCCCGACGTCAGATCCGTCACCGCCAATCGCTCCTTCACCTATCAACGCCGGTCCAAATCGCTTCCCGCTGTAGGATGGCTAGTGAAATGGCGAACCACACCATAACCTGATGAGGACATCCCTACTATGGATACAGCCGCGCCTACACACACAACTCATCCACAACCAATACAAGGACTTCTTACCCGAGCTCGTACTCGCTAACTTAATTACCAGGTGAATTCGTTCCTATGTTTATATATTACTGAGAATAAATCGCTACCTAATGCAAGTGATTTAATTATGCTTAGGAACATGGGAACAGACCAAGGAGAGGCTTGTGGAGTCATGGACATGCATGGAAGGCATAATGAAGGTAACTGCGTCACTTTGGGTCTATGTCAAGCAAGAGTTCGAGTTGGGCTCGCTCGATTCGAATCGGACTGCCACGATAAGATTTAAGTTCAAACGGTTAAAACTTCTTCATACGGACTCCGTTTGGGACGATTCTCGACTTCATGGAAAGCTTATCAAGTCTACTTTCCGACGGATCCAAGATCATCATCAAACTCCATCCGAGCCGCCATAATCGTCAAAAGAGTCCACATCGGTTCGAGTCCGAGTCAAAAGGGTGATGCGCCACCACTTGGGCCCATGGGCCTTGTAACCCTAGGGGCGTCGCCCACTTCACGGCCGCCACCCCGGTCGTCTCCTATATAGGAGCCCGTCTCCTTTCACTAGAACTTGTAGTTCGCTTGATTAGTTTCTCCATTGTGAAAACTCTTGTTCTTCGCTTGTGTCAACTAGACCAATCGTAAAGGACCCCTGCGGAATCCCACCTTTTAAACTCAATCATATATTTACAATTTAGATTGCTTTTTACCTCGTTCTTGCTTGTTCTTCGATTGCTTGCAAGAATTGATCCTCGTGATCAGGTCAACCGGGTCTTTGGCACGGTTGATAACGACTTGGTGGTTAGTTCAGCGATTGCTTGGTTCGTGTGTGCTGCGTTCGTAGCCTGGATCGTGAGGGTTGACCATCATCCAATCGGAATTTACCCCTCTCATCAAAAAATCAGGACAACAGAGATCATCAAGTGGTATCAGAGCTACAGTTCATCAGTGAGAATCTCTAAAAAATTTCATACCTACAGTCCAGAATATTACCAAAAAATCGCATCTATCATCCATACCGAGCCCTTTGAGCCTCACAATTTTTCTTTTTAGTGCAATACATTGTTGAACTTTCGGTTGCATCGTTGTGTCCTTTGCTGGTCTTAGTGTCTAGTTCCTTTAGAGTTTCGAGTTCTGCTCACGTTTGGTCTTACCGTTGCGGTTGAGTTCGATCTGCCACGGTAAGGGGATCAGAGGAGGAGAAGGACACCTTCTTCAGCCAGGAGACGGACACACCATCTAGGGAGGCTTTGCCCTAGCTGGTCTCAAAAAAGAAACCTTGCCCAATTCGGAGACAGCCAAAACAACGTGGTTGATGCGGACATCCTTAGCTATGTTGTTTCATATAATATTTTCAATTCATTAAATACCTCAGAACAACATGAGCTTGCTAAGAGAGTTGAAAAACAAGAGAAGCTTATCCAACAGGTGAATCTGTTCACTGAATTTCCTTTTAAATTAGTTGAGAATTTCATACTACCTAAAACTAGTATTTTGCTTATGCTCAGATTGGAAGATTCAATAATGAACGGAGATGAAGGATATGAGGTGTTCTTGAAGAAAGGCCGTCACAATGGAGGAGAAGCTCGTGGGAGACAAGCAAGGAGAGAAGCCCAAGAATCCAAGTCAAATTCAGAAACTTCCACAAGCCCAACCAAATTCAAATTCGGAATCAACTCAGAATTCAATTCGGATTCGGAATCAGCCTCAAATTCGGATTCGGAATCAGCAGGACAGTCCGAGTAAAGGCCATAACTTTCTCATACGAAGTCGGATTTGAGTGTTTTTGGGCTTGTTGGAAAGCTAACTTCAAGCCCGATCCAACGGATCCTCCTCACTCCGAAATTCGTCCTGTATCAAAAGATATGACCGAAACAATATGACGGTTGTAAAATCAGAGTTTCCTTTTCAGTTTTGGGATGTGTCGGAATTGAGTAGGACTCCAAATCCGAATTAGGATAGGAGTAGGGCCTCTTGGCCAGCCATGAGGAGGAGTAGGAGCACTATATATAGAGGGTAGACCCCATTGTAACCTCGTGACCACGTTTAATATATTTTCAAAGCTTTTGCTTGATTCTCTGTTGTGCTTATAGCCAAAGCAGAGGGAATTGGGCATTGAGAACAAGGGTCGTTCTTGCTTTTCCGTTGGGAATTGAGGGTTCGACGATCTTCGCTTGGTCACGAGGATCCAATCAAGTGTGTGTTTGGTAATTTCCATAGAGTTGCAAGTCCGTGCATTGGCGCGGGGGATCAGCTGGTGGTTCGTCAGGGTAGACAAGTTATCAAAAGGTCCTACGTCGAGAAGATCGGGCACCCCGCATCAGGTGGTATCAGAGCTCCGTTGACTCGGTAGGATCTTTATCTAGTTATCTAATTTTTTTTCCCTATACACGAAAAAGCCATACAAAAAAAAATCTTTCAAATTGTAGTATTTAATTTGTTATTCTAGTGAGTTTTGTTAAGTTTTTGTCCATTAGAATCAAGTTTAGTTTGCTGATCTTGAATTCTTTTGCGTTGCTTTTATTTGAGCCTAGTTTGATTTTTTTTCGTGTTTATAAAAAAACACCAAAAAAAGTGAGTAACCAATTTATCCTTTGTGAACCTTTCAATCCTTTGCGAATACTTTGAACCTATTGAAGACTAGCTAAATCGTTGCTTAGGGCTGCATATTAATATTTGTGTTCTTGCAATTGTTCAAAGATCAAAAGGTGGGAAAGAATTTTTGCTCATTTTTGGTAGAACAAGAATTTTGGCAATAGTTCAAAAAAGAAGGAAAACGAGAAGAAAAAAAAAAGAAAAAGAAAAAGAGAAAGAGAAAAGGAAAAGGAGCGTATAGCCAGAACCGTAAACTTGAGCGAAAATCCCCACTCATTCTTGATTCAATTGTTAGAATATCAATATTTTTTGCAATCTTGTGCCCTAGTTTCATTATTTGCAACTAGCTAGCGTCTTTCTATAACTTGTGCAATACGAGCTATTTTGTTCTTCACTTATATCTTATATAGCTCATTCCTTGATTGCACTAAGTTCCAATATCTTTGCGTGTGAGTTGTTGTGATTTTCACTTATATCTTTGTGATCGGCAACTAGGCATTGAATTCTAGTTTGGATATTTACTTAGCCTTACAATACCTAGAATTTTCAAATTAAGTAGGTATCCATACCAAACTCCACAAAACACCCGTTGTCGTGCTTTGACTTGCTCTTGAAATTCGCTCACACATCACCTTGTGGTTCTGCCTACTACAAGTGTAAGTATTGTTGATCTTAATTCCTTCTGAACAGTAAAGAAACTTCACCTTGTTAGGTTTGTGAGTTGAGTGACCTCTACATATACACATACACCTACATACATATTCTTTGCTTTGCTGCTAACAATGGCAGATGTTGAGTATACGTATCTTCCCTTCTATGGTAGTAATGATCCAGAGGAGTATCTTGAGTGGGTACAAGACATGGAGTTCGAGCTTGAATCTCAAAAGTTCGAATCGAAGCCAAGGAAGTGAGAGTGGCCACTTTGTTTTTACTGGACTATGCCTCTAGTTGGTGGAAACAACTAGGTGGAAAGCGATTCATTACATCTTGGGTCATTTAAAAGCATAATGAGAAGAGAATTTGTTCCATCCTATTATGAGCGGAACTACTACGACACGTGGAGAGCATTAAACAAGGATGCAAAGTTGTCAAAGATTACTATATTGAGTTGAATCATGCAATGCGCCGTACAATATCACTAGTCCATATCAAGAAAAGACATACTTCAAAGCGAGCTTGAATTATCATATCGCTGTCGCACTTCAAGATGAATATTTTAGTAGTCCGCAAGATCTTGTGAAATTTGCTATGAAGGCGTAAAAGAGACTTAAACAGATTCAAGCACATCAATTAAATATGCTGGCTCTTTAGTTCTAATTCATCCCTGGTGTGTCACTTGAGAAGAAGATCGAGCATCGGAATTTTTCTTCGACCGAGGTGATGAGTAGTCTTTGCCCGTCACAACCCGCAACACGTGAGGAGGTCGTGGTTGGTGGTAGTTGTGCCCTTGCTGGCCTACGATCTTACAAGGATGAGATGTATCAAAACCCATGTGAGAATGAGAGCCACATAGCCAAATTGAGTGAGAGTGATAAAAGAGTGAGTCGTGTGAGTCCACCATACGCGAGGTTGAGAGCATCCCAATTAAGAGTGTGAGAGATACACCAAAAGAAAAGGGAGAGATAGATGATAGGATAAATAAGATTATTTTTGAACCTAACAACTTACCCTCTATTTCTAGTGTTGTATCCTACATTCTCGTAGTGGACCAAGCAAATAAGGAGTTGGAGATTCAAGAGCCCTCACCATTGAAAGAGAAAGATAAAGAGCTAACCATAGATGGAGAGGGAATACCAAGATCAAGGTAACACTATTTGTCTTTGAATTGGTCGCTTATGAAAACAAGGTGCGTGAAACCGAGAACTCCATTATTCATTTGATGATTCCACGCTCTAAATTTGATATGCTTAATTTGCATAATGTGAAATTGATTACTCAAAAGAAGTTCTTAGTAGAATACACATTAATAATTCTTTGTGTTATATCATATTCGATAGTCCTAAACATGTATCTAGTGTGATTAAGAAGGTTCTTGAAATTTCACACTTAAGATCACTAGTAAATAGCTACATACACACATATAAATTCAATTTGATTGGTGATGTTGGTGTAGACAACATGTTTCAAGTTTATCAAATATACATTACCTATGATAATCTTGTTGATTTACCATCACATGTTTTGCACAAACCATCTATTAAGCAATGTCATGATATCGTTAAGATGGGTTTAAATACAAGTGTCTATTATTTAGAATGCAACATGATGCCAACTTGTTTATCTCTTGAATGTATAACTAATCATAGTAGCGTTAGCTTGAATTATGGAATGGTATCAATTGGTTTTCACCCACTTTACTTGACTTTGGTATTGGGAAGGTGAAATTTTATCATATGAGTCGATTGTGCAATTTGAAATGTGATTAGAGCTATCGATTGTACAAAACAACGCGAATAACACAACAATTGATTCATACATATATCACGTATATCGTTGTTCTCTTTGTTTAATACATGTTCTAACAAATCATCATGCGCTACACGGAACTTGTTTGGATGATAAATACATATACCATGCATATACATTGTTTTCTTCGTCTAGCACATTTTCGAGCTATCAAAAGCGAGGACGGCTTTTTTGAAGAAAGGGAGGATGATGCGGACATCCTTAGCTATGTTGTTTCATATAATATTTTCAATTCATTAAATACCTCAGAACAACATGAGCTTGCTAAGAGAGTTGAAAAACAAGAGAAGCTTATCCAACAGGTGAATCTGTTCACTGAATTTCCTTTTAAATTAGTTGAGAATTTCATACTACCTAAAACTAGTATTTTGCTTATGCTCAGATTGGAAGATTCAATAATGAACGGAGATGAAGGATATGAGGCTGTTCTTGAAGAAAGGTCGTCACAATGGAGGAGAAGCTCGTGGGAGACAAGCAAGGGGAGAGAAGCCCAAGAATCCAAGTCAAATTCGAAACTTCCACAAGCCCAACCAAATTCAAATTCGGAATCAACTCAGAATTCAATTCGGATTCGGAATCAGCCTCAAATTCGGATTCGCGCGCGTATCACATACCACTAGTGCAAAATATGCTATCCTGAACGCTTCATCACAGACGATTTTAAATACGTAATTATTACAGATGGTTCTTAAGAATAATCGTCTGTGATAATCTCATACATCACATACGGTTATTGTTAAAAACCGTATGCGATTTTACCACATCTTGGAATTTTTCAAGTCACAGACGGTTTGTAATACAAATCGTCTGTGATGAGATATCACATCGCAGACGATTTGTATTAAAAACCGTCTGTGTTATGTCATCACAGATGGTTTTTGTATGAAATCGTCTGTGATTCGCAGCGCGGGAGTTCGAAAATTTTTTAACGTGTGCGCGGGAGGCAAAATGATTTGGCGCTGTCCTTATATATTATAGCCACCCAGCCTTGTCTTCCATCAGTCTCTCCCTCTCCCCTCCCCACGCTGAGCTCCGGCGACCACCCTCGATTCCTCATCGCGGTTCGGCGAGGAGACACAGCCGACGAGGAGGAGGAGAAGGGATGCGGAGGAGCTCCTTGTCTGCCGCAGGAGGTAGATTAACGGAAGGTACATGTACATCCCCAAAACATACACAATTTGTTGGTTGTTTGTTGTAAAAAAGTAATCTTAATTTTGTGTTACCTAAGGTCGGAGCTCCGCTTGAGGTTTTCGATCGTCTCTCCTTCCTTGCCGACGTGCTTGAGTCGAACTTAGACGACATCCAAGAACAGTTGGTGATATACTGGTGAAGTACAGAGAGGAACTCACAAGACCAATCCAAGAAGCCGATGAGTTCTTCAGGAGCTTGGAGGCACAGATAATTTCTAGCTAGTTTAACTTTATTACTTTATTCTTTTTTTTCATTCGGAAGGACGTTAGAAACCTTTTGGTTTCCTTTCCTATAATGTGTTTGCCATCATAAGTTTAATTGGATTTTAGTTGTCTTGCTAGAGGTTGCATATGGAAACTACTATCCAGCAATTGATTGGTTTGACTCAAAATCTGATATATTTTTTGCAATAGAAAAAACTATTACAGACGGTTCTGAACAAGAACCGTCTGTGATAATTACCATTCGTAATCGCTCGTGAAAATAGACTATCATGCATTTGTTCGAACAAGAATCGCTCTGTGATAATTACTATCATAGATGGTTCTTGTTCAGAACCGTCTGTGATAGTTTTTTTCACATACGGTTAAAAAACCATCTGTGATGATCTCATGTCATCACACACACATAAAATCAGACAGTTCAGAAACCGTCTGTGGTGACAGTTTAGAACCGTTTGTGATGACCCTTTGTGTAGTAGTGTACACTATTTTTATGTATCATATACGCTATTTTAGTGGGGGACAGGCCTGATAAATCTGGAATTTATGAACATTATTATGGTAGTTTCTCGTATAATATATTTTATATACTTTCAAATCGATGTTAAAAGAGCTACCATGTTCACTCTGAGAAGTTCAATGGAAATGTAAGCAGTACAAAATTAGACTAGTTGGCGAAACTATATCGTGGGATTTTCTTTCAAAATGGAGTAAATCCTAAGGTACAAAGCCTCTGAAGGCCCAGCTTTAGTAATTCATACCCTAGAACATGGCTATTTACAGGGGTTAACAGGTGATACATAGTGACCAGTCACAAAAGGCTATTTTTTTTTTGCTAAAATAGCACTGTTGGCGTGCGGAATATCAAATCTAGCCTCCTCCGCACATCAAAGCCAAAAATGGCACCACGAAGCCGCCGGTACACCACACGTCGACACCTGCCGAGTCCGCACCATAGGGGGGGGGGCGGAGCTGCCTCGCCATGTGATTTTGCATGCCAACAGTGCTATTTTAGCCAAACTTAGCCTTTTGTAGTCAGGCACCGTGATTTCATGTGGTAAACATGTGGAATGAAAATTCCAGTACATATGATTATACATTTTTGGAATGAAATTCCGTGGTTTCATACGAAAAATTTAGTTTGAATGCTTTTATGTGATAATAGAGCGCATGATTTCACGTGATAATTTTTTTTGTAGATGTGATAATACATTTTGGGTACATGTTGTAATACATAGAAAGTCAGGCATAAAAGGAAAGCATGTGATTGTATGCTCCCGATTTTATGCGGCCTATTTGGCCATTTTGTTTGCTATGGACACAATGAATGTATAGAAATACAATAAGAATGAGAATGTTGTAATGTTATGCAAAATATGTATAAAAATATGGTACAACATAAGCGCATAATATACTGGATACATACGCATATAATGTATACAATGTAATTACATACGGGCAACAATATGACTCACTCGTCTAAGTCACTCTTTGCTTGCTGCATCTACGTCTGCGAACGTGTCTTGATCTTCTGTTGAGCATGTCCCATGTGGTACACGAACTAGTTCGGAGAGCATGCCTCTGTTAGGAGAACGTAGGGAGACCGTTGAGTAGGTGGATGTGCTTCAGGAAGCGGACTCTTGCCAAGCTGAATCTGTCCAACATCAATGTCCTTCAGTTGAGTCATGTCAAATTGGTTAATTAATTAGTTGTATTTAATTTAGTCATAATTAATTAGTCGTATTTAATTTAGTCGTAATAAATTAATTATCACTTTGATTATACGACTTTAATTATGACTAAATTAGTTATGACTATATTAAATACGACTAAATTAATTATGAATAATTTAATTAGGACTATACAACTAAATTAATTACCACTAATTAATCAGGTCCAACTAATTACAACTAACTAATTATTCATAATTAAAGTTGTAATTAATTAGTGGTAATTAATTTAGTCGTATAGTCATAATTAAATTAGTCGTAATTAGTTAGTCGTAATTAATTTAGTCGTATAGTTGTAATTAGTTAGTCATAATTAAATTAGTCGTAATTAGTTAGTCATGTAGTCATAATTAAATTTATAGTGATTAGTTAGTTGTAATTGTGTCTATGGCTAACAAAATGACCAAATAGGCTGTATGAAATCACGTACTGCTTTCGTATTATGCCTAACTTTCTATGTATTATGACATCTACAAAAATGTATTATCACATCTACAAAAATGTATTGTTACATGAAATCATGTGCTCTGTTATGACATAAAATCATTCAAAAAAATTCGCATGAAATCACGGAGTTTTATTCCAAACATGTATAATTACATGTACCTAGATTTTCATTCCACATGATTTTCACATGAAATCATTGCGCTAGGGGGCTGTTCGTGCCCCAGGAGCACAGACGAGGAGGTCCAGCGGCCAGGGGCATGGATGAGGCCGCCCGCCTCTAAGTGCGGACTCGGCAGGTGTTGCATACCAGTGGCTCCGCGATGCCGACAATGCTATTTTAGCCAAAAAAAAAATCCAAAAGGCTAACACATGGATGCATCTATTTTAAGGGCCAGATTCTCAAGAGAATATCTGCTAATGTCCTCTCAATACTCTCTACATAGGACACTACTTAAAATTGTCCTTTTAGGTTCTTTACTCCAGTTTGCAACTTGGTCACTATAATGTGAAGTGATTGATCACATAGTGAGTCCATCAAGGAAGATAGTGTTAGTGATATGCCCTAAGAGGCAATCATGGAGATAATTGTATCATGTTTATGTTTATGAATTAAGAATAAATATTATTATGTTCCTGGATGAATTATCATTTATAAATATTAACAAGTATGTGACTTGTTGGTGAAGCTCTTTATTTGTTGTATGATATCATTCTAAATGATCCCTGATCGGATGTCATTGGTCGGAACACTAGTGACTTATAGACTAGCACATGTATTGATTGATGATCATGTTTCACCGGTCATAAATATGGGGATATCGAATCAATAATGTGAGTACATATTAGAAAACATGGTGTTGGATTGACCCACTTTCAGACACTATTGAGATTGTTATATTTCCATGTGTCATCAGTTGGTCTCAAGCAATGATGATGTATAATCCTTAGATATGAGATCATCATGGTTTCTTACATGTGTAATAGTACACTTAAGGGTTACCAAATGCTACTATATAAGTGGATAGTTACAAACATAGGTTTCCAGTATGCTATGAAATGTGCAAAGAGATGTGATTGGTCGGATATGGGATTTGCGCCTCCTAGCATAACAGAAGAGATATCTTCAGGCCCCTCGATGTGTTCGATAAAGGAAGTGCATGAGCGTGCCACAAGTGGTCAAAGTGTCGACTACATGATGTTATCCATCACTAGACCGAGAAAAGATTGAAAAGTCCATAGATGATATATATCTCACCTGGAGTTCGACCAGATATCGTGAGGCAAAAGGCAAACATGCAAATAGGTCATTTATTCCGACCAGATACGAACTGGTCATATGCGTATATTTGACCGTCATGAGCCGATCGTACATCACAAATCGTTGTTACCAAAAGCGAATCGGTCATAAGGTGTTACTAACTAGTCGTGACTAAATGCGAACTTGTCGTAAGGAGTTACGAACTGGTCGTGAGTGATAAGGACATGGTCACAGATCATATTACATAAAGTTTATCCGATTTGATCTTTATGTGTATTCGAGAGTCGTCATGTCCTACTAGGAACCACTAACGACTTGTGGGTCAGAAATGAGTTTCCGGGTCATGGCCGATTACACATGAACCTACAGGGTTACGCACTTAACGGGTTGGAACAAACTAGTTTGGATTGGATCCATTATGGACTCTTTATGAGGGGAGACGCATGACTTTTGGGATCAAAGTTGCACTGCCCACCGAAATCCTAGCCATCACCTCCCCGAAGGACCTGTTGTGCGTACTGGTGCTAGCACATCGGTGCACAACATTCCACCCCTGGACGTGTGGATACCATAGAGGAGCTATTGTGATCATTACTACGCTGATCGAGGATGATCCACGACGCACGTAGGGAACTTGAGAGGCTGCTAGAGGGGACAATTGGTGACCAAGGACGTTGGACGATTGACTACTTCCACTACATCGATTTGCACAACATTGGACCAGGCTGCTCCAACTCTTCTTCCGCTGCACTGCATGCTTAGTGATAACAATCTATTTTATCATACTCGCATGGCTTACTGGTTTACTTGAAAGATTTTTTAATTGCTTACACTAGTGTAGCCTACCCGTATCCCAACAGATAGGGGCATATCCACCATTGGTGCTGGTTGGGTGGTTGTCCCACCCTCATCGGTTCCTAGAAACAAAGGAGCCAGGAAGAGGTGGAGCATTGAGGTAAGGTGCAAAGATGGTAATCAACACAAGGGAGGAGGGAACATACATAATTTGACATGTGCGAAAAAAAGGTGGAAGGAGAAGGGAGGGTCGGATTGGTTGGAAGAAGATATATGCAATAATTAGGGTGAGAAAGACAATCACACATGATCATACCCGTGCTTGCAGGAGAAAGGAAGGAATTTTTTTAATAATAGTTTTTTTAATATAATTACATAAATAAATGTTTGTTTAATATATTGACAAAATAGGCTTATGTCGCCATTCCAAATGGCAGAATGGCACTATCACCATTTGGAATAACGATAGGATCCCTGTTGCCATGCAAAGAGTGTGAAATTGGCAACTTAGATATAAGTCGTCGTTTGAATTGACGACAAGATCAGGTCGCCAATACAAATGACGACAAGAGCTGGGAATAAAAAACACTGAAAGTAACGTTAAACATAAGACATAAAATTAGGTGGTTACATTGTTCACAGTAAGAAACAGAAAGTAATAAGAAACAATATTGAAAGTAGTACATAGGTTACACATAATAATTCGATGCGCCACATTACATCATCACATTGGAGTACACAACTAAATAGGACATATTCTATCACATAGTTGTTCGATAAATCACAATGATATTAAGAAGAACATTCATCACAACATGTTTCAAAAATATAAATCATCCCCGTGGCCGCCACCTCCACGTCTGCCATGTCGACCCCCGCGATGCCCGCCGAGCGGGACTATCTGATGAGGTCCCCGTGGTGTCGTTCGGACTGTCGACCTCTCCTTCATGTTGTCCATTTCTTGCATGGCAATACTTGAAGGTATGCCTCGACACCCTGCAAATAGAGCACTTCGTCGTTCGACGTTTGACTTGTACTTCATCCATGTCATGCCCGATCACAGATCCGTCACCGCCAATCGCTCCCTTCACCTATCAACGCCGGGTGGTCCAAATCGCTCCCGCTGTAGGATGGCTAGTGAAATGGCGAACCACACCATAACCTGATGAGGACATCCCTACTATGGATACAGCCGCGCCTACACACACAACTCATCCACAACCAATACAAGGACTTCTTACCCGAGCTCGTACTCGCTAACTTAATTACCAGGTGAATTCGTTCCTATGTTTATATATTACTGAGAATAAATCGCTACCTAATGCAAGTGATTTAATTATGCTTAGGAACATGGGAACAGACCAAGGAGAGGCTTGTGGAGTCATGGACATGCATGGAAGGCATAATGAAGGTAACTGCGTCACTTTGGGTCTATGTCAAGCAAGAGTTCGAGTTGGGCTCGTTCTGGATTCGAATTCGGACTGCTACGACAGTACTAAGTTCAAACGGTTAAAACTTCTTCATACGGACTCCGTTTGGGACGATTCTGGACTTCATGGAAAGCTTATCAAGTCTACTTTCCGACGGATCCAAGATCATCATCAAACTCCATCCGAGCCGGCCATAATCGTCAAAAGAGTCCACATCAGTTTCTGAGTCCGAGTCAAAAGGGTGATGCGCCACCACTTGGGCCCATGGGCCTTGTAACCCTAGGGGCGTGCGTCCACTTCGCTGGCTGCCACCCCTGGTCGTCTCCCTATATAGGAGCCGCCGTCTCCTTTCACTAGAACTTGTAGTTCGTTTGATTAGTTTCTCCATTGTGAAAACTCTTGTTCTTCGCTTGTGTCAACTAGACCAATCGTAAAGGACCCCTGCGGAATCCCACCTTTTAAACTCAATCATATATTTACAATTTAGATTGCTTTTTACCTCGTTCTTGCTTGTTCTTCGATTGCTTGCAAGAATTGATCCTCGTGATCAGGTCAACCGGGTCTTTGGCACGGTTGATAACGACTTGGTGGTTAGTTCAGCGATTGCTTGGTTCGTGTGTGCTGCGTTCGTAGCCTGGATCGTGAGGGTTGACCATCATCCAATCGGAATTTACCCCTCTCATCAAAAAATCAGGACAACAGAGATCATCAAGTGGTATCGTGAGCTACAGTTCATCGGTGAGAATCTCTAAAAATTTCATACCCACATTCGTAATATTACCAAAAATCGCATCTATCATCCATACCGAGCCCTTTGAGCCTCACAATTTTTCTTTTAGTGCAATACATTGTTGAACTTTCGTTGCATCGTTGTGTCCTTTGGTGGTCTTAGTGTCTAGTTCCTTTAGAGTTTCGAGTTCTCACACGCTTGGTCTTACTGCTATGTTGAGTTCGATCCGCCACGGTAAGGGGATCGAGGAGGAGGAGAAGGACACCTTCTTCACCAGAGATCTGACACACCATCTAGGAGGCTTTGCCCTAGTGGTCTCAAAAAAGAAACCTTGCCCAATTCGAGACACCAAAACAACGTGGTTGATGCGACATCCTTAGCTATGTTGTTTCATATAATATTTTCAATTCATTAAATACCTCGTAACAACATGAGCTTGCTAAGAGAGTTGAAAACAAGAGAAGCTTATCCAACAGTGAATCTGCTCACCGAATTTCCTTTTAAATTAGTTGAGAATTTCATACTACCTAAAACTAGTATTTTGCTTATGCTCGATTGGAAGATTCAATAATGAACGGAGATGAAGGATATGAGGTCGTTCTTGAAGAAAGGCCGTCACAATGGAGGAGAAGCTCGTGGGAGACAAGCAAGGAGAGAAGCCCAAGAATCCAAGTCAAATTCGAAACTTCCACAAGCCCAACCAAATTCAAATTCGAATCAACTCAGAATTCAATTCGGATTCGAATCAGCCTCAAATTCGGATTCGGAATCAGCAGGACAGTCCGAGTAAAAGGCCATAACTTTCTCATACGAAGTCGGATTTGAGTGTTTTGGGCTTGTTGGAAAGCTAACTTCAAGCCCGATCCAACGGATCCTCCTCACCCGAAATTCGTCCTGTATCAAAAGATATGACCGAAACAATATGACGGTTGTAAAATCAGAGTTTCCTTTTCGTTTTGGGATGTGTCGGAATTGGAGTAGGACTCCAAATCCGAATTAGGATAGGAGTAGGGCCTCTTGGCCAGCCATGAGGAGGAGTAGGAGCACTATATATAGAGGGTAGACCCCATTGTAACCTCGCACCACGCTTAATATATTTTCAAAGCTTTTGCTTGATTCTCCTGTTGTGCTTATAGCCAAAACAGAGGAATTGGGCATTGAGAACAAGGGTCGTTTTGCTTTTCCGCTGGGAATTGAGGGTTCGACGATCTTCGCCAGGTCACGAGGATCCAATCAAGTGTGTGTTTGGGCGAATTTCCATAGAGTTGCAAGTCCGTGCATTGGCGCGGGGGATCAGCTGGTGGTTCGTCAGGGTAGACAAGTTATCAAAAGGTCCTACGTCGAGAAGATCGGGCACCCGCATCGTGGTATCGAGTCTCGCTGACTCGGAGGATCTTTATCTAGTTATCTAATTTTTTTTCCCTATACGAAAAAGCCATACAAAAAAAAATCTTTCAGCTGTAGTATTTAATTTGTTATTCTAGTGAGTTTTGTTAAGTTTTTGTCCATTAGAATCAAGTTTAGTTTGTTGATCTTGAATTCTTTTATGTTGCTTTTATTTGAGCCTAGTTTGATTTTTTTTCGTGTTTATAAAAAAACACCAAAAAAAGTGAGTAACCAATTTATCCTTTGTGAACCTTTCAATCCTTTGCGAATACTTTGAACCTATTGAAGACTAGCTAAATCGTTGCTTAGGGTCGCATATTAATATTTGTGTTCTTGCAATTGTTCAAAGATCAAAAGGTGGGAAAGAATTTTGCTCATTTTGGTAGAACAAGAATTTTGGCAATAGTTCAAAAAGAAGGAAAACGAGAAGAAAAAAAAAAAGAGAAAAGAGAAAAGAGAAAAGGAAAAAAAAGGAAGCGATAGCCGAACCATAAACTTGAGCGAAAATCCCCACTCATTCTTGATTCAATTGTTAGAATATCAATATTTTTGCAATCTTGTGCCCTAGTTTCATTATTTGCAACTAGCTAGCGTCTTTCTATAACTTGTGCAATACGAGCTATTTTGTTCTTCACTTATATCTTATATAGCTCATTCCTTGATTGCACTAAGTTCCAATATCTTTGCGTGTGAGTTGTTGTGATTTTCACTTATATCTTTGTGATCGGCAACTAGGCATTGAATTCTAGTTTGATATTTACTTAGCCTTACAATACCTAGAATTTTCAAATTAAGTAGGTATCCATACCAAACTCCACAAAACACCGTTGTCGTGCTTTGACTTGCTCTTGAAATTCGCCACACATCACCTTGTGGTTCCCGCCACTCAAGTGTAAGTATTGTTGATCTTAATTCCTTTCGAACGGTAAAGAAACTTCACCTTGTTAGGTTTGTGAGTTGAGTGACCTCTACATATACACATACACCTACATACATATTCTTTGCTTTGTCGCTAACAATGGCGTATGTTGAGTATACGTATCTTCCTTCTATGGTAGTAATGATCCAGAGGAGTATCTTGAGTGGGTACAAGACATGGAGTTCGAGCTTGAATCTCAAAAGTTCGAATCAGAAGCCAAGGAAGTGAGAGTGGCCACTTTGTTTTTTACGGACTATGCCTCTAGTTGGTGGAAACAGCTAGGTGGAAAACGATTCATTACATCTTGGGTCTGTTTAAAAAGCATAATGAGAAGAGAATTTGTTCCATCCTATTATGAGCGGGAACTACTACGACACGTGGAGAGCATTAAACAAGGATGCAAAGTTGTCAAAGATTACTATATTGAGTTGAATCATGCAATGCGCCGTGCCAATATCACTAGTCCATATCAAGAAAAGACATACTTCAAAGCAGGCTTGAATTATCATATCGTTGCTGCACTTCAAGATGAATATTTTCGTAGTCTGCAAGATCTTGTGAAATTTGCTATGAAGGCAGAAAAGAGACTTAAACAGATTCAAGCACATCAATTAAATATGCGCCGGCTCTTTAGTTCTAATTCATCCACTGGTGTGTCACTTGAGAAGAAGATCGAGCATCGGAATTTTTCTTCGACCGAGGTGATGAGTAGTGTTGCCCGTCACAACCCGCAACACGTGAGGAGGTCGTGGTTGGTGGTAGTTGTGCCCTTGCCGCCTACGATCTTACAAGGATGAGATGTATCAAAACCCATGTGAGAATGAGAGCCACATAGCCAAATTGAGTGAGAGTGATAAAAGAGTGAGCTGTGTGAGTCCACCATACGCGAGGTTGAGAGCATCCCAATTAAGAGTGTGAGAGATACACCAAAAGAAAAGGGAGAGATAGATGATAGGATAAATAAGATTATTTTTGAACCTAACAACTTACCCTCTATTTCTAGTGTTGTATCCTACATTCTCGCAGTGGACCAAGCAAATAAGGAGTTGGAGATTCAAGAGCCCTCACCATTGAAAGAGAAAGATAAAGAGCTAACCATAGATGGAGAGGGAATACCTGAAGATCAAGGTAACACTATTTGTACTGAATTGGTCGTTTATGAAAACAAGGTGCGAAAGCGAGAACTCCATTATTCATTTGATGATTCCACGTTCTAAATTTGATATGCTTAATTTGCATAATGTGAAATTGATTACTCAAAAAGAAGTTCTTAGTAGAATACACATTAATAATTCTTTGTGTTATATCATATTCGATAGTCCTAAACATGTATCTAGTGTGATTAAGAAGGTTCTTGAAATTTCACACTTAAGATCACTAGTAAATAGCTACATACACACATATAAATTCAATTTGATTGGTGATGTTGGTGTAGACAACATGTTTCAAGTTTATCAAATATACATTACCTATGATAATCTTGTTGATTTACCATCACATGTTTTGCGCAAACCATCTATTAAGCAATGTCATGATATCGTTAAGATGGGTTTAAATACAAGTGTCTATTATTTAGAATGCAACATGATGCCAACTTGTTTATCTCTTGAATGTATAACTAATCATAGTAGCGCAGTTGAATTATGGAATGGTATCAATTGGTTTTCACCCACTTTACTTGACTTTGGTATTGGGAAGGTGAAATTTTATCATATGAGTCGGTTGTGCAATTTGAAATGTGATTCGAGCTATCGATTGTACAAAACAACGCGAATAACACAACAATTGATTCATACATATATCACGTATATACGTTGTTCTCTTTGTTTAATACATGTTCGCAAATCATCATGCGCTACACGGAACTTGTTTGGATGATAAATACATATACCATGCATATACATTGTTTTCTGCCTAGCACATTTTCAGTTATCAAAAGCCGAGGACGGCTTTTTTGAAGAAAGGGAGGATGATGCGGACATCCTTAGCTATGTTGTTTCATATAATATTTTCAATTCATTAAATACCTCGTAACAACATGAGCTTGCTAAGAGAGTTGAAAACAAGAGAAGCTTATCCAACAGTGAATCTGTTCATTGAATTTCCTTTTAAATTAGTTGAGAATTTCATACTACCTAAAACTAGTATTTTGCTTATGCTCGATTGGAAGATTCAATAATGAACGGAGATGAAGGATATGAGGTCTGTTCTTGAAGAAAGGCCATCACAATGGAGGAGAAGCTCGTGGGAGACAAGCAAGGAGAGAAGCCCAAGAATCCAAGTCAAATTCGAAACTTCCACAAGCCCAACCAAATTCAAATTCGGAATCAACTCAGAATTCAATTCGGATTCGGAATCAGCCTCAAATTCGGATTCGGAATCAGCAGGACAGTCCGAGTAAAAGGCCATAACTTTTCATACGAAGTCGGATTTGAGTGTTTTTGGGCTTGTTGGAAAGCTAACTTCAAGCCCGATCCAACGGATCCTCCCTCACTCCGAAATTCGTCCTGTATCAAAAGATATGACCGAAACAATATGACGGTTGTAAAATCAGAGTTTCCTTTTCAGTTTTGGAATGTGTCGGAATTGGAGTAGGACTCCAAATCCGAATTAGATAGGAGTAGGGCCTCTTGGCCAGCCATGAGGAGGAGTAGGAGCACTATATATAGAGGGTAGACCCCATTGTAACCTCGCACCACGCTTAATATATTTTCAAAGCTTTTGCTTGATTCTCCTGTTGTGCTTATAGCCAAAACAGAGGGAATTGGGCATTGAGAACAAGGGGTCGTTCTTGCTTTTCCGTTGGGAATTGAGGGTTCGACGATCTTCGCTTGTGGTCAGCGAGGATCCAATCAAGTGTGTGTTTGGGTGAATTTCCATAGAGTTGCAAGTCCGTGCATTGGCGCGGGGGATCAGCTGGTGGTTCGTCAGGGTACACAAGTTATCAAAAGGTCCTACGTCGAGAAGATCGGGCACCCCGCATCAGTGGTGTTCGCAAAAAAAGAGAGAGAAAAGGAAAAAAAAACACAGAGAAGAATGAAAAAAGAAACGCACACAACTTTTGCATACGACCTCCGATTGGGATGATTTTTGATCCGTTGGAAAGGGAACGAGAAGATACATTCGAGAAACTTTATCATACGCATACGCTCCTGGGCGCACGCGCGAAAAGCTTTGACCCAAAAAAATGTCGTTTACGGCCTCAAAACGTCGTTTAAGTCGACCGAAAACCGAGAAAAATTCAAGTTTCTCGTAATTCGCTCAGAATTGACAGAGCCCTTTTACAAGTGATTCTAAGATTCCCCGTGAAGACGGCATCCTTTTTCGAGCTCCCGAACTCCGTGTGTGACGTTCTCTAGTTCTGTCGCGCCGTGTTTTCGTTTGTGTTCTAGGCTCGCGTCTCTAGTACGGTCTAGCCTTGGACCAGCACTAACCGGCGTTGAATGATTTTTCAGCTTGATTATTGCTGATCCTTGCTACCATATTGAGGCCTTCCGAGCTCCACTTCCTACTAACTCAGCAGGTTCCGTTCCTTGCAATCGTTGGGCTCATTGCAAGTAAGAGTATCACGAACCAGCCACCGGTTGTACCACCTCCTTGCTGCATTGGTAAGAGCTTGTAAGAACTTAGTAAGGCATTGTGAGAGAGTGACTTGTGAAACTCCAAGAACCTAGTGTTCATAGGAATATATACACTGCGATTTATTCCTTTATTTGATAGTAACAATGGCAGGTTCATGGTCACAAGGGGAGAATAGTAGGCCCAAAGTTGAGGAAGATGCACCTCTCACGCCTCGCACGAAAGACATCATGCATAAATTTTCTCTCTTGTTGAGTCAACATTAAGAGCGTCTTGAGGGGATTCTAGATTGCACCAATAACGATCTTGTTGCGATTGTTACACGTGTGGAGCAGCTAGAGAGAGCTCCACCCCCTGCTGCTGCTGTCGGTGTTGCACCACCGCGCCGTAACCCATCCGTTGGTAGCTCATTGGCCGATGAGATAGAAGATGAAGTGAACCCATATGTTGCTGATACGGAGTCCGATGGTGGTTTCAATCCCAACAATGGTCGTGATCATCGGCAACGACACGTCAATCGACAAGGTATGCGAAGAGACCCACCACGTGAGGTACATGATCGTAATGATGTACTTGGTAAAATTAAATTCACTATACCTCCTTTTGCTGAAAAATATGATCCTGATGCTTACCTCACATGGGAGTTAGTCGTAGACCAGAAATTTGGATGCCATGAATTTCCTGAAAATAAAAGGGTCAGGGCTGCTACTAGTGAGATCACTGACTTTGCATCTATATGGTAGAATGAATTGTGCTGTAATGAACAAAACATACCTAGAACATGGGATGCTATGAAGTGAGCTATGAGAGCTAGATTTGTGCCTTCATATTATTCTCATGATTTGCTGAATAAATTATAACATTTAAGAGAAGGTAGTAATACAGTAGAAGACTACTATCAAGAATTGCAAACTGGTATGTTACATTGTGGTTTAGAAGAAATCGAAGATGCTAGAATGACTAGATTTTTAGGAGGGCTTAACAGGGACATTCTAGATTATAAGGAGTATAATTATATCACACGTTTGTTCCATCTTGCTTGTAAAGCTGAACGTGAAGTGCAGGGAAGATAGTCTCGCTTCCGAGGCTCTTTTGGAGTTTCTTTTGTAGGTAGGCAAAATCAGGTGCAGTCCGCGGGCAGGGTGCCACCCCCTGCTGTCCGTGCAGGTAGCCGTCCTCCACCCCCCCTCTGGTCATGGGCGACCAGCAAGCACCACCCTCCGAGCCTCCGATGCAAGGAAATCAACTTCAGTTCGGCAAGCTCAGAGTTCTACTTCGGCTGCCATCGCTGCAAAGGCTTCGGGCACATAATGAGAGATTGCCCAAATCAGCGGGCACTTCTTGTTAGAGATGATGGTGAGTATACTTCATCTAGTGATATTGATGAAGAACATGCATTGTTTATAACTGACCCCGCAGGTGAGCAATTTGAATCTGAATATGACGAAGAACGTTTTGGAGCTGAAACAAGTGATAAGTTTTTTTTAGCATAATTGTGAAGCGTGTCCTCAGTGCTCAAATGGAGCGTGCTGAGCAGAATCAACGCCACAATCTATTTCAAATAAAATTTGTGGTCAATGAGCGTTCTTGTCGTGTGATTATTGATGGAGGAAGTTACAATAATTTGGCTAGCATTGATATGGTTGACAAGCTTGCCTTGACCACTCAACAGCACCCTCGTTCTTACCACATTCAATGCTTTAATTCATGTGGTAAGCTGAAGGTAACTCGCATTGTCAGAGTACACTTTTCTATTGGTTCATATTGTGATTATGCTGATTGCGATGTCGTACCTACGCAAGCATGTTCATTATTGCTAGGTAGACCACGGTAATATGATAAAGACACTATGCATCATGGTAGGACTAATCAATATACTCTCATGTCTAAAGGAAAGCGAATCACATTGCTACACATGTCCATAGAAGTAATTTTAAAAGATGAATTAGAAAGAGCTGAAAGAGAAAAAGAGGGTAGCAAAAGTGAAAAATCAGATTGTAGCTAAAGAACTTGCACCGCATAAGAATAAGCAACCTAGTGCTAAGGAAGGTGAAACTAGATTAAAGAGTTTTGTTTTGTTAGCTACCAAGTCTGATATTAGTGAGGTAGAAGATGGTAATTATGGTTGCTATGCTTTAGTGTGCAAAGCAACTTTGTTTTCATTTGAGGATATGCCCCCCTCTTTCCCTCCTGCTGTTGCTCACCATTTGCAGGAGTATGGCGATGTATTTCCCAGTGAGGTACCACCGGGGCTACCTCTAATTAGGGGCATTGAACATCAGATTGACTTGATCCCAGGAGCTTCCCTACCCAACCACGCGCCATACCGAACAAACCTGGAGGAGACTAAGGAGATTGAGCGTCAAGTACAAGACTTGCTTGACAAAGGGTACGTACGCGAGAGCCTTAGTCCATGTGTTGTTCCTGTACTTTTGGTTCCAAAGAAAGATGGGTCATGGCGTATGTGTGTTAATTGTAGAGCCATCAATAATATTACCATTAGATATCGTCATCCTATTCCTAGGTTAGATGACATGCTTGATGA
Organism: Hsuehochloa calcarea; assembly: GCA_036346395.1. NCBI lineage: Eukaryota > Viridiplantae > Streptophyta > Magnoliopsida > Poales > Poaceae > Hsuehochloa > Hsuehochloa calcarea. The sequence goes on along the minus strand of CM070601.1, from coordinate 18,803,437 downwards.
ATTAAGTGGTTCTATTTTATTTTCTAAAGTTGACTTGCGTAGTGGATATCACCAAATTCGTATGAAATTAGGAGATGAATGGAAAACAACATTCAAAACTAAGTTCGGTTTATATGAGTGGTTAGTGATGCCTTTCGGTTTAACTAATGCACCTAGTACTTTCATGAGATTAATGAACGAAGTTTTACGTACTTTCATTGGTAAATTTGTGATGGTTTATTTTGATGATATATTGATATATAGCAAATCGTTGGAGCAACATCGTGACCATTTACATGTTATTTTTAATGCCTTACGTGGTGCACGTTTATTCAGTAACCTTGAGAAGTGCACCTTTTGCACCGATCCAGTCGTGTTTCTTGGCCATGTTGTTACTCCACAGGGAATTGAAGTTGATCAAGCCAAGGTGTCGGTGTTTTAGAACCGATCTTACGTAAAGATTGTTTGATTCGGGGGGTCTCCTAGAGATGAAATCACGCAGAGCGATTGACACGGGATTTTTATACAGGTTCGGGCCTTCTCCGGGGAGAATAACAACCCTACTCCTGTGTGTGTGTGGTATTGACTGTATTCTCAACAATCAAGCTAGAGACTAAGACTATTACAAAGAACAGTACTTGTATTTCTCCTTGATTGTCCTTGATTGGCTCTGTTTCGCCCTCCCTTTGTCCTTCTGATTGATGCCTTTATATAGTCGTGAAGAAGTAGCCATTTTCCCCTGCTGAAGAGGCGCCTAATTAAACCAGTAATGGGTACATGATGGCAGTAATTACCGGCGTATTGGCTCCTTCACGCCGTCTGGCAGTTATCTTTCAGAGGTAATGGGGTATTTAAGCACTATTACTACGCGGAATAATAGTGCATGTGGACCGTCTGGATTCCTTAATCAATTGGACCCACTCGCTTGTAGGTTTTATTGATTATAAGGTGGTCGTGGTTGACTTGGTCGTAGAAGGACTTACGACTAGGTAGTAGTCGTAGAAGGACTTACGACTAGGTAGTGGTCGTAGAAGGACTTACGACCATGACATAGTCGTAGTAAGACTTACGACTATGGGGGTGATTGTAGGAGAGCTTACAATCACTTGGTAGGCCCCTCCCTTATAAATATAAGGGGTACTTCTGGGGACTACGTGACATCATATTTACCCATAATAAGAATTATAGATAAAAGATAAAATGAGGATTATCAGATCCTCGTCACAAGGTTAAAGCAATACAAGTTGGCCGACTCCTATCACGGTCACACAGGTGCGAAGCTTTTTTGTACTTGCTGGATTTTATCGCCGCTTCGTGAAGGATGTCAGCACCATTGAATGAGCTCACCAAGAAGGGCGTGCCATTTGTGTGGAGCGCCGCACAGGAGAACACATTCACCACGCTGAAAGATAAGTTAACACATGCACCCCTACTCCAACTCCCTAATTTTAATAAGACTTTTGAACTAGAATGTGATGCTAGTGGAATTGGTTTAGGTGGCGTGTTGTTACAAGAAGGTAAACCGATAGCATACTTCAGTGAGAAATTGAGTGGGCCTAGTTTGAACTATTCTACTTGTGATAAGTAATTATATGCACTATTTCGAACTTTAGAAACTTGGCAATGCTATTTATGGACCAAAGAATTTGTTATACATTCTGATCTTGAATCTTTAAAGCATATTCGAAGTCAAAATAAACTTAATCATAGACATGCAAGGTGGGTTTAGTTTATTGATTCTTTTCCTTATGTCGTAAAACACAAGAACGAAAAGGATAATCTTATTGCTGATGCTTTGTCTAGGAGATATACCATGCTTTCACAACTGGACTTCAAATTTTTTGGATTAGAGACTATTAAAGAGCAATATGTGCATGATGCTGATTTCACAGATGTATTGTTGAATAGTAAAGAAGAGAAAACGTGGAACAAATTTGTCATTAATGATGGGTTTGTGTTTAGTGCTAACAAGTTATGCACTCCAGCTAGCTCTGTTCGTTTGTTGTTGTTACAAGAAGCGCACGGAGGCGGGCTAATGGGACACTTTGGCGTGAAGAAAACACAGGATATACTTGTTGATTATTTCTTTTGGCCAAAAGATGAGACGGGACGTCGAGCGCTACGTTGCTCGCTGCACTACATGTCAAAGAGCTAAGTCACGACTTAATCCTCATGGTTTATACATACCTCTACCTATTCCTAGCGTTCCAGGAGAACATATTTCGATGGACTTTGTTTTAGGATTGCCTAAAACACAGAGGTGGAGGGATATTATATTCATAGTTGTTGATCGATTTTCTAAGATGGCTCATTTTATACATTGTCATAAGAGCAATGATGCTGCACATATTGCTAATTTATTCTTTCGTGAAGTTGTTCGCTTACATAGTGTACCTACTACTATAGTTTCAGATCGTGATGCTAAATTTTTTAGCCACTTTTGGCAAACTTTATGGGCTAAATTGGCGACTAAGCTGTTATTTTCTACTACTTGTCATCCACAAACTGATGGACAAACTGAAGTTGTAAATAGAACTTTATCTACAATGCTTAGGGCTGTGTTGAAAAATAATTTAAAAATATGGGAAGAATGCTTGCCTCATATTGAGTTTGCTTATAATCGTTCCTTACATTCTACTACCAAGATGTGCCCTTTTGAGGTTGTTTATGGTTTTATGCCTCGTGCTCCTATTGATTTAATGCTTCTTCCATCTTCTGAGAAATTGAATTTTGATGTTAAACAACGTGTTGAATTGATTTTAAAAATGCATGAGATAACCAAGGAGAATATAGAGCGCATGAATGCTAAATATAAACTTGCTGGTAGTCAGGGGAGAAAACATCAAACTTTTGAATCAGGTGATCTTGTTTGGTTACACTTGGGAAAATATAAGTTCCCTGAATTGAGAAAGTCAAAATTGATGCCTAGAGCTGATGGTCTTTTCAAAGTGTTAAAAAAGATTAATGATAATGCATACAAGCTTGAACTGCCTGCAGATTTTAGGGTTACTCCCACATTTAAAATTGTAGATTTGAAGCCATACTTAGGAGAAGGGGACGCGCTTGAGTCGAGGACGACTCAAATGCAAGAAGGGGAGGATGATGAGCACATCCCTACTATGGGTACAGTCGTGCCTACACACACAACTCATCCACAACCAATACAAGGACCTCTTACCCGAGCCGTACTCACTAACTTAATTTTCAGGTGAATTCGTTCCTATATATATTACTAAGAATAAACCGCTACCTAATGTAAGTGATTTAATTGTGCTTAGAAACATGGGAACGGACCAAGGAGATGCCTGTGGAGTCATGGACATGCATGTAAGGCATAATGAAGGTCACCACATCACTTTGGGTCCATGTCAAGCAAGAGTTCGAGTTGGGCTCGTTCTGCATTCGAATTTGGATTGCTGCGGCAGTACTAAGTTCAAACGATCATAACTTCTTCATACGGACTCCGTTTGGGACGATTCTGGACTTCATGGAAAACTTATCAAGTCTAATTTCTAACAGATCCAAGATCATCATCAAACTCAATCCGAGCTGGCCACAATCATCAAAAGAGTCTACATCAGTTTCTGAGTCCGAGTCAAAGGGTGCGGCGCCACTTCCACTTGGGCCCATGGGCCTTGTAACCCTAGGGGCGTGCGTCCACTTCGTTGGCCGCCACCCCTGACCGTCTCCCTATATAGGAGCCACCATCTCCTTTCTCTAGAACTCGGATTTCGTTTGATTAGTTTCTCCATTGTGAAAACTCTTGTTCTTCGCTTGTGTCGACTAGACCAACCGTAAAGGACCCCTACGGAATCCCACCTTTTGAACTCAATCATATATTTGCAATTCAGGTTGCTTTTTACCTCGTTCTTGCTTGTTCTTCGATTGCTTGCAGGAATTGATCCTCGTGATCAGGTCAACCGGGTCTTTGGCACGTTGATAACGACTTGGTGGTTAGTTCAGCGATTGCTTGGTTTGTACGTGCTGCGTTCGTAGCCTGGATCGTGAGAGTTTACCATCATCCAATCGGAATTTACCGCTCTCACCGAAAGATTGGGACAATAGAGATCATCATAACCATACACCTCTGCACTCTAGGTTAGCATCACCTCTTCTTTGGTGAAATATTTAGAGAGATATTGGTTGGGATGCTGCACCACTGTCGAACGTGCGACCATCACATGTAAGCATGAACTATGCAGAGGAAGTGACTTGTTGCAAGTGCATATGCAACTAGCGCAACGAAGTGTACACTTGTGAATTATCCTCTCATGGTTTATCCTGCGGCATCCTTTCTCCTTGCAAAGTACCTTGAAGCGAAGATCCCTTGTGCCCATCTTGAATGCCCTGTGCATCTCACCCTTCTTGCTCTTCTCATCCATGTACTTGGTGATCATGGCGGAGTACAATACTCATCTTTTGCCATGGAGAGCATCATGATGTTGCTTTGGTCAACAAAGTACTTTGTGGTGCCACGTAGAATTGCCTCCACAATACCATCTAAAGGGAGACACCTTGCGCTACGCATGACCCAGTTATACACCTTAGCTAGATTCATTGTCATGACACCATACAAAGTGTCATCCTTGTCACGTAGCAATGACCACTTCACTTTAGGCTCGTGTTCGATCCAGTTCGAGAAACATTTCACCTGCATCCCACTCTTCCTCGTCAAATTGGGACGATCTGTGGGTAACTAGGGCAATGACTAGGGGAGATTTTCAGTGTTTGTTATGGGCTTCTTCGCTGACTCCCTTTTGTGCATACTCGTCCGCTCATCCAGACTTTTCCAGAGTGCGTTGAGCTTTCTCTACTGGTTCTGGTTACACAACCGCTTGAAAAGGTTCATCAACTACTTGTTGTGAAATTGGTTATAAAAGTTTGCACCCAAGTATCTCATGCATCACCTGCTCTACAGATCCACCCATGGAAGTGGCTCGTGTTCCCCTTTGTTGTAGATGAGTTATTGCACTCAACAGGCACGCATGTCGGTCATATATGAGGCATACGTTAGGACAACCCTCCACAACAGAAATCTCCACGTTCTTCAGAAACCACAACCAACTATCAGTGTTCTCGCTTTCAATGAATGAAAATGCCACAGGAAGAACCTGGTTGTTCCTATCGGTCGCAATTACAGTAAGTATCTGCCGCCTATACTTCCCAGTCAGGATGGTACCATCCACGTACAAGATCAGCCGACAATGCTGAAATGCATTGATGCATGCACCAAAGGCGAAGAATGCTCACTTCGGTACCCTCTTCCCGGTGAATTTTGGATGCGTGTCATCTTCAATGGCGATATGAGTATCGACATTACTATCCTGTATGACTCGAAACTATTCAAGTAGATCGTGTTAGGAGTCCTCAAACGTACCGAACCGATCTTCCAATGCCTTTTGCTTTGCCATGCACGCCTTAGCATAACTGACCGTGTACTAGAACCTTGACTCTATTGCCTGAATGATGGATCGTGGATCGAAATCCAGGTTGTCCACGATGTCGCCGTACATGACATCCGCAATGAAGCCTGATGATAAATTCTTGTGGGATTGCATTAATTCAGAGATGACACATGTGTGAGGGGTTACTATAGAATATTTCCAGTACGTGTCCCACTTAGAATGGAATGCGTGCACTTGCCAAGGACATCCCGCTGTCTCACACTTTACGTCGTAGCATCATGGATTATACTCCACTACTGTGAATGTACGCCGCAGCGACACGGCCCTAAATTTGACAACCTCCTACACCGCCTCCTTAAATTTGTACATGGTTCCTTGCTTGACCTTGTTTTGGTGGTACTCCCATGGTACACGGGATCCTTCGTCCATGATGAGGTTGTCGAATTGGATATGTTCCAATCGGATGGAACTGTTAGTTGTTTCCCACCATCCTCGTCATCCGAACCTTCATCTTCTGATAATAACTCGTAGTCTAGGTTTTCGAGCATCATCCTTTGAACTAAGGCTTCGATCTCCTCACCTTCGTTAGCAATCCCACTAGTTTCCCGTACCAAAGGAGCTTCTTTGAACCCGTCTTCATCGGCGACATTAGCAACTTCCTGACCTTCAGCCATTATGTGCACCACGCTATGGCTGGAGTCCCGAACTTCGTCGACATCACCACCAACTACCTCTTGTTCAGCCGTAGATGCAGGAATGGTCTTGGCATATTCTTGGTCCAGAAGGACCAAATCCCACCCTTCATCCCTCGCCAATGTGTACGTATGACTGCCATGACCTCGTTCCCTTCAGCTGCACTAACTCCCAATACGTGCCATGTGGTGCTCGGTTGGCAAGACAACTCAATTTCATATCGTACACAACATGGTCCAACTCAAATGTGTATAACAACCACCCCATCATAGTACCCCATGTACGTTGCTCTGGTCTTGTTAGGCTTACGGTCGTCGATTGGAAATAACACAAATCAACCCCCTTGGGACCATGCAGAATAGTCCATTAATCATAGTAAATATTGAAATTGACTACATCTGACTATATCTACGTGTTGCACCATAAACAATATTTACACGAATAACCACATATCTAAAACTAAACTACACACACCAAAAAGGATGAACTACAACATACTACACTACGTAACCATACATCTAAAACTATGTAACCCATTTAGTTAAAAAAATACCTATAAGGTGGATGACCAGACAAAAAGTGCTCCATTAGCTCCTTCACCCCTCTACTGTAGGGATACAGGTAGGCTATGCTAGCTGGCAATTCAAAAAATCTACCATGTAAACCAGGAAGCTAAGCAAATAGAAGATCACAGATAATTACCACTAGACGCGCAGTGCAGCGGAAGATGAGTTGGAATAGCCTGATGCAACGTAGATGTGGAGATCGTAGTTGATCGTCCAACGTAGTTGATCGATCGTCCAGCGTCCTCGTTGCCGATTGTCTCCTCCAGCAACCAATCACTTTCGTTGCGGAGTCGTGGATCGTCCTCGAGAGCAACAACAACAGTAGTAGCACCTCTACGGTATCCACATGTCTAGGGAAGGAACACCGTACATCGGTGTGCTAGCACCAACTCACACGGCAGGGTTATCTCAAGAAGATGGCGGCTAGGGTTTTGGTAGAACAAGTCACGTATATCGCCACTTTCCAATAGCCTCAAGCATCTCCTTATATAGAGCTCATGACGGATCCTATCCGAACACGTTTATTCCAACCCGTTAAGTGTGTGACCCTATAGGTTCATGCGTAATCGGTTGTGACTCAGAAATCTTTTCCGACCACGAGTCGTTAGTGGTTCCTAGCAAGACATAACAGTTTCCAAATACACATAAATTATATCGGACGAACCTTAATGCAATATAATCTACGACCAGGTCCTTATGACTTACCACCAGCTCGTATCTCTATACGACCAGGTCATATTTAGTCTTGACTAGTCTGTAACTCCTTACGACTAGGTTTCGACCAATATGTGATTATGTTCGACCAGTCTACGACCAGCTCGTATCTCCAAACGACTAGTCTGTGTCTGATCGAACTGAATGACCTGCTCGTGTATACTCCCTTTGCCTCACGATATCTGATTGAACTCCAGGTGAGATATTATGTCATCCATGGACTGTTCAATACTTTCTCGATCGAGTGTCGGATAACTTCATGTGGTCGAACTCTTCGACCACCAGTGGCATGGTTACGCACTTTCTTTATTTTACCACATCGAGGGGCCCAGAGATATCTTTCCTGTTATGCTAGGAGGGGCAAATCTCATATCCGACCAGTCACATTCCTTCGTATGTTTCATAGCATACCCGAATGGTACATTTATAACTACCCAGTTACGAGTAGCGTTTGGCAACCCCTAGTGTACTATTACACATGTAAGAAATCATGCTGATCTCAGGTCTAAGGATTATACATCATTATTGCTTGAGACCAACTAATGACACATAGAATCATAACAATCTCAATAGTGTCTCAAAGTGAGTCTATCCAACCCCATGTTCTCTAACATATATTCACATTATTGATTTGATATCCCATTATCCATGACCGACAAAACATGATTATCAGTCAATACATGTGTTGATCGATAAGTCACTAATATTCCGACTAGTGACATCTCACCAGGGATACATCTAGAACAATATCATATAAGTTAAAGAGCTTCACCAACAAGTCACATACTTGTTGGTCTACACAACTGATGATTCATTCAAGGAACAAAATAATAGTTATTCAATAACTCATAAACATAGACATGATACAATCATCTCTATGATTACTTTAGGGCATATCACCAATAGTCTCCCACTTGCACTATGATTGATAGGTATTTAATACCCATAGCTCTTGTGTACACCTCATGCCTAGGTTGTGGAGAGGCTTTGTCAACATATTAGGAATATTCAAATCTGTGTGCACTTTGCATATCTTCATATCACCTCTTTTAACGATCTCACGAATAATATGATATCGTAGAAGTATGTGTTTGGACTTTTGATGCGATCTAGACACCATAGCTTGTGCAATGGCTCCACTATTATCATAATAGAGATCCATTGGACTAGAAGCACTTGAAACCACACCTATATCATAAATGAACTTTCTAATCCATACTGCTTCTTTTGCAGCTTCCAAAGTCGCAATGTACTCAACCTCTGTTGTAGAATCAGCAATCGTTCCTCGCTTAGAACTTTTCCAGCTCACTACTCCTCCATTAAGATAAAACACAAACCCAGACTATGATCTGAAATCATCATTGTCAGTTTGGAAGCTAGCATCGGTGTAACCATTTACGACTAGCTCTTCCTCACCACTATATAAAAGGAATGCATCCTTAGTCCTTTTTAAGTACTTAAGGATATTCTTGACTGCTATCCAGTGACCTTTACTTGGATCTAATTGATATATGCTCGTACCACTTAGAGCATAGGACACATCTGGTCGTGTACACAACATAGCATACATGATAGATCCGATAGACGAAACATATGGAATTCTACTCATTTTGTCTTGCTCGTTAGTGGTCGTAGGACACTGAGCCTTGCTAAGATTAATACCATGTGACATGTGCAACAAACCTTTCTTAGAATTTTGCAAGTTGAACTATTTGAACACCTTGTCAATGTACATATCTTGCCTTAATCCAATTAGCCTGTTAGATCCATCTCTATATATTCTTATACCAAAGATATATGCTGCATCTCCTAGATCTTTCATTGAGAAACTATTTCTTAATAAAGTTTTAACAGATTCAAACATTGTAATATCATTTTCGACCAGTAGTATGCCATATACATACAATATCAAAAACAAAAGTTTGCTCCCACTAACCTTCTTGTAAACACAAGATTCTTCTTCATTCTTAATGAAGTCAAACCCATTGACCACTTCATCAAAACAAATATTCCAACTTCAAGATGCTTGCTTTAATCCATAAATGGATTTCTGGAGCTTGCATACCTTTCTAGCTTCCTTTGGATTTACAAAACTCTCAGGCTGTGTCATGTACACATCCTTACTTACGTTTCTATTTAGGAAAGCCGTTTTAACATCCATTTTCCATATCTCATAATTGAAATATACAACAATAGCTTGAATGATCCGGATAGACTTAAGCATAGCGACAGGTGAGAAGGTTTCATCATAATCAACACCTTGAATTTGTCTGAGACCCTTCGCGACCAGTCGTGCCTTATGAATGTGAACATTTCCACCTATTTCTTAAAAATCCATTTGCATTCATTGGTTTTAACGCCATCAGGTGCATCAACCAAGTTCCAAACTTGATTATCATACATGGACTTTATCTCAGATCTCATGGCTTCTAACCATGGCTTAGAGTCTAGATCCACCATTGCTTCCGCATAAGTTTTAGTCTCATCATTATTCAATAATAAAATGTTAAGCCCATACCTTATAGGCAATTGACGTGATATTTTTGATCTACGTGGGGCTGATACCTCATCTACAGGGTTTTCAATATTTTGTTCATCCTGTAGAGGTTCCGTAGTAGTTGAAACATTTTCGAATGTTTCTCGAATTTCTTCGAGTTGCACCTAGCTCCCACTAACTCCTTTGGAAAGAAACTCTTTTTATAAGAAGACATCATTTCGGGCAACAAACACTTTGTTATCAACCCGATTATAAAAAAAAATATCCTATAGTTTCCTTAGGATACCCCACAAAGAAGCACTTATCTGACTTGGATGTGAGTTTATCAGACGTCAAATGTTTTATATAAACCTCACGACCTCATATCCTGATAAAAGAAAATCCATGACTCTTTCCAATCCATATCTCATATGGTGTCGTTTCCACAATTTTTGATGGAATCCTATTTAAAGTGAAAGACACTGTTTCTAGAGCGTATCCCCAGAATTGTAATGGAAGATCAGATTGACTCATCATTGACCGAACCATGTCCAACAATGTTCAGTTCCGTCGTTCAGACACCCCATTCCATTGAGGCGTTCCCAGCGGAGTAAGTTGTTGAATAATTCCACACTGCTTTAGATGATCACCAAACTCATGACACAAATATTCACCTCCACGATCTGATCGTAGATATTTAATTATCTTGTCAAGTTGATTCTGTACCTCATTATGAAATTCTTTGAACTTTTCAAAGGATTCAGATTTATACCTCATTAAGTAGATGTAACCATATCTACTATAGTCATCAGTAAAAATTATGAAGTACTGAAAACCACATCTGACCAAAGTGCACATTGGTCCACATACATCTGTATGTACAAGGGCTAATAAGTCACTTGCTCTCTCACCTCTAATCGTGAAAGGTTCCTTTGACACCTTACCAAGTAAACAAGATTCATATAGTTCAAATGATTCAAAATCAAATGAGTTTGGAAGACCATCTATATGGAGCTTCATCATGTGCTTCTCATTTATATGACCTAAACGATAATGCTAAATAAAAGTGTGATTCAAATCATTAGATTAAAGTCTCTTAGTATTAATGTTATAGATGAGCTCATCCTTAAGATTAAAAACATACAATCCATTCACCAATGGAGCATGGCCATAAAGCATATCTTCAAAATAAATTGAACAACAATTGGTCTTTGTTCTAACTCATAACCTTCTGCTCCTAAACATAAAGCAGAAATAATATTTTTCCTTAACGCAGGAACATAATAACAATTATTTAATTTCATATCTAATCCTGAGGGTAAAGCTAATGGTAAAGTGTCAATAGCTAATGCAGCAACTCTTGCTCCAGTGCCCACACGAAGATCAACATCCACTCTTGCCAAACTTCTACTCATTATCAGTCCCTGCATCGAATTACAAATATGAACAACCGATCCTGTATCAAATACCCAAGAACTGGTCAGAGAAATGGTAATATTAATTTCTATAACATTTATACCTGAACTGGAAATCTTACTTTCTTTGTTCTTTTTCATCTATGCCAAGTACTTCTTGCAATTCCTCTTGCAATGCCCAGTTTTATGACAATGGTAACATTCTGCGTCATGCTTAGGATCCAACTTGAACTTCTTGAGCTTAGTTTTGAGACTCTCGATTTCATCTTGAGTATTTCCATTGCCTTTTTCCTTTCCCGACTTACTATTCTTTTTGAAGCTAGTAGTATTTTGAACCATCATCACATGATTAGAACTTTTCTTGATGCTCTCCTCCGCACCTTTAGGCATGCCATGCAACTCGGTCATTGAAAGCTCGCAGGGAGCGATTGTAGAATCACATCAGTGCCAACTCTTGGCTAAGGGGGAAAACCAAGTTTTTCTAAGCTCTCAATGTGACCAATTATCTTGATCACATGAGGACTTACCGGGTTACCTTCTGACAGCCTACAAGAAAACAATACCTTAGCGTTATTGTGCCTCTCTGCAAGGCTCGTGAACTGCCCGAATTGCGGGCTCCAAGCAAATGTCTTGTACTCCAACACCCAAGAGAACAAGGGACGTGTGTTCTACAAGTGTCTATGTTTCTCGGTAAATTTTATTCTGCGAATGTTGGTGTTTGGATTTTGGGATTGTTTGTCACTTTTTTCATTATTCGGTGTGGTTTTCAGTCCGACGGATACCAGCACTTTCAGTGGCCGGACTCTGTTGGTGTCGTGGTGAAAAGACACTACTACACAAAACCTCATCACAGATAGTTCTAAACTATCATCATAAATGGTTTTTGAACCGTCTGGATTTATGTGTCTATGATAACAAACGGTCATCACAAACGGTTTTCAAACCGTCTATGAAAAAAAGGTATCACAGACGGTTCTTGTTCAGAACCGTCTGTGATAGTTTTTTATATTACAAAAAATCAAATTTTGAATGTTTCATAGTTGGTACCATCACAGTTTATAAGAGCTTTCAATCTTCAGAGACTCTTGAAAATACATGAAAAGGTATCACTCCCATATATACAAAAACCTTCCTAGCCTCCCCCTTGCGACTTGTGAGTACCCCGATGCTGCCCATTTTGACCATGGAGTCGGCGAAGAGGATGTCGAGGAGGCCCGAGTAGGAGTCAACGACGTCGACGGTGGAGGTATCGTTGTAGAGCATGGAGTCGGAGGCAATGATGGTGAAACCATTGCAGATATGAGCCGCTACACCTATTTACCATTTACGTACGTGCACCCATAGGTTAGCTACCATGATCGATTGAGTCATCGAAGAAGAAGAAGTTTGTTTGCTTACAGCTAAGGAGGACGAGGTCCTTGTCATCGAGGCCTGTGGTGGCGAATTTGGACCGGAGCACGTCGACGGAGACGAAGTCCAGCAGCACGTCAGCGTCCCGCAGGTTTGACACCCTCCCCAGCACATCCCGCCTCGACTCGGCTATTATTTATAAGGACAGTGCCAAAATATTTTGCTTCCCGCGCACGCGTTCAAAATTTTCAAACTCCCACGCTGCGAATCACAGACGGTTTCATACAAAAACCTTATGTGATGACATATCACAGACGGTTCATATAATGAATCGTCTGTGATTAGCATCTCATCACAGACCAGTAGTATCATTTCTTCAAGTTTTCCATTATATGAAAGATTATGGTTTTCGACATTGTTCCAAAGGAACCATCTGTGATAATGAATCGTCTGTGATGACGCGTCTTCGATAACCTGTTTTGTAGTAGTGAGAGCAGTTGAACATCGACCTATAGTTCCATCTGGTCCAATTGTGAACATACCACCTGCAAACGAGCACCTAGACAGGATTCTTGACCACCTGAAGTAGCTCGAGAAACTTATATGTGTGTATCCTACTAGTAGTATGTTCAATATGTATGAATAACTAGTCGTTGTTTGCATAAGGGATTCATGTATGCATGATGTTGTATGCTTGTATATGAATTGCAAGAGGTCTTTAATTTTTGGCTATTAGATTTATATGGACGTAACATGACAAGGGATAATTACATTAGAAAATAACATTTCAATACCGCAATGAAATTAAACTGTGTACCCAGGTTCATCTCAGACGGAAAAGATCACACACTACCACAACATTTTCAGACCGAAATGACCACACTCTGCCATACCATCTTTTCAGACATAAATGACCACACACTGTCCTGCTACCTTTTAAGACCGAAAATACCACACCCTATCGCGCAACCTTTTCAGACATAAATGACAACGACTGCGACCCTACCTTTACAGACTGAAATGATCACACTTTGTCACACCACCTTTTTAGACCGAAAAGACTGCACTCTATCACGCCATACACTGTCACCTTTCTTAGAAAGAATTGACCACACCCTACCACGACACATTTTCAAACCGAAATAGCAACACACTGCCACTACACCTTTTCAAACTGAATTGACCACACCTTGCCACTACAACTACTCAGACTGAAATGGTCACACCCTGCCACTACACCTTTTTAGACCGAAATGTCTACATGCACCAACCTTTTGCAGTGAGTACACACCACTCACCAGCAATCTCACCCGCCATTCGTCGTAATTTTCACCCTCGGCACTGCACCATATCCGCTTTATAAAAGGAGGGAGAAGAGAACTGGAGGAGAACACTACACCACCACAGCCAACACTTTACTCCAACTTGTTTCATACAACAGAGAGGAAGGAGGGAGAAGAGAGCGAGCTAGGGAAGAACATTAGGTCAACTTTGGAGATGTTAGGCTACTATGCGAAGATGTTGCAAAAGCGCAAGTGGCTTGCCGAGAATGCTAAAACCTACCCAGATTGTTCTATGAAGCATGTGTCGGTACCACTGGAGTTTCCACGCCTGCAGTATGTACGTGGAGAACCGGCTTGGATCATTCAGTCCATACACCCGGTGACCGCCGCCCGGGTGTACTACACGTGCGAGAATTTCTTCGTAAGAGAATCTTACACACACATTGATTTTTCACATCTTACGTTGCATTCCACATATCGCTAACTTCATCCACGCATAATGCCAGCCGGAAATGCGTTGCAACTTATTCCAACGGATCGATGACCCGATCATATACGATAGGACGTTCATCGAGAAGAAGTATATGTTCAACTACGCAAAGCGACCTGAGGCCTTCCAACACTGAAAACCTTACGTACCCGACCCTATTGAAAAGACACCGGTGGAGCCTAGGAAAGCTGGGTGGTGGTGGAAAACCCTTGGACAAGAAGCTGGGTACGACCGAGCTGAGCGCACGGCAAACAAGGGGAAGGGTCCTACTAGTGAGACCGGCGACCGTCCTAACGCTTCCCGTCGCCCGAGCGTACTGCGGATTGAAGAGATAAGTTATATTCAATTTGCGTCATAGCTCTCTTAATGCTAAATAAAAAAAACACTCAGTTATCATGTTACTTACTTACACCTTACTCAATATACTTGGGCAACTTTGAGAAAACATTCAATTCTCTTTCTCTAAGCGATCTCTATCCATTGATACACTGTATGAACACGTGAATGCTCAGGAAAACCGAAAAAACAGGAAAGGGAAGCTTCCGGTCACACTTTGCAAAAAAGATGCTAGATAAAACGTCTCCGGAGAACACCTAATAAATGTGAGCCTTGTTTTGCTCTCTCGAAAAAAACAAAAGAGAGAAACGGAGCAGCCAGCTCCCAGACAAGGTGCTTTCTACAAAAGCAAAGCACCGAGGACAAAACCACAATCACGACGGATCAACCGTCATCCATCCATTCCCTTCTTACGTGCGGCCGTGCGGCCCCATCGTGTCTGCACGCTCGACTCGCATTACCACTGCGTCGACTGCTCGTTCTCCAGGCCTGTGCTGTGTCCTCCCTCTGGTTGCAGAATTAGCGGCTGAGTATTGAGCGACCAGATGCCAAGTTTCTCGCTCGGTGAGGATTACACTTGTAAGATTGCAAAAATAAAAATAAAAATAAAAATAAAAATCAGACTGGTTTGATCCGAATTCAAATAGACAAAGACCACAGGACACAGCTTCTCAGTCGTAGTTAACTTTTTTTGTGCAAAAAGGCGCCAGGTGTCCAGTGAATTGGCCTGGCTCAAAGCAGGGAGGGGTGGGGCCCACACTCCATAGAGAGGAGAAGGGACAAAAAGAACACCTCACGCCCCACGCTCGGCTCTGCCTCGCGGCCGCTATTTATCCCTCTCCGCCCTCGCGTCACCTTGGTCCTTGCTCTGGTCCCCGGCCATTTCCCCTGCTCAAATTCTCCTCGTACAGAGCGCACAAGGCGGATCCCTCGCCGGAGGCGACTCCATGGGCCGCCGCAAGTTCGGGCTGTCCGACATGATGCCCAACGCCTGGTTCCACAAGCTCCGAGACATGCGCGCGCGGGGCCGCGGCCGCGGGGGTGGCGGTGCAATGCAGCCGCAGCCGCAGCCGCAGGCGCCGTCGTCGTCGCGGGGGAACAGGGCGGTCCAGAAGCAGGCCACGCCAAGGCAAGGATCGTCGGCGCTCCCGCACAGGGCGTCGTACTACTACACCACCCGAGACAGGGAGCTAACGCCGTCGCCGCCTCGTTCTCCGCAGCCGAGGGCCACGGACGCTCACTTATTTCCCCTGCCGCTGTCGCCGCCGAAGAACTCCAGGAGGCAGCACAGGATGGAGCCCGTCAGGCTGGAGCACGCTCCTGCAGGCAGCGGACTCGTGCTGGCGCCGGTACCAGCACACGGGCTGAAGCCCGTGGCCGAGGCGACCGGCGCCTCCCAGCGCCGTCGTGACATGTGCATTGGGTATGATGGCGGGGAGTTCCGGAGGCCAACGGTGACCGTCCCGGTGGGTGACGGCCTCCGCGGCAAGGTGATCGCGTCGGAGACGGACATCATCATCGACCTCCGGGACGAGGCCACGCCCGAGAGGGTGCTTCGGCCCATCACGACCAGGCCGGCGAGGAGGGACGTCGACGGCTACGAGCCGGATAACAGTCGCGTCGACCATGCCGACATGATCCCGAGAGCGAGCTCTACCTCGGAGCAGAGCGGCATGGGCAAGCCGAGGCGGTCGTCGGTGTCGTCCGGACGCCGCCTCAAGACGCGCGCCAACAGCCCGCGCATGGCCGCCAGGAAGGGGAAGCCCATGGCCCCGACGGCGGCGCGGAGGACGACGGGACTGCGGTCGCCCCCGCTCGGGGGCAGCTACGCGATGGTGAAATCGTCGGATGACCCGAGGAGCGACTTCCTCGAGTCCATGGTTGAGATGGTCGATCAGAATGGCATCCGCGACCCCTCCGACCTCGAGGACCTCCTCGCCTGTTACCTCTCCCTCAATTCCGTCGAGTGCCATGGCATCATCATCGATGCGTTCGAGCAGATTTGGACGAGCCTTGCCAGCGGCAAGCCATGAAAGAGGCCATCACCCATCACTCGCACCAAGTTCCTTGCTGCATGGTGAATCATGCCATTGCCGCCGCATTAATTATTTTAGCTCTTAGAGTTCGTTGTTAATGGTGTAGCAATAAGAAATCCCAATAAAATGAACAAAATAAATCTCAGCTCTGTGAAAAGTTTGGTTCTTTTCTTGCTCGGTGATTATATTCTTCTTTCTTGGATGCTTGGTTCGCGTGATATGACGCTGCTTTCTTGAGGGTTACACTTGTCAACTGTAGTAGGCTTCACTACAACACACTACAAGTTACAGTTACTGGCATGAACCCACGGTAGTAAATTAAATCCAGATGAATCCGCTTAATCATAGGACTATAGGAGTATCCAGTAAGATTGCTAGCTAGCAATGCTTCTAGTACATGTTTTTAAGTTGAAAGATAGAGGCCCAAGCAGTGGTCCGTAAGAGTGTGAATAGCACTGCAGCTATAGAAAAATACTGTAGTGATTTAATGTATCATAAAGATACTGTAGCCAAATAATATCATAATTAATCTCGATCTTTAATTTTTAATCGGACGATGGAGGAAACGATGCAGCCATAGAAAAGTATTGTAGTGATTTAATATATTGTAAAGACACTGTAGCCAAATAATATCATAATTAATCTCAATCTTTAATTTTTAATAGGACGATGGAGATCGCTCCTATTGCACATACTCTATGTGAGATCTAGGCCGAGAGGATCCCAATCCTTCGTTGAGTGCATCGTCTAATGTTAAACAGTGAAACATACGGGTTTCATGTAGTGCAATTTAGCTTTTTTTTTTAAAAAAAAATAGCCTATAGAATACTAGTTTTTTTACATGCAAACAACATTGGCGCCTCTTATAAGGGTCAAATCCACAGCGTTTATACATCGATGAGGTCCCAGAATTACCGTGGTAAAAGATCCGGCATCCATGGAACAAGAAATCAATGTCTTAACGCTTCGTAGATGATCTGGACCGTTTGCCAAAGCAACCGTATGCAGGGTACAGGGGTTTACTAAAATGACAAGCATATCAACCGTAATACAGCCCAGCCCAATCTGTGTGGGTTAAATACATTTGCCGCATCTTCTTGTTTTACTCTTGTGTTGTTGTACTTTTCACATGCTATACATCCATGTGATTTATACGGCAAAACGTAATAAACTGGATGGTAATTTAAAACTTTTTTTTGCTGTTCTTGAATGCTCCGCACACACTGGGATCTTTTTGATCCTTACAAGTCAAAACAGTTGATAACAACTGGCTAGCCAGGAGATAGCACGGCAGGGATGCAGCAGCTACTGACAAAAAGCCTAGCAAGAGAACTGAGCAATCTTACTTCATATCCGTTTCAACTCATACAGGGAGTAACCTGTGATTCTGTGAACCAGTAGAGATTCCACTCCATGGCAAATGAGAAACATGTGTGCGCTAAACTGCTAATTCTGGGAAGGAAAATAGATAATTAATCTCAGATTCTCTTGGAATGATCAGAGATGCACCTAACCTCACTGTTCACATCAAGTTGTGAACCACCCTTTCATGGCCTAAAACACAGGGACCCAGGGCACAGAGGAGCGCAAGGAAAATTTCTTCTTTTGTGTCGTAAAAAACATCGGATGATGCCCCTAAAATGGTACAAGGAGCACCTACTCGTCGACACACTGAACTGAAGTAAGCCAAGTGAGGCCAGTTTTGGAAGCCCTGCTGCTGCTGATCTACTGGCAAATGAAGCAGCATATAAGAACAGTAACACATGATTGGAGTAGAGCAACTGCGGCTCATAATTAGTAGGCGCCGCGGCCTCTGAAGATATGAGGCTGAATTCAGGGAGTTAAAAAAAAGAGGAGTAAACTCTCCTCCAACTTGATCCAAAGGAGAACAATGCTATTTGCTGCTATAATTCTTTTCTCCTCCAACTTGATCCAAAGGAGAACAATGCTATTTGCTGCTATAATTCTTTACTGCTGTGTCCATCTCCTATCATGCTTAAAAATTAATTCAGAAATTTCTCTGAACCTGTCCACCAATTAGAATACTTGCTCCTGTCAATTCACGAATATCTGCAAGTTGCATACATCTTCCCCTCGTGGCTCCGCCAAATCATCTCATCACATGGCAGAAACGCACGCACTGCTCTGGTTTTGTCCCATGTCTTTGGTTGGGCTCCCGAGTCAACACACATGTACGTGCACAGAGTGGTGAACAGGAGAAGCTAGCAGCATCCTGTGATCTTTCAGATTGTCAGTACCTTTCGCCTAGGGAGTAGAAGACAGTGCAGGCAGGTTACTGTTGGCCGAAGCTTCTATAAAGAGGTCACAGGTGACAGAATTGCGAGTCAATCGGCAGTGACAGCCGCACACCGATCTGTCTCCCAGATTGCAGCTTCGACCAAAACAAACAAGCAACAGAAGTGCAGACAGTGCAACCATTGCACCATGCAGTCCAAACCTCTCATCCACCTCCACTTGGTATTAGAAATAGCAATTGTGCCCGATTATCTATGTATTTGTGGGTGAATACTTTAATAGAAATGAGTATAGATGTATTTATTTGCCTATAGGTATGAAAATAGGCACAATTCATTGCCTATCGAGTAAACGGACGTGGGCATAGGTAAGCTCTACCCGTACCCGTTTCGCTCGATTACCCGTAACCTACCCGCATGTGTAAGTAACTATATCAGTTTGTATTTTTTTTAAAAACTTGATTAGTTGTCTTGTCGAACATGATATGTGAATTGTGATGAATTTTATTTGTTGTTGAATGTGTGATGCACCATTGATACGTAAATCATGATGAACTTGATGTATGCATTGCTCGCGGGTAACGAGTATACCCGCGGGCGATGGGTACTCACAAGCGGCGATGCATTATTCGCGGGTAAACGGGTATGCCTGCGGGCAACGGGTACCCGTGGGCGACGAATATAAGCGAGGTTTTTCGCGCATTGTATGAATAACATTTTTTTTTTATATGTACATCATGGTTTTGTTACCTTCATGCTGCTAGGAATAGCACTCGATGTCATCAGTTGTTCTATTTAGTTGTTTTTTTACGTACAACCATTAGTGTGTTATGTCATTAAATGCGTTGTTTGGGAACCCACTGCTCATAAAAGCGCGTAAAAACACGGCCTAGAGCATTCAACCCCAGCAAATTATCGTCCCACAAAACAAGATCCAACCTGCTAATATATTTATTTATTTACTTACCGTGGTGAAACACACAGCTTTTCTGAACGTAGACGGGTATTTATCAAACGGTTCAAAAATTGAGCACTCCCTGGTAAATTAGTACTCGATTCCCCCTAGACACCTCCTTCCAAAAATAAAAATAAATGCAGTGCCACGGAAAGCATGGCTCCTTTGCTTCCTCGACGAACACAAACTCTCGGCAGAAACAGCACATCAATTCCTTGCTTGCACACTAGAAAAGAAACAAAAAGGCGGGAAGAAAAAACAAAAACTAGAAGAAGTAAAGACGATGCCGGTTGTCGACAAATTATTGTCGATCTTACGAATTAGATGCGAAATACACGACACAAGGGATCACGCATGGGAGACAAAGTGTTTAGTCAGATCTGAGCTTTCTCCGAGAGAATAACGACCATACTCATGTGTTTTTGCATTGAATGAGAGTTACCATGGGGTGCACAGTGCTCAGGATGAACAATGTGCGACTAAGGCTACAATTGAGCGATGTCTTGCCCTATGCCCTCTCTGTCATCTGATGTCCTCCTTAAATAGCGTCGAAGGGGGATGGCACTTGACTCCTGTGGAGAGATGTCTCGTCGGTTCCAACCATCTGCACGTGTGGAGGGGTTGTTGTGCAGTTATTGTCAGAGACAGTTATTGTCAGAGACAGAGCTCAGGACGTGTGGTTATGTTAAGGAGATAAGGGCGCACACTTCCTTGATCTACCGCACGTAGTCAGTTACGGTAGACATGCTACTGGTCAGAGGGTTCAGGCCCACATGTCTGATCGTGGACACCTGTAACATCCCAATTTTTGAATCTTTTTAAAAATTGCAAAATAAAAATAATCAGTTGAATTTTCTTGATTTGTGACAACTTAATTTGAAATTTCATAAATTTAAAACAGGTTAATGTGAGTAAATCAAACTTCAATTAAATAAAAATTATTTTATCTTGGTGAAAATTTTAATTTTAATTAATTATTTTAAAGTATCGGCTTTTAATTTGGAGTTCCTACTTAAATCATCTTTATTCAAATCAAATCCTGAATCTCATCTCAACTCCAAATCAAAATTCCAATTCCAATTCTCAATTCTTATCTATGTTCCCAAATCAATTCTTTTGCAACCAATTTTGAATTCAAATTCTCTTTTTGAATTCATTTCTCCTTTGATTCAAACCACACCCAAAATTCAAGATTCAAATTTCTATTTGAATTTTCTCCAAAAGGTAAATATTTGAATTTCATTTCATTTTTTGGGCCGAAAACCCTTTCTCTTATTTCCCCTTTTTCTTCTTTTCCCTTTTTCTTTCCTTTTCCTTCCTTCCTTTCTTTTCCTTTCTTTTCCTTCTCTCTTCTTCTTTCTTCTCTGATGCCTGGCTCTGTCTCGTGCGCACTGCCGCACCTTGCGCCAGCCCGTCGCTCCACCCCGTGCCACGCCCCCCTCGGCCCCTGCGCCCCCTTTACCCGCCCAGCGCATGCCCGTGCCACGCCCTGCCGATGTGTGCCGTCCCATCCTACGTTGTGAGCGCCCGTGAATTACGCCGCGTCGTGTGCCCATGCCCTGGCCCCCTCTGCGCACCGCCCCGCTGGCGCGCGCGCAGGCGCCCATGTCACGCTGCCCCCTCCCCCTCTTCCTCTATGAAAGGACCCCTGCATCTCCTCTATCCTCTTCTCCCCCCTCTAACTTCCCCATTTTTCCCCCACGGAGCACGTGCCGTCGTTTTCCTTTTTCCTCCCCAACTCCAGCCGCTGCCACCACCGCCCGATCTCCCACTCGGTGAAGTCCCTACCTCCCTAGTTGTGTCATCTTGCGTTCCTGGGCATCATCTTCCTTTACCTCTCCTATCGGCCGATTTCTAGCCGTGCGCACCGCCACCCTTTCTTCTCCACCGCCGGTGGTCGTCACCCCGTCTCCTCGGTAACCTCTGCGCCTCCCCGACCACACCGACGTGTTCCCCTCGCCGAGGCGCACCCTGTGCTAGCGCCACCTTGGCTCGGCCGCCACCGGAGCGTTGCCGCCCCTAGCACCGCCCGTCGCCCATGCTCTTCCATGGCCGTTGCCACCACCTCCGACCACCGTTTGACGCGCCACCACCACCCCTGCCTTCCTTGGGTCGTCGGTGATCCATTTTCGCCGTTGGCAGGGCCGCCCCACCTAACCTTCGCCAGCGCCGCCGCCATGCCTGAGCCGCCCAGGAGATGCTCTATTTCCTTCTCTGTGTTTGCTCTCTACGTTGCTTCTCTGAGTCAATGACAAGGTGGGTCCTTTGTGTAATTCTCTCTCATTTCCTTTGCTCGCTGAATCCTTCACTTCATTCTTTCTCTTGGTCTCACTTGCAGGTGGATCCCTAGTGCCATCCCCTCTCTTTTGCTTTGCTCTGTAAAATAAAAAATCAGCACAGTAATTCCATGTTGTCCTCTTTTCTTTTTCTATCATTTCATGTTATTTCAAACTCCGAACGTTCGTTTTCCTTCGTACGAACTCCGATTTTGTATATTTTTATTCTTAGATTCATCTAAATTCATTATATCTCTACTGGTACTAATTTTATTATTTTTGGATTTTATTTGGATTTATCATTATTTATTTATCTCGTTTTGCACGTATAGAATCCGACATTTCTGAATCCATCTTGGACTAGTCTGCCGAAGTTTCATCATCCTTCAACGAAGGCAAGTCGTAGACCTTTGATCATGTTAAACCCATTTTTACTAAACTATATTGTTTTATATCAACATGCATTGCTAATTTTATATCAACTATTTTCAAGAATAGCTAAATATCTATTTGACAGTATGACACCTTGATAATTGTGATTGACATACATCCTTGGATACCATAGGATGGGCTGATATTAGTTGGACATTATTGTAATACCAACATAGGTATTATAGTGATGCTTAGTATTGCTTAGTCATGATGGGCTTGATCACAGATTCAAAATTGATAAATTGACTTAATGATATATGGAATTGTGGGGTAACCATTGTTGATAAAATTTGGGTTTTCTTATTTCTTATGCCAAACTCAATAATACTCCTCTCTTCTTATAGGAAGATATGAGTCCTAAACAAAGAAAACTAACTTGGCAAGTAACTAAACAATCTTGAAAAGCAATAAGGAAACTAACAAAAGGAAACAATCTTTTGGAAATCCATAAAGGAAACTAATTAAAAGGAAAGGCTTATCTCCTAAGCCGGCAGCATCCCTTTCGTAGCTGACTCCTTCGGCTGTGAGTTGTGGCGCCGAGAGTAGTTTCAGCCCCCACACGACATCTCTCCGATCCCCGAAAAGCAGCTCGTCCGCAAGCTGAAACGCTGAATAAAGTGATTAAAATTGTGCCAACGGTTTCCAAGACGCATTAGCTTTATCATTGCCATTCCACTGAACTAGAACTTCACAAAGACCTCGTGCTAGTCGTGACTTCAATACTGCGGTAGGTGTTGGACATACTCGGCTGTGGAGCAAAGTTGGGAGTGTCGATGAAGGTCTTGAGTAGACTGACATGGAAAACGTCATGAATCTTGGCGCGGTCAGGCAGTTGTAGGCAATAATTGACGGTACTCACACGCTGGATGATCTTGTAAGGACCAAAGAAATAATTTGCTAGTTTGCCACGACCTTTGACCCCAAGAGATGCTGCTTGACGATGAAGAAGACGCAATGTAACATCCCAATTTTCAGAGTTTTAAAAATCTTTTAAATAGTGGTAGTAAGAAAATTCACCATTTGAATTTATTTGAATATTAATTTAAAAAGCTTAATATGGACTTTAAAGACAAATTGATTTAATGTGCTTAATCCCAATATCAACCATTGTCAAAATTATTTTATTTAGATTCTATATGCTTGGATATATTTTATATAATTTTCTGGAATTTTTCCAAAGTCATTTGCTATTTTCTATTAGCCATTTGTATTTTCTGGATTTATTTAAAAGAAAAATCAAAGAAAAACCCTCGAACGATGTTGGGCCGAAGCCCAACACTATTCCATCGCAGCCCAGCTCGCCTCGGCCCACTCCCGCGCGTCGCCGCCTTCCCCGCTCGGATGGACGCCGCGTGTCTCCTCCCGCCGATCGCAGCCGCCCTCGCCTCGCTCGCTCTCAGCCGCTGGATTGAAATCGACGCCAGACTCGCTTCGTGGCTGCGCCTTCCTCGCTCTCGCTGACTGGTGGGCCCGCCGATGCCGCGTCAGCGTCGTCGTCTCCACGGACTCTTCTCCGCGCCTGCCTCCGCCCTTCGCGCGCCGCCGCCGCCGTTTCCGCTCGGGACTCGCGTCCTCGGCTATAAAAGCCCCGAGCCCCCAATCTCTTCGCCTCTCCTTTCTCCATCGGACTTCAACTTCCGGTAGCTCCTTCGTCTCGTTGCGCGGCATTGCCCAAGACCGATCGCCGCCGCAACTCGCTACCACCGCCTTCCGCCGTCTCCAGAGCTCCGTTGGCCGTGCAACCACCGCCTCCGAGTGCGCAATAACACGGGCTTCATCTCGCCACCGTCGCCTTCGCCCGGGAGCGCCTCCTTCGCCGTTGCCGCCTCGTCCGACAACGGGAGTTCGTCACCGCCGCCGCCTCCTTCGCCGCCGCTGGTGAGTCAGCGCCTCTCAAGCCCCGCCGCCAACCCCAGCAGCTTCGCTATCTCTCCGGCAACCCATTTTGCTACTCCGCCACCGCCGGTGCGCCGCCGTCCGCCGTCGCCGTCGCCGGAGAGGACCCGGCCTCCGCTTTCCTCGATTTCTCCTCCGACGTGGCGGCCAAAGTCAAGACCACTGCTGGCTGCGCTAGCCGAGGTGGCGCTTGCGTGTGCCCGTGTCAGCGCCGCGTGGCTCAGTCCACCGTACCCAAACCTCCGTGGCTCGGTGAACCCAATTCACCGTGAGCCCAGAGACTGACGGGTGGGCCCCACCTGTCAGTACGGATTTTAATTAAATCCTTTTCCTACCGACGCAAGCATTGCGCAATAATTCGATTTTCCTTTATAAAATTAATTCGGGAAATTCGAGAAAATCCAAATTAGGGTTTATTTGATTTTCCAATCTTCCAAAGCCCATATCTTTTGCACCCGAAGTCCAATTGAGCCCATTCAAATTTGTAAATTCATATAAAATTAAGATCTATTTAATGGTGAATTTTATTTAATTTTGGAGTTTTTTTGCCTCTGTTATTTATTTGTTTTATTTCTTTTGTCTCGTTTTGCAGTAGACGTCGATACTTCGGGGAATTTTGCAGAAGAAGGAGCACCTCAAGACCAAGACCAATATCTAGATCTATTCCAAGGCAAGTTATACCTTTGATCATTTTGAACCCAGTTTTCAAAATACTTTGTTTCAATGTATTGCATTCTATTTCAAGTATTTATTTAAATGCTTTTGGGTGTAGTTATTAAATCCAAATTGTTATGCCACCTTGTCTATTGTATGCCATGATCTTTTGTCACCCTAGGTTGATTAATAACTAGTTGGTATTATTGTAGCACCAACGTGGGTTGGTTAGATACGATTAGACTGCTTAGCCATGCCACGAGTCATCATTTCATGTGAGAGTTGCAATTATAAATTTGACTAAGTGATTATGGAACTGTGTGATGAATCTGTGTGTGCTGTGTGCTATTACTCGTTGATGGCATGTGTTGCACTTAATCAACAGGGTGGGAAAAGATTTAGACTGAGGCAAGTGGTGGATTCTGTGTGAATGGTGGAGTGTGTGCTTATTAAACTTTGTGATTTGGGTAAATCGAAGTCTTGCCTTAGTCAATTAAGGACTTAACTTTGTGCGCCATTGAACTGGGCCTTCTCATGCGACCACATGCCTAGTATGGGTCGGGCCCGACTTAGTAAGTTATGGAGTCTTAACATTGACCACTCAGTTGTATTTAAGCTATGTGATGGGTGGAGGTGTGATATGTCACATCGCGGGACGATTCATTGCATCCTCGTCCAATGGTGTGTGTCGTTCCAAGGGCCGTGTGTACAAATTGACGGCAGAAAGCACACCAGAGTGTCATTGTTTGAGATGAAGTCTCGAAAGGTTTTGTTGTGATCAACTCGATCCGGTTGGTTTCATCGTGTGGGTAAAGTGTACAACCTCTGCAGAGTGTTTAAATCAATCTATTCGAATAGCCGCGTCCTCTGTTATGGACATGCTCGGAATTTCACACGAGGGTAGATTTTCATAAAACAAATGGGAAGGGTCATTTGTGTGAGATAACTTGTTCAAATTGTGTGAAAGAACTTGATTAGACTGTGTGTCTTTGTGAAATCAATTGTTAACTTATTATTGTCTATTTGTTTTGAATTACGCTTTCAATCTATTATTTGTATTCAATTGCAAATGTTGCATTTCTCAAAATAACCACGAAGCCATTCCTTTGGAATAAGCCATCATGTATAAATGCATTCGTGGTATGACTTGCGTAGTACGGTGTGTACTCACTCTTGCTAAACAAATCAATGTATGGAGGAGTCGTCACCGCTTTTGAAGAAGAGTTCTACGAAGGTTGAACGTTAGGGTCTTGATCCGATCGGTTGTTCGTGGTAAATTGATGGGAGCCACCGAGTTTATTTCGCTTCACGCAGCTTTATTTCTTTATTGTCACCTTGCATGGCTTAATAAATGTAACACTCGACCATAAGGTCCCAACATTATTTGTTATTTAAATGTACTCGCTTATTCTTATATTCGTTGTATGGATGTGATATTTCATCAATGTTGATACTGTGTGCACTAGCGTGATCCTCGACTAGTGCGAGAATACAGAGGGTCCAGATTTGCATATTTGGGTCCCGACAGAGGTGGTATCAGAGCCATTGACTGTAGGTCTTGACCTTAGCTAGATTGGCCGTTCTTAGTGAGTCCAAACTATTTTCTAAAGCAAAATTAACTTGCAAGATTAATTGAACTCCTTAACTCATCTCATGTCTCTCTTGACTCAACTATGGCTGAAATTCTTTCTCTCCCATTGCTTTAAAGTTGTTTTCATATCCTTGTCCATCTCGACAGATGCCTCGTCTTCAGAGTTATGGAGAGCGCAAGGGAGGACTTGCCGCCGAGCTTTGGAAGTTGCTACAAGTACTTGGAGGGTTCGATCGTCCATTGTACCGTGGCAGTGCTTGGATTGTGAACGGCCGAGATCGTGGAGTGATCTGCCATTTGACCATCACGCCAGCGTAACACCAAGGCGAGTAAACCATCGAACATCTCGGCTCGAAGGAGTATTTGGATTGAAGCAATCCAGAGTCTTCACGCCTTGCCATCCTGAGGATCTGCAACATCTACTCTCGAGAGCTTCGTGACACAGTTTTCCGTTATCATCCCCGCACCTCCGACGTGGATCTTGCTGCACGTTTTCCGTCTACGGAAGGAGAAGACAACGCCACCGTCGTGCATCTCGCCGGCATTGCGCCAGAGGAATCGTTGGAGTTAGCCGCCACAGAGTGGAGGTACCTATGAGACTCTTCGAGAGTCAAGAAAGGATCGCCATATTAGAAGAAACTCTTTATGGACGACACGAAGAAGACACTGAAGAGGAAGACCCAGAAGAAGCTAATGGACCGGCTGAACAAGAAGAGCCCGCAGAGGCAAAGCAGAACCAAGAAGACTGCACTGTGGACACTCGCTCCTATTGCACCATCCCGGGACATCGGGATCGGTTTGCAAGGATGCCACCACTTTCAGTCTCAAGAAAGGGAGCACCGCCAAGGTCGGAGGCTATTTGATTGAGTAGTCTGCTCGCGTTGTTTGAGCTTAGCCGCTTTATGTCTTGAGTCGCCCTTTAGGCGGTAGATTGGTGTGCTTAAGTTCGTCCTTATTTTTGTGTGCAAGTATGAGCTGCAAAGGCCCTTAGGCATTTGTTGCAAGCTATACTATTATCTTAATCAATATAAGAGTTTCATTGAGCTTTCTTAAAATATGTTGTTGGGTTTTACCTACCCCGCTTAGTTCTACAACTTATCTCGTGCTTGCTACCTTATCTAACCCTTGGAGATTCACCGGATGGTTCGACTCGTCAAGTCTGCGCAAGTGGTTCCGATACTCAAAGGTCGGAAGGACGGAGCAAATCCCTGAGAAGCAATTCCACCACAAGCACCTTCATCGATCTGCAGAATTTTGGAGCATTCATGACGGCTCGGACCGGTGATGTACACCATGATGAATCGATGCAAGCTATGAATAATCGTAACAACAACAATCAAGATCACAATGGAGCCCAGCTTGCTCATGGTCACAATGGATCATCCAAGTTGGCGGAGTTTATGAGGACCCGCCCACCAACCTTTTCTCGACATGTCTCACCAAGAGAAGGCGATGATTGGCTTCGTGTTATTGAGAGGAAACCGCGATCACTCAATGCAATGATCATGAAAAGTTCTGACGCCTCTCATCGATGGAAGGCATTGCCACGAATGGTGGGAAAACTTTGTGCGCGCATGGAACGCCGCAAGATATTACTTGGGAAGAGTTCACTTTTCGCCCCAAGATCATGTACCGATGGAATCATGGATCTAAAGAAGGATGAATTCGTGCTCTCAAGCAAGGAGGATTGTCGATGATCGATTACCTCAACAAGTTCTCTCAACTTGCTCGATATGTGCGAGAAGATGTCGCCACCGACAAGGCTCGTCGAGTCGTTTCAAGGGATTGAACATTGGACTTCAAGTCAACTTGATCGCCCACACCTTTCCCGATTTTCAAGAGTTGATCAACAAGGCTTTGATTCTAGAGGATAAGCGTAAGGAATTGGAAGATCATCGTAGCGCAGAATGGCTCAAAGAAGGAAGTCACCAACCCCACTAAGGGCAAGAATGATTCCACCGCAGTTTAGCCGTTTTCCACCACGCATTCGCTGACCACCGCACCAACTTCAAAGACTCGCCCGATTGCTCGTAATTTCCGCAACCCCGCACTACCAACCCCAATCCGAGAAGCAACCCACGTAATACAACCGAGTTTGCTTTACTCGCCGCGTCACCGGGCATTTCGCCAACCGATGTCCGCAGAATGGGACTATCACCCAAAGACGCTTCAACCTTGGGAATACACCACCAAGACGCCAAAGACAAGGCAACCATCAAGGAACTTCTCAAGCTACCGGTCAATCCGGAGGAGCACCGCCATCGGTGGTCGAGGCCGTGTCAACCACGCCACTCTGGAAGGAGCTCAAGAAGCACCGACGTTGTCTTCGGGTAAGTTCCTAGTAAATTCAAGACTGCATCGCCTGCTTGATTCGAGCTTCGATTCGCTTGTTTCGGAATTTTTGCAACTAAGAACAAATTGGAAGTTATGCATCTTAAGCATACTCTGTTAGTCCAATACCGAGCAGAGCTAAGTTCTAAAGTTGGATGTTTAGGAGCTAGGCTACTCATAGCCGGAGTTGAGTTTCTAGCCAACCTAATAGTTCTAGACACTCGCACCATAGATGTCATCCTTGGTATGGATTGGTTATCCAAACATAAAGCAAGACTAGATTGTGGTCAAGAGCCGTGACAATAGAGGATACCACAGAAAGAAAGTTGAATTCTAGCCACCTCAAGACGTGATGGACATTTGGTAGTCAACGACCAAGACAGCTTTGGAAGACGACACAGTAGTCGAGATTACCGGATGTATTTCCGTAAGAATTACCAGAATGCCACCGACCGTGACATTGAATTTGTCATCGATCTAGTGCCGTGAACAAGCACCAATTTCCAAGAGACCCTATCGGATGCCGGTCGATGAACTTGTGGAAATGAAGAAGCGGATAGAAGAACCATCGAGAAAGGTTTTGTAAGACCTAGTTCGTCGCCATGGGGAGCACCGCTTTGTTCGTCAAGAAGAAAGATGGAAGTATGAGAATGTGTATCGATTATCGTTCTCTCAACGAAGTCACCATCAAGAATAAGTACCCATTACCCGAATAGATGATTTGTTCGACCGCATGAAAGGAGCCGAGTATTCTCTAAGATCGATCTGCGATCAAAGTTACCATCGATTAAAGATTTGTCCTAAGGATGTACCAAAGACCGCTTTCTCAACCCGGTATGGACATTATGAATTTCTAGTCATGTCTTTTGGATTGACTAATGCCCCTGCCTATTTCATGAACATGATGAACAAAGTATTCATGGAATATTTGGATAAGTTCGTGGTAGTATTCATTGATGATATTTTGGTATACTCAAAGTCGGAAGAAGAACATACAGACATTTGAGATTAATCCTAGAGAAGCTCAGAGAACATCAGTTGTATGCCAAGTTCAGCAAGTGTGACTTTTGGAAGAAGAAAGTTGATTTTCTCGGTCATGTGATGACAGTTAAGGAGTAGCAATTGACCGGGAAGGTTAAAGTCAGAATGAATTGGGAGCACCCAAGACGGTTACTCAAATTCGTAGTTTCTTGGGAATGGCAGGATACTATCGTCGTTTCATTGAAGGGTTCTCAACGATTGCTAAACCTCTCACGCAATTGTTGAAGAAAGAGAAGAAGTTTATTTGGACCTGACTTGTGAAGAGAGTTTTCAAGAATTGAAGAAACGTTTGACTTCAATTTCAATGCTAGTTTTGCTTGATATTAGTAAGGATTTTGATATCACTTGTGATGCTTGGCGTCAAGGATTAGGATGTGTCCTTATGCAAGAAGGAAGAGGCGCCGCTTATGCGTCAAGGCAATTAAGGCCTCATGAAGAGAACTATCCTACCCATGATTTGGAGCTAGTCAGAGTGCATGCCTTGAAGATTTGGCGCCATTATCTCATCCAGAATCATTTGTGAAGTCTACAGATCATAAGAGCCTGAAGTACATTTTCACTCAGTCTGATTTGAACATGAGACAGAGAAGATGGCTGGAATTAATAAAGGATTATAATCTTGGAATCCATTACCATCCTGGTAAGGCCAATGTAGTTGCAGATGCACTGAGTCGTAAGAGCTACTGCAATGCTCTGGAAGCAAAAGAGTTGTGTTCAGAACTTCAGGAGGAATTCCAGAAGCTACAGCTAGAAGTTGTTCCGGAAGGATTTGTGGCCAGCCTAGAAGTGCAATCTACTCTGGAGAAACAGATTCGTGAAGCGCAACCCAAGGATTCTGAGTTTGCTGATCTCAAGAAGAAGATGTCAGAAGGAAAATTTAAAGACTTCACCATAGATGATCAGGATATATTGTGGATCAATGGACGTATCTGTGTGCCAGATATGGATGGATTAAGACAGCTGATTCTGAAGGAAGCCCATGACTCTAAGTATTCGATTCACCCTGGAAGTACTAAGATGTATCAGGATGTTAAGAGTAAGTTTTGGTGGCCAAACTTAAAGCGAGACGTTGCAGAGTTCGTTGCTTTATGCGACGCGTGTGTCGAAAGTAAAGGCGAGCATCGAGACCCGCAGGTTTGCTACAACCGCCAAGATACCGAATGGAAGTGGGAAGAGATCGGTATGGATTTCATTACCGGTTTACCCAAGACTCAATCAGTTATGATTCGATTTGGGTAATAGTGGATCGCTTAACTAAGGTTGCCCATTTCTTACCGATTAAGACCACTTACTCGTGAGACCGCTTGGCGGAATTGTATATGTCAAAATCGTCGACCGCACGGTGTGCCTAAGAAGATAGTGTCGATCGAGGATCTCAATTCACCTCTCGCTTTTGGCAAAGTCTACATGAAGCCCCGAACTCATCCGAATTTTAGTATCGCTTATCATCCACGCATGATGGACAGATGAAAGAGTCAATCGATATTAGAAGATATGTTGAGAGCCCGTGCCTTAGCTAATGCTACCGTTGGGATAAAAGTTTGCCGATGCGAATTCTCGTACAACAACAGCTTATCAAGCCGCTTTGCGAGATGTCACCATTTGAAGCTCAGACGGTCGTACTGCGCAGAACTCCGTTGAATTGGTCGAGACAATTTGAACGTGTAGTGTTCGGGCCAGATATTATTCAGGAAGCCGAAGAACAAGTTGCTATGATCAGAGAGAGGTTAAAGATAGCCCAGTCCAGGCAAAAGAGTTATGCCGATAATCGTCGCCGTGACCTCAGCTTTGAACCAGAGGATTTTGTGTATCTTCGAGTTACTCCGCTCAGAGGTGTTAAGAGATTCCACACAAAAGGGAAGCTTGCTCCAAGGTATGTGGGTCCATTCAAGGTTTTGGAACGCCGTGGAGAAGTTGCGTACCAGTTGGAGCTACCAAAGTCGTTAGCAGGAGTGCATGATGTCTTTCATGTCTCTCAGCTGAAGAAGTGTCTTCGTGTGCGTAAGAGCGCACTCGTTGGAGTCAATTGAATCAAGGAAGATCTCACGCACAAAGAGCGACTGTCAAGATTTTGGATGTCGCAGAGCGCCGCACTGAAGCAAGACCGTTCGTTTACGCAAAGTCCAAAGGAGTAACCACTGAAGGAGAAGCAACGTGGGAACGTGAAGAAGAGTTGAAAGCCGAGTTCCTAGCCTTTTCTCTATTAGCCTAATCTCGGGACGAGATTCGCTTAAGGGGGAGGTTTGTAACATCCCAATTTTCAGAGTTTTAAAAATCTTTTAAATAGTGGTAGTAAGAAAATTCACCATTTGAATTTATTTGAATATTAATTTAAAAAGCTTAATATGGACTTTAAAGACAAATTGATTTAATGTGCTTAATCCCAATATCAACCATTGTCAAAATTATTTTATTTAGATTCTATATGCTTGGATATATTTTATATAATTTTTCGAATTTTTCCAAAGTCATTTGCTATTTTCTATTAGCCATTTGTATTTTGGATTTATTTAAAAGAAAAATCAAAAAAAACCCTTCGAACGATGTTGGGCCAAGCCCAACACTATTCCATCGCAGCCCACTCGCCTCGGCCCACTCCGCTGTCGCCGCCTTCCTCGCTTCGGATGGACGCGTGTCTCCTCCCGCCGATCGCAGCCGCGCTCGCCTCGCTTCGCTCTCGGGCATTGGATTGAAATCGACGCCAGACTCGCCGCCGTAGCTGCGCTTTCTCGCTCTCGCCGATCGGTGGGCCCGCCGATGCATGCGTCGGCGTGCTCCACGGACTCTTCTCGCGCCGCCTCTCCGCTTCGCGCGCCATTGCCGTTCGCTCGGGACTCGCGCCTCGGCTATAAAGCCCCGAGCCCCAATCTCTTCGCCTCCTTTCTCCATCGGACCCCAACTTCCCACCGCTCCTTCGTCTCGTTGCGCGGCATTGCCCGTAAGACCGATCACGGCCGCAACCTCGCTACCACCGCCTTCCGCCGTCTCTCGAGCTCCGCTGGTCGTGAAACCACCGCCCGAGTGCGCAATACACACGGCTTCATCTCGCCACCGCCGCCGCCGGAGCGCCTTCGCCGCCGTTGCCGCCTCGTCCGACAACGGAGTTAAATCGCCCGCCGCCTCCTTCGCCGCCGGTGGTGAGTCGGCCCGCTCAAGCCCCGCCGCTAACCCCAAAGAGCTTCGCTATCTCTCCGGCAACCCATTTTGCTACTCGCCATCGCCGGCGCTGCCGCGCCGTCCGCCGCGCCGCCGGAGAGGACCCGCCTCCGCTTTCCACGATTTCCCTCCGCCGACGTGGCGCCTGTCGGTCGACCACGGCCGCTGCGCTTAGCCGAGGTGGCGCTTGCGTGTGCCGTGTCGGTAGCCGCGTGGCTCATCCATCGCACCCAAACCTCCGTGGCTCGGTGAACCCAATTCACCGTGAGCCGAGAGATCGACGGGTGGGCCCCACCTGTCAGTACGGATTTTAATTAAATCCTTTTTCCCGGCTGACGCAAGCATTGCGCAATAATTCGATTTTCCTTTATAAAATTAATTCGGGAAATTCGAGAAAATCCAAATTAGGGTTTATTTGATTTTCCAATCTTCCAAAGCCCATATCTTTTGCACCCGAAGTCCAATTGAGCCCATTCAAATTTGTAAATTCATATAAAATTAAGATCTATTTAATGGTGAATTTTATTTAATTTTTGGAGTTTTTTTTTGCCTCTGTTATTTATTTGTTTTATTTCTTTTGTCTCGTTTGCGAGTAGACGTCGATACTTCGGGGAATTTTGCAGAAGAAGGAGCACCTCAAGACCAAGACCAATATCTAGATCTATTCCAAGGCAAGTTATACCTTTGATCATTTTGAACCCAGTTTTCAAAATACTTTGTTTCAATGTATTGCATTCTATTTCAAGTATTTATTTAAATGCTTTTGGGTGTAGTTATTAAATCCAAATTGTTATGCCACCTTGTCTATTGTATGCCATGATCTTTTGTCACCCTAGGTTGATTAATAACTAGTTGGTATTATTGTAGCACCAACGTGGGTTGGTTAGATACGATTAGACTGCTTAGCCATGCCACGAGTCATCATTTCATGTGAGAGTTGCAATTATAAATTTGACTAAGTGATTATGGAACCGTGTGATGAATCTGTGTGTCTTTGTGTGCTATTACTCGTTGATGGCATGTGTTGCACTTAATCAACGTGGTGGGAAAAGATTTAGACCGAGGCAAGTGGTGGATTCGTGTGAATGGTGGAGCTGTGTGCTTATTAAACTTTGTGATTTGGGTAAAATCGAAGTCTTGCCTTAGTCAATTAAGGACTTAACTTTGTGCGCCATTGAACTGGCCTCACTGCACGACCACATGCCTAGTATGGGTGGGCCTCGACTTAGTAAGTTATGGAGTCTTAACATTGACCACTCGGGTTGTATTTAAGCTATGTGATGGGTCGGAGGTGTGATATGTCACATCGCGACTGATTCACGCATCCTCGTCCAATGGTGTGTGTCGTTCCAAGGGTGTGTGTACAAATTGACTACATAAAGCACACCAGAGTGTCATTGTTTGAGATGAAGTCTCGAAAGGTTTTGTTGTGATCAACTCGATCCGGTTGGTTTCATCGTGTGGGTAAAGTGTACAACCTCTGCAGAGTGTTTAAATCAATCTATTCGAATAGCCGCGTCCTCGGATATGGACATGCTCGGGAATTTCACACGAGGGGTAGATTTTTCATAAAACAAATGGGAAGGGTCAGCTGTGTGAGATAACTTGTTCAGCTGTGTGAAAGAACTTGATTAGACTGTGTGTCTTTTGTGAAATCAATTGTTAACTTATTATTGTCTATTTGTTTTGAATTACGCTTTCAATCTATTATTTGTATTCAATTGCAAATGTTGCATTTCTGCAAAATAACCACAGAAGCCATTCCTTTGGAATAAGCCATCATGTATAAATGCATTCGTGGTATGACTTGTAGTACGGTGTGTACTCACTCTTGCTAAACAAATCAATGTATGGAGGAGTCGTCGCCGCTTTTGAAGAAGAGTTCTACGAAGGTTGAACGTTAGGGTCTTGATCCCAGTCGGTTGCCTGTGGTAAATTGATGGGAGCCACCGGAGTTTATTTCGTTTCCGCTGCAGTTTATTTCTTTATTGTCAGCCTTGCATGGCTTAATAAATGTAACACTCGACCATAAGGTCCCAACAGTTATTTGTTATTTAAATGTACTCGTTTATTCTTATATTCGTTGTATGGATGTGATATTTCATCAATGTTGATACTGTGTGCACTAGCGTGATCCTGGACTAGTGCAGAATACACAGAGGGTCCAGATTTGCATATTTGGGTCCCGACACGCAACCATACCCATTGACCCTCTTGATATGTGACGTCGTGATGTTTGACATCGTGATGCTACTTGTAGTGTTGTTGTGCCTGAATAATACGCTCCTAAATTTCAACCAAAAACTCATCGTGATCTTGAAGGAGTTGAGAGACTACTATAAGCCAGCAATCACCCAGTTTGCAACTGCACAAAGAAGGTGGGTCACGGCCGTATACCACCTTGAATGGAGAATTGTCGTGATCGATCCCTCGTGAGATAGCGAAGATACATGGCGATAATTTTGTTAACCACCTCCGATTGTATAATTTTGTTGACCACCTCTAATTGTTCGTTAGATTGAGGGTGAAAGTCTAAACTGAGATTCAACTGAGTACCCGACAGATGGAATAATTTTGTCCAAAAAGCACTAGTGAATATCAGGACGTGATCGCTAACAATGGAGCCGGGTATTCCATGTAAGCGAACGATCTCATCGAAAATACTCGTGCCACTGATGGAGTCGTGTAGGGGTGAGTCAATGGAAGAAAATGCGCCATCTTGGAGAAGTGATCAACGACTGTGAGGATGACCATTTCTTACCAGTAACACGCGGAAGCCCTTCCACAAAATCCATAGCTGTATCGGCCCAAACCATGGAGGGTACCTCAAGAGGCTGGAGAAGGCCCGTCAGATGCAAATGTTCACCCTTGTTTCATTGGTGCGTGACGCATGCACGAACATAGTTCTGGACCACGGAGTGTGCATTTGGTACATTAAAATATGCTCATAGTTGATGAAGAGACTTTTGTACACCTTCATGGCCAATATCATGAGCGGCTGCTAAGATCAATGGAAGGACACTTGACCGGCAAAGAGTAAGAGATCATCGACGATGGTCCAATTGCCTCGCTGCTGCCCTGATACGATCTTGTCATGTGATGCTGATAATGCAATGTTGTTTGCCACCTCATGACGGAGGTTGTCAAAGATGGCAAATTGTGGAGCTGAGATGGTGAGCACTGTGGGCTGCATCTCGGTGTCACGACAGGAGAGAGCGTATGCGACGATGTTGGTGCTGCCAGGCTTGTGTTCCACACTGAAATTATAGCCTAAAAGTTTGCTGACCCAATGGTTCTGTGGTATCGTGGATAGGCGTTGGTCAAGCAAAAACTTCAGACTATAATGATCAGTGCATACCAGAAACTCGCGCCCCCACAAATATGGCCGCCAGTGCAGGACTGCAGGGAGTTTGGTGTGGTAAAGTGAGATGGGGTTGCTGAAAAAAGCAATGGTGCTTGTTCCTTGATGAAGAACCACCCCAAACCCATGTCCTGATGCATCGCACTCGATCACAAATTCTTGAGTGAAATATGGCAATTGGAGAGTCAGGTTCGACGTCAGGGTGTCTGTGAGACAACGAAATGCGAAGGTAAGGGGAGCCACCAGAATACCAAATCCTCGGATGAACCTGCGGTAGTAGCCAACGAGAACAAGGAAAGTGCGAATAGCCTGAACCAAGGAAGGTTGAGGCCAGTCCATCACGATGCTGGCCTTTTGTTGATTCGTGGTGACGCCCTCCTGAGAGATGAGGTGGCCCAAGTATGCCACCAAGGTGTCGCCAAAGAAGCATTTGGTACGCTTGAGTCGGTGTTGTCGTAGGGTGTAGAGCACTGTACGTACATGCCGAAGATGTGTTGCCCATGATAGACTATATATGAGGATGTCATCGAAGAATACCAGGACCGAACAACGTAAGAAGGGCCAGAGTACGCCATTCATCAAGGCTTGAAAGGTGGTCGGCGCGTTGTTAGCCCAAAAGGAATAACGAGAAACTCAAAAGGTACTAGTGAGTGCAGAACGCTGTCTTCTCGATATATGCTGAGTGCATATGAACTTGATGATAACGAGAGCGCAGGTCCAGTTTGGTGAAGAATCATGCACCCCTAAGTTCATCAAGGAGTTCATCGACTACTGGAATTGGAAATTTATCTTTGATAGTTTTGTCATTGAGCGTCCGATAATCGACACAAAAATGTCAGGCACTGTCCCGCTTTTTAACGAGGAGAATGGGAGATGGAAATGCCGAGGAGCTGCAACGTATGCGCCCTGTTGGAGCATCTTAGCACATTGCTTCTCGAGTTCATCCTTTTGAAGCTGCGCATCAGGGTATGGGCGTACGACGACAGATTCAGTGCCAAACTTGAGGAAGATGTGATGGCTGCGGTCACGAACCGGGGGAAGACCGTGTGGGTCAGCATACAAGTCATCAAATTCGTCGAGCATCTCTTGCATAAAGTCTTAGAATGTACATGCAAGGGCACGGTCTGGCCGAGAGGCCCCAGGGATATCGTGTTAAGTCCCATACGATCGGTTCGAGTGTGCCTAACCATTGTACTTCGAGAATAATGTCAAAGCCCTCCAATGGAATTGCATAGCAGTCCAGCGACAACGCCTCCTTGCTAACGTGAATAGTTAGGTATCGACAAACGTAGGGACTCACCACGCGATCTCTGTTGGCCACTGTCACCCGAAGGTCTATCCGTGATTTGAGAGAGAGCGGCCTGGTGCACCATGCTCTCAGCGATGAAGTTGTGCGTGGAACTGGAGCCGAGGAGTGGCACAAGGGGTCGATTATTGACGAGAACCATGACGTGCATGGTTTGTCCTGATCGTGGTTGAATGCCCTTCACAACGGCCTAGGAGATTTCCAGGTTAGCAACAACGGGAGCGTCGATGTCGTCTTCATAGTCCAGTATGTGATCAATTTCAAGTACAAATAGCCTCTTGCACCAGTGACCCATAACGAATTTTTCTTCACAATAATAGCATAGGTCGGTCACACGTCGACGTTCCATCTTAGCTAGCGAGCCTCTTGCATATATCTATATATGTAATACTCATGGTGCTGTGCTGCAATGTGTGATATGCATATATGTATATATGTAATACTCATGGTGCTGTGCTGCTGTTATGAAGGCGAGGATAAGAAAATGATGTGTTCAGGGTGCTCACCAGCTACTATTGTCGCGAGTGCTAAGATCAATCAGTTACCGTTAAGATCATCAATTACTGATTGGATGCCTGGAGATATGATAGTATCTATATAGTGGGACATTGCTTTCTTTTAAAAGATCATTGTTAACTTAACATATGAATTAATCTACCCACATGTTAGCCTAGATAGTTTGGTTAGCTAATCTTGAATGCAACTTATATGATTGATGATACTTGCATGTTGGCTAACCTTAGCTAATTTCAATTGTTTCTTATTTATCATGATTTTTCTTTCTTGAGGTCATTGCTTGCAAACGTCAACAGATTCTTGCTTGAATGTCTCTTACTTATGATATTTTGTATATACTTTCATTCATTCATCAATCATTGCGCACGTGTTGTATGTCGGTACTTTTTATCTATTGTTGTTTTCCTCAGATTTTCCAGTGCATAGGCACAAATGATGTATATAGAGTGCCTTGGTTAGGCAAAACAGAGCTAAACAATTTAAACATGAATGTTTGTCTGTACTTTTTATCTGTTGTAGTTTTCCCCATTTTTGCAGTGCATAGGCACGGATGTTGTAGATAGACTTACAGAGTGCCTTGGTTAGGCAAAACATAGTTAAACAATTTAAACATGAATGTTTCACATAGGCTATCAATGCACACAACACACTCGCTAGATGGCTGGTGGTTGCCTTGATGCATGCTCCATACCTGAACAGAGACAATATCCAGTTTTCGTCAAGTGCTAAAAGAAGAGGTGAGCTTCTTATCTCATTTCCTGTTGCACCTTGTTATTTAGACGTCTTATAAAATTTGCTACTTTTTGGCATAGTAGTGTTTTGTTGAATATTCCATGTAGCTTTCCATTGAGTAGACTTGCATGATTTACTTTGGAATTTGAGCAATAGTTGCGATGTATCTTTCAGAATTTTCTATCTTTTTGGTCGAGGTCTCGTTAAAGATGAATCATGAACAAGATGATAGTTTATCTAGTGTTAACCTAACTAACTTGTGAGACTTCCTTTTTTGTTCTGCTTATGTTATATGCAGCATTGCTATTATATAGAGGTTGAGAAGATATAATGTGTATTTGTTTGGAAATACATCCCCTCTTTAAAATCGTGCATACAACATTCGGATATATCTTATTTTTTGACATTTCTGATCATTTTCGAATCATTTCTATGAACTTTGGATTTTGTTACTGAATGGTAAAACAAGTACCCAGATAATATGTTCTATTCAGGTGTTAAAAAATTTCTAGCATTTCTGTGTGCTTTCATAACCAGCAGTAATGCACTAAAACTCGCACATCCAATCAATGGTAAAACAAGTACCCAGATAATATGTTCTATTCAGGTGTTTAAAAAATTCTAGAATTTTGTCAGCTTTCATAACTAGCAGGATAGCAAATTGGTTTGGAATTGCAGTTTCATGTTACATTTCCTTATTCCAACCAATGCCAATGTTGATAGTAGTAGTAAGAATATATATCAGTCTGATTTATTTGAATAGAACACTGGCTATGATGTAGTGTATAATTAGAAACAAGTAAGAGCAAAATAAGTCTACTTATAAAAGAGGCAACATTTAGAAGTACAAAGTATTTGCTGACTGATACCAGAAGTGGTATGAATTTGGCAAAACAGAGCAGGTGTATCTTAGGTAAGTTTCAATATCTGGAGTTATGATTGTATACCTGTAGTATTGTTTTTTTTTTTGCACATGTGAGTGTAGGTCAATTATAATATATCCTAAATTTGGGGTATACATGTGTATGTAACTTAGTTGTCTCCATGATGCATGCTTGTTGCTTGCTGATAAGTTACAGTTTTATACAAGCGAATACTTACATAATGTGAGGTCTTTTTTTCAGCAGGCCTGGATCTCCATGATGTATGCTTGTTGCTTGCTGATACGTACAGTGTGCACGAGAAGTAGAATTAGCAATTGTAGCCTTCACCTTTCCCTACATATGCATGCATGATATATGTGTATTGCTTGTTGGATGGATCTACATGATGGATCGAGTTTTTTTCTTACATTTTGCTCTCGTTATTTAGAAGGTTGTGAACGTAGATTTAATCGAAAAGGTTAAAATGATGAAGCTAATCCTCAAGCTATATCTAGCACCATGCCATTCTTTTGCAACTTGGGTCGAGATTTGGCTGGCAAGTGTATTGGTACCTTAGATTACAAAACATGGCTCCAAGCACATAGATATATTTTATTTAATTATGACCATATAGAGCCGTACTTGAGGTAAGTTATGCTAACTGATTTATTACTATATGCTTTTTTTTGTCAATTCACACACTAAAAATTAAAGTTTAACCATTGCAGAAAACATGTGGACTACCTGTCCTCACTTGGTCACAAAAATGGAAGAGAAATCAGTCGTATCCATCATGAGAAGTTCCATGAATGGTTTAGGTTGCATGTGGCACAGTTACTACTAAATGGTGAAAATGTTTCTGAAGAGATTCAAACATTAGCTAATGAGCCTTTGATGGTTGCAACAAAGTACAATAGTTATACTATAAATGGACACAATTTCCACACAAAGTCCTATGATGAGGGTAGGTCTGTCCAATGCAGTGGAGTGGCTCTAGTTGTACAAACCTCATCCTTCTCAAGTGGAAATAATAATCCAATGGTAGGAAATAAGAATTATTATGGTGTTATTACTGAAATCCTTGAATTGGACTATAGGCATAAAGGAAGTATTGTGCTATTCAAATGTGACTGGGTAGACAATCGTGCACAAGATAAGTGGGTTAAGGTTGATAAATTTAGCATCACAGATGTGAACTTGAAGCATTTATTCAATACAGGTGCAAAGCTAAATGAAGAACCTTTCATTTTGGCATCTCAAGCAACCCAAGTATACTATGTTGAAGATCCTATTGACAATGATTGGTGTGCTGTTATTCAGTCAAAGTCACGAGACTTCTATGATATGGATGAAATACAAAATGGAAATTTAGAGTGTGACAATGAACATGTAGTGACATACCCTGATACATATGGTAACATAACCATTACTGTTAATGCTGGAGAAGTGCCTCGCATTAGGTCAGACATAGATGGAATAATTGTTGATGCAAATGATCAGCAGAAGTATGCCATCTTACCTTTTCATGTGCTACTATATTGTCATTCGAATTTACACAATTGCATTGCTTCCTTTTTGAATAGTGCTAGTACTTTGCAATATATAATAAATTTGCTAATGAAAATATGCTTTTTCAGCAGGGTGAAAAATGCCAAGCGTGGGAGGAAACGATAGTGACCACAATGACTATGAAGAAGAAAGGATGGCAAGGGTTATGAGAAACAATAAATTTTTGCAAGCTCTCATCGATAAAAAAAAAAAGAAATTGCAGCTATCTGTCCCAACCGTGAGTGCTAATGGAGCGGAGGGCCACCTTCGAGCTAGCTCTTCACAGCAACCTACAAGAAAAAGAAAGGTTATGCATTTCTTGCTCGTGATTAAAATATGTGCATGGTAGTTTTTTAATATTTCATATTCTATGTACCTGCAAACAATGTGTTTCGCAAACGGTGAGCCAATAGAAGCAGAAACCAGATGTCCAAACCTGCGGTCTAGGTCAGCAAGAGTTGGTGGAACAGGTGACCTAGGAACACAAGGTAAAAATGTGGAGGAGGATGATGATAGAAATGATGACAAC
The DNA here is from genome assembly GCA_036346395.1 of Hsuehochloa calcarea. NCBI lineage: Eukaryota > Viridiplantae > Streptophyta > Magnoliopsida > Poales > Poaceae > Hsuehochloa > Hsuehochloa calcarea. Next base: position 18,761,252 of record CM070601.1, on the reverse strand, counting down.
ATGCATGATGAATGCATGCCTAATGACCAGACACGAGAGGATGCTCACTTACAAGAGAATGAAGGTACATATAATAGTTAGCTTCATGCTTGACATGTTCAAATTAATACTTTGTGCTTATTCGCTGCAATTTATTTATAATATAGATAATGATGTAAATGATGGGCAAGCAAAGAAAAGAAATGGTAGGGGCTGCACTAAAAAGCACAACATTTGGTCTAGGGGAGATACACCTCCAATCCAATTAGAGCTCAATGAGTATGGACAACCTATTGGCGAAAATGCTAAAGAATTAGCTAACTTCATAGCTACAATTGTGAAATCTAAGGATATATCACTTGCACATAAGGATTGGAGGTTGGTTGACCCAACACAGAAGTTGAAGTTATGGAAAGACTTAAAGGTAATATCTGAATCCAATTAACATGCTTCATTTCTACAATTTTAGTTTGGGTTTAATTGTGCATCTCTTTTGCAACTAGTTATTCTACGAGTTAGATGAAAGTGTCCAGGATTGGGTTATGGGGACAGCAGCGAAGATATGGAGGGATTTTAAGGCGGATTTGAAGGCAAGACATTTTGATGAGACAAAGACCGATAAGGAACTTCTTGCTGCCTATGATAATAGAGTTAATCAAAATGACTGGAAATGGCTAATCAAACATTGGAGAAGTCCCTTGGCCAAATTAAGCCAAACATAAAAAAACAATACTTGTTATATTGGCATTTCTCTTTTATTTACTACTTCCATTGTTATAGGCTCGTAGTGACATAAGAAAAGCTAATCGTGCAAAGATGTCCGGGCTGCATACAAGCGGCAGCAAGAGTCATGCTCGTGTTGGACATGAAATGGTATATAAATGCCTTTCTAATATAATATCTCAAATATAACTTATGTTGTACACTATTTTTTATTGATGTTCTATTTTCTATCTGTTTCCATGCATCACATGGATAATGGTGTCGTACCTTGTAGAGATGAGTTGTTTATTAAAACACACACTCATAAAAATGGCCTTCCTTTACAAGAAGCAGCACATAAAATTGTAAGTATATTAAATCATTACATTTGATGTCTAAGGGCTTGATGTGTCGTGGATTATGATAGTCTCATTTGGTTGGTTAATATTCCATATTTGCAGAAAGCACTTGAGGACGCAGTCATAGATCATCCAGAGTGGACAGAGAAATCCATAAAGCAAAGTGACCTCGTATCACGCGTTTTAGGTCCTGATAGGAATGGGTATGTTTGTTCTATAGGTAAGGGACCAACTCCAGGAGATTTGGAGATGCCTGAAAAGTTTAAGTATAGATCAACCAAGCTCCAAATGGCTGTTGAAGGGCGTCGACAAGCTGAATTGGACAAAGAATTCCTATTAGGGTGCATTGAAACAATGCAAACAGAAAGTGATAGAAAAATTGACGCCCTCAGTCAGCAAATGGCGGAGATGAGGGAATTGCTACTTACTAATTCTCATGTAGGAAGACATGTACAGATCAGTCCACGATATGCATCAAATTCACCTATACATGAGGTAATGTACAATACAATTTTTTTGTAATTAATTAGTTGGTATAGAAGAATGAAGTTTGTTTTCACTTTTATTTTTATTGGCCTATAGGATCGGCATGCCCAAAGTGACAATGTTGACGCGGAGTCTAATGCCATAGAAAACATGTTGTATGACGAGGTACATACTGCACATAACAAAATAGATTATTCACCATTGTCATACTGTAGTTCATATCTAATGTAATGATTTCTCCTTTTGCACTTGTAGACATTGAATAGGCGTGGAGTTTCTTCACAAAATGGAAATGGAGTAAGATTTCATATCTCACTATTTGTTGGTTTGCTCCTTACCATTTTGCAATTTATTTGACTAGACTTGAATCGACATATTCAATGATGACATGTTTCAGTCTGGAAAAGAAGTTATCTTGTACTCTGTTATTGGGCTACATGATATCCCTATTGCAAAGGCTACTGTTATATCAACGGATCGGAGGACAGTAGTGGGTGGTACTCTGTTGGGTGTTACATATTGTGAAGTTGTCGTTAATCATGTGCTAAAAAGGGCTGCTCAATTGCCTCGTCTTTATGGGGATATGAGCGTCATGGCTGATGCTTATGGGAGATCTATTGCATGACCACATCAGCATGTAAGCATCGATCTATTGTATCCACCTACAATTTGTTTCCTCAATTAATGTACTTGCATCTATTGTATTCTGCAGATAAAAGAAGATCGGAAGTCAGTGGGGCCATCACAACAAGCTGGGCGAACACGAGGTATAAACATGTTCGCATAATCGCATCCTCACATTTCAATCCAAGTTTGCATGCCCTGGTCCTGGTTAAACCAAGATCCCCCCTGATCTCAATGCCTTGATGTTTCAGCTACTTATTCCACTTCAGCTGACATATATTCGTTGTTTGTACCACTTACACCGACTTTTGAGTTTTAGTTTTTCTATTACTACATCATATGATTATGCATTTGTCTAATGATTGGGATGGTGGCGTTTCATTACTGTGTCCATTGCACTGTTGATAGATGCTTTGATGCTAGATGTATCACGATTGTGAGCGATTGTCGTGGTGTTGCAATACGGTAATGCGTGTGCAATTGTGGCATCATTGCAAGCTGATTTTCGTGAAACAAGCAGGAGGTTAATGGCGTCACTCATCTTTGTGGGTTCTGGTACCCACTGCCAGTTTTGTCTCCATTTCTTTTCTTGTATTGCTATTTAACGACTTTTGAGGGTTTTGATACTAGTTGGGGCCAATTATCTTAAGATGAGCTTCTGCTAGCACCAAATTTGATCACCTCTTGCAGATAGTGTGGTAAGTTAGTAAGAAGTGTTTGTTTTTTCTGATGACAATGTTGTGTCTATATTTTCGAGTAATGTTCTTGAGATAGTAGCTACAACTTTTTGGCCCCCTTTTCCTCTACAATGTTCATTTCAGAGAGGCAAATTTGAAACCATGGGTGAACAGCTATGGTGGCTGGTATGCTTTATGTGTTGAGTTGAACTTATTGGTGATATCAGTTGGTGGTTTGGCTAATCCATGTAAATGTTGGAACACCATTGTTCTGATGTTTGCATGAATTCTTAGATGCTTGGACCATTACTAAAATTTATGATGTCCTCATTTTGTTCCTTTGTTCCTTATAAAGCCTCAGTTCCTAGTTAAAGGCAGATTCTGCCTATAACTGTAAAGATAAGTGTTTCTATTTTTATAGCATATAGGAAGTCTACATGCGGTTGATTATTAACTTTATTTTTCCTGCAACCTAAGTTAAACTTGAAGGACAATACATAATAATTTCGTTACTGTTTGTACACTGTAAAGTATAGCAATATCCTAGCTCCCAACTTTCAGCATTTGATGTTGCACTGGTAAATGGTAATGCTGCATATCTGACTTTAGAATACGTGTTTGCGTAGCAAACTGATTGAACCTAATCATGCTGCACTTCGTTGTGAAACTTGGTCCAAGAAAATGAATGACACCTCTTAACGCTAATCAGCACCGCAATCAAATTGAACCTAATCATGCTGCATTTGCAAGTTAGATTTGAGGAAAGGCCACTATTTGATGCTCATATCATGTTTGACTTTATATATGGTTTGTGGTTATTGACTTCTCGAATTTCTTTTCAGGTACAAAACATAAGGGTTGTTGAAGTTGTTGTTTGCTGATGGAGTGATCGTCCTTATTTTGCAAATGATGATAGCGTGATGATTTCATTATGTGGACATCTTCATTGTCGACTTCTTTTGCATAGGTGTTTTGTATATGCTAAGGATAGACTTGTATTGTGGTACAAGGGGTTATAGTATTTACATGTGTTAATGATAGACTAGTATTGTCAACTTCTTTTGTGTGGATGTTTTGTAAATGCCAAGAAGACCGTGCCTATATTAGAATGCTTAGAATTATGAAATTGCATGTGTATGGTGGCACATGTACTGTTGTGCTTATCAGTAATTTCATATTTTAGGTTTATATATTTTGCATCATTTGAATTTCATCTATGTGATGTACTTTTATTAGATTGTTGATATGACATTTTCTAAGTGGTACAATTGACAAATTTGTATGTTTTCTATTTTCTAAATTCGGATTGAATGGTGCAAATTGTTGGGAAAATAGACAATCGAGGGTAGGTAATTGCCGGCGAAACACTAACTGCCGGAAAAACTTCAACTGCCGGGGAAAACCAGCTTATCTAGGGCGCATAAATGTTCGGGAAAACAGACAATTAAGGGCGGGTTAATCGCAAGCAATAAGTATAATCACGGAGAAACTCCAAGCTAGGGGAAAACCAGCTTATCTAAGGCGCATAACTGTTCGGGAAAACAGACAATTAAGGGCGGGTTAACTGCATGCAATAAGTATAACTACCGAAGAAACTCCAACTGCTGGGGAAAACCAGTTTATCTAGGGCGCATAACTGTTCGGGAAAACTGACAATTAAGGGCGGGTTAACGGTCGGCAATAAGTATAACTGCCGGAGAAATTCCAACTGCTGGGAAAAACCTAACTGCCGGGGAAACTATAACTGCCGACAAAAATAATTTTTCTAGGCGATTAATCGCCAGAATACAAATATCATTGGAAATGTTTTTCCGTGACAAAGATTTTACTGAGCAGCACCAAGTGCCGAGAAAAGGTATTGCCGGCAGATAAGTTACCGCGCAAAGCACTTTTCTGCGGCAGTTTCATTGCCCTTAATAATATGCCATGGTGTAGTGTTCCAGAATGTTGTTGTCGATGGCGCTCAAACCTAGAAATGATAAATTGGAGTCGTTGTGCAATCTCTTGTGTGAAACCTTCGAAACCTACATCCCTTGCAACATCTAAGAGTGGATGTTCAAGGAGATCGTTAGCAAATTGTAAGTCTTGAGCAGTTACTGACTGGTAGTGGACCCGGCCAAGAAGTGTGCTCTGGGCGATAATCCTTCTTCTTCTTACGATTTCTGGATCATCTACCTCCCCGAGCGGTGAACACTCCCGGTGCGGCATGCGATTACCTGAAGTATGTCAATGACACTCATTAGAGTTGAGACCTCCATCGTCAGGGGAGGCTGATGTGCCATTCTTACCATTCCTTAGAGAGGATGAATCTCTCGGAGTCCTCGGTGTACGGTGGACAGGACTGCGATCGTAATCATCGATGGTAGTGAAGACCTCTCGGTCGCCGCTGGCAATTGAACCTCCTAGCTTGAGGAATAGTCAAAAGAGAGTGTCTCACCACATGTCGGAGTTCCTTCCAAGAAGGGGAATTTCGGGTTATAACAGTCTCTGGAAGTTCCATGGGTGGATGAATCTGTATCCTCTCGATAGTCGATTGGATCCAAAGCGTACCTGACCGTCTACGGGTACTAGTAACCGCAAAGTAACGGATACCGATGATGACTGAGCCCTAGAATCTGCTGCACTAGGGCTCGCCGCTTTGGTTCGAGTATCACCAGACGGACTTCGGCCCTCGAGGGTGGCGCCCTTAGTACATGTCCTAATTGGAAGTTGTTTCTGGTCACTTAGACCCTTGCCCTTGGGGATTCTGATTCTCCCTCTCGGCGTAAAGGCGCTAGCGGCAGCAAGTTCTCCTACGCATCACCAGGGAGGGAAGTTATGGGGATTCAGTGATGAAACTCTGGAACACGCATTCCCCTTAGATCAAAGGATATCTTACTCAAGTACATCATAGTAGGCATCCATGTTGATTCCTGCGTAATCCTGCGCGATCGAATCAGTTCTCCTCGTTGTACTCATTTGCCATGGATGCATGAGGGCTAATGAGAAACAAAATCTTGTCATATCCTTCCCAATAGATGGCGCCAACCGTTGACGAATTATTGTCGATCTTACGAAGTAAACTTTAAACAGGTTTAAGCCTTCTCTGGAGAGAATAACAATCCTACTTATGTGTTCTTGTATTAAATGAGAATTACAATAGGGTGCACAGTTCTCATGATGAACAATGTGCGACTAAGGTTACAATTGAGTGATGTCTTACCCACTACCCTCTCTGTGGTCTCATGCTCTCCTTAAACAGCATCAAAGGGGTGGCAATTGGCGCCTGTGAAGAGATACCTCGTCGGTTCCAGCCATCTGCATGTGTGGAGTGGTTGTTGTGCAGTTATTGGCGGAGATAGAGGGCGAGGACGTGTGGTTATGTCAAGGAGATAACGACGCACGCTTCCTTGATGTACCACACGTAGACAGTTACTATAAATATATTACCCGATCATAGGGTTCAGACCCACATGTGTGATCGTGGACACCTTAGAGGATGATTGATGGCATGGATGGTTTGAGCGTACTCTGGTACTCGTGGGAGCTATTTCACTGGGTACTCGTGGGAGCTATTTCACTGAATCTTGTTCCGACAGCTACTATAGATAATAAGTTATCAACTATGGATTACTTAATGCTCGTCGCCGCCGGTGATTACAATGATTAGCTAGCAGCAGAGCAGCAACGCACGAGCGATGGGTCATAGAATAGTGATCGGCCGTGTGACCGAGGGCAAAAGGTCCCGGGCTCCCAAGTCGGGTCCACCGCTCCTTGGTCCCAACCGATCGCTCGAGCCTGCAAGAGACGCCCCCACGGCGCACGCGCAGCCGGAGGACGGCTCGGTCGCGCCCGCGTGCACTCGGAACTTGTTCCGAGCAGCCGGCCGAGCACTCGCAGTCGCCGGTAAATTTGCTTGTGCGAGTACGTTTACCGGCGTTTGAAAACCTCTTGCTACAAGTGTTCACTGAATCTGGGCTGGGGCCCACGGTCAACGGATGCAATCTTGAGACCTGTGCAGTTCAGCCGGCCCGGCCGTGATGCGAGTTGACGTGACCACGCCGAGCTCCCGCTTTGTCTTTCCCGCCACAGTGCAGGGCGGCGCAACGCTACAAGCGGTGGCTGATGACGAGTGATGACTGTGGCTGCAGCTCGGGAGACGACGACAGTGCTGCGGCGCGCGGATGGGCGTTGTATGTATTTACTCCGTCCGGGTCCCGTTTTTGTCTCGAGTCTCCGTGTTACTAGTAGTATCATTATCATGGTGCTGTTGCAGGATCTACGGGTGACAAGAGACATCCGGCACCGACCGACCTGACATTTGCCTTGCTCCGCATTGCTTGCATACGTTCAAAGCGCGCCAATTTGCTGGGCGGAGAAGGCCAGGCCACTGGGCTTGCTAAGAGTACATAGCAATGGATAATAATTACCGTCCAGTTTGACGTGGGAGCGAACTGCGAACTTGGTAACTGGCACTATGGTGGTGCTCCTACGGAAAAGCAGCATTTCACAATAATACACAGCTAGTCAACGATACGACTGAAAACCCGGAAGAAAGCTGTACAGATCATGTACGTACTCTGTCTAAAATGGCGAAAACTCAGCCAAAATTGACACTTTTTAATATCGCACTGTCGATCGCAAGGATGTGACTACAGGCTGCTACTACGAAAGTAGGTGGCCATCTTACAATCTAATACGACAACAGATCGACTCTAGAGATGGTATTCAACTATTAATGGCATTATCAACAGGCCACATCTTACCAGGTGAAGTAGCAACTAAGGGCTTAACATTGCAAGGTGAGATTAGGGGCGAGCAACGTTTGGAGCAGCAGCACCAAGGGGTGGCCCACCAAGGCTTTTTTCCTGCCAAAAAGGGGAGACCGAAGATCAGCTACAAATTAACAAGACTCGGTTACCTAAACGTTGCTATACAAAGTTTGCTGGGCAGTTTGTATGATGCATACAAATTGCAGCAAGAAATTGAATGTATCATAGCAGTCTAGCAGGAAGAAAACTCAATAGCAGAGCCGAGAAAATATGGACTCATGTTTTTTTGAAGGTAAGGACTCAATGTATTTGACACACTTGGTAAAAATAAAAGGCATTTCACATATTCTTAGAAGTTATAATTGTATTAGCTCCTGAGCAATGGGAAAACAAAAGATATGAACTGCTTACATGAAATAAAATACTTATTAACATTTCCCATTCCTTAATGATCAGCTAAAAATCTACGGTTCTTAGCTGACAAAGTGAATGAAATGGAGGTAAATATCGGGACCTGTTCATCCCACAGGCACTGTGATTGCCATTGGGGCAACATAAAAGTCCCAAACAAATGGCAAGTCTTAAAATTACGTAGAAAGCCTAAACAAAAATGCAAATCCACATGTACATGCGGGTACATGCAATATCTTAACCCTAAAAAGTGCCTAGATATTAGTGAAAGGGGCATTCAATTATTAAAAGATGAGATGGTGGTTTGAATTTTTTAAAAAAGTTTGCATCAATCTCAAGGCACATTGGACGGTGGTGATAATGCATGTATCCGCATGTATATGTGGAAAAAACACATTCAAGCCTAAAAGCACATCTTGCAAATAAATGTGATGAGTGACAATAAATAAAAGGTTTCACCTGAAGTCAAGACCTATAGTAGCATAACACATCATAGATCAGCACAATTCAATATAAAGTATATAACATTAATCATTCCTAATAATCAGCTAAAAATATGATTATTAGCTGACAAAGTGAACGAATTGGTAGTAAATGTTAGGGACCTGTTCATCCCACAGGCACTTAGAATTTGCCATCAGGGCAAAGCAAAGTCCCAAACATATGGTAGTCTTAAAATTATGTGGAAAGCCAACAACACATCTTGGAGATAAACGGGGTGAATGCAAATAAACTCAATACTCAAGCTAAAGTCAGACCCGACTATAGCATAACTATAGCAGATCATTCATCAGCACAAATCAATTAGTTTATAACTTTTACCATTCTTAATGATCAGCCAAAAAATATGATTATCAGCTGACAAAGTGAATGAAATGGTGGTAAATGTTAGGGACCTGTTCATCCCACAGGCACTTTGTATTTGCCATCGGGGCAAGATAAAGTCCCAAGCAAAAAATCAACACACCGGCTAAAGCTTCCCCCTTATTACCTAAAACTGGAGATGCAGCTGTAAATGCAACCAATCCAAAAATTGCATTACAGCTATGTGCAGACTATCAGATCAGCTCAGCACATGATAGTCTATTCTTAAAATTTCCCATCCCTAACTATTACCGCACTAGGTAATTTGCCCCTCAATGTTCAGCAATTTACTTCTATAGGCCACATGCATTTGAACGGCTAAATCTGTCAATGATAAACACAGGTGGAATAAAATAAAATGCAAAGCTCATACCCTGCGCCTGAAGCGCTCCGGCGGCCTGCGCTCCTTGCGGGCCTTGCGGGAGCGGTCACGGAAAATGTGAGCGTGAATGGAGCACGAGACGCAGTGATGCACCTTAGCGTACAACTTTGGGAGGACATCCTGAACCAAGAAAACATTTTTTTCCCAGTCGTAAAGCAAATAAAAGAGATCTTTGAAGAATAATCGACTCTAGATTAACACACTTGTCTCTTGATGAAACAGAAGGGCGCAATACGAATGGTTACCATCATGCACGCATGCCTCTTGGAAGGGCCGCCTACTCCACGATGTTCCTCACCATGAACCTCTTGATCGCCTTATCCTGGGACTGCATGGACCAAGAAAGAATCACCGAATCAGAGAACGGAGCTTCGCAGTTGCGTCACGCGTGGCAGAAGGATACTAGCGGTGTTTCTCTCTATCTAGGCACCTTGGGGTAGCACTTAGCGCAGTTGGAGCAGCGGATGTGCTTGACGTCGCCACGGCCGTGATTGTTGCGGCCGCCGTTCCTGCGTTTGAAGGTCTGGGCAAAAAAAAAAGAGCAAATCAAGAAGAGGTTAGTTGGGAGATTGACAGGGGAGACGAAGAAACACCTCGTGGTCGGACTTGCAAGCTCGAACCCCTCCCTTACCATGGCTGCGGATCGGAGGTGGCGGCGCGAGAGTCGGAGCTCTCAAGCCACCGGGTGCTCCTCTAGGGTTTATCGCGGTCAGCGACTGAGAGTTTATAGGCGACGAGTCTGGGCCTCTTTATTATGTCTGGATCGGGGGCCCAACTTCCATGACATTAGTGCTCCACTTGATATCGATAAGATACTGGCATGTGGGCCGTAAGAGCGCAGTTGCAAGGAACGTGCTGTATTACACAAGCCGAACTTGATCGTCCGTTCAAAATGGGCCGCCTTATCAAACGAACCCATATATGTCTTAACCATTGGGCCACCCAACCATGGAGGGAGTCGAGAATCCTGACGCATGGCTACCAGAATCCAACCCATTTTGTCCCATTTTGTTGACCAGTTCTTCTTCCAAGTCTCGCAGATGCCCACAGGCCACGTAGACCTTGCTATCCGACAAGTGTCACCGCTCACCAAGATTGCGAAGTGCACGCAAAGATATTCACTTTCCCAGCAAATCTAACGATCAAGGTGTTCCGGTGAACGAGGTTAGCGAACGGTTCCACGTAGCTCTCAACGATGCATGACTCACGTCTCTCAAGTGACAAGTCATGACCAAAGTCTTTGCCAAATATGCGAATTGCCCGAGCCGAGGCGGCGGCGAGCTGACGAGGTGTTGCCGGCCCATTCTTGGCCGACGTGCGGCTAGGGCTCGCCAGCTTTTGCCGCGCGCGCGGTTGCTGGGCGTCTCCGACTTCGCTTCTCGTCTCGTCGCCGTGCTGTCCTTCTCTCGGTCCTGTTGCGTCGGCGTGGCATGATATCGCCAGTTCTATTTATTTCACTTCTAAAACCTGGCAAGAGTTAAGAAATCCTGAATTAATGGTTGATAGGTATAATACCCAAATTACCTTCGGGGGATTTTAGTCTATAAATATGATATTCTTGTGCTCAGGAAGAGATGAATCAATGAATAGAAGAGGCTCCTCATATTGTGTTTACCGTTTCACTATTGTTTGGTGATTGGTTGATTGTTTTCTGCGACTAATACGTTCTTCAACATGTTATCGGTATGAATCGCTCTACACGGTCGAATCGGTATGCCATTCGGAATTCCCTCTTTTCAATCCCTAGTTTGCTATAAGATTAATCGGGGTAGATTAATATGCGAGAACACTGATTAGATTAATGTTCATATTCCCTTTTAAACTTTATCCTCTAATCTCTAATTACTGTTCATACTACAACAACAAAAAAATGAAAACTCGCTAGATGTGATGGCTGAGCCGCCATGTGGTGCCCGAGGCCGTCGCCGTGCTGCGCTCGACACCGTCGCCGAAGCCTGCCCGCCAGTGCACCGTGTGAGCTCGCGCCGATGCATCATGCGATCCGGCGCTGGCGCATCGTCTGGCGCACCACCCGACAGACGCCTCCACCAAGTGCACCTGATGCACCGCTGTGTAGCTTGCCGCCACGCCCAACACTACGTGCTCGCCCGACGTCGCGCCCAAGGCGCGTCATCGGCTTCAACTGCATCAACCGCCGCAATGCTACGCTGTCGGCCACCGCCATGTTGCCCCGAAGGTCGCCTCTGCACCTTGCGCCACGTCTCCGCCACGCTCGCCGAGCGCCGCCACCGCCGCGCGCTCCTCCGCGCCTCCTCGGTTGCCAGCCCAAAGCCACCTCTGCGTCGCTAGCCTGCCACCACACTAAATTCCACACGCCCACACCTATGTTAGCCGCCGCCACTAGCACACAGGCAAGGGAAACCCTAGAGCCCCATGTGTATGGAAAGGCTTCGGTCGTAACGGATCGAAAAAATAGGGCCAACCCATGAAATTCCGGGAAAGAAGAAAAAAGGTAAAACCCAAAACATTTGCAAAAGTGCCCTCAAAAATTTCAAAACTAAGATTAGTTATATTTTTCTCTAGATTAGTACAACCATACTTTATAGTTCTGCATAATAGACTATTTATTATAACTTTAACCACCAAAAGATAGTTACAAAATATTAATACTCTGATCAGGAAGGCATACGACTTTGCAACTAGTATTACCCCATATCCCCTACAAGCACAATCGAATAGTGGTATTTGGTAAGTTAAGCATGTTACTCCTGAATAGTATTTATCCTAAAATCTCCAAATGAGTAATAGGATATTTGTATGTCAGATTCTGCGTTGTGATAATCCAGTTGATTTTATCATTGTATCATTGTCGATGTTCATTTTTTAAAAATGTATGAAAGGCATTAGAGCAACAAGACTATAACAGAAGTTGTCCTCATAGGAGCACATCCTAAACGTTAATCATCATACTTGAGATTTTGAAAATCTTAGTCAAGCCTAGAAGGTGCTGATACGATGATTAATGCTTAAATTCACCTTGAAGGTTTTATCACTTAATATTTTAGGTCTAGTTGGTCGACAATGCAAAGGTCATGAAGATCGTGCATAGATCCCGATGATCATTACTAAATCCTGAAGATATCAATCAAATTCCTACAGTGAAAAATTCCAAAATGGATTTATATTACTTTGTAATGATGCAGCCATCTCTTGGCGACCATCTTAAGCAGACTATGATAGCTACTTCTACCAATCATTCAGAAATTATTGTACTATATGAAGCCTCCGTGAATGTATTTGGCTTAGACGTGTGATTAGCCATATCCAGAAGTCATGTAGCATTAACACCGTCGATACCCCTACAATTATCTATAAAGATAATGCTGCTTGTGTTGCACAAAAGCAAATGAGTTATGTTCAAAATAATACCACGAAGCATATTGCTCCTCAATTCTTCTGTCCTCATGAACTCGAGAAGAACGATGAGGTGAAGATCCTGCAATCTAGATCTTGCGAAAATCTGACTGGTTTATTCATTAAGTCTGCGCCTACATCTAGTCTCTAATGACATGTTTGTGGTTTTGGAATGAAGTAGCTTGGAGAGTTGTAGGAATCAGGGGAGAATCTCCTGAATCATAATCCACTTAAAGTCCTGAAGTTTTACCTTAATTATGAATATTGACCCAGAAGGTAGAGATGTTGCACTCTTTTTTCTCCTAGTGAGTTTTTCATGAAGATTTCTCACGTAAAGGTTTTTAATAAGGTAACAATACAATGTAACTTGCGGATGCAATGTACTCTTTTCTCCGATTCTTTTTTCCCACTGGGTTTTTGGATGAGTTTTTAATGAGACATGTGCATGACATGGTATTCGCCTAAGGGGGAGTGTTAAGAAAGCATGAATTAAGGGTTGTTAGGCATAATAGCGAAATTACTCCCGGTGGGTTTGTCTTTAAATAGAACTTCTTTGTACTCAGAAAGAGATTGGTCAATGAATAAAAAAGGTTCCGTTATTGTGTCTCAATCGTTTGACTATTGTTTGGTATTGTTTTATGCAGCTCCTACGTTCTTCGACAACAAGAACTGACTGCGATACCGGAAGTGAGGCAGCCAAAGTTCTTTCTGAACCGCCACTTTGCTGGTATGGCTCGCTCGGTTTCAGAAAACAGAGTTTCCAACTTTTCGATCGCTATGATTTTGTGCAGTAAACACATAGTTACAATAATACATTCTCCATTGTTGTTAGATTAGATCAGGAACAAACGCTCATAACTTCACGAGCACTACATATGGTAGTTGCAGCAAAGGATTAATTCTGGAGTTTTACTACTACAGTAATGATCCGAAACGGTGGAAACTTCAATAAGACGATTGGAAAAAAGGAGGGACAATTAGACGAGATACGAACGCTAAGCAATGTTCTGCTCGACTCGATCAGGCTCCAGACATCATCTTCAGACGAACCTAGCTTGAAAGCGGTTTTGCCTTGTCAAATGTTGTGGTCTTGCCAAAGCACACCGCATGCACCCGTGTCCAAGAGCAAGTAGACGACACCACTACAGCTTAAACTTCAAAAGTTTCTGTAGGACCAATGCAATAACAATGAACCACTAGCTACTACTCCAACCATCGATAAAAACTAAGCGTGTGAAGGAGGCACAGGCACAGGCACAGCCATGCAGGAAGGCAAAGTACAGAGGACAGTGGATAATCAAACCCTTCACAAGCTTATCATATAGGCGAACACGGCAACCGACATTGCTCGTGGCTCCAGAAAGGGCAGGCAGAACATGCATGCCCCCCACAAACATCTCCCACCCATGTGACAAAGACTTACAGCCCAGCAAACAGCAAAAGTCGCAGCTCTCTCCTGTAGAAGCTATAGCAAGCTAGAACATCGACCGATCCTTAAATATGGCCGGCCTTGCGATTTCAATTTCAAAGCAAGGCCGGCCACCATCCAGTACAAAGTTCCACGCTCGAAAGTAACAATTAATTGATACAATTATTTTCCTCTTCAAGTACTACCGCTCGAACGATACGATATGATCGATCCAGTCTTTAATGAACTCCAGAGAAGGAAACGTCTAAGCGGGTGCTAATTAGCAGCCTCAGCGTAGCCCGGAACCTCTTTCTTCACTATAACGAAGAGGCTTCTTTCTCTTGCGCAAAATAATAATTAAATATAATCCATTTCGTTTCTCCAATGCTTGCGGAGAAGAAGTCGTTGATGATGATATATATCGGTGTGTCGGATACGGCGGCGGCTAGAACTGGCCGCCCTGGAAGGTCTGGCCGAACTGCCAGCCGGCGGGGACGGCGTTGTTGCTGGTGACGGTGCGGCCGTCGCTGGAGGTGACCTGGAAGGACAGGCTCTGGCCGTCCAGGTACGAGTTGCTCTGCCAGTTCTGGCCCCAGTTGCGCGACATGGGCTGCCACCCGGTACGGGAGCCCTTGATCGACACGGAGCGGACGTCGCCGGCGCCGGCCACGTTGGTCACCAGCACCAGGTTGAAGTAGGAGTGGCCGTTGATGGCGAACCGGATGCCGCCCTTCTTCACGCACGGCACCCTGCATGCGGTCGGTCACTTGCAACGTTCAGCATCACGCCAAAAAGTTTCCCAAGTGAGTTTAAACGGCACAGCACATGCGTGTACGGTGTACCGAGTGGCCTATCCCTATGCGCCGTATCAAATCTGCAGGGCGCGCGTCGCCCACCTAAACTAATGGACCGAACCGATTGTGGGTCCCGCACATCTTCAAACCGACCGACGCCGGTCGATCGTGGGTTAATTGATCGAGCCAGGACGCGGTACAAAACTAAAGTCGCGAGCCATAACTGATCGACTGCATATGTACGTGGCTCGTGCCGAGAACTGAGGTACGGCGTCGCGATTTTCAACTTTCGATCGGTTTTTCGAGATGAGATCCGAGTCTCACCTTCTGTAGGCGACGGGGACGATGCCGGCGCGGTACTGGGCGATGTGGAGGAAGGCTGGCTCGGCCATGTCGAAGTGGGGGCGCGGCGGGTTGCACCAGCCGCCGTCGTCGCTGGGGAGGCCGTAGTTGGGAGGGCAGAAGTTGGTGGCAGTGACCGTGATCGAGCCGGGAAGGCAAGACTGCCCGTCGTTGTCGCACCGCAGCTCGTAGCAGGAGCCGCATGCCGCGCCGTCGTTGAACAGCGCCGTGCTCAGCGCCGCCGTGTTCGTGCCGTACCCCTGGCTGTACAGGTTGCCGTACCCGCAAGCCCCGCCTGCAAACCGAGCCGTGAGTATTGATCAGGTCATTTAGTCACCGCGGTTGGTGAGCGCGCGATGTATACTGGTAGGAGTATCTTGGTACTTGCTACAAAATATTTTGACGTTACCGCGTCGGTGAACAGTAACACATTGTAGTAGCCGGAGATTCTTGTGTTTTTGTTGCAAACAAAAACATTTCATTTCATGGGAAAAACTTTCTTATATAATTTTCTTCTGTTTTTTTTATGTGAGCTTTATAAATTACTCAGAAGATTGGTTACACTCTTGAGCAACAAGTGCTTAACGCAAAAAGGAGTTTGCTCATGCCAAATGCACAGTGGTTTAAGCGTTTCGCCATTTTGCGTAAGCTCATGAGTTGCACCATTTTGCTCTCTTTTTGTATGCCGTATTAGGAACACCGGCACAAGCTCATGAGCTACACCATTTTGCTCTCTTTTCGTGTTCCGTATTAGGAACGCCAGCAACTGATTAGCTATCTCTAGTAGTACTTATGACACAATAAACAACAGTTGTGAACCATGTTCTTCGACCTAAGATAATTTTTTATGAAGAAAATAAGGTATTGGAGAACAAGGTATTCTACACGAACTTGACCCAACAGGAGTTAAGTTAGACACATTACATTCACCGGGACTACTCACCCATTGTGCCGGAAGCATCGCCACCGCCGTAGAACGTGGCATGAGCGCTCTGCCACCCGCCGTACCCGCCGGCCGCGGCCTGCCGGGCGAGGAAGCAGAAGGAGGAGAAGACGAGGAAGAGAGCACCGGCTATGGCCATTGCTAAAGAGCCACTATCAGCTAGCCACCGAGGGAGGGTACCTAAAGCTTGACTCGAAACGTCTGGTTGGCAGTGAGGAGCTCGGCCCTCCCGGCCAAGCTATTTATAGCCCAGTGCAGGTGGCGGTTGGAGGGAGACTCGGCGCCGTGTAGCAGCAGTAGTAGTAGTAGTAACTCTTTTTTTTTCCTCCCTGATTTGGTGAGAGAAAAAGGCAGAAACAAAAAAAAAAAAGTAGTCCGGCCAGGCTCTGACGCGCCGGGTGACCACGGCCACGGAGGCCACCGGCAGTTAATACATACAAATCAGGCGCACATGCGAGTGTCCTCGGGCGCGCCCGCGCCCGCGCCCGAGTAACAGGCACCAACTGCTGGTGCCTGTGTGCGGCCGTGGGCGGCCGTGGGCCCCGGCGCGCCCAACTGCCCACATGCCCACATGGCTCGCCAGCAGCTTAGCTAGGACACGGGAAAAAAAACTCTTGAAGACTTCTGAGCCGAGCTGACAGAGAGAGAGAGAGAGAGAGAGAGAGGGGAATTCAGAGCATGCATGCTGTGGAGCGGCGTGTCTTAAACTCTGTGGACCTGACGGGCGCGCCATGCTTGGCCGGCTCGGCGAAGAGACGTCCATCGCGGTGTCTGGGCCGAGGGTGATTCGCTCATGTTCGGTGTCGTTGTGTTCGGCCGCGCGGCGCGGGCTGTCTGCTGGTTACGTGATGATCTGATATGATAGATCGGTGTTCATGCATGGCGTGCACGTGCTTGTCGATTTTTGCCCAACTTGGGTCTGGAGGTAAATTAACTACGTACATCACCCAAAACTTACATGTTTGCCTGGTTACAGCGGGAAGCAGTGACCATGTGTGGGTGATCCTTTTTTCCTTTTCCATTTTTACCTTTTCAGTAGAGTGAAACAGTGAGGTTTACTGGTACGTAGTACAAGCTCGCAACCCCTACAGGACGGATCTAGAAAAAAAAAAAACAACCGGGTGTCTCCATATATATTATCACATGTGTATAAGGTAATTGAGTTTATGTTGCGAGGTGCAGATATATTGTTGGAGATATTATAGATTAGGTAAGAGTCCGAGTTTAGGTAAGAGTCCGAGTTGTGTTAGAGTAACTCGGAAAGAGTTCAAGTTGTGTTAGAGTCGGACTGTAATTTTAGTATTATAAATAAAGAGCGTAGGGATCCCAAAAGGGACACACAATTATTTTCAAAATTTCTACATGATATCGAGTCTAACCCTAATCCCTAAACTCACCTCAGATCTGATTCATAGCCGCTGCCATCCTCGAAGCCTTCCCTTGACTGACTACTAGCTAGCCACCGCATGACCTTGCGAGGCGAGCATGTAGCCACCGCCACGCTTCTGCGCTGTAAAGCGAGCGGCCACGCTCGTCGCTTCAGTCGCCGCTTCTTTGCTTTCCGGGCTCGGGGAGACGAAGCATCCGGGGAGAAGATTACTTGGGGGAGGAGGATCTGGCTGTTGCTTGGGGGAGGAGGATGCAGTGGTTTGCTGTGTTGCTCGGATCCGATGTTGCGGTTGCTCAGGGGAAAGGAGGGATCCAGTGGATTTGGTGTCGGTGGAGGAGGAGATCCTGTGGATCCGGTGTGGACTATGGATCGGTTTGGTTGGTGTGGCGATTTGGTGTGGCATCTCGTGTGTGGCATCTTGTGTGGATTCTTTGCGTGTGGCTGCTAGTTTTGTAGATGGTTCAAGAGGTGTTGGCAGTTGTGATTATGATCGTGGAGTCGCGATCTTTTGATGCGTGAAGAGGACGTCGTGATCGTTAATACGCGCAACAATAGGCAGGAGGAGGACGAGTTGACGAGGAGTGTGTAATCGGTGTTGAAAGTCGGAGATGAATCCTAAGGAGATCAAAGCTGCGAAAAAGACTGAGGAAGAAACTGCGCGAAAGGCTACGGAGAAGAGTATTGTGGGCATAGATGGGGGGGTGGAGAATCCTCTTTGGTCACAAAAGGTGAGATGAGAGGTATATTGCAGGACCTCATCGCGATGGGTTTGATAGGTCCTAGGGCTGAAACGAGATCACCAGAGTTGAAGTTGGAATTGATGTTGAATGATGTGAAGTTGGAAGGGAGTAAGAATTACCTGAGTTGGTCTATGAGGGCTCAGTTAATTTTGAAGACGAAAGGGGTAGAGCACTATCTATAGAAGACCTGTGTCGAGCCTGCAGACAGAGGGAGTACTGATTGGAGGGTGTGGAATGCAACCAACTCTGTGGTGGCGGCATGGTTGTTGACTTCAGTGTCCCGTCCATTGCTAGGATGGTGGATGCGATCCCAAGTGTAGTGGTGGTGTGGAAGACGTTGGGGAACATGTACTTCGGAGCTGGAAATGTACATGATCTACATCGGATCCGTGAGAACCCAAAAGAAACTCTACTCCTACGGTAGTGAGTTTCCCCATTTTTATGCTCGTGGGCAAAAAAATAGCCCATACCCCGCTCTATTAGGTATTTACCCACTGAACACTTGCAGTGTCGACACGATTGCCATCCCTAGTCCTGCCGTTTGCACACTTCTAAACACCAGTTGTGGGATGACATTCATGGTTCAATAATTTTACTAAGCCAAGTTGCAATTTGCAGACTTGCGGTTGTACTTGTTTTATAACAGAGGTCATGACAAGATTAAGTCATTAATTCATCCGGCGGTTCATACCACATACCAACCATTCTCGTGCTACGCCCGCACTCCACTCTTTTCTATCCGAATCGGATGTGGTACTAGCAAGTTGTTTAGGGTTTTGGGAAGGAAAACCAATTAACGCAACACATCAGTCATCTACATCCAATGACTGTCCAAAACCATTTTTCATGTTTAAAAGATGATAATTTGGACATTTATTGTCCCGGTACTTAAGCAAGACTAGCATGTCGCTTAAGTACAATCTAGGCTAGTACTTACCATATATTTATTAGGGTGACAAAGAATACTGGATTCAATTTATCAAAGGATGGCTTAATAAGTAATTAATCAGCAAATGGATATTTAGCTACCTTAAGCTTTAACATATCATTGATTACAAAATTAAGGTATGCAACTTTGATATTTTAAATAAACATAGTTTGCATAAAATGTAGGCTCAGAATGATCAAAGTATTGACTCGCGTGGGTCAGATTATCGCGGCCTTAATCTTACTCAGGGCCTTCTCTGCCAGGGGTTTTGAATTCCGGGTCTGCGTCTTTATCCGAATCTTGATCCTGCTTGAGTCGCTGCTTTTTCTGGACTCCGACTCCTAATTACACGATACAAGCAAGAACAACAAATAAATCCAAAGAACTTCCAAAAGACCAAATATAATCAAAGCGCTTTAAATAGGTTTTGCGATGAACGAGCTGAAGAGATAAGGTTCAGCGAGGAGGGGATGATTGACAAAGTCAACCGACCAACTGAGCGAGAGGGGTCGTGGCAGAAAAATTCTGCTAGGGAAAACAAGGGAGAAACGAAGTCGAAGAACTTCCGCAGGGATACTCCAATTCGGATACTGGTAATCGGGCAAGATTAGGATACACGATAATTTGCCGGGCTTTTAACAAGACCATAAAATATTTTATCAAAGACGACTTTTGAACGGGGATAAAAAGGGGATAAATAATATTTAGACCAAGGAATACTGGATAGGATTACAAGATTAATATACATGTTTTCAAGGTAAGCTGTCGAGATTAACATGTTAATCCTGAATAGCCGTCCAAAATATTTTGAGAAAATGCAAGTTCATTTCAAAGCATTTTACACAACGCAGGAAATTTGAATAAATATGTTTTAACAAAAATAGACATGATTGCGGAGACGATTACGAAGGTCATTTGCATAACATCTATTTCTAGAGATTTTACAAATTACGCTCTTAACCATCGGCTCTCAAGTGTAAGCAAAAATGATAATTCTACTGGCACTTGACAATCGGCGAGTTAACCATTAACAACGGTTAATCGAATCAACGCAAGTCGTAGCACAATTATACGAGAATAAATATTTTGGAAGTGTTTTCGCCAAAATGGAAAACTACTGACGACCGAGGATTACAAAACAACACAACACACAAATGCCATACAAACTTCAATACACAAATCATTAGTACACAAATCGCAATTACTGCTCCACGACTACCCTGCACAGCATTAAGAAAATAATCGCAAGATCAACATACAATCTCAGTACACAAAACTCAATTGCATACACAAAACCAATGTCTTTGCTACTCTACCGATCTTTGCTATATGAGGGGAGAGGAGGGGAGAGGCAGGTTGGACCGAGGAAGAAGCGAGTCGGCAGGGGAGAAGAGAGAAGGCGCCGCACGGGCGGCATGACCAGCAGGCGGCCACTGCACGGCAGATGGCGATGGCGTGAGGGGAGTCGGGGCGAGGATGCCGGGAGGCGGCGTGTACGGGGCGACCGGAGAGGCGGCGACGGCAAGAGCGCACAACGCAGAGGCCATGGAGGCGACAACGGGAGGAGGAGAGGGAGGAGGGGCGCATGGGTACCAGCGAGGTCTTGGGAGGCTCACCGGAGAGCGGGAGGTGTGGGAAGCACCGAGGCGACCGGCGACAGGAGCGGAGGCGGTCTGAGGAGGCGCCGGGAGATGAATCATGGCCAGGAGCCATGATGAAAGTGAGGAGCGCCTCGGGCGAAGCGAGAGGCGAGTCAAGGCGGCATGGATGGGATGGAGAGGCACCGGAGGGAGGAGAGAAGGGTGGCGGCGGCGTCTCCGAGAAGAGGGAGGCGAAGAGGGGGAACTTTCGTAGATGGAAGACGATGGTCAAGTTTTGGCTCATGTCTTTAGGGCTGTGGTGGGTGATCCAACCACAATATCCATTTACGATTGAACAAATCATACGGTTTGACACAAATAACAACACTGTCTTTGGATGAATACTAACTATACTGGTCGACCAGCTCTATGATGTGTACATAGACTTCAAGTCTGCCATAGAGTTGTAGGAAGCACTAGAGCACAAATATGCCAAAGTTGAGGCTGATCGTTGGCTCTACATGTGTGAGCACTTCTTCGACTACAGCATGGACGATGCTAAGTCGATAGTTGCACAGGCCCATGAGCTTCAGCTACGGTCGGAGAAATTGCACATTTGAGTTGTGTTTTGCCTCCTAAGTTTGTGGCTGCGGGCATTGTTGCTAAATTTCTTGCTTCATGGTGGGATTTTGCCATTGGCTTAAAGCACAAGAGGGAAGAGATATCTATTGAGGATCTCATTGCTGCTCTTGATGTGGAGAAAAAGGCAAAGGCAAAAGATGCACCAATCACGACCAGTCAGAACAGTAAGATCAATGCAAATATCATAGAGAAAAGATATGACAATAATAATAAAGGATTTAAACCAAATAGGACAACTAGCTTTAAGAAAAAAACTGGGAAGAAGGATGTGAAGAACCTCACCAGCTTTGTGTGTGGGAAAAACGGTCACATGGCAAAAGACTGCCATTTCCGCAAGATCAAGGATGCTGAATAGCCAAAGAAAAAGGTTGCCAACGTGCCACATTTTCTTAGATTACAAAGACTTCTAATTAAATCATCTAACCCTCCGTATTTAGCCCGAAAGTCGATCTGTCCGCTTCGAACAGCAGTCTTACTAAATTCATAACTTTTGTTTTACTCAACCAAAATGCATGTTCTCAGATTCTACAGAACCATTGGACAATTATCTACAACTTTCATGTAGATCAAAAACTCTAATTAAGCTATTTACTATTTTTAATCCGCAGTCTACCAAAACAGCGCCGAAAGACGACAAACCGTAAAACAGCGGTCTTCCGAAAATCATAACTCAAATTCTACTTGTCCGATTGACATGATTAAATATGCTATAGAAAGATATCGAAATTATCTACAATTAACTAGTAGATGAGATTTCCAAAATTCGCCATTAAGATATCCGAATAAATCGCATAACGGACAAAGCAAGGTTAACCAAATTCATTAATCAAGACTTTGACTAAAAACTATAGAACCTTCTCTAATTATCCTCAATTAATTTATCTCTAAAGCAATTAGCTAATCAGGTGCATGCATGCAAACTACATTAACTAATCAACTACCAACCAGCGTAGCTTAATACATCTACTTCTAATTCTAAGACCTCTCAATGAATTAATGTGAGTCATATGTCTTGGGAAACCACGCAGATCAAACACTCCCATCTACTATCTGACCAAGGCAAGGCACGCCACTATTAATAAAAGTAACTACGCTATCCAAAGATTCAACCGAAGTTAACAATTTGATCGCATGAAGACAAAAAAGGATCTACAGTTGTCTTAGCAAATCAATAGCACTTGCCAAATAAAAAAGACGACGAGCAAAGAATCGACTCTCTACGCCGCATGATCGCAAGGGCGCCGGAGTTTGCTCAAGAGGCTTCGCCGCTGTCACCGGGCGCCACTGAGAACAAAGAAAGCAGCATTCGCACAAAGAATCGCCAAGAAGAAGCACTAACGCAGAGTTTGCTTCAAGACAAACAAGCAGAAGCCAATCAGTGGTACAGACTTTGACAGCTGGCAAGACAACAGAAGTAAGAAATTTACAGTTAGACCACGCGCGACAAACAGAATTATTGGCGCAAGACGTTGGAACTTCTGATGCATACGCTTGGAAAAGGAAAATTGCTAGGTTTTCTAGAAACTCCACAATCTATTTATATAGCTCTTAAAATCCTCAAATTCTATTTTCCACGAAATACTAAATTCTTTAATTACGCACAAGCCCTAAATTTTTTAACTAATTAATTTAATTACTCTCCGACTCTTAAGACGCGATTATTAATATTATTATTATTTTCGAGTATTACATTCTACTTCTTAACGTAATTCAACTCAATTCTACTCGCCGCTCTACTCAAAGAAAACCGCACAACTTAAATTAAACAACAAAATAACACGCACTCCGACGTGAACAACTCCGGTATTGCTCGCGCATGCGAGACTCCAACTCCCAAGTCGCCTCTCGGGACCGATGCGCCCACAAGACCTTGACGATACCAACGCCTTGTGCCTCAAAGACTCGCCTCCGACTTCTCCGATCGCGCTACGGACGCGACTCAACCGTGAGGTCTTGCTCAATAGTCGGCCTCTAATGAAATCTTATGCTCGATCTCTCAAAACTTTCTCAAAGATCGAGACGTGAAACACATTATGAACTCCACGCATGGACTCGTGAAGGTCCAAGCGTAGGCTAACTTCTTCCAATTCTTGCAATAATCGAGAACGGTCCAACGCACTTCGCTAAGCTTCCTTGGTACCGAATCAACAATACCTTTAGTGGGAGACACTCTCAAGAGCACTCGTCACCCACCGCAAACTCCAAGTCACGCTCTCAAATCAAGATAACTTTTCTCGCTTACTCGAGCCGCTAATGATTCTCGCTCACCATGGCCACACGCCAACGGTCTTCAATCCAACGACCTAAAATCGCTTTCTCTCCAATCGCATCCCAACAAAGTGGCGACCGCACTTGACTACCATAGAGAACCTCAAATGGCGCGCTCTTATATCGAATGGTAACTATTATTATAAGCAAACTCGCAAGTGGCAACTGGTCCTCCCAACTACCCTTCCAAGACAAAACACAAGATCGCAACATGTCCTCCAAAGTCCGAATAGTACGCCTGATCGCCCATCTCTGTCTCAGGTGAACGTCAGACTCAAAGTGAGCTGCAGCCCAATGCACTCGCAGACTCTCCTAACTTGAGACAAACTTCGCGCCCTCGCCGTAAATGATGGTCTTTGGCACACCATGCGCTTACTATTTCACGACATAAATAGGAGCTAGATCACTCACGAATTTGTCGTATGAATAGGAATGAAGTGCGCAGACTTGCTCAATCGATCCACCACTACCCAAATCGCATCCTTCCTCGCGCTAACGAGGCAACGCCACCACAAAGTCCATAGAGATATCATCCCAAGGCCACTGGGTACCTCCAAAGGTTGCAATAACCTCGCAGACGCTTGTGCTCGCACTTTCACTTGTCGACAAACACCACAAGAAGCCACATAATTAGCAATGTCCACCTTCATTCTTTTCCACCAAAATTTCGCTTCGATCTCGATACATCTTAGTCTCACAGATGATGAATAGGTACTGAGTGCGATGTGCCTCTCTCAAGATATCATCTTTGACCTCCGCCTTTGTGGCACGCAAAGGCGGCCTTTAAACCTCAAAGTACCGTAATCATCCATACTAAAATCACTCTCTTTACCTTCATCCGCACGCTTCCTAACCTCCTGTAATAACCGGTCACTCATGTGCTTCCAGACACGGCCCGAATAGCCGACTCAAGAATCAACTGTGTCTCAACATGTGTGTGCCCGCATAACAATAAGATATTCCCATGCGATCAAAATCAGCAATGAGGCAATCTAGAGTAGCAGGAGTCGCCTTTGCGACTAAGAGCATCAAGAACAACATTGGCCTTGCTCGATGATATCAATAGTAAGATCATAATCCTTGATCAACTCCAACCACCTCCTTTGCCTCAAATTCGATCCTTCGAGTGAAGATATATTTGAGACTCTTGTGATCTCGTGAAAATATCACAAGGCTCACCGATAGATAATGCCTCCAAATCTTGAGAGCAAAAACAACCGCAGCCTAACTCCAAATCATGAGTGGATAATTTCGCTGCTTCTTTAATCGCCTCGACGCATAAGCAATCACCTTACCGCCTTGCATGAGAACACAACCAAGACCCACTCGAGACGATCCGAAAAGATCGTGGAACCGCTTCCGGCCGGAAGAGTGAGAATAGGAGAGGTCACCAACCTGCCCTTCAAAATGCGTAAACCGCGCCACACTCATCACCCACCGAATCTCACACCTTTCGAGTAAGCCGAGACATCGGCTTGGCGATGATAGAGAAATCCCGCACAAAACGCCGATAATATCCCACCAAACCCAAGAAACTCCTCACCTCCTTCACACTAGTCTAGCTCTTCCAATCCACCATCGTGGAGACCTTACTAGGATCAACAGAATACCCCGAGGGTTAATCACATGACCTGTAAAACCCACTTCAAATCCGTAACTCACACTTCTTCAACTTAGCATAGAACTTGTGCTCTCTCAAAGTATCTAAAACCACCTCAAATGACGCCATGATCCTCATTGGTCTTGGAATAGATAAGAATATCATCAATGAACACCACCACGAAGTCATCTAGATACTGCAACATGTTGTTCATGGTCTCCATAAAATGGCAGTGCATTAGTCAATCCAAAAGACATAACTTTATACTCATAATGCCCATACCGTGGAGAAAGCGCCTTCTCTACATCCTCGCCACGCACACGGATTTGATTATACCCGATCGAGATCAATTTTGAGAACACTTGAGCTCCATTCAACCGATCAAACAAGTCCTCAATGCGGGCAATGGATATTTGTTCTGATTGTGACCGCATTAAGCGCATTTAATCAATACACATACGCCAACTCCCATCCTTCTTCTCTCGTGAATGTAACAAGAGCTCCCACCATGATACACTACGCGCCGATCAAACCTTTAGCCAACAAATCATCCAATCTTTCTTCAACTCGCCCGAAACGGACGTGTTAATCGATATGGAGACATCGAGATGGGACGAAAATTCTAACAAGATCAATGCGAAACTCCACGCCTCGCAGTGGCAAACCCTAAGCTCACCGGGAACACATCCGGTAATCACTAACCACCGAATCTCCTCAATCGCGCGGCCACGCTTGCTTTCAAAGAAGAGCTAAAAGAAGTCCACATCGACGCCGACCCGGAATACCCACTAACATCGAAAGAGAGCGGAGGCGCACTCTCGAAAGGTCAAAGTCGCCTGCACAGGTCTCGTGCAGAGACTGTTTCTACGTAAACAGATATCACTACCGATAAGAGTGCAACCAATCCATACCCAAGATAACGCCGAACGGCTCCATTTGAATAACTATCAAATTCGCCGTGAACTCTCTCCATCAATAATAATAGAACACCAGTGACAAACAAGAGAGCTAGCAATAATACCTGTGTGAGAACTAACCAACACCGATCGAGAAATCCATCGATACTCAAGTTCGCTTCTCCTAGCAAACGCCGACGAGACAAACGTAAAAGGTAGCCCTCGAATCAAAAAGGACTAAAGCATCAAACGAATCCACAAGCAAAGTACCGGCACCACGCCAGACGACCCGCAGACTGCTGCAGGCATGGCGACACTCCTGTGGCGCCATGGCGAAGAAGACGACGGATGGCGGGCGAGCCCCAACAATCATTGCGGGCGGCGGTAAAGCCGGCCAGGCAACCCGTTGCGGCCAAGCAGGCGTACGCCAAGAGTACCACCGAGGCGCTGCCGTCAAGGAAATGGCATCGCCGAGGAGCAAACATCATCCGAAAGATCCTCGAGCAGACCCATCAAGAAGAAGATGGCACGTGCTCCCACTTGATCACGCTTAGCGGGTTCTCGCGACACACCGCCTCCTTGTGACCTTGCCCGCCACACCGACGGCAATCTCCCCGCCCAAGTGCATTCTCACAGCAGCGGTCCATCACCGCACTTAAAGCAAAGCATGCCCCTCCTCGGACAGACGAAGAGCCGAGTACTCAAAAGGACGAGGCGCCAAGAAGGAACGGCCGATCGCTAGACTCGAAGATCGCGGTCCTCCTTGAATTTCTTGAAAGGTGTCGTCAATGCACTCCACTTCCTCACTAGAGCTCCTCTTCCGTCACCACTAAGCTACCACCCACCGAGGCTTGTCGCCTTTGTGAGTCAGATCTCCAACTCCATGCCCCTAGCTTGCTCCACAACAGAGTCAGAATCACGAGTGGAGTAGCCTCAACACATGCCTCCAGATCGTAATTGAGACCCCGACGGAACCTCTTGGCCTTCGAAGATCATCGTCACATCAAGGGACAAAGCGAACCAAGTTGTTGAACTCATTTCATACTCAAGAATAGACCTCTTCCCCGAGCAAAGGTCGCCAAGGCAACCTCCATCTTCTCAACAAAAGAGTAGGGGTAGAACTTCCCTTGAACTCGATCAACAAAGTCCTCCCAAGTGATCGACCTTGAGTGGCGGTCCTCAAGACAACACGCCTCCCACCAAATATCCGCTGTTCTTTCACCGAAAGGCTACAAAACGGACCTCCGAGGTGAAGACATCTCCAAAGCTCCAAACCGCCTCTCCATGTAGCAACCATTCACGCTCGACGGCAGTGTTCGACCACAAACGGATCCAACCTCAACCCCATCCACTCAAGCGACATCCGCGCCAGAACCGGTGGATGTGCGACAGAGCAACAATGATGCCGCAAAGAACAGAGTCGCGGCCATCGCTGACGAAGAGCACGGATCTCTCCCACCAACTCTCTCAAAGAAAGCGGGTCTCATCTTGGGCCCCAACCGAGGCGGGTCAACAAGAACCCTCACCATCGACTATCTCACTACAGGAGGTGGCTCCACTGACCCCCTCATGGCCCGACTCTCCACGATCCGGGCCACCACGACCACGCCCCTACCCCCAAGATAGCTATCAACCACAATCAACAATACACAATGAGTTCAAAGCTCAAAATAAACTCATCCATCAATAAACAACATAACTAAGCGTAAAACTATATTCGCACTCTCTCTAACTCATCAAGGCACTAGTGTGTCAAATTTTAGGTTAGTTAACCATTAGCAAATTTTAGTTGATTTACTAAACTAAAACAAATTTTAACAATTTTAGTTTGCCTATGTTGTTAATCTATTCACCACTTGACCTAAAGCCCGCTCGATACCAATCAGAATAACACCTTACCCAACACCGAGCCTAGAATGCCACCACACTACTCTTCAAACTAATAATTATCGACACACTATAAAATTACAAGAAGGAAACAACGATAATCATATCAATGGATCACAAAAAAACATGCATAATTATGGATCAAGCGACAATAAATAAGCAATGGGAATTATAACCGTAAATAATCCAAAATAGCATCAACCAATGAATCCAAATTAATAAAGCAAATAGTCTAGTCCAAACGATGTCCTAAACTTTATTCAACCTCTAACATGTCCAAGTGTAAACCAATATTGAATGAAAAGATTATTATGGCGAATGATCATGTGATGTCCATGTGCTCTACTCGCCTCGCCATTCAGATCCTCAAGATCACCTAAAGACAACAATAGAGCAAGGGTGAGTCCAACGACTCAAAGAAACACATCCATAAACAACGAACAATAATAAATCAACAAAGATTCAATAACTTCATTATCATCACATGTACTTCTATTTGATTCACATCCATTAATCTCATGTATCAATGCAAATCTAATCTACATGTCCACATGCACTTCTTTCACAGATATCGCAGATAGCATGAGTGAATGCTCATGACAACATTCACTCTCAAGCCCTGCTCCTCCATAAGGATCGGGACCTCCTCCACTCCTGCGGAGTTGTGATCATTCATGATCACCTTCATATGCAAAGATGCTTATGAATGCAAACATGCAAACTCCATCATAAACATCATATCCAACTTTTCATCATGCTTGTCAACAAAGATATAAACATACCAATTATTTGTTTGCAATTAAACAAAATAAAAGCACAACAATAATGGTAATAGAAGATAAAGAAAATGTTGATCGATCATTGATCGCGCTCACCATGCACTTGCCTTTACTAGTTGCGACGACGATTTGATTAGAAGATGGCAACAAGCACGACGCCTCCTACATTAAATACACCAACTTCAATACAAATTACAGCAACAAGAATAGCAATCAATATGCTTCGCTCCTACACGCCCCAAATATACCACGTTACGCGGCATCGAAAAGTTACCCATAGCTGTCGTTACTAAAAAGAGCGTAACTTTGACTCAAAAGTCCGATCACCACAAACCACCCCATTCTGGATTCTTTATAAAATTATCCACATTTTCTTAGATTACAAAGACTTCTAATTAAATCATCTAACCCTCCGTATTTAGCCCGAAAGTCGGTCTGTCCGCTTCGAACAGCAGTCTTACTAAATTCATAACTTTTGTTTCACCCGCTATTCGGAAGTCAGATGTCACACAAATCTAACAAAGATACTAATAGTAACAACATTACCAGTTAATCAGGGCTCAATCATCAATATCCCATAAGGAATGACGATAAACGATAAGTTCATGGGAAGGAATGGAAACATCATATAAACGATCGAGAAGCATTACCAAAATTGGATTATTACAATCTGAAAATTTATCAAATAGTTGACATGACTAAAAGATAACATTAGTTATTATGGTTTGATAAAGGTGTTGTGCGTCTGGACTACCCCAAAAAGGTCAGCCTTCTTCCTCATTTACCTAAATAAAACAAACAAAGCAAGGATGAGCCAAAGACTCAAGAAGTATATTTAACGAATAATCGAAACATCAAGAGAACAAGGTAATCACAATCCACTTGTAAACACTTCCAACATTTATGAAAATGCATGGAATGGAATAATGCAATGAAGGAATGGATCGCTCACAACTTATCTGAGTATAGTGAGTGACACACCGTCGGTGTTCACTTAAGCCCGTACTTAACAAAGTCACGGGACCTCAAATACCGTATGAAGAACGTTTCATACGGTGTCAACATTGCCCACATTGGAATGGTGGGTCTTACATGCCCATTCGGAATTGATGGGACTTAATCAAATTTCACTCCGTGACGAAACGAAGCATGCATAAATGGAATGAATCATGTATCACAAGAAACATAAATATTGAAATCTATCCACATCATGAGCACAACGCAAGAACAATCATATATTCGACACATCATCATGCATTCCTTTGAAAACAACACAAATTAACAAACAATACTTGCCTTTGCGTTCATGACGTTAGTAAGCAACGAAGGTGTTCCACACGCGATGTTTCGCCGCCTACACAAATATGTTCCGAAATAAGAACAATGATATTACATTGCTCAGGTGTTCTACAATATCTTCTAATCGCCAATATACCGCTAGCATCGACTTGAAAACAAACTATTACCGATTTCACCTTCCGATCAGCAGACGAAAAATCGTAATTAAATATCTGTAACTCATAATTAATTGAAACCAGTGCTCAAATAATCTTAACGCACGGCTACAAAACTCTAGTTGGTGGAATCCTTTGATTCGCCAAACAGTGGCCTAAACAACAATTGAAAATACTAACATATATCGCGATTTGAGCGTATGGTAAATAAAATGACGTAACATTTATTCTACTCGATCCAATTGAGGTGATCTTTATCAACTTGAAAATATAATTTAAAGGGCTACAATAACCTATTTGGGTGGGAGTTCGAATCGACTGTAATTAGATCAAAACCGATGAGCAACCGATCTCCAAAATCTCGACAGATAGAGTAGTGTGCGGTTAAAAATTCATATCTCCTAAACCACAGGGTGGAATCTCGTGATCTCGGTGCCAAAAGAAAGCTAAGGAAACCAGGAACATAACTCTAGGAGACAAAAACCTGAGATTCAGCCTCTAAGTAATTCATAATGGCCGACAAGAAATACTCAACCAAAATGCATGTTCTCAGATTCTACAGAACCGTTGGACAATTATCTACAACTTTCATGTAGATCAAAAACTCTAATTAAGCTATTTACTATTTTTAATCCGCAGTCTACCAAAACAGCGCCGAAAGACGACAACCGTAAAAACAGCGGTCTTCCGAAAATCATAACTCAAATTCTACTTGTCCGATTGACATGATTAAATATGCTATAGAGAGATATCGAAATTATCTACAATTAACTAGTAGATGAGATTTCCAAAATTCGCCATTATGATATCCGAATAAATCGTACAACGGACAGCAGGTTAACCAAATTCATTAATCGGCACTTTGACTAAAAACTATAGAACCTTCTCTAATTATCCTCAATTAATTTATCCTAAAGCAATTAGCTAATCAGGTGCATGCATGCAAATCACATTAGTTAATCAACTACTAATTAGCAGAGTTTAATACATCTACTTCTAATTCGGCACCTCTCAATGAATTACGTAGTCATATGTCTTGGGAAACCACCAGATCAAACACTCCCATCTACTATCCAACCAAGGCAAGGCAGTACGCCACTACACAAAGTAACTACGCCATCCAGTATCCACCGAAGCTAACAATTTGATTGCATGAAGACAAAAAGGACGGCAGTGTCTTAGCAAATCAATAGACCTTGCCAACAAAAAAAAAAAGACGAGCAGCAATTGACCTCTACGCGATGACTGCAGGGCGTCGGCAGCTGGCTCAGCAGGCTTCGCTCGGCGTCGGCTGGCGTCACAGAGAACAAAGAAATTAAGATTTGGCACAAAGAACGCAAGCAGAAGACTCAACGTTAGAGCTCTACCAAGACAAACCGCAGTTTTCAACGCGAAGGCAAAGAGACTTGGCAAATACAATGGTCAAGACAATAATAGCAAGTTAGCAAATGCAAAGTTAGAATTGGTTAGCGGCGACAATGTAACTTGATGCGCGGCGGCTTGGAAAAAGGAAAATTGCTAGGTTTTCTAGAGACTCCACAATCTATTTATATGGCTCTTAAAAATCCTGAAATTCTATTTTTCACGTATACTAAATTCTTTAATTACGCACAAGCCCTAAATTCTTTAACTAATTAATTTAATTACTCTCCGACTCTTAAGACGCGATTATTAATATTATTATTATTTTCAGAGTATTACATCATCGACTCGACCGGGTAGGTTCCCTATTATAGTTGAGCCTACCATTAATAATTGTAAGGTCAATAGAGTCTTGATAGATGGAGGTAGTTCTTTAAATATATTATTCTCGGGATATTTAGAAGAAATGCAGGTTCCTAAGTCAAAGGTAAAGCCAGTAAAATATGCCTTCCATGGCATAGTCCCTGGCTCTACCGCCAAACCGATAGGACAAGTGTCCTTATCAGTTACATTCGGAAGTCCTGATAACTTTCGAACGAAAAAGATTTCGTTTGACGTGGTCGATTTTGAGACCGCCTATAACGGGATCCTTGGTCGTTCGGCTCTAGCAAAGTTTATGATAGCCACGCATTACGATTATCAGAGTCTAAAGATGCCAGGACCAAAAGGTGTCATCATGGTTCGGGGAGATCAAAAAATAGATTATGTTTGCGATCGAAGATCTTTAGGACTGGTCGATGAGCTTCCGACTAGAAATACTGACTGTTCTGCGATGCAGGCCAGGCACTCTAGACCAAAGTTGACACCCAAACCCTTCGATCAGACAAAATAGGTGTCCCTCGACAAAGGTGTTTCTCCGAGAGACACCAGGTTGGGAGACATCGACAGGTTAGTTCCGAAGTTACTGATCGGAGAAGGACTCAACCCTAAATAGGAAGAGTCGCTCGTCTCTTTCCTCCAAGCAAATCAGGATGTTTTCGCTTGACAAGCGTCCGACCTGCCCGGAGTCCCCAGGGAAGTGATCGAGCACAGGTTAGCTCTCCAACCTGATAAAAAGCCGGTCAAGCAGAAGCTAAGGCGTTTTGCACCTGACCGGAAGGAAGCAATCCAGTCGGAGATTGACAAGCTCCTTAAAGCTGGGTTTATTCATGAAGTCCATCACCCTCAGTGGCTCGCCAATCCTTTAATGGTTAAAAAGAATGATGGGAAATGGCAAAAGTGTATTGACTTCACAGATCTTAATAAAGCTTGTCCGAAGAACGATTTTCCCCTTCCTCGCATTGACCAGCTTGTAGACTCCACCTTCGGGTGCGACTTGCTAAGCTTTTTAGATGCATATTCAGGGTACCACCAGATAAACATGAGTAAAAATGATGCGGAGAAAACTTCCTTCATCACACCATATGGCACTTACTGTTATGTTAAGGCAGCGCACACAGCAAGAGAGAGAGAAAGAAAAAGAAGAAAAGAAAAGAAATAAATTTATAAATTCTATTTTTTATATAAAATTCCTCACAACCTAAAAAGACCAAATAAAATACTTTTAGATTTATTTGAAGTTTATTTTAATTATTTAAAATGTTTCTGCTTGAAAATCAATTCAAGCTTAATAAATTAAATAAAATGCAAAAAAATCATAAATAAATCCCTGACTTTCAAAATAATTAATTTAAATTAAATTTTACAATCGAGAAAAGGAATTTTTGGAAAAAAACAACATAAAAATAAATAATTTAAATTGAACTCCAAGAAAATAGCAAAAGAATTTGGAGAAAATCCAAGAAAATCTAGAAAATCAAATAAGCCATTTTTA
The DNA here is from genome assembly GCA_036346395.1 of Hsuehochloa calcarea. Classification (NCBI taxonomy): domain Eukaryota; kingdom Viridiplantae; phylum Streptophyta; class Magnoliopsida; order Poales; family Poaceae; genus Hsuehochloa; species Hsuehochloa calcarea. The sequence continues at coordinate 18,727,756 of CM070601.1, read as the reverse complement.
TTTTAAATTTGAAGTTTGATTTATTTATATTAAATAGTTCTAATTTTTGATAATCTCACATTAAGATTTTAACAAATAGAGATAAATCAAATCATTCCTTTTTAATTTTTAAAGTTTCAAAAAGGCTTTGAAACTCGGGAAAGCCAAAAAAAATAGAAAGAACTCAACGAAAATAAAAACAAGGTCTGGAAAAAGGGAAATCCAAATCCAGAAAATAAAATAAAATAATTTTTATTTAGTCAGAGTTTGATTTATTCACATTAAATTTATTTTTAATTTCTAAAATTTCAAATTAAGTTTTAACAATTCAGGACAAATCAAACAATTATTTTTATTTTGAAAATTTCAAGAACTCTCCAAAATTGGGATGTTACATGTTAGTATCGACTTAGGCATCTCTAGCTTTGTGTGATCTTTGCCTCATAATAAAATCTAGAATTAAACTATTGTCCCCATTTCGAACAATCCAAAAACCTTATTGCAGACATTTTTGTGATTCATCAATGGCGGGTACTTCTGATGCTATGAAACCTGAGAGGTTTTCTAGTCATAACTTTCGTAGATGGTAGATAAGGGTCATGTTTTGGCTCATGTCTTTGGGGCTGTGGTGGGTGATCCGACCACAGTATCCATTTACGATTGAACAAACTGTGCGGTTTGACATAGATAACAACACATCCTTTAGATGCATATTGACTATACTGGCCGACCAGCTCTATGATGTGTACATGGACTTCAAGTTCGTCATAGAGTTGTGGGATGCACTAGAGCACAAATATGCCGAAGCTGAGGCTGGTCGTTGGCTCTACATGTGCGAGCACTTCTTCGACTACAGCATGGACGATGCTAATTCGAAAGTTGCACAGGCTAATTAGCTTCAGCTACTGGTCGGAGAGATTGTGCATTTGAGTTGTGTTTTGCCTCCTAAGTTTGTGGCTGCAGGCATTGTTGCTAAACTTCCTGCTTCATGGCGGGATTTTGCCACTGGCTTATAGCATAAGAGGGAAGATATATCTATTGAGGATCTCATTGCTGCTCTTGATGTGGAAAAAAAGGCAAGAGCAAAAGATGCACCAAGCACGATAAGTCAGAACGGTAAGATCAATACAAATATCATAGAGAAAAGATATGGCAAGAATAACAATGGATTTAAACCAAACAAGACAACTAGCTTTAAGAGGAAAACAGAGAAGAAGTATATGAAGAACCTCACATGCTTTGTATGTGGGAAAAACGGTCATATGGCAAAAGATTATCGTTTCCACAAGAGTAAGGATGCTAAACAACCAAAGAAAAAGGTTGTCAACGTGATCATAGGCGAGGCCTCAAAAGGAGGGTATGGTAATTCACATGTTGTTTTTTCAGTATGTCAATCCACTGATTAGTGGGTTGATACTGAAGCTAACGTTCAAGTATGTTATGATATTTTCTTGTTTTCTTCTTATCAGGCAGTCGGGACTTCCTCCGTCCTAATGGGGAATGGGTCACATGCTTCTGTTCTTGGTGTTGGCATGGTGGATCTGAGGCTTACTTCAGGGAAGATTGTCCACTTGAAGAACGTGTAGCATGCACCAACAATAAATAAGAATCTCGTTAGTGGTTATCTCCTATGTAGGGATGGTTATAAGCTAGTATTTGAGTCAAATAAAGTGGCATTGCCTAAGTTCGGTAACTTTGTTGGTATAGGCTATGAGAGCGAAGACTTGTTCTGCATAAGCACTTTAGAGTATTATTATAATCTGAATGTTGTAACTGGTTTAAATAAATGTGAGGCCAATATACATCATTCTCATTTTTGTCATATTGGTTTTGATAGTATTGCTCGAATGTCCAGATTAGATTTAATTCCAAAATGTAAAATTGTCAAAGGATCAAGGTGTCAAACTTGTGTGCAAGCAAAACAACCTTGCAAACCCTTTCAGGGGTTACAGAAGGAAAAGAACTTGGCACCATTAGATCTTGTCCATTCTGATCTGTGTGAGATGAATGGATTGTTGACAAAAGGGGGCAAAAGATATTTTTAACACTTATTAATGATGCATCACGATATTGCTATGTGTATCTACTGGAAACAAAATATGAAGATTTAAATTATTTTAAAATTTATAAGGTTGAGGTTGAGAATCAACTAGAAAAGAAAATTAAAAGACTAAGATCTGATCGTGGAGGAGAGTATATCTCTCATGAATTCTCTCAATTCTTTTCTGAATATTGAATAGTCCATGAAGTTACACCACCATATTCACCCCAATCAAACAGAGTGGCTGAGAGGAAAAATCAGACACTAACAGACTTGGTGAATGCCATGTAAGAGAGTGCCGGTATGCCTAAGATATGGAGTGGGGGGAAGCTACATTGACAGCAACTTTTGTTCTAAATAGAGTAATCCCTAAAATGTATGAGATTACTCTGTATGAGGGATGGATGGGGAGAAAACCCAATGTTAATTTTCTACGAACTTCGGGGTGTTTGGCAAAAGTCAATATACAATTGTAGAAAAAGAGAAATATTTGACCTAAAACAGTCGATTGTGTCTTACTAGGATATGCTAATAATAGCGCGGCCTATAGATTTTTAGTAGTAAAATCAGAAACTCTTGTGATTATTGTTAACACAATAATGGAGTCCAGAGAAGCTTCATTTTTTAAGGATATTTATCCTATGAGAACTGCAGACAATACTACTCGAACTGAGGATAATCAAACTATCAATAATAGTAATATTGAACCTACCATTATATCTGAACCAATATATGAAATACCATCAATATATGATATTCCTAAGGAAGATCACAATTTTGTTGAAGATGCTCATCGTAGGAGCAAGCAACAAAGGATTGAGAAAATCTTTGGTGGAGACTTTTTTGTATACCTCATGGATGATGTGCCAAACATTCTTTCGGAGGCTTATGCATTACCTGATGCTGAGTATTGGAAAGAGGTAGTCCATAGCGCGATGGATTCCATTATGGCTAACGGGACTTGGGATATCACTGATCATCCTATCAGGTGCAAACATGTTGGATGCAAGTGGATCATTAAAAAGAAAATAAGGCATGATGGTACTATTGATAAGTATAAGGCAAAACTTGTGGCCAAGAGTTATACCCAGAAAGAATGTGATGATTATTTTGATACTTACTCTCTTGTTGCCAGATTAACCACCATTCGAGTGCTTATTGGACTAGCTGCTTCCCATAGTCTACACATCCATCAAATAGATGTAAAGGCAACTTTTCTTAATGGACAGTTGGAGGAAGAAATCTATATGGAACAATCAGATGGTTTTATGATATCCAGATAGGAAAATAAGGTGTGCAAATTAATCAAATCCTTGTATGGCCTAAAGCAAGCACATAATCAATGGCACAAGAAGTTTGATAGAACTTTAACATCTGCTGGTGTTGCTGTGAATGTGTTGGACCGTAAAGGCGACTAGAGGGGGGTGAATAGGAGCACGCTCACTTTTCACAAATTATGAACTCAATACAATTTCACTCCAAAGAGCTATTAGAAAGCTATGAAGATCAATATACCAAGACAAATGGAAGACTAGTATTGAATCCAATTAAACCCCTAAGCAATGCTACAAAAATCGCAAGAATCAAAGCAACACAGCATCTTCGCGGTCGACTCAGATCGAACCGGTCGGACCGATTGTCGGGCGGTCCGACCGGCGTAGTCTTGGCGGTCGGACCGCTCAAATCGGTCGGACCGGTGGTGATGGCGGTCGGACCGGCGATCTACGTAACCGATCCAAACAAGAAAATCACCGATGACGAAGATGCAATTATGTGAAACTTTTGATTCTCAACTCCAATCTTTATGAAACTTTGCACACACCTTCTATATGCTATTGAGGACCTATTCCAATCGAATATTATGATAATTCTTGGAACGATCTTGAGCAATTGCCAATTGATTAACGTAAGGTCTAAAACCGCAAGAACGAAAACTTGATCCTAAAGCTTGTTCGTGAGGGATTGATGATCAAGATGATGCTAGATAGATTCACACATATCACAGCAAGCTAATTCACGTGAAAGAATCAAACACAAACTCGCGGATCAAAGAAAGCCCTAAAAACACGAAATTGAAAGCAAGAACGAAAAGAGACTTATCTCAAGCAAACCTTGCATAGATTGATTTCGTGATTGATGCTGGATTACATCCACACCATCATGGATCAGTGGACAATCAAAGATCACGAAATTCACCACAAACCATCAAGAGCCCTAGCCTCCACCTCAACTCCCCTAAAGACAATTAGGGTTTTAAAACATAAAAAGGCGAAAGAGAGAGAGGTGCAGCCACCATCTCCTCCTATTTATAGTGGAGACCTAAAACTCTTAGGGTTTGACTTAATTGGGCTCCCGTTAAGGCCCACTAACAAACGGGTCACACACGCACGCTTCGCAAAGCGCCGTCTTTAACCTTTTGACCTAAACCGCTTCACCATGCACCATGGATTTGCCAATAGGTCACCCTTGTCCATCTTGCGCCACGCTTGAGTCGTTGACCTCACCCGCATCGTAGATTGTTCTCGACCTCAACTCTCCAAGTCTAGTCCCGATCCTCCTCGCCGCTGACCGTCGTTGACCACCAAGCAACCCGCACAACCACGCATAAGAAAACACGATTCGGGAATAAGTTCTTCACAACTTGACCCATGTTAGTCAAAACATGCATCATGCAAATCATATGCCATGAAACCAATGACTTTGACCTAACAAATCAACATCGCCACGGTTGGCCAACGCTCAAGTTATTACGGTCCGACCGCTCCAGTGAGCTTGGCCGGACCTTCCTTGGCGGTCGGACCGCTCCTCGTGAGCCGTCGGACCGCCTTGGGACTTAGCCGAATTTCAACCCCGAAAATCCGAAACCTCTGGAAACTTTAAACCAATAGAACTTTTATCGAGACTCAAAAATCATGAGACCAAGTGCATTGGGATCCCTCACTTGCCTACAACACCTATTTTTGGCCCAAATTTGTTTTGACTACTTTGGTCATCGCCGGTCCGACCGATTTGGGACCGGTCGGATCATTGCGTAAGGACCGGTCGGACCGCCTCGCCCAAAGAAGCTCAGAACTTTGTCGAAAACACGTGAAACGACTAACCGTAAACGCCATTGCCAATTGTCACATCATCCTAAGATCTGGAACATATCCCCATGAAATCCACAGAATGAGGCAGATAAATGTGTGTATTATCGTTATGATGGGGGTCAAGGAGTGATTTTGTGTTTGTATGTCGATGACATACTTATATTTGGGACAAACACTGCTGTTATTGACGAGGTCAAATCTTTCTCATCTAGATGCTTTGATATGAAAGACTTAGAAGAGACATATGTTATTTTAAATATTAAATTGATCAAATATGAGGATGGGATCACATTGAACTAATCCAATTATGCTGAGAAAATATTGAGTCGGTTCGGTTTTGAGAACTGTAAGATTTCCCCAACTCCTTACAATGCTAGTGTTAAGCTTCGAAAGAATCAGGGATTAGACAATGATTAATTGAGATATTCTCAAATTATTGGGTCTCTTGTGTATTTATCTAGTGCCACAAGACCTAATATATCATTTGCTGTGAGCAAATTAAGTCGATTTACATCTAACCCAGGAGATGATCACTGGGAGACACTTAAGAGAGTGTTGCGCTACTTGAGAGGCACAACCTCATATGGAATTCACTATACTAGCTATCCATCTGTATTAGAAGGATATAGTGATTCAAATTGGATCTCTGATGCAGACGAGATCAAAGCTACAAGTGGTTATGTCTTTACCCTAACAGGTGCTGCAGTTTCATGGAGGTCGTATAAACAGACCATATTGACGAGTTCAACCATGGAAGCAGAACTTGTGGCACTAAACACAGCCACTGTTGAGGCTGAATGGTTAGAGAGCTTCCGTTGGACTTGCTACTAGTTGAGAAACTAATACCGATAATCCTAATGTATTGTGATAACCAAACAGTGTTGATTAAGATTACAAGTACGAAGGATAACATGAAATCATCCAGACACGTGAAGCGTAGGCTTAAATCTGTCAGAAAACTGTGAAAATCCGGAGTGACTACTGTGTATTATATACGCACCGAGAAAAATCTGGCAGACCCTTTCACAAATGGGCTAGCACGGAAGACGATTTCCATTGCGTCTATAGACATGGGAACGAGGCCCATTGGAGTTACAACTCAATAGTAACCAATACCTAGATAGGCCTGAGCCCGACCTGGCCTAGCCCGAAAGTTGAGTTTTCCATTTTAAAAATAATATTTTAATCATTTTTTATAAATAAAAATGATATTAAATTCATTTTTAGAATTTTTTAAAAAATACCTTTTCATATTTTTAAAATGAATGTTTTGGGCCTTCGGGCTTTTGCCTGAACGCAATCAAGTTCTACCGGATCGCTCGGGCTCAGTCGGCCGCCATGAATATGTCACGATACCTTTTGATCGGAGATCCCGTGACTTAGGCAATGGGAAAAACAAGTTGATGTTTGAACAATAGAGTACATTTTTATAAAATATGTGCCAGTGTCCTAATAGACAAAGTACCCTCAGCTGTATAAAAAGATAGCTTAAAGCCTTAATGTATTCTAGTGTGCAATGTGGGAAAAATGTATTAGCCTACAGGATACATAAAATGAATACACCTACTTGAGCTTAACTATGAAGTTGTAGTTCACAAGAATAGGGCATTCTCTAGAAAGCTCATGACCAGATCAGGGAGCATGACCAAATAATACTATGTTTGGATTTGGTTTTTTGACAACATAGTATCAATTGAGATTTTAAGTGAAATCTAACCACAAAATGATGTGAATTCAATGCATAGTACATTCATCAGCTGTGAAAAGATGAATCTTTGTTATTTTAGGTGCAAATTCAACCCGTATGGGACTTACAGTATTAACAACTCTTTAGCAAAAAAAAACTTTATCATCCTTTTTTTTGCTGCTTGCTTTGAAATTGGTGGGGATTGTTAGAATTGGGCTCATATGTGTAAAGACTCATTCATTCCTGAAATTCGAAAGCATGCATGGTTAGTCCCATATTGTATAGCTAAAGACACACACACACACACGTACGATTGCATGTGCATTTATTTGTGTGGTAATCGCGTGACTTGTGACTTACGACGCGCGACCGTGAACGTGTCGTGAACCTAGTCCACCTTTCTTTTGTTGACTGTGCATTTCTCTCTCTATGGCCGAAACAGTGTGGTCGAAGTTATAGACTAGTGTGGTCGAAATAATATGGTCAAAGCCATAAGACCAGTATGGCCGAAACAATGTGATTAAAGCCATAGATCATTATGGTCGTAACACTGTAGTCGAAGGCATAGATCAGTGAGGCCGAAACACTATGGTCGAAATAAGTGGTTGAAACACAGTAGTTGAAAGTTAGTGGTCAGATCCATAGACTAGGGTGATCGGAATACAATGGTCGAAACTGTAGACCAGTGTGTAATCAGGATATGATAAACACTGCTTAAGTATCATTAATTGATTTTGAATTAGCAGTTATTAGTAGTTTAATTTGCAGTTACTACAGAGTAATTGCCACGGCCTTAAAAAGATCTGATTTAGGCCTAGAAAAGAGTACATTGAAGTATCGAATATAAAGTGTAAAACGTGGATTTGTCGGGGCACACCGCACATCAACAAATGAAGGCTGAAGCTAAGCTACCCCATGCATAAAAGAATACCACCCACACGGAGGGAATCATCAAGCAGACGTGAGCAAGTAAACAAGCTAACACGACATTACCGGGCTTCAATGATTAGTGCAGGTTTTAAGGTAGATACAAGGTGTGAATAGGCAAAAACCTGCCTGTGGGCTCCTGCAGTGGAAGGACTCACATGGTCTCATATTCACATGCATCGAACATGGCCTAACTGTGTAGGTGAGGCCGGGCCCGAAGCTGTATACAAATCCTGCAACTTTCAAACAAAGCTGCGATCGATCGAGCATATGCATGCATGTCCAAGTGGTCTAGGTTTTCTCTTTAAGTTTAACCCAAGAACCGCCATCTTTTACATCAGTCAATCGACCTTAAATTTATCATGCTAACAGTTTGATTTTCGCATACAAAGCCCATGCTTTTCAAGGATAACATGCATGCCACCGGCGTCGAGCTGGCTGGCAGCTGCCCCCTTCAGTTTCAGGAAAGCAACACTTCCCCCACGCCATGTTAGCTGCACATGGCCGCCCGGTCGTTACGGCTAATCTCCTGTCACTAGCCCGATCGCTTTTCTCTTGGACCCGTACCCGTACGTCATACTCCGAACAGTTGCTCCATTCCGAATCGTGGGGAAATGGATCTCTGCGTGGAAGTGTTCAATCCTCCTGGTCCAACACAGAGGATGTACAATGTTGTATATTCAAAGTCTATCTTTATCGTTCGATCGAAAAGTAAATATTTATATCAATTGATACAGTGCTTTTTCACTGCAGTAGATATTTTGTTATTTTTACAGCATTTGCTACAACACCAACCCGGATCCAAATTGTGATGGCCCTGCACCCACCTCCAGGTTGCAGTCTAGTACTACCGCACCGCTTTAGAAATGCAGGTCCATGAGATAGAAATGCAGGTCCATGAGATACTAAGTATCTTTCCCCGAATTCTCAACACACATATATAATTTACAGCCAAAACTCGAATGCAATGATAAATTGCAACATTATACAGCCACTGTACTACTCACGTAACTTGTTTGGTTTTGGGTCGCGTACGTGCAAATATAGTCGTCGGAGTCGTTTGTTATATGTCAAAATAGCACATTGCCACACGGTGATAATGCGAACGAACCCCTGGTGCCGACATGTGGCGAAAACGCACGGCGGCTGTCCAGGGGAGAAAAAAACGCACGATGGAGAGGATGCCGCATGGTGGCCGTGCGGTGGCGGAGGAGCCTGCTGCACGGCGGCTACCTTTTCTCTCTTCTCTTGGATACTACTGTCGGTAATTGTTTTTTAAATATAGCATATGAGCCCAAAAAATATAAAAAATTTTATGGAGTCACCCAACACAGTGTACTTACTTGTGTATTTTTTTTTCATATTTGTTTGAGCTCATGTGTTATATCTAAAAATTCCTATGAATAACAGTATTCTCGAGGAGAGAGAAACGGTAGAGGAGCCTGCCGCACGATGGCCACCTTTCCCACCCCCGACCTCCCTCCTTCGCACATCTGTCACTCCATCGCTACTGTTCCCCCTTGCCCGCAGTGTTGCGCGTAGATAACACATCCGGAATTGCCAGCGCCAACGTAGCAACTCCACGTTTGTTTGGCTATAAATACCGAACTCTCATAGTCGCTCATCGCTCATTTTATTTGCGTTTCGCTTCTCGTTCTCGCACTTGTCTATGAGAACTCAAAGAAAGTAATATAATTAAATATTTTTGGAGATTAATTATTTGATTGCTTCTCGTCGCTCGGTTTTTTATTGCTTCCCCCGAAGGGTAGGTAATTTATCGGATGCTTTTATCGTTATTACCGTAGTCATAGTTAATCAGTCTTAGTCAACTAGTCATAATTAATGTAGCTTGTTTTGTAATGTTTATAATATAATTGAAGTTACGGTATCCATAATTTATTAGTGCATGATACTTTGGGGTGATTAATAAGTCGTAATGCTCATAGGCTTTGTTATTTTCGGTAAGAACTAGTTAGTGGTTCAAAATGAGTTGGAATTAAATAGTCATAATTAATTAGTTGTAATTAGTTTAGTGATAATTAATTAGTCATAAATTAGTTTAGTGGTTATCAGTCCAGCATGTTAAATTAGTGGAGATTAACTACTCGTAATTAATTTAGTGGTAATTAATCAGTCATAATTAGTTTACTAGCAATTAGTTATGCATAACTAATTTAGTGTAAATTAGTTAGTCGTGAGTAATTAAGTGATAATGAACATGTGGTTTAATAGTGGTAAGCACGGTAGTAATGAATTACTCATAATTAATTTTTGGAGGAGTAATCAAATTTTTGGTAATTAATTAATTATTCATATTTAATTACACATATGTAATCGATCGCTTGCATGCAATTTTTTGTCATTGTTTGTTACATCGCGTACCACGGACCGAGTTGTTGTGGCTTTAGGTAATTTTTAACATGTAAGACTTGGTAGTGTTTTATGGCGATAGTATCGTACGGACCGGACCTGATGGGTTGTACCTGTCGAGATGCTAGTACAAGGTGGTTCGAATGGAGGGGCTCAACGCGATGCTGGGTTGTTGGCGGCCCTCAACACCATGTAGCATGAGACGCAACCCCCTCACCAGTGGAACGACGTGCAAACCCGGTGGTGCATAAGGCATCTTGCGTCTAACTTGTTCACACAGTTCCTTAGTCAGGAAGTTGTGAAAACGTTCAAGGCATTGTGTTTGTATAACCATAGGCGGACGTACGTTTGAGTTCATCTGGAGAGACCTCGAACACCGGACTACAAGGCATACAAGGGAGTCCACTCCGGAGGTACTGGAGGGAGAGCAACCCAACAGTGCCATAAGTTTCTTGGAGTGGATTCATCGTCACACTCCTGAATAGGAGAAATGATCCCTTCTCTATGACACAAACGATGCGCGGTACAAGATTATGATGACCAACATGTCCGAGGTGTATAACAACGTCCTCAAAGGTGTGCGGTGCCTCCCTATTATCGTGATTGTTAAGGAAATATGGACTCACACTGTTGGTTATTTCATCAATAGAGCCACCGCAGCCCAGAGACGAACGGAGGAAGCCAAGCAGTGGTCAGAGAACATGCAGAGGCACATAGACTAGAAGATGGAGAAAGCTCGAACGCACGACATCCGGGTGATCACTGGCATTAGGAGGAAGTACGAGATCAACCTTTGGTAGAAATATATCCACAGTCATGCCAGAGGGGGAAAGGAAACAGGCATGCACCCTGGGTGCTATGGCGACATGCACCTGCAACAAGCCGAAGTTCCTGCACAAGCCATGCTTGCATGTGTATAAGGCGTGCACGCAAATAAGGCAGATGTCTATGTCGTTGTCGGACCCGGATTTTCTAATCCCGAATCCTCTGCGAATACACTGTGCTATTCCCTGGATCAGTAGATAGCACTCACAGATACATCACTGAATCATTTCATACATGGCTTAAAACCATACCATTTATTAATTTAACACATCAGAGTTTACATAGACCGCATCAGGTCAAGTTTTACAGTAAGGGCCGAACAGGCCAAACAATTACATCACAAAGTAGCGGAAGCGACAACGGAAACAAAAAAAGGGTGAGGGCACATCTCTCTACAGGCAAGCGACTGGGGAAACCTGTGTACATCCGATATTACCCGAAAACTCAGATAATATAGGATGTACGTAGGTACCAGTGGAGTCAGCTAGACTGGGGCGAGACTAGAACAACTATAGACTAAACTACACTTCAAGAACTCCTGGGTCTTCAAACATCTGTTCCTCGTAGTAGTCGTAATCTCCAAAATTTCCTGCTTCTGAGGGTTTGGGGAAAGAGCGAGAATGAGCACAACTACCGTGCTCGCGAGCCAACACACAGAATGCAGTAGTATACATGCAAGGCTTAACAAGGATGGCTCAGGTTCTTTTACTTGCTAAAGCAACATTTTCAATTATCATAATTACAAATCTCTATGACTTAGCATTTTAAACAGATTGCATTTTTATTGAAGAGAATAAGTGTAATATTAAATAACAGTAGATGTTACCTCCATCTCATGCTTAATTTTGATAACGGTTACGTCCACCGATTATCAGCACTGGGTAAGGCTACCCAGGAAAAATCCAAAACAAGGGCTAGATGAGCCCAACACATTTCCATTCCACCCACAAAGATTTTTGAAATAGAACTAACTCAGGTTAAGTTCCCATGTCCGCCTTTAACCGTAGGCACGGCTGTTTAAACAGTTTAGACTCTGCATAGGTTGTACACTGTACCCACAAGAGATAATCATACTCGTTACCCCACATGATTCCTTAGTCATGTAGTTGAGCGATTGTCACAGTGACGTTTCAAACTACCTTGCCCCTTCTGTCATCTCACCCCTATGGCCAATTCCATAAGTTGTGCGGGATGCTTACCACAACGACTAGCGCAGCTGGCCCCGGCCACAGCGACTAGTGTAGCTGATAACTTCACCATTTTCGGTGCCCCATTCAAGCTAGCATACGTCCTGCCGCTTGCACACTTCTAAACACCAGTTGTGGGATGACATTCAGGGTTCAATAATTTTACTAAGCCAAGTTGCACTTTGCAGACTTGCGGTTGTACTTGTTTTACACAGGAGGTCTTGACAAAATTAAGTTCTTAATTCATCTGGATGGTTCATACCACATACCAACCATTCTCGTGCTACGTCCGCACCCACCACTCTTTCCATCCGTCTAGATGTGGTACTAGCAAGTTGTTCAGGGTTTTGGGGAGGAAAACCAATTAATGCAACACATCAGTCATCTACATCCAATGACTGTCCAAAACTATTTTTCATGTTTAAAGGATGATGATCGGGACATTTATTGTCCCGGTACTTAAGCAAGACTAGCATGTCGCTTAAGTACAACCTAGGCTAGTATTTACCATATATTTACTAGGGTGACAAGGAATACTGGATTCAATTATCAAAGGATGGCTTAATAAGTAATTAATCAGCAAATGGGTATTTAACTACCTTAAGCTTTTAACATATCATTGATTACAAACTTAAAGCATGCAACTTTGCTATTTTAAATAAACATAGTTTGCATAAAATGTAGGTTCAGAATGATCAAAGTATTGACTCGCCTGGGTCAGATTAACGTGGCCTTGATCTTACTCAGGGCATTCTCTGCCAGGGATTTTGAATTCCGGGTCGGCGTCTTTATCCAAATCTTGATCCTGCTTGAGTCGCTGCTTCTTCTGGACTCCGACTCCTAATTACACGATACAAGCAAGAACAACAAATAAATCCAAAGAACTTTCAAAAGACCAAATATAAACAAAGCACTTTAAATAAGTTTTTGCAATGACCGAGCTGAAGAGACAAGATTTAGCGAGGCGGGGATGTTTGACAAGGTCAAACGATCAGCTGAGTACACGAGACAAAGGCGGAGATACTCTGCCGAGGGAAAACACGGCGGGAAACAAAGTCGAAGAATTACTGCAGGGATACTCCACTTCGGATACCACTGATCGGGCTAGATTAGGATACACGATAATTTTTGCCGGGCTTTAAAACGACGGTCACACATTTAACAAAGACGACTTTTGAACGGGGATAAAAAGGATGGGATAAACAATATTTGGACTGAGGAACACTGGATAGGATTACCGGATTAATTTACAGGTTTTCAAGGTAAGCTGTCGAGATTAACATGTTAATCCCGAATAGCCCTCCAAAATATTTTGAGAAAATGCAAGTTCCTTTCAAAGCATTTTACACAACGCAGGAAATTTGAATAAATATATTTTTAACAAAAATAGACATGATTGCGGAGACGATTACGAAGGTCATTTGCATAACTTCGATTTCCCGAGATTTTGCAAATTACGCTCCTAATCGATAGCTCTCAACTAAAAGCGAATATCGGCGAGTTAACCACTAACAATGGTTAATCGATTCATCGCAAGTCTTAGCACAATCACGAAAAATATATATTTTGGAAACATTTTCGCCAAAATGGAAAGCTACTAGTCGACCGAGTAATACAAAATAATACATACACAAACGCCATACAAACACAATCGCTATACAACAACTTCCAATACACAACTTCAATACACAAAACTAAATTTCCACTCCACGACTACCCTGCACAGAGTTAACAAAAACAATACAAGATCAACATACAAATTTCAATACCGATTTTCAAAAGCCAAACTCCGCGACGATTCAATCGAATACACACAAAACTACACTGCATACATTCCAAATGCAAACACAAAAACAAATGTTGCTGCTCCATTGCTACGGCCAAACTGCCCAGGGGAAAAAGGTTCAGTCACAGGGACAGAGAAGGGGGAAGCGGGTGTGGCAGGCCGGTCCGACCGGGGGGAGGGGGCGGTCTGACCGGGGCGGGGAAGAGAGAAAAAGGGAGGGCACGGGGCGTGGCTGGCTGCGCAGCAATGGAGGCGGCGGAGGAGCTGGAGGAGGCGGCGTGGCCGAGACAAGACCGGGGGGGGTGGCGGCGGTGAGAGCGCACGGAGCAGAGCCGAGCGCGGCAACGGCGACCGGAGGAGGAGAGGGGAGGGGAGGTGCGACCGCATGTGGATGGCACGGAGAGGCTCATCATGGGTCGCCGAGGCGGGGGTGCGCGGAGGAGGCGGCCGGCGGGAGCGAGAGGCGGTGCAGAGGAGGCGCCGGGAGCGGCCGGCTGCAGATGTGGGAAGGCTCGGCCGACGGGCGAGAGGCGCGGGAGGAGGCCGGAGCTCCGGTGGCGGAGAGTGGGGTGGAGAGGCGCGGAGGGAGGAGAAGGCGCGGATTCAAGAGGGGAAGAAGAAAAGGGGCGGAAGCTCGGCTTTATAGCCGGAGAGAGAGGAGGTGGAAAAAGCCGTGAGGCGGCGGAACGACGGGGCGGGGAGACCGGGCGACGGGTGTGCGGGACGGCGCGAGTCGCGGCAGAGGGGCGGGTCGGACGGCGCTGGGAGTTTGCACATGGCTGGGTCGATCAGCTTGCGCGCCGGATCCGAGGAGGCGGGCTGGTCGGGGTGACGGCGACGCGCGGGGCGGCGGCGACGGGTGCGGGAGGGGGACGGAGCGAGCGAGAGAGGAGAGGGGAGAGAATGGCGGCGCGCTCGGGGGAGAGGGGAAGAAAAGGGGAGGGGAGAGAGGCGAGAGAGATGGGCCGGCTCGGGAAAACGGCCCGGTTGGAAAAAAAAATGGCCGGGCCGGGCGTGGTGGGCCGGGAGGGAGAGAAAGAAACCGGGCCGGGAAAAAAACCGGCCCAAGAAGAAGAAAAAGAAAGAAATGAAAAAAATGGGTTTTGAATTTGAAAAATAGATTCAAAGCAAATTTTTAAATCTGGAATTTGAAGGAATGTTTGAAACACAAACCCGAGCTTTAACGAAAGCTAGGAGATTTTGGAATTTAAACCAAAATTTAAAAATTCGAATGAAAATCAAAAATCGAGGTAATTACTATTTATTGACCGAAAACAGGATGTTACAGTCGTACATCTCTGAGTACTATGACACGCATCACCTTTTCGGTACATGGAGTGCGGAGTTTCACTCGTACGGCTTGGACATGAACTACAATGATCTTTGGCCAGACAGGGTGCAATGGGGCTCGAACAAGGCCTTGAAGACAACAGGGAAGGGACGTCGACAGACACGGTGCTTCCGGAACGACATGGATGTCAGCCAACATACCAGTATTAGTCGCACAACCAAGTGCAAGTTATGCAAGACCCTTGGGCACTCAATGAAGGATTGCCCCCAACAGATCGAGCTCGTCTTGTCATCATTCAGTGTCATAACTTGATGTATTGTCTGCCTTGTTTTGTTATGTACAACGAAACTTCTACGATACACACATGTCGGACTCATCAACAAACTTCTATGCGATGATGTTGCAGAAGCATAAGTGGCTTGCAAAGAAGTCCAAATATCTATAATACCTAGATTTTTAATGAAATATGCTCCGGTACCACCATGGTTTATGGTCTCGTAGTGTGTGTGTGACGAGTCGGTGAAGATCATTCAATCGACACACATAGACACCTCCGCCCGGGTGTACTACACGTGTGGGCATTACCTTCTAAACGTTTCTTTCACACACATCGATTTTCCACTCGCTACGTTGATTTCCATAAATTTTTAACTTCATCCCCTTGTAATGGCAGCCCGAGATGTGCTGCCACTTCTTCTAGTGGATCGACGGCCCGGAGATGTACGATAGGGCGTTCATCCAGCAGAAGTACATGCTGAACTTTCTATGGTGAGCCGAGACCTTCCAGCACTAGACACCTTACGTACCCGACCCGACCCAACTGAAAAGGCACCAGAGGAGCCCATGACTCGCCCGACAGACAAGGGGAAGGCTCATGCTACTAAGACTGGCGATCATCGTAGCTTCTCCCATCGTCTGGGAGCACTCAATATCGAAGAGGTGAGTTACGTACAATCCACGTCCTAATTTTATATTTGTCCTTTCATTCTTCTAACAACATGCAATCATCCAACCCATATCGTAGAATATGGGGGACTTCAACACACGGCACCAATGTGGGGAGTTCCGAGACACGGGGAAGGGGAAGGCTCCTGCGACTGAGCCTGACCACCATAGCATATCAGGTCGCTTGGGCACACTCTATATCGACGATGTGAGTTATGTATAATTTACATCATTGTTACGTTTTTTACTGTACTATGCACTTACATCATGCTATCATAGGACATAGATGACTTCGACATACGACATCGACGGGGGGAGTTCCGTAACAAGGGGAAGGGGAATGCTCCTTCGACTGAGACCGTATGACGTCGTAGCGTATCTGGTCGCTCAGGCGCACTCCGTATCGAAGACGTGAGTTACATACAATTTACATCCTTGTTACGTTTGTTATTGTACGATGCACTTACATCATAGAATTGCAGGACATGGACGACATCGACACTCGCCGCCACCGTGGGCAGCCCCGAGACAAGTGGCAGTGGCTATGGCCGTGGAGACTAGTTACAGACATCATTGCATAGATGATAGATCCAACTACTCTCATGAATAACATTGTTAAATAGAACATTCTTTGTTAAGTCATCGGTTTAATGTGGTGATATTATTTAACACTGTATTGTACCACATGCTAGATATACTTATACATGAACCAACTGAGGGAAATGCGTGACATGCAGATCATATAACAACAAACTGTAGTCTTCGAAACGCACACGAATCGGAGGCTACGGTACATTGTTATATAATTTGCATGCCACGCATTTCCCTCAGTTGGTTTATGTATAAACTTATCTAACCTGTGGTACAATACAGTATTAAAGAATATCATCCATATTAAACTGATAAATTAATAAAGAGAGTCCTATTTGATTGGGGTACATGTGATAATACCCCCTCCTCCTTCATCCTAATTGCAATAAACCCGCGCGTACATCATGTAGTGCTTGTAACACTTGAAAATGCCGTCAATTTTATGTATGAAAAGTTACATTGCAACTCTATGGGAATGTCGTCAATTCTCTATTTTCATGTGTTTGCTAGTTAAGTACTTTGCGTGGGAATTCCTAAAACCCGAATTTCCGAAACCTAAAATCCAAATCTGCGAGATCTAAACCCTTAATTTTTTAGACAATTTCAGAACACATACAAAATTGTAGAAATATCACACAATCAGGTCCACTGTCTAAGGAGCCTTCAAAACAAAATTCATAATTTTTGGAGCTCATTTTCTATATTTAGAAATTCCTACAAACATTATACTTACATGAAATTGCAAGGAAAATTCGGAACGAATAAAATTATGCAAAAATTACACAAGCAAGTACATTGTGTCGGGAGGCTCCACAAAAAAATTTATAATTTTTTGAACTCATTTTGCCATATTCAAATTTCATAATTGGCTAATTAGGCGAATTAGGAATAAATCAAGTAATAAGAAATAATTAAACAATGGAATTTAGATGGAGCTCCGCACGGTGGCCGTGCCGCCTAGGCGACGCCGCACGGTGGCCGTGCGGCCGTGGCAACGTGTCAGCTCCATGTTAACGCTGCGCGGTGGTCGTCTGGTGAAGATGATGTCAATTCTGTAATTTCCGCGATACGACTGACATTCTTGCGAATACGGCAGCAAAACAAGCCAATACGTCAAAAAAAACTCTTTGGTTACTTTGGTGGTAGTACACTGTACAACAGCAAATGTTCAGAAAAGATTGCAGTTTTCAGAGCATGTAGAACCACAAGTTAGATTACCATATGATAATCTGCCATTCCGAGTAGGAACAGAACAGTGTGTGTGGCGCTGTCCCTGCACACCGCAAGAGGATATGATAAAAGACACCCCTGGGAGAGGAAGGCAGGAGCCATGTGGGGGGACACACCGAAATAGATCGCAGGATCGTGCCCTGATGGGACTTGTAAGCTCGGGGAACCCTCAGTTCAGGACCTCAGGTCCCTCCAAAACGGATTGAGATGAGATCTCTGCAAAATCCGCGAGGAATGAAAGAAACGTCCAGCCTGTTCGAGAGGGAATCTTGTGCTCATCTACCTCCATACATATATCTTGTTTGCCAACTCGAATCATGCATCGATTCGTTAGACAGCTAGTTGCTTTGCAGAGCTGCATGCATGCCTGGTGATTGTTCGTCATTTCCAGGAATATTCTTTGCTTGGGCATAAAAAATGGGTGTTCTGATCCAACATGTGCTCTTTTTATCGACATACCTGAGATGGGAAGCAACATTGGCCCAATAACTTTGGTGCGTTGATGCAATGCGCAGTGTTAACTTACAGCTGAAATTCATGAGATTTCTGAATTGGGCATCTGAAAATTCATCACATACGACTTCGGCATATATTTGATTGGCCGAACGGATAGATCGCGCGCCACTGTCTTCATTTCTTTCTTTATGACAAGCTTAATGGCACATAATGTATACAGGGAAATGGTGCTAACAGATCGAATACAAATCGAATAATTCGGATGCTGGATAAAACGAATGATCAAGATCTGATTGATACTCTTTGAGTTTCAACGTGTTGAGTACGAGTTGAATAGTCTGAATACGAATACCGGATAAAACAGATAATCTGAATTCAATTGATAGCCTTGGTCCCGACTCCCGAGCGATCGAGCGTACCACCACCAGGTAACGGATCACTGGCCTGCATGAATTGCTGACCTGTGACTGATGCAGGTGGACTGGAGCAAAACATGCCACGTCGATCACCCAAAAGATGTGGAATAATCGGAAGCTTTTTCTGCGTTCTCCACCTCAGATCTTTTCGCATCATGATGAAAGGCACGTTCATGTGAGACTTTTCGGGCTGTGTTTTGATATAGTTTTTTTTGTTTTCTAGCTTTTGCTTTCAGCGTCATTTCGTTATCTGGTAATTACACGGGTTTGTTAAGGTGTCCAACTAACTGGAGACCCTCGACAGAATAGATTGGAATATGGGTCCTTTAGAATAATAGATTAAATTAGATCAATAATACTATACCTCCCGACTAACTAAGTACGATTGAACTTAGGGTTGGAAGAAGAAAAAAAAAACTTCAAGGCTCGCGAGACAGTTCGGCTCATACTAAGTTGGGTTTGTGATGTAAACAAGCCGATCGAGCCAAGCCTCATTTCCAACTGACGTCGTTTTCGAGTCGAGTCCGAGCCGCTCGTGAGACTCTCTTGGCTCGTAGGCTGCCAGCCTGCCCAGCCCATACAGAGATACAAACATTGAGGTTTAGGCCGCCCAGCCCATATTGAGTGAACCCGAGAGTAGACAGCCAGCCACACGAGTACACAATTCCAATCATCGAGCCTCACGATGGGTGTCGCCGCTCCTTCCACCGCCTCATCCTTCCGCCACCCCGTCCTCCGCCATCCCACCTTCCTTTCGCTACCCTGTCCTTCTGTCACCATATCCTCCTTCCGCTGCCCTGCCGTCCCTTCCTCCTTCTGTCTTGTCCTCCTTCTGCCGCCTCGCCTCCCTGCCCTGCGGCTCTGCTTCCTGTGCCCGGCACCGTATCTCCTTCCGCTGCCTCCTCACCGGCGGTCGGCTCCTGTATCGATGGTGCGTTCTTTTTTAGATTTTTCTCCCGTTTGTTTCTTTTCATATCCTTACTTTCTGCTGTACTCCCTAATGTTTATTTTTGGGTGTCCTCAACATCTTAAATTCACTTTAGTTCATGTTTGATTGAACCTTTTCTTCTTTGACCCTTCCTTTTTCCTTCCAGCAGGTGAATTTCAGATGAGTTCATGTTTTACCTATGCTTTTTAAGATAAAAAACTTTCTTCGTAGGGATACAAAATAGATTAAAAAGGATTTAAACAGCGGCAATTCAATCATCTTACTGCTCTTGTGAGAGCTAATGGTAGGTGCATGCTTGCACAAAACCTCTCTTCATATGAATGTTTAGGATTTGCGGTGCAGAATTCTGGTTACCATGTAGTTAGATGTTTCAGTTTGACCAACAATTTGGAGGTTTAGTTAGTTTTGATCGGCCTCTTAGTATTCAGAAGTGATAAGTACACATCCTATCAAAATTTTCTCTTTACGCTTCAAATCCTGTCAAGATTACTGACAGCAGAACGCAATAGTGATAAATTCACGCCGACAAAATCATGTCATTTGATAGAGAGTCAAGAGTTGGATCAGAAATTTCGCACTAAACTGTGACGCGTTTCATTATCTTCCCTTTTCCAGAGACATCTATAGAAAGCTGAAGCAGTAGTGCATGGCAGCTTGGCTCGCGATCCAAGTCGAGCCTAATTTCAAGCCAAGTCGAGCTAATTTTCTGGCTAGCTCGTTCCCTTCATGAGCCGAGCCAACTCAACTCGTTTCCAGCCCTAAACACGCTGACATGGAGACGTGGAACTTGACCCCTTTGCGCGCGCGGCTGGGATGCATAATTCCTTCGGAGCTTCTTCTTTTTTTTTTTTTTTTGCGCGCGACCACGTCTATCGGTAGTTTCCCACTTTCCCTACTTGATTCGAAGTTTATCTCTAATTTCTATCCGTAGTCAAACTACTTTGCCCTTCCTTCATCAACCAAGATAAACCCTAAACTCTTGATTTTGATTCGGTACCATCGACGAAACTTCCACGAGTGCATCTGCGGTCCCCCTCCATGGTGTTAATCTCAAACATAGGTATGCCGTTCTGAACTATCTGATGTTCTACTCTTTTGGCCTATTTGATGACAATCCAGATTTAAAAAAAAAATTGGTGATCGGTGAACTCATTCCACCTAGGGATGAAAACAAATCGAATAGTGGTCATACCACATTCGTATTAGTATTTTTAAAACGAATGCGAATGCGAATAAGAATCGAATGTTGTAACGAATGCGAATTGAATACTAGCTCAATTAGGTTAAATTTGAATATCCTAAAATATGATGAAGTTTCACACAAGAACATCAAATTCCAAACATCTACAAATAGAGTTCCAATATATGGATTAACATATCAAATTCCTACAAGCAACATGGTGACACAACAAAAAAAAATTTAGTGGACTAGATGATAAGTGAAATAAAGTTATCGGATCAGGATATTATCTGTATTTGTATTCGACCAAAAATTTTGATACCACATTCGTATTCATATCCGGCAAAAAAAAATACAGATACTATTCGGATTCAAATTCGTTTTGCAATACAAATACTATTTTCCTTGCTACATTCGCAACCATTTGAATACATATGCCGAATAAAATGGACTATCCGGATTCATTTTACATCCTTAAATCCACCCCTACATTGCTTTGTTTATAGATATCATTAGGCTCATGCCCTTGCGTTAGTGTTGTTTATTCGGTAGTTTTTGGTAAATACGGTTTGGTACATACAATAAATACAATATTGTTAGTTTGATATATACGATATTTTAAAAATACGGTTTAGTATCGGTAAATCCTAATTTATTTTGGTATAGTATTGGTAAACACCATATTTACCAAAGTTAACGCGAATTGCAAACGACATAGCAAGTCTGCAACTTAAAGTCACAAATTTCTAAACTTGATAGTCGCTGGCTCCTCTATCCAAATAGCTACTGCACTGCATGGTTGCACCTGCACTGCACTGCAGTCTGCACAGCTGCACCACCATAGCACCAGCGACCAACGGTAGCATCCAGCAGGCCAGTAGCCTAGTACTTACAATAATACAATTACAGAAGGCTTGAAGGTGAAGCAAACAATCAAGGCGACAACCAACATGATTCAATAATTCAAAATCCATCAAATGAAGGCAACAATCCAACATTAAAAGTTCCAATATAGTCCATACTCCTTACTCCATATTGTTGCAATTCCAAAATGATTGAATCATGAAATGGAATGCAGTGTTTCTCAAGTGCAACAGTCCCATATTCTACTTTCTTCCCAAAGTATGTCGTCATCAACTTTCACCTAAAATATTAAATAAACAAGCGTGAGTCCAAGACTCAGCAAGTACAAATAAGACAATAACCAAAATCTCATAAACATACTTTGAATATTAGTAAAGCCCGTCACATATAATCATTCACAGAATCACCATATCCATCCAGCTTTAATTGTTATGCAATGCTTACGCTACAAATGCACTTTTCTTTTCTCTTTTGCACATACCGGTAATGCGGGGTATGCATCCGTCAATGCATACCCATGCATGTGCCTTTAGCACAGGGACCTCAAGCCCACACTCCACGAGTGTGGGGACCCTATGCCCATCTAATACATGACGGGGACCTCAAACTTCTCATTACTTGGCTACAATGTAGACCGAGCATCAAGGATTAAAGAATGATGCAAATGAATGATGCAAAAATTAATTTAATTTTAACAACATTACCATGTCATCACCATGGTATTTGCATCATTATATCATAATCACACTTAAGGAATTACCATGTCATCACCATGGTATTTGCATCATTATATCATAATCACACTTAAGGAATAAAAATCTCACCATATCATCCCCATAGTGGTTGCATCATCAACTCAATCTTACTCTTTTCATCAATAATACCATGACACTAAAATAACTTACCAAAATATTATTTTATCCCGTGGCAGTAGATCAACAAGACAATGACAAACACCCGTTATCACCCTTATACATGTACTTGCCTCAACCGTGAAGTTTGACAATGAGAAGAGGGCTCTACCCCTGGATTTACATCACCACCTGAATATTTAATAACCACACTAAGGAGACATTCTAGAGCATACCACATTACATAAAAATTATATAACTATCTATGCTCCTAAGCGTAACCCAAAACATCGTTTCCCTCTAAACATCGTTCTGCCCCAAACAGGGCAATCATCTTCCAAAAATAGTATCTTTTCTTCTGTTTACCCAAAAATAGTGTTCTTAGATTTTCTGGAAAGCTTACGGAATTACCCACTTTAATCTAGTTAGTCAGATTCTTTAATTTTGCCATTCACTACTCTCACTAAACATATTATAATGACTGCCAGAATTTGGCAGATATTCTGGACAGCAGAACTAAAATATTTATAACTTTCA
Source organism: Hsuehochloa calcarea (assembly GCA_036346395.1). Classification (NCBI taxonomy): domain Eukaryota; kingdom Viridiplantae; phylum Streptophyta; class Magnoliopsida; order Poales; family Poaceae; genus Hsuehochloa; species Hsuehochloa calcarea. The sequence goes on along the minus strand of CM070601.1, from coordinate 18,704,555 downwards.
GTATGTTTGTCCAAAAATTATGTTCTTGAGCTATCTAGAAACCTTATTAAATCACCTACAATATTCATGTTGGTGAGATCCTCTAATTATTCCATTAACTAATTTTTATCATCCAATTAGTACAACCTGCTAGAATCCTGACAGAACCTCGGGACAACAACACTAAAATATTCATAACTTCAAATCGGTTCATCCAAATGATGTGATCCAAGATTCTATAGAAAGATAAAGACGTTACCCACAAATCTGTAAGAGGTGACGAATCCAAAATTCACAATTTCAGAACTGAAACCTACAGCGCACTACAAACTGCAAACAATCGATCTACTACTCGAAGTCGCCAAATCACAAAACTATTAAACAAAACAAAAATATCTGAGGGTCACCCTTTAATAACACGATGAAAACCGCTGAAGAAACCACAAAATCTCCCTTTCCTCTTCCTTTTCTTTCCTTGGCCGAACCTCTTTCCTCCCCTTCTCTATGGCTGGCAGCTGCAGTAAGGAGGATGGCGCCGGGGAGAGGAGCAGCTGGGGGGGGGGGGGGTGGAGGTACTGTAGTGGAGGGTGGCTAGGGTTTGGTGCCCCCCTTGCCTTCTAGTGGGCTGCCGGCCCACTCATGGGCCTTGAGCCACTATGGCCGGCTCCCCTTCTCTCGAATATGGGTTGGCAGCCCATTCCTTTCCTGAAATTCCAAATTTTTCTTTTTAATTCTATTTAATTTCAGTACTAACCACTTATTTGTTTTATGCTTAAACGAGATGTTACAAAGACACTTGCTGTTAGAAAAGCATCATCAACTTGGTCTTCCATTTCAGTACTTACATGACACAAAAATAATATAATAAGTTGAAGCAGTTTGTATCACTCATAAATAGAAATATTATGTCTAGATTATAGGACATTCTTCAAATTTAATCAAATCCTTTAGATTGGCTTCAATGTTGATGTGATTTGAACGACACAACCAATCTTGTGCACATATCAAGCATTGGAGTGTTAATGGAGTCAAGGAGCTTCTAAAATCATCGAGAACATGGCCACTAGTACTAAAAGCTGGTTCAGAAGCAACAATTGATATGAGGATTGCTAATATATCACGAGCCTTCCATGAAAGGATAGGAAAATGAGGTGAGTTGCATTTCCATGAAGAGAGAATGTCAAAATCTTTAACATCATCTTCAACATCTTCAGCAAGGTACTTCTCTAATTCAGATTTACCACCACCTCCATTGGTAATTTTCATTCTCTTGTTGTATAAAGACTTCATAAAATATGTAGATGCACTAGTTGATTGCTCAGTACCACTACAATGTTTAGCATCTTGGCTTCCAAGTTGAGAGTACACATTCTTGTATTCTCCAAAAAGATCTAAGAGTGCCTTTTGTACCTTCACCCATATCTTACCACCTTTAATCTGAGCATATATCTTGTTAATTTTCCACTAGAAAAAAACCAGATTGCTTAGTTCTTGCATAAACATTAAAATAAAAACAATGTAACATTAGTGAGTGATCAAGAACAGAAGCCATATCTTGATAAAATACAAAAAAAAGAAGCTTGTACCTAGGATCAAGAATAGCAACAATAAAAATTAAATCGTTCATCTTCTCAAGATCCCCCAATACTTATCAATCTTCACCTTCATCTTAACAGCCATGTCTTTGAAGGTATTATCATCAACATCATCATGTTCAATCCTTTTGCACAATAAATAATTTACACCAACAATATCTTCAAAGAAAATGTTGGAAGTATCATGTTGAGTGCTAGAAACCTTTTTTGTAAGGTCAAAGAAATATTTTAGAAACTCCTTGAAGTCTTTCGCATACACCCAATCATCATGCTTTAGAACCCTATCCACACCCAACTCTACCTTGTAGGAGGGGTCCTGAAGTTCAAGCCTTTCAAATGCCTTCTCAAAACCACATCAAGAGACACCAAACCTTTTTCTTCTACCCTTAAAGCTATTCATTCTTAAAGTGGAGCTTCTCACATACTTGATAGCATTACAGATAATGGAAATAGGAGCCACTGTTGTTGTAGCTACAAACTAAACAGTAGAGAAAGGGGGGACCCCTGGGCTCCCTACTTGCGAAGGGGGAAACCCTGAAGGTCTTCAAAGGCGGGAAACAACATTTAAGAGTATTAAATATGTCTTTATTGCTAAAAAAAGTCCTCCCGTTATTACATGGGGAAATTGTCTATTTATAGTGTTACAACCAGGGTATAGGAAATTATAATTCTACTCCTAAAAAGGTCCTATTTCTATAGGGACTTCAGGGTCTTTGCACCTCCCTAAGCGTAACCTCTGGAGCATGTTAGACCTTCATGGGCTTGGTCCACCCCGTCTATACTCCCAGTCCACAAGTGGCATTGACTCCCTTCACTCCATACGAGGTGGCCCCAGAGCAAAGGCTCCCTGGACCCCCCCTTCGCTCCATGCGAGGTGGTCTATGGCGAGGGCTCTTAGGACCCCCTGCGCTCCAGCGTGTGTTGTACTCTTCTGGTGAGGCTGCCTTCGGTGACCTCTTTGTACCCTTCGGCATGTGCGAAGGGGTACATGGTACCCTCTGGTTAGGACGAGGTGTGCCCCTGGCTTGGTGTCTTTGACGGGTTGTTGGGGCTAGTCGGCCGCCCCTACGACAATTATCTTCAACTCATCTTGAACCACAAGATTAATAATAAGAGCTACTCATCTCATGAGAAGATGACAACCTTTCGCAAAAGTTCCACCCTGATTTTTGAAAGCACTCCTCATGTAGCTTATAGCACCATCATTTAAACTGGCATTATCTACGGTAATAGTGCACACATTCTTAATGCCCCACTCAAGCAAGCATTTATCTAGTGCTTTTCCGAGGTCTTCCCCGTTGTGGCTGTCTACCAAACAAAAGTTAAGTTTTTTTTGTTAAGTTGCCAATTGATATCGATGTAATGTGCAGTGATAACCATGTAATTTTGAAGGGTTGAAGAAGTCCATGTGTCGGTTGTAAGACTAACCGTTTGATGAGTGTCCTTAAAAAAAAGGTTTGCTTTCTCTGCTTCAAAAAGGCGGATAACATCTCTATACATTGTTGTCCTAGATGGCGCACTGAACCGAGGAGAAGCTTTGGACATAAAGTCCCTAAAACCTTCATGTTCTGAAAAATGAAAGGCGACTCATCTACGATTATCATACGAGTAAAATCCTGCCCTAACCCCCTTCAACATTGTATTGCCAAGGAACTACACAACCACTTTGGCCATCTACACTAGGTTGGAAGCTTAATTGAGTTTGATTGTTGCACATATTAGGATGCTTCTTACAAGATTTTGCATGAGAGACAAGCGATCGAGGAGGTACCATTCTTTTGTGAATCGCAGGAAAACATTCGAGAGCAATAACTGCACTTAGCCTTATTATGGCCATCTAGCAGTCATGTGCTAGGATGCACAGACACGGACACGCATGTCGGACACGACACGTATCGGACACGGGATTCGCCATTTTCTAAAAAACAGCGACATGGGGACACGGCTATATATATATATATATATATAATTGAATGCACAGTATGCCAGTATGCACAAGCAGTCAAGCACCCACTGAAGCAAGTCCAAATCTGGCGACCAAGGGGCAAAGAAGCAGAAGGCGGCGGCGGCAACTTCAGCGTCGGGGAGCAAGCAGAGGAGCTGTGGAGGAGCAAAGAAGAGCGTCGGAGGAGGAGCAGAACAGAGCAGCGAGCCAGTGAGCCGGGCGGCGCCAGAGACTGGGCCAGCGTCGGCAGAGAGCAAGCGGCGGCGGCAGCAGAGCAAAGAAAGGCGGCAGCAGGAGGAGCAGCAACAACGTCGGCGCAGAGCAAAGCGGTGTCGGGCGCAGAGCAAAGACTGCAAAGCAGCGTCGGTCGGGCGGCGGCGGCGCTGGGGTGGCTGCGGCCTGCGGGAGACGGGAGTGAGATGGGGATGGGGGACAGGGGAAGAGCTGGAGAGGAGAGGTAGGGTTAGGATGGGAGATAGGCCGAATGAATAGTCCAATACGTGTCCGATACGCGGCCAAACGTGTCCGATACGTGTCCGACATGCGGCCAAACGTGTCCGATACGTGTCCAGATTTGTTTTTATTTATTTTCACGATGTAAATTTCCGACACATCTGGAATACGTGTCCGAGCCGTGTCCGTGTTCGACAGGGACACGGCGCCTTCCAGACGTGTCGGTGCTTTGCAGGTCATGTGTAATTGTTCCATATCTCCGATCTGGGATTCATTTGTTTTTTATCTTGACCTTGGTTGGGTTCAGCAGCTTCATGAGTTGACACACCCAGTGAACCAGCAACAGAAATGCTTCGTATATCATCAAACTCATACATCTAAAATATCAAAAAGAAAAAGAAGAATAAGCAATGAAACCTTCACAACAAACTAGCAATTAGCATTTGGCAATGTAACATAAAGAAGGAAATTACATTGCATGATCGTATGGACTCTGTTGTTGGTAGAAATCACAAATTCCCACTTAGCCACTTCCTAGTGCAACCCAAATCACAGAGATCTGCTAAAAACAAGCAAATGCATCAACATAATGTACCATTAATTTGGTTAGACCGCTGCTATCTGCTAGAACTAGAGGTGAAGGACTGGAGCTGAAGGTTACCTTGGATGGGAATCGATGGAGGCGGCCTATACTACCGTGGGAGTGCGGGCTGCGGCTCAGCGGCATGGGTGCCAGCGGGGCGGTGCGGGCGGAGGCAATACGCGGACGCAACGATGCCGACGCAGGTGGGGGAGACACGGGCGGTGCGCTGGTCGGCCCTCCTCCAATTGTCGATAGCAGCGACCGGCGGCACAAGAGAGATGCTTAGAGAGAGAGAGAGAGAGAGAGAGGATTGGTCTGGGCGTCTGGCCAGAGGGGTGGAGTGGAGGATACAGGCTGAAGCCTGAAGCTGGTGTGGGATGGGCTGCACATGCGCTCTAGCCTCTACAGGTGTATTCGATATTTTTTGGTTTTCATTGAAAAAACCGAACCGCAAAAAAATCATAATTTCTAGATCTCGTACCGAATACCGGTCAAATCAAGTTGATCAGTACAGTTTGGTTTTTTAGGTACTGTTTTTCAGTTCGGTGGTAATGTGCACAACCCTACGTTCTGGAGTTGATTCTCGTGTACTACTACTATTTAATATCCCAAGTCATGTGTATTATTTTAAGAAAAAAATTCTTTAGTCATAAAAGTAGTCCACCTAGATATATGTTATGTTTAATCAGAACAAAAAAAAGGAACGTAAGCATTGGATGCAAAAAAAAACTCCGGATATTGGTTCTTAAACATATCATATTGTTCCACCTATGCCTCTAAATTTTATTTTTTAAAAGTAATTACATAGGTCCTTAAAGTAGTTTTACTTTACAGAAGTTAGTGATTTTTGCTAAGAACGCAAATTTGAAGGTGGATACATGGTGTTTTTGAAGTTTACGTACCTACTCTGCAAACTATTTGACTATTTAAACTACAATTTTTTTAGGAAATGGAGAACACGATCGCAACCTTGACGGCTCTATGGAACTAAATAGGACATGTCCATATCTTCAGATGATGATGGTGCTACTGCTGAGCAATATGACAATGATTTTCTTCAAGAACCTGGAAGCCAATCAGAAGATCCAATGGTTGAAGCGCCAGAAGTAGGAATGGTTTTTACCAGTGGGATGTGCTCTTATATCCACAAAGAAGCTCAAAAAATGATGATGAAGGTGAACTAAAATATTTCACGCTTTGTTGTACTCGTCAAGGTAAAACACGGTCCAAATCAAAAAAATGTCATGAAGCCCAAGTCCATCAGCTAAAACTGAGTGTGCAGTAAAAATAAATGCAACTCTCCGACCTGGTGGGAAGTTTCAGATTACAACAGTTTTTTTTAAAAGCATAATCATGGTCAGAGTCCCAAGAAGCAAGATTCTATGGGTGCAACAATAAGATTGACCTCCATGTAAAAAGAACTAATACGGGGTGGTTTGATCTTCTCAAGTATAATCGTAGATAAATAGTATTTGACGACGAACAACACTTAGCTGTACACCACGCGCTAGTGCATGAACTTGCACCTCTACGGATATTCGCCAATACGCACCGGAATGATCGCTGCTAGACCACAAGCGGAGATCGCTAAGCCCTCAATTCCCAGCGAAAAAACAAACTTGACTTTGACTTGCAGAACGAACAATAGATCGCCTAATTCTCTCTCAGAAATCCACGCATGAACTCTGGTACGAAAGAAACAAGCAATAGCTTTATCTATTCTTGTACTCAAAAGTGGTCTATCCCTAGAATACAAGGTGCTAGATGTTTAAAGGGCGTGTCAACGATCAAATCACCGAACTTACAAATATAAAAAGATAGAGGAAAAATGGCACGTATCTCCTGTTAAGGAATGTGACTGCTCTTTATTGAGATGAACTGGCTATTACAAAATGTGTCTACAATCTAGACCAAAGGCTAATTCTCCTAACACTGGAGTACAATGCTTGCTATGACTTTACAATCTAATCGACTGGTTATCTTCTGAGAGTGATTCCAATCGATCTCCTTCTTCGGTCCCCCTCTCCTCCTTCCACGGTCCTCCTTATGTAGTTGATAAAGCGTTGGCAGTTGTCCCTGGGAGAGACGCCTGTTGAGAAGTGGCGCGTCTGGTCGGAGAGAGGCGTCAGTTGACAATGTATCAACTGCTGTGCGGTTATATATCAGTGAGCTATTTAACCGTATTCCAGTGTCTTAGAGTCACGTAGCGTCGCATGGTATAGAATATACAGCACATGTTCCATTCGTCACACGGTAAAGCATATACCTGGACTCAGATCCAGATACCAGTTTAAAATCTTGTTAGCATTTGACTGGTCGGAGACTAGGTTAGGAACCTTGTCCGATCAGGTTATGTATTATGTAACCTCTGGAATCCTTACGACCAGTGGGGTCGTTAGCCTTAGGGGTTACGACCATGAAGACGTATGATCTTTATATATTCTAAATAATAAATAGAGGTTTTAATCCTCGTCAGGGCGCAACTAGTGCTCGGACGTACGACCTAAGCGCTAGCGCCGTACGGGCCGAGCGCAGTAGCAGGGATGAATGGGTGAGCCGAGGCGGCCGACGGCCAGAGGCCAAGCCGGCTGGGCGCAATGCAGGAGCCGAGCCGAAGGGGCGTAAGGGCGCGGGGAGCCATCACCGTGAAACATTACCTCAAAGAATATCAGAATAAAAAAAAGCATTTGAACAAAAACACATTGAAAAAATTACAACATCACCGTGAACAGTATGCAACACTTTTTGTTCTACAGATGCAACACTTTTGTTCTATAGACACAATATTTTTTCTCTGCATATGCAATATCTCAAAGAACAGTATGCAACATTATTCTCAACGGGATGCAACATTATTCTTAACGGGTTGCAACATCAGAACGGTTGCAACATCAAAACATTCACAAACATCAGAACACCAGAACATCAGAACAGTTGCAACATCAATGAACTGCGCGGACAGGCCGGGCCGTGGCGCAGCGCCGTTGTTCCAGGTCAGGTGCATGAGGGGAGAAGCACGAGGGGAGCCGAGGGGGAGGCACTCACGGGCGTAGCGCAAGGTCAGAGGAGTGGACCGAACCAGGGAGGCCAGCAGCATAGGAGAGGAGCCGCGGGAGGTACCGGGACTGGGTCAAGCCGCCAGGCCAACGTAGGTGGCAGCCAAGCCAGGAAGGAGCCAGGTTCGGGCAGCGCGGGGGAACTGGAGGCGGCGGCACCACCGGCAGTCGGCGGCCGGAGGGAGCTTCACCCATGGCGCAGCATGGGCCAGGAGCAAGAACCAAAAGAAAGAAATGGGACTGGAGAGGTGTGGGAATGGAGAGAAAGAAATGAAGGGAAGAAGAAAGAGTGAGTGGATGAGAACTGATAAGCGATGAGAACGACGGGATAAGATGTAGCAAATTGGATTATGGCTGGTGTCCGGTGGGCGTGGGAGTCAAGAAGAGTAAGCCATCCGAGTACACTGTTCACATCGGACTACTGTTCTGAAATAAAGCAAGTTGTATCGTTTCGAAGTAAATTAAGGGTGACAAAAACTTACGCTCGTAGCAACGAACGACCAACCAAGATTGTGCAAGCGAATACCAAGGACGATAGCCAATGCTAGACACGTATGTTTTAGGTGGAGCTTGGTGAGAAAAACAACCTATCACATTCAGAATTTAAAGATTGTCGAGGTAGGTAGCAATCCAAATGACACGCACAATGCCTAATTGCTAATTGATATATAAATGAGGAGTTGACAGCAACACACGCACAACGATAATAGAACTATTGCAAAAAGAGGAATGAGCAATAATAAAAAATAATTTTGTATGAATGCGAACACTCGTATTGCAACAATTCAAAGATGGACGGTAGCAAATGCTCAAAAATTGGATAAGAAGGCACAAAATTGCTTAAAATTATGGTATACGAATAGTATCAGATACAAAGGTATAGAAAAGCTCTAACAAAATAATTTAAAACTATGAGCGAAACTTTTGCCTTCATTCTTTTTTTGTTTATTGTTTTTTTTCTCACGGTCGACTGCTAGTGTGTCTCACGGTCAAGCACAACTCACGGCCAAGCACCCTTTTTTTTTTTGGTTTCTTTGGAACTCACGACAAGCCCTACTGTATGGAGATGATGATGATGATGAACAACTGGACAGATACTAATCAGCAAGGCTGATTTTTTTTTGGCTTGTGGATCTCACGGCCAAGACTACTGCGCACGGCCGAGTGCTACTAATCACGCTCATGGCCGAGCGCTGCAACTGGACGAATACAATCCTGTGGCACACATTTTTTCTCTTTTTTTTTAGCAGCCCGGTGAGCAAAACAAAAGCTAGTCTCCATAGGATTCAAAGTGTTCACAATGGACAGATTGGTTTATGAAGAAAAAAAAAACAAGCAATCCACTAGATAGAGAATATGAATTGGATGGGAAAACAACAAGTGACACGAACGGAACACAATCAGCAACTAAACACAATTATCGAAAGGATTAAGACCTAACAAAATGTACGAAAAATACTGAATTAAACTACAGCAAAGACGATTTTTTGTGGCTTTTTTTGTGTATAGGACAAAAAAGTAATCTACTAAATTATGGGTAAAAAGAGATTCTACTGAGTGACCTAAAATCTGATACCACGATAATACGGGGTGGCCCGATCTTCTCGAGTAGGACCGTGGATAAATAGTGCTTGACGACGAACAACACTCAGCTGTACACCACGCACTAGTACACAGACTTGCAGCTCTATGGATATTCGCCAACGCGCACTAAAATGATCGTCGCTGGACCACGAGCGGAGATCGTAGAGCCCTCAATTCCCAGCGAAAAAGTAAACTTGAACTTAACTTGCAGAACGAACAATAAATCGCTTAATTCTCTCTCAAAAATCATCGCATGAACTCTGAAACGAAAGAAAGAAACAAGCAATAGTTTTGTGTATTCTTTTACTCAAAAGTGGTTTGTCTCTAGAATACAAGGTACTCGACGTTTAAAAGGTCACGGCCGGTCATTGGCCAAGGCTGTTCGTCAATCCCAATAATTGGTTTCCAAAAACCGTGACTAAATAAAAATAGAATGTCTCTTCACGTGATTTCATTCTTCCTAATTATTTGCGTTGATGCTTTCCTTTTGGCAAAACCGAACATGCATGTTGCGTTGGCCACAGACGTGATTACGTGCACATCTCCAAGTCCATTTCTCCAAGTCACAGACGTGAACATGCTACAGCTTGACGCTTGGCAAGAACATGTGATGGCCGGCTGTTTCCTTTTGATGATCTTGATGTGTAGACTCATGGCAGCATTGAGCCTCTCTCCCGAGTACTAGGTGCCATCGACTCCTGTACTACCTGCAATACTTCTTCTTCTCCTTCGTCAAATCTGAGAACAAATAAAGTACACGTGTGAGATAGTATAAAATGCTCGTTAGAATTAATAACATGCTCTTTAAGAAATAAGGTCATCTGATCATACATCCTCTTAACTGGAGCTCTAGTGATAGGTCTAGAAAGTAAATCTATTATAATATCTTCATCATATGCTTGTGCAGGAGAAGAAGAAAAGAGTGATAGGGATGCCCTCATAAAAAACACTTGAATTGAATGATCGAGCCGGAATTCGAGTGAATAAAAAACTTCAATTCCTTTGTTGTGGCAGCAGGCGGGCACGAAAACTTATCATTTGGTGCAAAAAAAAAGGCCGAAATTATATGGAGAAAACAAGAAGGTTACAGCTTCAAGTGGTGATGCTGAGGCAGTTCGTGATTACTTTATTAGAATGCAGACCTATAATTCAAGCTTTTTCAGTATAATGGATCTTGATGAGGAATCACACTTACAGAATGTTTTTTTTCAGGCTGATGCAAACTGTAGAGCAATATATGAATCATTTGGTGATGTCATTACATTCGATACTACATACTTGAAGAATAAGTATGATATGCCTTTTGCATGTTTTGTTGGTGTCAATCATCATGGTCAATCGATTCTACCAGGGTGCGGCTTGTTATCTAATGAGAACACTGAAACCTTAATCTGGTTATTTCAAGCCTGGCTAACTTGTATGTCAAATCGCCAACCAAAAGCAATTATAACTGATCAGTGAAGAGCTTCAAGTGTTGTACAATGCACAGCGGAGCGAAAGCATGCATGCCTTTTTTTTTTTTGATGGGTTTGACAATTCCAAAACGCAGAAATAGATTGAACCCGCCAGAAACTTTGTAGACTGGTATTTCAGAAATCGTATTCCTTTACAGAAGTATAAAGGACTCAATGCGAAAACTTAGAGGTGCAAGTGCAACTCAAGATTGCTTATGCCAGAATAGGATGAATATCTCACAATATTCAATTATGCTTTTTATCATAAGCATAGATAATGAACATGAGCACACATTCACCGATTGTGGCTCTAGTTCATCGCTTATCTCAAAGAAAATATTTAAGAGCTACAGTGTCACTTTGGGAAAACGGAAAGAACATAGCAACAGTTAGGACTCGTTTGGAATGCAGATTTTTTTTTAAAAAAAAATCTTGCAAAAAGTGAACTGTTTTCTGTGAAATCCTTAAGGGCCTCAGCGTCAGCTTCTCAAATCATAATAGGTTGGACGGGGGACCAGCAAATACAGAATGGCCACTAGCCTGATTAGCATCAGTCCAGCATTCCAGTGGTCCATCACAACCGATAAATGCATTCTCAAAAAAACAAAAACAACAGCATAACTGCGATCATTAACCCAATAGGCCCCCAATGACAGCCCATTTCATCTCCTTTTCTTCTGAGGAACAGAGAGGGGTTATGTACTGATGTTGATATCAGGCTCAGCTTAAGCTTTGCAAACAGGTCCATACTTATACTACCACTGTACCACGGCAAATTGTTGGTTGTTTCCATCTTTCATGGGCCCACAGAAGACAGTCTAGAGCGTCGAGTCAACTGGTCGAGTGCTTCACTCTTGGCCAAGTTCGACTAAGCACCACTCTTCCAAAAATACTTATTTGACCAAGAATAAACCGCCCCTGCGCATCTGTCCAGAGTAGTGGTGGGCATTGGTGTCGTGCCGTGTCGGCACAGTACGGATCCATAATGCTTCGGTCGTGTCGTGATGTACTGGCTCGGCCCGGCCAACCCGTCGTGCCGGCCCAGCTTGCCTCCGGTCAGACCCAGACAAGGCCCAAAACCCACCGTGTCGGGATCATACTAGGCCGACCCGGCCCGGCCACCCCGCCGTGCCGGCCCACCTTGCCTCCAGTCAGGCCCAGGCACGACCCAAAGCCCACCGTGCTTGAGATTGTACTGAGCCGGTCCAAGCCCAGCCCTAAGTAACTATAGACACCTGGGAAGACGACAACCGTCGCCGTCGCCCAGGAAAACAAAGACATAGTGCGCCATCTACGCCTGCTCCCCGTCGCCATAGTCTCCTCCTCCTCTTGGACGCTGATGAAGAACTCTGCCCACCTTGGTCGCGCTGTGTGCTTGCGAAGGGGGTGAGAAGGACGGCGACGAGGAGGTGGATGGTGGGAGGGTGGAGGGCGGCGGCGCATAGGGAGAGAGAGGGGGCGACGACACGTGGGGAGGGAGAGGGAGAGGGAGGGAGGGGCGGCCAACGGTGCTTAGGGAGGAAGGGCGACGATTGGCGGCGCGTGGGGAGGGAGGCGGTTGGAGCTGGAGGGAGGGGAATAAGCGAATGTGATTAAGGATTAGGAATTTGGGAGTGGGGACTCTGAGGAAAGGATTGGGGATGGGGGTTGGGGGAGGCCGGAAGGGATGTTGGGTCAGACCGGGTGGAAGAAATGGGTGATTGGTTGGGTCAGGCAGATGTGGGGGAGTGATTAGGCCAGGCCGAGGGAGTGATTAGGCTATAACGGGAAGGTCATGTTGGAAATATACCCTAGAGGCAATAATAAAGATGATGATATTTCATTATGTTCATGATTTTGATATTATGTTATCGTGTTCCTTGAATGAGTCATCCGTTATAGATCAATGAGTATGTGACTTGTTGGTGAAACTCTTTAACTTATATGATGTCATTCTAAATGTATCCCTGGTCGGATGTCACTAGTCGGAACATCAGTGACCCATGTATTGATTGACGATCATGTTTCAGCATAGATACGAAGGATATCGAATCAATAATGTGGGCACATGTTAGAGAACATATTGATTGATGACCATGTTTCATTAGTTGGTCATAGATAATATTTCGTAAAGGTTCGTCCGATATATTCTATGTGTGTTTGGGAATCGTTATGTAAAGGTAGTTTTGTGCTAGGTGCGAGGAATGTGACGGTCGAGATGGATTTGTGACGACTAGTGGTCGGAAAAGAGTTTCCGAGTCACAAACCGATTACACAAGAACTTGTAGGGTCACACACTTAAAGGGCTGGGATTTGATTTGGATGGTGATCCGAATTCGTATAGGACTCGAGTTCCTAATGGCCCTCGAGTTCGAGACCCATCATGGATGCCTATATAAAGAGGGGCAGTAGCATGGGGTGACACACGTTTTTGGGAAGAACTCCCGAAACCTTAATAGCCACGCCTTCCTCAACCACGCCGTCGGTGCTAGCACTCCAGCACGTGGTAATCCTACCCTGTACGTGTGGATACTTTGGAGGTGTTGTTGCGAAGCATCAGCACTAGGACGATCCACAACTTGTGACGTTCACAGGAGCGAGAAGCGAGGACGCGCGGCGAGTACGATCACTCGGAGGAGAAGGCACGTCGGGAGTACGACTACGGCTGCATCAATACGCTACACCTACTCTACTTCCGCTACAAGTCGGCGCGTCTAGCGGTAATCTCGTGATCTATTTCTAGCGGTGGTTCCTTGGTTGCGCGGAAAAATTTTGTTTTATGTTATCGTAGCCTTCCCGTGTTCCCCTTCAGGTCATGCCTATTTCGTACCGTGCCGCCCAACGGGCCGCATTCTTAGGCCTAACCCGATCTGCCGTTCGTGTCGTACCGTACTTAGATCGTGCCGTGCCGACCAGATTTTGAACTGACCTGAAAAAAGCCCTAGTCAAGCGTAGTGTTCACACTTTCAAATGCATGACGGATGTGTCCATACCATGCATTCACACTGCACCACAAGAGTACAAGTACACCGACATAGAAAGATCAAAGAAAATTAATATCTGATCGTTGCGTTCACGGTCGAGTGTTGACCTGTTGACGACACTGTCCTGCACCTCGCCCAAATGCATCGCCCATGCTTCCCTGCCCCGTCTTCCACGGCACAGGCAAAAAATAGTCCAACCACTGTCCACACTTTCACGATGCATGTGTCCAAACCACTGTACCACTAACACATGGAAACAGGAAACAAAACTAGCTAGTACTATCGTACTTTCGTACAGTCCTCCTGATTTCACGTATGCAACGGGATGCAAATCATCCGATGCAATGTTATAAGTGAGCAGTATTACAACATTACGTAGTATCCGTCGGGTCAAAAAAAAAAACAATGTTTGAGGCTGAGTTCTGACCTGTCGTGTAAGTACTTTATCAGAACTATAGCATTAGCACTGTTTATGACTGCATCGTTGCCACTGCAGTGTCACTGTGGTGCTTGATCTTATCTATTTTTTGACGCAAATCCATTGCAACGACCACCCAACCTGGCCACCCCCCTACATATACACTCTAGCTTCGCACTTGTTTCCACACGCGCTTCACCGATCTGTAATCCACTCGTTGATCTATCTAGCCACACTTTGCACGAGAGTTAGGATGAGCCGCACGCTTGCGCCGGCGCTGCTCCTCGTGGCGCTGCTGGTGCTCGCGCCGCTGCCGCCGCGCACTGGCGTGGTCGTCGCGCGCGCCGCGCTGTCGTGCTCGACCGTATACAACACGCTGATGCCGTGCCTCGGGTACGTGCAGTCGGGCGGGGTGGTGCCGCGGGCGTGCTGCACGGGGATCCAGACACTCGTGTCGGCCGCGCGCACCACGCCCGACCGCCGCGCCGTCTGCACCTGCCTCAAGAACGTGGCCGCCGGCGCCGCGGGCGGGCCGTACATCAGCCGCGCCGCGGGGCTGCCCGGCAGGTGCGGCGTCCCGGTGCCCTTCAAGATCAGCCCCAACGTCAACTGCAACTCGTATGTGAAACAAAATCCAGACTTTTCCGTATTTTTCGAGCTATAGTTTGCGTGAAATTTCGCAAGGTTTTGAGTCCTTTTTTTTTCAGATCAAAGTTTTGAAACCTTTTAACGTGACGATTTTGTGCAGGATAAATTGAGGAGCACTCGATCTCAGTTCTCAAACATGTGAATTCGTGACGAGAAGGGGCCCGTGGGATGTTGTTTCTACTACTTGTTCGAATACCGTACGTGAAGCTTATGAATCGTTCTACTGTGTACGTACACTACGATTGTATTCTGGCCGGGCGCTGCAGGTGTGTACTGTACGTTGCGGTGAGAAGAGACTGAATAACCAGATGTGTGTATTAATTGTTGTACTAAGTGATTGGCATTGTTTGATGCGGAGAACTGCTGATTCCTCGCTAAACAAAAGTTACGTTACATCTGTGTTCATCCGATTATCTCAACGGGGTTCCTATTTCAACATTATCGAGAATATTTTGGATACAATTATACAAGGAATGAAGGATACGAGTGTGCAGTGTACGTAGATACGGGTGTGCAGTGTACGTACTGAAGTTCTGAAATAGCGATAGTGATACAGTGTGGAGCGGAGAAATAGCGATAGGTTTTGTTCGAAACCACATTGACACCATTTTGCTACAACACTGAAATTATGGGTTTACGATAAAACGAGTACTCCTTTCCCGCGGGTTGGTTAGATCATCCGAAAAACGCTTTCCCACAGTCGGGCTAAAACCAGTTTGTGGAAATCCATGTTTCACAAAAAGCATAATTCAAACAAGGAAAAAAATAGGGTATATACCACTTAAATGTGTTCGGTTTTGATATATACCATAATAAAATCTCGATTCACTTTAATGCCACCGAAATCTCCAGATTTTGGCAGTAAACCATTCCGTCACCCCTCTGTTAAAATTGGCACTGAAATTACCGATTTGCCCCTTATCTCAGTTGTCTGGTTCAACCAGACGCTTGCTTGGTTCGACGGAGTGCTCGAGCAAAACACGTTCCTTGCCATCTCTGCTTGTCCCGGCGCCCTTCTCTCCTTTTCCCCGTTTCAACGCAACGCAACGCAACGCAACCACATCGACTGCGCCTCCACGGCCGGCCGCTTCGGCGAGCTCCGGACAACGTGTAGACGCTATTATTATCCGCCGTGAGCTCCTTGGCCACGGATCCCCCTTTTGCAATCTTCCAAGATTCGCCGTCATGGTCGATCATCTCCCAAAATTGATCTTCCTCCTACCTTCACCACTCCTCTTCGAGACCATCATTCCCATTATTCGTCCTTGTTGCATTAGCTGTTTGAACAGTTTTAAAATAAATATATAAAGTGTAAGATACAAATATACTTAGTAAATCCATAACATGCTTAGATATTATTGAATCTATGATCCAATCAACACGAGTGTTTATACGTGGATGCAAGTGCATATACCTAAGTACATTCGTCCATGTGGGTAGCAAAGTTACTAAAGGTGGCAGTTGTTGTAGTGGAATTATGATGAGTCTCAAATGTTTTTCCCTGATGTTATTTCTCCCACTACATATATAGCTTACTCCCCTATCAGAGTAATAGACGCGCTCTCCTCTGTCAGGGTCATATTAGCCCTGAGGCCAACTCGCCCCCTTCCTTAACCTCCACAATCTCTACCTCCGGCTCCACGACCACCACGACCTCCACCCGGTCTCCATAATCTTCAATTCAACGTCCACAACCACCACCTCGGCCTCCATACCGTGGAGAAGAACAAACATAGCTCAGATGTCCTCTCACCCCACATAGTTGTAGTACTCTCTATCATCGGGTATAGCATATGTGGACCTAACAGGGTTTTTGTCCCCTATTACTCGTAGTCAAATATCTTTTTGTACCATAGCCGAAATAGTCTCCTCTATAATAGGCAAGTTTGTCAAGTGAAATATGACAGCCCGTCTACTCTCAAACTTTGGGTTCAGTCACTTCAGAAAGTGTGTAACCAGTCTTTGGTACAACCACACCCTACCAGCCTCAATATCACTAACACATGTTAATTGCAGTGGATCATAGTAATCTAAATATGCACATAGCTGTTGCTGCAGTTCACTAGCATAATCCTAGACAGTCTTCTAATCCTGTTGTAGAGCCTTCACCTTGCCGTGGACCTTCACCATCATCATCACATTTTCTGTCTCGGAGTACATATTGCTTAGTATCTTTCACATTGTCAGTGCACTCTGCATCATTTCCACCATCCGAGTGATAGATGGACACATCAAAGTTAGCAACTAAGCCACTACCACAGAGTTGGCGGTGTTTCACACCCTCTAATTTATGCTCACTTTGTCTGCAGGCTCGACACAAGTCTTCCACAAGTAGTGTTTCACTCCCTTCGTTCTCAGAATTAGCTGAGCACTTCTAGAGCTACTCTGGTAATTCTTACTCCCTTCCAAGTTTACATCATTCGACATCACCTCTAGCTTTTAATTCAGATGACCCTATACCAGCCCTCGGACCTATCATACCTCGCGAAGAGGTCTTGTAACATGCTTCTCATATCACCTTGCGTAACCAGTGGGGAAGTAGTCTCAACAGCTGTCTTCCTGTTCTTTTTACCGCCCTCATTGAGGCTTCTTGCTCCTCCTTCCTCGTAGCCTCAATCTCCTCAAGAGTAATCTTTTCAAACAACTGCAGCAATGTCAATCACTACCAAGATATACTGCGTGTATCTCCCTCGATTACATCAATCCTTCACACACAAATGTTCTGTCGAACTTCGATGACTGCACTTATGGTTAACCAAATCATGCAAAGCCATATCATCAATTTTTCCCTGAACAGAGAACCTTTTTATTATCCTTTCTTCTGTCACCTTCTTTCTTGACACACCCACGACTTCTTCCTCTGCTCCCTTTCCTCTTCGGCCAATGACTTCTTCCTCTACTCCCTTTCTTCTTCGTCCTGATCTAGGTCGGTTTCTTCTCTCACCTCCTTCTTCACCACATGGCTTATTCCTCTGCTCGCCTTCTTCTTTAGCCATATCTAGCTCAGATCGGAGGATACCATGGTACGAAGGCCTACTCCCACGTGTTGTACCGTGACGATGGCCTGGGTGGTCCATGGCACTAGGTGCTTGATGGTCGCACAGTAGCCCAGCGACCCAAGGCAGCTGTGGCTCACTGCGGTTGTCGAAGACGACAACCAGTGAAGGTGATGGTGGCGGATGGCAACGACGGTGGTGGTGGTGGATGGCGGCGTCAAGTGGTTAGGGTTAGGGATGAGATTGGGTAAGCTCTAATACCATTTGGAAATTAAGGGAATAATTGTGTGTGGTCCCACAGGACGCCCACACCATTTATTTGTAATCCAAAGATCCAATCCGACTCGAATACAACTCTTTATTAGACTCTAATATTAACTCACCAACAACCTCGCTCCCACCTCGCCCATGTCGCGCTGTCGACAAATCTCTTCGCTGTCGAGCTCCCCAACCGAGCTATGGCGGGCCACCGTTGCCAGACAGTAGGCGAGGGAGGGGAATCAGGGGAGTCGGACAGAGGCCAGCAATGAGGAAGCTGCGTCGGAAAATCTGGGTATGGCCTGGTCAAGCCAGGCGAGGGGGGAAACGAGTCGACTAACGGAAGAATGAGACAGAGGGTGACAGTGGTATATTGCCAAATATTTGAATATTTTGATGGTATTAAAGTGAGCCGGGATTTTATTGTGGTATTTATCAAAACCGGACATATTTTGGTGGTATATACCCTATTCTCACCAAATAATCCTTAAGACGGCGCCTTGCTAACCTGGTTATGTTTGTACTTCATCACGTTTTTTCGCTAGAGTGTACTATTTGGGCAGTCAGTTTGATAGAACTCATGTTGATTCTTTTGATTTAGTACAATTTAATGGAGTCGATTCACCTCGAATCTTTCCTTTGGATGACTCTAGAATGGCAGGTCCATTCTGTTGGTAGCAAGCATCAATCATACTCAACTGACTGAATTAAATTATAAATACAATTAAATTACTAACAGATGAGAAATTCCATAGCTTAATCGCATACACACCCACACATGGTAATTCAAAATACTATCACAAGCCCGCGGTGAGGGCACGGGTTCCGCGTCCGGTGCGTGGACGCCTGGCTGGTGTCTCACGGCTCGTGCCCGACATGCCGCCGCCCGGTGATGGACGGCGCAGCTGCGGTGCCCGCGAAAGGCAGCGGCGTCGGCCGAAGCCAGCGTCCAGACAACGACACCATGGCCGTGGTCATCGCCTGAGGTGGACAACCGAAGCAGCTTGTTCAACACAGCAAGGTAGTATAGTTCTGGCCTCTGCGCAAGCTCTTGTAAAATATTTCCCCCTTCGGATATTTTCCGGCGACGGTCGGCCTACTTGCCACGAATTGCATGTTAGTGGCTAGCTTCGCAGCTTCTTGCCGTCGAATGTATTAACTGCTCAATTGCTCACTGTATATGTACGCTCGACGGCGCCGTACAAAACATTGTACACTAACATATTTTTGGTTGCATAGAGCATGTCTTTCTGTCTATAGGGTCAGGCATGGTAAAATTCGGCCTAAAACAGGGTATATGGTATCAGGCTGAAATATAGCAAGATGGATGGTGGCAAGAGATAGGTCGAATAGGATTAAATATGT
The DNA here is from genome assembly GCA_036346395.1 of Hsuehochloa calcarea. Classification (NCBI taxonomy): domain Eukaryota; kingdom Viridiplantae; phylum Streptophyta; class Magnoliopsida; order Poales; family Poaceae; genus Hsuehochloa; species Hsuehochloa calcarea. Next base: position 18,685,258 of record CM070601.1, on the reverse strand, counting down.
TGGTTATACCTAGGCAGAGCATAGCTGCGCTGAGTCACAGAACTGTGCTTAGTTAGGGTGCGTTTGGTTGGTGGGATGAGGTTAAATGTGATAGAATGGTACAGGTAAGATGTGATCATCCTGGATGAAATGATACAAATATGGTGTTTGGTTGGTGGGACATAATGATACATGATTTTGTTTGGTTGGTGGAATAGTATGGTCCTGGATGGTTCAAGATGGTGTTTGGTTGGTGGAATAGGATGGTCTGTATGATATTTTTTGCACTAAAGTATACCAATAGTAGTCTTATTTTATTGATTAAATGACAAGGAACACAACGGTTCAATCGGATCGCAAATCGGATACTCGGTTTAGGAAATATAATCAAGTCGCCAAGTCACCAAGCGCCTTGGAATTCGAGTGAACGGTGTGGTTCGGGATTTTTTCCCGAACGGGATGATACAACATAAACATAGAATATTCCTTTTTCTTGAACCATCTTATCCCGAATGGTTTGGTTCTATTCAACAAATCAAACACCTGAACGAGCTCATTTCCCGTACCTATCGGACCTGGATTTTCTAATCCCGAATCCTCTGCGAATACACTGTGCTATTCCCTGGATCAGTAGATAGCACTCACAGATACATCATTGAATCATTTCATACATGGCTTAAAACCATACCATTCATTAATTTAACACATCAGAGTTTACATAGACCGCATCAAGTCAAGTTTTACAATAAAGACCGAACAAACTAAATGATTACATTACAAAAGTAGCGGAAGCGACAACAGAAGTAAAAAGGGAGATGGCTGTGGATATCGTGAGGATATGTGCACGATCTCAGGATGATGAGTCAATTGGCAATGGCGTTGTTGGTTTGCAAAATCTCGCGTTTTTGGGTTTGCTCCAAAGGTCGTCGCACCACAGCGGTCGGCCGGTGGTGTCGGCGGTCGACCGCCTGTGGAGGAGTCCGACCGCCTTGGTGGCCGGTCCGACCGCCTAAAATGAAAATGGGTTTTTGAGCCGAGCCAAAAATAGGTTGTGTAGGCAAGTGAGGAGTCTCCGGATGTGGTCCCATCATTTTGGAGCTCCATCAAAAGTTCTATTCGCTTGAAAATTCGGAAGGTTTCGAATTTTGAGTTGAAAATTTGGCTAAGTCCTTTGGACCGTCCGACCGCCGTTGTGGGAGCGGTCCGCCGGCATGAATCGGTCGGACCGCCCCGAAGGCTGATCCGACCAACAATGGCTTGAAGGTTAGCCAAGTGTTGCATTGAGTTGGTTTTGATTGTGTTATCATATGAACTTCAATGCTTTATTGTTGTATATTGCATTGCGGAACTAACGTGGGTCAAGTTGTGAAGAACTTGTTCCCGGAATCGATTTGTTTGTCTATTGCTGTGCAGGTGGCTTGCAGGTCAACGACGTCAACGGTGAGTGGATCGGGACTACGCTTGGAGAGCTGAGGTCCAGAACGATCAGGGATACCGGGTGAGGTCGTGTGACACAAGCATGGTGCAGGATGGACAAGATGGATCGAACGGGTGGTTCGGTACAGCTGGTTGGATCAGGCGGTGCGGATATCGATGCGAGTCTCTGGGAGGTTCCGATGGGATTCGGACAAGAGAGGCTTGGTGACGCGATGAGAACCGCTGATCAACCTACACGTGGTGAAGCAGGCGATTGCTTCAAGAGTTATTTGTGTGTGGGTCCCATGTGTAAGTGACCCCAAAAAGGAAACCCTAGCTCTCTAGTATAAATAGGAAGGGGGGAGATGGAAAACCAAGCCAAGCATTCATTTTAGCCCCTTCTTCCTTTTCTAGGGTTTGGAGGAGAGGAGAGGAGAACTAGGGTTTGGAGTGTGCTCCTTGTTGAGCTCTTGCCCTCCTTGTTGGAGAGGCTTTGTAAGCATCTTGTGTAATCGAACAATCTTGTGATGCTCAATTGAAAGATCGCTTGCTCCTTTGTGTTCTTCTCCTTTGGATGATTTTGGTGCTTCCTTGATTCAAAGGTTCATGCTTGGTCTCTTGATCTACTTTATCTTGCTTTGATGTGTGGGATTACTCCTAGAGTCATCTAGATCATCAACCCCCCACAAGCAAGTCTTGAATCAAGATTTTCATATTTCTAGGGTTTGTGCACTTCTTTGGTAAAATCTCGAGAGATCGATTCTGCGAAGTGGATCTGACGGATCGTCGCTAGAAATAGGTCTCTAATATCATTAGGGAGGTGTGCTCGAAATTTGGTCGAGTTTTATTGGTTGAAACAAAAGTTGGATCAAATTTCATTTTGATTTTGGGTGGAGTTTTTCAGTTCTGGACTCTACCGGTCCGACCGGACTTTCAACGGCGGTCTGACCACCCGTGTATTCGCATCACATTGGCTTGCCGGGTCGAACCGCTGGCCCACCGTCCGACGGCTAGTTAGTTGTCGGTCGGACATTGGTTGACCGTCGGTCCGACCGCCCGTGGTAGCGGTCGGACCGCTGATCCCGAAGGAACAGTGAGTTCTTTTCTCCGGTTGTGTCGTGTGGTTGAGGGGTTTATCAAATCCAACACAAGGCTTCCGTTGTGTGCTTACTGATCTTCTTAGCTTTCATAGCTAAAGGAGTAAAGTTCGTGTTGGTTTTTGATTTAGGCGAGAAAGTTTTGAAAGCGCCTATTCACCCCCCCCTTAGTCGCCTTTCCGGTCCTACAATGGCACATCTCTCTACAGGCAAGCGACAGAGGAAACCTGTGGACATCCGATATTACCCGAAAACTCAGATAATATAGGATGCACCTAGGTACCAGCGGAGTCAGCTAGACTGGGGCGAGACTAGAACAACTAAGAACTAAACTAAGCTTCAAAGAACTCCTGGGTCTTCAGACATCTGGTTCCTCGTAGTAGTCGTAATCTCTAATATTTCCTGCTTCTGAGGGTTTGGGGGGAAGAGCGAGGATGAGCATAACTACTGTGCTCGCGAGCCAACACACAGTATGCAATAGTATGCATGCAAGGCTTAACAAAGATGGCTCAGGTTCTTTTATTTGCTAAATCAACATTTTCAATTATCATAATTACAAAGTCCCATGACTTAGCATTTCACACAATTTACATTTTTATTAAAGAGAATAAGTGCAATATTAAATAACAGTAGAGATTACCTCCACCTCATGCTAAATTTTGATAACGGTTACTTCCACCGATTATCAACACTGGGTAAGGCTATCCAGGAAAAATTCAAAACAAGGGCTAGATGAGCCCACCACATTTTTAATCCACTCATAAAGGTTTTTGAAATTGAACTAACTCAGGTTAAGTTCCCATGTCCGCCTTTGACCGTAGGCGCAGCTATTTAAACAGTTTAGACTCTGCAGAGGTTGTACATTGTACCCACAAGAGATAATCATACTCGTTACCCCACATGATTCCTTAGTCATGTAGTTGAGCGATCGTCACAGTAACGTTTCAAACTATCTTACCCCTTCCGTCATCTCACCCCTATGGCCAATTCCATAAGTTGTGCGGGATGCTTACCACAACGACTAGCGCAGCTGGCCCCGGCCACAACGACTAGCGCAGCTGGCCCCGGTCACAACGACTAGCGCAGCTGATAACTTCACCGTTTTCGGTGTCCCTTTCAAGCTAGCATACGTCCTGCCGCTTGCACACTTCTAAACACCAGTTGTGGGATGACATTCAGGGTTCAATAATTTTACTAAGCCAAGTTGCAATTTGCAGACTTACGGTTGTACTTGTTTTACACAGAAGGTCATGACAAGATTAAGTTCTTAATTCATCTGGACGGTTCATACCACATACCAACCATTCTCGTGCTACGTCTGCACCCACCACTCTTTCCATCCGTCCAGATGTGGTACTAGTAAGTTGTTTTAGGGTTTTGGGAAGGAAAACTAATTAACACAACACATCAGTCATCTACATCCAATGACTGTCCAAAACCATTTTTCATGTTTAAAAGATGATGATCATGACATTTATTGTCCCGGTACTTAAGCAAGACTAGCATGTCGCTTAAGTACAACCTATGCTAGTATTTACCACATATTTACTAGGGTGACAAAGAATACTGGATTCAATTATCAAAGGATGGCTTAATAAGTAATTGATCAGCAAATGGGTATTTAACTACCTTAAGTTTTAACATATCATTGATTACAAAATTAAAGTTTGCAACTTTAATATTTTAAATAAACATAGTTTGCGTAAAATGTTGGCTCAGAATGATCAAAGTATTGACTCGCCTGGGTCAGATTATCGCGGCCTTGATCTTACTCAGGGCCTTCTCTGCCAGGGGTATTGAATTCCGGGTCTGCGTCTTTATCCGAATCTTGATCCTGCTTGAGTCGCTGCTTCTTCTGGACTCCGACTCCTCATTACACGATACAAGCAAAAACAACAGATAAATCCAAAGAACTTCCAAAAGACCAAATATAAACAAAGCACTTTAAATAATTTTTGCGATGAACCAGCTGAAGAGACAAGATTCAGCAAGGCGGGGATGTTTGACAAGGTCAAACGATCAGCTGAGTACACGAGACAAGGACGGAGATACTCTGCCGAGGGAAAACAAAGGGGAAACAAGGTCGAAGAACTTCCGCAAGATACTCCACTTCGGATACCGCTGATCGGGCAAGATTATGATACAGGATAATTTTTGCCGGGCTTTAAAAAGACAGTAAAATATTTTATCAAAGACGACTTTTGAACGCGGATAAAAAGGATGGGATAAACAATATTTGGACCAAGGAATACTAGATAGGATTACAAGATTAATATACAAGTTTTCAAGGTAAGCTTATCGAGATTAACAAGTAAATCCCGAATAGCTCCTCAAAATATTTTGAGAAAATGCAAGTTCATTTCAAAGCATTTTACACAAACGCGGGAAATTTGAATAAATCTATTTTAACAAAAATTGACGTGATTGCAGAGACGATTACGAAGGTCATTTGCACAAGTTCGATTTTCCAAGATTTTACAAATTACGCTCTTAATCGATAGCTCTCAACTAAAAGCGAAAATGATAATTCTACTAGTACTTGACAATCGGCGAGTTAACCATTAACAACGGTTAATCGAATCAACGCAAGTCGTAGCACAATCATACGAGAATAAATATTTTGGAAATGTTTTCGCCAAAATGGAAAGCTACTGACGACCGAGGATTACAAAACAACACAATACACAAATGCCATACAAACTTCAATGCACAAATCATTAGTACACAAATCGCAATTAGTGCTCCACGACTACCCTGCACAACATTAACAAACTATACGCAATAACAATATACAATTTCAATACACATATTGTTCAAATGCCAAACTACACAAAAATTCAATTGTCACCACACAAATCTTCATTGCATGCATTCCAATTGCAAAACACAAAACAAAGGTCTTTGCTCTTGATCTCATCGATGTCGCTCTCTCTTTGCTCTGTCAGGAGGAGGAGGCGGCCGGTTGGACTAGGGGAAGGGGCGGTCTGACCGGGGGGAGAAGGAGAGAGAAGAGGGCGCACAGGGGGCGGTGGCTGCCGGCGGCGGTCGGTGGTCGGAGGGGTGGCGGGGTTGGGCAAAATGCAGTGCCGACAAGGAGGGGATGCCAAGGGAGGCGCGGCGCTGTGGCGGCACCGAGAGGCGGCGTGGCCCATCGGAGCGCACGGCAGAGAGGTGAACGGCGACGATGGCGGCCGGAGGGATGAGAGGGAGGAGGAGCCACGGGTACCAAGCGGCGTGGGGAGGCTCACCGTGAGGTCGGCCGAGGTGGCAGACAGGCGCGGAGACGGCCGGCGTTGGGAACGGAGGCGGCGTCGGGGAGGCGACGGGCCGGCGATCCACACGTTAGGAAGCCGAGCCGTCAGGCGAGGAGCGTCGGGGCGAAGGTGGAGCTCCTAGGCTGCGCGGATGGGGCGAGAGGCGCGGAGGGAGGGAGAAGGGTGGTGGCGGCGGCCGAGAAGAGGAGGCGAGGAAGGGCGCGCGAAGAGGGAATGGAGAGGAAGGCCTCGGCTTTGTAGCCGGGGAGAGGGGAAAAGCCGGTGGAGGCGAGGGGAACAGCGGGGCGGCGGAGATGGGGAGAGACTGAGTGCACGGGAGTCGGCGGACGGCGCTGGTGTGGTCGGCCTTGTGGCGCGAGGGAGTCGGCGCAGCGGCACCGGATCCGAGGAGGCGGGCTTGTCGGGACGACAACGCCGATCCGGCGGAGGGACGAGCGAGCGGCGGAGTGCGGGAGGGGAGACGGAGCGCACGAGGCGAGCAAGAGAGTGGTGGCGGCCTCGGGGGGCGCGAGGAAGAAAGAGAGAAGGGAGGGAGAAAAGAAGCCGGCCATTGGGAGAAACGCCCGTTGGGCTGGGCTGGAAAAATGCTTGGCCGACCGGGCCGGAGGAGAGAAGAGAGAGTGGACCGAGAGAAAACTGCCCAAGAAGAAAAGAATGGGTTTTTGAATTTGAAAATGGAGAATTCAAAGAAAATTTTTGAATCCGGAATTTGAAAAAAGGTTTGAAACACAAACCCGAGCTTAACGGAAGCTAGGAGTTTTTGAAATTTAAACCAAAATTTGAAAATTCGAATAAAAATCAAAAATCAAGGTAATTACTATTTATCAACTGAAAACGGGATGTTACAAACCTACCCTCCTGAAACAGAATCTCGACCCCGAGATTCGGCTACCCAGATGAGACGGGGAGCGAACCTCTCGTTAAGTCTGAAGTTGCTTGGGCTTCTTCAGCGGCGACAGAGTTCACTTGGCCTTGGTTTTGGCTTGGCGCAGAAACGACTCTGAATGCCTGCGATGTTGGATGACTTTTGCTTGCAACTGAAGTCTTGCGTTGAGTTGGTATGGCTTTGAAGTTGAACCTTACCAGCGTGACCGGTTGAGGGCATTTGTTGGCAAAATGCCCTTTTTCACCACACTTGAAACAGCAAAGACGAGCTCTTGGGTTCCGTACTGCAGGCTGCTGATTGAGTGGATGATGAGTCACGAGAAATCCGATCACGAGGATATCTATCTTGTGTCCTTTGCGCTGACATCTTCCTTATGCAACTGGCACCACTTCCTTGGGCTGCTGGTCTCTTTGGTGCCATCTGAGAAAAATAGCTCAGATAAGATCGAGAGGAGATATATGAGGGTTCACTGGCTCTCTAAAGCACACAAAGGAAATTCAAACCAACCAAGGAAAATCGATCAATTACAATACAAAGCCTAGAATGACTGCATTATATTAAGGGGGTTAAGTGCTTACATGACTCTAGAAACACAGCATATAGGCTGTGCTAAGTCACGACACAAGATACACACACATCGTCTACAAAAGAAGGAAACAAAAGGTGCTTGCAACCAAAAGACCGCTAAAGCAAGCATCGCTAGCTAAGCTAAGCTAACTACTCCCACATGGCGACGAAGACTTCGGGATCGGTCTCTCCTTCCTGGAGAGGCGGGTAGTAGTAGAAGGGCGCTTCTCGTAGAAGATCTAGGTGCATCTGGCTCAGACGGTAGAAGGCGGCGTCTTTGCGTCTTGGACCGCCTGAGCAGTGCTCAGGGGTCTCGGTCGAAGGCGTGAGTGATGAACTCACCCTCTCTGGCATAGAGGAAAACCTCTATGGTCCATGACTCTTGGTCCAGGGTTTGAGTCTTTCGGCCTCTGAAGATAGGCTTGCGGAGGTAATCCAGGTGATACATGAATTGGCGGAGAATATCCACGAACTAAACTCAGTCTTCTTCATGAGAGCAAAAGTCCCAGTGGCCATCGGACGACGGGGTTGTCATCTACAAATTTTTGAATAAGCGAGGGAGTTAGATTGAGTAAAAACTCAAGTGAAGTCAAGGGGAGTGAAGAACTAAGATAGATGAGTAAGACCAATAAGTACATTATATTTTGCCAAAGGTTTCCTTAAATTTTGAAAATAGGAATCAAGTCCTTAGGCTCGACCAGTCTAACTAAGGTTCCTACAGTCGTATGCTCTGATACCAGCTCTGTCGGATCCGGATTTTCTAATCCCGAATCCTCTGCGAATACACTGTGCTATTCCCTGGATCAGTAGATAGCACTCAAAGATACACCACTGAATCATTTCATACATAGCTTAAAACCATACCATTCATTAATTTAACACATCAGAGTTTACATAGACCGCATCAGGTCAAGTTTTACAATAAAGGCCGAACAAGCCAAATGATTACATTACAAAAGTAGCGGAAGCGACAATGGAAGCAAAAAGGCTGATGACACATCTCTCCACAGGCAAGCGACTGGGGAAACCTGTGTACATTCGATATTACCCGAAAACTCAGATAATATAGGATGCACCTAGGTACCAGCGGAGTCAGCTAGACTGGGGCGAGACTAGAACAACTAAGAACTAAACTAAGCTTCAAAGAACTCCTGGGTCTTCAGACATCTGGTTCCTCGTAGTAGTCGTAATCTCTAATATTTTCTGCTTCTGAGGGTTTGGGGGAAAGAGCGAGGATGAGCACAACTATCATGCTCGTGAGCCAACACACAGTATGCAATAGTATACATGCAAGGCTTAACAAAGATGGATCAGGTGCTAAATCAACATTTTCAATTATCATAATTACAAAGTCCTATGACTTAGCATTTCACACAATTTGCATTTTTATTAAAGAGATGCAAACTCATCGTATTTATATTTGCTTTCTATAGACTATTTTTGGGTGTTGCTAATGTTATCACCGACTATGTGGGAACTTTACATTTTTGTAGCAGTTTAGCAATGTATTAATTTAATTAGTTCAATTCATCGTGTTCTATACGGCTTTTATGTCATGAGCAAATTGGTGTGGCAAAGGAGCCGATTAGTCCATTTCTTTGTTTCTATGTCTTGTGTGTTGCGCATAACTTAGGATTGTAGTACATGATGTTGTTCTTTCCGTATAACTTGGTGAATTCGGTGTTCTTATTTCTTTGCATCTTAAGATATGCTGTTGGGTTGAAAACTACTTTGTTGAAACTATAGAGGCAAATAAAATTGTCATATGAAGTTACACTGCATAAACTAGAAAAGTTCTTATGTTGGATCCAATGCTACCTAGGAAGCTTGAACGTTTTAACTACTATCTATTGATTTTTATTTCGGGTGACTAATCATACAATTAGTCCGAAAGTTAACTTTTGGATGATATATTCTTTTTGGTTGTTTTTTTCCTTACCATGTCCAATTGCTTATAAAGACCAAGTACTACATTATGATTTCTATTACAAAGTATTAAACAAAAGCTACAATGCTATCATTGGTTCTTTTATGCTTATTTGGGATATTTTAATGAAATCATGACCTTCTACCATCCTTGTGAGTTGTGACCGATGCACACATCATCTTTCTATTAGTAACATGTGCTTTTTGTGTGTATATGATAAGATGTTATTCTATTCGTGTTGTTTAAACTAAAATGTTCTTGTGTTTGTCTCAGAAACACTTTTGCATGGCCTCCTACCCGCTCTACGATCGACCAACCCGCAAAGAAAACCCGTTCGTCTACAAAAAAATAGATAGCTCGACGCAACAATACACTCAGTATAATACGCCGCTTCCCGCTTTAACGAAAATATCGCTTTACGATCTCTTCGATCTCATCACGCTCTATACAGCTTTTATGCAATCGGATCTAGAACCACTGAACGATGACTACATCCCCAAGAGCATCCGATTACTTTTGTATTACCGCTTAATAAATAGTCTTAGTTAGTAGATATATACAAGATGCCATCCTTAACCTTTTCTCATTACTCCTTTCACAACCTATTTTGTAAATGTCCTCAATTCAACTATAGTCCCGACTCTACACAGCTTGTCAACAAAGAACACTTCATTGTATACATGCAAAATACTTAGCTAATACCGGCCCTACTTTATAACCAAAAAAAATGAACATCTCTCTTTCATCCCCTAACAAAACTATTCGCTATGAATTACAATCATTACCATTTATGCTAATTCATGTATGAAACCATACCACCAAGAACAAACGGGGTGCAGCGCAGCGCACCTGCCGTCCTAGTAGGATTAAATATGTTGGTTATACCAGGCAGAGCATAGCTGCGCTGAGTTACAGAACTGCACTTAGTTAGAGTGCGTTTGGTTAGTGGGATGAGGTTGAATGTGATAGAATGGTACAGGTAGGATGTGATCATCCTGGATGAAATAATACAAATATGGTGTTTGGTTGGTGAGACATGATGATACATGATTTTGTTTGGTTGGTGGAATATTATGGTCCTGGATGGTTCAAGATGGTGTTTGGTTGGTGGAATAGGATGTTCCGTATGATATTTTTGCACTAAAGTATGCCAAGAGTAGTCTTGTTTTGTTGATTAAATGACAAGGAACACAACAGTTCAATCGGATCGCAAATCGGATACTCGGTTTAGGAAATATAATCAAGTCGCCAAGTCACTAAGCACCTTGGAATTCGAGTGAACGGTGTGGTTCGGGATTTTTTTCCCGAACGGGATGATACAACATAAACATAGAATATTCCTTTTTCTTGAACCATCTTATCCCGAATGGTTTGGTTCTATTCAACAAATCAAACACCTGAACGAGCTCATTTCCCGTACCTGTCGGACCTGGATTTTCTAATCCCGAATCCTCTGCGAATACACTGTGCTATTCCCTGGATCAGTAGATAGCACGCACAGATACATCACTGAATCATTTCATACATGGCTTAAAACCATACCATTCATTAATTTAACACATCAGAGTTTACATAGACCGCATCAGGTCAAGTTTTACAATAAAGACCGAACAAACTAAATGATTACATTACAAAAGTAGCGGAAGCGACAACAGAAGTAAAAAGGGTGATGACACATCTCTCTACAGGCAAGCGACAGGGGAAACCTGTGTACATCCGATATTACCCGAAAACTCAAATAATATAGGATGCACCTAGGTACCAGCGGAGTCAGCTAGACTGGGGCGAGACTAGAACAACTAAGAACTAAACTAAGCTTCAAAGAACTCCTGGGTCTTCAGACATCTGGTTCCTCGTAGTAGTCGTAATCTCTAATATTTCCTGCTTCTGAGGGTTTGGGGGAAAGAGCGAGGATGAGCACAACTACCGTGCTCGCGAGCCAACACACAGTATGCAATAGTATGCATGCAAGGCTTAACAAAGATGGCTCAGGTTCTTTTATTTGCTAAATCAACATTTTCAATTATCATAATTACAAAGTCCCATGACTTAGCATTTCACACAATTTACATTTTTATTAAAGAGAATAAGTGCAATATTAAATAACAGTAGAGATTACCTCCACCTCATGCTAAATTTTGATAACGGTTACTTCCACCGATTATCAACACTGGGTAAAGCTATCCAGGAAAAATTCAAAACAAGGGCTAGATGAGCCCACCACATTTTTAATCCACTCATAAAGGTTTTTGAAATAGAACTAACTCAAAGTTAAGTTCCCATGTCCGCTTTGACCGTAGGCGCGACTATTTAAAGCTTTAGACTCTGCAGAGGTTGTACATTGTACCCACAAGAGATAATCATACTGTTACCCCACATGATTCCTTAGTCATGTAGTTGAGCGATCGTCACGAGAACGCTTCAAACTACCTTACCCTTCCGTCATCTCACCCTATGGCCAATTCCATAAGTTGTGCGGGATGCTTACCACAACGACTAGCGCACTGGCCCCGCCACAACGACTAGCGCACTGCCCCGCCACAACGACTAGCGCGGTGATAACTTCACCGCTGTCGGTGTCCCTTTCAAGCTAGCATACGTCTTGCCGCTTGCACACTTCTAAACACCAGTTGTGGGATGACATTCAGGGTTCAATAATTTTACTAAGCCAAGTTGCAATTTGCAGACTTGCGGTTGTACTTGTTTTACACAGAGGTCATGACAAGATTAAGTCTTTAATTCATCCGACGGTTCATACCACATACCAACCATTCTCGTGCTACGTCGCACTCCACCACTCTTTCCATCCGTCAGATGTGGTACTAGTAAGTTGTTTTAGGGTTTTGGGAAGGAAAACTAATTAACACAACACATCAGCCATCTACATCCAATGACTGCCCAAAACCATTTTTCATGTTTAAAAGATGATGATCATGACATTTATTGTCCCTAAGACTTAAGCAAGACTAGCATGTCGCTAAGTACAACCTATGCTAGTATTTACCACATATTTACTAGGGTGACAAAGAATACTGGATTCAATTATCAAAGGATGGCTTAATAAGTAATTGATCAGCAAATGGGTATTTAACTACCTTAAGTTTTAACATATCATTGATTACAAAATTAAAGTTTGCAACTTTAATATTTTAAATAAACATAGTTTGCGTAAAATGTTGGCTCAGAATGATCAAAGTATTGACTACTTTGGGTCGATTATCGCGCCTTGATCTTACTCGGGGCCTTCTACTGTGGGTATTGAATTCGGTTCTGCGTCTTTATCCGAATCTTGATCCCGCTTGAGTCGCCGCTTCTTACGGACTCAGACTCCTCATTACACGATACAAGCAAAAACAACAGATAAATCCAAAGAACTTCCAAAAGACCAAATATAAACAAAGCACTTTAAATAATTTTTGCGATGAACCAGCTGAAGAGACAAGATTAATCAAGGTGGGGATGTTTGACAAGGTCAAACGATCAGATGAGTACACGAGACAAGGACGGAGATACTCTGCTGAGGGAAAACAAAGGGGAAACAAGGTCGAAGAACTTTCGCAAGATACTCCACTTCGGATACCGCTGATCGGGCAAGATTATGATACAGGATAATTTTTGCCGGGCTTTAAAAAGACAGTAAAATATTTTATCAAAGACGACTTTTGAACGCGGATAAAAAGGATGGGATAAACAATATTTGGACCAAGGAATACTAGATAGGATTACAAGATTAATATACAAGTTTTCAAGGTAAGCTTATCGAGATTAACAAGTAAATCCCGAATAGCTCCCCAAAATATTTTGAGAAAATGCAAGTTCATTTCAAAGCATTTTACACAAACGCGGGAAATTTGAATAAATCTATTTTAACAAAAATTGACGTGGTTGCAGAGACGATTACGAAGGTCATTTGCACAAGTTCGATTTTTCGAGATTTTACAAATTACGCTCTTAATCGATAGCTCTCAACTAAAAGCGAAAATGATAATTCTACTAGTACTTGACAATCGGCGAGTTAACCATTAACAACGGTTAATCGAATCAACGCAAGTCGTAGCACAATCATACGAGAATAAATATTTTGGAAATGTTTTCGCCAAAATGGAAAGCTACTGACGACCGAGGATTACAAAACAACACAATACACAAATGCCATACAAACTTCAATACACAAATCATTAGTACACAAATCGCAATTACTGCTCCACGACTACCCTGCACAACATTAACAAACTATACGCAATAACAATATACAATTTCAATACACAGATGTTCAAATGCCAAACTACACAAAAATTCAATTGTCACCACACAAATCTTCATTGCATGCATTCCAATTGCAAAACACAAAACAAAGGTTGTCGCATCGATCTCATCGATCTCGCTCTCTGCTGCTCAGAGGGGAGGAGGGGGCAGCCTGGTTGGACTAGGGAAGGGCGGTCCGACCGGGGAGAAGGAGAGAGAAGGAGGCGCATGAGGCGGTGGGCTGCCGGTCGGTGGTCGGAGGGGTGGCGGGGTTGGGCAAAATGCAGTGCCGACAAGGAGGGGATGCCAAGGGAGGCGGCGCGCGCGGCGGCCCCGAGAGGTGGCGGCGGGCGGCGGAGCGCACAAGACAGAGGTGAACGGCGACGATGGCGGCCGGAGGGATGAGAGGGGAGGGAGGAGCGCACGGTACCAAGCGGCGTGGGGAGGCTCACCGTGAGGTCGGCCGAGGTGGGACAGCGGGCGGAGACACGGCGTTGGGAACGGAGGCGGCTGGGGAGGCGACGGGCGAGCGGCGATCCACGTCTGGGAAGCCGAGTCAGGGCGGAGGCGTCGGGGCGAAGGGTGGAGCTCTAGCGGCGGCGGATGGGGCGGAGAGGCGCGGAGGGGAGGAGAAGGGTGGCGGCGGCGGCCGAGAAGAGGGAGGCGAGGAGGGGCGCGCGAAGAGGGGAGGAGAGGAAGGCCTCGGCTTTGTAGCCGGGGAAGAGGGGAAAAGCCGGTGGAGGCGAGGGAACGGGGCGGCGGAGATGGGGGAGGAGACCGAGTGCACGGGAGTCGGCGGACGGCGTGGGTGAGTCGGCCTTGTGCGCGAGGGAGTCGGCGCAGCGGCACCGGATCCGGAGGAGGCGGGGCTTGTCGGGACGACAACGTCGATCCGGGCGGAGGGGACGAGCGAGCGGCGGCGGCGGGTGCGGGAGGGGGAGACGGAGCGCACGAGGCGAGCGAGAGAGTGGCGGCGGCCTCGGTGGGAGCGAGGGGAAGAAAGAGAGAAGGGAGGGGAGAAAAGAGGCCGGGCCGGCTGGGGAGAAAACGGCTCGGTTGGGCCGGCTGGGAAAAATGCGGCCTGGCCGACTGGGCCGGGAGGGAGAGAAGAGAGAGTGGACCGGGAGAAAAACTGGCCCAAGAAGAAAAGAATGGGTTTTTGAATTTGAAAATGGAGAATTCAAAGAAAATTTTTGAATCCAGAATTTGAAAAAAGGTTTGAAACACAAACCCGAGCTTAACGGAAGCTAGGAGTTTTTGAAATTTAAACCAAAATTTGAAAATTCGAATAAAAATCAAAAATCAAGGTAATTACTATTTATCAACTGAAAACGGGATGTTACAAACCTACCCTCCTGAAACAGAATCTCGACCCCGAGATTAGGCTACCCAGATGAGACGGGGAGCGAACCTCTCGTTAAGTCTGAAGTTGCTTGGGCTTCTTCAGCGGCGACAGGGTTCACTTGGCCTTGGTTTTGGCTTGGCGCAGAAACGACTCTGAATGCCTGCGATGTTGGATGACTTTTGCTTGCAACTGAAGTCTTGCCTTGAGTTGGTATGGCTTTGAAGTTGAACCTTACCAGCGTGACCGGTTGAGGGCATTTGTTGGCAAAATGCCCTTTTTCACCACACTTGAAACAGCGAAGACGAGCTCTTGGGTTCCGTACTGCAGGCTGCTGATTGAGTGGATGATGAGCTGCCGAGAAATGCTGACCGCTGAGGATATCTATCTTGTGTCCTTTGCACTGACATCTTCCTTATGCAACTGGCACCACTTCCTTGGGCTGCTGGTCTCTTTGGTGCCATCTGAGAAAAATAGCTCAGATAAGATCGAGAGGAGATATATGAGGGTTCACTGGCTCTCTAGAGCACACAAAGGAAATTCAAACCAACCAAGGAAAATCGATCAATTACAATACAAAGCCTAGAATGACTGCATTATATTAAGGGGGTTAAGTGCTTACATGACTCTAGAAACACAGCATATAGGCTGTGCTAAGTCACGACACAAGATACACACACATCGTCTACAAAAGAAGGAAACAAAAGGTGCTTGCAACCAAAAGACTGCTAAAGCAAGCACTGCTAGCTAAGCTAAGCTAACTACTCCCACATGGCGACGAAGACTTCGGGATCGGTCTCTCCTTCCTGGAGAGGCGGGTAGTAGTAGAAGGGCGCTTCTTGTAGAAGATCTAGGTGCATCCGCTCAGCGGTAGAAGGCTAAGCGCATCGCGTCTTGATCGCCTTGAGCACTGCCTGGGGGTCTCGGTCCAAGGCGTGAGCGATGAACTCACCCTCTCTGGCATAGAGGAAAACCTCTATGGTCCATGACTCTTGGTTCAGGATTTGAGTCTTTCGGCCTCTGAAGATAGGCTTGCGGAGGTAATCTAGGTGATACATGAATTGGCGGAGAATATCCACGAACTAAACTCCGTCTTCTTCATGAGAGCAAAAGTCCCAGTGGCCATCGGACGACGGGGTTGTCATCTACAAATTTTTGAATAAGCGAGGGAGTCAGATTGAGTAAAAACTCAAGTGAAGTCAAGGGGAGTGAAGAACTATGATAGATGAGTAAGACCAATAAGTACATTATATTTTGCCAAAGGTTTCCTTAAATTTTGAAAATAGGAATCAAGTCCTTAGGCTCGACCAGTCTAACTACAGTCGTATGCTCTGATACCAGCTCTGTCGGATCCGGATTTTCTAATCCCGAATCCTCTGCGAATACACTGTGCTATTCCCTGGATCAGTAGATAGCACTCAAAGATACATCACTGAATCATTTCATACATAGCTTAAAACCATACCATTCATTAATTTAACACATCAGAGTTTACATAGACCGCATCAGATCAAGTTTTACAATAAAGGCCGAACAAGCCAAATGATTACATTACAAAAGTAGCGGAAGCGACAATGGAAGCAAAAAGGCTGATGACACATCTCTCCACAGGCAAGCGACTGGGGAAACCTGTGTACATTTGATATTACCCGAAAACTCAGATAATATAGGATGCACCTAGGTACCAACGGAGTCAGCTAGACTGGGGCGAGACTAGAACAACTAAGAACTAAACTAAGCTTCAAAGAACTCCTGGGTCTTCAGACATCTGGTTCCTCGTAGTAGTCGTAATCTCTAATATTTTCTGCTTCTGAGGGTTTGCGGGAAAGAGCGAGGATGAGCACACCTATCATGCTCGTGAGCCAACACACAGTATGCAATAGTATACATGCAAGGCTTAACAAAGATGGCCCAGGTGCTAAATCAACATTTTCAATTATCATAATTACAAAGTCCTATGACTTAGCATTTCACACAATTTGCATTTTTATTAAAGAGAATAAGTGCAATATTAAATAACAGTAGAGGTTACCTCCACCTCATGTTCTGAGAAGAGGGAGGCGAGGAGGGGGCGCGGCGAAGAGGGGAGGGAGAGGAAGGCCTCGCCTTTTGTAGCCAGGGGGAGAGGGGGAAAAGCCGGTGGAGGCAGCGGAACGGCTGGGCGGCGGAGATGGGGGAGGAGACCGAGCTCACGGGGAGGCGAAAAGCCGGACGGCGCGGGGTCGTGGGAGTCGGGCGGGCGTGGCGAAGCGGGCGCTGCGGCGCGAGGTCAGGCAGCAGCGGCGCCGGATCCGAGGAGGCGGGCTTGTTTGGCGACGCGTCGATCCGGGCGGAGGGGACGAGCGAGCGACGGCGACGGGTGCGGGAGGGGGAGACGGAGCGCACGAGGCGAGCGAGAGAGTGGCGGCGGCCTCGGTGGGAGCGAGGGGAAGAAAGAGAGAAGGGAGGGGAGAAAAGAGGCCGGTCCGGATGGGGAGAAAACGACCCGGTTGGGCCGGTTGGGAAAAATGCGGCCGGGACGACTGGGCCGGGAGGGAGAAAAGAGAGAGGGTGGGAGAAAAACTGGCCTTAGAAGAAAAGAATGGGTTTTTGAATTTGAAAATGGAGAATTCAGAGAAAATTTTTGAATCCAGAATTTGAAAGAAGGTTTGAAACACAAACCCGAGCTTAACGGAAGCTAGTAGTTTTTAAAATTTAAACTTAAATGTGAAAATTTGAATAAAAATTGAAAATCAAGGTGATTACCATTTATCAACTGAAAACGAGATGTTACAGTACCGAATGATTCAGAACCACTCTATTCAACGAACCAAACACAGAACGGCAGACTCGATGAATCAGCGAAACGAGCGGTCGCGCATATGTGCGTTGCCCAGAAGACTTATTGCCGCCCCCTATGCAGGTCTTCACGGCAGCAATGGTTCGAAGATACCACTCCCCTTCTTCAAGGTGCACGCCGAGAAGAAGAGTCGACAAGGTTCAGACGGCGCAATACTACAACACTGGTTTGCAGAAGGGAGAAAAGAAGGAATGGAGACAGTTGTGCTATAAGCTATGCTCTGGACGACTCCAGGCATATGTATATAGATGCAGACTGTGAACTGACTGATTAAATAGTCATTTATCCACTGATAACTGACACACTTAATTAGCCATTTACCCACTGGTAACTGCCTGCCATCATTACCCAATAAAGCCTTAAATTCAAATATTTGAATCCCATTCAAACAGAGAGAGATATACATGATTCAGTAAAAAAAAAGGTGGACTTGGTCTGCCAAGTGGCACGCCACGTCACATCACGGTTGCGCGTCGCAAGTCACAAGTCGCGCGTGTGTGTTTAGCCAAAGCGCTCCTTGTGCCACCCTCATCCATATGTCACATATTTCAAAGAGTGGCAAGGACTCCACCTTATATGTTCGTTACCTCCACCTTGGCTTAGCAATATGGTATTAAATCATACATACTTTGAAATTATAGAAAATAGATTTCACTCATATAGCCCAATTTCCAACAATCCCCCACCAATTTTAAAGCAAGAAACAAAAATATATCAAAGATATTGTGTTGAAGTACTGTTAATATACCAGTTTTTTTAGTGTAAGTCCCGTACAGGTTGAACTTGCACCTAGAATGACAATATTCATCTTCTCACAGCTGATGAATGGACTATGCATTGAATTCACAGCTTTTCGTGATTAGATTTCAATTGAAATCTTAACTGATACTAGGTTGTCAAAGAATCGTACCTAAACGGAGCATTATTTGGTCATGCTCTCATATCTGTTCACGAGCTTTCTAGAGAATGCCCTATTCTCGTGAACTGCGACCTCATAGTTAGGTTCAAGTAGGTGTATTCATTTTAGGTATCCTGTAGGTTAATACATTTTTTCCTCATTGGACACTAGAATACATTTAGGCTTTAAACCACCCTTCTATACAGATGAGAGTACTCTGTCTATTAGGACACGTGTACACATATTTTAAAATGTACTCTCTTGTCCAAACATCAACTTGTTTTTTCCATTACCTAAGTCACGTGATCTCCGATCAAATAGGTATGGGTTACTATTGAGTTATAACTCCATTGGGCCTCATTCCCATGTACATAGACGCAATGGAAATCGCCTACCGTGCTAGCCCCTTTGTGAAATGGTTTGGCAGATTTTTCTCAGTGCGTTGCTTTCTGGCATATTTAAACCTACGCTTCACATGTCTGGCGGACTTCATATTATCCTTGGTACTTGTGACTTTAGCTAACACTGTTTGATTATCACAGCACATCAGGATTGCCGGTATTAGTTTCTCAACCAACGGCAAGTCCAACAGAAGCTCTCTTAGCCATTCAGCGTCAAGAGTGGCTGTGTCAAGTGCTACAAGTTCTGCTTCCATGATTGACCTCGTCAATATGGTTTGCAGGACCTCCATGAAAATGCAGCACCAGCTAAAGTGAACACATAGCCACTTGTAACTTTGATCTCATCTGCATCAGAGATCCAATTGGAATCACTGTTTCCTTCTAATACAGAAGGATATCCAATAAAAGTAATCCCAAGATATGTTGTGTCTTTCAAGTAACGCAACACTCTTTCAAGTGTCTTCCAGTGATCATCTCCTAGATTAGATGTAAACCGACTTATTTTGCTCACAGCAAATGAAATGTCAGGTCTTGTGGCACCAGTTAAATACATGAGTGATCCAATAATTTGTGAATATCTTAATTGATCTTTTCCTAGCCCTTGGTTCTTTCGAAACTTAATGCTCGCATCATAGGGCGTTGGAGAAATTTTACAATTTTCATAGCCAAAACGGCTTAAGATTTTCTCAGCATAATGGGATTGGCTCAAAGTGATCCCATCCTCGTTCTTGATCAATTTAATATTCATAATGACATCTGTCTCTCCTAAGTCTTTTCTATCAAAGCATCTAGATAAAAAAGATTTGACATCGTCAATTACGATAGTATTTGTTCCAAATATAAGTATGTCATCCACATACAGGCACAAGATCACTCCTTGACCCCCACCATAATGATAATATACACATTTATCAGCTTCATTCACAACAAAGCTAGCAGATGTCAAAGTTTTATCAAACTTCTCGTGCCATTGTTTAGGTGCTTGCTTTAGACCATATAAGGATTTCAATAATCTACATACCTTATTTTCATGTCCAGACATCACAACCATCCGATTGATCCATATAGATTTCTTCCTCCAACTCTCCATTAGAAAAAGTTGTCTTTACATTCATTTGATGGACATGTAGACCATAGGAAGATGCTAACGCAAGGAGCACTCTGATGGTGGTTAGTCTGGCGACAGGAGAATATGTATCAAAGAAATCTTCTCCCTCTTTTTAGGTGTAACCTTTGGCCACAAGTCTTGCCTTATACTTCTCAATAATACCATCAGGTCTTAGTTTCTTTTTAAATATCCACTTACATCCTATAGGTTTACACCCGACAGGACGATCAGTGATCTCTCAAGTTCCGTTAGCCATGATAGCGTCCATCTCTCTACGGACTGCTTCTTTCCAATACTCAGCATCAGAAGATGCACAAGCCTCTGAAAAGAGTCTTTGGTAAACCATACACGAGGTATGCAACAAAGTCACCACCAAAGGTTTTCTCAACCCTTTGTCTCTTGCTCATGCGAGGAGTTTCTGCAACAAGATCATTATCCTCCTCAGGGATATCACATATTGGTTCAGAAATGGTGGGAAGTTTAGAAGTTTGATTATTCTCACTTTCAATCTTTTCAGTTTGAGCATTTTTGGTTCGTGAAGTACTGCCTGCGGTTCTCATAGGAAAATAATCCTCAAAGAATGAAGCATCTGTAGACTCCATTATTGTGTTAGCAATAATCTCAAGAGTTTCTGATTTAACTACTAAAAATCTATAGGCCGTGCTATTTTGAGCATAACCTAGAAAAATACAATCGATTGTTTTAGGTCTAAGCTTTCTTTTTTTCTGCAATGGTATATTGACCTTTGCCAAACACCCCAAAGTTCGCAGAAAATTAACATTATGTTTTCTCCCCTTCCATCCTTCATAAGGAGTAATCTCACTCTTTTTAGTGATTACTCTGTTTAGGATGAAAGTTACTGTCAATATAGCTTCCCCCCACCACGCCTTAGGCATACCAGAACTCTCTAACATGGCATTAATCAAGTCTGTTAGTGCCCGATTTTTCCTCTCAACTATCCCATTTGATTAGGTGAATATGGTGGTGTAAATTCATAGACTATTCCATGCTCAGAACAGAATTGGAAAAATTCATGAGAGATGTACTCTCCTACACGATCAGACCTTAGTCTTTTTATTTTCTTCTCTAGTTGGTTTTCAACCTCAGACTTATAAGACTTTAGGAAGTTTAAAACTTCATCCTTAGTTTTTAGCAAAAATACATAGCAATAGCGTGTTGTGTCATCAATAAAAGTTAAAAAAAATTATCTTTTGCCTCCTTTTGTCAATAATCCATTCATTTCACACAAATCTGAATGAACAAGATCTAATGGTGTCAAGTTCTTTTCGTTCTCTAATCCCTTAAAGGGTTTGCGAGGTTGCTTTGCTTGCACACATGACTGACACTTTGATCCTTTGACGATTTCACATTTTGGAATTAAATCTAATCTGGACATTCTAGCAATACTATCAAAATCAATATGACAGAAACGAGAATGCCAAATATTTACCTTATATTTATTTAAACCAGTTGCAATATTTAGATTATAATAAGACTCTAAAGTAATTAAACGGAACAAGCCTCCGCTCTCATAGCCTTTACCAACAAAATTCCCGAACTTAGACATTACAATTTTATTTGACTCAAAGACTACTTTATAACTGTCCTTCCATAGTATAGAACCACTAACGAGGTCCTTGTTTATTGTAGGAGCATGTTGCAAATTTTTCAAGTAGACAATCTTCCCTGAAATAAGCTTCAGATCCACCGTGCCAACACTAAGAACAGAACCATGCGACCTGTTTCCCATTAGGACAGAGGTAGCCCCTGCTGCCTGTTAAGAATAAAATAAGAAAATATCATAATATACGTGAACATTAGCACCAGTATCAACCAACCAATCAGTGGATTGATATGCTAAAAAAACAACAGGAGAATTACTATACCCTCCTGAAGTCGAGGCCTCGCCTATGATTATGTTGACAACCTTCTTCTTTGGCTGTTCACCATCTCTGCTCTTGCGGAAATGACAGTCTTCCGCCATATGATCGTTTTTTCCACACACAAAGCAGGTGATGTTCCTCATATCCTTCTTCTTAGTTTTCTTCTTAAAGCTAATTGTTTTGTTCGGTTTGTTGGATTTGTACTTCTTTACAATAGTCTTTTTCTCTATAAAATTTACATTGTTCTGACCAGAAGTGTAACACCCTGGCTATTCGGAAGCCAAGATGCCACTACTAAATCTAACATACAACTATGAAACGAAAGAATTTACACAAGACTCATCTAAAAGAAGAACATGACTGTCCCAAAACAATAATAGGAACAATTACTGAATCCAATTAAGTGAAGAAACATTTTTAACATAGAAATATAAAGCAACCATGGCCAAGTTAATTTATTATGGTTCAACACTTAACGAATGAATGACATAACCAAATATTATTAATGGAGTCTGGAGTAAGATGAAATGTGTGAATAGTGTGTGTCTACTCCCTCCCAAGATAGCCATCATCACCGATCACCTAAAATAAATTACAAAGCAAGAATGAGCCGAGACTCAGCAAGTACAGTAATTAATTGGTCATGCAAAATTATGAACAAGTCAACCACAACACGAATTATGAACATATCATTGAAAACTTATGTGGATGTATGGAATGAATGGATGCATTGAAAGGGATGCACTGCACACATGCTCATACCGGTATAGCTAGTGACACACCCGTCGGTGTTCACTTAAGCCCGTACTTAACAAAGTCCGGGGACCCAATTACCGTATGAAGAACGTTTCATACGGGTGTTCAAAATTGCCCACATTGGAATAGTGGGTCTTACGTGCTCATACTGGAGTTGATTGGTCTTTACAAATCCACTCCCGTGGATGGAACATGAACAACACATGAATGGAATGAAACATATGCAATGAACGTCGCTACTTTCTTCCACATGGATTGCCAATTAAGAACGGAATAGGTAGCATTGAATATGAACATGGATCGTAAGATTAACAACACAACAACAATCATTCATCAGGAATCAATATATGGTAATGCATTGTACTTGCCTTCCGCGTTGTGACGCGCTAGGAGGCAATGAAGGTATTCCTACACTCGCTGCCTCGCCGCCTACACAATTATGTACTCGAAATAAGAACAACATGATACCGAACAAAGCTACCGATGATGTACAATAACTCTCTGACTATCCAATACAACGAATAGACCCAAAACTGAAATCAGACAATTCATCCACCTGAAACGATTCTGGACAGCGGCACGAAAAAATTCATATCTATTGATCTAGGACTCGGAACGAGATGAGTACAGTGCCCAACGAAACTTAACGAGCAAACCTAAAAATTCTAGGTGACAAGATTTCCTGACCAGGCCAAAATAATTAACTAAACAGTAGGTAAATATGTTCGATGTAAACCTGCTCGCATTTAACGTAACAGCAAAGAAAGAATGGATCATAACTTCTAATCTACAACTCCAATTGAAGTGTTCTTTACCAATCTGAAAAGGTTATTAAAAATAATACAATAACCTAGTGGTGTGAAAACCCTGCATCGGTCGTTAACAAGGTCATATTTTAAAAGCAATCTTGACAGATCATTCTCGTCAGGATTCAGTTCAACGAGGAAAGAACAGACCATAACTTTTGATCTGTCTGTCGGAATTTCATGATCTTGGTGGCTATAAAAATCTAAGAACAAAATCTACATATATCTAGAAGAGTAAAACCTCCAATTCGGCCTCTAATCACTCGAAACTGGCCGCGCAAACTACTGGACAGAACAGATCTAATACTGACAGATTTCGATCCAGTCAATTTTAATCGAATTCGCATCTACCAATTTGACAAACAACCAAGAACGATGATTGTTACTCTTGATGATCCCAGAGGCGATGGATGAGCACTTGGTGAAGACGATCCCCCTTCTCCTTCCCTTCTTTTGGCCAAACAAGTGTTGTACTCCTCTCTTCCTCGCGAATGCCGGCAGCGGGGAGCTCTGTTGGTGAGATGGGGAGGCACCACAGCAGGGGTCGGCACCAGGGCATCAGGGGCGCGCCAAGGACCAGGAAGGGAGGCGGCTTGGGGAGGAGGAGAGGTGGAGGTGGCGGCTTGGGGGCAAAAGAGGGGAGGAGGGGGGCCGGCCTAGGGTTAAAAGGGGAGGGGTGTGGCTTGGGCTTGGGCCCTTGGGGTGCCTCCCCCCAAGGCCCACACATGGTCGGCCACACCCAGCCCTGGCCTGGGTCGAAGGCCCAGGTTCCAACATACCCACAAAACCCTTGAGTATACAATTAATTCTCTCGCCCGAAAAATATTCCCTCCAATCGATATTCGGGATATTACAAGAGGTGTTGGGTGCATCTTTTGCCCTTGCCTTTTCTTCCACATCGAGGGCAGCTATAAGATCTTCAACGGAAATATCTTCCCTCTTGTGTTTCAAGCTAGTGGCAAAATCCCACCAAGAAATAGGAAGTTTGGCGACAATGCCCGCGACCACAAACTTAGGAGGCAACACACAGCCCAGGTGCGCGATCTCACCAACCAATACTGGAGATCATGAGCTTGTCCAACTATGGACTTAGCCTCATCCATGCTAAAGTCGAAGAATTGCTCACACATGTAGAGCCAGCGACCTTCCTCTGCCTCTGCATATTTGTGCTCTAGTGCATCCCACAACTCTGTGGCGGACTTATAGTCCATATACACATCGTAGAGCTGATCTGCCATAATAGTCAGAATGCAGCCAAGAGCAGTGTTGTTTGCATTATCAAACTGCATATACTGGTCAATTGTAAATGGATACTGCAGTGGATTACCCACCACAACCCCAAAGACATGAGCTAGAACTTGGCTCTAGTCTGTCATCTACAAAAATTCTGATCAGAAAACCTCTCAGGTTTCATAGCATCAGAAGCTTCAGCCATAGTTGTGTTGCAACAAAGTTTATAATAAGATTTCTAGAATGTTGAAATCGATGGCAATATTTTAATTCCAGGTTTAAATAGAAGACATATATTGCAAAAGACTAATGATGCACAAAACAGTACTAACAGCAGGCAACTCACAGTACTTCACAGTATAAGCAAAAACAGAATGTAAACAAGCCAATCAGTCACACGAAAGACTTACAGATGAGTTCGATAAAGAAGCGAAGCGTACAGACGCAGACTGATGCAAGATGCACTAATGAATCAATAAACGAGCGGTCGTGCAAATTTGCGCTGCCCAGAAACCTTATTGCTGCCCCCCGTGCAGGTCTTCATGGTAGCAACAGCTCGGAGATACCGCTCCCCTTCTTCAAGGTGCACGCTGAGAAGAAGAGTCGACGAGGTTCAGAAGGCGCAATACTGCAGCACAGGTTTGCAGAAGGAAGAAAAGAAGGAATGGGGTAGTTGTGCTACGTGCTATACTCTGAACATCTCTAGGCATATGTGTATAGATGCAGACTGTGAAATGGCTGATTAAATAGTCATTTACCCACTGGTAACTGACACACTTAACCAACCATTTACCCACTGGTAACTGCCTGTCATCATCACCCAAAAAAGCCTTAAATTCAAATATTTGAATCTCATTAAAACAGAGAGGAGATATGCATGGTTCAGTAAAAAATAAGGTGGACTTGGTCTCCCAAGTGGCTCACCACGTCACATCACGGTCACGCGTCGCAAGTCACAAGTCGCGTGATTTTTCACGCGAAAATACGCTAATGCGTGCGCGCGTGCATGTGTGCACGTGTTTATTTAGCCAAAGCCCTCCTCGTGCCACACTCATCCATGTATCACATATTTCAAAGAGTGGCAAGGACTCCACCTTATATGTTGATCACCTCCACCTTGCCTTAGCAATATAGTACTAAACCATACATGCTTTGGAATTATAGAAAATGAGCCCCACTCATATGGGCCAATTTCCGACAAGAAGAACTTAGGGGAAGATGACGGTATCCACCGAAGCACGAAGCGTAGGCACGGCAAGATGGTTGGAAGCCGATGGGAAACAAGGGAGAAAAAGGAAAAGAAGGAAGACGTTTAGGCCAGAATGCAACGGAAATAATGTAGCGTCGGTAAAAGATTCACTCAAGAAGAAGATCATACCTGGACGACGAAGGTCCTACGAAATTAGGGGAAGACAGTGGTATCCACCGAACCAACAAGCAGAGTGATAGAAGCATGGCGGAGAACAATTGTGAAGTAAAGTAAGACGAAAACAATCAGAGCAAAACGCGAGGAAGTCAATTAAGCGTTGGGGCAAGGAGCTGTACGGGAAGCTAACCTCGAGCGTAGACGGAACAACTGAGAAGAACACGCGAAGGGCAGGAGATGAGGAACTGAAATCGGGAGGGCTCTCTTTGTCGAGGCCAGGAGATGAAGGTGAATGCAATTAGGCTTTGTGCCAAACGAGGTGCTATGGAGAGGCTGCATCACAAATGCACACACGCAGCAAAAGGGACCAATCGGTCATCACCGTGAATGGATGCACACGTAGTAGTTGCTTGCTGTGTGAAATCTAGGACAGTAGCAACTGTGGGATTTGACGCAAGGGAAGCAAGCTGGTCATGAACACAAGATCGAGGACTCGCGCGGAGCTTATTGTATGCAAGTGGTAGAGCTAATCAATGCTGCGTGCCGAAACAGAGTGGATTCACACCAGGCGAACACAACAAGAAAGCGGCATGGCAGCTGTAAATAGCGTCTGTCATTAGCTGAGTGGACACACGCAGGCGTGATAGGCTGCTATAAGGAGCCCTCCGGAGCGATCTAAACATAGAGGCCTGGCGAACGCGTCCGCTCTCTATTGGCTAAAAATCGTCGAAGCAACGACTTGGAAGGCCTAGCTGCTCGGCAATCTCTAGCCCCATAAAGGATGTATAATGTATTGCAATGTAATGCAGCCATTGAGGCTCTTCTGTATTTATAGTCAAGTAAGATTACAACTGAACTTAACTAAACATTGTTGGATTATCTATGGTAAATAGCAACGACATAATCAATATAACTAACTACAAAGAATCTGAAACTCTAAAACCCGATACAGAGTTATCTGAACTTTGATATCGTTTAACACTCCCCCTCAATATTAGCCACATGTCAGGTTGAGATTGTGATGAAAATGTTCAAACACATTGCGAGAGAGAGCTTTGGTGAACATGTCTGCAACCTGATCTATCGTTGAGATGAATCACACTTCCAACATTCCGAGAGTGACTCTTTTTCTGACAAAGTGGAAATCCACTTCGATGTGCTTGGTACGTGCGTGAAACATCGGATTTGCAATCAAGTAAGTAGCTCCCAAATTATCACATTAAAGAACTAGAGCTCTTTACTAAAATATTCCCAGTTCCTTCGTAACAAGCTGCATCCATATTACTTCAGTAGTGGCATTTGCAAGGGCTCTGTATTCCACCTCAGAACTGGACCTTAATACAGTTGATTGCTTCCTTGAGCTCCATGACACTAGATTAGGTCCATAGTACACTGCAAAGCCTCCGATTGAGTGCCTGGCATCGGGCATCCTGCCCAGTCTACGTCTGAGAACGCACTCATAAGAGTTGATGACGATTGCCTGATTTCAAGTCCAATGTTTGTTGTTCCTTTGATGTATCTGAGTATCCTCTTAATGGCACTCCAGTGTACATCTGTTGGTTGTTGTAGAAACTACCAGACTCTGTTGACAGCATAAGAGATATATGGCCGAGTTAGAGTGAGGTATTGTAATGCTGCAACAGTGCTTCTGTACTGAAAAGTTTCAAATTATGCAAGTTGTGTGCCAACTTCCTTGGATAGGTTTTTAGTAGCAACGATGGGTGTAGGTATGGACCACAATGTTACATGTTTACTCTCTGTAGCAAATCTGAAACTTATTTCTTCTAAGTGAGAACAATACCTCTTTTACTGTCTGTCACTTCAACTCCTAGAAAGTAACTTAGCTTGTCGAGATCTTTGATAGCAAATTGAGCGACAGACACTGAATAAGCTTCTCAGTAGCACTTGAGCTTGAACTCGCAATGATTATATCATCCACATAGACCAACATGTACATGATTAATCCTGCTTTATTGAGGATAAACAAGGATGTATCAGCCTTTGAGAATGAGAATCTCAATTCTAATAGTTTTTCACTAAGATGCGAGTACCATGCCCTTAGCGCTTGCTTTAGTCCATACATTGCCTTCTCAAGTTTACATACAAAGCGAGGATGATTTTTATCTTCATAACATGGTACTTGGCACATGTAAACATATCCCATGATAATTCCATGCAGAAATGCATTCTGAACATCAACTTGCCTTAGCTTCCATCGTTTTAAGATTGCAATGGACAGAATTAGCCGGATAGTGGAGGGTTTAACTACTGGACTAAATGTATCTGCATAGTTAATACCATGACGCTGATGAAATCCCTTGGCAACAAGTCTGGCTTTATAGCGATCAACAATGTCATCAGGTTTTTGCTTCACCTTGAAAACCCATTTATAATCCACAATGTTCTGTTCTTGCCTAGTTGGAACAAGTTTCCAGTTTGGTTCTTGAACAATGCTACAAACTCAACATCCATCGCTTATCTCCAGTTGGGATCAGTAAAAGCCCGCTGATGAGATGTTGGTTCAGTCACAGCTACGGTGCATGCTCCATAGTTGCCATGATAGCATACAGTATCATCTGTGTATTGCTTAGGACGAAGATCATTGTTCTCTGCTCAAGTTCTCAGTCGTGATACCATCTGTTGTTGTTGTTGTGTTGTTCCACCACTAGCATCAAATTCCCCACCACTAGAAACATTAGAGTTATTTGACACACAAACTTCCAATTGGTCATCTTGTGTTACTAGACCAGAATGAGATGAAATCAAAGATGGTTCAGTAATCAAGGGAGATGGTAATGTGTTCAGCAGAGGATCAAGAGAGGTAGGTATGCTGGTTGCAGATTGCTGAGTAAAAGGAAAAAGATTTTCATCAAAGGATACATCTCAAGATATATACACACGACTTGTATCTCTATGAAGGCATTTGTATCATTTGTGAATATGACTATATCCGATGAAGACACATTGTTGTGACTGAAAAGCTAGTTTTCGTGTGTTGTATGGCCGTAAATTAGGCCGACACGTACAACCAAAACAGCGGAGGAATGTGTAATATGGTTCAATTTTGAAAAGATGATATAGAGGTGTTTGATTGTTTATGACACAGCTTGGCAGTCTATTGATGAGAAAAGATACCATTAGGAACACCTCATCCCAGAACCGAACTGGCATTCCCGATTGTGCAATAAGTGCTAGTCCATTATCAACAACATGTCGGCGCTTTCGCTCGGCTAGATCGTTTTGCTAATGAGCATGGGGACATGAGACCTGGTGAGCTATGCCGACATTGTTAAAGAAGCGATGCAGCCTTTGATGCAAGAAGTGTTAGTCCAATATCAATCAGTTTGTAAGGCACTAATTTTAAAACTAACCTCTCTACTCAATTCCGAAACTAAAGGAAGGTTTGTTCAATCTCTAACTTGTATTTTAAAGGATAAATCCAAGTGAATCGACTGAAATCATCGATGAAGGTAACATAATATTGAAAACCTCCTACTGATTTAATAGCAGATCCCCACACATCTGAATGAATAAGTTCAAGAGGACAGGAAGACTCCTTAACAAATGAACTAAAAGGAAACTGATGCAATTTTGCTTGCTAACATGCATTGCAAATAAAGACATCTTTATTCAAAAGGAATCACTAGATTATTCGAACTAAGGACACTTTGAACTATTGGAGATGGCGGATGGTTGAGACGATGGTGCCACACCTCCCTTGAAACCTTGGACACCGACAAGGACAGGCGAGGTCGATGTGGGAATTGCAGAGGATAAAGGCCACCCTTTCATTGCCCTTTAAGTAGAGTTTTCTTCGTGGTTCGGTCCTTAACATACAAGGAATTTGGATAAAACTCAACGAGGACGTCATAATCAGTAGCTAACATATGGACGGAAAGAAGATGTTTGTTGATGTGGAGAACATGCAGAACATTATTGAGAGAAAGAGGACGAGATGATCCGGTAACAAAGGATTGACCAACATGAGAAATTTGCAAACATGTGCCATTGGCGACCTGGACATGTTCTCTTCCTTTGTATCGATCACGCATAGTCAGGCGATCCAAGTCTCTTGTGATGTGATCGGTTGCTCTGGAGTCGGCATACCAGTTGGTGTCGACATTGTAAGCTGATGTGGTTGTTGTTGCGCCAACACATTGATCCTCAGTTTGATATGAGTGATCAAACCTCTGATAGCAGTGAAGTGCATCATGGCCATGTTTGTCGCGGACTTGTCAGGTAGGTCTGTTGCTGTCAGGTGCTTGTTGTCGACAGCCTCTTCCTCGTCCACGATCAAATCGCTTTCCCCACCACGGTTGACGTTGGTGGTGTTGGTACTGGTGTGATTGATGTTTTTTTGCTGAGGAGTTGATATGAAGGACGGAGTTGTTATACGCCCCTATCGAAGCTCGAAGCTGAGGAGATGAGCATAAAGCTCACCGACGCTCATCGACTCTGACCTTGTAATCACAGAGGTGACCAAGGAGTAGTAGTCACTTCCAAGTCCAGTCAACAAATAGAAGATGATCTCCTCTTCCTGCATGCGATGGCCAATTTAAGCCATGGTGTCCATCAGACTTTTTACCTTGTGAAAATAGTTTATCATCGACAAATCCTTCTTCTGCAAACTTTCTAGCTAAATGTGTATCTGCATGGTCCTTGCTCTCGAGTGTGATCCAAACATGGAGTCAAGAACATTCCACACCTCTGCCGAAGTGGTGTGAAACAGGACGTGGGACAGAACTTCTTCTGTTATGGACGAGAGCAATGCGCTTAGAACAAGTTGGTCTTATTGAAACCATGAGAGGTATTCAGGATTGGGAACTTGGCGTGCGGGTGCACCAGTGCCTTCCATGTTCATCATCTAAGGAGCCAGCTTGTGCTGTCAACAAATTCGAATAGTTATTGGCTATGCAGGTACGCACGAGTTGAGCTTTCCAGAGAAGGAAGTTCTCTCTATTAAGCTTGACGTTGATGAAGTGATTGAAGGCTGGTGTGGCTGGGACAGCGGAGGAAGCAGCGGATACAAGAGCTCTAGATGTTGATTTGATCATGCCAGAGCTGGTCATAGTTGTAGCAGATTAGATATAAGTTTGGACGCAAGAAGATGGGTTCTTAATGTGTGAGATAAGCCGAAGGTTCCAATACCATGTAAAACTAGATGTATTGTCGTGTAATTCAGCCATTGAGACTCTTTTGTATTTATAGTCAAGGAAGATTACAACTAACAATCAAAACATATTACAACTAAATTTAACTGGACATTGCCGAATTATCTAACTATAGAGAATCTGAAACTCCGAAACCGATACAGAGTTATCTGAACTCTGATATCGTTTAACACATCACGCCAGCCCTGATTGCCACACCTAGCTACATGCACCATCATCGTCACCCGGTGTAGACGCGACACAGCTGCTCCCTCCAGCCAGTGTGAAGCTAGCAGCTGACATCGATGGAACGAGGAAACGACTGACTGTCTAGTTCAACCGCTTTGTATAATATGTACGAGAGCTTAGCTGAATAAAATTAAAGTAGGTTCTTCTAAAGGAGACATGGTTGATTTGGGGGATATGGAAGAAGCTGTTGATGATATATTTGAAAGCCTAGATAATACAGAGGGGGTTGGTGGGGTTTGTAAGCTTCCTGGTCTAGAAGGTATGCAAGAGGATTGGATTCTGGCAAAGAAGAAGGGAGGAAAACATAGGTTTAAAGAACCTCAGGTGGCTATAAGAAAAAGTAGTAGGATACATGATCAAGGCATACCCATGCAGGAAAAAAGCTACTCTTCTCAAATCAATTCAGAATCTAGATCCTCAAGGAAATCTCAAAAAAAATCATTTTACCATTCTTAATAATACTTCTATTTCTTATTTAGAGCAAATTGCTTCTTCTTGTGATATTGTCCTTGGCTCTCAATCAGAAAGTGCTAAAGGGGTGATTTCAACTAGCGCACCCAAGAGTTAGTTAGAGCAACTATTGCTAAAGCTGAAATAGAGGTTAGTGGTAAATCTCCTCAAAAAGTGGTAGCTGAGAAATCTAACAATGCCAGGGGTGTGGATGACAGTATAGAGGTGGTTGATAATGCTACTAGGGGAGTAATGGGGTTTAGGATGAATAAGAAAGGCAGAGGAAGGCTGAACACTGATAAGTGTTCTTATAGAAAGAATAGAACATGAAAATTCTTTTTTGGAATATTAGAGGTTTGGGCAAACCTGCCAGGAGAAGACAGCTCAAGTATTTGTTTTCTTGCTATTGGGCACTCTGGTGGTATTCTTTTGGGGTGAACAGAAATGAGTTGGATATTGAAGGTTGCGATCAAGGTAGATTCTTTGTGAGTATGGGGGTGAGACACAAAAAAGTAATTTTAGATGGGAATTGGTGACAGTTTATGGATCTGCCCACCATGATTTGACTTGGGGAAGCTTCATCAGAAATGTTGTGACTCTGATCTACCTTTGGTTTTTGGAGGGATTTCAATATGATCAGGAAGGTTGAGGATAAAAATTCTAAACGTGTTAATTTTACTTTGATTGACAAGTTTAATGATTTTATTTCTAGAAATAAACTTATGGAAATTAAAAGGGGGCCCAAGGTTCACTTGGACTAACAAACAACTTTGTCCCATCCAGGTGAATTTGGACAGAGTGCTGGTTTCTACTAATCGGGAGACTCATTATCCTCTTTGTTCTGTTTTTCCCCTAACTAGGGTGGGTTTAGACCATAATCCCATTGTTTTGAATACAGGAGAAGATGGTTTTGACAGAAGTGGGAGATTCTATTTTGATAAAAATTGGTTAGACCAGGGTGATTTTAGAGAGGTTGTGGTTAAAAGATTGGCGAAAATCTATGATAAGATGCCTGATTCAATTTATTCCCTGGACAGTTGGAATGGGGGATTGCCTCTTTGAGACATTTTCTAAAATGTTGGGGTGCTAATTTGAATGGAAAATACAAAAAGGAAAAATAACTCTTTGTTGGAGTACATCAATAGCTAGGATAGAAAAGCAGAAGATTCAGATTTAAGTGCTGAGGATTGGCTTAAAAGATATAAGGTTGAAGAAGAATTAGAAAAACTTTATAATTTTGAGGAAAAGATATGACAGTAGAAAGGGAATGTGAAGTAGATTATACAGGGTGATGCTAATACCAAATTTTTTCATTGTTGTGCTAATGATAGAAGGAGGAAAAACTTTATCTACAGTTTGGAGAATGAAGGTGTAGTCCTGAAAGATAGTCTGGAAATAAGAGATGATATTTATCAGTTTTATAATAGTTTGTTTGGCTATGAAGAAAGTAGGAATATTAGTATGTCTAGTAATTTCTGGAGCTCAGAATACAGGGTGTCTGATTTTGATAATAAAATTCTGGTGCAAGCTTTTGCTGAGAAAGAGGTGTTGGACATTATTAAGAGCCTGCCTAGTTATTCTGCTCCTAGTCCAGATGGTTTCCCTACTATCTTCTATTAAACGTTCCGGGGGATCTTGAAACCTCATTTCATGACAATGGTGGAAGATTTCTATTAAGGGGAGTTGGATTTGAAAAGATTGAATTATGGGGTGATTACTTTGATTCCTAATATTAAAGATGTTAATACAATTAAACATTTCAGATCGATTTGTTTGCTCAATGTTAGCTTCAAGATTATGACTAAGTTGCTAGCAGTTCGTTTGGGTAAAATTGCAAATAGAATCATCAGGGAAAGTCAGACTGCATTTATTAAGGGAGAAATATATTGGATGGGGTGGTAACTTTGCATGAGATCCTCCGTGATTTGAAAGAAACTAAACATAAGGGGATTGTACTCAAATTGGATTTTGAGAAGGCTTATGATAAAGTTCATTGGAGTTTTTTTGGAAGGTATTCTGAATGGACAATGTTTCTCTCATATATGGATTAATTGGGTAATGAGTGTTGTCCAAGGTGGTAAAGTGAGCATCAACATTAATAGCACAGTGGGGCCCTATTTGTCTACTCATAGAGGGCTAAGACAAGGGAATCCTTTATCTCCTCTCCTTTTTAACTTGGTTGCTGATGCTTTGTCAGCAATTATTGAGAAAGCACAACAGAGGGGTTTGATTAGAGGGGTGTCTTTGCATTTAATTCCTAGGGGAGTCCCTTTGTTGCAGCATGCAGATGATAATATTTTGATGATTGAATACAATGATGACTATGTTCTTAATCTTAAGTTTCTTATGTACTGTTTTGAGTGGATGTCTGAACTGAAGGTTAATTACCACAAGAGTGAGGTTTTTGTTGTGGGGATGAAAAACAAGAGGCTGTTAGGGTGGCTAATATGTTCAATTGCAAGCTTGGGAAACTTCTCCTTACTTACATAGGGATTGATATTGGGGATAGATAGTTGAGCAAGGGATATAATCATCAATAATTTGGGTAGTAGATTAGATAATTGGAAAAACAATTTCCTTTCCTCAGGGGGAAGGCTGATTCTGGTTAATACTTGCCTCAATAGTCAACCTATTTAAAATGTGGGGTTTTATAGACTGAATGAGGAGATCCATAAGAAGATGGACTCTATTAGATCCAGTTTTTTTTGGAGGGGGGCAAATGATAAATTTAGGTATCATATGGTGAGTTGGAAAGCTGTGTGCAGACCTAAAGACTTTGGTGGTTTAGGGGTGTTAAATACAAGATTAATGAACGCTTGTCTCCTGTGTAAATGGTTCTGAAATTTAAATGTAGCTAAAGATGAACTTTGGTTTAGGATGTTGAAGCTAAATACTTTCCTAATTGGGACTTTATTTAGAGAGTCTTTATCTATGAGGGGATCCCAGTTTTGGAAAACCCTTTGCAAAATAAAAAATCTTTTCAACAGGGGTGTATCTTTTCAGCTTGGTAATGGGCAGTTTATTTCCTTTTGGAAGGATGTTTGGATAGACAAGTGTCCTTTGTATATTAGATTTGTTGGTTTATTTAATATTTGTCTTGACCCTGGAACAAAAATAGCAGATTATTTGAAAGATGGGGTGTGGCACATAAAGTTTGTCAAACTTTTGGTAAGGAAGAAGAGGTAATGTGGAGAGACCTAAAAGATTTACTACAAGAAGTTGATCCCATTAATGAGCAGGATAAGATGGTTTTGTGCTTTGAGAATTCTGATCATTATACTATTAAGTCCCTTTATAGGGAGTTATAGGGAGATGGCTTTGGGAGGGGGGTCACCAATAAGAGAATGAAATATATTTGGGCTAGCAGGATACCTTTTAAGGTTAAAATTTCCCTTTGGCAGACTTACCTAAACATATTGCCTACAAATCAGTTGGCCTTGATGAATTAGAAAGGTGACATTAAGTGCTGGCTGTGTGGGGTAACAAAGGATGTAAATCATGTTTTCTTTTATTGTATTTTGGCAAAGTTTGTTTGGTCTTGCGTCGAGGAAACCTTTGCGTGGGAAAGAATTCCAGAGTCTTTGGATGATCTTCATATTGGCTGGCTAGATAATGGGGATGCTATTAACCATTGTGTTGGTTTGTTCAGTTTTGCAGCATTTGTTTGGACACTTTGGAAGTCAGAAATAAATTTAGGGGCAATCAAGAAGACCTTTCCTAATAATACAATTAAAGTTATATTCCAATTGTTGTCGTGTTTGCAGCGTTGGTGCGTTCTAATTAAAAAAGCTGATCAAGTGAAGTTAGATGGAGTGGGGAGTTTGGCTGAAGAAGTTCTACGTGCTTAGCAGTATCTAGAGTGCAGTTTCTTTTTGCTATTTGTGTGTGGTCTGCTAGCAGTTCTTCTGGGGTTTTGGAAACTATGTCTTGTTTTGGCTTATTTCTGTAGCTGGTCGGTGCGCTTTCTAGTTGTTGTTTACTGGTTGGTGGTATCCTCAGTCTTATTTTCTGCACTTAACTGCATGTAAACCTTGTTACGAGCTTTCTATAAAAACTAGGTTGTGCCTTGTTTAAAAAAAGAATTAGTTCCCAGTCAATTAATCGGGTCCTACCTTTGCCATTTAGAAGAGGTGCAACACGAGGCTTTCGAGAACTCAAGTGCAACACCAGTAAAAATGGCTTAGGAGTTGAAGGTTCGCCATGGGACGACCCATGCCATACATTCTCATGTTGTACCATACGGAGACCACTTCCAAGACAACAATTAATACACACATGTGCGGCCAATTCTCTAACTATCAAATCATCACATATATATATATATATCGCGCGTTGGTCTCGGACGACTGCATGCAGATGCTTACGCGGGAATGGTACCCAATGTGTAAGAGGCAATACAGTAAAGGCTAAGGCAAATGGACAATCAAGAATCAATCAACCTCGATCCTTTGCTTTTGCTTTTGCTTTTGCATTGCATGGATGGACGATGAATGAGTAGTAACTAACAAAGGTAGTCTATCAATTGCACCCGTGGCATCGTGGGCGGACCTCGCGGCGTGGCTTGCTCCTTCCGCCGGTACTCCCACGCGCTCCTGAGCCAGCAAAACACCGGCCTCAACGTCTCGAGCCACCGGGACACCACCTCGTGAAGTCGCCAAAAACTCCCGGCCGCCGGCTCGTGGCGCAGCCCCTCTCCCTCCGCCTCGCGAGGCCCCGGCCGCAGCGCATCAGCTGATGATGGCTGGACAACGAACTGTGCCGGGCTCGGCTCGGAGTAGCACCGGCGCAGGATGGCCCGGTTCAGCTGGGCCTCGAACGCGAGCCGCTCGTACTCGTCGAGCAGCGTGCTGTGGCGCCCGCCGCAGCCCGCGCTCACGTCGAGGCTGAACCGCGCAAGGACGGCGCCGTCGTCGTCGTTGCCCCCGACCTCTCTTGACGATCTCTCCATACACGTGCACACAGCAGTGCACCGTATGTTGCTAGCTGCACGTACACTGCCACCGTATTTGATGCCGGCCGAGACGATCGATCGCCGAGGTGCAGAGGTGTGTGGTATTTAGGCATGGTCGCAGCAGCCAGTGTGGTCCTCCTATGCCGAGGCTACGCCGTTATTTGGGACGAAAGTTGACGTAGCAAGGACGGCAAGGATCGCGGACGTATCGAGCTTGCTTCGTACGGCTCTTCTAAACTAAAGCATGCATGGTCGTAGCCATTAGCCACAGCCTCTGATCTGATGAAACCGACCGAGATGTAAGTGAGCCGCCGACTTGCTGTCAAATAAGGAGGGAGCACAGCGCGCGTGTTTGATGATTCAGTCGTTCCCTGTGTTCTTCAGGGACCTATACGCAAGGAACAAAACCTTACTTTTTCTTGCACCACAACTGTGTCGTGCGAGATTCTAGCTCTGTCCCTTTTATTCCCCAGCCGAGAAAATTCGATGTGCTTTTGCAAAGCATAATGCAAAGTTGTAAGGTGCAGCAGCAAGCAATCTGCCCAATTGTGAACTCCTTTTTTGTTTCTGAAGTAATAGTACTTGCTAGGGTAATATTTTGGTGCATACATACGAAACTTACCGATCCATTAGACAGCACATCAACAATCCATTGCTTTTCCAAGCCTCGAACCCCTCCTGCGTCGGCGACCGGCGCTTCGCGGTACCTCCGTCTCCGCCCGCCTCCGCGCCTCTGCTTTCCCTCCCACAGATCTGCTGGTGCTCCGTCTCCGGGTGGTCGATCCGCGTGGATCCGCGCTAGCTATTTCCTCCTTTTTGTTGTAGGGGTGGTCGATCCGCGTGGATGCTCCAAAGGAATTTTCGTTGTTGCGGGAAAATTCGAAAATTTAGGACCTTTTCTGGGTTTTCTTTCCATTTCTGGAGGAAGATCCGGTTCTTGGCTGACGGCTTCCTTTTTCATAGATTAGCTGGCTGAAAAGATCAGATCCTTCCTTTCCTTTTGTCTTGGTTAATTTTAGGGGCCATGATTCGGGTAACTTGTGTACAGATTTTGGGGGCCATGTTTTTTCGCGGGGCCATGTTTTTTCGCTTGGCTTTCTGCTAGGATCTTGTGTATTCTTCCTCAGGGGATACTGCCCATTTTTCAATTAAATTGTTTGATGTTGAAACTACTTACGCAGATCGAGTTCTAATATAGACATAGTACAAGTAACTTTCCTAATGTTAATTTCCAGGGGTGATATCTCTATCTTTAGGACAACTCATGATGTAGTGGCGTATTATATAGGGACAAGTTGCCAAGATCATTCTCATGCTTTCTTTTGCTCTTGCTTGGCTCTCAGTTTTACATTGTATTACAAGTAAAATCATGTATGTTGTGGCACCTCTGAATTTATTTGCAATTAACAATGGTGCGACGTGAATGCTCCAACAGAAATTGAAAATCCTACTACTATAGCTAATTCTCCGCGATTAACCTCTAGATTTTCGTTTCTGGGCAAATGTAATGTGTTTTAGGTTTGTATGGTGCTTATCGTGACCTCCTCCGGTAGCCATATGTATACATTTAGGCTTTAGTAACTATGTTTCGATTTTGTGCCGACAAGTCCAATGTAGAACGCTTTTGCATTTCTAACTCGTGGCTTATATGTTGCTGGGACATTTCTTGACCTCCATGCTACAGGATTATGTTCCAACTGTTTTTGACAACTTCAGTGCAAATGTTGTGGTTGACGGGAGCACAGTGAACTTGGGGTTGTGGGATACAGCAGGTTCGCTTTTCCCTCCTTTTTTCAGGCAGACATGAGCGTTCTTATTTGCATCCACTATTGTTCATGGTCAACAAAATAATCGAAATTTGATGAATTTAACAGGACAAGAGGACTACAATAGACTACGCCCATTGAGCTATCGTGGCGCTGATGTTTTTCTGCTGGCCTTTTCGCTTATCAGCAAAGCAAGCTACGAGAATGTCTCTAAAAAGGCAAGAAATCTTATTTTTCTCACTTTTCCTTGCCTCCTCTCTCGATAAATTATTGTAGTTTATCCGTGTGTATCTTGCATATGACCCGTTTATGCATTTTTTTCAGTGGATTCCTGAATTAAGGCACTACGCTCCTGGTGTGCCCATAATTCTTGTTGGGACAAAGCTTGGTATTTCCTTCATCTCCTATTGCATTGCATTTGTGAAAAATGTTACATTTCTGTGGAATTGACGTAAATATATTTTCACTCCTACTCATCTGGAAGTGCATTGCAACACTTAACTGAGTTGTGATTACCACATACCTTTGAAATTATATGCTACACCTAAACTGAATTGTGATTGCCGACGCTTCCCCAGCCGTCGCCTTGTCCACCGGCGCCCTGGCCCCTTCACCACCGCCGCCCTACGACGCCCACTAGGTATGCCATACCGCCGTCGTCGTCGTAGTATTACTAGTAGTTGCGGTAGTAGTAGTGGTAGAGTAGCAGTGGTGGTAGTCTAAGTAGTCGTCGGAGTGGTTGTGACATTGTTATATATATGTGGTTGGATATAATCTTGTGCATGTCGGCCATCGTGCCGTTCATATATATGTGCATGTCGGCCATCGTGCCGTTGGTTTTCTTGCAGGTTTTGGAAACCTCACCGTGCAGGGGAGGTGCTGCCGAAATTTTGTATTGACAGTTTTATGTTTCTTTTTTTGCAGAGAAGAGCCAGTCGCCTAGCCACTGCACCGACCCGCCACGGCCCCGCTAGCCTGACTCCACCGCCACCCTAGGTATAACCCCTCTTTCCGTATCATGGTCGTAGATCACGTAACCCAGTTAGGCGTCTCCCGTTCGAAAGAGATATGGTTGGAAATATGCAGATATTTCCATATCTAAAACCGTATCTGTTTCGAATTGTCCACGTTTTTTGGACAGCCCGCGGATGCGTAGGTGGGGTTAGTTTCTATGGTCTGCTCCGATCCGAGACAGAGTTTCGGCATCATCTCCCTGTTGTTCTCCGGATACACACTCTCCCTGGCAGGACGTGTATTTGGAGAGCAGTGGAGGTGTCGCCAAATTCATCTCGAATAGGAGTAGAGCATGGAAACTAACCTTATCTACGGATCCTCGCGTGGGATTAGGATCTATCCTCACCTATTAGATAGTAGGAACGTCGTGTAGATGCAATTGATGTTTATATTACTCGCCGCTATATATGTTAGAGGATGGAGGACCGTGAGTGGATGTACACGGGCCGCGCAAGTCAGGGTCAGGTCACCAATGAATGGATTGACAAGACCGATGCTTTCTTGGAACGGGCATTTGGTGTGGCTGCTAAAGGAGCGAGTAAAATTTGCTGTCCCTGCAGCAAATGTGCAAACAGGAAAAGACAAACGAAGAAGGTCATGGGGGAACATCTTTGGAAGAGTGGATTTACTGCAGACTATACCCGATGGGTCTACCATGGTGAAGCCGATCGTATGAGAGAGGAGGTGGTGAGACCACGCGTCGAGGATTATGATGCTGATGCCGGGGTAGCAGACATGTTAAATGACTATCACGAGGCACGTCATTTGAAGGGCGACGGAGGAGGAGCCAGAGGCAACCGCAAAGGCGTTCTACGACATGTTTGCCGCGGCACAGAAACCCCTTCACGGCCATACAAAGGTTTCTCAACTGGATGCCATTGGACGCATAATGGCGTTAAAGTCCCAGTATAGCCTGAGTCGAGACGCCTTCGATGGTATGTTGACAGTTATTGGCAGCCTGCTTCCGGAGGGTCACCTTCTGCCAAAGAGCATGCACGAGTCACAGAAACTCCTTCGTGCACTTAAGATGCCGTATGAGCAGATACATGCTTGCCCGAAGGGGTGCGTCCTATTTAGGAACGAATACGTGGAAGCAAAGTATCTTGCCCAAAGTGTAAATCATCTAGGTTCCTAGAGGTAGATTCGTGATGGCGGAAGAGGCGACTTGACATTCCGTGACAATCCTACGGCACCTTCCGTTCATACCGAGGATCCAACGGCTATACATGACCGAGGAATCCGAAAGATGACATGGCACAAAAATGGCAAACGATACAATCCTGACAGGATGGTACATGCATCCGATGGTGAAGCATGGACCCACTTTGATGGCATTCATCATGAGAAAGCTAAAGAGGCTCAGTAATGTACGTGTTGCATCGCAGCAGATGGGTTCAATCCAGTATGGAATGATGGCTGCCCCATACACATGTTGGCCCGTGTTCGTTATCCCCTCAATCTCCCCACAGATGCTTTCAACGATGTAACGTATTCTTGTCGTTGATAATTCCTGACACCCGGGAATAATATGGGTGTGTTCATGGAGCCCGTGATTGATGAATTGGTCCGTGCTTGGGAGGAAGGGGTATGGACATACGACCAGAGCTACAAAGAAAAACTTCAAAATGCATGTTTGGTACCACTACTCCTGCATGACTTCTGGCGTATGGGATATTCTGCGCTGGTGTGTTCACGGAAGTTCCCATGCCCAAGATGCAAGGAAGGTCCGAGGTTCATTTGGTTGCGAAGGGTGGCAAGTATTCATCGTTCGACAAACATCGGCAATTCCTCCCTCTTGACCATGCATTCAGACGAGACCTCGATGCTGCAGATCGGGCCCGCAGGGTATTCAACAACAAGGCGGAGCGGGTGAAGCAAGAGCTGTGGGTAAGTCTTCCTCGCACTACATTGCTCAATACATCGTATTCATTGGACATTCTTGAAATAATGAATGGATACATCGTGTTTGTTTGCGGGATTTCTTTAGATGCCGTGACGGACATGAGGCGAGGCGGATCGGTGGCTACCAAATCTTGCAAAAAACTCGTCGTGGACATGCATTACGAGGCGCGATCCGCACCGTCGTAACTTACCACGGACCGTCCTTGGAACGAAGGTCACCAAAGGGACGCAAGAACCGTGGCGACCGGGACGATACATGCGGTAAATCTGAACATTATCTTGATTCATTTTGAGATTAAGTAGGCTTAATTTCATCTTCGATATGTCATGTACTTGATGGCTCGTAGATGATTCCTTATTGGTGCGCCGCGCATCCTCATCTTTGAGAGCATGATGGTGCACAAGTGGTGCTCACGCGAGTGGGAGGAGACGCACAACTTGTGCCGGAGCGGCGCTTGATGATGCGGTGTAGCACACCATCAAGGTAGCCGCAACCTCACGGATCTGCAGAAACATGGGTACGCCGAATTCATTTATTTATTCTAACGCTCAATTCGCATGATTTCTAATCATCTTCTTTGTTTTTCGCGATCGGCGTCACATGGTGGCCACCTTGCTCCATCTTCAAGGCATTTGCTATGGCCCACAAGGGCAAAGCGACGTCCGACGTCGACTACAACCCGCGGACGGGCTCGAGGCGTCAAACAATGCGACCGCCCACAACCGCCTTAGTGAGTACACATCGATGGCAAGGGAGGTCCATGGGCCGAGTACGATCCGAGCACCGAGGGACCTTGATGGAGAAGTCGTCATGAGGGTGGGAGGAGGCAAGAAGCATGGGCGATACTACATTGGCGACGGCAAGAATCGACTCGGCCGCTACTCCCGATCTCTCCCAGATTCGAGCAAGCAAAGACGAGCACGAGCCAGCCATACGACCTCGGCGGGACACTTCACACCACCGGGTGGAGGCACTCGAGGTTATTCTGGTTTATTCGCTGCTCATTGGTTTTTTCATACCTTTCCTTTGTATTATTGTAACATTGGGGTGAATATATTGTAGGCCCAAATTGGAACAAGAGAGGAGGATACGGAGCAGATGCGGCGAAGATGGAGAGGGTGGAGGCCGAGCGGGGCCGAGCGGGCCGAAGTGAAAATGAGGATGGCGGAGATTCTTGAGACATGCAAAGTCTTGGCGCCGCTCACGGTGTACCTCCGCCACCTTCGCTATTCGCTCCACCTCCACCTCCTCACTATTCTACTCCTGTGAGTATAAATGTTTTAGTTTGTATGTTCATGCTTACGGTCAAACCTAGTGGAGTATGAAAGTTTTATTCATATATGGTATATATTTATCTTGTCTCACACATGCAATCTCTTCTCCTTTGTGCAGAATCAATCGGCGGGATCGAACGATCCTCATGCTTCAGTGAATCCTTCACCAAATCAGTCTCATTGGCCATCTTAGTGATACTACTTGTGGTTGTTAATGGTACTTCTATTTGCAATTATGGTTGTAGATGATGGAGCACTTGGATTACTTGTGAAGTTATTTGTGATATATTGTGAGACATGTGACGTTTGTGATATATATGTGGTGTTAGTGATATATATGTGCTGTTGATGATGTTTGTTATATATAT
The DNA here is from genome assembly GCA_036346395.1 of Hsuehochloa calcarea. NCBI lineage: Eukaryota > Viridiplantae > Streptophyta > Magnoliopsida > Poales > Poaceae > Hsuehochloa > Hsuehochloa calcarea. Next base: position 18,642,112 of record CM070601.1, on the reverse strand, counting down.
ATCTTCTGTTTGTTTGGATGGGATGTAAAAACAACGAGACATGTGACGTTTGTGATATATATGTGGTGTTGGTGATATATATGTGTTGTTGATGATATATATGTGCTGTTGATGATATATATGTGATGTTGATGATGTTTGTTATATATGTATTTTCTGTTTGTTTGGATGTGATGTAAAAACAAATAAAAAAGGCCGTTTTCAGTCACTTTGCCGAGTGCAATGGGCATGACACTCGGCAAAGTGACCATGATTTGCCGAGTGCCACCGGCCAGGCACTCGGCAAAGCACGGTCACTTTGCCGAGTGTCCTCCCGGTGGCACTCGGCAAATGAGGTGTCTTTGCCGAGTGTCCCCCGGTGGCACTCGGCAAAGACACCTCCTTTGTCGAAGTGCCATCGGGAGGACACTCGCAACGGTGGCGTCTTTGCGAGTGTCCTCCGGTGGCACTCGGCAAAGACGCCACCTTTGCCGAGTGCCCTACGGTGGCACTCGGCAAAGACGACGTCACGGTGGCGCCCGCCGTCACGACGACTTTTCTTTGCCGAGTGTTAGATGAGCACTCGGCAAAGTCTTTGCCGAGTGCCCGATAAAGTGCACTCGGCAAAGAGGTCTTCGCCGATAAACTGTTCACCGAGCGTCCTTTGCCGAGTGTAGCACTCGGCAAATCCTTTGCCGAGTGTATATCGTCCTTTGCCGAGTGCCTGAGGCACTCGGCAAAGAAGCTGTCTCCGGTTGTGGATAATGGGGATGCTATTAACCATTGTGTTGGTTTGTTCAGTTTTGCAGCATTTGCTTGGACACTTTGGAAGTCAGAAATAAAGGGGTAATCAAGAAGACCTTTCCTAATAATACAATTAAAGTTATATTCCAATTGTTGTCGTATTTGCAGCGTTGGCGCGTCCTAATAAAAAAAAGCTGATCAAGTGAAGTTAGATGGAGTGGGGAGTTTGGCTGAAGAAGTTCTACGTGCTTAGCAGTATCTAGAGTGCAGTTTCTTTTTGCTATTTGTGTGTGGTCTGCTAGCAGTTCTTCTGGGGTTTTGGAAACTATATGTCTTGTTTTGGCTTATTTCTGTAGCTGGTCGGTGCGCTTTCTAGTTGTTGTTTACTGGTTGGTGGTATCCTCAGTCTTATTTTCTGCACTTAACTGCATGTAAACCTTGTTACGAGCTTTCTATAAAAACTAGGCTGTGCCTTGTTAAAAAAAAAAGAATTAGTTCCCAGTCAATTAATCGGGTCCTACCTTTGCCATTTAGAAGAGGTGCAACACGAGGCTTTCGAGAACTCAAGTGCAACACGAGTAAAAATGTCTTAGGAGTTGAAGGTTCGCCATGGGACGACCCATGCCATACATTCTCATGTTGTACCATACGGAGATCACTTCCAAGACAACAATTAATACACACATGTGCGGCCAATTCTCTAACTATCAAATCATCACAGATATATATATATCGCGCGTTGGTCTCGGACGACTGCATGCAGATGCTTACGCGGGAATGGTACCCAATGTGTAAGAGGCAATACAGTAAATGCAAAGGCAAATGGACAATCAAGAATCAATCAACCTCGATCCTTTGCCTTTGCTTTTGCTTTTGCTTTTGTATTGCATGGATGGAAGATGAATGAGTAGTAACTAACAAAGGTAGTCTATCAATTGCACCCGTGGCATCGTGGGCGGACCTCGCGGCGTGGCTTGCTCCTTCCGCCGGTACTCCCACGCGCTCCTTCCGGCCGAGACGATCGATCGCCGAGGTGCAGAGGTGTGTGGTATTTAGGCATGGTCGCAGCAGCCAGTGTGGTCCTCCTATGCCGAGGCTACGCCGTTATTTTGGACGAAAGTTGACGTAGCAAGGACGGCAAGGATCGCGGACGTATCGAGCTTGCTTCGTACGGCTCTTCTAAACTAAAGCATGCATGGTCGTAGCCATTAGCCATAGCCTCTGATCTGATGAAACCGACCGAGATGTAAGTGAGCCGCCGACTTGCTGTCAAATAAGGAGGGAGCACAGCGCGCGTGTTTGATGATTCAGTTCTTCAGGGACCTATACGCAAGGAACAAAACCTTACTTTTTCTTGCACCACAACTGTGTCGTGCGAGATTCTAGCTCTGTCCCTTTTATTCCCCAGCCGAGAAAATTCGATGTGCTTTTGCAAAGCATAATGCAAAGTTGTAAGGTGCAGCAGCAAGCAATCTGCCCAATTGTGAACTCCTTTTTTGTTTCTGAAGTAATAGTACTTGCTAGGGTAATATTTTGGTGCATACATACGAAACTTACCGATCCATTAGACAGCACTGAAAACTTGAAGAAGCGTTCTTACCTCATGGAGGCCGCGTACCTTTGTTTATATAGCTGTCAAACCACAGCAGGGATTACATGGGAAGTTATGATCGTAAGGGATTGAGATCCTTATCTCTAGACTCTTTCTATCTTTAACAGATTGATATCTATCTATAGAACTCTATCTATAGGAAAGCTATCTTTTATCTCTAACATCCCCCCTCAATCATAACTTTACATAAGTTGAGATTGTATCTAACCATATCTAGCTTTCGAGCGCACAATGCTTTTGTAAATCCATCAGCCACTTGGTCATTTGTTGATATGAATCGTACCTCCAATAGCTTCTGAGAAACTCTCTCACGAACAAAGTGATAATCAACTTCAATATGCTTTGTTCGAGCATGGAATACCGGATTCGCAGACAAGTAAGTTGCTCCTATATTGTCACACCAAAGTTGTGCTGCCGGCGGGCTTGGAACTTTTAACTCCCGTAACAAAGTTTGTATCCAAATCACTTCTGCTGTTGCATTTGCTAGTGACTTGTATTCTGCCTCGGTACTAGATCTTGACACTGTTCCTTGTTTGCGTGCACTCCAGGAGACCAAATTACAGCCTAAGAAAACTGCAAACCCACTGGTAGAGCGCCGATCATCAACACTTCCTGCCCAATCAGCATCAGAGAATGCACTAACAAGTGTAGAAGAATTTTCCTTAATATGTAACCCAATACCAATAGTATACTTAAGATATCTGAGAATTCGTTTCACAGCTGTCCAATGATCAGTGGTTGGTGAGTGAAGGAACTGACACACCTTGTTCACAGGAAAAGATATATCAGGTCTGGTGAGAGTTAAATACTGAAGTGCTCCAACCACACTCCTATATCTAGTCGCATCCTCAGGTCCAAGAGCTTCACCCTTTTGCAAAGAAAGCTTCTCTGATGTGCATAATGGTGTGACCTCTGGCTTACAGTGTGCCATGTTAACCTTTTTTAGCAAATCCGAAGTGTATTTGTCTTGTGACAATAATATACCATCTTTCATTTTTGATACCTCAATTCCCAAGAAATAATGTAATTCACCAAGATCCTTTAGCGCAAAATCAGTTGCAAGATCTTTAAGTAAAACAATAACTGCATCCTGTGAGGAGCTAGTCACAATAATATCATCAACATATACAAGCAAAAATATTGTAACTGAACCTTTGCTGTAAAAGAAAAGTGAGGTATCTGCCTTTGAAGCAATAAAGCCAAGTTCCTGCAGTTTCTGGCATAATCTAGCAAACCAGGCTCTAGGGGCCTGTTTAAGACCATAGAGAGCTTTATCTAACTTACATATGTGATGTGGACTCCGCTGATCCTCATAACCTGGTGGTTGCCTCATATAGACCTCCTCCTCAAGAACACCATGAAGGAACGCGTTACAGTACATCTAATCGCCAGAGGCACCATCCCCGCCATCGCAATAGACAAAACAATTCGTATGGTTGCAGCTTTAACTACGGGACTAAAGGTGTCCTCATAGTCTATTCCATATCTCTGTTTGAATCCCTTGGCAACTAAACGCGCTTTATACCTATCAAGAGATCCATCAGCTTTTCTCTTAACCTTGTAAACCCATTTGCAGTCTATTATATTTCTTCCTTGTTCGGCTGGTACAAGGTGCCAAGTTTTATTCTTTACTAATGCATTGAATTCACAGTCCATAGCCTGCTTCCACTCCTTATCTGCTAGTGCTTCATTAACAGTTTGTGGTTCACCTGTGATAGTGAAAAAGTTGTACCTGATCTGCCCATCTGTGTAAACCTTTGGTTTGCTGATCCCGCTTTGTGATCTCGTGTGCGGCCGGCTCACAGACGGTGCAGCCTCCACAGGTGAAACCGGAGCTGGCTCACCAATCACCACCGCACCTCCTGGATCGTGCGACACCAAGTCTGTTGCTGCCGTGCTCCGGTTCACCTGCTGTAGCCGATTCTTCCGGTGAAGTATCATTGTGTCCTCTGCCTGCATCTTGAAGCAGACCTGCTCCAGAATGAACTTGTTCACAACCTGCTCCAGAATGATCCAAGTCTGCTACCACAACTTCAGAAATATTAGCATCATCAGAAGAATTAGTAGTGTCATCAGAAGGATTAGTATGCGCATTAGTTGACTGATCACATGACATTGTGCCCCCTTGATCAGTACTGGAAAGATGTGGATAAAGGAGAATTTCAGATCGGAGGAGAGCGCCAGCATTGGAGTGGAGTTTGGTGAAGGGAAAAATATTTTCATCAAAGACTACATCACGAGATATGTACACACGGCCCGTGGACACATGAAGGCATTTAAACCCCTTATGTAGGAGACTGTAGCCTAGAAAGACACATTGTTGGGATCGAAATTCAAGTTTTCGAGAATTATATGGGCGAAGGTTCGGCCAACACGCACACCCAAACACACGAAGGAGCGAATAGTCTGGTTGTTGACCAAGCAGCCGTTCCAAAGGTGTGGAATATTGAAGAAGCTTGCTAGGTGTACGGTTAATGAGATAAGTGGCTGTGACAAACGCCTCATCCCAAAATTTCAGAGGCATGGAAGCATGAGCTAGGAGGGATAAGCCAACTTCAACAATGTGTCGGTGTTTTCGTTCGGCAGATCCATTTTGTTGGTGAGCATGTGGGCAAGAGACACGGTGAGTGATACCTAGTTTTGAGAAGTAGGAGTTTAATTTCTCATACTCTCCTCCCCAATCAGATTGCACGGCAATAATTTTCCGGTTTAGGAGTCTTTCTACAAGGGCTTGGAATTCTTGGAACTTTTGTATAACCTCAGACTTATGCTTAATCAAATATATCCAAGTATACTTGCTAAAATCATCAATGAAACTGACATAATATTTCTTTCTGCCCACTGACTCGGGAGCAGGACCCCAAACATCGGAAAACACAAGATCTAAAGGAGAAGTAGAGATACTTGAAGACTTAGAATAGGGGAGCTGATGGCTCTTGCCCTGTTGACAGGCATCACACACTAACTCTTTTTTGGACTCTTCAGAAAACACAAGTTTATTTCTAGAGATAACTTGCCGAACAATGGCACTGGATGGATGACCTAGCCTATCATGCCACTTAGACAAAGTGGGTTTGATGATCTTTGAAGGCTTATACGTGATTGAGGCGATGATGATGGGGGTAACGGATACAGACCACCTCTACGCTTGCCTTGAAGCAGAACTTGTCTCGTGACCTGATCCTTGATCAAAAAGAATTTTGGATGAATTTCAAAGAAGGCATGACACGGATTCATCCATCTCCATCTATCACCTTTTCCACCAAATCCACATGTCTCCCCACAAGTACCCAACCCATTAGGCAATGCAGGTAACAACAGTAGAGTGGCCATGGTCATGGACTGGTGGGCACGATCGTCTAGCAACCGGCGCTGCTCCAACTTGTGGCCATCGCTGTCCTCTTCTTGGCACCACCTCCATCACCACCACCTCCTCCTCCCCTCCTCTCCACCTTTATCCACTTCTTCCTCCCTCCATCCCTCCTCATACGAACCGGAGCTCCGGCGAACCAATAGCAGCTGAAGATCGCCTCCTACTTCTCCCTCCACTTCGTCTCTGTCTCTCTCACCCCTTCTCCCCATCCCCTCGCTCCCCTCCTCCTTCCCCGATGAGCTGGTAGCAGCCGGAGATCACTAACAGAGACGAGCTTCTTCCAATTTGCTGCCATACCGCTATGAGATCCACCTTCGTTGCTCGGCGAGCTCCATGTAGCACAGATCTGATGTTGCAGATGTTCAGGTGCGGTTGTTGGAAAAAAAAACTTTAGAAATTTGTTGCAACATGTCTTCTGTTAGGCCGAAACAACGACTAGAGTGGGTGAATAGGAACATTATCTCTTTTTCACCTTGATCAGATTTAACTCAATTCTTGCTCCAATAACTATGAAAACTATGAAGGTCAAAGAACAAGTACAACGGAAGTTTTGTATTGAATCCAATCGAAACCCAAAGCACAACAACCAAAAACATCGAAAACTCACATCAAAGTGAGTTGGGTGGTCAGACCTCTCAGGATGGGCGGTTTGACCAATGGCTTGGTGGTCTGACCTTTCATCAGGGGTGGTCTGACCTCTCATCATGATGAACAGTGAAATCAGCACGAATTCAAAATCATAAATCGACTCAACTTTTGATCTGGTTATCCAAATTCCCTCAAATTTCAATCATAGCTCATCAAGAAGGTCAGGAACATATTCCAATCAACGATCGGGAAGAACAAGGTCAAGGTTCCATGAATTTCATAGATGAGGGAAGGAGGGCACAAAAACCGAGGAAAAACAAACTTTGATCATAAAACTTGTTCATGGGAAAAAGATGATCAAGATGATCCTAGATGCATTCCCACATATCACAACAAGCAACATCATGTTAAGAAACAAAAGAAAAACCAAAGGATCATCATAATCCTAAAAGTCACCAAAGGCTCATCTTGTAGCAAACTTGCTTGGATTGATTTGAGATAGATGTTGATTTACAGTCACTCCGTCATAGAGGATAAAAGCTTAACACTTGAGCACACAATCAATCCATCTCTCACAAACCCTAACCTCAACTACTCCAAAATCCACAAATCAGAAATTAAGGTTTTTCTCTTGGAAGGACTTGGGAACTCCACATCTGGATATTCCCTTTTATAGTGCAGGCTAGGTTGAGAGAGAAGACTCTAACGAGCAACCGTTAAGCCCACACACAAACGGATCTACACTCACGCACGCTTCTCAAAGTAGATAATGAACCGAGCTTCCCTAATCCATTTCTTCATGATCTTTATCTTTACTTGACCTAAACCACTTCTCCTTGCGCCGTCTTGCGCTGCGCTTTAGCCAAAGGTCACTAAGGCGGTATTTTAGTGAAGTTAACAAAATACCCCTTCTTGATACTTCTCCAAAGACCGAGTCTAATCTTGATGAAGCAATCCCATGCTTCGCCATGTGTCAGTTGATCAACGGCTCTCTTCACGTCGGCAAGTATCTCCTATACGGCTCTCACCGAAACCACCATGGCACTTGCCCCGACCCCCACGCTGCTAAATGCAACCAGTTACACCGAACTTCTTGTTCGGTCATCCTTGCTCATTTTGCTTCATGCTTGAGTTCACTGATTTCACCTGACATCTTCGATCGTTTTGGACCTCAGCTCTCCAAGCCTAGTCCTGATCATCCTCGTCGTTGATCGTCATTGATCTTCAAACCTGCTACACAACAATAGACCAAGAAATAAATTCTGGGAACAAGTTCTTCATAACTTGACCCACGTTAGTCAAAACATGCATCATGCAATATATATGCCCTGAAAACCACGAATTTGATCGAACCTATGAACATCGCAGCCTTGCTGAATAGCGAATAATATAAAATCGGTCAGACCTCCACCCATGGTCGATCTAACTGCCTAGTATGGCCACTCTGACCACCAGCACATGGACTTAGCTATATTTCCTCCTTGGAAACCCGAAACCTCTGTGGAAATTTAAAATAAATAGAACTTTTGGCTCGAAGCTCAAAAATTATGATTCCAAGGGCAGAAGAATCCCCTCGTTTTCCTACACCCTCTATTTTTTTCAGAATCAAAAATTCTATCAAAAGTTTTTTGGCCAAACCGCCCCACATGGCCAGTCTGACCGCCAGCATGGTCGGTCAGACCGCTACCCACGAGCGGTCTGACCGTCGGCCCTTTGCCCTGCACATGGCTGGTCTGACCTCCAGGGATGGCCAGCCAGACCGCCGACCAAGGCTGATCAGACCCCCACCATGGCCAGTCAGACCGCGTGAAGTCTGATAGTTTCTAAAATTTACCGAAAACGAGTGTTTCGATAAACCCTCACCACCATTGCTAATTTATCATCATCCTAACATCATGAGCATATCCCCATGATACCCACAATTTCCCCCTTGATGAAGACATTGGCAATTTCCCATAAATGCAAGTTGAAAGTTTATTTTCAAAAATACTCAACGTTTTCGCGCAAAGGCACAACTTAGTTCAAAATCAAGAGAAAGCAATGGAAATGACTAAGTTGGCTTGAGACTAGTAGGAGCAAGATAGGTGAGGCAATAGAGTGAATGAAAGCTTCAATTTTCAAACAGGAGTAAAAAATCTCACTCAAGGTCCATATGAAAGAACAATTGTTCATTTTGACCTTCGATCATTATGAGGTTTCAAGAATTGCAATTCAAGTTCAGGAATGACAATAGAAGCACAAGAATGCAAATGAGATGACCCCCTTACTATGATCACTCATTTTTAAAAAATTCATTTTCTCTCGTTTTCTCCCAATAGCTACCCCTTTTAACATGTTTGCTCTATCTTCTTCCCCTCTGATAATGAAGTCATCAAGGAATCATGTATTCCTCTCATCCAAATATGACAAATATAGAAATGAGGAAGAAGAATAAGAAAGAACATGCAAGAAATGCAATAGAGTGGCTTTATTTTTAGATTTTTCAAAAAAAAAAGTACAAGATGCTTTGGAGATTACCATAAATATCAAGCTAGCATTTCTATTATCACTCAAGACACATCAAGTATGAAGGTGATATCAAGATCATGTTAAGACATATATATCAAAGCTAAGCTAGAAAGATCAAGATGAAATGATGAAGTTTTAACAAGTTAGGCAAAGCTTCAAAATTAGTAAGTTCATCAAAAGAGATACTAAAGTAATAATGACCATGTCAGAATGTCAATATGAGATCAAGAAGGTAACAAAGACCATTCTAGAGACTAAAAGTCCAAAGTAAATCATTTTGCTCAAAGTACCTCAATCACCCAAATTTTACAATAGTTTTTATTTGCAATAAGTGTTGACGTTGATTAAAGGTCTATCTTAGTGAAGAAGATCCTGGAATAGAACACATCCTCAAACTCTTTCTAAGCTTCAACCGGGGCAACAGATCTTAAGGTTCATGTCAACTTTGACAAGCAATCCCCATGAGATCGTCTGCATCATCAAATTATCTCCAAGTTTATGTCTTTGACATGCAGTCTCGTGATAATAGTTTGGCACAATTTAACCACATGAGAAGTTTAAAACCTAATTTTTCATTTTGCATCAGAGCACTTTTAGATTTATAAAATAACTAGAAGCTCAATTGATGTTCAATACTAGATTCAAGAGCTAACAAAACAATTTTGATATGCCAAATGCCACAAAAGGATCACTAATTGTGCAACTAACTAAAAGATCTACAAATTATAAATTTTAGTTCAAGTTGTCTTAAGGCTCGCTCATCAAAAAAAGACTAAACTACACATGTGAAAGTAGGATTATTCTAGCAAGTCAATGAACTAGATATGGCATTGAGCAAGAATTGAAATACTAAAACTCAAGAGAGTAATAAGCAAAGCTTCATCAATTTAAATGACAAGTAGTAAAGCTTATGTTACAATGCATCTTTTTGTGGTTTTCATATGAATACAATATGATACAATGAGATGCAAGAAAGGCTCAAAAGTCTAAAACGATCAAAAAGATCAGGAAAAGATCAGATAAACAAAGAAAACTCAGACAAGAACCAACTTCGACTCAAACCAACCCATAGGGGTAAATTACCCCAACTCACTCCTCAATGTGGAAAACCTAATTGGGTCTAAAGACTTTGTGAGAATGTCAGCTAACTAAGCCTCAAACTCCATAAACTCTAGCACAATATCACCCTTCTCTATATGGTCTCTAAGTAAGTGATAGCGAATGTATATGTGTTTGGTCCTCGAGTGTTGCACCAGGTAATTGGCTATGTTAATGGTGCTAGTGTTGTCACAAAAAAGTGACACACTATCGAAGGATAACCCGTAGTCTCTAAGAGTGGATACCATCTATAGAATCTGACTACAACAGCTAGCGGCAGCTACGTACTCAACCTCTCGGTCGTGGACTGTGCAACAAAGGAATACTTCCTAGAGACCAAGAAACGAGAGAAGTACCTAAGAAGTGATAAGTTCCTAATGTGCTCTTCCTATCTAGCCTACATCCCACAAAGTCAGAATCCAAAAATCCCCCGAATAGACAAGAAAGATGAGCAGGAAGACCAAATGCCACACTGGAGGTACCTGAAGATTCGATTAACGTCTTGGCGATGGGAAGTCCTCGGAGACACTTGAAACCTAGCACAGAGGTAGACGACAAAGTGGATGTCCAGTCTTGAGGCCGTTAGGTAGAGGGGGAGCTGATCATGCCATGGTACTCACGCTGATCCACAACTTTTCCTCCCTCGTTTGGATCCAAAGCGGTCGAAGTCACCATGGGAGTGGCGATCGACTTGCAGTCACCCATCTCAAAATGTTTGAGCAGATCCTTGGTGTACTTCATTTGATGGATGAAAATCTCTTCCTTGCATTGCTTGATTTGAAGCTCTATAAAGTAGTTGAGCTCTCCCATCATACTCATCTCATATCACCTAGACATGGTCTCAAAAAATTAGAAACAAGAGTATGGGAAGAACCACCAAGATAATATCATCTACATAAATCTAAGCAAGCAGGAAGTCATTGCATGCCTAAGAATGAATAGGGTCATGTCACCTTACCCATCTCAAAGTTATTCTTAAGTCTATAATACCAAGCTCTAGAGGTTTGCTTAAGACCATGCAAGGCTTTGGATAGCTTAAAGACATAATGAGGGTGTCTGGTGTTACAAATGGGCTTCTTGTATTGCAAAGGGGTTAATGGGCCAATATATACAGATACATAGAAGTAGCAAATATATAGAAAACACCCAAAACTAGGGAACAATAACACAGCCTATATATATATATATATATATATATATATATATATATATACACACACACACACACATATATATATATATATAACACCCTCCTCAAACTCAAGGTGGATCAACAACACTGAGTTTGGAGAGGAAAAGGCAGTGCTGAGCTCATGTGTGTGCCTTTGTGAAGAAGTTAGCTAGCTAAAGCTCCGAAGGCACGTACTAAAGATCCACAACATGGTCCTGCACCTGCAATCTCATGTAGGAAGCATCAACGCCAATGTGCTTGGTGAGTTCATGCTTCATTGGATCTCGCGTAATGCTAATCGCATCCGTGCTATTAGACAAAAGAGTGGTCGGTGTGGTAACAGAGACACCAAAATCCTGAATGAGCTACCGTAACCAAGTAACCTCAGAGAGCCTTTTGTTGTCTCTTGAATTGCTACTAGAATTGACATTGCGAGTCAAGTTTGGTCACTTCCTGCTGGCCGAAAGTTGCTTTGGATTTCAATCAAATTCTGAATTATTTAATACATCTAAACTGAGTTCATCTATTGGTTGGTGCTTCTGTTCGTTTGATTAAATAATTTGATCATTCAGTATGGATTTTTTCACGTGAGAGAGAATTCATTAGTTGGTGAATATTTTATTCGATCTGCTCTTAGCTCATTGATTAAACTGAATTCTTTATTGCCATACTATTCAATCGCGAGACCTTCCTGGTAGTAGTTGCTTCTATTGTCTCATGATCACTGCTGGAATTGATATCAAGCCTCATATACTAGTACTGTTGGACAAGAGTAACACAGAGGTTTACATCTCAATTCACTAGTTGTATTATTGCTACCAAATTGGAGAGGAAATATACTATTGTTGATCACTTGTACCGTGAAAGATTGGGTTAACTCGCGTACAAATTTCGGTTCTCTAATTTGTGCCGTATCACAGGGTCATGGTCACTGGCGGTGAAACTGGCCTCAGTGACAACAAAGAAGAAGAGCTCAAACCAGGCTCGAGGAGCTTGCTTGAGCCCATATAGAGAGCGACGAAGACGACAACCATACCATTAGGGACATAATACCCACGGACAGCTGCATGTAGACCTCCTCACGCAGCTCACCATTGAGAAAGGCATTCTTGACATCCAGGTGAGAAATAGACCACTAGCGAACAAAAGTAATTGCCAGAAGGGTCCAAACAATGGTCATGTGATCAACAGATGCAAAAGTCTCGTCGTAGTCACTACCATGCTCCTGCTAAAAACTACGACCACAAGATGAGCCTTGTAATGCTCAAGAGAGCCATCGAAGTGAGTCTAATTCTTGTATATCCACTTGCACGTGATCGGAGTAACACGAGAAGGTAGGGGAACAAGATCCCTAGTCCTGGTGCGCTCCAGAGCAGCAATATCCCCAGCCATCGTCTGCTACCACTCTTGATGGGCAGCAGCCTCATAGTAAGTTGTAGGCTGAACAAGAGCAGTGGCCTGCGAAGTCATAACGCTCAGGAGGCCTGACAGTCCAACGATCACGAAGATCATACCTAGGAGGAAAGGCTGGAGCGGGACCGAGCAAGGATGAGGTAGTGAAGGGAGTAGAAGGCTCAACTAGAGGAGGAGGAGGAGATCGTGGACAGTGAAAGTAGTGCACCGGAAAAGGAGACATTTCAATAGAAGTGATGGTAGGAACCTCTAGAGGAGGTGAGGAAACTGGGGGAGATGGGAGAGATGGTGGTGAAGGAGACTGTGGTGGAGGAGATGGTGGGGACTGAGACGAAGGAGACGAGGGTGTTAAGACATGAACTGGAGGAGGAAAACTGTTAGGAAAAGTCAAAAAGGAAAGTGACTCAGCGAAAGCAGAGCCGGTGGCAGAGGAACAAGGATAGTAAGGATGAGACTCATCAAAAGTAACGCCTCGAGTTATCCTCATTCATCGAGCAACAGGATCATAACAATAATAACCCTTATGCTCATAGCTTTAGCTAAGAAAAATACACTTGACTGACTGAGCAGTAATCTTGGTGCACTCACGAGCTGAAGGAAGCACGTAGCAGACACAATTGAAACAACGAATGTGACTGTACAGGGGTGGCAAACTAGTGAAACGCTCAAAAGGGGTCCATCCCATGAGAGCAGAAGAAGGCTGTCAATCGATAAGAAAGGCAGCGGTACAGACAGCTTCAGTCCAAAAATGAGGTGGGACATGAGAAGTAAGCATGAGAGAACGAGCTGTCTCAAGAAGATGATGGTGCTTACGCTCAACGACACCATTCTGAGCATGTGCACCAGGACAAGAATACTGAGGGAGAGTGGCCTACTCAGTAAGAACACGATGAAGTTAATTGGGAGATATTCACCAACAGAATCTACACAAAAAATACGAATGGTCGACTCAAACTGAGTGCGCACCATGGTGGTAAATTGCTGGTAAATGGAAAGAACCTAACTGCGAGAAGATATAGGATAGAGACAAGTGTATCTCAAATAATCATCAATAAAGACCGCATAATAGGTATGACCCCCTTTCGAAGTGAAGGGAGTCAGTCCCCAAACATCAGAGTGAATCAAATCAAAAGGACAATGAGACTCAGAATCACTAGAGGGATAAGGGAGTTGCAGCTGCTTGCTAAGCTTGCAACCGATACAATGTAAAACAGTGTCACCAGAAACGAAACCTAAAACACCACTCCCTACTAGTGAAGAAAGACGAGAACCACCAATATGACCTAACCAAGAGTGCCACTGGACAAAAGTGGTGGTGGAAGAAACAGCTGAAGCCAAGGTGGTGGTACTGGTTGACTCGCTGTGGAGGTAGCAGAAGGAAGATGCAGCCAGTCAAACTCCCAAAGACACTGAGAATCATGGCGAACAGGACCAGTCCCAACCAGAATCCCCGCATGATGATCCTGAACACAACAACAGTCATAATCAAGAGTGATGTGATAGCCATGATCAATGATCTGATCAGCTGACATAAGCTACATAGTAAGACCAGGAATATGAGATACAGTAGGAATACGAAAAGACAAAGTGGAAAGAGTCCCTCTTCCTACAACAAGAAGAGATGTGCCATCCACAGTTTGAACTATAAGAGGAAGATCGGGTGGTCTCACAGAAGTAAGATGAGTGGAGTCCAGTGTCATGTGGAAAGAGGCATTGGAATCCAGAATCCAAGGAGATGATTTACCTAAAGGAGGAGGTGATGGTGCAGGACCAGAAGACCTAGCAACAGAACCTGGTGTTGGGGCAGAAACGGCAAGGCGTCAAAGCAGCGTGAGCTTCTCCTGATGCGTCTGCTCCAAGGAACTCTGGCTGAACCTAACTAGGAGGATCCAGCTACCTCGCTCAAAGTGCAGCCACTCCGGCGATCCTTCTGCTTGTAACATCCCAAAGTTATGTTACCAAAAAATAAAGTTATTATTTTATTAAATTTTCTAAAATTTAAAAGAGTTTATTACTTTTCTTTAATTTCCAAGATTTTAAAGGTCAAAAATAAAATTTATTGAGTATTCTAGGTTTTTATTGGATTTAAAGTTGAAAATTAAAATTTAATTGTTTTTTGAATTTTTAAAAGCTTTTCTGTAATTATTTTAAAGCCAAAATATATTATTTATAAAAATTAATTACCAATTATGAGTTGGAAATATTTTATTTAAGTCCAAAATGACTCAGTGAATTTATGTTAATTTTTCTATAATTTTTTGACTTTATTTTCTATTTTCTAAAGCCTAAATTAATTAACTAAGGAACAGTACTTGGGTCAAATCTCCTCGACCCGTCACTATTTTTCCCGTGCGTATGGCCTGCTCGGCCCGCCCGACAACCCACCTCACCTTCCCTCCCTCCCTCTCACTTCCACGTGGGCCCGCGTCATCACTGTCCTCTCCCACTCACTCTCTTACCCGGCCCCACCTGTCATCCTTGTCCTTACGCCTTCGTCTTCCTCTCGCCGAGCAGGAGCTCTACCATTTCCACACGATTGCACACGTTGATGCATTCATTTCTACTCGTGAACATGTGCATTAGCACCCACGTTCTCTCTCGCACTCATAGCGCTCGTTTCTCCTTAAACCTCTCTTCAATCGCTTTTACTTCGCCGCCGCGCTGACTTAAGGATCTCATTCACGTCCTCGCCACTTCAGTGACCTCTTGGCCTATAAAAGGCACCCTCGGCACCGCAATCATTCCTCACAACCACAACCCGTAGGACGCAACCATCTCGTCTCTAGTGCCCTAGTTCCACCAGAATCGAAGCTTGAATCCGCTGGAGCCCTAGCCTCGCCACCGTTGAATTGTGTCGTTCGTTGATGCTCTGTCGCCATCTTCTACACCAACGAGTTCGTCGTCTCATGTTCAATTTTGTGTGCGCGCCATCTTTGTCGGAGAACCTCAGAACACCGTCGCCGCCGGAACTCGTACCTCACCACCGTATTTCTTCCATGCCAATTGTCAATTTCTCTCTCTCACACACCATGAAGGTGCGCACCAGGTTCACCGTGTCACCCTCTTCGTTTTGGTACCACCCATTCGCATCGCCGTGGCTCGTAGCGTAGGTGACCATGGGAACTCGTGCCCCTCCTGTAGTCGAAACTCCTACCGACCAGGTAGTCTAATCTACTTCGACCAGGTAGTCGAAACTTTCCTTCGGCCGGGTTGTCGAAATCTTCTTCTGACCAGGTAGTCGAAATCTCCTTCAACTAGGTAGTCAAAACGTTCTAACTAGTCGTGTAGTTGAATCTCCTATGACCAGGTAGTCGAAAACTCCTTCCGACTAGGTAGTCGAAATCTCCTTCCGACCAGTATTTTTGGAATTCTATCATTTTATGTGACTTCAAACTTTTGGAAATTCATTCTCCTTTATACGAACTCCTATTTTATTTATTCTTATTCCTAAATTCATATAAATTCAATATCTACCTCCCATAACTTAATTTATTTAATTTAGAGTTTATTTGAATTTTATTTGAATGTTATTTGAATTTGGCTCACTTTCGCATATAGATTTCAACGACTTCGGAGAACTGGATTTCGACGGGTTTAAGAACAACAACTAATTAAGCAAGGCAAGTTACATCTTTGATCATATTTGAGCTTGTTATTTTAAATTATTTAAATTCTATTTTAAATTATTATTGTATGTTTATTTATATCCAGTTATTTAAATTCTTGTTTTAAATTATAGTTATGCCTAAACCCTTTGTAATGCCAATCTTGACATTGAATCAAATATACCTTGACACCTTAGATGAAAATCTAGTTTATGCAATAGTTTGAACTAGAATATTTTAGAAAAAATTATGCTTGGCCATGTTTAGACCTGAAATATTTGATTTGGGGAATTTCAGTCAAAAATTAAATATTGTTTAAATTGTATCCATGACATTGGTGTGTTATGGGGGTTTATAAAATATTTTGAAAATTAAAATAAAATAATTTAATTTAGACTTGAGCGAAATGGATAGGTGGTGGGTGCAGATTTATGCACTAGCTCAATTCGGAAATGGTTGAGGCCTAGGGGTTATTTGGGAAGTCGCCCAAGTTAGTTAAGAACCGGTCTTCGAGCTGTATCTTGCTAAGCCCCATCGTACTACCACATATCCTGTATGGACAGGACTAGGATAAATAATTTGTAATATCTCATTGTTGTTTATGACATGTTGATGTGCGGGTGTCGGTTAGACAGTAGTCCCACCTGGCACAAGAGGGGGCTTCTGGTGGGTGGTAAACCCAATGGAGGTGAAACTTTAGCGGGCATAATAACCTTAGGGTAGAGCATTATAAAGGTATAGTGATAATTGCTAAGTCGCACGCCTACGGAAGTGTGTATTGGCCGACATGTTAAGTAAATTATCTCTTGTGGGTAAAGTTGTACAACCTCTGCAGAGTGTAAAACTATTCGAATAGCCACATCCACGGTCATGGACATGCTAGCAAAGCCACTCAAAGTTAGACTTTGGTTTTGATTTCAATATATTTTAACAAATGATTTTGGATAGTTTATCCAATTGAAAAATTGGGCAGTTAGCCATGTGATAGGAAGGTATCCATCACCATATTTCATATGAAGGTTACCCTACTATAAAACTTGAGAATTTGTAAAAAAATTTAGTTATAGAATAACTGCTTTGCAACTTGGTGCAAATATTTAAAGAAAATATTGTTTTATGCAAATTCAACCAATAAGTTTTCCTTTGATATATTCTTACATGCATTATAATCTGTTATTTTGTGTAACTTGCGTAGCACGATTGTTTGTGCCTACCCTTGCTTAATGCAAATAAATTTCAGAGGAGAAGGACTTCGCTACCGGTGTGGATATCGACAACTAGGCCGCTACCCCAGTCGATTGCCTGTGTCAGATCAGCTGGACTCTACTACTTCTTTTTGTCTTCCGTTGTATTCTTTATTGTTGGCTTATAAGCCTCTTTTGTAATAAACTCTTATATTTATTAATAAAGTTATGCGATTTATGGATGTTACCATATTTGTTTACTGTGTGAACTAGCTACTAATCATGGGACTAGTTCAGAAATACACAGAGGATTTGGGGTGTTACTCCCGGGTCCAACACTACTTCTGGCGACAATACTGCACAGTGTGCCCAAAATAGTCACAATAGTCGCAGTGAAGGCCGGTGGGAGCAGCGGCGGCGGCCACAGGGTCAAAGGCAGGCATAGGCACCAGTGATGGGGTGTGAACAACCAAGACTGGAGAGGTTGTTGTAGAATCTCTGTCGTCCTAAGGCGAGCCTACTCAGCCCAAATAGTAGCGAGAGCCTCCAATATGGAGGGAAGGGGTTGTCTCCTCAGCAACTGAGAGAGAGCCACCTCATACTCCGGACAAAGGCAGGTGAGGAACTCGTGGAGGTGATGAGTCTCCAAGTGAGCCTACTGATGTACACAGCAGGTGTAGGACTGGCGGACATCTGGCCCCGAAGAGTCAAGCTGACACCAAACCATAGCCAACTGTTGGTAGAAGGCATCCACGGTGGGCCGGTGGTGTCCTGCTACTCGAGAGACTGCTCCTCCTAAAGAGCGAAAAGGTACAAGGTCTCGCTCTTTGACTCATAGTGAGCACGAAGATGATCCCACATCTCCTTAGTCGTAGATAACCTAAGCACATCGGACATGTGCTCGGGCTCAATGTTGTCCACCACGATAGGGGAGGCCTTAGCATCCCCATCGATCCACACCTCATAGGCGTGGAGCTATGTCTAGTACTCCTCGAGCGCGTCCTCAAAGGCGACAATCGAATCCGTTGAAAATCCTCAGTAGCATCAGTAGGTAAAACGAGATCGGTTCGTGGGATGGGGCGAGGTGGACAAGGCCGCTCAGCGGTGAGGTAGACCCACAGGTGATGTCCCCGCAGGTAAATCCTCATGTGTTGAAAGAACTCACGGTAGTTGACGCCGTTGAAGGTGATCAGTGGCTTCAGAACCGAGACGGTACCCGTGCTCAAGGTTCCGAAAGGTGCCATCTTGTGTGATGTCCGCTGCTAATCCCTGATCTGGGTGCAGCAACAACAGCAGAGGCAATATCAGACACGTTGTTTCGAGCAGAGGAGCAAACAACAGAGGCAACACTCAGCAGCAAAGGAGCGAGTAGGAGCAACAACTCAAGAGCAGCAGCAGTAAGGGCAGTGAGAGAGTAGAGTTGCAGAGGGATCCTACCAAGCCGAAGGCCGCGGCGAAGCCCAAGGTGAAGCAGAGCTGTGACACCGGGAGAAATCATTGAGCAGCAGAGGGATGAAGCATAGCCAGGCGACGAGAGTCGAAGCAAAGCCGACACGACGACAGATCTGAGTGGAAGGCATCCAGGCGGCGATAGATCCAGGCGAAAGGTAGCCAATCGGTAGTGGATCCGGTCGGGAGATGACCAATCGGTGGTGGATCCAACTGAATCCGGCCAGCGACGACAGGAGAAGCTTAGATCCAAGGAAAAACAGAGTGAACCATGGGAATGGGCGGCGGCGTAAGGACCTAGCGACAACGGTAGGGGTGGCGGCGGTGGATTTAGGAGTTGGTTAGGAAAGAAACACGAAGGGAAAATGGGAAGGAAAACCCTAACCCTAACCTAGCTGATACCATATTACAAGTGGGCTTCTTGTATTGCAAAGGGGCCAATAGGCCAATATATACAGATACATAAAAGTGGCAAATATGCAGAATACACCCTAAACTAGGGAAGAATAACACAGCCTGTATATATATAACATCTGAGATACTCAAAGCCTGGGGATTGTCTAACATACACTTCCTCCTCTATGAACCCATCCAAAAAATCATTGTTAACATCCATCTGATACAACCTAAAACCCTTAGATGCAGCAAATGCAAGTAGAATGTGAATGGCTTCTAATTTAGCAACAAGAGCGAAGGTCTCCTCAAAATCTAACCCCTCACTTGACTGAAACCCTGAGCTACCAATCTAGCCTTATTTCTAACTACATAATCATCCTCACTTTGTTTATTTTTTTAACACTCAACGGATTCGTGTCACATTATGACCACTAGGAGGCTCTACTAGGTTATACACCTTATTCCTCTCAAAGTTCTCTAACTCCTCATGCATGGCATTGACCCAACTAGAATCAGATAAAGCATGTGATATATCACGGGATTCAAATGAAGTAACAAACACAGAATGAGAGTAGAGACTTGGATCTTGATACTTGGAGTGAATAACTTGCTCATGAAGATGACCAATGATCTGATCCAGTGGATGACACCTATGGATGTGGAGTTCAGCACCGACAGGAGACAAGACATCATCAACCTCCGCAGGTACTACTGATGATAAAGAAGTTGCAGCAGGAAACTCAACTGAAGGTGAAGTAGTCAAAGCAAGTTCTTGAGCTGGAACAGGAGCGTCAGCAACAAGCGGGAGACCATCATCGACACCATCATCATCCCTCTCCACAAAGATGCTCTCTGTCGCCTATATGTTACCTGAAATATCTGATCTAACTCCAAAGCTAGTCTCACCAAAGGTGACATTGCATGGCTCCTGGATAAACGTTAATCTCCACATTAAGAACCTGAAAACCCCTCGAATGTGCAGGATAACCCAGAAATAAACTATCAGAAGTCCTTAACTCATATTTATCTAGGTTTCTTGTCTTCAGAATGAAACACTTGGCCCTAAAAACTCAAAAATGATAAACAGATGGTTTTCTACAAAACTGAAGCTCATAAGATGCCTTGCCCAAAGAAGGTCTCAAGAAGATGCGATTGTCAATATGATAGGTTGTAGCAATAGCTTCAGCCCAAAACCTTCTTAGTATGCTATATTAATCTAGCATCATCCTGACCATCTCAACCAAGGTCCTCTTCTTCCTTTCCACCACACTATTTTGTTGATTAACGTGTGGAGAGCAGAACTGATGCGTAACACCGCGCTCAGCACATAAAGAGGCAAATAAGGCATTCTTGAACTCCTTATCATTGTCACTACGGATCGCTCTCAAGGCACCAGGGAGTTCAGAAGCCAAGCGAAGAACAAGATCATGATCTGGCCCGATCCTTCGATGAGAAGATAAACTCGGTAGAAGTCGCTCAACTCTCACGATCCTGGCTACGAACTCGCAAGGCCTGAAACCACGCAATCGCTGAACTGCTCAACAAGTCATTATCAACCGTGTAAGAATACCCGGATGACCTGATCACGAAGATCAATTCCTGCATACACCGAAGAAGCAAGCAAGAACGAGGTAAAAAGCAATATGAATTGCAAATATATGATTGAGTTCAAAAGGGGGATTTCGCAGAGTTCCTTTACGGTTGGTCTAGTCGACACAAGTGAAGAATGAGAGTTTTCACAATGGAGAAACTAATCAAACGAAATCCAACGAAACTAGAGGGGTGCGACCTCCTTATATAGGGAAGTGGCAGCCGCACATAGCTAACAAAATAGGGGGTGGTGCTATTCATACACTGTTCATGGTGGTGTTACTATTCACATAAACAGTATCAGCCCCATTAGGTGCCCGGCTAGCGTATGGGTCAATTCCGGTACGATTACAAGGTTCAAATTGGTCTAAATTGGTAATATACATATTATTTTGATGATTCTGAAATCCACATAAGGAATTTGGAGGTGAGGCTGGATCTGTTGGAAAGATCTCGTCGTTAGCTTTCCAACAAGCCCAGGAACACCCAAATCGGACTCCGTTTGCAAAAGTTATGTGCGTTTAAAGTCGGAGATGTCTCCGAAGGCCGAATTGGATTTCAAAACGTGTCCAGCTCGAACTCTTACTTAGCTTGGATAAAAAGTGATGTGATACTGTAAAAATATACATTTTCATCATTAGGTGGCATCATATAGTTCATATAATATAAATACACTCCTAAAAACGAACTCACCTGATAATTTAAGTGAAGCGTACGAGCTCTTGTAATTGGAATAGGAAGCATAGCAAATGTGGTTATATCCATAGGGGTCATGTCCTCATCATATCCTATTTAGGAACATGATGATGATGAGCATGTGAAACAAATCCTAGTACATGTTTCTTCTTTTCTAGATGACCATGTCTCATGAAATCTCTAGGTTGATTAGATGAAAGTCTAGCAAGATTTTTCTTAGCATTTTTCAACCTATGCCAACAAAACTCAAGAAAATACCCCATCCTTCTTACAATAAGTGCAATGGTACTTGGTACCACTGAGAGATGCACCTTTTGACTCAAAAGGTGATTGGGAAAACCCTGCAAATTTGAAAATAATTTTTTGCAGGTTGGGTTTTGAACTCAATTAAGCCATCTTACAAGACCCTAAGCATTTTTCACACCGAGTTGACTTGAAGTCAATTAGGTCAGTCCTAGCATTTTCTAGTTGGTACAAGACAATATCATGAGCATTTTGCAGTTTAGCATGTTCAGCAAGTAAAACATGACAAGAAGCACATTCATCAACATCAAGGTCCTTAGCATTTGCAAGTTCAAGGGTAAGACTATCTACTTGCAACTCTAAGTCTTTAGCCCTAGCCATGATCAACTCTAATGCCTTATCCTGACTCAGAATTTGCTCATACATGCCATCACATCACATAGAGAGGACTTCATAGGAAGGAAGTATCTCATCAGTGTCGTTGTCGTCATGGATGGAGTCGACCATGAAGTACATACCGGTGAAACCCTTGACCTTGTCCTTTCCCTTGTCCTTCTCTCGAGGGATCTCCTCCTACTTATCCTCCTCACTACCGGAGTCCACATCGCTCAAAGAGTGATCTCCAAAAGCGATAAAGACCCAGTGAGCGGCCTTCACAAGCTTGGCAGCATCGAAATTCTCGCTCCCTTGAGGCTTCCTCCAAGCGGGCTTCTCCTCATTGTGGTTGCCCTTCCCCTTGAGCTTGGGGCAGTTTGTCCGAATGTGATAAAGCCCACCACATTCCTAGCAAGTCATATGACCTCTCTTCTTGTTCCTCGTATTGTTGTAGGCACGTGTGAACTTTTTGGCTAGAAAAGATAACTCATGCTCAGGGATAGACTCAAGTTCGTCTTCATTAATTGCATAAGGACATGCGAGAGAGAAACATGAAGATTTGGAAGAGCCATCAAGAGATCTCTTGAGAGGGTTGGCTACCTAGGCTATGTTCTTCTTCTTAGGATAATCAACCCTCTTGATCTCATGAGTCTTGAGCTTGCTATAAAGCAGCTACAAGGTGAGATCAGAGAGATTGACATTCTTCTCAATGGCAGTAGCATTCATCTCCCACTCCTTGGTGTTGATTACAGCCAAGAGGTAGGTAGCATTCTCGGACTGAGAATACTCAATGTCGACTGCTCTCAACTGATTAAGCACCTTATTGAAGAGAGTGAATACATCATCGATGCTCTCCCCAAGACGCATCTCGAATTTGTTGTATTCTCGCTTGAAGACCGTTTAATATACTTGCTTGATTTGGTATGAATCCTCATGGTAGGTCTCAAGGGTGTCCCAAATCTCGTATACAGTCTCAACATGACAAATCTAGTCATACTTCTGTCTACCAAGCCCGTCATAGAGGAGGTTCTTTGCCTTGTATTTATTAGCCAAGAGGGCCACGGAAGCCGGCGTAGCAACCTCGGGCTAGATAAGCGGAGTTCGAACAACCTCTCATATGGCTTAACCTTCGCTTTGAAGGTAGACATACATGCAATTCTTCCAATAGGCATAGTCTAGCCCATCGAAGATATGCGGCTTGGTGGAGTACTTCTCCATCGCCAAGTTCAGTGACCGGATAAGATCAAGAGTGAACTAACTGGGCTCTGATAACATGGTTGGACCGAAACGACGACAGAGGGGGTGAATAGGAGCACTACCTCTTTTTCACCTTAATTGGGTTCAACTAAATTTTTACTCCAATAGCTATGAAAACTATGAAGATCAAAGAACAAGCACAGGGGAAGTCTTGTATTGAATCCAATTGAAACACCAAAGCACAAAAACCAAAAACAAAGAAAACTCAAATCAAAGTGAGTTGGACAGTCAGACCTCTCAGGATGGGCAGTCTGACCGATGGCCTAGTGGTTTGACCTCTCATTAGCTGAACAATGAAATCAACACGAATTCAAAATCACAAATTGTTGGACCGAAAAGGCGACTAGAGGGGGTGAATAGGAGCACGCTCACTTTTTCATAAATAATGGATTCAACATAAATTTCACTCCAGTAGCTATGGAAGCTATGAAGATAAGTATATCAGTACAGCGGAAGACTAATATTGAATACAATATAAACCCCTAAACAATACGACAAAATCAACAAAGATTAACACAAATCAATGCACTACCGGTTGGACCGCTGTGTCACTGGCGGTCGGACGATTACTCACGGATCGGCCGGTGACTCGGCGATCGACCACCGCCTAAAGAATAGAATGTAAACAAATCGATGACGAAGTTGTAAATAGATGAAATTTTTGATCTACTTATCCAAACTTGATGAAACTTGGAACACACCTTCTCTATGATATCAGGAACATATTCCAATCGAAGATTGTGATAATTCTTGGAAGAATAGCGATCCTTTTCCGATTGATTGAACAAGGGTTCAAAACCGGGTCAAAACGAAAACTTGATCTAAAAACTTGCTCGTGGGTGATTGATGATCAAGATGATCCTAGATAGGTTCCCACACGTCACAGCAAGCTAGATCACGTGAAGAATTCAATTAAAAACTCGCGGATCAAAGAAAGACTCAAAATCATCAAATATAGAGAAAGAACGCAATGAGACAAAACATGATCAAACTTTCATTTGATTGATTTGATATGATATGGGCTACAGCCTCTCCATCAATGGAGAACAATGCTCAATCCAAGAGCACGAAAATCACATCAAAATATCAAGAACCCTAGCCTCCACAAAAGCTCTCCCTAAGAAATTAGGGTTTACAAAAATAGAAAAAGAGGCAAAGCGAAGATGCAGCCACCTCTCTCCCCTATTTATAGTGGAGGCTTAGACCTTCTAGAAGTTTGACTCAATTAGGCTCCCGTTAAGGCCCAAAATAAACGGGACACATACGCACGCATTTTAATGTGTCGTCTATATCTCCTCTTGACCTAATTAGCTACACCTTGCATCATCTTGCGCCTCGGATTAGCCAATAGGTCACCTTTGTCCATTTTGCATCACGCTTGAGTTCATTGACCTCACCCGCATCGTTGATCGTTCTGGACCTCAGCTCTCCAAGCCTAGTACCGATCATCCTCGCCGTTGACCGTCGTTGACCACCAAGCAACCTGCACAACAATAGACAAGTAAAGCGAATTTGGGAATAAGTTCTTCACAACTTGACCCATGTTAGTCAAAACATGCATCATGCAACATATATACCCTGAAACTCATGACTTTGACCTAACAACCGAATATCGCCGCCACGATGGGCGACTATCTAAGTGAAAATCGGTCAGATCGCCCCCAGGGCCGGTCTGACCGCCACCTATTGGCCGGTCAGAACTCCAGTAAAGACCTAGCCGAATTTCCCCTCTGGAAAATCGAAACCTACTGGAATTTTCAATCCTATAGAACTTTTGACTAGAGACGCCAAAAATTATGGGACCAAGTGCAATAGAATCTCCTCTCTTGCCTACACTTTTTGGCCCAGCTCAATTCCTCACTTCTGAAGTTGGCCGGTCCGACCGCCGCTATGGTCGGTCGGACCGATCTTGACCGATCGATCGCCGCCTCGGCCTGGCCTCGACCACCGAGACCCGACGATCCTGTAACTTTTCCTAAAACACGTGAAACGACAAACCGTTAACGCCATTGCCAATTGTAACATCATCCTAAGATCTGGAGCATATCCCCATGATATCCACACAAATCGACTCAAATTCTAATCCGGTGATCCAAATCCCCTCTAATTTCAACCATAGCTCATCAAGAAGGTCATAAACCTATTTCAATCGACAATCGGGAAGATCAAGGCCAAGGTTTCATGAATTTCATAGATGAGGGAAGGGGGCACAAGAACCGAGGAAAAACAAACTTTGATCCGAAAACTTACTCGTGGGTAAAAGATGATCAAAATGAAATGTATTCCCACATGTCATGGCAAGAAACCAAAGGAAAACTAAAGGGTCACCAAAATCCCAAAAGTCACCAAAGAGAGAGCAAGAACAAGAAGAGACTCATCTTGTAGCATTCTTGCTTCATTGATTTGAGATAGATGTTGATTTACAGCCACTCCACCATGGAGGACAAAAGCTCAACACTTGAGCACACAATCAATCCATCTCTTACAAATCCTAGCCTCAACTACTCCAAAATCTCCAAATCACAAATTAGGGCTTTTCTCTTGGAAGGACTTGGGAACTCCACATCTGGACATTCCCTTTTATAGTGGAGACAAGGCTGAGAGAGGAGACCCTAAAGGGCATCCATTAAGCCCACACATAAATGGGTCTACACTCTAAGCCTCCTGCACAACAATAGACCAATAAATCGATTTCGGGAATAAATTCTAACCAACTTGACCCACGTTAGTCAAAACATGCATCATATATATGAACTGAAAACCATGAATTTGACCTAACCTACGAACATTGCTGCCTTACCGGCAAACGAATAGGATAAAATATGTCAGACCGCCACCCATGGCTGATCTGACCGCTCCCTGGCCGGTCTGGCCACCCATCATGGCCGGTCTAGCCGTCAGCAGGACTTAACCAGATTTCCTCCCTAGGAACCCAAAACCTCTCTAGAAAATTAAAACGAATAGAACTTTTGGCTCGAAGCTCTAAAAATTATGAGACCAAGTGCAGAAAAATCTTCTCTCTTGCCTACACCCTCTATTTTTATCCTAATCCAAAATTCCACTGAAAGTTTTGGCCGGTCATACCGCCCCACATGGTCAGTCTAACCGTAGCATGGTCGATCAGACTGCCGGCTCTATGCACTGCACATGGTTGGCCTAACCGCCAAGGATGGTTGGTCAGACCGCCGACCAAGGCCGGTTAGACCGCTTGAAATCTGACAGTTTCTGAAGTTTGTTGAAAATGAGTGTTTTGACAAACCCTCACTACCATTGTCAATTGTATCATCACCCTAAGATCATGATCATATCCTCATGATATCCACATCTTCTTACTTGTTACAATAAGTATTTTTATTTGATACTGTAGGTCTTCTTATTTGTTGCAACAACTTTTTGTCGCAACAACTTTTCTCAATTGATCCACAGAGTGTTTCATTTTGTTGCAATGTGTCTTCTTAAATGTTGCGTCGATATTTCTAAATTGTGTTGCACATGGTCATTTTTTGTTGCAGTAGAGCCTGCGATTCTTGATTTTTGTTGCAAACATTTAATTATATTGTTGCACGAGAATTTTTTAAATGTTGCAGTGTTGTAAGGTCGTAAAATTTTTGTTTGTGATTTATGTCTTGTTTTAGCACTTAGTTAAATCATATACTCATGGTTCTCATTCTTCTTTCGGTAAGAAGATGATTTTTTAAATAAATTTTATCAACTGTTATTCTGCATTTTGTTGCATGCATTGATTATAATTGTTATACAAGTTATTCACTGATGATGCATCCGGGCGCTAGTTATACCCTACTTGCTATTGTAGTTTTTACAATCTACTCTCTTCTATAGATTCATATTGTCATATGGATAAGGAACTAGGAACCCCTTATCCTACAAAGTTAATTGCAGCAAGATCCTCGCAATTACTTTGCTAAACTTCTTAAAAGCATAGTGAAAAAAAGTCGAACTGGACCAGGTTAAACTAAAAAAAAGCCAAAATCGGCGAACTAGTCGGCTCGGTTCAGCTCAAAGACCGTTCATGCATTCAAACCAGGAAAACCGGCCAAACCGATCGGTTTTGAGTAAACCGACGAACTGGTGCGGTTTCACTGAACCGTGGGAAGAGGAAATGAGGAAGGTGAGAAGGCCAAGTGCGGCGGCAGCGAAGGAGGAGTATGAGATGTTCCAGGTGGCCGCCCAGCTACCCGCCTCCGCGCCCGCTAGTCATCGGGTACGCATGGGAGGGAGTGCATCAGACGTGGTGGTGGTGTTGTTGTTGCCACCTTGGTTAGCCAATCGGGCAACGTCCACAGTCGCATCGCGCACGCGATCGATGGCGTCGAGAAGCAAGCCCGTGTCGGCGCCGGCAGAGTCCAATTGGTCCTTGAACGCGTGGACCTGGGCGCCAAAATCAATGAGGCGGTGCGATTGGGAGGAAGGGGACAGGGGCGAGGTACCTAGTGGCGAAGGCGGCTACGAGGAGGGGGTGGGAGGGAGGCGGGAGAAGGAGAGGGCGACGACGGGGAGGAAGAGGAGGAGCAGCAGCAAGGCATGGGATTGTGAGAGTTGGAGCGGGAGGGTGAAGGGGAGGTCGGGGTCAACCTTCGGCGGCGAGGTCAGCCCAACCGTTGTACGAGGAGGAGGAGCAATGGGTGGAGGCGGCAGGTCTCCTCAAGTTGAAGTAGACGAGGAGAGGTCACGGGAGGCGATGCGATAGGAGTCTGATCTGAAGATCTTGAGGAGGAAGCGGGGAGAGGAGTGGTAGAGGAGGAGAAAGGCTCAAGGCAGCTGCTTAATATACATATAAACCGACGGCCAACTGCTTGATCGGCCTGATTGTACTATGCTTAAAAAAACGGACTGGACCGACTGAATTCAACTATAGCTGTTTCGTCCAAATAAGTCGCCTCAGTTTGACGATGATTGGGGGAACTTTGAACAAAATATCCCAAACCGAATCCAAATCACCACGAACGCTCAAGTCAAATCTAGCTGCGACCATAACACCACTTGAGCGCAGAGCCTCTTCCAACTCTTGTCCTCTTCGCACAGCCCACCTCCCCCGCTCCAGAATTCAGCCCGAATTCGATGGGCTCCTGCAGATTTGCCGCGCTTATAGTGCTCCTCCTTCCTTTCGCCCTGCTTCCTGACCCTGCAGCATCGGCTAGGGTTTTGCAGGGCGAGAAGCCCAGCTCCAGCGAGGTGAGGATTTGAGTTCTTTTAGTTAGCTAGTTTAGATTATACTTGGTGGAATGGATTAGCGTTTTTGCGGGGAAAAAAAGGTACAAGATTTAGATTTAGTGCTTGTTTGGATCTCTTAAGGGAGCTTCTGCACGTACCGCCGGTGCGGGTGGATCAGCGAAGAGTGGCATCTCGAAAGAATTGGGGCAGACGTCAACTGCGGTGCAGAATCCTGATACCAATAAGCAGCACCAGGAAACGCCACAGCTGGCAACGGCACCAAAGGTTTCCCCGCCGCCACCGTCAGGTGAGGCAGAGAATAAGGGGCAGGAAGAGGTTGCGGCGCAGGTCTCTGCACAGCCGGTGCCACCGAAGAATGCGCGCAAGGATACTCCGCTGGGAGCTCCCGGACTGACTGGTGAGACGGACCAGGAAGGAGGAGGAAGTTCGATGAAGCCGACAGACCAAAGGAAAGAGGAGGCGCACAAGTGTGTGGATCCCGTGGATAAATGTTTAATTAAAGGAGATTTTTCTGCTTGCCTTCAGATTTCCCAGAACGGTAATGCTGCTAGTTATCTTGGAAATTCACTAGCTTCAATCCACTGAACCACTGTTTTCTAATTTTTTCTGCAGTAGAGAGATTTTATCCACTGTGTTATTGATGTTTGAGTCAAGATTAGTTTTGTTTAGAACAAGCTGCATTTTTAAGACTAGCCTATTGGGTAGATGATTGGGTAAGTACACCTTGAAGATTCTAGTCTGGAAGACATTGTACTGAATATCATTTTTTTTCCTTCATTGGTTTTACTTCTGTATTCATTTAGTATTGACAATATGCTAAGTGATATCAGTCCATAAGAACTTTAACTTCTGTTAGTATTGAATTAATCACGAAGTTGAACTGTAGGGGCGTTAGCATGAACATGAGTTGTGAAGGGAATTAGCAGAAAACAATAGGTATGTGATTAAACAATAGATTTCTGTATATGGCATGTCAGAAACCTTGGGAATTGTTTTGCATCACTTGGACTACTATTTATTTGAACGGAAGTGAGAAGAAACTTTTGTTGATGTTTATGGGGAATGCCTTGCATTATCTTCACAGGTAAAGCCAGTTAAGGATGTCTCGACTCTCAAGTCAAGAAACCAGTGAGATGTCATAAGATGGTTTACAGTTCTAAATACCCCTAAGCTAAGTTGTTGAAAAAAATGAAGTTATTCCAATTTCAAATACAAGAGTGTTCCAACCAACAACTGAATGAGATCAGAGATCCATAAAATGACATATATTATGATTTGCTATCCAAGTGTATGTTCCTATTAAAAATTAGTTGGCTTATACTGATTGGTATTGCTTTCCTTAGTAAGATTTAAGGCAAGAATTGCGGGCCGTTTGGGGGAATGGTAACAAGGGATATGCTATAATGTCATTGAAGGGATGCTGTGCACCTTTTTACCTCACCAAGAACCAAAAGACATCTGGTCATAGTAAATGGTTAATGGTTATGTTCAGAGGTTAGTGTGCAGGTTGTCAGTTTTGGTGTCCTGCAGACCAGGAGCTTTCAAGGGACACTAACAGACTTAACATATGTGGAGACAAATATTGGTATATAAGTTGATAATTTTAATTTATGGGGAATGAAACAGAGATTATCTGATAAACAACTTGATTTGTGTTGTTGTGGCATTTGTTTTAGATATATGAACACAGTGGGAAATCATAATATAGATTTCTTAGCATATGTATAATCTTCACATCATGAATCTTAAAAAGCCTTGTGTTTATTCTCGTAGCTTCCATTGGATCATTTGTTATAGTCCTGAATGAAGGACAGAATGATATTACTGTCAATGTCAGAGCAACACCAAATATAGATATTGATGAGATGCCACAACATCTCCGTGCCAAGGGTATCCCTGCAAAGGTATGCAAGTTAGTTTGTTCTAACATTTGCATCAAGTTTCCTTGAATATGTTGGTAGAATACTCTCATACTTGAAGTAGAGAGTGAGATTTGCCTAAATAATCCATCATCCCAATTCGTAGGCACTTGCTAGCTCATTTCTGGGTCAATGTGGTTAACCATGTGTTTCAAGGTTGGTTTCGCTTTAGGGCATTACGGATTCATGGTTCTCACTTCTCTCATGTGTTTGTTTGGGAGTTTGTAGAAGCACGATATGTGCTTATGGAATTTGTGGGTAGATTGTCTGTGCAGGTCAAGCACAGTTGTATAACTGCCTGTTGGTTTCCAGAGTTTTTTTTCCAAGAAAAGAGTAGAGGACCATTCCCCTGTTTCATGAAGAGAGACTACAGTTATGATATTATTATGTTTACATTCATTCTGAGTGGCAAGTGTGAGAAGCTATGAATTAAAGCATGCAGATGCCTTTGATTGAATATGTGACCTGACCTCTCAAACTAACCAGTACACCTATGACTTGGAGCATGAGAAGACTTCGTGCATTCTTTATGAATATCTGTTGCAAATGAATGAGTACATTATTCTAACAGGGTTAAATACATGCTTATTGTTATTAGGTTGTTGTGAGATTTTTGTTTGCAAGTAGGCTGTCATTTTCAAATTGCATGTTCATGCTAATTTTGTTTGATCCAATTTATATTACCAGGTGAACATAAGATATAGCAATCCAAATGGTGGGGAGATTACACTAAATGTTGGGAATGAGCATTGTATCTTGCGCATTAGGCAACCAGTTTCTGATTGGCGACAGCAATTTCAGCAGTTTGCAGCTTATGCAACACGCATGAATCCAATCTATGGAGCATATTTTTTTGTTTTCACTATTGTCTTGGTGGGGTTTGTGTGTGCTTGTTGCAAGTTTGCCAGGAGAAAGCGCGATGTTGGAGTCCCGTATCAGCAGCTTGAGATGGGAGCTCAGGCTCCCAACTCATTAGGTGCAGATAATACTAACAGCACAGTAGATGGCTGGGAAGATGGCTGGGATGACGACTGGGATGATGAAGAAGCACCTGCAAAACCTTCAGATAAGAAACCTGCTGGAAATGTGTCACCAAATGGCCTTTCTTTGAGATCTGAGACCAATAGCAAAGATGGTTGGGATGTAGATTGGGATGACTAAACTACAACAGTATGTTGAAGAAAATGCCCTCTTTTGTGAAATGGGAGAGAAGGTTAGTCCATCTGAACGATCTGCAGCAAAGAAAAGATCCAACTAAATCTTAAACCGAGGGCAACCATGCTTGACAAGTTGACACATATCCTGGAAGACTGTAGGCTTGTCTGACTTCATGCGGTTTGTACAATAGTGTTCCTCTTCTACTTTTGTTTCTGAGCTGATACGCGCACTGTTAGTGGTACGAGTTGTAATTTTTTGGATGTAACACCACAGCAAAGTTTCTGAATTATATGACCAACCACGCACTGTTATTCTTTTTGGAGAGGTAATTAAATTCTTTTTGCATAACAAATTATTGAATACAGTCCTGAGCTCCAAAGCATTTCGCGTTTCATCATCTGTGCTGTACATTGGGATTGGTTGGAAGCAGATCCTACTGAGCTGCCATACTAGATGTGTAATGTAATTCAGATATCCGTGATAGAGCCTGTGATTCGTTTAGGTAGTCTGTACATATGGGTCACTTGAGGCGTTCCTCCACAGTACACCGCTGGCAGAAGAGGCGTTCCTTTTCCTTTCTCGCTTTGTTTGTTTCTTTTCCTTTTGAATGATGCATGCCCCCTCCTGCAGTTGGGCTTCACTTCTATAATTCTATTCAATTCATGTTATATTGACTTGCTGTGAATCAGATCTGTGCAATGGACAGGGTTTGGTGGGTGCTTTTCTGAATTCCATTTGGCATGTGCGCATACCATTAGATATCCTTGTCGCGATCTGTTTGTAACAATGATTCTGATCATCAGTTGCTCAAGGACACTGGTCTGCGTTTATGCTGCTTTTGGTTATGTCCATTTCTTTTTGACACAACTCCTCTTTTACCAACCACGCTGAATATATTATTTGAACCGTTACTGGGAATGTACTCAGCCTGAGATTACACTACTGAGAGTAATATTATAATCTTCTTGTGAGTTGTGCCTGGCATGTTCTTGCATTAAACAACAGGAGTGACTCTGAGTGGCAATCATTGATAGAATTATACTATGTCTTAGTTCAGTGGCCGTCATCAGCCTTGCTTCAGATTGGTCTGCAACATTTGATATGTATTTTTCTGTTTACAGTTTTCTGGGACAGGCATAAAGTTCTTATACTGAGACTTCTGATGTTATGTTCTCCCTAGTGGCATCTTTTTCAGTTCTACTACTACTACTTGACTCCTTCAGTACTGACCAAAAGGTGCAGTTTACCTGCTAAAGTCACAATACATCGCTAGGATCCCTTGTAAGTTTCTTAATACAAATGGCAGTAGATAACACAGCTTTTAGCTACCATGCCTTTTTTTCAGGAATCACTGGGTACAGCTTTGTAGGGGCAATAATTGTGATTGGTTCGTGACACAATGCTGCAGAAGATCTGCCAGCGACAACGCCCTGAAGGTAATTTGGTAAGACGCTCGGAAGAGCATGATCCATTGAGAACAGTCACAAAGTGCCAGCAGAGGGACCCATTGGGGTTTGGATTGTGAAAGCGAAACACTGCAGGCTATACTGTCTCAGACACTCCCGGGGATCCGGGTCCTACGTTAGGCCTACGCTAGGGCAGAGGATTACTGTATAAATAGTATGTGAGAGAGTAAAAGTATTTAACAGTAATGCAATACTATGAAAACAGTTAAATACTTGACTTTACTGAAAATCAACTTCTAATGTATAGTACTCTAGAACACATCATCACCAAGGCTGGCATGGACACTTCTTTTCCCCACCAACCATTGCCACTAGCCTTGTATATCAACGACACCGCACCAGGGTCCACATGTCATTGCCATTACATTACACTCGAAATCACCAGTAATTGCCATTTGTTTAGGTCTCTGTTATTGCTTGATTGCCGCTTAATTTGTTTACAAGTGTTCAGTACTGCAGTGGCACGGCATGAGCGAATGGACAAAAGACTGACGCGAGCTCAGGATTTATTGTGCATGCTTGTTTCACGCCCGTTTGGAACCTGGAAAAAATTCCGCATTTCAAACGAGAATTTTTAAAAATAATATATTTTAATAGAATTAAATACATAAATAATCATTTAATAAAATTACAAAAATAGGTTTCTATCACCACTCCAAATGGTGAAATAGTCATGTTGCCATTTGAATGACGGCACGAGCCCAGCTCCTGTCGCCTACCGAACAATGCCAAAAGGCCCTATCAATTTAGGCAAATCGTCATTCTAAAAGGCGGCAGAGACCCCGTAAGTCTCTGTCGCCATTCCAAATGGCGCGACAACCTCTCACATAAAAGACCCATAAAATTTGTGCAAAATTCACTTTTATTCAAAAAAAAAAAGGGAGAGGGAAGAGAGAGTACGAGAAAAACTAGTGAAGTGATGTCCATCCGATCGTCCACCTTGACCGCACTCATTGCATATGCACTTGCAACAAGTTATTTCTTCTGCATAGGCTATGCTCACATGTGATGGCCGTATGTTCGACGTTGGCGTAGCATCGCGGCTAATACCTTTCTGAATATTTCACCAAGAAAGAGGTGATGCTAACCTAAAGTGCAGAGTTATAAGATTACGACATGATTGGTCATTTCATTGGCCATCCTACCTGGGAGGAGCTGATTTGGGGCACCGACGTTGATAGGCTGAAGGGAACGGTTGGTCGGCGACAAAGACGACGTATCAGGAACGACATGGGCGAAGCACAAGCCAGACGTCGTTCGAAGAAATACTTTATTTGCAATGAGTCTGGACATACCTACAAGTATTGCCATACAAGAAATGAACAACATGGAGAAGAGATCTGCAGTCGGACGGTGTCACGGGGACCCCATCCGACCATCCCACTCGAAGCGGGCACCATGGAGGTCGACATGTTATGTCATGTGTCGAATTATTATGTGCAACCTATGCACTACCACTAATATCGTTTGTCGTTACTTTAAAAAAATTGAAAAAAATCAACATCCTATCATCATTTGAATTAACGATAAGATCTTTTTGTTAATTCAAATGACAATTTAAGTCTCTGCCGCCATTTTGAATAGCGGCAGAGACATTTTACACTGTGTTCATGGCGACAAATCCATTTCGCCATTTGGAATAGCGGCAGAAGCTTATTTTTGTAATTTTGTTAAACATAAATTTATTTGTGTAATTATATTAAAAAATGTATTATTCAAAAAAATCTTCAAACGGGGCCTTACTTTGCAGCAAGAAAATGATCAAATTGGTTAGATCTTTAGCTCGCGGCGACAAGTATTTCTAAATTCAGGTAAATCGATATATATTTTTTTTTGGATGATTTAGCATGTATGGTGGCCGTTCGAAGTATCAGCACAGTCCTTTTCTCCTTTTTAGTTTTGATATTTCATTGTGTACTAGATGACGACCGAGCGTACCCGCCTACTGGCGCCGTCCTTCCCTGCTGCTGCAGTGGTACTGCAAGTACGCTGCTCGTTGCTGCTTCTTATCGCAATGAGCTCCACAGAGATGCCTCCTTTCAAATCAAAACTTAAATCACTCGTACAACAGAAATGAAGCGTTCAGGCGCTGAGTTCTCAGGAATAGCGTGGTTGAGTCGAGTGACTGATTAGGCATGGGAAGGATTCGGTACTTTCGGTTTTTTTCTTTCCCGTTCTTATATTCCTATTTATGCGGTCGCCTTTTCCAACGTTGATTTTGTTTGCCTACTGCTGCAGGTCTTTTTTTTTTGTTCTGAGCTTGCCCACACGTACTTTCTTTGTGGATTCCGGCGGATTTACTCATCCGTGTGTTTACTCTTTTTGCTTTTGGGGTTCTGATTTCTGGACATTGTTGAGTCTATTTTTGGTCGGTATTTATTTGTAAGTCGTGGAACTGCATTTCGTTTCTTCTTTACAGATTCTTATCCTCTTGTTCGTTGCTTTTCTGGTTTATCTCCTGTTGCCGTGTCTTCCTCTTCAGGCCTTTCTCCATTGGTTTGGGTGCCTTTTTCTCGCCGCGGATCTTCTTGCATATTGTTACTTATTTTAACCCTGATTCCTATGCATGTTTTAACGTTTTTTTCCCTTCTCCGTTTGCGCTTACAGATGTTTCCTCTTATCAATTTGTGCCTATGAATTTGTTTTCCTTTTATTTGCCCCGGCCTATTTCCATTCGCTCTTTTCCTTTTTGCTACATTCATCTGCAACCTGTTTCTTTTATTCCGAATTCTCACTTTTTGGTTTGGTACTTCATCCAATCCCTGCGGAAAAAAAGCAGCTGTCGCGCCAATTCCGCTCGCCGCCGAGGCTGAGCCGTGGCAATGCCGTCCGACACTCCATGTACGTGGCGCGGCCGACACCGCTCTAGCCATCGGGATTCACCCGAGTAATCCGGTTTGGAGGAGGTGGAGTTGGGGCTGCATTGGTGGCGGTGGAGGCATCGACTTCGAGCGCCACCGCGGTCTCTGGCAGTGCGGTTGTGATGAAGAGGAGCA
This sequence comes from Hsuehochloa calcarea, assembly GCA_036346395.1. NCBI lineage: Eukaryota > Viridiplantae > Streptophyta > Magnoliopsida > Poales > Poaceae > Hsuehochloa > Hsuehochloa calcarea. The sequence goes on along the minus strand of CM070601.1, from coordinate 18,606,099 downwards.
TCAAAAAAAAAGGGAGGAAGGTGGAGCTCGTTGGGGCAGGGTCGTTCGGGAGGGTGTTCAAGGTAGTGAGCGAGTAAGTTCCGTCGGTTGCAATTAGCTACTTGGCTTGCGCGTTCGGGAGGGTGTTCAAGGTAATGCTTCAGTGTACTGCTAGCACTGTCTGCCTGTCTGATCTCTTCTGTGAGTAGACTGACAATTTGGGATGATATTATAGCCATCTGTGTACAAGTTTCTTAATGATTCTTTATATTACCTTGTCAAGGATGGGTTTGTCTTTGCTGTCAAAGAATGGAGTTTATTAATGTCTTCTACCAGCCAAACAAATGTCTACTGGAATGAACGATGTTTCCTCTATAAAACTATTATAGACTCACATTTTCGATTGGCTTAAGTTGTCCATAGCTGTGAGCCTATTATATACGTCAGTGGTCGAACCATAATGACTCGTGCGATATGACCGGCATAGACCAACTGTGTGAGAACCAGGGAAATTAAACTAATGTAATTAACACTAAGTGGTAATTAGCAGTAAATAAATGATCATTTAAACAAGAACAAGACATGATTTTAGATTAGTATCGGATGCATGTTAAACAATTCCATACAAGAATTATATCGTTGAGAATTAATCAACACAAATGATATCATGAATTATTGCAACAGGGGTAAATCATCGATTTGTTACATGCTGAATAAAACAATAATCCAATCGTTGAATTAATTACAAGAATTACCTACATCAGACCATAATATAAATTACAAGCTTCGAGTACAAAAGATTAAAACAAAAATCTTGCATGACATGTCGTCGAAGCCCTCCTTGCAATCCTATCCATACATCGCCAACCCATTGAACCATCCCTCGATCCACAATTCCATCGTTCGTCAAAAACATAGAAAACGATTAGCAAACCAAAAGCAAGAAAATATGGTTAGAATAAAAGGAGAGTGCCATCAAATTTCACGAAGATCATTGCAGTTCTAGACCAAGTCGGTTGGCCCTGATTATCAAGGTTCCCAAACCACCCTAAGTCAATCAACACCATCTCACTTTCGTATGTTTTATCACCTGACATTTATTAAAATCCAACACCCACGTGTACTGACTTACCTTAACTGCAGACAATCCGGCGAACAGTGTTCCTTTAACCATTGGGCAATAGCCAAATGGTGCCTTGTGAGGGGGGGAATGTATAAGCAAATGGTAAATAAGTCACGCACAGGCCAAGGGAAAGCCACAGTCGAAATCCACCTCCCACATAAGCCATTCTCTCCCTCGGCCAAAGCAACACAAAGCCATCTATTCACTCACAGCCGAAAGCACACAACCAAGCAAAGCCCCTCAGTCACAAAGCCAGCACAAGAGGTCACGGGCCCTCTCATTCCCAAGCAAAACCAAGAGACCACCACCAGCTAAAGCAAGCGAAGCCAAGCATATCACCCATCTTTGCCAACAAGCAAGCCACCACTAATAATACCCACTGCACTCCCAAGCCCACGCACCATTTCCACAACCCAAGACCACACCAAGGAAGGAGTAGAGGAGAAAGGGAGCACAAAGGGGAAGAGGATGACCAACGGAGCATGGACGGCAATAGCGGCGACTAGAAGCCACCCACCACCACTAGGAACCATGATAAGCCGACGAACATAAGGAGGAACAAAGGACACCAAAGGAAACAAGCAGAGCCAGCATCACCAAACCTCACTGTTATTTCCCACAACAAGTTCAATAAGGTAACCCACCATTCCATCCACCATCTTTGTTCTCATCTAATAAAAAATACCCAAGCATGAACTAAGCATGTAGAGAATGCTAACATTAACCAAAACCTTGCATGGAATGCACATGCCTCAATAATTAGAATCAGTAGCATCAACCAACCCGTGAAACACCACTATGCACATAGAGCACATCCCACAGCCATATCATCATCCACCCACATCACAGAGAAAAGAGGCCAGTAGAGAGAGTAGAGTAGAAGAGGGGGAGTATACCTCAGTGCGCGGCAACCATAGCGGTAAAAACCCACATTCAACACATTCACCATGTCTCAACCCACCTCCAGTAACCTTCGTGCATACATGAACACCAATAAAAACTCACACCAGATATTAAAGCCAACTTGAACCATAACACCAAAGAAACATAGAGAACTAATCTCCTCAAGAGCACTTTCAGCCAGAGAGGAGAAGGCGAGGGGCGCCCGGTAGCTGGAGGCCGAGCCAGCGGTCAAACAACCGGCATGGGACCGAGCTGCTGTTGGAAATTATATCTGTGGACGCACACTTTCATGGGTGAGGGAGACGAACTCACGGAGAGGAAGAACACATAGAAGATTTTGCGTAGCACTGAACTGCCTAGCGCTACTTTTAATCTTTTCTATTCTTCTCTCTTTTCTGTTTGGCTCAACTGAAAGAAAACAAGAAGTGCAAGCTAAATAGCTAACAACATGCAACACTAACGTATTACCATTAACAGCACACTAGCGCACGCACTCATGCACTACTAACGCACACACACTTGATTATTCCTAATAATCTCTCCCTAATCAAGATGGCTTCGCAGCAGTATCGGTTCATCGTCGGCATCCGCCTCCATGAGATGCACCTGTTCCTCCTTCTTATGGCATTCGGAAGCAAAATGCCTATAGTCATTGCACTTGTAGCATCTTACACGCTCTCATGCATGCCGCCGCTGGCCACCTCCTCTAGGCCACCAGCGACATGCCTTGACGTCAACGGAGACAACGACCTCGCCATCCTCACCGTCACAACACCAGCTCTGATACCAATTATTGAAAATTATACCAGTGGACGCACACTTTCATGGGTGAGGGAGACGAACTCACGGAGAGGAAGAGCACACAGAAGATTTTGCGTAGCACTGCAACTGCCTAGCACTACTTTTAATCTTTTATATTCTTCTCTCTTTTCTGTCTGGCTCAACTGAAAGAAAACAAGAAGTGTATGCTAAATAGCTAACAGCATGCAACACTAACATATTACCATTAACAACACACCAACGCACTACTAGCGCACGCTACTAACGCAGGAGAGAAGAGAAATAGAGAATGAAAAGAAAGCAAGAAGAAGATGAACTAAGGAAGGCTTGCCGAATGAGGAGATAAGGAGGTGAGAGATGAAAAGAGATTAGGTGGGAAATAAAGAAAGGCATTAGGAGGAGATTTGGTAAGAAGGGAAAATTAGGAAGCGACAAAGTAGTAAAATCTATTAAAAGATTAGTAGTGACAGATTTAGTTGGGCACTAGTAAAATTAAATATCAGGCATTGTGAAATTTTGGACCAAACGCATTTAAATAAGCCTTGTACGAATAAAGGGTAGTAGACCGGACTGGTAGAAAAATTTAAAGCGGGGAAAATGTGGTCAAATAAATCTAGTAAAATTGCCACTGCATTAGATAAATAATTCAACATGATACCTACAAGTTTCAGGCGAACCGCCTGAAAAATAGAATTTAAACCCCGTACAGATGAATAATAGTATACAGACCGATAGAAAATAAAAATGAGAAAAATAGGTAAAATATATCCAAGACTTTATAAAGAAATTAATCACAGGTAAAACCCAATAAATTAGACAAATAGTCTGTTGCGTCGGAAATAATTTAATCATAATTAAATAATTAAAATAAATAACTCCGAGATTGTTTAGAGAAATAAATAAATAAATACATGCACACTTAAATAAAACCAATTAGGCATATTTGGATATGTAAAATTTAAATAAACATAGTTGCATGCGGGTAAGTGTAGTATTTCGTTTTAATACGATAAAATGCGAGATTAGGCCATCTCGATCCTAGAGCCAATAGGTCGTAGAACAACCGCAGTTGGGGAGTGCTAACCTAACAGGGGCCTAAAAATATTATTAAATTAAAATCCACTAATAAAATAAAATCCACTAACTTATGTATGCATAATATCACCCAAAAGCAACTATTTATTTATTTATTTATTAATTAATTAATTATTCGTGCTGTCGTACAATTACAGAGGACGAACCAACGCCGACCGGAGTATCTGATCCGGAATTCCTCGACGTCGATCTTTCCTACAATTCCGAAGGCAAGCTTATTTCTCGGTCACCAACATAGTTATATTAAATGTAAATGTTACATTGTGGTATCTCATATATATATATATATATATATATATATATATATATACTTGCATCAAAAACTATGTCTTAAAATCAAATCAGGCAAATGAAAGAAAAGAAAAGAAAAGAGACGATGAATAAGAAAAGGGTGGTACAGCTGAGAGGAGTAGTTGTACTGCAAAGAGTTAATATTATGGCTAGTAAAGGGATTCGTGGAAGGAAAGAGATGAGGGAAGAGGTGAGACCCTTTACATATGGTTAATATATAAGGACCAACAAAACTCTCACTGGATAAGAGGTCGTACTTAATTGCCAACTATTTTCCTATTTCTGCGGGCAGAAAATGCTACCTTGTTACGTGGCTATACCCTCCACATTGGGTAAGTAACTATGTATGAGTGTACTGGAGGAACCCAGAATCGATAGGAGAGTCCAAGAGTGGGTGATCCAATGTACTATAGCGTTAAGGTGGAGTGTTGGGTGCGGGGAGTCCGGCCCCAACCAACATTACGAGAACTCGGTGGAGGACTAGGTGTGCACCCCAGGACACTGACGGAAAGTAATGGGTGGAAAACTAATCACGTAACCTGAAAAATTTTCTGTACTCTAAACTCAAATCTGCATCAAAGGAAATGTAGGGGACACAGCTCAGAGAGACAGCTCAGAGTAGCTATGGGTAAAGTGGTACAAAGTCTGCGCAGTGCTAAATAAAAATCATGAATTCATGCCTGTCTCCTGGATTATATACTACAGTTACTACTAGGAGGCTTATCTTCTTACCGAGTGACAAGTAGTCTTTTCAGTATTAAAATCTACCACTTAAAGTTTTAACGAGTTATTTATTTTCAGAAAAGAGATGATAAGTAGTCTTTTCAGTATTAAAATCTATCAGTGCATTTTTGCTATTAATGCTTGCTGAGTACATTAGTACTCAACCTTACTATTATTCTCCTTTATTAGATCCTAGTCCGGTCAGGAACTATGCTGAGTGGGAGCAGATGAGACCATGGGAGACAAGGACCCTTACTGCGAGGAGCAAGGCGAGGTGAACGCCCTATTCGGCATGTGGGATGAGTAGGCGACCAGTGGAGCAGGGCAGGCAAGTGAGGGGACGTAGTCCCATTTTGCAGTTGTAATTTACTACTTGTAAGAAAGACCATAGCCTTGCGTGGCTACCGCTGTAATAAAGATGTACAATTTATATCTTATTGTTATGCTATAATGACTTTGGTAAAGTTTACTATTTATTGGAGTGGTGTTCTACCGGGCAGACGAATATTAATTTGTATTCCTAAATGTGATTACCCTCCGGAGTAATGACACGGAACACCACAAACTGCTATGTGTATGAATAGTGTCTTCAGCTATGGTTTGCTGATTCTCTGCGGTCATTCTTTTCCCATCTCTGGCTCTGTCTTCCCTCGCGCGCCTAGCGGCACGCGTAGGCTACTGGTGTATATATGATTGAGGACAAACTCCGAAAATGCCGATCTGAATGCACGCTCAACTGCACCCACAATCACAGCCACACAGTGCACTTTAAGATTCGAGCAGAATTTTTTATTTTCCAGGCTTTGAGTGAATTTAGGAATTAGAGAGAATTTAAGGACTGATTATAAGTCAAAAAAAATGCATGTGGGACCCACTACCTCTCCTCCTTACCTCCGTCTCTGTCATGTAGAGATTTAAATTTTGAAACAGATACCTACTGTACAATACAATACCACTCATTGTACATGTATGGTAGAGAGAGGAGAGAGGTGTAGGGAGGATATCTACTGTACAATACAATACCACTCACTGTGCATTGTAGCAATTTTAACAAGCCATATGGACCCTACCTTAATTCCCTGGTGGGTGTTAAGCATTGGAGATACCCTTAGCCTTGCACACAACTAAACTGAAGGTGTGAATTTCGGATCGGTAATTCCTTAGAAACGTTATGCACAACCAAGTACTAACAAACATTTGTGACAATAATTCTTGACTAGCTCAACTTTTTCGATCAAAGTCAGAGTTTATGTCAAAGTAGACCCACATGTTAGAGGCAATCTCTATAATAGTTATGAACATACAACTAATTCTTAAAGTCTAATACTTTTTACTACGGCCAAACTGGTTGACAGCCAGTTTGAGTAATGAGATGATCAGCTATGGACATCGTCCGACCAGCTATACGGATTTGGGCAATCGAGAGAGATGACAGTTTCCCACGTGACTAACGGGAAATCAGTTATTTGCGCATCTAGCAACTTACGATAATTGGCTAAATTACGTAACAGTTCAAGACTCCAATGAGGAACGTGTGTAGAGATTAGAGACGTCTTTAGCGGTATTAACTGTCACTCCTTCAATAACTATAAAGGATATAGCCCACATATTCTGTAATACAGGTTCTAATAAATCATCGCGTAATCATTCACTGTTCAGACTCAAGTTAATCGATTATGTAACATCCCCGTTGTATCCTCATATAAACACTCAGTGTATCTACATCAATAAAGAGTTTTCATTTTGATAGTGTTCTCATATTATTATTTTCAAATAAACTCGATAGAAACCCTGTATTCCGATCATCGACAATCGGCTTCAGCCTCCCACGAGGGCAAGGTTGATAATTCTCGCCCCAAAATCATTTCAAGCAGCCACCCTTCCCATGCTTCTCTCCCTAGTGCAAATTAGGCTCCTCCGAAGCCGGGCTCTGGAGCTTGAGCGTTTGGCACGGCAACTCGAGCTTATCCGCATAAGCCTAGCTCGGTAAAACATCAAATACTACATCAAACTCAAGCTTATCGCCCAAACATCACCTTAACACGCATTTGACAATTTGACAAAATAATGAAATATGTGTTTATCTTGACAAGCACCACACGTTCATACTAGCTTTTTTTTTCTTCAAAATAAGAGTAATCCTTGTAAAGAAAAGAGAGAGAGTTAAAAAAAAATCCATTTCATCATAATCCTTTTCTGTGCTACGGGAACGGGAGGCATTAATGGCAAGGGGTTTCCCACTCCCCGCAAAAAAACCAGTGACTCGCCACGCCAGGTACACAGTGCGCCTCCAAGAACTGCCGTTGGCCCGCTACGATCCAATGGACGAACACCTCCACCTCCCATGATCCCTTCCCCCTCCCCGTCCCCGATGGCCAACGCCGCCGCCTCCCTCCTCCTCTCCCTCGTCGTTCTCCTCGTCACAACGGCCGCCGCAGCCGCCGTGAGCGACGACGTGCTCGCGCTGGTTGTCTTCAAGTCGGGGGTCTCCGTCCGATCGGGCCGCCTCGCGCCCTGGTCTGAGGACGCTGACCTCGCCTGCGCCTGGTCAGGCGTCTCCTGCGACCCCCGCACCGGTCGCGTCGCCGCGATCGCGCTCCCCGTCGCCTCCCTCTCCGGCCGCCTCCCCCGCTCTGCGCTCCTACGCCTCGATGCCCTCCTCTCGCTCTCCCTCCCTGAAAACAACATGTCCGGCCCGCTCCCCGCTGCTGCCCCCGCACACCCGCTATTGATAATAATCTTGTTGCACTAGTTGTGTCCCACGTCAGTTGTTAGTATGTGTTTGCATTATGTTAGGGTCTGTCACGTCAACATTTGGATGTGCTGCATGTGTGTTTGAACATGTCTTTAGTAGCGTGCATGTAGGTGTGAGTTTGTTGGTTGAGCCGGTCGCGACTGTGATCCGATTTGTGCGTCTAGTGGCATGAGTAGTGGATCAAGATGTTGGTGGCTGACCGCACTATCTAACATTTCCTTTATGTAATCAAGAGTGCAGTTAAGTTGAATAGCAACAGAGTAGAAAACGGCGCAAGAAGAGTTTGCGTCACAACTCTGAGTGTTCCTTTGTGTTATTCGTTTCCACAAAGAAAATGTGTGTCCACATATTGTAGTCTTTTGATTCCAATAATTGGTATCAGAGCCAGGTTCGACGCAAGGAGATGCCGAAGATGATGCCGCATGGAGGTGAATCGCCAAGCAGTGCCACTGCGGGCGGCAACATCGGCGACTTGGTGACGTCAAGGGCGCCAGCGAGGGAAGGGTTTGTGACCCTCCAATACCCCATGCTCACAGAGAGTAATTACGGGGTGTGGGCAGTGAAGATAAAGATCATCATGTATGCACAAGGAGTGTGGGCGGCAGTGGAGGGCAAAGAATTGGTCGATGAGAAGAATGACCAGATGGCTCTCGCTGCCATAGTCCAAGCCGTGCCGGAGGCCGTTGTGATGACCATATCCGAGAAGGAGGCGGCAAAGGAGGCTTGGGACACTCTTAAGGAGATGCACGTCGGTGAAGATCGCGGCAAGAAGGCACACGTACAAACTCTCAAGAGGGAGTTTGAGCGTATGCACATGGGGGACTCGGAAACAATCAATGAGTTCACGTTGAAGCTCGCCACCACGGTCAACGAGATACCTGCTCTCCGTACCAAGGTGGAGGAGAGTGTCGTTATGGAGAAGCTCCTACACTCCGTCCCCGATAAATTTCTATCCATTGTCAGCACCATTGAACAATGGGGCGATGTATCGGCGATGTCGATGATGGAGGCCATCGGATGCTTAAGGGCGTACAAGGAGAGCTTGAAGGGGCGGCGGCGTGACAAGGAAGAAGGAGAGCACCTGCTACTCACGCGCGCCGAATGGGGCCAAAACCGCTGAAGAGAAGAGGGGCGGCGAGGACTCTGACAGTGGCACAAAGAAGAATGGTGACCGTGGTCATGGTCAAGATGGCGGCAAGAAGAAGCACCATAGTAAGTTCGACAAGTCGAAGATCCAATGCTTCAATTGTCGGGAGCTCGGCCATTTCTCGTCCGAGTGCGATGAGCCAAAGAAAGAACGGGCATATTTCGCCGCGGTGGATGCGGATGACGAGCCGGCGCTACTCTGAAGCTCGGCGTGGTGGTACTCGAATAATGACAACAAGATTAAGGGGGGATTGTTGATAATAATCTTATTGCACTAGTTGTGTCCCACGTCAGTTGTTAGTATGTGTTTGCATTATGTTAGGGTCTGTCACGTCAACATTTGGATGTACTGCATGTGTGTTTGAACGTGTCTTTAGTAGCGTGCATGTAGGTGTGAGTTTGTTGGTTGAGCCGGTCGCAGCTGTGATCCGATTTGTGCGTCTAGTGGCATGAGTAGTGGATCAAGATGCTGGTAGCTGACCACACTATCTAGCATTTCCTTTATGTAATCAAGAGTGCAGTTAAGTTGAATAACAACAAAGTAGAAAACGGCGTAAGAAGAGTTTGCGTCACAACTCTGAGTGCTCCTTTGTGTTATTCGTTTTCACAAAGAAAACATGTGTCCACATATTGTAGTCTTTTGATTCCAACATCCGCGCCCTCGACCTCTCCGCCAACGCCCTCTCCGGCTACCTCCCCGCCTCCCTTGCTTCATGCGCGTCCCTCGTGTCGCTGAACCTCTCCGACAACCGCCTCTCCGGCCCTGCCCCGAATGGCATCTGGTCGCTACCATCGCTCCAGTCGCTGGACCTCTCCGGCAACCAGCTCGCGAGCAGCGTGCCCGGCGGTTTCCCGCATAGCAGTTCGTTGTGTTTGCTGGACTTGAGTCGCAACCTTCTTGAAGGGGAGATACCCGCGAACGTCGGTGAGGCCGGGCTGCTCAAGTCGTTGGAAATCGGGCATAATTTGTTTATCGGCGGGCTGCCGGAGTCGCTCCGTGGGCTGTCCGGTCTGAGTTCTCTTGCCGCCACCGGCAATGCGCTCGCTGGGGAGATCCCAGCGTGGATTGGCGAGATGGTGGCGCTAGAGAGGCTAGATTTTGTTGGCTTTGCCTAGGAGAACACTCACTTATGGTTTTGAACACACACTTACACGGTGGAGAGGATGAACACGGTAGAACAACTGAGCTCAAAATAATTGTTCTATTAGTTACTCGGCTCAACGAATACAATTACTAAGTACATATTTATACACATACTAGGCGCACATGCTGCTATGAAGCCATATCTCCCACTAACTCAAGTATGCATGTAGCCACTAACTCCACTAAATAATTAACTCTCTAATTATATGTGTTAATCAAATAACTACTAATAAACATCAAGATTAACTCTAACAGATTTGTCCGAGCAATCGCTTCGTCGGCGCTAGGCATTTCGGGGTGCAAAAACCTGATCGAGGTCGACCTCAGCTGGAACGCGCTCACCGGGGAGCTCCCGTGGTGGATGTTCGAACTGGCGCTGCAGCGTGTCTCCGTCGCCGGAAATGCACTGTCCGGCTGGGTCAAGGTTCCTGGTGACACTACCTCGGTGCTGCAAGCACTGGACCTGTCGGGCAATGCGTTCTCCGGTGCGATCCCGCCCGAGATTGCGAGCCTCACAGGATTGCAGTATCTGAATTTCTCCTCAAATTCCATGTCGGGGCCGCTTCCGGTGAGCATTGGACAAATGACACTGTTAGAGTTGCTGGATGTTAGCTCAAACCAATTGAGTGGGACCGTCCCACCAGAGATTGGAGGCGCGCGCGGTGGCGCTCCAGGAGCTGCTGATGGGGAGGAATTCACTCACTGGAGGAATTCCGGCACAGATTGGGCAATGCAGCTCCCTGATTGCTTTGTAAGTGATATTTCCCCCATGACTCAGTTTCTTGTGCTTGTGCATGCAGGCTGAGGGGTTGACTACAACCTTCCGCCTTGTTTTTCCTTGTGTTAATACTTGCCTGCGCTCTGTTTCCTAGGTTGCAGATACCATGGAGAAAGTGATAGATATGTCTTATTTTCTGTTTGGAATCCCGGAACCAGATATGTCGGAACCATGCTTATCTTGTTGCTTTGCTTGTATCCCGTTGTCTGGGTCCATGTTATCTTGGATACACTAAAAAACATAAGTAAAATTCTACACGAATTTTCAACACTTCAATTAACTTTTCATATTTATAAAGGTTGTCCTAATTTGTAAAGCTGCAATTAACATACAAATTTCTGAAATTTTTACCTAACTTGTGCCTCAGATCATCAATTATTTATTAATTGGTGTGTATTCTATTCCCAAACAAGACCAAATGAGTCAAAAACTACTACTACATCTCTTCATCTGTCTCTCGTCATTCATTTCACATTTGTCTGTGTAAACGTGTTCATGCCGGTCAAGTTCTCATCCCTTACATCCTAGGTACGTCCTACCATTCCATTCCTAATCTCTCTTCTCTACAAAATATCCAAGAAGTGTCTGCTTGTGTCTTTAAAATCATATATATATATATATATATATATATATATATATATATATATATAGTGCTAATGGATAATTAAGTGCTAATGTGTTAATAACAATCTTGACCGTTGGATCATGCAACGTGTTTAATGCAGAGCATTGGTGGTGGGAGAATGTAGGGTGTTTAATGCAGACGCATTAATGAAGGCGCATTGGAGGTAAGAGTATGCATGCAGGGTGATTAAATTATATGGAGGTGGGAGCCCTAGCCCTAGCCCATATATATATATATATATATATATATATCGTAGTTCCTTGTTAGTTAACTCGAGGCTTGAATTCAGCTAACTAGCTCGCTCCTTGGGTATTCATCCTAAACGTGCAGGAGAAATCACAGCCTACTTCATTGAATCTAACACACTGGAGTGTGTGATTTGCTTTATGTTAATCATAAAAGTGCTTTGTAGAATCATTCTAAACCACAGCCTCAGAAGTAATAGCAGTAGAACTGAAGTTGAAATTATTAATTACAAGCATGTAATTGTCTTTAAACCCAACAAGAACACCAATCAACTTGAGTTCTAGTTTATATGTAAGAATGGTCTCACCGTAGAACTTGACATCAAGGAATAATTGGTTGCTGATACATGATACCACTTCCCAGTCGGAGTGTAGTTACTCTCACCTTTGATATACCACCTAAAAGAACTTAATATACTCATTTATCACTTTGGGTATACTCATATACTAATTATAAGATACTCCAATATGAACCACACAAAAAATTTGTAAGAGAGTACATAGTTTTTAGTATATTTTGTGAATACATTCATATTCACACTAAAAAAGAGTATGTATAAAAAAAATATACATATTACCTTTCAAAAGATGTGAATACCACCTAAGTGATCTTATATCCTCGTATACTACACATACATACTTTCGGTTGCGCAAGATACTCCTTACGTTGTGAGATACGAAATATGGAGTAACTACTCCCGGGAGTAGCCTTGTTAGCTAACTCGAGCCTTGAATTCAGCTAGCTAGCTCGCTCCTTGGGCATTCATCCTAAACGTGCAGGAGAAATCACAGCTATCACAGCCTACTTCATTAAATCTAACATACTGGAGTGTGTGATTTGCTTCATATCAATCATCTAAGTGCTTTGTAGAATCCTTCTAAACCACAACCTCAAAAGTAATAGCAGTAGAACTGAAGTTGAAATTATTAATTACAAGCATGTAATTGTCTTTAAACCCAACAAGAACACCAAACAACTTGAGTTTTGGTTTATATGTAAGAATGGTCTCACCGTAGAACTTGACATCAAGGAATAATTGGTTGCTGATACATGATACCACTTCCCAGTCGGAGTATCTGCGCGTCTACGCCACTTTTTGAACATAGCGACGTCCAATTACCTATCGACGACATCTAGGTAATTGGATGTCCACGCGCTATGTTCATAAAGTGGATATTGTCGATAGGTATTTGGACGTCGCTATGTTCAGAAAGTGGCGTGGATGCGCAGGTACTCCGATTGGGAAGTGGCTACATGTATCAGCAACCAACCATTCCTTGATGTCAAGTTCTTTGGTGAGGCCATCCTTACATATAAACCAGAACTCAAGTTATTTGGTGTTCTTGTTGGGTTTAAAAACAATTACATGTTTGTAATTAATAACTTCAGCTCTACTGCTATTACTTCTGAGGTCATAGTTTAGGAGTATTCTACAAGCACTTGGAGGATTGGCATGAAGCAAATCACATACTCTAGTGTGTCATGTTCGATGAAGTATGTCGTAGTTCACCTGCACGTTTAGGATGAACACCCAAGGAGCCAGCTAGCTAGCTGAATTCAGGTCTTGAGTTAGCTAACAAGGAACTATGAACTCTCTCTCTCTCTCTCTATATATATATATATATATATATATATATATATGAAGCTAGTTTTAAAGGCACATGCAACCACTGCTTGGAGACTTTATAGAGAAGAGTTCATCACAGATGGTTTCATCTACAAATCGTTGGTGATAGTCAACTATCACAAATAGTTCTGAGTTAATAACCGTTTATGATAGTCTGCATTAAAACCGTCTGTAATGACATCATGTCATTATTGACCCATAAACTCATACGGATTACGAAACCGTCTGTGATGACGTTTTTAAAACCGTCTATGAAGACCTTTTCTATAGTAGTGGACGTGCTTTACTAAGATATGCCATAATCAAAATGCCACCAATAGTGTGCTATGTGTGCTTCATTTTAGGACTTGTGGCTCACTTAGTTCTTGATTCTAGCATTTAGATTTAAATCTATATTTTTTATGGTTGTCTCGTTTAGTGATACCTTTATCTTAACCGATCATTTTTTGAAAGTCTGTCATGTACATTAATTTGCTTAATCACATTATTAGCTTCTTTTTGGCATGCTTTGCTATATATATGCATGCTTATGATCAGGCAAGTTTTATATGAGTATGACTTTGTACACATCAATTTAATTGGTTTGAATAATCTTTCTAGTTTTTATGGTGTGTTTTTTCTTTCTTTGATTTTTTTTTAAAAAAAATCAAAATCAATTTTTCTTGGATGTGAGTTCTCCCTTCTCTATCTTGATGCTCACGTTGCCGGGGGGAATTTGAGCTAAAATTTTGAGATGTTGTCAATGTATTTATCAAGGAGGAGATTGTTAGACCATGTGGCTAGGTCTAGAATAATTTTGTTGATGAATAATTGATAGTGTTGCTTATTGATGTTAATTGAGGCATGTGGCATGTTTGTAGACTTATGTCAGTCAAGTTGGAAAGAACTTTTGTCGAAAAAAGATTGTACTTTGGTCTTTACACGTGCAAGGTAACTCGGATGCAATTGTAGTCTACGGTGAGGACCCGGAGATCGCTTAGTGCCAAGTCATGATCTAGAGGGTCACGGATGCTGGAGTAGACGGTCGGGCTCGAGTTAGGGTTCATAGAGATTAAAGATGGATGATGCGTGTTGGAGCTACGGAGGTGCGGTTCGAGGCTACGACACGTGACAATTTTGGGATGTCCAAAATTGTAAAGCTTAGTAAAATTTGGAAAACTGAGAGAAATTAGAAAACCATAATTTTGGAGTTTTGGAGTGTCCAAATTTTGAAAAGATGAGAGGGTTCCTTGTTTTTTTTTGGGATTGAGGGATTGCAATTGAGGTACTCCTGTGCGCGAGCGTGAGGTGTGCCTGGCGGCTGTACAACTGCTGGATCATTGCATTACGTGATTAGCACTTGCGGCAGGAAAGCGATTAGCGATTAGCGCTGCGTGCTGTGAGGAGACGAGTCGCTTGCTGCGGTAGGTATATCACGTGAGGTGCAAAGGGGGCTGCAGATACGCTTTGGCGGTTGTAGATAGGCTGTTTTGATTCTAAGATTTGAGGGGTGCTGTGAGTACATTTTATAGCCAAAAAAACTGATGACCCAGAAGTAAAGGCATTGATCCAATCTAGTGAATGCCTCTATATTGTTTTCTCCAAAATCTCCTGCTGTTTGGACGTGAGAAAGAGGAATCAATCTCTTTGAATCTGCATGCCGTCTGCACTATCTTATGTGCTGACTACTGCTCGGGTTGGTGTGCTGAACAAAAAAAAAGGTTTGCATTGATTTGTCTTTTACACGTAAGAGGGAGTTAGGGTGAGAAAAATCTTTCACAATCATTTATCTTTCTCTTATTGTCATTAACAATCCTACATGCAGGCTGCATTCTTGTTTTTGTTTATCGTAGATTTTCTTTAGGTATTGATTGGATGCATACGTACGATTTAAGAGCAAAAATTGGACGCCTCTCTCGGACGCACACAGACACCCGGACACCATCTGATGCATCCCCCAAGCCCTCCACTTTTCAAGAGCCTTTCCCATCTCCCACCAACGGTAGCCCCATCACTCACAGAAGCCACACTCCAAAGCAACCCACTCTCAAGGGAGAATGGCGACGAAACACTCAACTCCCCCTCCCCTGCTGCTGCCGCTGAGAGGACCGCGCTCAACAGCGGCGTCGCGGAGGAGGAGGTCACCATCGCCGCCGCCAATGCTGAGATCGAGGACCTTCGCTCCGCCAAGCTCAACCTAGAGGAGAAGCTCGCCGCCGCCGACCAGGAGAACAGGGCCCTCTCCACGAAGGCAGAGAGAACGATCAACCGGCCCAAACAAGTATTGACCTTGTACGTTTCAGCTCATGTGAGTACGCCGCACCTCGCAGCCTACATGTGTAGTCCGTCTAGAAGTGGTCTCGGTGCCCACCTTTTCCGCCGAACGGCTACGGCCTGGAGGTAAACTAACCCGCCGAAGCCCAAATGGCCCAAAACCTCACGAAAACGCCCACTCCACGCGCCTGAACTAGCCAGCGCGCTCTTGCTGCTGCCATCTCCTCGGCGGATGGAGGTAAGAGTTCACTCTGTTCCTATTAAGTACTTCAAGTTGTCTGCATGCATGACATTTTAGCAATCAGACAGTGTATCGGTTGTTATTGCACCAAGATGAAATTCAGAAATTGTTTTAACCTGAAACTAACGTTTTCAATTCCTCACTTACACGTGTAACTTACTCAAGAAAAGAAATATAATGTACTCACCTATTTCTTTGATTCTTCATTTTTATTATTACACATGTTTCCTGTAGTCTTGCTGGTCGCTGTGAAGCATTTTGGAAAGAGCTTGATCAACTGAAGCACCCATGAAGAAATAGAAAGGATAGAAATGTGGAACATGCTTCTAAATTTGTGATAGTTTATTGACGTAGCTAAGTTTGTGTTAATTTGGCATTAAGAAAGGATGTGATGTATATGTCTTTGAACCTTCAGTGTTAATTTGGCATTGAGAGTGCATATAACGTGCTGATGTATGTCCCTGAATCTTCAATGTAATGTCCATTTAGTGGTGTAGGTAATTTTGTAATATTTTTTCTGTTTTTTCTCTTATTTTTTTTGTGAATTTCCTAATGCGCTATATAGTTTTGTTTTGAATTTTTCTGATTTTTTTATCTCACTTTCCGATAATTTTCTTGTATTTTCTGATTTATTTTTCTTCTTTAGTTTTTTGGTGGATTTTTTCTTCTTCTTTTTTAACAGTTTGGTTTTTTCCCCTAAACCATTTGTCTTTTTTTTTTCCTTTCTTAATTGGGCTGGAGCACTCTATGTGTCTTTTGTGGTTGGGTTGGGTTTCCATAGTTAGGTTGGGTTCTTTTAGTTTTCTTGTGTGGAATGGGTTGGGTTTGAACCCATTAGCATAGGTCTCATGGAAGTCAATGCTTACTGGGCATTGCCCTGGTCGACAGATCAGACGGTGGATGCGAGTGATCTGTTTTAACAAATTCCTTCTTGTTACACAAAAGAGCGTGCTTATACAGATAACGAAGAGCCTTAGAATTTGCTGCGACTGTCACACTTTCCTCAGGTTTGTATACCGTGCCACCTAGAGAGATTGAAATCAGGGATGGAAACCGATCTCACCATTTCAGCTTTCTCACTTCAACAATAACCTTCTTGCGCGCCATAAATTTTACTGCACTGACGACTTCAATCACGGTCACGGATACTGTACCATCTAAAGAGAGCGGAATGCAAATTATTAGAATTCGCTGCGACTGTGTGGCGGTTGGCGATCGATTAGCAGCGCTCTGAACTCAACGGTCAATCTTGCTAACTAGACGCTCTTGCCGTTTGTGTTAGTCACGTACGTACTACCACATGCCAGTTTCCAAGCTCCAACACCATGACAAGATGGATATATCCTTGTGATTAGGCCTTGATTCGCCAACACCAAGAAGGAGACGACAGCTGACAAGTGTACTATGTGCTTGTTCAATTGTTCAACGTGGAGTACTAGTAACTCATGCAGCGATTGGAGCATCCAACAGTTAACATGTCTCTGCTTGGCTCTGATTAAACGCAAACAGAGAGTAATTAACACGATGACGTTCACTACTCCCATAGGCTGGAGTTGGCCCCTTCCTTCCTTCCTTCCTTCCTTCCTTCCTTCCACCTAATGCTGTTTTTTTTTTTTATTTACACACTGATGCATGCATCATGTAAGCATTCATATGCCTCGTTCAAGGCTTCTCATAGGCCCTATCTGTTACCTCATGAATTGCACGGAGGGAGTTGATGTGACCACTTGTACATATAATTGTATCGTAGTCAGTCCATCAGAATAACATAATGATCTTGAATTCACGAATGTGTACTATACACTCCACTATCGTGAGGTAAGCACTCCTGCAAGGATCTATCCAAACTTCACGGCTTCACCCGATGCAGTTGGTTCCCAACTCAGGGTATTGATCGTATTTAATAGTGGCGACTTGGCATATGGATTATCCTAACACAGATCCAGATTAACTCCAGGCCATCGGAGGAGTTGACTCCAGAGGATCTGAACCTGGCAGGTTATGACTATGTCCTCTTGCTGTACGCATCAGCATCGACATGGAACGGAGTTACACGACGCTTAATTTGTTAATGGTTCGGACTAGAGTACTCTGCTCAAATGAAATGACTGCAGCAGTGTAGAAACACTCGCTTTAGTATTCATGTTCATCACACCACCAGTTTCATCAAAATATAGGAACACCGAACACATGGATCACAAAGTCACAAAGTCACGTATAATGATCTATCGCGCACCGTGTAAAGGAACCATGCTATTGGAACAGAGGAATCTCGTCGTCGAAGTTGACGAAATCGACAATGTCATCGAACGAGCTCTCGCCGAAGAAACCCCAGTCCAAGCAACCGGGCAAAGGCACCAGTACCGGGGAGGCACAAGAAACGTCGGCCGACGAACTCGGCTCCACCGCCGGCGGCGGTGATTCCACCTTGCACATCTTCGCTCGCGGCTGATCTGCCTCCTCCGGCAAGCACACGGTCTGCGACGAGTGCGAGGTCTCGCTCCGGACATCATCGTCGGAGGAGGAGGAGAGCCAAGGCAAGCTGCCGCCGCTCGCGGTGGCCGAACCGAAGTTGATGACGAACGGCTGCGTCTTTCCGTCGTCGCCCACTGCGGCGGCGGCCCCGCAGCAGGTGTGCTCGCCGAAGTAGGTTATGACGTAGAGGGAGGGGTCGTCCTCCGACTGCTGGACCTGCCTCGTCGCCCTGCAGCCGCTGTCGTACTTGTAGGTGCACCTGAAATACAGCCTGCATCCACGCAAACATCAAACTGTAAGTCGCTTGCTCATCTCTCGAATCTGTCAGCCCACTTGAACAAACGTGCGTACGTAAGTACCTCGGGTATTTGCTGTTCTGGATGTCCTTCTGCCCGTACTTCCTCCACATGAAGCCGTCCTCCGCCGTCCGCTTCTTCTCCACTCGTGTCGGCATCTCTCCGCCGTTCCCGCGCGCCCTGCGGTTTGCCAAAAAACGATCTTGCTGAGTTATTTGTTCGCATGTACATGTAACGCCAACGCAATGGACACTCATGTAAGTTAGTTAGTACTCCACCTTGTTTTAGGCTTCGTCTGAGTAGTTGCGCAGCCGAGCGCCGACTTGCGCTTCCTGCCGGCACCGGCACAGCCACCGGCTGATAATTCGGCCGCGTTCACGTCCCCGCCACCGCTGCTGCCGTGGAGCGCGGCGAGCGCGCGGTCGCAGCAGCGTAGGATCTGCGTGGCGAGGTCCTGGAGGCCGCCGTGCGCCGGCGGGGAAGCGCTCTGGAGCAGGGCCTCGAGGACGGCCGCGGACTCCCGGCCCTGCGCCATTAGCTCGGACACCATGGAAGAAGCTGGGTTAGTAGTACGAGTACCGGTGACAAGCGCCATGTGTCTACTGCTTTGAGCACAACTGATTGCTTTCGTTCTTGTTTCTGTGCCACTCTGGACTCCGTGTGGTAGCTGCTGCTAAGCTTACCGGAGGAGGTCTGAAAAGATGGTGTATTTATACAGGTGGGTTTGGATAGAGGCCGGAGGAAGCAGCGACGAAGAGCACATGGCACGGCGAGTGAGATCGAAAATCGATCGCTACAGTCCCACGCATTAGAAATCTAAAAAATCGAAAAGTGTTATGCTACAGTGTTTTTACTGTTTCGCTACTGCTCACGGAACCCCGAGCGAGTGAGGCTATCCGCGGCAAATCAACGCAATTTACCCCCACGTGCTGCTTGCTTCACTGAACTTAAATTATTCCGAGTACGCGGGCGCGTCGGATTAATTATCCGCTTCCATCGTATGCCGCCGCGTTGGCGCGTCGCTCAGGCTCAGCTAACGAGTGAGCTAGTTAGGGGACCAACCGGTCGAGCAAATGAGCAATAACCTATCGAGTCTTTTGCACAAACGAATACAACTCTGGTATCAAAAGATGACGATATGTGTTGTTGCTCTTAGCAGCCACGCAATTGCAAGGGATTTTAGCTAGTTATAACTGAACAAATGCTATTAGACTTACATGCATATATACAAACTACGAATCATAAAGTCCTAATCAGCCAAGACTGTACTAGTTCAATGAGAATTTTAGAAGAGATCAGAGGCATATCTAGCACCTACCTATTGTGACAGCCCAATTTTAGACCCATTTTAAATTTGGCATGAATTTTATAAACTTTTAAAAACTTTTGTTGCATTTCGAAAATTACCTAAAGTCTTGCCTTACAATTTTAATATTTGAAACAATTTCCTCGTCTCAAAATTTGGATTTGCAAAAATCTAGAACTTTAATTGTGTGTAAAACCATTTCAGAAGTTGAATTCAAATTCAAGTCCGTGTTTGAATCGCAATTAAAAACTTGAACCCTTTCTTTTCCCATCTCTCTCCCTTCTGGTGAAATTGTCGCGCCGGCCCAACTGTCACCTCCTTTCCCTCTTCCCCCTCTCCTCCCCGCAACCCAACCCAGCTGGCCCGCCGCTTCTTTCTTCCATTCCTTTCCCTCGCGTCCCGTGAGCAAGCCGAGCCCACGTAGCAGCCGCGTCCACAGCTGAGCTCTCGTTCCCTCTATCTCGCGCGCACGCTCATTGGCAAACGGGCCCTGGCCACACCTGTCAGGGTGAGCGGAGGGTGAAGCATTGTGCTTCTTCCACCTCACGCGCTAGCTCCCTCTCTCGTTCGCCCGTTGCCACCGTAGACACATGTGTCGAGTGCTAGATGTGCCTCAAGCCTCTCCCTCTCACCCCCGTGACCTTGTCACCTAACGAGTGCGTCCAGCTCACCCGTGCGCCTCTCGTGAGATCTCGCACCTGAGCCAAGACATGTCGTCGCGCTCGTCTCCTCTCTATTTAAGTCGCGGCCGAGCGCATCATCTTGCTTGCCCACTCCTCCTCAGCTTTTCCCCAACTTATCCCCTCCTCTCCACCTCAGCTAGATAAGAACACAAGCCGCACCGGTCACCTTCTACATCTCCGGCCGCCAACTTTGTCTATCAATTTTCGTCGTTGATATTAGCTTCCGCCTCCATTGTCTTGCACATCGTTGTCACCTCGACCTCCTCTCTCTAATGTGATCCTTCTTCTTCCTTGTTATGCACCAGAGCCACCGGAACGCCTTCATCCCCGTCGTTGTCCCGAAGCACGCGACCTCTACACCTCACTCGGTCTCCTTCCTCACTCGGTTTCCAGATGAGCGTGCCCATTCCCCTTGGTTCCAGTTTGTTGCAAACATGGTAAGCTAGACAATGACATGCTTAGTTGATCGTAGCACTGCCGCGTCGTAGCACCACAACGCGCCGCCTTAGGCCGTCGTGGAGAGCTCGGTGTGGCGCTTCTTCTTGATCACCGACAGCACCCCTACCATCATGGTAGCCCGTAGATGTTGATTCAACCTTTAGTTCATAGTTTGTAGCCTCGCACGATAGTTGCCTATATGCACAGTAGAGTCACTGTCATCCTTGCCGTAGCATAGTCGCCTTAGACCATCTCCTGCTGCGCTGTCACTGCCATCGTAGTTGCCTTGGCCCCCGTAACCCATTTTGGGGTAGTGGGCAGTCATCGGAGCCTTCTCCTCCGGCGCCGAGCTCGCCCTGAGCTAGCCATGGCTGCTGACGAGTATTAAAATCTCTATGTATTACTTTAATATATAATTAAAAGACCATATGTCTTCATGATCGTAACCCCTAAGCCTACAACCCTCGTGGTCGTAAGAATCATAAAACCCTGGGTCTACGACCCCTGTGTGTCGTATGAGTTGTAACTCTTGAGGCTAACGACCTCTGTGGTCGTAAGGATTCCAGAGGTTACTTACAGGTACCCTGGTCGGACAAGGTCATATACCTATTCCCCGACCAGATAACTACTCGTACAAGCAATGAACTGCATCTAGATTTTGCTCCAAGCATACTCCTTACTGTGTGATGAATGGAGCACATGTCATATTGAATCCATACCACACGACGCTTCATAGTCCTTAGATACTAGTAATAAACTACCATGCGATTTAGTGTCTCTCAAATATCAACCACCGTACGGTTGATACTTTATCAACTGTTGCCTCGCTCCGACCAGTCGCGACACTTCCAACAGGCGCCTCTTCCAGGATTAACTACTACCACTCTATCAACAACTTAAGGAAGAACGCGGACATAAGAAGGCAGATCGAAGGAGAAGCAGAACCAAGTTAGGATTAAGTTAATCGTAGTTAGTTAAATTTTAATTAGTAGGTAATATCAGTATGACATGTTGGCCCGAGGTAATTAGAAAATCTAATTCAAGCGTAGTTTAGTGTCTGAGTGTATGACATGCGGGCCCTACCACTTAAAACTCTCTATGTAGACCTAGTCCGTAGACTGCAGCCGCTTATGTGTGGGCCTGTGAACCGTTGGGTGGACTGAGTCCATGTGGATCGCGGTCCCACCTATAAGTCTCTCGGGTTTTCCAAATAAAAATAATAGGAAAAAATCCGACTAAACCCCACCTGTCAACCACTTATATTTTTTCATTAAGGAAAATAATTGGGGAAAAATTTAAAACTCCGCTGGACCCCACCTGTCAATCATAGAGGACTTTTCTACATAAAATAATTTTAGAAAATAAATTAAAATTCGACCGGGCCCATCTGTTAGGATTTTCCCATTTTTTGGTATTTCCTCTCAAATCAAACTTTGGAGAGCTCGTTTTCCCTTGTTTTAAATCCAAATGACTTGATTTTTATTTATAATTTCATTTAAATTCAAAACTTTTCCAACAGTACCAAAATAATAATGTTTAGAGTTTATTTTAATATATTTGAATTTGTGTTGAATTTGGTTATGTTCACGATTATAGACTTTGACGCTTTAGACACCATTGTCGCTGTTGATCAAGACCATGTGATATCCACTATTGAGCAAGACAAGTTCTTATAATTGATAATGTTAAACCTACTTTTTGAATGCAAATTACTTTGCTTTAAAGTGTTACTTGCATGCTTATTATTATTTATGAAATGTTATATTAAACGTTAATGCCTAGTTACTCCATATGTTGGTTAATTACTATTCCCTTCCTTGATTGTTGACATTACGTTTACCTTGTCACCCTAGGCTAATTATCATTTTAAAGATTGTCCTTGGTTAACTAAACATGGATAAAGGTTATGCTTAGAGATGCCTAGTGGTTAATTTTGAATATGACACAAACGTTGTCACTATAATACTTATAGTACATGATACGGTTCTTAGCGTGGTAACGTGGGTTACCACTAGAAACAAGAAAAATATTTTACAAATTGGTGGAGACTTGGGCGAGTGGATTAAATGTAGGTGCATGAAATCTATGGATTGTCTCGCCTGAGTCGATTAAGGACAGAATCATGTGCCGCATTTCTGAATCTGATAAATGTGCAACCACAAGTCTAGTATGTGATAGACCTGACTGAATAATTTACCAAGTCGTAGTGCTATCACCTTATTGTGGGTAGTTTGGGTCGGGTTGTTGGACCTGGGTTGTAGGAGAGCGTATCTCTGTGTACACACCATCCAATTTTGTGGTGGTACTAAGTTGGGATGCGTCTACTCCCCCAATGGTAGTTTCCCTGGAGTTAATGTTGTTCTAACACCTTAGGATCGAACCCATTGGTTGATGTAGTATTATGATGAGTTATTATAAAGGCCTTGTTACGATCTTCTTAGTCACACACCTACGGAAGTGTGTCGACTGAACATCAATAACTGATCATATCTTGTGGTTAAAATTGTACAACCTCTGCTGAGTGCATAATCTATTTGAATAGTTGTGCCCATGGTCATGGACGTGGGATAGAAAGCCACACTTGGTTAGTTCTGATAATAAAATATGGGATGCAAACATGTTAACTTAAAAATGGTTGTAGCAACAAGATAATTGTAGGTGGATGAAACCTTGTGAACTAGAGTCATGTGGATGGAACCTGATATCTAGAGTTGGGTCGATGGAATCTTGTGATCTAGAGTCAGGTGGATGGAACCTAGTGTCTAGGGTCGGGTGGATGGAACCTGATGTCTAGAGTCCGGTGGATGGAACCTGATATCTTGGGTTAGGTGGATGGAACCTTATAAACAACAATAGGTGGATGAAACATGGCTTTATGATAAAAACTTACTTATATAAAATGACAGTTTGGATTTGAGTTAAAAAGGCTAGGTCATAGGCTTGGAAAATAATTATGATATTTGAGCTTGACGAGGATCTAATAATCCTCATTTTATCTTTTATCTATAATTCTAATTATGGGTAAATATGATGTCACATAGTCCCCAGAGGTACCCCTTATCTATAAGGGAGAAGCCCAATAAGTGGTTGTAAGTTCTTCTACAATCACCCCCACAGTCGTAAGTCTTGCTACGACTATATCATGGTCGTAAGTCCTTCTACGACCACTACATAGTCGTAAGTCCTTCTACGACTGTTACCTGGTCGTAAGTCCTTTTACGACTGCTACCTGGTCGTAAGTTCTTCTACGATCAGGTAAACTACGACCACCTTATAATCAAACCTACGGGCGAGTGGGTCCAATTGATTAAGGAATCGAGCAGTGCGCACGCACTATTATTCCGCTTATTAATGGTGTGTAATTACCCCATTATCTCTGGAAGATAATTGCCAGACGGCGTGAAGAAGCCGAGGCGCCGGTAATTACTGCCATCATGCGCCCGTTACTGGATTAATTAGGCGCATCTCCCGCAGGGCAAAACGGCTACTTCTTCACGACTATATAAGGGCATCAATCAGAGCGATAAAGGAAGGAGAGACAAAAAAAAACAAGAGCTAGTCAAGTAGAAACACAAGTGCTATTCTCTGTAATAGTCTTAGTCTTTTACTTGATCATCAAGAATACCATACACACAGGATTAGGGTTATTATTCTCTCCGGAGAAGGCCTGAACCTGTCTAAACATCCCGTGTCAATCCACTCTGCGTGATCTCATCTCTAGGAGACCCCCCGAATCTAACAATCTTTACGTAAGATCGGTTCTAATACACCGACAGTTGGCGCCGTCCGTGGGGATCCTCCGGTAATCTCTTGTCAACATACTCTCTTTTTCCAATCTCATGCAATCATGGCAGGAGAATGGAACGAGGAGAACTGGTTTGACTTGGCGGTCACGCAGACGTCGACATGGATGCGGTTTCGACTACGAGCCGAGTGATGCATCCGCTGATGGTGATGTTGCCTCCGGAGATTATTCTCCAGGAAACCATCCCATTAATGGAGTTGAGGAGGGATCCTTATCCCCCACAACAATACGTCCAACAGAGGGGCCAATTCCCTCAAAGGACAAGGGTCAACCCGACCAGGACCGCTCCCAGGAGGACTCACAACACGACGAGAGTTCTTTCTCCAAGTATTCAAGTCCCCTTAAGACGGT
The DNA here is from genome assembly GCA_036346395.1 of Hsuehochloa calcarea. Taxonomy (NCBI): domain Eukaryota; kingdom Viridiplantae; phylum Streptophyta; class Magnoliopsida; order Poales; family Poaceae; genus Hsuehochloa; species Hsuehochloa calcarea. Next base: position 18,581,036 of record CM070601.1, on the reverse strand, counting down.
CCGACTTGGTAAGTCAAGTTCTGGGAGCCACCATTCCAGGACTCCACCAGCATCTAGTGATCCTCTCTCGGGGTAACTCCAGAGAGGTGGGATCAAGCATGCTTTCTGCAAATTCGGCCGTCTCCCGCAGATCTCATTTGCGAACGGAGGCGATTATAACCGGAGTTCCCCGCACGGAGGATTACTCCAAGTCGCCAGATGGTGTCCTCGAGCACTCCTCAAGCGGGAGGCCTCGGCGCAAGTGAGAATCATCAGCGGAGGTCTTCGTCCTTCCCCAAATCGTGGTCGACCTCATGGAGGCCGAGATAAGAACACTCCCGAAGATCACACACTGCGCCCCTCGTGGTAATGGCAAGGGCACCACCATTGGCGAGAGAACCAACACTCGATGAGCGAGGAAATCCTCGATATTCTCGCACTCCACTAAGAAGGCCTCAAAGACACGATGAGGAGGATTTTGATGTCGTCGAAGAAAGAAAATTGCGATCGTAAGAACTCGCTGGGCGCATTCAACATCAGTCGGAGGAGGTACAAGAACTCCAAGACATCAACGACCTACTCGAGAACCCTAGCCAAGAGCTTGCTCGAACGCCAGGGTACGATCTCTTTGCTGAAGAGATTACGCAAAGACTTCGAACTGTGATGACAAGACTGGAGGTACCTCATCGACAACATTCAGGTAGTCGTAGCAATACGACTTCCTCAGCTACCAGTCAATCGAATATTTCTCTACGTAGGAATCGACACGGCCAAAAGTCGAATCGATCCCCTATTCAGAGAAATACATTTCGATCAACTGAAGATCAAGAAGTCCCTCGGAGAGGTGATCATTCACCACTTCGACAAAGAAATTCACAACGGGTGGAGTACGAGGAGTATTCCCCTCGTAGAACTAAGACCTACTACAGAACAGGTCAGCCTGTTACCGGGTATCGTCGTATACGATCACCTGGTGACATTAACCCTTCTTTCCTACAAAGAAGGCGCCAAGAAGTGATTACCGGATGCCGGGCATTCTCGCCGACCTCGAGCGATTCATTTGCCACCTCATTTTCGGCCAGTGAACATGGAGAAATTTGATGGATCTCAAAATCCCATCGAATTTCTTCAGATCTATACAACAGCTGTCCGAGCAGCAGGAGGAGGAGAGCATGTAATGGCGAATTACCTTCCGACTGTGCTCGAAGGATCCGCTCGATCGTGGTTATTAAACCAACCACTCGAGTCGATCTACTCTTGGCAACACCTCTGTGATCTTCTACAGGCGAATTTCCAAGGCACATACAACCGCCCTGGAAAAGAAGACGACTTGCACCGGATAAAACAGAACAACAACGAGACTTTGCGTCAATTCATCAAACGCTTTAGTCAGGTTCGTAACTCAATTCCGGAAATTTCTGATTCCTCTGTGATCAGGGCTTTTAAGCAAGGAGTCCGTAGTAGAAGGATAACGGAGGACATTGCTTTGAATCCTCCCAACACTGTTGCCGAACTCTTCGAGATGGCCGATCGATATGCAACTGCTTCTGAGGCAGTCGAGTGGAACAACACTATCGATCGAGAAACATATACTCCTCGAGAGCCAGGTGAAGTTGGTAAGGATAAAAAAGCAAAAAAGTCCAAGAAGAAAATAAAAAGTCAAAAATCACAAACCAGTGGTTCCAAGGAGGTTCTGGCCGTGAAAGATGGAGAGCCCCAAACCACCAAGTCGTACCCTGATCAAGGCAAAGGTAAGCGCCCTGATCGTAGAAACGACAAACCAAGGTGGTGTCCTTTTCATAAAAAGGAAGGACATGACCTCCGCAACTGCCGAGTTTTCCAAAGAAAGCTCGAGGACTACTACAACGGCAAAGCACCACTCCCTACTCTCGAGCAGGTAGGACATACGAGTGGCCAAAAGTCGTCGGATGATGAGGAGATGCCGTTCCAAGATCCGCAACATACCGTTGAGCACATCTACGAAGGATCATCGGCATACGACTCTAAACGACAACTTAAAGTCACGGACGAGAGGTAAATTCTATACATACTCCTCTCGTCAATAAATTACCAAGTGGTCGGAAGTTACCATCTCTTTTGAGAAGGATGATCGCCCAATCACTACGAGTCGATCAGTCGATATCCGATTGTGGTGAACCCACCATCAACAAGCTGTCGGGTCAATCGAGTGTTGGTTGATGGTGGCGATTCTTTGAACATATTATTTACTAAAGCCACGGACGAGATGCAAGTACCGGGACAAAGGTAAGGCGATGCGATATTCCTTTCATGGAATCGTCTGGGGTCTTGACCAAACCCATTGGCCAAGTTTCTCTTCCTTTAACATTTGGCTCACCAAGTAATTTCAGGACAGAGAAAGTCTCCTTTGATGTGGTCGATTTCGATACGGCATATAACGCCATACTCGGACGACCAACTTTGGCAAAATTCTTAATGGCTACTCATTACGGGTATCAATGTCTTAAGATGCCAGTCCCAAAGGAGTGATCACCATTCGATGTGACAAAAGATGGCGTATAGTCTGCGACCGTCGATCCTCGAGATGGTTGGTCAAATACCAACTCGAGATGAAAGTCGACCGACTAGCAAGTCGAAGCCTAAAGCTACACCAAAGCCGAACGACCAAGTCAAAGAGGTTCCTCCGGGACGCAGAAGAACCCTCAAGATTGTTCGCATCGGGAGACTTCCGACCCCAAATAGGAAGCGCCCTCATTACCTTCCTCCGAGCTAACGCAGATGTCTTTGCGTGGCAAGCATCCGACATGCCCGAGTCCCTGGGAGGTGATCGAGCACAGGCTAGCTTTACGGCCTGATAAAGTACCTGTAAAACAAAAATTACGGAGATTTGCCCCTGATCGACGAGATGCTATTAAATCAGAGTTGGATAAGCTACTTAAAGCAGGCTTTATAAGAGAAGTCAACCACCCCAGTGGTTGGCTAACCTGTAATGATCAAAAAGTCAAGCGGCAAATGGCGTATGTGCGTGGACTTTCTTGATCTTAATAAAGCTTGTCCAAAAGATGATTTCCCTTTACCTCGTATCGATCATTTGGTTGATTCAAGCTGCAGTTGTGAGATATTAAGTTTTTAGATGCATATTCGGATACCACGGATCAATATGTGTTTAAGCGATGAAGAAAAGACCGCATTCATTACTCCATTTGGTACCTTTTGCTATGTCAAAATGCCATTTGGTCTAAAGAATGCGGTGCTTATTTTCAACGCCTAATGCAATCGACTTTTTCATCTCAATTAGGCCGAATTTGGAAGCCTATGTTGATGATCTAGTCGTAAAAAGCATTAAGAGACTTAATCATATCAGCGACCTACAAGAAACATTCGACAACCTCGAAAGCACCGCTTAAAACTCAATCGAGAGAAGTGTGTGTTTGGAATTTCTTCAGAAAATTGCTTGGATTCCTAGTATCCGAGCGAGGAATCGAAGCAAATCCTTAAAAATAAAAGCCATCCTCGGATCGTCCTCCAAACACAAAAAGGAAGTCGAAGCTCACTTTGGGTGCATGGCGGCTTTAAGTCGTTTCATCGCACGACTAGGAGAAAAGGACTACCTTTCTTTAAACTTCTCGGGAGACATGAAGGTTTTGAGTGGTCGAGCGAGGCAACGCCGCCTTTGAGGATGTCAAGAGGTATCTTCGAGTGCTCTGTTCGGTTTCTCCAAAGCGGAAGAGGCGCTCTTAATTTACCTAGCCGCCACGCCACGAGCAAAGAAGCGCGATACTAGTCGTAGAGCGTGGCGTACAACGACCGGTTTACTACGTTAGCGAAGTTTTACGGGCCTAAGGGCGTTACCCTCAGTCCAAAAACTTCTATATGCCCTCCTCATGTCTTCGAGAAGCTGCGGCATTATTTTCAGTGCACAAAATAGTTGTCTTGTGCCCGAGTTTCCTTTGGGAGCAATCCTCCATAATAAGGAAGCAATGGGGCGCATGGCAAAATGGTCGATCGAACTTGGGAGTTCGACCTCCATTCGTGTCCCGAACGGCCATAAAATCCAGATCTTGGCGGACTTTGTCGCCGAATGGACAAATCTGAACACATTCGGGATCCCGATCTGATTCCACGACCGATGGATGATGTACTTTGACGGGTCACTTACTTTAAGTGGCTCGGGTCGGGTGGTCTGGTATCTCCTAGGAGAAACCTTAAAGTATGCCATACAATTAAACTTTCGGGCTACTAACAATGTGGCGAGTACGAAGGTTTGCTAGGCGGCATACGAGTGCGAAAGCACTCTCAATTAAATCGACTACTCGTGAGAGGAGACTCTCAACTAGTCGTGAATCAAATCGGAAAGAGTACGGTGCTCTAACTCAACAATGGCTCGGTACTTATCGAATATCGTAAGCTAGAAAAACATTTTTAGGTTTGAGGTACAATTTATCCTCGAAGGATAATTTCCTCATGAGACCAACTTGCTCGGATGGCTTCTTCCCGATCCACAGTACCAAAAGGAGTTTTCTTGGAGCAACTCCAAAACCGTCTCAGTCGAAGAACCGAAACACCTCCTCTTGAGATGGCCTCATTAGATTACGAGGATACTGGTTGACTCCCATCTACGAGTATCTTTACAAGGGTTCCAGTGCAGAAGATGATCTTGAGGCGATCGATTATCTGAAAAGCCAAAATGTATACTTTGGTTGAAGGAGTCCTCTATAAACGAGGAACCCAAGGGATACTCATGCGATGCATTCCGCAAAATGAAGGAATAACACTCCTTCACGATATACGATGGCATCTGTGGGACGCATGCTTCCTCTGAGAACATTGGTTGGTAAAGCCTTTCGACAAGGTTTTTCTTGGCCTCTGATACTGCACGATGCTATGGAGGTGGTTAAAAAGTGTGTCCGATGCCAATTCCATGGTAGAGCGGATACACCAACCGGCTCAAGCATTACAAACAATACCTCTTTCTTGGCCTTTTGCGACACTGGGGCTTGATATCTTAGGACCGTTTCCCAAAGCTCCGGGAGGTTTGAATTCCTTTTGTGGCTATTGACACGTTCACAAAATGGATCAAGTGAACTCAGAATGGGATAACAACAAGCGACAAAAGGTTCATGATGAGAAGCGTAATTAGTCGATTTGGAGTTAAGTCGGATAATTACGGACAATGGTAAACAATTCGCAAGTGCAAAATTTGAGAATTTTGCGACGAGTTGGGTACCAAGCTATGCTATGCTTACATTGCACATCCCCAAAGCAATGGGGCGGTCGAGCGTGCAAGCGGCCAAATAATGCGAGGAATTAAAACTCGAGTCTTGACCCGACTTGTTAAGCGCTCGGGGCTTGGGTACAAGAATTACCCTCCATATTATGGGCGGTTAAATGCGACCACCGATCGAGCAACAGGAGAAACACCATTTTTCTAGTTTTGGGCGAAGCCATGCTTCCTCCGGAGCTAAAATTGCGGTCGACACGAGTTGAAACCTTCAACAACTCAGACCAAGAACAACTTCGAGCAGATGACATTAACCTACTCGAAGAGAGGAGAAACCTAGCCTTAATCCGTTCGCGGTCTACCAACAAGCCATGCGCGAGATACTATAATCGTAAGGTCCAACCTCGCGACCTTCTTGTAGGTGACTTAGTATTGAGGCTCGCCAATCCAAGTCTAATCGGAATAAACTTTCCCTAAATGGGAAGGTCCTTACGATGGTCGAAGTAACTTCGGCGAGTCGTCACGACTAGCAATGGAAGATGGACGAGTTCTCTCAAACTCTTGGAACATCGACCGATTCACATAAATTCTATGTGTGACGGTTTCTCGAGCAATAAAAGTCCGAGTTCTTTCTACCTCTTTTGCCTTATTTTTGAGTAGTGCTTTTTAATCTTTCGACTATGATATGAAAACACCCGTTTTCTTTACTTGGCAAAAGCGAGAAACGCGTCATCCGGTGAAACTTCTCCTCTCTGCATGTGGTTACGCCCACTAGAAGGAATTTCCTAGCATCGACTCGTTACTCATTTTTACGCCAATACAAAGAGCTCGGGTTTTATCTAGTCGTAATGTTCTCAAAGCCAACTCTCTCAATCTTAGTCTATTTTTTGATAAATTCAAAAAATATTCTAAGTAGAGTGCACTTTCTTACATTTGTTCGACCACCTTTGGTGTACTCGATTTGTTTTAAGCGGTGAAGGAAGAGACACACCTAGTCGAAGTCTTTCCTCTGCATGTGGTCCCGCCCACTAGAAGGAAACTTCCTAGTGTCGCTCGTCTCCTACTTTTGCTCTTGGAAAAAACTTATCAAGTCCACCAAAAAGGACGAACGAATGACTAAAGTACTCTAAGGCGTTTGTTTAACTCAAGTTCTTTGTTCTTGGTTTGATTAAACTAGTCGGAGATGGGAACATCACCTAGTCGAAGTCTTTCCTCTCTGCACGTGGTCCTGCCCACTAGAAGGAACTTCCTAGTGTCAAGTCGTTTCTACTCTTTTCGACCAGTGCTTGACAACCGTAACAAAAGCTATAAGTTAAATAAACCTCTCTTTGTTTTCAGAAACCCCATTTTAAACACTATTTATTTAGATTGTCTAAACAATCTAAGCAAATAGTCGGGGGCTAGGATAAAGTTATTAATTTGACTTCAATTCTTAGTCTTTCATTCGTTTATTATCTTTTGAGTTACTAACTACTCGACAAGATGATTTTCAGGAAATGAGGCGGATCATATATTACTCATCAACAAAAATTATGCGCCTTACAAGGTAGTTACAAGATTACTCGAAGGGGAGAGCCTATCTGCATTTCCTCCGCCACCTTTTTACCAACCGACTGCATTTCCTCAATCAGACGACTTGCCTCTGATTCAGGACAGTCGAAGTCGGCTTCGATTGGTTTAACATTAAGGCGGGGGTCTTGAGCTTTAAGTTTCGCCAAAGCGTAACTTCTGCAGACTTCATTGCTTCCCTTATTGATTGATTTTGATTAGTCTTGAGTGGTCACCATTTCTTGCAATTTTCCGACTTGTTCCCCAATGGTACTTGTGTGAGCAACTATGGTATCTTCTCGAGGAGTTTTCCCTCGAATGTAGCTCACTAAGCACATTGTTCAGAGAGTGATGTTGCCTTGAAGACTAGTCTTCATCGACTCCATCTCTGTTGGGTACAAGTCGAAGCCTCATGAAGCTTCTTGTTTTCGACCACTTATTACGAAAAGAATAATATCGGTCAAACAAAAATATACTTCTAGAGGAAGATAACACAAAGATAATTATAGGTAAAAGCTTTTCTTACCTACTAATTGAGAATCCAATTTCTTGACCTCTTCTCGATGGGAAGCAACGGTTTCAGCATGCTTTTGCTCCCACGCTCTGATGTCCTCCGCATTCATCTTAGCAATGCGGACGGACTCATTGCAGATTAAGGTCTTTGCTTGGATTTCAGCCTCGAGGCTTCTCAATTGGGCGACAATTTCGAACGAAATTGGCATTAGAAAAGGAAAGTACTCAAAAGGATAACAGTAAAGATTTACTTACATTAATCGAGTTCTAAAACCCTCGAGTTCTTGATCCTTATTCGCGGTAATGCGGGAAAACTCCTGAATAACCAAAGCTTTTTCTTGAACTTCGGTCTGGAGCTTCCGCATCTCTTTTTCTTTATCTGGAGAAGAAAGGAGAGTCGGGTAAAGGTTAAAGATCAAAAGCAGTCTTAAGTTCAGAACTTACTGTTTATTTTTTCCTGCAATCTTTTAGATGCAGAGACAGTCTCTCGAAGTCTATCCGAGAGGATCGCCGTTCCTTAGCCTCCTCGACTCTTCTTTTTCATAGTCGAGTGAGTCAGCTAAGGTCTTCGTATCACTGTTTAACCTACAAAGAACAGGAACGAAGATAAACATCAGCCAAATGGTTGTAAGTACTTCTACAACTACCGACCTAGTCGTAAGTTTTTCTACGACTACGATATGGTTGTAAGTCTTTCTACGACCACTACCTGGTTGTAAGTAGTCGTAAGCTTTTTACGACTAGTACTTTGTCATGAGTTTCTTCCATGACTATTCTCGTAAAACATTATCACAGTATTTAAGTCAAAAACAACTATGAATGATAAGTGACTTACCACCTCTCTGCCTCTGCGCAGAGTAGTTCTTTCTCCTGTCTTAGCTCTAAAAGTTGTCGATGATACTCACCGACAACAGCAATTTGCTCCAGAGCTTTCTGCAAAAAGAGGATAGTGAGAAGAGAAGGAAAGCCACATATATAAGTATTTTGAAGATACTTACATTCATAGTCGTCCTAGCAAACATTGAATATACAAGGTCCGGGTTTTGCAGCTTATCCATCCTCGCGACCTTGTCCCACCACACCTTCTCAAGGCGCTCGTTATCAAAAGTATTCTCCGTATTGGGAATATCTTTGGGATGGGGGACTCGGTCCACGAGATCCGTAGCGTAAGACCCTACGACGGAGGCAGGCCCAAAGAAGTCACCACAGAAGTTGAAATTTTCTCCTTCTGGTTCTGTGATTTCTCTTTGGGTAGGGGAAGGAACGCCTCCTACGATTTCCTTCCCAGAGCGGTGCGCAGGCTGGTCACCACCTTGACCAGAGGCTTCCACAGTTGCCTCTGTTGTTTCTACAACCTCAGTGGTCGTAGCGGCCACCTCAACAAGAACACCGCTACTTCAAGGGTCGTAGTTACGACCTCAGCAGATGTGGAAGTCACTCAGGAGTCTCGACTTCATCGGCCACCTAGGTCAAGGGTGATGCTTCGACCACCTCCATTGATACCTCTCCAGTGAATGAAGGGATAGCAATGGACTTCTCAGGAGAAGCATTCCCGGGGGCTGAAGGAGTCGGACTGAAATAAACAAAAGCAAATCAAGGTTGTGAAAAGAAAAAGGTAAATGTCGTTCTTACACTTTAGTACATTTCACATACCTCGCACTCGGTCTTAACCAGAATTTTGGAGCAATCCTCCCTACGGAGGACCTCTTCTTCTCCACGACCACGCCCGTCGAGGTTCAATAATTAGCCCGGCTACGACCACGCCGGTCGTAGAGTTTGAACGAGGATCGTGGCTCGGTTTCTGATCCTGCGGATGGGCGAGATCGATCTCGACCATTCGAAAAGAACGCCCTCGATTGCGAGTTGTGCCGATGCGACATCGTCCTTCATAAAGACATAAAATCTTTCCGTTCTCCTTTCCGGTTGCTTAATAAAACTAGGAGTGGCACCGATGCGAAAGATTAGTGTCATAATAGAAGGTACCTTAGCCTTGCGAGGTTTGCGCTTAAGAGGTTGGTGCTTCAACCTCCTCGGCCGACGGTGCGGCCTCGGCCAGATACAACTACGGCCGCGCAGCTTTGTAGAGGGTGCGGTCGAAAGACTAGAGCTCGAACTTGCTCCCCTTATCAACAGATTTTACAAGTCGGCGTCTCTTGAGGAGGAGCCGAGCCTTTGTCTTTCGACAACCCGGCGCAATAATCATCGAGCGACTTCTTCGTCGTCACGGCGATTTTCCATGCCTACTTTACGTAAAGCAAAGCAGAAAAGAAGAATCACTAATTAGTCGTAAGTTTTTCTCGACTAGTACCAAGTCGTAAGTTTTTCTCGACTTTTTCTTGATCGTAAGATATTCTCGATCACCATTAGTCGTAAGTATCTTCTACGACTATAAAGTCCTAAAGAAAAATCAGATTTTGATTACCTTTAGGCGCTCTATCCTTTCATCTGCGGACAAAGCCGCAATGACTTGAGGAACCGCCCCTCGAGTGGCGGAGATTTCTCACAGATGAGTCGACTGAGTCAACCTCGGCTGTGAAAGATCTGTATAAGCAGATAAAAATATTAGACAAGGTTGAGAAAGACCAAGCGGAGAGCTAAGTCGACAATTGCTTACCCTCCTCGTAGTCTCGGTGGGGTCTCCTCTCCCGAGTACCTCCACATAGGAGATGCTTGTTTCTTGAGAGGACTAATTGGCGTGTGATGAAATCCTTCACCACATGCCATCCGGTCACCCTTCTTCCTTCAAGTCCTTAATAGCTTGAATATAAGGGCTAATCCACTGATATCTTGAGGTTGAGTCCCATGAAGATTTCTTTTCAGCGACCTTCCCATGAAAGAAAGGTGTCTTCAGAGGTGACCTTCCAAGAGAACCACCTCTTCCTCGGCCCGCCACAAAGACGGGTGAAACTCTGAATGTACTCCTTCGACTTGAGTCATGGAGCTTCAGATCGCGACTTCCGGCGATTCCGGTTTGTCGAGCCATCCCATAATAATATTGAAACACTCGAGATCCGCGGAATCCCAGTGCACGCCTCGCATGCAGATACGAACACGCTCAACATGGTAATGGAATTGGGACCTAAGTTCACGGTTCCACCCCAAAGTGTTCGAGTACTCATCATAAGAAAAGGGTGGGCGAGCAATCGAAGGCCGCACTCACAATACGCTTGGAAGGCGGGATTTGCCCATTTTCCCCGATGGCGATCTTTGCCCGATAGCCGAATCCACTTCACGAGCCTTCTCGGAATCTTCCGGCATCGACCAAGATCTTGATCTTAGCGCATCCATCTCCGATTCCTCCCATTCGAAACTCTCTTGGCCATTTCGCCGAAGCAAGAAGTTTTTAATTGGGTTGGCGGCGGAGAAGATGAAACCTAGTCGAGGATGGAGAAAGCAAGAGCTCGAAGAACAATGAGTGATTTGGGGAAAAGTAAAATCCAAGTCTACCTCTGGTAAGTTTTTATAACCACCACGATCTCCGCCGCCGGAAACCGTCTCGGCTATAGGTCTATGATAGATGGTTGTACCGCCGGAACCGCTTCATCGGACAAGTCTATGAGAGCGGTTGCAATTCCCAGATGGTCCGTTCGAGAAAAAATAGGTGCGTATTGTCACCTCCAAGCAAAATTACATTCTTGACCAAGTCTTTCTAGTCGAAGGAAGTATCAATCGGAAGAGTTTTTCTCCGATTCCCTACTACGACCACCGGTGGTCGTAGGGGTTTTTATGATTTTTGATAGTCGTAAGCAACCTTCCCGACCAAGCAAATTTCGGTCAAGCGGCACTCAAATGTCGAAGAGTTTTCCTTCGACTATCATTCTACGACATTTTCATGGTCGTAAGTCCATTCTGAAACCTTTACCAAGTAAGTTATTTTCACTTGAAGTGGGGGCTAGATGGCGAGGATCTAATAATCCTCATTTTATCTTTTATCTATAATTCTAATTATGGGTAAATATGATGTCACATAGTCCCAGAGGTACCCCTTATCTATAAGGAGAAGCCCAATAAGTGGTTGTAAGTTCTTCTACAATCACCCCACGATCGTAAGTCTTGCTACGACTATATCATGGTCGTAAGTCCTTCTCGACCACTACATAGTCGTAAGTCCTTCTCGATCATTACACAGTCATAAGTCCTTTTACGATCGCACCGGTCGTAAGTTCTTCTACGACCTGTAAACTACGACCACCTTATAATCAAACCTACGCGAGTGGGTCCAATTGATTAAGGAATCCGAAGCAGTCGCACGCACTATTATTCCGCTTATTAATGGTGTGTAATTACCCCATTATCTCTCGGAAGATAATTGCGGACGGCGTGAAGAAGTCGAGGCGCCGTAATTCTCGCCATCATGCGCCGTTCTTTGGATTAATTAGGCGCATCTCCCGCAGGGCAAAACGGCTACTTCTTCACGACTATATAAGGGCATCAATCAGAGCGATAAAGGAAGGAGAGACAAAAAAAAACAAGAGCTAGTCAAGTAGAAACACAAGTGCTATTCTCTGTAATAGTCTTAGTCTTTTACTTGATCATCAAGAATACCATACACACAGGATTAGGGTTATTATTCTCTCCGGAGAAGGCCTGAACCTGTCTAAACATCCCGTGTCAATCCACTCTGCGTGATCTCATCTCTAGGAGACCCCCCGAATCAAACAATCTTTACGTAAGATCGGTTCTAATACACCGACAGAGCTAAACTTGCTTTGTGCTAAAATAAACATAAAACCACTCCTTTGGCAAGCCAAGCATCTATATATTTGTATTTGGCCTAATGACTTGTTAAGTACTTTTGTACTCACAGTTGCTCAAATATGTAGATTCATACTGCGAGACTGAAGACTCGGTGTATGGATACTTCTATGCATTCGACTTTGGAAATGAAGACGACAACAATAACTAGGTCGTAGCTCCAGTCGATTGCATGTGGCAGATCATGGATGTCCTTTTTGATTTATTTATCTTCTGCTGTTGTTTACTCTTTTAAACTCGACGACCAATCGGCCCATTATGTAAGAAATTGACGCTAAGGCTCATTTCTTACTGTCTATGTAATATTAAGTATCCTTTACTATAAGCGTATGTATGGATGTGATATTCATCGATATTGCATTATGTGAGCTAGCTACTGATCATGAGACTAGCTCAGTATACATGCACAGAGGTCTAGATGAAAATCCTGACTCGACACCTATCTGGTGATATGTTTCCATCAGAATATCTCATGCTGGCCACTTCATGCATGCAGTTGAAGGAACTACCGAACTACTAATAATTAAATTAAGTTTATGAGGAACAGAAATTGACTTAATCCATGGCTGGCATTAGCAAAACTGGATGCTAGTTCACATTTTGTCCCAAATACTTTTTTCTTTCTTTCTTTTGAGAGTTCTAATATATTCTAGTCCCCCCCCCCCAAACTTTTGGTTCGAGTTACTAGATTCATGCTCATGAATAATGTAATTCCAAATTAGGGTCAAAACAAGTGTGCACATAAACAACTGTTGGCAATACAACCTAAGTTCATGACCAACCATAAGAAGATTCACACGTATAACGTTTGTAAGTAGTGTGAGCTGTTGCAAGAAAATTAAAACAGTTGATATAGAATTAGTTTGATGACATTTTTCTCTGCTAGTATGAAGGATTGACCTAATCCCAGGAAAGTTGGTCAATTGGATTGTTTCACTCAGGGAAAAAAATTCCCGGCCGGTAATCGGCCAGTTAAATTTTGAATTTTGGTTGATTTTTAAACAAATTTAAATAAAATTCAACCGGATTTTTACCAGAAAAACCGGTAACCGGCCGGTTACCGGTCCCGCCCCCTGCCGGGATTCGGTTTAGTACCGGTTATTTGATCCCTGGTTTCACTGACACCTGCGGAGACTAATTAATAAGCAGCAATCAAGGGAAAGGTAGGCTTGTAACGTCACAAAAAAGCGAAATAGGAGAAATGATCAACTTTGTTTTCCCTGATGAAAATTGAAAACAGGACAAGCTAAGTAGTTGAATCAATCTCATGGTGCAATTAAACGTGCGCTATAGCAGTGACTTTAAAATCAACTTTCTCTCAATGCAACCTTAAATATTCAACCTTGAGTGGACTTTCAACAGCTTGCAGATGTGAATTCTCATGGCATCGCGCGCTGGCTAGTGTGTGCACATGACTATGTTGGTGAGACTAGGAAAGCACCACTGTCACTTGTTTTTATGGGAGCCGTCATGTCATGTTGTGACAGTGCTCACGATAGCCTAATGACATCAACATTAATTAAGGAAAGTACTTTCTCTAATTAATCCCGGTTAATTTAATATGACAAGCAAGCTTATCCCGCTGGTGGGGGCGGAATCGCTGACTCTGCACTATGTATATTCCTTTGCAATATGCTCTTCCTACTGGTCCGTCTCTTCTGCTAGGAGTTTTTCTCTCTCTCTTTGCGAATTAACAGTTTTTGTTGCATTTTCATTCTTTTTTCCTTCCAATCAAGTTCATTGCCACCTCTATTATTTGTGAATAAATGGGCTGTTCTAAATTCAGAATTTTGTTTTTTCTGTAAAATAAGTTGATCTGATAGAACACCTATCATTCGTACGTGTTCCTCTGCAATAAAGGGGGCTAAAGGCTAATACATATTTCTCTGCTAGACACCAGAAGAAACGCGATCGATTGTTGCTTTCTGTTTTACATTAGAAGCTAGGCAATTAAGCACAAAGCTGTAATGATTACTAGTACTGTTGTACAATCCTGTAGATAGAGATGCATCATCGATAAATAAAGCTTATTTTGGATGAGCCTGGATTAATCGGACAATATCTGTAAATCCGATCCTATAGACAGAGAGAGATACATCATCCATAAATAAGGTTTATTTTGGATAGGCAGGGATTAATTGGACAGGGATAGTATCCATGTACACATCCGCAATAACCAAATCTGCTGGGCCCGTCGAAAAGACGTAAAGGCAAGATACACTACTATTACAACTCCTGAGAACAACCTCTGGCAAACCATCTGTATGCATATTTGGTCCTAACAAGATGACTCCACATGAGTCGCTAGATTATTAAGGTTTATGAGCTGTTTGGATGCACCAAATAGATGTAGCACACTCAATTTGACAAACTAGTATCTGAGTCCTGAAGAAACAGTGACCTGATCTCCATTTCCAACTCCCACTGCTTCGGCGACATCAATGGCAGCGAAGAAGAAAACTCGTCATATGTATAGCTAGGCATAGCCACAGACATGACTTCTTCCTCTTTCTTCAACCTCGGGGCACCAACAGTAGGAGCCGTTGGGGAAGGAAGCGAAGCTTGTGTGAAGTCGAGCACTTGTGAAGCGCTACTTGAGCTGGGCTGATCTGGGAACAATGTATCGCATGTATGCTCGTTGATGAGGGTCACCATGAACAGGGGAGGGTTGCTGTTGTTTTGTTGCTGCACGTATTTCTTTGCTGGGCACTTGTGGTCATCACTGTAACCACATCTGTAGTATAGCCTGCAAATAGCCAAGCGTATGAACATCCAAACATATAGTAGCATTTTTTATGTGTTCAGGCTTTTTCTAGGACAAACATCAATTTTTGCTGAGAAAATACGCGATAAACTGCACATTAAGTATTTATCAGGCAGTCAAATTACGAGATTTCATGCATGCACACGTGAAAATTGTAAAAACTTCCTTAATCGCAAATGAATGCATGTTTTCGGAATGTAGGAGATATACGAGCCTTTTTACCTTGATGGAAAACAATGTATATCTTCTTCTTATATGAGCTAGTAACAAATTATATTTAATTTTGGTCAAAGTTTCATATTTCCCTGGATTCAATCTACCACATCTACTTTTGACTAGACCTTCATTCGACGTACGTGGTATCAATATAATTAAAATCATGATCCAAATGAGTCATTTCATTAACAGTCTTTTGTTCTTCCTCGCTGAATTTTGTATGTTTTTTTTAATAAAAAACAGCACGCTGAATCTTGTATGTAAATAAATGGGTGGATCGGCAAATCTTGTACGTAGATGTTTGTCTTGTTTTTAAGAATTAGCATATATAATATAGATCATCGTGTTACGTATTCCAGTCTTCCAATCAGATGCATATAATTATAAAATAATTTATTGGAATGAACTTAAGCATACATGGTCAACTTGTGTTCGCAGCTATAACTATTACAATGGGGAAATGGTTTTGTGTGCTAGCTCCACACACACAAAAACGATTATATCTTGTATAACCTGTAATTGTGTGCTAGCAGTTATGGAAGCCTAAGCTACTCCCTGCTGGATGTGGCTTTTCCGGCTTTCTTAGGGAAGTTGAGGCCTAATTAATTGTAGTAAGCTTATTAGAGAAGCCAGCTTCTGAAGGTAGCTAATAAGCCCCAAAAGGGGCCTTATATATATCAACCATAAATTTTAAAGCAAATAAGGCTAGGTCCATTTTAGTAACCACAGTTCCACAAATGGTTTAGAATTTAAGTACTTAGGTTTTCATTCTGTATATTGAAGTATTCTCTACAAGAGAAAGGTGTACTACTAATTAGTGAAAAATGTATTTGTTGTTGGAACTTTAGCTCAGCTAGCTCTAATATTACTTGTTGGGACTGTAGCTAAACTTAGAAGCAATGGGACATAATAGAAACATGAAAACAGAGGAGTGTGTACTCTCACACTACATTTCATTTATCTCACATCAACACATGAATTACATCTAAATTTATAGTACTAACGAACCAACCTACATACTAACCGACTCGAGTTCTAGCCTCATTTGGCATCTTTTTAGAACGGTACAACAAATTTAGCATATTTACGAATGAAATAACAAAAATAACATATATACATACAAAAACATCGTGGCAGCCCACCTATCGTGCCCCGTGCATGGTAGGTCCTGCCGCACCTCCCAATAGGCACTGTGGCTGAATATCCGCTTGTAGCTATAGTGATAGCACTGTTCAAGTAGTGTCTGTATTATGATTTATGTTATAGCTACAGTATCTGTTGGCCTATGGGTTCGTTGTGTGCCTACTGTGCACTCAATGTGCAGTAGATTCCCTATTGTAACTTTTGAGCACTGTAACTTTTGAGCGCGATACGGATACCATTTTTACTAATTCGTATTCAGGTGATTATTTTTGTTGTTTCGTTGCGGACAAAAATTTCTCAAACAAGATAAGTACTACAGAAAAAAAAATTCTCAAACAAGATAAGTACTACAGCAAATTTCATTCTACATGAAAGCTAATAGACCATCTAGCTCTCTAGCTCATCTACGTAGTCAACTTGACAGCTAATAGACTATCTAGCTCTAGCTCATCTACGTAGTCAACTTGACTTTTCCTTCAACCAGCTTAAGGCACATATTTTCACCGGCATTGAGTTGGCTTCTTTACAAATTACACAAGGTAAAGATACTTCCAGTAGAAACACAGCTCGGCATTCATCCTTGCCGCCATTGGCTAAAAGTCCAACAGCATTTTCTCAAGTAAACTGGAAATTTAGCTAATTAGCTGAACATGCATGCCGACTTAATCCTTGTCAGTGCATGCATCTACACTTCCATTCAAGAAAATAAATTATCCAACATCTGTTACTTTTCGTTATCAATCCACAGGAGGAAATGAATGCCTATATTTATAAGCAAATGAGCTGCTAAAAAAATATTTGTAAGCAAATGGAAAATTAATTAATCTACAGAAACTGTATTAGAGAGCTAGGTAGCAAGGGATCGATGAAACCCCATCAAAGGTATATATACCTTGGAAAATGAGCATTGAGGATCTTCTTCTCGCCATATTTCCTCCAGTGGAATCGATCGTTTTCTGGTGTATCAGTCAGTATCTCCTTGCTGAATAACAAGACGGTAGAACTAAAATGTAACTTCATTGCATCACCGGCCTTATGCAAAACTTGCTAGCTAACCATGAAATATAGATCCCGGTACGCGTAGAAACTGACATATATTATCACTTCATGCCTCGCCAGATGAACTAGGATGAAACAAGATCTACCTAGAAACATCTTTCTTTCTCTCCTTTTCTTTTGAAAGGTGGATCTAGAACTCTTTAGGCAGAAATTTATCGTCCATTTTCCTTAGTTCCCTTAAAAGCAAGCTAACTAAGGGAGCAAGAAAGCAAATGGAGTAGTAATTAACAGTGACATGAGTAATTAGTTCCTCACTAAAACCCAAATGAAACATAGATCTGCTAATACTAATTCTTCTCTTGTGCAGATCCCCACATATATGCATGCTATAGTGCCATACTACTTACTGTACCAACACACAAACTTTTTGTCACTCACATTGGAAGCTCCTCTCCATGCCAGCCCCGCCGGTGCTTCGCCTTTCTGGTACGGGCGACGGCACCATTTCTTGCCCCGTCGCCGCCATCGAAGGCGCAAGCAGCAGGCGCGGCATGGGCCATCGCCCTGCCATCGGAGGCGGAGCAGTTCTCTCTATCAGACTGGAGGACGGAGAGCGACGACGCGAGGGCCATGGAGATGTCGCTCATGTTGGCCAGCGCGGCGTCTCGGCTGTCAAGCTCGGGGATGAACTCCACCTGCTGCCTGAGCAGCGCTGCCAGCTGAGTACCCCTCCTTAGCTCCTGGATCACCGCGTCCCTCTGGTCCAACGGCGGCGGCGACATCTCGGACTTAGGCCGCATTGCCATGGGGGTGGGGACGATATGTGAAACTCTGGGTTTGGAGTTTGGAGTTTGGAGTTAGTGGGGGTTGTTGGATACTTGGACAATGGAGAGAGAGAGAGAGAGAGCAAGCGATTAACCATTGACCTGGGAAATGCTATGATTAAGTCTCCGTACGGGTTCAATTTAACGCTGATATCTAAATTACCTATCGATTAAAGAGTACGTGTTGCGTGTTTAGGTGCAAAAGGGAGATGCATGTTTATATATCAAATCTTGCAGTGTTCGGTTCATCCGTGTGAACATGTGCCTTACTGTGCAATGAACCATTTGCATGAGAGGGGTAGCGCTGAATGTCGCGGGCGCGTTGGAACGCGCGGTTTCTGAATTCTGACCGCCCCACGCGTTCTCAATTTCGGCGAAATTTGGTTGCCCTACGAAAGAAAATGGTTTCGTTCAAAAAAAAAAATCGTTTTGTTTGAATTTAAAGAGCTAAATACGCTAAAAGTTGTAACTGAACCACAAGGACAAAGCTAGCCCAATGTTACATGTGCCCTCCGTTCCGATCAAGAGAGGGTGCGCGTTGCGACACACACAGGCAGATCGAGAATAGTTGTTTCGTCCATGTATCCTGTGGTCGGTACATGGACACGACAACGACTAGAAGAGAAGACTAGAGTTCAATAACCATAGACAAGAAAGGTTATTTGCTTGGTTCATGACCTCAGCAGCTCCCAGGTGTATGCTAGCCTAGGAGTTGCAACAAAGTACGTCTTGTGGAATTTTGCCAGTAATGCATGGGCAGCGTGGCTTAATTAAGACTGGCCTACTTGCTGATTTGTATCTCGGGTTTGTGTCGTTGCAAGGGAGCTAGAGCGGTAGTAGGGGCAAGGGACACAGCACATCGATCGGTATACCTCTACGAGACCCTCTCACTTTTGGACACTTGGCTGGACCTCTTGTAGATCATAACACGTCCAACCAAAGTCTAAAGGTGACAAGGGTTTTATAGGATTTTTTTCCCTGCATATCCCCAATGAAGGAAATTTTGTATTAGGACACGAAGTAAACAGCATGTAAGCAAACGTGGTAATGTTCATTCTCCGGTTTTAATTTTTAAACAAGCTAGGGGTGACCTGTTGGCTAGAAAATAAATTGTGAGGTCGTTTTCCCATAGAAATATAATGAATACTTCCACGTCACTAAAAGGAAAGCTGATTTATCTAAAACAAAGAAAATGTAGTAGATCCAGCGCTAGATTCAGATGTCGGACCGGGTGCTGAATATCCGAAATACTCGTTTGTGTACCACATTAGTCCCGTGATCAATGGCTAGTACACATATTCATAACATTGACATACACATCCATACACAATTATATACAACATGAAACAAATATGGTGCATAAATTTAAGTGATTACATAGTTTACAATACAAGGGCCGACCAGCCAACACTACTACACAAAGGGTCATCACAGACGGTTCTAAACCATCATCACATATGGTTTCTGAACTGTTTGATTTTATGTGTCTGTGATAACAAGTGGTTAGTAACAACACATACGGGTTCTAACAACAACCGTTTGTGATATGTAGGATACCACATATGGTTATATGTACCAACCGTATGTGATTGAAGACATATCACAACAGGTTGTTGGTGATAGCTGTCTATGATAGTAGGCCTTCACAGACGGTTTATACCACAAAACCGTCTGTGATATGTCGGTCATCACATACTGTTATATGTACCAACCGTCTGTGATTGGAGACATACCATAGATGGTTAGTAAAATAACCATCTGTGATATGCTACATATCACAGACGGTTGGTGGTGGTAACCGTCTGTGATAGTTCTTTCTATACCAATTTTTTTTCTTCTGTTTTTCGGCTAGTCTCAGGAAATGCTAGCCACGCCCTTTGAAAACAAGCAAGCAAAAAACAGATAAATCACATATAAATGAATTACAACTCAAAATCAATTATAAAATAATGTTCATGTATTCTAAAGTTACAATTGAATTACAACTCAAAGTGGATCAACTCAAAGTGAATTACAATTGAGTCAATTGTTTGAACATGTATTAAGTGGAGTGAAACTCTCCTCTTAGGTTAACGATCTCGATCCGTCATGATGAAGGTGGCGAGCCGTCCTCGAACGTCCGAGATTTCGTTCAGATTGAATGTACTTTGTGGGATTGTCAAACCCTATCGCTAGGAGGAGTAAAGTAGTAAGCATATATATTTAAATTGATAATTAAGACATAATTATTGCGAGATTAACAAACCTTTGGATCATTCGTCTTTGCACTCATGATGTCATGCATATGACAGCAAACGTAGAATACACATAGGTGGTCTTGTAGTTGCTGGTAGCACTACAAAAATAGAATTACATATATAGGTATAGTCAGTTCGAGAGGCATTATTAGAAAGTGTGATATAGGATTATTGTGTTATAGTGGGTACAGGAAATTGTGTCCTGTGTCGCAATGCGACGCTCGATTCCTTGTGTCTCCCTCTCCCGGCAACATAAGCGTTGAACGACCTACGTGATTTCAAAAAGTTATCCTCGGTCATTTCAAATGAAGAAAGACTACAATATAGTCATGTATGGAGGAAATGACATACTTGTAGAGTATTTCTTGCACAAGAGTGGTTCTTCTTGAGTAGGGAATTAAGGTATATTACCTTGTTCCACTTTAGTACAATGACTATAAGGATCCAATGCCATCTACTCATGTATGTCACTATAGTCATTAAACCTAAGTTTGTGTTGCGTATAAAATACAAATAAAATTTGTATAGCAAGTAGTGAAGCACTTACTTCCGGTTGTAGGGCACAAGTATGGAGTCCTTGTCACCGTGAGCAAGCAATCCCGTCGTTATGTAATTCTCGACGTAGGATTGTTTTGGGTGGTGCATTGCTCAGAGATCAAATGTGGGTCGAAGAAACCCACCAGTTCTCGTGATTGCCTGGATTCTTTTATCATGTATCTATACATAAGTAATGAGTTATGGTATTTATCGGTATTACGTGAATGTAGAACTGATTGTACACACTTACAATATGCAGCATCGTAGAAGTGAGGCGTCAAGAGCGTCGAGATTGAATAGTTCGAATAAGTCTTCGAAGCCCACAACGAAGTAGCCCGGTTGGTGGAG
This sequence comes from Hsuehochloa calcarea, assembly GCA_036346395.1. Lineage (NCBI taxonomy): Eukaryota > Viridiplantae > Streptophyta > Magnoliopsida > Poales > Poaceae > Hsuehochloa > Hsuehochloa calcarea. Next base: position 18,559,973 of record CM070601.1, on the reverse strand, counting down.
GAAATGCCTCTCCATGAATTTGACAGTGATTCCAGTAGTCCGGTTTGTCCTCTGCTCGATGGTCTTCTCCATGTACCATGCATGCAATCTCTCGCAAGCCATTCCAAAGTGTTGTAATAGTGTGTCGGAGACCAACGGCATTCTGAGAGAGAACGTCCTGGGCTATGGAGACACCTTAATTTTCTTTAATTTGGCCTTAGCGCCTCACCTATCATACATCTTCCATGGAGATGACTCGGCACGCTTTTCTTGTTTCTTCGATGTTATCTCCACGGGAGCTGAACGAAGTAGCCCGGTTGGTGGAGGAAATGCCTCTCCATGAATTTGACAGTGATTCCAGTAGTCCGGTTTGTCCTCTGCTCGATGGTCTTCTCCATGTACCATGCATGCAATCTCTCGCAAGCCATTCCAAAGTGTTGTAATAGTGTGTCGAAGACCAACGGCATTCTGAGAGAGAACGTCCTGGGCTATGGAGACACCTTAATTTTCTTTAATTTGGCCTTAGCGCCTCACCTATCATACATCTTCCATGGAGATGACTCGGCACGCTTTTCTTGTTTCTTCGATGTTATCTCCACGGGAGCTGATACGACGGCATTCTGAAGCGGATGTTGAGGTGGAGTCATCGAGGGTTTTGTTGGCGAGGCATAGTTGTGTGGAGATTGCGGCACTACAAGGTCCAGAGCGATGTCCCTCTTGGGCCACTGGATAAAAGTGTGCACAGTATCCCCTAGTATTATGATGTCTTATTTCGAGGGCTTCTCCAATGGGACGGTCATGAAAGTGTCATGTACCATGTCCACCTGGACCTTGGCGTAACCCTGCACTAGCTGGGTACCATGCAACACTATCCCTTCCTGGTATGGAAACACCATCCCCCGCCCAGCCTCAATAGAAACGGATCCAACCAGCCTCACTTGGAGCTTGTGGGGCGTGGGCTCCTACAAAACGATACACAATTAGCCAAGGCGTCCTACAGGTCTATCTCTGGAGCATTCCAGAGATGTACATTACCTGGATGTTGACGATAGGTAATTGGATGTCGTTATGTTCAGAATGTGGTATGGACACATAGCTACTCCGACGTTGAGCGAGACTGGCTCCCAAAATAATGGGGACGGCTTGCGACTGGTTGGGGACTTGATTCATTTGTTCCATTATTGCTGCAATGATGTTATCTGTCCTTGAAATTCTGCATGAATCTCATCTTTCAACCATTACACACGCTCGGCCTTGGACTTCTTCCTACTCCTATATGCCTCGGAGTCGTGTGGGAATCCCTGCCTCCAAGGTACATAAACCCCAAGGCCTCACGTGCGACCCGGGTGCTCCTTGTTTCTTAGGGCCATGGATAGTATATCCTTTTCCCTGACTGCTTCAAAGGAGCTTTGGGAAGATTTAGTAGTCGATATTTACTGCAAGAGACCATCATGTTATTTTAGACCCGATGAAGTTATGGATTTGTTAACAACTAGGTAGTTAACATATCTTACTAGATGTTGGGACACTTCCTCATCTGCCGGGTTTGTGAAAGAGATGGCGCCCGAAGACGTGGCAGGGAGGCCTCCCACCGGACTACATCCTCGTCCATTGCAAGAATTTACCCGCGTACCCAGCGGTGTCGAGTCTGTGGGGGTGAGTATTTCGTATCTGCATAGCCATGTGCGCCGCACTTTGCTCTTGAATTTGGCCGTCGCCTTCATCCGCACAAAGGCGTCCCATGTATCCCACGACAGAAATTGATATTTCGTGAAGGGCGTCCGATCGTTGTTCATGTACTCCATGATAAGCGTGCTCTTGAAGTATTCTACACTTTTCCCATCACGAGCAACGTCTGTCGTCGCACGAGTCCCTGGACTTCTACTCATAGCTCGAACGACCTTGAAATTTCAGCCCACAACTGGTCTTTCTCTACGTTCCTTAGAGACTTCTAGCTTGGTGTGCTGATGGGGGTCCGTTCCCTTACAACTATCTCGTAGGTTGTCCGGAATGATGTCGCTGCTTTCTTGGGATGCAGAGGGACCCCAACTATAGTGACCTCCGTAATGGTCATTCGACCCTCATGCCCTTTCGATATTCCTCTGCCATCTCGCTTACGTACCTTTTTCATCGGAGCGCCAGACGCACTCAGCAACGTTGATGACGGCGGTGAAGACTGTGCGGATGCCATCTCGTTTACTTGCTATCTGTAGAAACTTTTCAGCAAAACATAAAAGAAATTCAAAAGCACATTTTCAGCAAAAGATAAAAGAAATTCCAAAGCTCACTAGTCAAGGCCAAATCAATTTAAAACCACCTAGCAGAAGTCACTAGTATGTCAATTTAATTCAAAACCACATAACATATTGATTCAATGGTATCACTGTAAGATTAACAAATCAACAAATCAATACTTTAGTAATCAATGATATTATTGCAAGATTAACAAATCAGTATTGCATCAATAAATGATTTTACTACAAGATCAACAAATCAATACTGCATCAATCAATGAAATTACTGCAAGTACTCAGTGATATTACCGCATGTACACAGTGGAGAGCTATTGAAGATTAATTGCTCTAACAGAAGTAATACGACAACATACAGTTCGTAACAAAATGATATAAGATAATGACATGAATTAGCTCAAAACCTAGCTTATGACTCTAAATTATCACACTAATCTCACTATGACCAACAATCCTCACTGAGCAATATAAATCCCACAATCTATCATGCAAAGTCACCGAATACAAGTGCTAATATAAATCAAAGAGGGATATGAACTGAAATTTTACTAGTATGGCATACTAAGCACAATAGATATTTAAAGTTGAATAATGCTCACTGGACTGATGGCATTCAAAGCCACCAAAAAGTCAAGTCACAGTGGAGAGAACAGTTATTACATTCACAGCATAGAGAGCGGAGAGGGGGGAAGGGGAGGCCGACTACAGGTGGTGAATAGGCGGTTTTAAAATATTTTGGCTAAAATCGAGTTTTATGCGGAATTGTAAAGAAATTTGGTTTTGCACAATTAAAGCCTAAATGAACTAGTCTTTACTAAGTGCACCAACAAAATACACTATTGATAATGATAGCAATCATTCAAAGACATGAAAGCAATTTAATACAAGGAATGTAAATTATACAAAGTATAACACAATAGAACAAACCACAATATCACAATAATATTTTACCGTGGTGTTCGGAGACTTACCGGTCTCCTCTAATCCACGTTGAGGTAAGCCCAAACTAATTGGACCGGCCCTACGAATTAAGCCAAACACCTCAATTCCACTAGTGATAGCTCTTTCCTGCTTCGGGTAGGTGAGCTCTAACCTTCACAACACGTTGGGCCTTCTCACAAGCTTCTCGAGAAGATCACTAGTCCACGACACCTCCACGCCGTTTATGTGTCGGCAAACACCAAGAGTAACAAGCCAAGCCCCTTACTTGACTCTCACCACGTGCAACGAATGCATAACCTTAAATCGATACGAAATCCACCTCTAGATGCAATACATGCAACTAGAGACCTCTCTCCTTACTCACAAGGTGCAACACATGCACAATTGAGAGAAAAAGCTCACACTACCTCAAGTGAGTGAAATGAGATGCCAAAAATTATCACTCAACCGGTCAAGGTGGGTATTTATAGCCTACACACAAAAACTAGCCATTGGGAGCAGAAACCCTCTAAAAATCAGGATTGCGGTAGTATCACCATACAAACTCCAGTACTACCATTTTCTACTGTTCATCGATCGCACGGGTGCATTAACGGCTCAAAAACTATCCGTTAAAGTTTTTCATGCAGTAGTACCACATTACAAAGGGTGGTACTACCGTTCTTCAGTAGTACCTCTCTTCTTGGGCGGTATTACGCAGTCCAATTTCAGCACGGACGACACTCGCTAAAAAGGTCATGACTTTTGACTCCGATGTCGGAATTGAGTGATCTTGGGCTCTATGGAAAGCTTATTCAGAGAGCTACACAACCCACCTATTTGATTGATCACAAACATATTTGATCAAATCAAAAGCACAACTCCAAAGAGCCACTACCATGGTCTAAATCCAAAGAAATAGCAACAAGCAATCTTAGACCATGCCAAGGGAAAATGCATGAATCCCAACAATTTGCAAAACAGATTTGCAAACTTAAATCATGCCACAAGGAGTAGGTACATGGACTTCAACCATTTGTAAAATATATTTGCAAAGTATAGTCACATACTACAAGGATTAGATGCATGCACCTCGGCTATTTGCAAAACACATTCGCAAATAATAGCATCATACCACGGAGAGCTAGAGCAAGCAAGATTGAGCTATCAACACATGATGAGACTCAACCTACTAGACAAGACCCCAGTTAATAGTACGGTAAACCTATACTAGCAATCTGGTCTTCCAAACAAACACCAAGACCGGTAAAAGACTATAAACATATCCTTAGCCCTAGCTAGTCATACCTTTGCCTTGAGCATCTTCTTGAAGCTTGATGACACACATCTTTACTTCAAGTCCGGGACATCGTCTTGATATGCATCAACACATGATGAATCCTCTCCTTGAACCTTGACTTGATGACGATCAACTCATGATGCCATCGTAAGTCTCTATTACCATGGAACATAACATATTCATCCAACTCACGAAAAATGTTAGTACCACACTGATTAACATTAATTACCAAGATATAACTATAATAAATGCTTATGAGCAAGTCATTACTGATAGGTGTGGTACTACCGTCGTTGATCATGCGGTAGTTCCGCTCTCCGGTGGTTCTATTCATATAGGGTGGTACTACCGCTTCCCTTAGAGGTCCAACACTGGCCCTCTCTGGAAATAACGTACCGTTGTCTGTATTTTGGAATATCTGGGTTGCAGTAGTTCCGCACAAGATGCGGTCATACCGCGATGCGGTAGTTCCACCAAGAAAACTCCGGAACTATCGTTCACCAGGTGAGCAACCGAGATAAAAAGGTGTCGTTCTGTAAAAAATATACCGCCAACAAGATTTAGGTACGACTGAGTTGTGGTAGTACCGCACCACTATCTCGGTCATACCGCAGTGCGGTAGTGTCGCCAACAAAACGTCGGTACTACTAATTTTTCTGAGAAAAACACAGTTGGCTTTCAAAAACAAACTCTAAAGTTGTGCATGATCCTAGATTGATCCAGATTGCACAAGAATATATTATCAAGCTCGAGTCACGATCCTTCTATTGTCTTTGCATTGCCATTTCCATGTTGTCTTCCATAATCCGGAACTAAGCCTTTAAAATAACTTGGCACACACATTAGTCCCATACACAATTACAAATAATTAAATATAAAGCGATATGAGTATATATGAACTACACAAGTTCTATATTCTCAAAGGATATGTTTCAAGTTAGAGATCCCCAAGATACGTGGATAAAGAAATATGGATCAATACTAATAAAACCTTGAAACATAGAGTGAAATCCCCCTAAATGTGTGCATATACGAATGTGTAATAAAAATATATGCACATATTTAAGTTAATTTTTAGTGGAGTTCAACCTATATTTTGGATCTGAGGAATGCAATAAGATATAAGAATATGATGTCGAATGCATACCTCCATGATGCTCGTCTTTTTATCCAAATAAGACTACACAATAGCTATATCAATCAAAATGTTAGTCTCACATATAGATTTATCATTAATCACTAAAATACTCAATTAACTCATAATGGTGAGTCTAGATTCTTCACCGACGCAAGGGAGGAGGTCGGCGTGGCGAAGAGGACGCCGTAGGAAGGAGGCCAACGGAGGGAGGACGCTGGCACTGGGAGGAGGACGACGCGTGGATGGTGGCCGGCAGAGGGAGGACGTCGGTGCGGGGAGGAGGACGGTGTGGGGATGACGGTGGTGTAGGGGGGCGGCGGGAGGCGACGATAGGGATTGCAGGATGCACGGCCGCAACAAGGGATTTGGGCGGGAAGTAAGGGCGCTGGGGAGGGGGATGGGCGGATGAGGAGTCAGGGCGTAAACCTTAACGGTGCACTATTAATAAAGGGATATCACAGATGGTTCTAAAGTACAATTGTTTGTGATATGATCGCATATCACATATGGTCATATTACAGAACTGTCTGTGATATGCGATCATATCACATACTGTTGTATTTTAGAACTGTCTGTGATTGTGGTATCGTTTTAATGCTCAATGCAGATAAATATCATATTTTTGAAATTGAATTGATAACTAGATCAGACTTGAGCCAATTGTGTTGCTTACTGTTGTCAGTTTTATCTCTAGCGGTTTTGTTCTGATACTTTCTTTAGTTCGGTTGTGACTGAAATGAACTTGATCATTTTGTTTTGTGATCTTGTTGATCCTCTATGATCTCTTTGCACTATGATATCTTGTTTGCCGAAAGGCTTAAGTGCTAAAATATGTGATCTCTTTTGCACTGTGATATCCTGTCTGCCGAAAGGCTAATGTGTTGAAATTGTGATTCCTTTTACACTGTTGAACAAACGATTTTCTGTTGGCTAAAAGTATAATCGATGTATATGATATAATTCTTGACATGTTAGTAAAGCATTAGTTTGAGCTCAAAGTCTAATTTGATGAAAATATGCTTTAACTATTATTATTACTGCTAAAATTATATATGAATATTTGATAAAACCGCTAATTTTACGATAAGTAGTTCAACACATGTGTAAAGAACTTGACGTACTCATGCCTAATCCTACAGTCATCGCTGCAGAATACGGCGTAGTCGCCCCACCCTTCTGTCACGCCGCAGCCGGTGCTCGCGCACCAGTGGCCATCCTCTGGCAGCGCCAACACCCGGCCCTACGGCTCGGCCATCTTCTTCCACGTCGTCTCCCGTACCGCGTCCGCAGCAAGCCTCCGGCATCGGCTACACTCCCGGTTGGTCTTCTTTGCCGTCTCGCACCCGCTGCTAGCCTACTCGCCCTTGACCTGGCTGATGTAGTGCTTCCCAATGTCACGCGCCTCGCTGGCCATGTAGAGGAGTAGGCTGAGCATGTAGGCCGTGGCCTTGTGGCCGGCGATGGCCGCTCAGTCGAGGCATAAGAGGCCACGCTGCATGTCCTGGTGCGCAAAGACGAGCGTGAAATCCGACGATGAAGCTGGCCTCTGGGTTTCCGTCACCGACCAGGTAGTTGATGACGGCGAGGTAGCGCTCGTTGTCCAGCCACTTCATCGCCTTCTCCCGCTCCAGCACCACGCGCCACCCCACGGCGCGCTCCTTGGACGCCTTGTACATGACCTTGAAAATTCGATATACGTACACAATTCAAGACGTTATAATCTTAATACACGAATTACTCCATAAGGGAAAAAAGTAAAAGGCCAAATTAAGAGCGTTGTTGCTAGTAAGATTAGTGACATGTTTCTCTAAAAAATAATATAAAAAAAGTAACATGTATGCATGCATGGATTGGTTACCGCCACAAACAGTAGTACACATTTTTTGTAGATATATAAATACGTATGTTTCTCATAGGCCACAGAGGTCAGCCATGGGCTGAGGAGAGGTCGCAGCCACGAGGCCGACGATGTAGACGACGACCTCGTGAGGAAGACCGACGACGATCGGCAACCTCCTCGCCTTGGTCCTCGCCGTCTTGCTCTGCGTGCTCACCATGGCATAAGACGGTACTATAGCTAGTTGCGTACGTATTCAATACGGTGTGTACTCACCATGGCGCGCGATGATCATTCTTATAAAACAAGGAAGAGACGCATCGTAACGTCGACGCACGAGACGAAGAGATGCATCGTAACGTCGGCGTGCGAGACGAAGAGACGCATCGCGCTTGAGCGAAAGCATTGAACATATCACATACACTTCTAACCACAAACCATCTGTGATATAAAATTATCATAAATGGTGACGTCTGTAATTATCACAGACTGTGCTTGTTAAGAACCGTCTGTGATCACATAGACGGATATTATTTAAAACCGTCTGTGATAATGACGTATTACAGACGGTTCTAGCCATCACTAATAACTTAGACAGTCACGCTTGTTAAACCGTCTATGATAATTACAACACTGACGGTTCTGGGGAACCGTATGTGATGAGGCGTCTAGTATAACCTTTTTTGTAGTAGTGCAAATTAAAAGACAAGTATCAAAAGTAGCAGTGGAAATTTATTAGATTAAAAGCAAAACCCCAGCGTCATGCCCATCCAAACCCTTAGGCACCAACAAGGAGTAAATCCTAGAAATACACGTCCCCGTACCCCGGGTACCGAGACCGAAGAAGGCGTTGTCCGGCGTGTGGTCATCCTTGTCATCTGAACAATAATTTAAGCAAGATTAAGTAGGCGTACTCAGCAAGACTTGTAGTGTAGCCTAAAATTTATAGATATGCATGGCTAACAAGGGAGGAGGCTCTATACTACAAGTCATTCTCAACATTAAGCAAATTTTATCTGCAATATCTATACATAGTATTTTACAACGGAAATTTAAAGAGCAGTTAAATAGATAAAGAATCTACAAGTAAGTAACTTTATAAATAAAAAATCACAACCCTCATTGGCTGCAACCAACACCTTATTTTCAGCTATAGACATAGCACTCACTTCAAATATCATAAAAAATATCCATCCCAACTTTTCCAACAAAACCGTTTTTGTGAAAGTAGAGACTATACTTGTTAAGACTGCACTAAGCATGCTCATGACCACGAGCATGACTATTTAAATATATTTACGCTCTACAGAGGTGTACAACTTGACCCACAGCATACAAACTCTCTAGTTTATCCGGCATCCGTCGATACCACCACTCATGATCTTTTAGTAAGCAGTCTGCAGCACGTAACAAATCCTTTACACCACCAACTCCTAGCCTTGCACTAGCCCGGCAATGAAAATCCTCACTTCAATCTCGGGTAACTTCCGTCAAAGTGATACATTAATCATCGTGTCGAAAGGCTTTGGTCTCAACATCTCGGTCAAGAGAGCCCCTTCGAGCAATCCAATACGCTCGCACTACTATGGCATACCAACATGCAATGCTAGTTTTTTATGACTTAATTAGCTAAGGCTGTCTCGTACCGGCATATGTGGTTGTGCACTTAGTTTTAGATAGGACTTACCGCGTTTGGTCCTTAATTGACTTGGGCGAGAATCTACCCTATCCACATGCAAGAAACCCTCTCATATTTATCAATTCATATTATAACTCGCCTAAGTCGCAATCTAGGTTTTTCATTTTTATTATTCAAAATTAACATATGTAACTCCTCTAAACCATAATTTCAAAATCTCCCAAAGCGTATTTAATATTCCATCTACTTTCAAATTTTAGTAAAGACTAAAGCCCGACTAAACATTTATGCGATATTCGCATACAAAAAATCCCAATTCGACATCATGTATTGCCTAAACCATAACTTAATGTCTATAACAGTAAGGATACCAATATTTCAAAGAGGAGCATGAGTTGAATAGGAAAATAACTGCCGTTATCCCTCAAATATAGCAATTTTAAGCAAACATACACACATGCATAATAGATTTTGCAAAAAGAAGTACAATAAATAAAATAATAGGATCAACATGGTCAAAGGATGTGCTTGACTTGCTCTAGTATCTCAGAGTATGTGGATGGAGGATCGTTGTAAATTTCGTTCGAAGTATCGATGTCTATTCAAAAAGAGCCGATAGCAAATTAATAATTTCAACAGCAACAAAATCCTAATATTTTTCCATATTCAGGCAGAGCATGATTTTACATGAATTTTTTTAACAAAACTTCATTCAATTTGGAGTTCGTATGCAAAAGTTATTAACGTTTTAATTTGCTTAGTTTTGAAAATTCCAGAAAATAAGAAAAGGGTGACGTCGAAAGCGTATTTTCTGATGTTTATGCTTTCTAATAGAGAAAATGTATTTTCCTCTGAGTTCATCTGAGGTTTACGCTTTCCAACAAATAAAACATATTTTCCTTTGAACTGAAAGCGACTTTTCTCATTTTTCAAATTTTATTAACTTGCATGTGGGCCCTACTTGCGAGTGGCACATATTTTTATTTTCTTAATTTTATTTATAAAACAAAGGCGGTCTCACATATCATAGACTCAATAATTATTAACTAAATGATTAAACATATTTTTTATTTTTTTAAAATTAACTGAAGATGTGGTCCACATGCCAGTCTCTCAATTTTAAAACATGTTTTTAAAACCGGGAATAGTGCATGGCTCCATACGTCAGTGACTCATTTACTAAATATGTTTTAAATTAGATTTCTGATTATCTTTTCGGCCGGTCCCACATGTCATTGACTTAGTCTGTTTAAGCGTTGTCATTTAGCGCTAATTAGTCCTTAATCACTTGGGCCCATCGGTTAGCGAGAGAAAGAGCGAGAGGAGCACAGCTGCGCGGCCAAAAGGTATGGCGTGCTCGATGCTGTTGAACGACACGATGAGCGGTGATGTTGAGCAGTGAAATGGAAAGAGGGGAGCAGGGCGAAACTACGAGTGGTGGCGGCGGCGACAGAGATGGCCAGAAGCAACGTTACAGCGGCAAGATACGGCGAGGAGCTTCGGGTCTATGATGGGTTTGGCGATGGAGGCTTCCTCCGGGCTAAAGGGGAGGCGCACTGGACTCAGTGAGTCCAGGCGATGCTAACAGGCTAGGCGTGGGGACCTAAGGTCACCGGAGGCGAACCAATGGCATGCAATCTCAGTGGTGCCATAGGTGGCTAAGGGGAAAGGGGCACTAGGGACTTGCCCTTGACATAATGATGCGCGCATTAGGACTAGAGGCTCACCACGATCACAAGGGTGAAGAAGATGAGGTCGGGGACGTTCTGGAACGACTTGCCGACGTTGAACAGCGACGTCGGTGATGAGGTTCACAATGATGGCATGCTTCGAGGTCGAAGGTCCTACAAGAAGGTGCGCTTTAGCTCACTGGTGCTCTGGGGATGGTGTAGTTGCGAGGAGTTAGACCGGGACTCACCGAGCTTTGAAGAAGATCAAAAATGGTGGCGGTGGCCAAGAATGAGGAAGAAGATGGTGAGGCTCGGATTCACATGAACTAGCCTGCGTTAAGTGAGGGGATTAGTTGTAGGGGAGTCGGGACACATGATGATGCACTCGAGAGAGGTTCAAACCTTCTAGAGTGGCGGGAACGCGGTGGATCAGATCGGGTGGTGCACGTCGAAGCCAGGGACGAAGGAGAACACGATCAACTACGAGACTCCCGGAGCTGCATCGAGCAAAGGAGAGGGATGAGTGATGCATGAGGATCAAAACGATGCGAACGTCGTGGGCGAGGAAGCTCACCAGAGCGGTGGAATTGCAAAAGCACGCTCATCGACGTCGAAGACGACACAACTGTTCCCGCAAAAGCAAGGAGCTATCAAGCTCAGGTTTGTGCAAGATGGAATGTGGACGGGCTGAGGATGTTAATGCACGTTCTATTGCTTAAGTAGCTAGGATAAATGCGCGAGAAACTCACAGGCAACCTTGGGTAGCTCCGTCCAAGCGGGGAAATGGGCCGTCAACAGGGTGGATAGCATGGGCGAAAGCAGGCGAATATGACATGGGTGGTTGAGTCTCAATTCTGTGGGCGGCTGTCTTGAACCATGGACGAGCGGCGGAGTGGGCAAGGCGAGCTGGTGCGCTGGAGCGCAAGCGAGAGGTGGACGAAGGGTCCTAACGGTTGGGGTCACCATGCCAGCGAGAAGGAAGAGAGGTACTGGAGCGGGCACGAACGAAGTGGGCCGAGTTGGGTTTCGGCCCAAAAGTCCGACGGGAATTCAAATTAGGTTTTTGAATTTTCAAACTAGCTGATTGTTGTTTGAATTTCTAACCATAGTAATGGGGTCCAAAATTTACGAAAATTGTTGTGGAGGCTTATAACACAGTATGGTTCCTTCTGTAAAAAATTTAGGATTTTATCAGTTATGTGATTTTCTCAAAAATTCTTCCAAGTTGCTATTTTCGTATAAATGCATTGTTGCCTTTAATGATTTTATTAGAATATGCTCAAATAAATAATTTTCCCACATATAAACATGATCAAAATTATTCCCTGTTTATTTTTATTATACTTTTCCAAAATTGATATTTTTGTGATGTTACATGAGAGGAGGCCGTAGAAAAATATATATAATCAATACATAAATATCCTTCTCACATTCTCTGTCTCTGTCTCTCTCTCTCTCTCAAAGAAACATCCATCTCACCTAAAAAAAGAACAAAACGTAGTTGGGTTTTGGCTGAATACCAAAGGTCACGATCGATGTTCACTTAGGGCATCTCCAATAGTATCATGTCAGTCGTCGGTTAGCCCTTCTATATCAGCAAAATCCTAGACAGAAGAGAGAAAAGCATGAGAGAGAAGGGAATTTGTCTCTTCCTCAAATTACCATATCTACACACGAATCAAGACAAAATAACCAGTGAAGGTGTGAGAATATTATAAGTTTGGTATGAAAGTTAGAGACAGCTTATTGGAGGTGTTATCTCTAAATCTATCTTTCGATGACGTGGAGTTGATATTGCAAAATTAGAGACGGCGTTATTGGAGATGCCCTTAAAAAATTTGTCTCCCTAATTTAATTGGTCCGTGCTTTGTCCCAACATGATCATCAGTTTGCATACACAATTGTGCACGTGTAATTATAAGTTCAACCGCCGTGATTAAAAATCAAAGCTCAACTAAGATGAATTAATATTGACGTAAAAAAAATTCAGACATCTTGACTCTACGCTAGTAACACCACTGACCATGATAGATAGACAAACCACAATATATATTCACATGGTTCCTTGTTGGTCAAGTCCAGTTATACATACTCCACTACAGATATGAAAAACTCCATTATTTAGCATTACATTTTTTTCTCAAATATGCATGAGAACTATATACGTATCTTTTCCATTGAGAAGAAAAATGCATAGAAAACGTTACATCATTTCCGGGATACGCAGGACAAAAGCACTACTAGTTGGGGCTAAAAAAATACAACTAGCATCACAACCACACAACTAAACTCCATTATTTCTCGCGACAAAAATAACATGTGAATCAATCTATTGACTATAAGCTGTCCTTTTTATGAATTTGTACGTACATTTGGCGTGGATGGTTCAGTTTAGAAACAAATTAACCATCCTCGTTGTTCCGTTCCAAGCTTCAGCATTGGGATGAATCAGGCTGGGGTTTTACATAAATCTCTTAAAACTTCTTACACGAATCGGATTCGAAATAGAGAACTTGCATCAATAATACCCCTTTAGTTTGTTAAGCTAAAGCAGATAAATAAATTACTATTTTTCTCGAGAAAAAAAGAGAGAGGAAAGAATCCACTCGATTCTAGCTCACACAGTGACATGTGGGTCACACGTCCAGTTGGGCCGAGAGTTCGGCCACAACATTGGTACTGGACACGTGATTTTATCCCAGGGTGTGGCCGTCTGGGCTTCACGTGATTTTTGCACTGATCGTAATCGATAGAAGTGTTCCCGGCGTGACGCCAGCTGGCGTGACGTCCGGGTCTGAGGTCATCTGGCTGCCGCAATTTTTTTGAAGTACTACACGTAAGAAGTTGCTGGCAGCACGTGCAATTGAGACCAGCTGAATGGTTACATCAATCTAAAGCACATTAATTTGGACAGTGATCAGTGGGATGATCACGATGTAAAGATTGTTGACTAGGTACCACCACGTCTGCTGAGATTTCGCGCAACCACAATGGAATTACACTATACTTTTGGTAGTATCAAATTCGAAAGCAGTCCTAATTTTAGCCGAAACAAGTTGGCACTAATGTGGAAGTTGGAACAAAATCAGAGAACAAACATGTGAAGACATTGTTTTGAACATTGACAGTGTCTCAAGATATATACATCGGGCTACTCGCATCTCTCTAAAACGGCATATACTGTTAGTTTAGTGTTTTAGATTCCAATCACTCCAATCTCGCACTAATCAATTCGTGATGGCATCAAGCACACATAGCAGTATAGAACAGCTAATTAAGCCCGTTCGGCAAATCTGCGCTTGTCAATGGGGGTAACCACGAGATTAACACGAGGCTTGCTACCCTCGTTGTCATCCACTAGTTGCATCAGCTTCAAGGAGCCTCCTCACCTGTGAGCAGGTGCGTCGTGCTGCCGTGCTGCTCACCTGCCGCATCACGTCTGGGGCTGGGAGTTTTTAGCTAAAATAGTACTATTTAAAGTGTGGGTGGTAAAAATAATATTTTTGTAGTTAAAATTAAAAAAATAATGTTCTTGCCTGTATGATTACTGTACGGATAAACCACGAAACGACATATAGTAGAAAAATACACGATCACCGTGCGGTGTTAGCAGCACCGTATGATGACTGTGTAGTATTTCGCTACGTGTCGCGCGCTGTGACTAAAATTATATCACCTGTAGATAAGAATGCCATTTTTACTATTAAAGCTTCAAATACTGTCATTTCGGCATATGTTTCCCTGGCCTTGTACGTCAGCATGGGCAGCGTCAGCGACGTGACGCTCCAGTCTTTGCGTCGGCGCCCGTGTCATGTCACGCCGAATCGCTACCTGTCATGTACTCTTGAAACGGGGACACACTTGTGTCTTGAGGACAAATAAATTGTTTTCTGCTGTGATTATTCTATTCGGGGTGACCTTTGGATCCCAAAAGTGGATGGGTGTGTGGTGCTTTGAAGCAGTTTACAAGGAACGATGCGATTGGATCGTGGGCGTACGTGCTTGACCACACCACCACCACATGGTTTCACACTACCTGGTACGATAAAAGCCCTCGTTGCGATCGGTGCGTACGCTTTGCACGCACTTTTTTCTCTCTCTCTCTCTCTCTTCTTACGCCGTCTAGTCACTTTGCACATCGGCAAAAGCATCTTTGGAGAGACAGGCACACAAATGCGTCAATGGCGCCGGATTCACCGGATCTCCGCTGGGCGGCGCGCGATCGGATCGTGTCCAAGCCGATAACAATATTTTAACAATCTTTTGTGGGGCCTCTTCGGAACGGCCCAGCACGTCCGAGATCGAACTCTCCTCTCCTTCGCAGCCCGCCCGAACATCTTCTTTTTGTTGGGCCCGGACTAAGCGGCAACTGAATGCTTCCTATGGACTTGCCGATCCAAGCTAGCGGCGCCAGGGAAAACCTTCCAATTTACCATGCATCCCGGCCGCGAATGCTGCGCGTCCTCCCGTGTATCCGCTTCCGGACCCCTTCCGAGCGGTGCGCCGAACGGCCGGCGAGTAACGCAACCTCCCAGCGCGGCGGCCACCAAGCTCCCAAAAACATTCAGGTTTCGGCACTTTCACCCGTGCTACGCACTCGCGCGCGCCCGTCGTTTCCACGGTTAATTCGTCCCGGCCCGTCTCGGCCGTCCCCCACTTGTCCACTCGTGCATGCTGACGACGCACGGACGCAGTCATGATTTCGTTGCAGGTGTATATAGTCAGTCGTACTGTAATGCACCCGTTTGTACGAATGGTTGTATGGACGTCATATTCTTTTCTGTTCCTGGCTACCTTCCTGCATGCGCCTCTGTTCTGTTTTTTTTACGGGGCTCTCGCAGGTTTGGTCACAAGTCGTAACTAAGGATGCGTTTGATTGGTCGGATGAGATTGAATGAGATAGAATGATACATGTAGGATGGGATCATCCTGGATGAAATGATTGGTGTTTGGTTGGTGGGATACGATGACACATGATACATAATTTTGTTTGATTGGTGGAATATGATGGTCCTGGTTGGTTCAAGATGGTGTTTGGTTGGTGGGATAAGATGGACCGTGTGATATTTTTTACACTAAAATATATCAATAGTGGTCTTGTTTTGTTAATTAAATGACAAGAAATACAACAGTTCAATCGAATACTCGGTTTAGGAAATATGATCATTTAAAGCTCGTAAATCAAGCCGCCATGTCACCAAACGACTTGGAATTCGAGTGGATGGTATGGTTCAGGATTTTTTCCCGAATGGGAAGATACATCATAAATATAGAATATTTCTTTTTCTTGAATCATCTCATCCCAAATGGTTTGATTCTATTCAACCAACCAAACAGCTGAACTAGCTCATTTCTCGTACCGGATAGTTCAGAACCACTCCATTCAACGAACCAAACACACCCTAACGCTGGCTATGTATGCTCCGACCATCCCAAAATTAAAGACTTTGACGCGTGCTTGCATATTTGTGTACAAACACGAGGCCAAACAGGACAACTCGGTACGGTGCACTTGCGTATGTTTGACCTAATTAACGAGTACTATACATACTCTGTTTTTGTATGTTTGGCCTAACGATAGTAACGTAATATATATATATATAATCGCTTTGGGTGGCCTCTCCCCCACCTAATACATTGTACTTATAAGCATTCACATGGTTCATACAAGCATGCTTGTCTCGTTAATTATGCATGCCTATCTATTTACGGTGTACTACTCGTGCAGTCATACATTATGAAGTAACCCTTGGGTTTCTAATAGAGATAATAGAAATCGGAAGCCTTTTCCCGCTAAAAAAAAATCATGACAGCTTATTTGGTCGGAGGGAATTGGAGAGAAGAAATGGAAATTTCTGGGCGGGAGTTATAAAATCGGTTGTTTGGTTGATAGGTATGAGAATTTAGGTAGGACGAGGATTGAGAGTTTGAGGCATACCTCCCACCATTTTAGAGTAAGAGCAATACATCTCAGCTCTTTATCATCACTTATGTTAAGATATCTTAGAAGCTATAAAGTAATCCACCACCATATCCTATCTCTCTTGCCAACCAAGCTACTGAGATTAAAAGGTAAACTCTCATGACTCATCCCACGGTAAACTCCTACGTCTAAATAAACCCCATTCCCCTTCCCAATTGTTACAAAGCAAGCTGTGAAAGACGAAGGGAGTGAAGGTGGTCTCCCTAATCACTCCGGCAAGATGGTAGTAGTTAAATCACGGAGATTGTGAAGACTTCATCGTTGCAATATACTCCCTCGAACCCTTTTATCAAGTGTATTTTAACGGGGCATAAAAAGTTGAGAAAGTTTACGTGTTGAGGAATTCATAAACGAAATTTAACTTACCTTCTATTAAGTGATTTGGAAAAGACGAGAGACGATAATTTGTGTGAATGGTCTTACGCATTTTCATACTAAAGAAAATGAAATAAATAAGTGTAAAAGAGATAAACTAGCATTAAATATACACGCTCACCTTCATATTTTGGAACAAGACTGGAAGGCCACAATTAGGGTTTTAGCTTCTAATCAGTCGATTAGGGTTTCGTTTATCTTCGTATGATTTTTAAAATATAGCAAACGAGTTAAAAAAATTATAAAATTTTATGTGAATACTCCTAATATGGTGTAGTTGCCTTTGTAATTTTTCCATAATTTTACATGTTCTGATTTTATCTCGTGCTTTCATTTAAGTGTACTGTTTGTAGGAATTTGTAAATATAGAAAATGAGCTAAAAATATGAATTTTGTTTAGAAGGCTCCTTACATAGTGGACTTGATTGTGTAATATTTGGACAATTTTATCCACCAGTATTATGAAATTGTCTCGAACATTAAGGATTTAGGTTTCGGAAATTAGGATTTCATGATTTCATGTGACTTGGAATGTATGGAAAAAAGCTGCATTACAATTCCATTGGAGATGTCAATATACAATATGGCGCACATAGGATTTTCATGTTACATTTGAATCACCCATTTTCTTATCATCACAAAGTTCATTTTTTGTACAAGGCTTAGAGATTACAAATGTACTCGTACTGACGAATTCTTTCGACCGAATGTAAAATACGAGGCGCGGAATCAAAAATACATTAGAGTCTGCAGACATAAGCACATGACACGTGGTGATATGGCATAATGGTTCGGCTAATTGCTTTAGTCACCCTCGCTACTACTACGGTACACTACGACACAAGCATCTGGGCCATGTAAGTATACATGCCTTTAGAAGATAGGAATAAAATGGCAGGTAAGAAGAGAGACTACTACGGAATGGTCCGACCTACTGCATGGACCGGGGCTATTTTCTCTTTATTGCAAGCTCGGCATTGTACTCCTCACCGACTGCCTTGGCCTCGGCCGTCATTTCCCTCTTTTTCTTACGCTCCATGTCGCGAGCCTCGCGCTCCCTGCGCCTGCACGCCTCAAGATGACCTTGTGTCTCCCGCTGGTTACGTTCGTTGTGCTCTTCATTGCTGTGCTCCTCCTCCCTCTTCTCGCAGTCCCTCTTAGCATCCCACTCCATGCAGTCGAAACACCACTGGTCACGCGGGTGGATCCCTTGGTCGATCCACTTGCAGTAGCCACATAGTGGATCCGAGGACTACGGGTAGACGGGAGAGCTAGTTAGTGCATACTTTGAAAGAGAAATGGCAGGGGAACATTCTGTAACCGTTACTTACCGGCTGTCGATAGCGTCCTGTGTCCCAACGGTGATTGGGATAGTCCCAGGAGTAGTTCGCGCAATCCCAGTAACGCATGCCCAGGCTGAGCCACTTCTTGGACTTGAAGAACTTGCATATGCCCCTGCACCAACAGAGGGGCAGCGTCTCCCCCTCGGGGCGGGTGTTCCAGTGAATTCTTGGCTGGAATGTTCAGGTAGGGGTTGCCGCTACAGGGGCGTCATCGCGTGGAGATGCCCTCGTGGCATGCTCCGATTGTTCATCCTAGATCGTAGCACGCCTGGCTAGTTCCCAGATCTCGTCCCATTGTTTTTCCATCTGAGCGAGATTTTATTTTGAATGCTCCTTACACAGTGGACTTGATTATGTAATATTTGGACAACTTTATATGCATATGAAATTGTATCAAAAATTAAGGATTTAGGTCTCATAAATTTGGATTTTAGGTTTTTGAAATTAGGGTTTCATGATTTCGCACACAAAGTACTCATAACAGAATTAGGGTTTGCAATGAAGTTGTAATGTACGTTTTCATACAGATAATTGTTGACATTTCAAGTGTTACATGAAACACGTGCTAGTTTATTGCAATCAGGATGAAGGAGGAGGGGGTACTATCACATGTAACCCGTTCAAATAGGACACTCTTTGTTAATTTAACAATTTAATGTCCATGATATTCTTTACTATGGTATTGTACCACATGCTAGACAAGCTTGTGCATGAATGAACTGAGGGAAATATGTGTCATGCAGGTCATATAACAACGTACCGTAACCTCTGACTCGTGTGCGTTTCGAAGGCTACGGTACATCGTTATATGATCTGTACACCACATATTTCCCTTAGTTCGTTCAGATACAATCTTATCTAGCCTAATAAATTAACAAAAGAGTTATTCAAGAGGGTAGTTGGATCTATCATTTGCGCAATGATGTGTGCAACTAATCTTCGCAGCGCCATAGCCAGTGCCCCTTGTTTCAGGGCTGCCCACGGTGGCGGTGAGTGTCGAAGTCGTCCATGTCCTGCGATTCCGTGATGTAAGTAGATCGTACAGTAACAAATATAACAAGGATGTAAATTGTATATAACTCACGTCTTCGATACGGAGTGCCCCCGGGCGGAGGTGTCTGACGTCTTGTATATATATTTTTTCCTTTTTTAAAAAAGAAAAGAAAGTATGACGGTTTTCTAGTGTAGTCATCTTACAGTCCACAAACCATTGATCATGGATTCAAATCCTAGATAATTAAAGGGGAAATTTCGTAGAAATAACCCATCTAAGCTATGGTTGGTGGAAATCATTGTTATCAGCTAGAGAGACAAGATACAACACCGATGAGATATGCTACGATTGGCATTTCTATTATTTTGTGTAGATTACTCTCAGGTCTCACCGCCTTCTTTAATTTGATGTTTTAGAGTACATATACACCATTGAATGTTATTAAATTTGAAAAATATTTGTCTATATGAAAACTATATCGCTAAATTTTTCTTTAAAAATATTCTCATAGTATTAAAATTTTCTTATTTTATATGAATTCAAAGTAATAAAAAGTATATAACATTAATCATAGCATAGTCTAACAGCGTGGCACCTTGTCAATGGCGTGAGAGTTAGTTCGATTCTCATCGACCATAGGTTGATGGTTATTTGTGTAGATTTTTTTTTAGTATAATTTTTCAAGTATTGAATCCATGCCATGTAGGTTGAGTCTTTACATGACTACACTATTCAAGTTTTGACAACACAAACACATATCTGTGTTTTGTTTGCGGTAGAGCTTATGCAATGTGTACGCAGGGGCGGAGCTGGGTCTAGACCCAAATCAAAATATTTCTCTATTGCTTTAACAAGGTTATTATTTTCTGTCCAGTCGTAGCAACAATCAAATCTTGGCTGGGCTAGCCTGAGGTGTGCGTGGCCACTGCTGGCTATGCCACTGTATGTACGCGATCAACAGGATAAAAATAATCATTCTCCATTATATGTATATATATATATATAATTAAGCACCACGCGCAGGATAAAATAACAGATTACGCCAATCATACACCTACCCTCGATCACGTGGTTTCACACTAGCTTAGAACCTGAGACTCTGTCAAGAATGCACCTAAATTAGTGGAGGCATTCCGCACGTCCCATCTCTCTAGCCACCACAATAAAATTGGCCTTTAGAGCGTCAGATCCTATTGGGCTGGAGTTTAGTGCGTCAGATCCTATTGGGCTGGAGTTGGCCGCCGCCTGTCAAGGCTGGGAAACGGCAACTCTTATCGGGCCGTCATACGTGCACACAGGCCCACGCTGCTAGGCCTGCTAATAGGTCGGGTGGAAATGAGTTAAATGGATTGGCTTTTAGTTAGGATTCACTTTGGACAGGTGGGAACGAGTTAGATTGGTTTGATATAGGTTTAAAAATTCGGGTTTGAATGGATTCAATCTGTGGGTGGAGGAGATTCGGGTTGGGTTGGTGTGGATGCAAATATTTGGTGGGTTTAATTAGATTGGTTCTCAGAGCCGTTATTTGGGTTGGGTGAGAGCTGTTATTTGGACGGGGTGAGGTTGGATTGTCTTAGGTATTTATAATAGTTAAGATAATTTTATCTCTAATATATGTTATATCATTTTCAGAGATAAGATCTTTAATATATAGTCCAAATTCTTCTATATTTATATTTTATAAAGTTTTTTAAAAATAGATTTATATATCAACTAAACTATATTAATGTATATTATCTTGTTTCCCGTGTGATCCCTTCTGCTTTACGTAGAATCTTTTTAATGTGATATCTTTACTTTACGAGTAGAATTTTTTTAACATAATATAGTTAAAGACGATAATTCAACGCATCGGCAGGCCAACCCACGACCCTGCACATGAGGCCGAGCAGCCGCCGACTGCCGGCCCGTTTTCTTCACCCTCTCCGCCGGGCTGCCTGGACAGCCGGTATGCGCCGCCGATCCTTGGCAATCATGTAACGCAAGCAGGAGGCCGCCGTGCGGCGCAACAGAGTGCGGATTACTCCACGCAGGGGAAAATTCTTTGAGGCAATTCGAAGAAACGGCTATGTACGCTAGAAAAGAAAAGAGGACCAAAAAAACGGCGATGTAATTTACGACAAAAAGATCCGATGTGGGCAACAAGAATTGTCACAGAAAAGCCAAACTGGCGAGCTATTTGGATCGGCCGACCAGCATTAAATCCTGCGATTATTTTCTTGTAGGAAAGAGCTCCAAAGCTGTAGCGTTCACCCCGTGATCACTTCAATCGATGTAGTATCACAAGGAACGCTCTTTCCAGTTCCAGAACCACAAATAAACCAATTTGCAAGAACAAAGGAAGAGGGAGCAGACAAGGTCGGAGGAGCCCTTCCGACGGCTACGGCGGCGGCGGCGGAAGGGAGTGGGATGGGGGGAGCGGACAAGGGCTCCACGGCTCTTATAGAGAGAAAGAGCTGGGCTAGCTAGGGCACCCTGCGACAGTTACTGGGACTCGACGGAAAAAAAAGGAGCCCATATAAGACCAACATGTACTACCCATCTGAGCTGAAAAAAGCCTAGCGAGGTACCAAGCAGGAGGCTAGATCCATTTGGCGGTGTGGGCCCGTCTGGAACGAGGAGATTTTTTCGGACTCCATACGCCGCCTTGTTTGCGAAGCTCAAATTCTCAATCTCGCTATAGACGAACCGGAAATTTATGCTAGCCAAAGAAGCCCATTCGGGAAATCATGTGAAATATCAGCGTACCCGCTTAAGACTAAGAGACTGGGGCGGAAATGTTGCTGTGTTGTATTTAAATTCTACCGATGAAATGATCACTGAATCACCGTACGTTTGTACATGTAAGCAACGAAGAACAATGCAAAAGGAGCACAGCAAAACTCGAGAATCCAAAAAAAACAAAACAAAAGCTCCTCTTAAACTTACCACGGTATCTGTCCCAGCAGGCCAGCACTCTATTTGTCAGCACCACTGCCACTAGTCAAGAAAAGAAGAGGGGGAAAGCGCTCAAAAATCGATCGGTGCCGCCGGCTCTGCAGCAGCGGGCTCGGCGAACTTCACCCCAACGCGCGGCGCAGCGGCAGCGGCTGCAGCAGCTCACAGCCGCTCCTTCCCACCACGCGTTCCAGCTCACCCGAGCCGTAGCAACTGCCGGAGCCGGACGCCCTCCGCGCAGAGCACGTCCTGCTCGGCTGGTGTGCCGAGCCAGCAACACCCGCGGGCAGCTTCAGTTCAAGCACGTCCTCGCACCCGCCGCACCGCAGCCTGGTGGCCCTCCTCCGCGACGGAACCGTCGTCGGCGTCTGCAGCAGCTCCGAGCAGCTGCCGCAGATCACGAACGGTGCGCCCCCCAGGATCGGGCGGCACTGGTGCTTCCGCGCGATCGCCGGCCGCTGGCCGTGGCCGCTGGATGACGCCGACGAGCACGACGGGCCGATGCTCGCGTTCCAGCGCGGGGCGTGCTCCTCGGCGTCGGCCGGCAGCGCCTGCGCGAGCTGCGACTCCAGCCGGCGGAAGAAGCGGGAGTCGCGCCGCGTCACCGCCCTCGCGCTGCTCGCCGGCCGCGGCTGTAATTCGATGGCAGCGATCAAGTTTCGGAGGTTGTCCAGCGCCTGCAGCAGCTCCCTGTGGAACGCCGGGACCGTCAGGGGCGACACCGCAACGGTGGGTGGCTCCGGCCCGGGCAAGGCAATAGACGTCCCGAGCTCTTGTAAGCTCAGCGGCGGCGATCGCTGTCGCGGCTGCTGCTGCTCGCACGCGTTTCTTGGCGTGCAGGACCCCTCCTCTGAATCAATGACAGACAAATCGTAACGCGAAACGCTCGACTCAGAATAGCTCGACGGCCGCCTCGTCCGTCGAGACCGGAGCTCATCGACGAGCTTGTTCGGTGACCAAACCTCATCTTGCTCATTTGAACCTACCCGAGCTGAACTGAAGCCTCTGTATGTTGACGATGAGGAATGCGCAATCTCTTGGCTGTCCGCGTTGAAATTGGAAGAAGTGGAGCTACTCAACAATGCAGGCTGATCGCGGTCGACGTCGAGGACCGAAGCCTGCGTGTAAGAAGAAGCGTCGAGCTCGTCGGAGAACACGGATGCGGTGTCAGCAGAGAGGATCTCCAGCCTGCTCAGCGCGTAGTCGGTTTCGTCCATTGGCTCCGGGTCCTTGCCTTCAGAGGCAGAAAAATGAAGTAGCATCGTCAGGTTCATGGCGACTTGCAACAGCGTTGTTCTAGGATTACAGGTGCTGTGTGTACGTAGTACCTCGGATTGGAGTGCGGCATTTGCTGCAGTAGTAGATAACGGCCTTGGGGTTCTGGTAGATCATGGTGCGGCAGTACGGGCACCGGCCAAACCGCATCTTGATCTCCCCCCTCCGCATCGCCGTCGCGGTGTTTCTACCGAAGGATCAGGGGAAACATAAGTAGCATATTTGTTGGCTTCAAAGATTTCTAGAACGCTCGAGGTTTTATTCAGATTTCGTAGGCATGGCTCCACAGACTTCAATTCAATCAATGAAATGCGCCTTGACCACTAATATGTAGGTAGCTGCTCATTGCGACTCTTCAACAACCAATTATGGCGAATTGACCACTACATTTAAGGATGGTTTTTGGTCGATTTCAAACAAAGCATGAAACCGACCTTGCAAAACAAGAAGTATCAGGAACTAATCAGGGTCTGCTAATGTAAAATTATGGACGATCTTTCTTGACAAATTTCAGGTAGAGTATGAAAATGGAGAAGGAAAGCAGGGAATTAACGTTTCAAGCATGGTTAGCATAGCATCGAGAGGATTCGCATCCGGAACAAGGTATGAAATTAGCATAGCTGTTGTTTTTTTCAAGACAGGCATCTCATGGGTTCAGGAGTCAGGATAATTTATTGGACAAAGATTGGAAGAATAGCACGATGAAATGCCAAAGTTCATGCCAAGAGTGCAAACGAAAGAACGGATAAACTCACCCAGTCGTCAAAATCTTCAGAATATATCCTTCCTGTTCTTCTTCGCCTCTTCACCGACCCGCCGATGATAAGGCGAATGCCTCAAAAGCAGAAGGATGCTTTGCACGATAGACCTCAACGGAAGGGTTTCTGACGCGTTAAGACAAAGCAAGAACGAGGAGGAACACCGAGAAATTAAGAGCCTTCCCGTCCTGAGCCAGCAAAGCCACAGCACTCCAAGGGAAATATTTTAGTACGGAGCGTGAGCAGAAGAGGCCATCAATAGGAAGTTGGAACCGGGACACAGCTTAGCTGCTTAAAAAATTCAAGTTGGTAGCATGCCGTGCAAATCTTTATCTTCTTTTTTTCTTTTCTTTTTTTTTTGTTGAAAAAGTCCATCTGTGCCCGTCAACTCTTTTCGTTTTCTAATTTTCATTCCTTATCTCTAATACCCGTCTCCCAAATATTTAAATCATGCAAATCACATCCTAGGCAGGTGCCATGGACGGTTTTCGCCACCTCGACTGCCGCATCATCACTTGGAACCACCCATCATCTGCACCGGTTGTAAAATTTGGGGAGGTGAAGTAAACGGTATTAGAGATGTGGGATGAAAAGTAGGCTCTGGGGATAGTCGAGGGACCAAAATTTTACTTTTTTTCCCTTTATTTTTCATCTTGTTTTGTTCTCACGTTCACTGTTCATTGTCAAGCGAGGCCGGATCGGGATGTCTTGGTAGTTGCACGTTGTGAAAAGGGTGCCTTGCCTTGCGTTTGGTGGTTTGTTTGAAACGCGGGAAAGTTGCTGTAAATTTTCCGCAAAGTTCGTGTGTAATATGGCCGAACACTCCTGGCTTCTATAGTTCTATTGCAGCCATTTTTACTGGCTTTTGGAGGCCAGATGGTCGAGCCGAGTTACATGCTTGAGGCCGCTCTTCCATGTTGAGTGGACAATACCGATTCTCGTGGCCAGTATTCTCCCCACTCAGCCCAGGTGCAGCAAACAATTGGTACACTGGCGGTCAGTATCGCATTATCCCACCGGAATGGCTGGGATAACAGGCCCCTGCCCGCCACGTAGCACATCTCGCAGCCTCAGCTGCGCTCCAACTCCTCGACCCTCTCCTCGGAATCAGACACACACGCCCTCCTGCCTCCTTGGCTCCTCCTCCCATGAGAGGAGAGCCCTTCCTCTCCTCCATGGCCTCATCCCTCCTGCCCCCCGCCACCTTCGCCAAGAAGTACCCTGCACTTCTCCACCCGCACGTATACAGCGCCAAGCCCCACGTCCACAAGCTGATCAAGTGCGGCGCGAGTGCGACCGGCGGCGGTGCGGCCGTCCCGGACGAGCTCCTGAGTGTTCCGCCTAACCAGGTGGCGCCCGTGGTGGGCGACACGACCAATGATGGATGGGCGGCCTTTCTGGACGAGCTCAAGGGCGCGATGCAGGCGGACCCGTCCAGCCCGGCGGCCGGCGACCAGGCCAATGCCGGCTCGGCCATCCCGGGCGAGCTCCTGAGCGCGCCGCCGGTAAGCGACGCGACTAATGCCGGTGCGGACGTCGTCCCGGACGAGCTCCTGATGAGCGCGGACCCGTCCAGCCCGGTTGCCGGCTACGCGACGACCAACGGCGGCGCGGCCGTCATCCCGGACGAGCTCCTGAGCGCGCTGCACCTGGACGCGTCCAACCCGGTGGTGCGCGCGGCCGGCGGCTCTCTCTCCTGGCTCCACGAGCTCACGGCGGGGATGACGGACGCCGAGCGGTGGGCTCTGTTCGGGTTCCTGGCGGTGACGTGGCTGTACCTGACGGCGCGGCCCGGGGTGCTGAGCGGCGCCGTGGACACATACGTGCTGGCGCCGCTGCAGCTGGCGCTGGACAGCGTGCTGGGCCGCAGGAGTCTCAAGATGAGCGACTTCGTCGTCGGCGAGCGCATCGGGGAGGGCTCCTTCGGGGTGGTGTACTCCGGCGCGGTCGTGCCCAGGAACGGCGTCGTGGAGGAGAGGGTCGGCAAGGCCAAGACGCGGCTCGACCTCGACGACAGGTACAAGGAGAAGGTCGTACTCAAGAAGGTAAGGTCCGTCCGATCGAGGTGTATCGAGGTCCAAACTTGTATTGATAACCGGTAAAATGGCAAATCTGACGTGTGTTTTTCTGTTTCAGATAAAAGTGGGGACGTTTGGAGCGAAAGAGTGCGGCGACTACGAGGAGTGGTTCAACTACCGCGTGGCGAGGGCG
Source organism: Hsuehochloa calcarea (assembly GCA_036346395.1). Taxonomy (NCBI): domain Eukaryota; kingdom Viridiplantae; phylum Streptophyta; class Magnoliopsida; order Poales; family Poaceae; genus Hsuehochloa; species Hsuehochloa calcarea. The sequence goes on along the minus strand of CM070601.1, from coordinate 18,533,361 downwards.
GCGCCGGAGTCGTGCGCGGAGTTCCTCGGGAGTTTCGTCGCCGACAAGACCAAGTCGGAGTTCGTCAAGGGCGGCAAATGGCTCATCTGGAAGTTTGAGGTATGTATGACGACTGCGATCAACTCGGATGGTTATCCAAAGTAGATGTTCCGTTCTTGACGGCAAATACACTACTTCCATGGCACTAACGATTAACAATGACTCCGACAAGACCTTACAAATCCAAGCCCAATGATAATTGGAGACTTGCACAGTTTAATTTGAAGTAGGTCGAGAGTTGCTCCGGCACATGATCTCATACCAGATAAACCTTTAGGATCACATAAAATTGAATTCCTGTATTTTTCGTATTCTTGTGTTCTTTTGTTTTCAAAAGTTTGAAGGCTAGCCTACTAGGAATTAGTACTTCTTAAATACAACACTTCAAAAAAAAAAATCCATGAATCAAATTATGCAAAAAGAATACTGAAAACACCAAACTGAGATTCACAAAAGCATTTGGCCCATGCAGGTCTCGAACCTGCGACCTTCGCGTTATTAGCACGACGCTCTAACCAGCTGAGCTAATAGGCCCTTTACTGGTACAAATTTCCTACATTACATATGTTAAACCGAAAAAGTCAGTTGCTACTCTGTCCCACATTGCCGGGAGGGGAAGCGGCGCGCGTGCCGAGACGTCACGAGCCCTTATTTATTGGGCGTCGCGTCGAACACACACCTTGGCGTACGTCCAAACACCACCGCCCCGCGCGTCGCTAACATTCGGACGGTTTTTGTTTTTGCCGCAGGGCGACCGGACCTTGGCCAACTACCTGAACGACCGCAACTTCCCGTTCAACCTGGAGCCCCTCATGTTCGGGCGCGCGCTGCAGGGCGTCGACTCCCTCAAGCGCGCCACGCTCGTGGTGAAGCAGGTGATGCGGCAGCTCGTCACATCCCTGAAGCGCATCCACGACACCGGCATCGTCCACCGCGACATCAAGCCCTCCAACCTCGTCGTCACCCGCCGCGGCCAGGTCAAGCTTATCGACTTCGGCGCCGCCACCGACCTCCGCATCGGCAAGAACTACGTCCCCGACCGCGCCCTCCTCGACCCGGACTACTGCCCCCCCGAGCTCTACGTCCTCCCTGAGGAGACCCCCCAGCCCCCCGCCGAGCCCATCGCCGCCATCCTGTCCCCCATCCTCTGGCAGGTCATCTTCATTCATCACTTCTTCCTGACCTGTTCTTGCCTCTGTCATCAATCATCACTGATTGCTGCTTTTCTTGTGCTACAACAGCGCAACAACCCCGACCTGTTCGACATGTACTCGGCGGGGATAGTGCTGATGCAGATGGCCACGCCGATGCTGAGGTCGCCGTCGGGCCTCAAGAACTTCAACACGGAGCTCAAGGCCGCCGGCTACGACCTCAACAGGTGGCGGGAGACCACGCGGCGGAGACCCGACCTGCAGATACTGGACCTCGACTCCGGGAGAGGGTGGGACCTGGCCACGAAGCTCATCTCGGAGCGCGGCCGGGGCCGGCTGTCCGCCGCCGCGGCGCTGCGGCACCCGTATTTTCTGCTGGGTGGCGACCAGGCCGCGGCCGTCTTGTCGAGGCTGTCACTGAGCAAATAGGATGGAATGGCTGGGCACAGGTTACATATATGCACATCGAATGATTGGATCCTGCATATATAGACGTGCATTAATGTTGAGTCCCTGACATGCGATGATCACCAATGGCATTGGCATTTGTGCTGTATAATCATCACTCATTGAAGGTATCAAGATAGAGTGAAAAGAAGGCATCGATCTGGTGTTACATACTTACAGTGTTTTGTGAGTTTACTTGAACAATGTGGTGCAGAATTACAGACACTAGCTAACTTAATTTACTGCCCAAATGCGGGCTGAACATTTTATAACAGATGATCTCGACACTACTAAGAAATCCTACTTCTGTTGGTCAGTTTCTCCAACCTACGCAGATTCCTCATAGAGCTCATCTGGTGAAATTTCTGTGCTGATGTTTCAGCCAATCATCTGAAGTTCTACTGTCGACTGACGCCAAGTGATTAATCGGCGAAAGACTGCTTACATATCACTTCTGCCAGCAAAACTGTTCGAACTTCTTCTCAAGATCTACCTGGTTGCCTCCGACCAGCTTATCAATCTCCTTCTTGTCTCTCATGAAAATGAATGTTGGGGTTGCACGTATGTCGAATCGTGAGACCAGTTCCTGAGGAATAATGCATTTTAAAGTGACGTTTTAATTTTTAACACTTATTTCAAAGTTTTCTATGTTCAAAGTAAAATTCAATGGGCAAAATTCTGAACATTTGTTTACCGGAAGCTCGTCTACATCTACGGACACGAAAACAAGATCAGAATGCTTCACAGAAAGTTCGGCGTATACAGGAGCAGCGCTCCTACACGGGCCGCACCAAGTTGCGCTGAATTTTATCACAACCTGTGCAGATGGACATGTCTCACGGTTAAACTAATCAGTTGAAGGGATTATAAAATTGAAAGTCGCATACACCTATCCTTGTGTCACAAGGAGCATGTGTTAAGTTATAACATTGATTATAAGTAGTTGTGGTGTTTCGGGAATAATACTATATGTATCTCTCTCCCGTAGGATGCTAACATTCATTATTTATAGTCTAAATATTGAATCCGATTTTAACATAACATTAAATCCGACTCTAACACGGCTCCTTGTTAGATCCAAATACTGACTCACCAATAGTAGTCATGTAGGCTACTTACTGTTTTGCCAAGTTCACTTGTTTCTTCCAGTTTCTGTTCCCAACTCCTTTGATCGAGTATAACAGTCACATTTCCGGCGCTGTAGTCTAGCTGTTCCTCAGCATCTACAGAACTCTGCAAATAGAAGCATGATACAAGTTCCCAAATTACAAATGTAGAAGCTGACAAATGGCTTGCCTTTGGACCTTTCGCCCAGTTGAGCAAAAAATTTCAGCAAAACCATGTATATGGATTGGATACTAATTAGTAATTACTAAATGTGATGCAGTATGTAGCATGACAAGCTCAGCAAATGAAACAAAGTGGCAATGCATGATTCAATGAACAAAGATGTAAATACGTTGTACGGAGTAAGAGATTATTACGCTGCCACAGCAATTCCCCATTGATTCGAGCTAATTCGTCAGGATATCCGGAGTTCTGGACTCCTGGACTCTGTTGATGGAAAAAAAATGTAGGTATAATTTATCAGTGCTGACGTCAATGACAGTAATCCAAAAATATGTAACATGAAACCAAATAGTTAAAAAAACTGATTGACATAGATAGATGCTCGAGTCGAGATCAAGGGTAAGCTCAAAATAAGAGTTCTTCTACAGTACACTCAATTTAATACGAGCCGTCCTCCGTTCATTCTTTTTTATCCAATAATTCAGATTAGTTAGGATTTAGTTATACTACAGCTGGTCGTATGAGTAGTAGAATTCCGAGGAGAGTAGAATTATGATTGTACATGTGGGAATCATATGGTACAAGAGCTGATTTTCAACCATAGTTGGAAAAGTCCATAACATTCACGAAATACAAAGAAAAATTTATTATATCCTTAGCAAATCAATGATCATATTTGATTTATACTACCACCGTATACTACTAGTAGAATGTATCGTAAAATTTCTCCAAAATAAATATGTATATTAGGAATGGTGAATAGCGATTCGGCATTTCGAAACGATGGCCAAAGACCGTAGAAATATGAACAAGAACAGACAAGCTGAAAACGCACTGCTCTTTAGAATCCACAAGTCACAACCATGACAAAATCAATAGAACAGACAAGTAGTTGTAGCAACGAATCTTGCTCAACATATTCACCCACACGACAACGAATCTTGCTCAACATATTCACCCAGGAGCATTTTTTTTTATAAAAAAAAAACGAGATACATAAAACAGAACCATTAGAAAGTAGAGAGGGAAACCTCCAATAACGATTTCATCATTCGAACACAAAGAAATGACCTTCTCTCGACATAATCCCCCACACACACACACAAAAACAACGATACTGCCATGTTTCACACAATGTTTATAATCACGAAAATGTAGACTCTCTGAACCTATGTTGGAACCACGGGTGAAAAAGCTTTGTCCAGATCATACCAATAGCATGCATCATGAATACCTTGTTGAGAGAAAATGATACGAGGATGCATATACATACCTCTGCAAGCCCACCGCGGCGGGGGGCTCGGAGAGAAGCAGGTGACGCCGGGGCTAGGGGAGGGGAGGGGAGGGACCGACCAGCACCTTGTTAACCGTAGCAACACCTGTATGACGGAAATGCCCTTGTCTTTAATAGCAGTTAAAACCGTCAAAACAGGGGTGTGATTATCAAAGAATCTGCTGCAAATAGCCTGAGAAGGGAGTGGCTGGGAACGGGGTTCATGGGAACAGGCAAGGGCAAGCAGTGCAAGAAGGGAAAAGAAACCCAGCATGTCCAAGATTAGAGTTGCGCCAAGGAACCTACCAGTGGCAAGCATTCTCTGCCATCTTGGGCCTGCAAAATCTATCTATTCATATAGCCGGATTATGCTTCAAACCGGGAAGCCGTGCACTCACGCACCGACACTTTAGGCGCAGCCCACCCCGTGGCTGAGCGGCAACAGGCCGGCGTGCGTGCAGCCGTCATAAGGCGAAGCGACGGCAAGGGTGCACGCGGCTGACGACCAGCCAACGCCTGACGGAGTTGGGTGGCTGGCGTTGGCGGTGAGCGGCAGCCGACACCGCATATTGCGGAGCCGGAGCCGCTGGCACTCCGCACCATAACTGTAAGACGCGGTGTTGGTTGCTCGTATGGCCGTATGCCGATTGCCGAGCGACCACGGCCGCAACATCTCTGCGCGCGCGCGGCGCTGTCTAGATCTGACCTCAGATACGGCGGCGGCTTCGCCTACTTTCAACCCCAAATGGCAACATCCTCAAAAGTCGTAGATACAGTGGAATTACGTTGTCGCCTCCATCAGCTTCTGATATACCTGGAGCTGCTGCAAGCCAACTCATTTGGAGGCTCGAGCTCTACCGCTCTAGGCACTTGTAGGTAACCCTTACACCATGCTCTGCTTCGGAGACCAACATAAGGTTCAACCTAGACATGAACTACAGCCTAAAACCAAAGATGCTGGACGAGAACACTTAACTGCCAGAGGTCACGAAACAAACATCTTTGATGAACATTTGCAAAGGTCCCCCAACAAGCATAGGTGCATAGGCACGCATGTCTGCCCATCTCACTAAGGATGGCGATGATGATTGGCTGCGACGTTGAACACAGTTACGATCCTAGATGGATCAGATACACACAACCGACAACAAATTGAAGGAAATAATGGCCCAGAAATAATTTCTTGAGACGACACAACTATCGTCAGCACTTGAGCAGCACAGGTTCTCAACCCATGGCGTACTTCTGTGTCCAGCTGCGGGCTGTCCCCTCGTACTTCGACCGGTCAGTCTTGTACATGTGGGCAATCTCAGGGACAAGAGGATCGTCCGGGTTGGGGTCAGTCAGCAGGGAGCAGATAGAGAGCAAGACCTGGAACATCCGAACATGCAACACATCAGTAATTAACACCAAAAGTTTTATAGCATCTATATGATGGTTTCAAGGTGTTGAGTGCCTAATGCAGAATTAACGCATAACTTGCATCAAAACCTGATGCATATGCGGAATCAAACAAAAACACGCTCTTTATGCATATGGACAACTTCAGAGAATCAGAGTTAACACATTTCTAATGTGTAACAGGGAGACAGAAATGGAACAGATGCTTCAAAAGAATCATTTAAAGGTTACTGACTACAGTATAACTTAGAAATGTGTAACAGGGAGACAGAAATGGAACAGATGCTTCAAAAGAATCATTTAAAGGTTACTGACTACAGTATAACTGAAAAGGGATCAAACCGATGTCCATTTGAACAATTCATATTTTATGAAGCAGATCCAGGCACCCTAGTAAGTTAATGCAATAGCACTAATACATATACTAAAGTTATCCAGGGGGAAAAATAAGGCCATAATTGTTCTCTGAGAAGTTATTAAAGTACATCTGCAATAAGAAATAGCGAAAAAATATCAACCACAAATCACGTTACAAACTTACAATAAAGTAAAAAAAAAAAACAAGAAACAACATCAAAGTTTCAACAACTGTGTTTGGAGAATTATAACGATGGTTATTGGTTAAACAACAATAGTGCCTCTAAATAATGCAGATTATCACAATGGCAGGGCAGGAATAGCTAGTAGCAAACAAGTAACGTTCCGATTTTCAAGAGGCATAAAACAAGATTGGATTGATTAAAAAGCCAAAATTCAGAGAACTGAAGCAATGAAAAGAAGTGCTACCCATCAGAAGAACATACTTGTATAATTGGGCATTTTGATTTACTCATTTTTTTTGTTAAGCATATATCAATTTTGATAAGAGCAGAGTATGTGTACAAATATAAAAAAACAGTAATAATTAGAACCTTGGAGATTGTCAAAGCAGGGCTCCACTGCTCCTTAAGAATATCAAGGCATATGCTTCCATTGCTATTGATATTAGGATGGAAGACCTTTGTCTTGAAAGATACCTAAAAAGGAGACGCATAAAAAATAAAAAATAGCACAAACATGAACAAAAGCACATATGCTCCAAATATATGGTCCAAGTACATACTTTCAGTGTGGGATTAGTACTTCACGGTTAATGACTCAAAGAAGTATAAAGGAGTACAGTCCTCGAAGAAGCATACTAAAGCAGATTGTTAATAGGTGAGCTTGGGGTGAAACAACATCTAACCAGTGCTGTAGATGGATCTTGTGTTATCTACATGTTTTTTAAAGGCACTGTGTTATATATGTTAGCAACCAGATCTTATTATAGTGGTGTAATACACACAATCATCTATGACATTCTTAACATACCCTTTTCTTTTGGCATGTTGGCGTCTAGCCCATCTGATAATAAGTAGTCATGTATAAATTAAGAAAAGCTGGATGAAGTTCCAAACAAAAATCTCAGGTCTATCAAATCACTAACAGAGTTAAAACTTACTACTCCGAAAGGATACAACAGATCCATTGCATCCAACAGAAAAATGGTGCAGACAACAATGCACACCAGGTATAACTTAAGAATTAAGATGTTTTTATGGCAGCAAATAAAAGGACTACAATGATAACATGAGTAGAACATGGAGAAAAGTATCAATGGGAAAGTAATACAGCACATATCAGGAGGGACAACATTACATGATCTATCTCCCCAAAAAGATGATCATGAGAAGGATAAAATGAAACAACAGATAAATTGCCAGATCCAAGTTGTCCAGGATTATGAAGCTAGGCAGAGCACACATAATACACTAACCGAAGTGAACCAAAGTGAGGTTTTTTTTAAAGATGCTGCAGGTTTTTTTAAAGATGCTGCTCCTGACCTTTGGAGGTTTGAAGGGGTAATCTGGAGGGAAATGAATATTCACTAAGAAAACACCACCGGCATAGGGACTGTCGGGTGGTCCCATAATTGTTGCTTGCCAATGAAACATATCCTCACCAGCAGGACCTGAACAATGTACAAATGAAAATTGCAATCCATCAGATGCCATGCCAGGGTAAAACGTGGGGAAAAAGGGGTAATCGAGCAAATATAGTGTGTTATGGCATAACATCTGAAATGGAGTGTCCAATGGAGTTTATACATGTCTAGAGACATCATATCTAATCCTCCATAGTTCCACAAATAACTCGAACCTGCACTGCATGATGTGGGAGGATCTTTCTGCAGGTCCTTCAGTTCCTTGAGGATACGCTTTGAAGCCATGATAAGCTCCCGTTGCCTACATTAAGAATTAAGTAAAATGAATAGTCAATGTATATACATACTTATAAAGTATAAAAATTGTAATCGGTCCTATCTGTTTGCACATTGAAAAGCAGAGTTGGAAGTGATGAATGACAGTAAAATTATGTTAGTCAGGTGTTGCAGAGAATTCACTAAATTGCCAACACAAGAAACAAACACCAAATTTTGTAGGCATAGTTCAACACTTGAATTGGTTATTTGGTTTATCACAAGTGCTTCAAGAGTAAGCCGTAACATTGACTTCACTTTGTTGTATTGGTCATTTTGAACCTACATGAGGGAGGGACAACATACTAACTGATAAAGCAAATTTACTGCACCCAAGCCATGACCCCAGAATTAACTATGATGTCTGTCAGAAGCACCACCTATTTTAGACAAATATCAGGTTAAGAGAAATACACATTTCTGTCAATATCTCAATTAATTTTCTACAATTGTAAACTCCAATACCTATGTTACAATTTTTGATAGACCCATTAGCGAACGCTATTAGCCATCAGATTGGGCGATTGTCAATAGTACTTCTAAAGTCCAACAGGCACATGAAAGTAAACTCCTGGATATGAACAACTCATATTCAAAATTCAGAACCTAAAATTCATTACCGATGAAATAAAACCATCTTTGCAACAACCAAATTCTAATTTCTAAAGGAAAAAAATCCAAAAGCTGACGGATTAAAGCTGAGTAATCAGACAACCCGATACTCCATGACGACAACACAACCTTGTAATTCATATATCAACTCCAAACATTCCACTCTGGAAGCCAAGCTATCCATCAGAAATCTATCAGAATTAGCAGTTCTCATGAGAAACCACTGCACAAGCGTACCAACATATTAGTAATGTTTCAGAATCAAACGGCCTAAATGGCCACGTCTTGTAGGAAGTCATCAAACCGAGCTACAAGTAACAACAAACCAAGCCCTTCTCATGAGAAACCACTGCACAATTAGCACCGATATCAAATCAGTGCATCAATTCACGCATCCCAGAGATCAGCCTCAATCATCTCAGGATTTCATCAAAGGCTGCACGAGCGATCCCTAAAATTCTTAGATACAGCCCATACACAACAAACAAGCGAATAACTTCTACCTATTCATCAATCACCACAAATCTCGCACGAACGGCCAAATCATTCCTACTACGACGCACGTAAGATCGAACCCATCGAGTCCCAACGCTAATCACCCAACGGGACAGAGCAACCGCGCACCAAATCGAACTCCGAATCACGACCCTACCCCCGCGCCGCCGCCGCAGCAGCGCGCGCCAAATCGAACCAAAGCGCAGATCTACCGGAGGCAACCGCGTCATACCAACCAAAACGATAAACTCGACCAAAAAATTCGAGGAAAAAACACGCATCGAAGGGGACGGATCCGGATCGGGAGGGGCCGGAGCTTACCCGCGCCGATCTGGTCGAAGCGGGGGGCAAAAAAAAATCACGCGAAAAAGCGAAGGAGGAAGGCGAGGAGATGGGGTTGGGTTCAGGAGGCGAAGGTTTCCACCTTTTGCAGCGAGAGGCTGGCGACGGCAAAAGGGAGAGCGCCTTTGTTTTTTCTTTTCTTTTTTCCCGCTCCGGGTCCCTCGCTTGTGGTGTGAGACGGGGTTGAAACGAGGTGTGGGGTTTTGTCGACACACGAGTCTTTCGTTAAAATGGTAATGTTTCGTGACAAAATGAGTTCGTGTCGGTACGAGTTTTTAGTTAAAATAGTAATATTCATGATAAAATAAAAAAAATAGTTCTCTTATGAATGAATTAACAAAAATAATAGAAAAATACTACAAAGCATACGTCCGATGCACCGAACGCCACAACAACATTTCACTTCGCTACATACTCCACCTTTTCCCACGCCATGCCCGAGCTCTTAGCCACTCATTCGGTCATTCTTATCTCTTCACTTCACACCACTTCACCCTCCATTTCTTCTCTTTTCCTGAAGCTTCTTCTTCTATCCACAATCTCCCATGGCTCTCCCTCTCGGCCGACTCCCCCTGGTGACCCTGCGCCGCCGGTTGCCGGCGCTGCCACCCGCGTGCACGTATCCCGGCTCGCCTCCTCATGCGCGGCCCTTCTCCTCTGGAGCTTCTTCAGTGCCAACCCTCGGCTTGAGTTCACTCCCATGCCGGCCCGGCCTCAGGCCTGCTCCTCCGGTTTATCCCCGCCTCACTTCACCACCACCGCTCCCTCTTGGCTCACCCTTCAGCTCGCCCGCGCCAGCACGCGTATCTCTCTCTCTCTCTCTCTCTCTCTCTCTCTCTCTCTCCGAGCCTTGGTCGCCAGCTTGGCCGCCTCCACCAAGCTGCAAGGCGCCTGCGACGAGGTCGTCCTCCGGATGGACGAAGAAGGCTGGAGAGGAAGGTGGTCGTGGGGGAGCCCGTCGCCGTCGTGCTCGCGGCGCCCTTCGGATGGACGAAGAGGGTTCGACACCTCCTCCTCCTACCACTGTACATATTGGTGCTCTCGGGTTGCCATCAGTTTCTAGTTCTAATGTTTGACGTTGCGGCATGTTGAAAAAATTATTGTGTCATGTTGAAAAGAATGTTGCATAATGTTCTTTAAGATGTTGCGCCCCGTAGAAAAAAATATTGCATCAGTAGAAAGAAATATTGTGTTTGTAGAAAATAAATGTTGCATACTGTTCACGGTGATGTTGTAAAAAAATTTCAACGCGCTTTTTTCCAGATGCTTTGTTTTGATTATAAATGTTCACGGCGTCGTCGACCCCGCCCCCTCGAGCCTTCTCATCCACCTTCGAACTCCATCTTGGCCACCCCCGTGGCTCGTCCCTCTACCTCGCGGCGTCGGCGACCATGCCCCCTTGGCCATCCTCGAGCCCGAACTCCACCTCGCGACGCAAACGAGCCCCTCAGGCGCCTCCCGTCCCTCAGATGTTGCAACAAGATGTTGAATGCAACAGTGTACAATACTAGCGCTCGGACTGTACATCCGAGCGCTAGTCACACCCAAAATATTATAAGTGTTGAATTAAAACAATAGGATCTATGTCAACATTTCTCTTACACACCATATATATATCCCCCTCTCCCTCCCCTCTCCCTAACCATAGCCAACGCCTACCCTAGCCGCCAATGCGTCGTCGCCATCCCCAGTGCCGGCAATCTACTGTCGCTCCCATCTCCTGCCTGTGCCCGTCTTCCTCTTCTTCAGTGAGCCACCGCTGACCTCTACCTTCTTGTTTTCGACGGCTACTGTTGCTGGATCCGCCACCGCCTCCCACCCCCTCCTAACCGCTCTCGTCTCATCGCCCCCGTTGACCTCCACCGCCCACTGTCCTCCTTCGACCCACAGTGCTGGCGGTGCCACCGCTGGTCCGCCGCCTCCTCTCGACCTCCCTCTATACCTGGTGCTCCGGTGAACTCAACCCTAACCCCAAGTGAACCCAACCCTAACTCTAAGTGAACTCAATCCTAACCCTAACCTTGCTGGAGTTTCACCGTCGGTTGTCGGAGCCACATGGAGCACAAATCGTGAGACAAAATTGGGTGAATCAAAATTTGAGTAGCCCAAGGTGAGGAAGTACACGAGTACTCCTTAGTAGGGATGCAATCGGAGCGGAGACGGGCGGATATCGCCCATCTTGTATCATATTCTATTTTTTTCTCATAATCGAAGTTAGACACGGACAATACCGGATACGAATACGAATATGGATAGTCTCGGTCACGAATACAGAGCGAATACATACCAAACTGAATACGAATTGTCTCGGTCATAAATATTTAGTCGGATATTACGCAAAAACAAAAACCATATATATCGCACACATCGAGATCAATCAACCATACTACTGGAGGGATACGGGTAGGCTACACTAGCGTATAACTTTAAAAATTCTACCACGTAAACTAGGAAGCCATGCAAATAAGAGATTATAGATCATTACCACTAGATGCGCAGTACTACGAAAGAAGAGTTGGAGCAGTCTGGTCCAACGACGAGCGTGTCGATGTAGTAGTCGTAGTCGACCGTCCAACGTTTTCGGCACCAATTGTCTCCTCCAACAGCCTCTCATGTTCATTATGTAAATCGCGGATAGTCCTCAATCAACGCAACATCAACTGCAATAGCGTCTCTATGGTATCCACACGTCTAGGGGTGGAATATCGTACGCCGGTGTGCTAGCATAAGCGCACACGGTCAGAGCCTTCGGGGAGTTGGCGGCTAGGGTTTCGGTGGTGTAACTCTTATATCCTAACAACCCCATGCATCCGATCCCCAATGGATCCTATCCGAACTCATTTGTTTCAACCCGTTAAGTATGTGACTCGGTAGGTTCACGCGTAATCGGTTGTGACTCGGAAACTCCTTTTCAACCACAATTAGTCAGCGGTTACTAACAAGACATAACGATTCCCGAATACACATAAAGATAATATCGGACGAACCTTATGCAATATGATATGCGACCATGTCCTTATCACTCATGACCAACTTGTATCTCCATATGACCAGTTCATGACTCCTTACGACCAATTCATCGACCAGTTAGTGATCATGTATGACCGGCTCACGACTAGTTTGTATCTCCATACGACCAGTCCGTATCTAGTCGGATTGAACAACCTGCTTGTGCATTCTTCTTTTGCCTCACAATATCTAGTCGAACTCCAGGTGAGATATATGTCATCCATGAACTGTTAACTCCAGGTGAGATATACGTCATCCATGAACTGTTAAATCTTTTATCGATCTAGTGAAGGATAACTTTGTGTGGTCGATCACTAGTGGCACATCCATGCACTTTCTTTATTCGACCACATTGAGGGACCTAGAGATACCTCTCCTGTTATGTTAGGAGGAAAAATCTCATATCCGACCAGTCGTATCCCTCCGCATGTTTCATCGCATATCCGAAAGCTACTTTTATGATTATCTAGTTATAGAGTAGCGTTTGGTAACCTCTAAGTGTAGTATTACACATGTAGAAAACTGTGCTGATCTCAAATCTAAGGATTATACATCATCATTACTTGAGACCAACTGATAACACATAAAATCATAACAATCCCAATAGTATTTCAAGGTGGGTCAATCCAACACCATGTTCTCTAACATGTACTCACATTATTGATTCGATATCCTCATATCTATGACCAGTGAAACATGGTCGTCAATCAATACATGTGGTTGTCGATAAGCCAATAATGTCTGGACCATTAGCATCCGATGAGAGATACTTTTAGAATAACATCATATAACTATCAAAGAGCTTCACCAACATGTCACATACTTGATTATCTTTATAAATAATAATTCACCCAAGGAACATATTCTATAAATCATAAACATAGACGTGATACAATCATCTCTATGATCACCTCTAGAACATATCACCAACAACTATATGTCCAAAATGCAACTACATTAGCAATTTAACAAAGCAAATTTAACAACATCACACTATCACAGCGGCTAGTTAAAGTAGTAGTAGCAAGTAGCAAGTCATAGTGATAGCAGTACAAAGGATGTCCTAAATATAACTAGCCAACTACGTAACAGGATAGATACAACATATACAAAGTATACAGACCAGTAGTAATAACTAGTTAGGGATACATAGAACGTTGATTGGTAGCAAGTCTGTAGTGTCCCAATTTTTTAGTTTTTCAAAAAAAATTATTTAAAAAAGGCTTTATTAATTTTTCATGTTTTTCTAGAATTTAACAAAGCTTAAATAGAATTTAAAAAATAAAAATGATTTAATATGAATAAATCAAATATCCATTAAATTCAAAGGTATGTTCAAAAGTATTATTATTATTTTTTTGGGTTTCTTCCGAGTTCATTTGCAGTTTTTCTTGGCTTATTTGGTTTTCCTGTATTTTCTAAAAATAAGAAAAATTAAATATTGGAAAGCCTCATGGGCTGATTTCTCCCTTCAGCCCACTAGGCTTAGAGTTTACCTGATATGCGGGACAGTGTTTACGAATACTATTAAATAATTATCCAGATAGCTCTGAATCTGACATATACCTCCTTCCCGAATCTGTTTCTGTATCTGACAAAAACTATCCAGCTCCGAATCTAAAATCCAAAAAAATCTCGGATATTCGGTTTCATGCTTCGAATAAGATTCGAATTTATTCGGGTGGATAGACTGTCAGGAACTATCCGCTCTGTTTGCACCCTACTCCTTAGCAATCTCCTTTATAATTTGGCGGGTCTGGGCTTGGAATGTTCTCTAGTCTTCATTTTTGTTTCCAAAATTAAATGACAAATCTTGTAAAAGGGAATCTATTATATTTAGTTTTTTTACAACTTTTTTTAAGTAAGGAAATGATATTGTTTATGGAACTAGTAGGGTTGGTTCCAATAGGTAAAAATGCTTCTCCCTCTGTTTCACAATATTTTGTTTAGTTATTTGTATCTATAGTTTTTGCTTCCGAAATTAACTAAGGCCCTCCTTGAGGGGTTTAAAGCCAGCTTCTGCATCCAAAAAGCCGAAAGCCCCCCAAACAGCATGGCTTCAAAACTGCTTTGTGTATAAGCCAAAAGCCACAATGAACTGGTATAAGCCATAAGCCAAAAGTTGAGCAAGAGGTGCTTTGTGGGCTTTTGTAGGTTGGATTTATTATTTTGCCACTAGATTTCGTGGAAATTACCCACCACTACCACCGAATAAAATGGCTTGAAGAGAGAAACCCTAACATGTTCCCCTCATGCCCCCACCCCTCGTTCAGTTGGAGAGAGCAACTCCACGCCACTACCGTCCTCCTGACGCCGCCGCCAGCTCCAGATTTGGCCCACCCTTCCATCCCAGGCATCCTCATGGCCACCTCCCCCTGACGCTATCAACCACATCGTCGTGGTGGTGCCAAGCAGGCCTCCCAACGCCACCATTAGGTAAGATTTGATGAATGTTGTTAAAAATTAATTACTTTTCTGCAGATCTGATTGTTGTTCATTTGTGTTCATGGATGTTTGACATGGATTGTTGTGTACATTTTTTTATTGTCGTGTTCAAATTTTTGACATGGATTCATACGAGATTGATGTATGTTCCTAGATTATTATTATTTTCCCTAGTTAAGTATGAACCGGTGTAATTTATTGCATTTATTGGAAAGAAAACAAAAAATAATCATATTAATGATAAATCAACACATAAACATGTCATTATTTCCTAGGAGGAGTTCATTAATTTCACGAATCAGAACAACCAGCCAGTCTAATGAAAAGCCAGATTGTCAAATGACTTATCAAGAGAAGCTACAGCCGTCAGCTACTCCTGTTTTTTCAACCCAGAAAGCCAAAATGCAGCTTTTTGGCAAAAGCTACGACTCCCCAAACATGGCCTAAAAATCAAAACCGCTTGTACATGCACCCGCTTCATTGTGCACCAAGATTTGTGCGCTTCCTTCACCCCCTCCCCCCCTCTCTTCTCTCAATCCCCACTCCAAAGAAAGGAGAGAGAAAAGGGAGCACGAATCTCAGAGCGCGTTGGACAGTGGGGATAGTGCACGCACATGTGGAAAAACCATACTCCGAAGTTAAATGTCACAACTAGGAGAAGGATCTATTCTGTCCCGTTAACAATATTTTTTTAGTTTATTGGTAATTACTATTGTTTCACAATATATGTTTATTGAGGGGATCACAGAGTTTGTTACTGTAGTTTCAATCCTACACCCTTTTGTGATTAACGATGTAAAAGATGTTTGAGTTGTTCAAATATACCATTTAATAAGAATATTTCGTTCAAATATTACTTATATTTTGGAGTACATCATTGGTATATGCACATACAATATTTGAATAAATATTGTTAACGGAGAACTTTCTTCACTGGTAGATAGGTCCCCACCATCATAAACACAATTTTGTGTTTTCATACGAAATCATTCAACCTTAGTTTCCTACATGAGTCGGATGACGCATATAACTAAAAAATCCTCCATGTATTCTATTATTACAATAAAGCCCGCCAAGCTTGTACAAGATGAAGAAACTTTGCCAATTTCGTTTTTCCTTCACGAACAAGCTTTCTTTATTTCACCTTAGTCACTAAAGTATGATCGATCTCTGAGTTGAAAAGCAGTATATGTAGTCTAGACCGAGTAAAGAACCACTATAGCGATGCGCATGTACTACAAGTTATTTTCTTCACCAATCTAAAACAAGGTACTGGCAGGTTGCAACTTGGCTATTGATATTATGTCGTAAATGGTTGGCACCGTTGGATCAGATCAAAGGAATAGGACCATCGTGCAGTCAAGCAAGCCAAATACACATTCTATTCTGAGTTTTGACCTAGCAAGTCCTTGCATCTGAACAATAGACGTTAAGAAAGACATAACAAACAAAACAAGTGCCCGATTTCCTTTGTAATCATCTTCATTCTGATTGTGCTCCTACCTTTGATGAGTGAGAACTAAGCTCCTGATTAGGAAAAGAAGAAGAAGAAAGTTTTAGTTGAAAGTTTTTTTTTTTAAAAAAAGGTCATCATTTATCCAACAAAAATCTTACAAATATTTCCTTGCAAAAAAATGTTGCAAATGTTACCAGGAAAAGGTGAATCATCATTATCCATGAACATTCCATCGTGATTCCACACAGTTCAGAGATTTTTTATTATTATTTAATCCTTTTTTAAAAAATATTTTAAAGCTAACTACTCCTAACTTTTTTTTAATTCTGACCCCTTTGGTCATGCTATAACACGCAACGACACAACCAAACCATTCTATCCTAGGCGTGGCCAAACCTGCAACGTAGGCCCCCGTGTGCACATCGCGCCAGCGTGGCAGGCATACGTGGTCGTTGTCACGCCAGCACTTCTGGCGTGACAAGCCAGTGGCGGGCATACGTGGTCGTTGCCACGCCAGCACTTCTGGCGTCACAAGCCTGGCTTATCACACCAACATATGTGGTGTGACAGAGGTGACTTGGGTGACGGTGTCCACCTAGTTCTTTATTTTTCCCCAATCCCCCTCTCTTCCTCTCATGCACCCTCTCTCCTCCCCGCCCCAACCTCCCCAAATCCATCAATTTGGAGCTGATTCGGAGTCAAATTGATGCTGATTCGGAGTCTGTGAACCCGTGGAGATCACTGCTAAGGTAATCTTACCCATTCCCTCCATTTTTTCTGTATTAAATCGGTTATACTTGTGGATTTAGGGTTTTGTCTGAATTGGATGTTTGGGAGCAATTTGTTTGTTGCGACTTGTGGATTTAAATCGGTTATTACTTGCCTTGTTTTTGAATTTTGATAGTTGATTCACTTGATTGGTGTACTATATCAATGTATTCAAATGATTGAGTTTCTCATAAGTCATATATAATCATCTCTCAGTAAACTTTGTATTTTGATACCCTGTTTCATGTAAATGCCATGGTAAATGCATGAAAATTATTATTGGTATTAAGATTTCCCATACTGATGTTCCCCAATGACTCTGCGTGTGGTAGCACCAAACCAACTTCCTTATTTTGCTTGTCTTTGTATAATTAATTACCCTACGAATTCGCTTTCCATGGTGAACTGGCCATCCTATACCTTCATTTTGTATCATGTGTGTTGAACATTGTCTTCCTCGGTTCCAGCTTCACTAATGTATTGGTTTTTCCTCCATTTTTCCCAGAATAAATCGGTTAGACTTGTGGATTTAGGGTTTTGACCGAATTGGATGTTTGAGAGCAATTTGTTTGTTGCGACTATATTGGTTTTCCATTTCAGTGAAGTTAGGCATGTAAATGGATTTAATGGGCAACCTTTATAGATGAACCATTTCAAATTTATCCAGTTTCAATAGAACCAAAAAACTTTTGATTGTACCTATAAAAATTTACTAGTACAAAATGAATGTTTTTCTTCATTTCTGTAGCATAATGGAAAGAAAGTGATACTACCCTGCTTAATTACGGAGCGAATTAGGTCTAGAACATGTGCATACTTTAGCTTCTGTTGGATTTGCAAGCAAACTCTTTTTTTAGATCTGGGTACAGTTACACATTTTTTTTGGCATGTCATCAAGTTTCTTGTGTGAAGACACAAATCAATCTACAACTAGTTAATTGTAGAAACATTTTTAACATAATATATAGGGTTGGGATTTGGGTATCACAACAGTGTCTATCCAGAAAAGTTTTTTTTGTAAATAGTAGAAGAAAGCACTAGTGAGAATAAAAAAAACTTTCCTACGGAGGATGTGATTATGTCAAAACACATGTGCCTCATAGTTTGGTTTTCGAAGTTAGTATGAAAATGTATCCTTTCCAGCATGTTTTCATAAGTTTATTTGAGTCTATCAATTTCAAATATTTTTTGGGGGTTTGTAAGGGATAAATTGAAGGTGCCATTGTTTGATATATATACATGAAGTAGATTTAGCCCCTAATTGGTAAACTCCTCTGTCTGCAAGCATATTCAAGCTTTGGAACTAATCAAAATGTTTGTACCCTATTTACATGTACATTGGTCTTTCCTATATCATATTAGCCAGATTTTCAGCAACTATTTTTGTAAGGTTCTTTCATAATTTTCAAACACATCAATGCTGGTAGGAATGTTCAGGTTTAGTTTTCCTAGAGTAGGAGCATTTCAGTTTTCCTAGAGTAGGAGGGGCACAGTAATGGGAAATGTCCATTTATTTTTTTGTTTGTTTTTCTCTGAATTTGTCAATTTAATTGTGTTTTTTTTCTGAATAGCTTGGTTGACTAAATGAATTAAGTCTGAATTTCTTGGTTGACTAACCCTGTGAAATGCCAAAATTTTGTGTAATCAACGTTGCGAAGATGTAAATTTTAGAGTTTGATCAATAAAGAGGCATGGTGTGGGTCTCTAGTTATGTATGCATTTTTTTTGAATGTGATGTGATGAGCATAACATGCATGTATATGTATCTAAAAGATCCATCCCTCTAAGCCTCTTTGTCTGGTTTTTGGCGATTCCAACTTCAGTGAGTCCAAGTAATACCACACTTATTTTCCGTAAAGGAACAAAAGAAAATTTGGCTTAGCTGGATTCTTACTTTAGTACTGACTTTGCAATGTTTTGTTCGCATTGTTGGATATAGATTGATAAAGGTGTACGTATTTTTATTGATGGGCCAGTTAGCCAAATAGGGAGTATTGTTGACTTTGTTGGCATGGAAGTGATTGTACTTGTGTTTCGAGAATCATCCTACTTTTGAACTCTTCTAACGAGGATTAAGTCAACCTCTGGATGGGATAAGCCCCGGGTCGTTGTCGGAATGGAGGGGCGGTATGATGCTGGACTAGGTTCAAATGTGCATGTCTTGTTGATTCCAATCTCGTGCGACAATGATTGGAACACGTACAAGGAGGTTGTGCTCGCATCTCAGGTTTGGTCGTTGGAGGTTGTGGTGGAGAGGATAATCGTTGGCGAGGATATGCGAAAGAATGCAGATGTGGTGAATGACACCATGGGGAAACTTGAATCCATTGTGAAACTTTCGCAAAGCCCCCCAATAGAGGAGCAACTATCCTAAGAGGCCATTGACGTCGGCCTTAACAACGATGCCCCTGTTGGTGGATGTCATACGTGCATGTTTCTTTGTCGCGCCATGTTAGTGACCCTGTGACCGATTTCAATGGCGTTGTAATGAACAACGAACTTGACGAGGAGGTGTTCAAAGATGGAACAGTCCGTGATGTTGAGTTTGACGAAGGTTGGACCTTGACCAAAAACGAAGCGCCCGCTCCGCTTTTCTCCTCTGAGGAAGGCCGGGTTCTTCAAAGTGTAATGGGTGAGATCCCGTCGGTGCATGCATTCGAGGATGTTAGAATGGTTGGTAACACGGTATGTGCAAATGAGTTGAAGAGCAGGGATGGCATTGCGGATCTGGAGAATGACCTCATACGCAAGGACATGTTGTTTGCAAGCATTGCAGATATGAAAGTTTGACTGCAAGAATACTAGTGAGGCATCATCGTCCATTTGTAGTACAACACTTCGATCTGAACAAGAATTATACCGTGAGGTGCGGATGGAAGGTCTAGGGTGGAAAACTAGGGACAAGCAATGAAAAATAACGAATGTGGAGCAGCCTCACTCTTGTGGGATTGCACGAGTATCTGGTGAGCACCTTCAGGCGACCGCGAATTTCATTGCAAGCCGCCTAACCAGGGTTGTGGCTGTCGACCCTGATGTGACCATCGTCACCCTTATTGGGGCTATATTTGGGTTCATTAAGTACCACGTGAAGTACGGGGAAGCATGGAGGGCAAAGCAAAGAGTGTTGCAGTTATTGTGGGGTGATTGGAAGGAGGCTTACGGGTTGCTTCCTCGAATCCTAACCGCTATGCAAGCCAAGAACTCGTGCATGGAGCTTTATCCTTGCCATGGGAACCAAATGGAACCCGATGAAGAAGCTATGAAACATATTCTTGGGTGGGTGTACTGATTTTTTGGGCAATGCAAAGATGCCTTCAAGCATCGCAGGACTGTCTTATCAATTGACGCCACATTCCTAACCGAGAAGTACTATGGTGCCTTGATTGTCGCCGTGGGTATTGATGCGGAGGACCAGCTGATTCCACTAGCATTCACACTTATTGAGAGTGAGAACAATGCAAACTAGCAATGGTTCATGGATATAGTTCATCTACGCCTTGTTGGGCCTAAACAGAAGGTTTGCATCGTCTCAGATAGGCACTGTGATATTCTGAATGCTGTGAAGAGCAAACTATATGGACGCTCGGATGTGCTGCATAGGTGGTGCATGCGACACTTAGCGACCAAATTTTGTTTAAGCAATGCAGCAGAGAAGATCTCACAAAAATGTTCAAGCTGTTGTGTGGCTGTTTGGAGAAGAGGGACTTCAAGAGCAATCTAATGGAGCTAAGGGGACTGACCAACGAACAAGAGAATAAGTGTTTGGATGAGTTCTTGCAGTATAAGGCTAAATAGGCACATGTATACGATGAAGGTGGATGTAGGTATGATATGATGACCACGAACATCTCGGAGGTGTTCAACAACGTTCTTAAGGGCATCTGTGCTATGCTAGTATCGACCATCATGGAGTACTCATTTAGGAAGACCAACTCATACTTTGTGGATCAGTGGACCCGTGCAAGGGATGCATACAATGCCGGCGAGCGTTGGGGTGAGGCTACTACCAAACACCTTGCTCTAATGGATGACGAGTCACGCAATCAGCTACTCACATGGAAATGCTAGTGGCGGCATGGTTAGGCCACGTCAGTGCCCATGGTGTGGCATGACCTTTCCCAGAAAAGACCAAAACACTCCCTCGCTAGCTTTTTAGACCGACAAGACCACAATCTGCCGCGCCAACTACTCGCATGGAAATAATCACACTCTGCCGCCAGCTTTTCAGATCAACATGATAACACTCTACCTCGCCAGCTTTTCAGACAGAAAAGACCACACTTTGTTGTGCCAGCTTTTTAGACGGACATGACAACACTCTGTCTCGCTAGCTTTTCAGACCAAAAAGATAACACATTTGGACGCAAACTGGTCAGACATAAATGACCACACTGTCCCACACAACCTTTTCAGATCGAAGTAACAACACACTACGACGCTACCTTTTCAGAATTGAACACACTCCACCATGCCACATTTTCACACCGGTTTCTTGTATGTTCTCCCTCTACCATGAGCATTGCACCATATTCGCTTATAAAAAAGAGGTGGAAGAGATTAAGGGAGAACACTACACAACCACACCCAACACTTTACCAAAACTTGGTTCACACAACTGAGAAGAATGAGATGTTGGACTCGTCAGTGAACTTCTACGCGCAGATGTTGTGGAAGCGCAAGAGGCTTGCCTAGATGGCTAAACTCTACCCGAATAGTTCTATGAATGTATGTGCGAACTATCGGCTAAGATCATCCAGTCCACACACTCGACGATGGTCGCTCGGGCATTCTACACATGCGGCCATCACCTCGTAAGCATATCTTGCACACACAAAGATTTTTCACATCTTACGTTCCTGTCCACAAATTCCTGACTACACCCGCACATAATGGCAAACGGAGATGCAATGCAACTTTTTCCAATGGATCGATGAACCAAACATCTACAATAGTGCATTTATCCATCATAAGTATATATTGAACTATGCGAAATGAGCTGAGACCTTCAAACGTTAGACACCTTACGTACCCGACCAAACTGAAAAGGCATCGGATAAGCCCAAGAAAGCAGGGTGGAGGAGGATACTCGAACAGGAAGATGAGTACGACGGGGCCAAGCGCGCGACAAAAAAGGGGAAGGCTCCTGCAAGTGAGACCGTCGGCCGCACTAGCGCTCCCCGTCCTCCTGGCGCACTCCAAATCGAAGAGGTAAGTTATGTTCAATATGCTTCATAATTATTAATTTGGCCCTACGTTGTGTTATCCTAACATCATTCAAATGTCCAGCCCGTCTCACAGGACATGGCTGCCTTCGAGACTGGCCGCCGCGGGCAGCTAGGAGACAAGGGGAAGGGAGCGATGGGCCGCCAAAACTAATGATCTTTGCTCCAATCAACTTTATTTTTATTCTAAAAAGGTGCACATGTATTGTAGGTGTATTTCAATTTATTGGCTTGTGCATGATGTCGTTACTTATGCACGTAACCAAACCCTGCGTGCCATGTAATTTGCAATTACATTATAAAGTCTATTTCAATTCTTAACTGAGTTGTAAA
Organism: Hsuehochloa calcarea; assembly: GCA_036346395.1. NCBI lineage: Eukaryota > Viridiplantae > Streptophyta > Magnoliopsida > Poales > Poaceae > Hsuehochloa > Hsuehochloa calcarea. The sequence goes on along the minus strand of CM070601.1, from coordinate 18,510,800 downwards.
GTCGATTTCAAATCTCATTCTCTTTTTGCATTCAATTCTTGGCGTAGCAAGGCAGGGCACAACATAAAAATAAATGTTCAAAATGTGTGTTCTGGAAAAAATAGTCACTAAATGGTCTTCGACCCCTAAGTGACGACGAGCACCATCAATCATTGCAATAGGAAGAGATGTGGCTGGCTATTCATCCATCTCTTCATTCACTCTAAAAACATCGCAGGTTTGAAAAAAGATCTACTACAACATTCCATTAGCGCAGTTCAATTCTTGCTATCTCAAATCAGATTTAAATTTTTTGATCAGATGCCTATGCAAAATCAGATGGACATGGGCACACAAAACAGTGAACTTATGCATGGAATTTTTTTCTTTCCTGCCAAACGGTCCATATATGTTTTGCAACAATCGTAAGATTTCTTCATCTGGGAACCCCTTCAAAAAATAGCCATGACTATCCCGCCATGAGCGTTGGCGTGACAATGCAGACTTGTTACACCATTCTTGCAGGCTTGACAACGGCCACGCATGCCCTCTACACTGGCACGACATACGCGCAGGGGGGCTTACGTGACTGGTTTGTCCATACCGAGGTAGGTGACATGACAACATGTTTTGGCTACGCCACGAGTTATGGCGTGACCAAACATACCATAATTAAAATTAAAGTTAGCGAGAGGTTAACTTTAAAATATTATTAAAAAAAGATTAAAAAATTCCAGTTGAGATTCTGTAATAGTAAGCACATAACATGGGATATAAAGAGTATGAATGGATTGTTTCACATGGTGAATCAGTAGAAAAGAGTTAAGCTCGAACTGGAACAATTTTGAGTTGATATTTACTGAAAATATACACCGATTGGGAGTTGAAACGTCAACATTTTGGACCGTATTGGACCCATTCAGAGCGTCAGTAGATGTAAACGTTATGGTCAATTCTCTTCAGGAGACCAACCTTGTCAAGAAAGGCAGCAGCAAGTGATTTGATTTGAATTGTTAGTAGCAATTGTCATAGATAATTCTCGCTTTCTTTGTAAATAACCGTGCCTTAGAAAAACCCCAGGGATACTTAAGTCTTAAGCCAAGCATAGGAGAAATTTTCACTGGCAAGTGACAAAGCACTTTGCATGCACTTGTGCCTCCTCAGGTAGATGGTCTACTTGGCTTCCTACTGAATCAAACTCACACAACGACATATACGCATATGCATGTTTTGGTTGAAACACATCCATGCACTACTCAATGTCAGGCTCCTCCCGGTTCACGCGCATGTTCTCTGGTAAATCAAATTGCACACGTAAAATATCAGAGCAAAAAAATGAATTAGTAGAGGCTAACTGGGCCGCATCATCCTCCCCTCCTTCAAGCGAAATTGTCCTCGGTTTCGAGTTGGTCTTCTCACCATCTTCTGCGGCTTGCACGGAGGCCCAAAAAATTTCAGCAGACTCGATCTCCTTCTTCGTCTTCTTCCTCGTTAACTTGCGTGGTGGCGACACGAATTGATATCGTGTCAACACTTTCATCTCCTTCCATGTAGTACACCATGGCTCTTCTCTTCGATCACGATCTTTGTCGGGACCCAAATATGCAAATATGGACCCTCTGTGTATTCTGCACTAGTCCAGGATCACGCTAGTGCACACAATGTCAATATTGATGAAATATCAACTCCATACAACGAAATATTAAATAAACGAGTAATGTGAATAACAAATAACTGTTGTGACCTTAAGGTCGAGTTTTACAATTATTAAGCCATGCAAGGCTGACAATAATGAAATAAACTACAGCGGAAACAAAGTAAACTCCAGCGGACTCCCATCAATACACTACAGACAACTGACTGGGATCAAGACTCTAACGATCAACCTTCGTAGAATTCCTCTTCAAAAGCTGGTGACGACTCCTCCACTTCTGTTGATTTGTTTAGCAAGAGTGAGTACACACCGTACTCGCAAGTCATACCACAGAATACAATTATACATGATGGCTTATTCCAAAAGAATGGCTTCTGTGGTTATTTTGCCGAAATGCAACATTTACAATTGAATACAGATAATAGATTGAAACGAAATTGAAAACAAAATAAAGACTATTAATTTAACATTTGATTTCACAAAGGACACACAGTCTAATCAAGTTATTCACACAGCTGCACAAGTTACCTCACACAGTTGACCCTTCCAAATTATTTTATAAAAATCTATCCCTCGTGTGAAATTCCTGAGCATGTCCATATCCGAGGACGTGGCTATTCGAATAGATTGATTTAACACTCTGCAGAGGTTGTACACTTTACCCACACGATGAAATCAACGGGGTCAGAGTTGATCACAACAAAACCTTTCAGAGACTTCATCTCAAGCAATGACACTCCCGACGTACTTTCTTGCCGGCCAACCGATACACACAACGTTTGGTTACGACACACATCGTTGGACAGGGATGCAGCGAACCGTCTCGCGATGTGACATATCACACCTCCAGCCCATCACACAGTTCAAATACAACTTGAGTTGTCAATGTCAAGACTCCATAACTTACTAAGTCAGGCCCAACACATACTAGACATGTGGTCGTACAGTAAGGCCCAGTTCAATGGCACACAAAGTTAAGTTCTTAATTGATCAAGGCAAGACTTTCATTTTTAACCCAAATCATAAAGTTTATAAAGCACACAGCTCCACCAATCACACAGAACCCACCACTTGCCTCGGTCCAAATATTTTCCCACCCTGTTGATTAAGTGCAACACATGCCATCAACGAGTAATAACACATAGCACACACAGTTTCATCACACAGTTCCATAATCACTTAGTCAAGTTTATAATTGCAACTCACATGAAATAATGACTCGTGACATGACTAAGCAACCTACTCGTATCTAACCAACCCACGTTGGTGCTACGATAATACCAACTAATAATGAACCAACCTAGGGTGATAAAAGATCATGGCATACAATAGACAAGGTGGATATAACAAATTGGATTAATAACTATCCTAAAAGCATTTAAATAAATACTTGAATTAGAATGCAATACATTGAAATAAAGTATTTTGAAAACTGGGTGCAAGATGATCAAAGGTATAACTTGCCTTGGAATAGGTCTAGGTACTGGTCTTGATCTTGAGGTGATCCTTCTTCTCCAAAATTTCCCGAAGTATCGACATCTACTCGCAGACGAGACAAAAGAAACAAAAACAAATAAATAACAGAGGCAAAACAAACTCCAAAAATTAAATAAAATTCACCATTAAATAGATCTTGATTTTATATGAATTTACAAATTTGAATGGTCTCAATCGAAGGTCGGATGCAAAAGTTATGGGCTTTGGAAGATTGGAAATCAAATAAAACCCTAATTTGGATTTTAATGAATTTTCCAAATTATTTTTATAAAGAAAAACCAGATTATTGCGCAATGCTTGCGTCAGCCGAGAATTTCTGGAAAAAGAAATAGATTTAAAAGAAATCTGACAAGTGGGCCCCACATGTCAGTGACTGGGCTCACGGTGAACTGGGTTCACTGAGCCAAGTCAGATCTGGCGCGGTGGACTGGACCACGTGCGCGTGTGCTAGCGCTGATTGGGTTCCACGTGGATGCCACATAAGCACCGAAGCTGACGCGGCGGTTGCGGTGGCGCTGACGCGGCTACGGCGGCGCTCAGGACCCGATGGTCACCGGCGTTTAGCGGCGAGTCACCGGCGGCGAAGGGTACCAGATTGTTCCCTGTGCTATTGCGCACTCAGGGGTGCCCTTAGCAGTATCTGGCAACGACGGTGGCAACCGACGGCGAGGCAGAAGCGGCGGTGGAGCTTCGGGTTTTGTCGGAAGTGTGCTCCGGCGACGAGGAGGGGCGCACGAGGTAGCTGGGACCTTGCTGATCACGGTGGTGCAGTCGGCGGGGCAAGGGCGACAACGACGGCGACGCAATTCGACGAAGAAGAAGCTCGGCCGAAAGCCCTAAAACTTGAAATGCGGCGGCGCTAGAACGATCGGGGAGACGAGGGTGGCGGCTCTGGGTTGCGGCGGACTGGGCGATCCTAAGGGGGGTATTTATAGGCCCGGGGGACGCCGGAATTGGAAACCCCCAATTCGAGTCCGAAACGGCCGGGATTTTGAAATCCTTGATTCTCTGAGATATCTACCGAATTCGGGTTTGATTCCAACAGAAATAGGTACGGGATAACTCGGGATTTGATTTGGTAAAGTTGGCGTGAAGAATCCGCAATGGATACGCGTTTGTCAGACGAAGCTTGAAGCTTCGGCAATGGCGGGCGAAGGCGCGGGCGCGAGGAGGAAAAAAGGCGCGGAGACGACGACCTTGTGGCGGTCCCACCTGGCAGTGGCAGCGAGGCACGGGCGAGCAAGCGAGATCAGCGGGCGAGGCCACGCAACGAACATCCAACGGAGGAAGGCGGGGTTGAGCGCGAGCGTCCGATCAAAATGAGGGCACGCACATCCAACGGACGAGGGCGCGAGCGAGCGGAAGATGGGCTGGCGCGCAGGAATAGTGTTGGGCTTCGACCCAACACTGTTCCGAAGAATTAAATTTGATTTTTCTTTTTAGAAACTCCAGAAAATGCAAAGAGCAAATAGAAAATAGCAAATGATCTTGGAAAAATTCTAGAAAATTCTATAAAATATATCTAAGCATATAGAATCTGAATAAAATAGTTTTGACAATTGTTGATGTTGGGGTTAATCATATTAAATCATTTTGTCCTTAAAGTCCATATTAAGCTTTTAATATAAATTCAAATAAAATGCAGATGATGAGATTTTCAACTAGCAAATAAATAAAAGATTTTTAAATGCTCAAAAGTTGGGATGTTACAATCTTCTTGCATGTTATCCCATCATCTGCGAACCTGAATAACAATAGTTCTTTGTGCAATTCTCATCTTCCTGATAGAAGAGAGATTATGATGCTTGAAGAATTGCTCCATTGCTTCCTCCCAGATGAAGTATTCTTCTGAAGTGGTTCTTGTTGCTAGCTTCGGTATGGTCGATGGTAGCATCTCCAAGAACTTTGCGTCGGCTAAGGTAGCCGGCACGAATCCACCATGAGCAACCATCGCTCTGATACCACCTGATGCAGATCAACCTCTAGACGAGATTAAATCCGTAGGTTGCCCGATCTTTCAAGATAGAATTTTCTGAACAAATATGTGTAGCACGAATTATAGGATGCAACTCGTACTTAAATAAATAAATCTCACACCCGCGCACACCACAGTACACGAATGAGAGAAAAGATCAAACATGACCACACTACTACGAAAAGGCTAATACTGGACGCCTCATCACAGACGGTTTTTTAAAACCATCAATGTTAATAGTAATCATAGACGGTTTTACCAGCTCGACCGTTTCTATTATTGGATACGCTAAGAACCATCTGTGATGAGCTAATATCACAGACGGTTCGTATTAAGAACCGTCTGTGATATGTCGTCATATCAAATCGTCTATGAAGTACCACAGACAGTTTTTAATACAAACCGTCTGTGATAAATATCTCATCACAAACGGTTTGTATTAAGAACCGTCTGTGACTTGGAAATTTCCTTACTTTGTGATTTTACCATGGCTTGGAATTTTCCTTACTCTTCGATCTTAATTTTGTGTTACCTAAGGTTGGACCGCTGCTGGAGGTTTTCGGTCGTCTCTCCTTCCTTGCCGACGAGCTTGAGTCGAACTCGGACGATATGCAAGAACAACTTGTGATATGCTGATGAAGTACAGAGAGGAGCTCACAAGACCAATCCAAGAAGCCGATGAGTTCTTCAGGAGCTTGGAGGCACATATGATTTCTAGCTAGTTTAACTTTGTAACTTTATTCTTTTTTTCCCATTCGGATGGGACGTTGTGAAACATTTTGGTTTCCCTTCCCTATAATGTGTTTGCCATCAGAATTTTAGTTGTATTGCTAGAGGTTGCATATGAAACTACTGTCAAGCAATTGATTGGTTTGGCTCAAAATCTGTTTTTTTTTTTGTAATACGAAAAACTATCATAGATGGTCCGTCTGTGATAACTTTTTCACAAACGGTAAAAAATGACCGCCTATTATCACAGACACATAAATCCAAACGGTTCAGAAACTGTATGTGATGACGGTTTAGAACCGTCTGTGACGAACTTTTCTGTACTAGTGCGAGCACACAAATTCAATCAACAAGATCAAACCTGAGTAGCAATCAGATATATTTAGATGAAAAACTCTCAAGAACTCGCACACACATGATAACAGGGGTAGACCCTCGTAGCGACATACTAAATAACTCAATTCATAAATTCTAAACTCCCTTTTACATGACGCTCAACCCTCGGCTTATATAGCCAGCACACGCATACATACGGAAATAAAACTCACGCTTGGACTCCAACTAACAAACTAACTAGAAAATCCAAAGACCTTGTGGACTAATAAAGGAACATGCAATGCTTATCCTCCTAATGCAACATCTGAGAAAGTTCCCGTATTGCTTGGTGGGCCCTACACTAATGCACGTAGAGAAAGGAAGGCATACACGCTCAAGGAAGACGAACGCGCCGGCCTTGTTATCCAGACGCATGCAAAGCAAATTGGCGCCACCCTCCAGATTTCTTAGGATTTTTGTTGGTTTGGTAGAGATATTCTATGGTGCGTGAAAGGAAACTTGCAGTGCTTGTTCTCCTACTGCTGGTGGCCCCCATCCAAGTGCATGCAAAGATAGCACAGTTCGCATCATGCAACAGCCGGCCCTAAACTTGGTCGTGCTGCAAAAATCCCAGTTAATCTGATCCTCCTTTATTCCTTGCGTATGAAACCAATTGATCCCCCCTATATCTCCTAAAATTGCTCCCTTCTATAACCCATGCATGCACATACGCTAAATCAGATTTTGCACGCACTTATGCCTCCTCCGGTGGATGGTCTCCTTGGCTTCCTACTGAATCAAACTCACACAGTGGCACATACGCATACACGCATGCACTCACTGCTCAATGCCGGGCTCCTCCCGGTCCACGCGGATGTTCTCTGGTAAATCAAATTGCACACACGTAAAATATGAGAGTAAGAAATTGAATCAGTGGAGGCTAACTGGCCCGCCTCAAAAGCATAATGCACATTCAATGAATCATACTCCAAAGAGTCCGGTCAAATGACGTCATACCACCACCATGACGCCCTATGATGATCAGCAGAGCTAATGAAATGAAACAATCACCAGGACTAACACCATGAAATCAAGAATTCACTAAAGAGTTATCAGACATCAACAGAAAAGCTTCAGTAGACACAGAACCATCAACTTTGCTGGCAAGAAACAATCAAACTTATTTTGTCTCAACTCTCAAATGGCATGTTATTGCTGTGCCATCAAGTGATTTGGATGGGTTCCTCCTTTGGCTTGTCCTGAGGGGACGTCCTCGTCTCAGAGTAGGAGTTCCGGATCTCCTCAATCCTCCTGACCACCTCCTCCATCCGAGGCCGCTGGTCAGAGGGAATGGCAACGCAAGCCATTGCAAGCTGGAGCATCTGAACCATCTCATCCTCAATGTTTGGATGCCTTAACAAGTCGACATCGAAAACTTCGGACGTCCACTCTTCTCGAACCACAGATTGCACCCATCTGGGGAGGTGCTCGATGGAATCCTCACGCCCCGGCGATCTAAGAGGGGATTTTCCAGTTAGCATCTCAAGGAGAAGTACACCGAAGCTGTAGACGTCAGATTTCTGTGTTGGCTTTTTAGTCTCGAGGACCTCTGGTGCACGGTATCCAATGAGCCGTGGAGGAGGATGGGGAGTGGCCATGAGCTGTGCAAGGCCAAACTCGGAGACACAAGCACTGAGTTCCGGTGAAAGAAGAATGTTACTTGACTTGATGTTGCCGTGGCTGAACTTTCCGCCTCCCTCAGCATGAAGATGAGCAATTCCGCGTGCAGCACCAAGAGATATCTTTACTCTCGTCTCCCAGTCCAATGGAGTTCTTCCAGCAGCTTTATTACCTGAGAATTTATAATCAACCATAAGTCTGCGATCATGTAATTTCGTTCCAAGACATGTACACGTTGGGTTGATCTCGGTAACCACCTCCGAGATATCAGAGGCAACGCCCACTACGCGCCCTGATCGGGGGCAAAACCATCGTGTTGGTTTCGGTCCCGTCCACCTGCGCCAGATAAAACATGTTGGACTCGGCAAGCCTATGGTGTGCTCTCTAGGCTATTCAAGTCCGAAACAGATCTGATCTAAAAGGGGCGTTTTGGTGGGCGAAGATCGAACACCGTTCGACATCACTGTGACACCGCCGGTCAACCTCCGTCGCCATCTCGACTACATCTTCGTCCAAAGCCGACGCTACTACTCTCACCCGCGCCGACCACCGATCAGATCCTCAAGGCCCGATGGCATCGTCGTCTTCGGGTATGTACTCACGCTTCCGCATAATGATTCTTGTTTAGGTGTTCATCATTGAGTTAGGTTTAGTTTATATGGATCATGTTTTGCCCTCAGTTTTAACTAATAGTACACATAATGAGCAAGTTAGTCATATAGTTATACTTCCAGGTAACAAGTTGGCAATACAGGTGAAAGGAAAAGAAGTAAAGAACCATGGAAATGCTACAAAGGCAAGGCTTGAAAATACATCCCCTAAGATCCTGATTGACCAACAAAATTTGTGGGTTCCAGGCAATTCAGAATACATCCGAGATCCTTGCAACAAATTGGTCAAAGTTCTACACCCTCTTGTTCTGTTTACACACTTTGCATGTCAGCACTAGGTTCAAATCACAAGCAAAAACTTGAATCATAGATATGTAACACCATGGCCAACACCACTACACCTACATGCACCCACAATTTGTGCAATAAAAGTTATTCATGTAAGTGCTGGCAGATCGCGAGTCGATATTGGTGTGACACCTTACAATATGTAACGGAAAAGCAAGGCACTATAAGACCACCACTTATTCTTATGCTGTTATGCACACATTCTAGCTAAAGCAATTCTCTTAGTACATGGCAACTCCAGAATAGAAATAGAAATCCAAAAACAATAGCCAGCAAATCAGTAAGGAAGGTATACTTTAACATAGTATTAAGGAATTTATACATCTTATAATCATCTTATCCAGAAAAAATAATAATTGCAATAGCTTACTGAAAGCAAAGAATAAACCGAAATACTATCTCCTCCTCACGTCTCCCTCAATCTATCCCTTTCCTAGCTGCTGTGCGCCTCTCTCCCCATGCGCCATCTCCCTTCTACTACCAGATGAACTAAGGTTGTGACATGTTCACCCAGTAGTCTTTAACTATTTACCAAACATCTAATTCAGTAATCTACATTTCCAGCTGGACACAGTTAATAGTTTCAATTTCCACAAACAAACTCAAATTCAAAACAGAATTGTAACATGCAATGAAAGGCTTAATGATTCAAATAGATGAGTTGGAACTCGAAATAAATAACATACCATGCAAAGCAGCAGAAAGGCTACCGGGTGGGACATAGTCATACACCAATATCTTCTCATCCTTGGAGAAATAGTAAGCACGCAATGGAACAACGTTCTGGTGCTGGCCAATCCTGCCAATTATCTCCATCTGCTGTTCAAAATCCCTCTTTCCCGCCACCACTTCCTTCAATCTCTTGACCACCACTGTCGTGCCATCTTCAAGAACAGCTTTGTAGGTGGTCCCATAACTTCCTTTTCCAAGGACTTCAGCTGAGGCCCTTAAGAGATCCTCCAAGTCAAAATTATACGAACAATCCTCAAAGAAAACTAATTTATTCCTCTCTGCTTCTTGAACACCGCTGCTGTACTCTTCCTTGGATTTTTCAGCTCTTCCAACTGCAACAGCCTTTCCTTTGGATGAAGACGAAGCTGTGCCAGACTCTGCGTCTTTCTTTCTTTTGAAGATGCATATCAAGAGTATCATAATCAAAATCAACAATAATACCCCTACTCCAGCAGCTATTGCAATTATGACACCAATGCTAAGCCTTTTCCAAAAGCTTTTCTTGGTCTTTTGGAGCGATGGTGATATTGGAGAATGAGAAGGTGTGGTTCCTGGACATGGTTCCAACGGAAATCCACATAGAAAAGCATTCCCCAAGAAAGAACTGGCTGGGAACTTCTGCAAGGAAGGCGGTATGGGTCCACTGAGGTTATTGTTGCTCAAATTCAAATGTCTCAACTTGGGGAGGTGAAGGTCAGGGATGGCTCCAGAAAGAGAATTGTTCTGGAGAAGCAATGCAGTAAGTAGAGTGATATTTTGCACTTTCAATGGAATTTCTCCATCGAATGAGTTGTACGACAGGTCTAGGAATGTTAGATTGGAAGATAGTGAAGTTGGTATTATTCCAGACAAGTTGTTGTGCTGAAGGTAAAGAGAATGCAAGGAAGGAATGGATGCTACATCAGGGGGGAGGCCAATAGTAAGACGATTGGATCTAAGGCTCAACACCTCTAGGGCATCAAGCTTGCCAAGTATGTCTGAGGGGATAGGACCGAAGAGTCCTACTGCAGGCAGACGAAGTGTACGCACACGCTTCCCATCGGGTGTGCATCTAACCCCAACCCAAGATGTGCAGACTTGGGTTGTGACAGTCCAGTTGAGCTTTCTGCCATGGGGCAGAGATGCAGCAAATGCAAGAAGGGCCTGCTTGTCAGAGTTCAGGCCAGCACCTATGGCACAAGGAAGGTGCAGACAGAAAAGAGCAGAAAAAACAAAAGCTACAAGCATAATAAGATGTTGCATTGTTAGGGTTGGATGGAAGAACAAGGATAACCAGAATTATAATCAAGGAGTCCCCCATCAGTGCTTCACTCCTGCCACATAAAAAGGAAACAGAAGTCAAGACTCAAGAGAGTGGTTCATAACATTGAGAATCAAGACCATATTATAAATGTTCAGTTTTTTAAGTGGGAAAAAATAAAATAAACGCAAACGATTTTGGATAAAGAACATGAAGCATAAAGAAAAGGCAAAAGAGAAGTAACTAAGCATCTAACTGGAAAAAATATATGCTGGAGAAATCTTGAAAAAAAGGCAAAAGAGGAGTAACTCTTTCCTTCTGTCATTGCAATGTTCTATAAAGGACCCAATCACACAAAACTACCAAAAGAATTGTGGAATTGTCCATTAACAGCTTATAACTTATAAGGAGCATTTCCACCCTTCATGCTTTTCAAACCACGGTCTGATTTTATATCAGATTCCTGGTCCTGCTAAAGCAAATATGTTTACTGGAATGGCATCTATTGTGAGACTAACAGGATTTGACACACAAGTTATGTAGAGGCAATGTATCAGCTCCAATGACAACAGGGAGAGTAGCTTATAAAAACAGTAAAATACAGCTTTCTTTGGAAATTCCAACAATATTTAAGAGCCCCTGCACCACCAGCTATCTCTCAGCATAATGAGGAACCCACTTTGCACCATAATTGATTCTCATTATTGACATCTAAAGCTGGTGTAAGCTCATTCTTTGAATAAAGCACAAATTCATGACAAAATGACAAAGCGCTGCCCCCTACTGATATGTTCTGGGGACCATTATATTTCTCAACAGCTACATAGCAAACTCCCCTCCCAAAGGAAACACAAACAGAATGACCCCTCTTTGTCTTTTCTTTAGTCTCAACCAAAAGACCTACACCCAAACTAATCTGTGCCGGTTTATCTCGAGCTTTTCTGAAATGGGGAAGTTGGGATCGTGTGCCATATACATATCTTTTATAAAGTAGCTATCACTCTTTAGCCTTTTCTGTAAAGGATAACTCCATTGTCTCAACAAAATAGCCACCGCGCATAAACAATGAGCTAAGTCATTGCTAGAGATATGTTTGAGATATGAACTCTTTTGTATTCCTTATCTGTATATAACATACACCTCTTGTACACCCTATATATATTGCGCATTGGGCCTCTGAATACATACACACAATATTCATAACAGTCATAACCAGAATGGACAAAAGGATAGTGACAAGACACTGTTCCAATAAGACTTATAATTTCTAAAGGAAAGGGATAGCACATTGGTGAACTCTCTTGTACAAAAGCTACACTTCAGAGCACCAAACCTAGACTCAATTACTACATCTATTGCAGTTGTTTTCTGAAGGACCAAATGCTTTGGAAAAAAGGTAACAGCACGAAACCAAAAGCCCGGCACATAAAGTAGGTGGTCTCAGATGCAAGAAACCAAAGGGGAGAAGAAAAGATGAGATGAGGGTTTTGGGGGAAGAGTGGGGCTCTGCTGATTAATGGGTGTGATCATTGGCCGCAGCACGGCGCACCCTGGCACAATGCGAGACCAAGACATCTCACATTTCACACCATAGGACGAATGTGCAAAGCAAAAGCTATCACCGTCTTAAGCTCCATACTCTGTTGCAACAGTATAAGTATAGTACTTTTCTTGCAACAGTAAGATTATAAGAGTTCATGCTTTCATGTTCACCTAGTGCTTCAAGCTTGGGAATCGCACAAGTAAAATCTGCTGCTTGCACGATCTGACCTACTGTTTATTTTACAGTTCCAAGTTTTTACAGGTGCAGAAATGGTCACTGGAAGGATAAAGATTAAGTAACTACCAAATCTAATAATGGGAGCTAAAAATGACAGTAATTAATCACAGTACAACACTAGAGCGTGTTGAACTCCTTAAACACTAAGAAAAGGACGATACCCATGCATCATCTTTTTCTTTTTTAAAGAAAAAAGCACGCATCAAACAACCGACCAGCCATATTTTACGAAATCGTGATTTGCTGCAACAGAAATGACAGGAATAAACTACATTATACTCAAGCATGATTTTTACCCCTAATTATCGTTTTTACAGTAAGCAGTAACTGGAAAAAATACTGAATTACGCCATACCTCGTAAAAAAAAATCGAAAATACTGAATGACGACATACCTCGCAAAAAAAAATCCCAAGTTCCAATCTTGCGACCAGAGCTGAACTCCACTCGCGCCATGCTCCTCCCCATGGAAATCCAACACTCAACGAACCAACACGAACGCCCCACGGGATGAGAATTCCGACCTTTACGGCCGCACGAATCAAGAAACTGCCCCCTCCAAGGCGCCGCCGTTCGCCTCCGGGTCGAGCCTCTCCGTCGCCAACCAGGGTCAAAACGCCGAATCACGCAGGTCTGCACCAAGAATCGCTCCAAGAAACAGCCCGAACCGTCCTGGAAACCGCCCGCATTCCGCCGCGCGCCTCCACCGGAGACCGCGCCGGCCGACGACCACCGCCTCCTGCCCCTCCCGACCGGCGAGCGCGCCCCGAGCCCCCGACCCTGAGCAGCCGAGCTCTCCCTCCCCGCGCTCCCTCTCGGTGCAGTGCGACTGTGCGAGTGTGATGCCCCCGGGAGAAGTGTTGCGGGCAGGTGCGCGTGTGCAAACTCGCTGTGCATTTAAGAGAAGTGGGCGCGTGGCGTGAGTTGGGGAATTTTTTTTTTAACTGAATGCGTTTGATAGTTTTACATGTATGCGTAGTCAGTATGTTGCAGTGCATTCTTTTATACATGTATTTTAGTTTTAGAAACGTGGTTAATTGTAAAATTTTTGTTTATGATGCGATACATTGAATATGTCGGATACAATTAATTTTAAAATTTACTACGGTCAAAGAACTATTCTGGATGGTCTCGAGGGGGTTGATTTGCGTTATTTCCAATCGGTGATTGTTAACCTAACAAGACCATAGCAGCGTACATAGGACGATATGATACGGTTGTTGTATTACAGCTTCAAATTGGATCATACTCTGCATGATCTGAAATTGAGATGCCTTGTCACTTGGTCACCATAGGGTACATAACAAGAGTTATTGCAACTCAAGGGAACGAGGTCATGATAGTCATACCTAAGAACGGCGAGCGATCGCGGGTGGGCAAGGGGTAGTTTGTGGTGATACCGAAGAATTTAGGGACTCCAACCACAGTGTGGCGCACACAGCGTCCGAAGATCAGGGAGTTACTGATGTCGTCGATGAAGACGGGGTCGTAGAAGCTCCTTTGGTCCGAAAAGCTAGTGAGATTGTAGACGAAGGTGAGGAAATCGAAACCCTAGTCGAAAGGATGACGATCGAAGACCGAGACTACGAGGCATTGTTGGAAGATGAATGTTCCGATGATAAGCATGGTGGGGAACATCAGGCGGTTCCATCTGAATGGAACACATACCAATTCAACAACCTTATCGTGGACGAAGCATCCCATGTAGCTTGGGAGTACTACCAGAACGAGGTCAGACAAGAAGCCATGTACAAATGTAAGGAGGCGGTGAAGGAGCCGGTGCAGGATGCTATAAAATTTTGGGCCTTGTTGCTGCGGCGGACATTCACGGTAGTGAAGTCTAACCAAGGTGCTACGACGTGAAGTGCGAGATAGCGGGATGCCATTGACAAGTGCACACATTCAAGCCTAAGTGGAACATATACTGGAAATGCTCTATAGTAATCACTCACACATATGTCGTCTCTGAGTCAATGTAGTCCCACAAGAATCTGACATCGGGCTTCATTACGAATGTCATGTACAGTGAGATCGTAGATAACATGAATTTTGAGCTACGATCCATCATTCTGGCAATAGAGTCAAAGTTCTATTACACAGTCAATTATGCTAAGGTATAGATGACAAAACAGAAGGCTTGGGTAGCAAGGTTCGGTACGTTCGAGAACTCCTACCACAACATACTTGGACAGCTCCGAGTCATATAGGACACGAATCCCGATACTCATGTTGCCATTGAAGATTCCATGCATCCAAATTTCACCGCGAAGAGGGTACTGAAGCAAGCATTGTTCACCTTCGGTGCATGCATCAATGCATTCCGGCATTGCCGTCTGATCTTGTGCGTGGATAAAATGTTCCTGACTGGGAAGTACAAGAGGCAAATACTTACTTCAATTGTGACGGACAAGAACAACCAGGTTCTTCTCATAGCGTTTGCATTTGTCGAAAACGAGAACAACAACAGTTGGTTGTGGTTTCTAAGGAATATGAAAAAATTTGTTGTACAGGGACATCCTAACGTATGCCTCATACATGATCGGCATGAAGGCTTGTTGAGTGCAATAACTTAGCTACAACAAGGGCAATACAAGTCACTTCCATGGGTGGATTTGTAGAGTAGGTAGTGCATGAGGCACATCGGGTGCAAACATTTACAATCAATTTCACAACAATGACTTGAACCTTTTCAAGCGGCTATGCAAGTAGAACGAGCAGAGGAAGTTTGACACACTCTAGAAAACTCTATAAGAGTGGACGGGGACGCATAGAAGGGGGTAGCATAGAAGTCTGTCACAAGCGCTGAAAATCTCCCTGAGTCATTGCCCGAGTTACCCACAGATGGTCCTAATTTGACGAGGGAGACCGGTAGGCAGTGAAATGCTTCTCGGACTGGATCGAGCATGAGCCTAAGGTGAAGTGGTCAGTGCTACACGACAAGGATGGTGCTCAGTATGGTGTCATGACAATGAATATAGCTGAGTTGTACAATTGGGTCATGCGCGGCCAATGTTCCTCTTTTTTGTTGATATTGTGGAGATAATTATACGCGGTACCACAAAGTACTTTGTTGACCGAAGCAACATCGTGTCGCTCTCCATGGCAAATGACATAGTACTGTACTCCACTATGATCACCAAAAAGATGGAGGAGAAAACCAAGAAGGGTGAGCACATGGCATTCAAGATGAGCATAAGAGAGTTTCGCTTCGAGGTACTTTGCAGGGAGAAAGGACGTCCCGTGGCGAACCACGAGAGGATCATCCACGAGTGCATGCTTGGTCACGCTCGTTGCATATGCACTTGCAACAAGCCATTATTTTGCATAGTCATGCTCACATGTGATAGTCGTATGTTCGATGTTGATGTAACATCCTGGGCAATACTTTTCTGAATATTTCGCCAAGGAGGAGGTGACGCTAACTTGAAGTGCAGAGTTGTATGGTTACGATGTGGTTGGCTATTTCAATGTCCATCCTACTTGGGAGGAGCTGATCTGAGCCGCTGACGTTGATAGGCTGAAGGGAGCAGTTGGCCAGTGGTAGAGATGGCGTATCAGGAATGACATTGACGAAGCAGAAGCCGGATGTCGTACGAAGAAGTGTTCTATTTGCAAGGAATTCAGGCATACCTACGAATATTGCTATACGAGAAAGGAACAACATGAAGGAGAGATCGGTAGTCTAGACGACACCGCGGGGATCTCATCCGACCGCCCCACTCGAGGCGGGCGCCGTGGAGGTCAACATGGCGGACGTGGAGGTGGCAGTCACGGGGATGGTTTATCTTTTTGAAATATGTTGCGATGAATGTTCTGCTTACTATTACTGTGACTTGTCGAACAATTGTGTGATAATGTATGTCCTATTTAGTTATGGTGTCCGATGTACAGATGTTATGTCGTGCGTCGAATTATTATGTGTAACCTATGTATTATTACTAATATTGTTTACTATTACTTCCCATTTTTTTGAAAAAAAAATTCAGGCTCTGTCGCCATTTGAATTGGTAACAATTGGCGACAGGATCTTGTCACCATTTCAAATAACGACTTAAGTTGTTGCTGCTATTTGAATCGGAGACAGAGACATTTCACATTGTGTTCATGGCGACATGGTCATTTCGCCATTTAGAAAGTCGACATAAGCTATTTTTGTAATTATACTAAACATACATTTATTTCTCATTTCGTCATTTAGAAAGGCGACATAAGCTATTTTTGTAATTATAGTAAACATACATTTATTTATGTAATTCTGTTAAACATGTATTATAAAAAAAAACTGAATTGTGATGGGCTTTAGCTAGTAAATGACGAATTTGTCCCCGAAGGTGACCGCGTGGCCGAGCTGGGAGCCTGGGAGAGGGCTGCTGTCTCTGACATGTGTGCCCCGATTTGTATGGGTTAACAACCTGTCCCTGGGACCTGTCCCATTATCATGTGGATCATCCTCTGTAATGCTCGTGGCAGTTTGTACTTCGTCTGCAAATTATTAATCCGTCATCAAGTATCTTAGTACCCGCAGTAGTACACACAACTAGACTTAACACTCGTAATTTATTGGTGCATTGATTACAAAGCTACTGATGTGTGGAAGGTAAACAACGGGCAAATACTCCCTCCGTTAATTTTTAAACGTCATTTTAGATTACCTGTAGCCAATCTTTTAAAACTTAGGCCACTAATATGCAAAGAAGTGCTTGGATTTGTCACGTGAAAATAATATCACTAGATTTACTATCAAAAATATTTTTATATCCTTATCATTTCAATAATTTTTACTAACATATAACTTAAAAAGTAAAAGTTAAATGTGCATATTAGAGATCGTGTCAAAGTAAAAGTTAAATGTGCATATTAGAGATCGTGTCGATATCCAAAACGACAGATAAAAAGAAACAGAGATAGTAAAACTTAATGTAACTTGTCTAGTTACATTTTGCGGGCTAGTAGTTTGTTTTTAGTTTGTTGTATGTTGATAGTCAACTTAAACATTCTTTAGTCTGCCGGGATGGAATGTTTTGAATAACTAAACATAATATAGATGGTTTAGAACGTAAGAATTTCACCGTTCACATATAGGATTTTTTTAAAAAAGAATAATTTTTTATTCTGAAATACAGTAATATACTTGTCTTTTTTTATTTTATAGAAATAGTCATCAGTCACTTCACCGTTGAGCGACTTGGATCTAGTCACCCAACCATTGGGGGACTAGATATGGTTGGGTGACTAGATCCAAGTCGTCCAACGGTGGAGCGACACATAGAGTAGTCGCCAGATGGTTGAGCGACTTGGATCTAGTCGCCTAACCATCGGGCAACTAATACGAGTTGATCAACCACCGGACGATTTGACAGCAAGTACAGTCCTCGTATAGCTGAGCCACTATGCCACTCACGGTCTCTTTCGCCGTTCATTTCAGGAGAGGACGAGAGGAGCTCGAGAGAGGAGAAAATGAGAGGTACAGAATAAGAGGGGAAGTGAAGAGGGGGAGAAGTTCAGGAGAGGAGGAGAAGGAGAGGAGAAGGGAGAACGACCGGGGGGGATGCACAGGAGCCCGGGAGAGGAGGAGAGGAGATGAGCTCAGGAGAGGGAAAGGGGAGAAGAGAGGAGTTTGGGAGGTAAGAGAGAAAGAAGAAGGAAGCTCGCTAATAAGGAGAGAAGGTCTTCGCATGAAGGTAATAGTCTCATTCATTCTTGTTCTCATCCGAATGTAGTCGACGTGTCGCTACTTATTGGTTCAGCACGTATTTTGTGAATGTATTATAACAAATGACTAGTTGAAATGTTCGAAATATTTGTAGTGAGAAATCAATCACGTCGGACCCCACAA
The DNA here is from genome assembly GCA_036346395.1 of Hsuehochloa calcarea. Lineage (NCBI taxonomy): Eukaryota > Viridiplantae > Streptophyta > Magnoliopsida > Poales > Poaceae > Hsuehochloa > Hsuehochloa calcarea. The sequence goes on along the minus strand of CM070601.1, from coordinate 18,492,425 downwards.
GATTAAAAGTGCAGTACGATGTTGGTATGATTCGTGAAGGTCCATACGGTGTTGACCTTAGTGTTTTCCAGCAAGTCAGTATGGTACACCCGGATGCGGAGAATGCTCGAATCGGAGATGTCCTGCACTGGCTCACCTACAGCTTCTGCTTGGACCCCGAGGTGTGCAGTGTCATCCTACATGGGCTTTGGAGTCGGGTTGCCACACACATTTGGTGGGAGTTGGGCAGACTGATGCACATAGTTGCATGGAAGGACTTTGTGGAAGGCTACCGACGTTGTGGATACGAGTGCGTGCTACTCGTGTAAGCATGTTCGAAGGGAGTCGAAGGAGCCCTTACCGACGGCTCTCGTTCGGTTGGTGGGAGCAGCTCGGGCGCACAACGCGTGCTTCATGAAGAGGACGCGGTGGCCAATGTTGCAGAGGCAGAAGAGGACGTGGTGGCCGATGTTGCTCAGAAGAGGACTCGGTGGCCGATGTTGTGGAGGCAGAAGAGGAAGATCGCACACTGCACGCTCTGCCCACTACATAGGCAGATGTAGGGGAGCATATCGACAGCATAGTGCGTTAGATGGAGATAGATAACTCAACAGCCTGGACAAGGAGAAAGCTTTAGAAGAGGATGATGATGACTCTTCTGACGAGGACGAAGGTCCCATCCCGCAGGAATAGAATATGATAGACATTGAGGGTATTGCTGTGTACGACGAGCACAAATCACTGTGGGAGTATCATGGTATGGAGGTTCGGCTTCATACAATATTTGCTGACAAGGGATCACTACAGGATGCCATTAAGCTGTGAGCCTTGTCCATGTAGCGAACGTTTCGGGTCCTCAAATCTAGCTAGGAGCAGTATACCATGGTCTGCGAGCAGGTTGGTTGTCCTTAGTGTGTGCACGCACGTAGACCCAAGTACGAGACTCACTGGATTGTCTCAAAGGTGGAGGAGCACTCCTACGTGCTCAGTAGTGTTTTGCTAAAGCATCGCAACCCAACGTCCACTTTCATAGCCAATGTCATGAATAGAGAGATAGTGAAGAAGACGAACCTGGAGGCCAAGCACATCATGGTGGCTATCAAGCAGAAATTCAAGTACAAGATGAGCCACACGAAGGCATAACGTGCGAAGTAGAAGGCTTTGGAAAAGAGGTTTGGTTCTTTCAAGGCGGCTTGAGACAACCTTCCTCGTATGCTCTAGGTGCTGCAGGATAGGAACCTGGGCAAATACATTGCTATCAAGGATAAGCCATCCAGAAGACTGCTAGGTTTACGGTATTGCAGAGGGCCTTCTTAGCCTTCGGTCCCTACATCGATGTATTCAGACACATGTTGCCCGTAATCTCAGTCGACGGGACATTTGTAACTGGAAAATACAAGGGCATGATCCTGTCAGCAATTGTCATTGATGGCAACAATTAGATTCGACCCTTAGCCATCGCTTTCATCGAAAGTGAGAATTTTGACAACTTGTTGTGGTTCCTTCGACATCTAAAGGAGGGAGTAGTTGGAGCACGTCCTGATGTCTGTATAATCCATGATCGCCAACCCTGAATGACGAAGGCCATTAGAAAACTTCAGCAAGACCCCGATGATCCATTCCCTTAGCCAAACATGAGGAACAGATGGTGCATTCGCCATCTGAGGGCTAACTTTTTCAAGTAGTTCCAGCAGCAACAGTTGATGAAGCTGTTCAAGAGGCTGGCTATGCAAAACCGACAGCATAAATATGATCCGTTGTGAGAGTTGTTGGAGGAGCACACCAAGAAGTACGTCATCGAGAGGAACAAGCGTCCGCCCATTCCTAGGGCGGTGCAACCCGAACGTCTCGCATCACTGCGGGAGCTTGACCCTCATTTGACACGAAGGACCTCGAGGGACATCAAGTGCTTCTCCCATTGGATTGAGGCCGAACCATTAGAGAAGTGGTCCTTGTTGTACGACAGGAACAGTGCAAGGTATGGTATAATGACCACTAACCTTGCTGAGGTGTACAACTGGGTTATTAGGGGCCTCCATCCTCAGCCCCTCGTCGCCATCGTGGAAGACGTTCTGTACGGTACAATTGGATATTTCAGGAAAAGGTATACAAATGCGGCACTTTATGCAACCAACCCACATACACCATATTTCTCGAAGATTACAACGTACATACAGACTAAGACCGAGAAGGGTCAGTCGCACATAGTCTTCGTGATGGGCAATACGGAGCATCGTTTTGACGTGCTCCTTCGAGATAGAGTCGGATTTGGGATGACTCGCTCTATTGTTACCCACGAGGTGTACCTTAGATATTATGTGAATGAACCTAGCTGCACATGCAACAAGCCAAATCTCCTTCGCATTCTAATTGGCATATAGGATTTGTACGAAATTTCCACGTTCCAAACTCCAAGCTAGATTGAAAATTTTCTGAGTTAGAGAGCCTTGACTTGGATCGATGCTTTTCATATATATTTTTTCTTTAAAAATGTGCCCTAGAGATTCGAATTGCTACTGTGCGTTACCATTAAAAATCGCTAGATTAATTTGCTTGTCCTAATAGGCAGGGTAATTGATTTGTTACTGTGCGCACATCACACAGTTAATTAACGGGGGTGTACCAGGGAACCAAACAGCACTACTCCGATCCATAGAAAGGTCCGCGCACCAATCATCAATTATGATGTCAATAGCTACCTTGGCAGCTTGCTATTACATCCAACTTTGTGCAAACATCGCAATCATTTACGCTGGTGGTCACTGGTCGATTGGCACATGGACATCATCACACCATTTTCTTTTCCTGAGAAGTGCGAAGTTCAGCCTTGCTATATTTTTAATAGTATCTACCTGCTAGCTTTCGATGAGTGGTACCCAGTACCCGGGCAACTAATGCTTTGTTCTACAGAGGGGAAAAAAAGTTCAGAGTAAAACTATGTAACAATTCTGCCGTCTATTCTTTGGTCTTTTGCTTTTGTGCTTTGCTAATAGTGATTCATGCGATCGATCGCAGTGGTTGCAGAGTTGCGGGACTCTGATGTCTGAACCCTGAACAAAGGCGCTGTACCAATGGGCGCTTGACCCTGTCAGTCATGATAATGCAATGGACCAGACGCTTGTACTTACTGACGTCTGCTTGTCGAGAAGGTCAGAGAGATTTTTTTTCCCCGAAATTGCTATGGTTTTCTGAAGACTACGTCGTGACCACCGATTCTAATTGTTGCAGTATCCTGTCGTTAATTGGAATAGTATACAGAGGTTTCTGTCGTTAATTGAACTAGTGTGATATACTCTATATTTATTTTTTCAATTCATGTGTAGAGAATTCAGTCTAAATATTTAGTGTATTTCACGAAGTTTTTTTTTGTAATACATTGAAGTGTCTGTGTAGTTCGGAATCCAAAATTGGAGAAGATAACGACATACAAAGTAGAGAAACGCGAGATCGGCGGTGCAATTTAGAACGTGGGTTCGGTGGCGCAATGACACATACAACCCCTTCGGAGCGAAATGAAAAAAATATTTGGGTTTAGGGTTGTTATGCGCATTGTTGTCCCGATTGTATTGTTCGTGGAACCGATTCCTTCAAAAAAATATTACGTAATATTTAATAGTCAAAATATTTGGGAAAAGAGATTTAAGTATGAAAGACTTCATAATTTAATTGTGAATTGCATGGTGCGCTGGGTTTGGTTACGTGCATTAGAAACGCCAACATGTACGAATCAATAAACCGAAATACACGCACGATACATGTGTACATTTTTATAATCTGAAAAAAGTTATTTGGAACGAAACCGATTAGTCCTGACAGCCCATCAGTCCCTTCCCGTTATCTCCGGACTACCCGCGGCGGCGGCCAGTCTAGAAGTCATGTTCTGCGAGACGGACTGGACAATCGAATAATGTTAGGATAGCACAATGTAGAGCCAAATTAATAATCAGGATGCAAATAGAACATAACTTATCTCTTCGATCCGGACTGCGCCCGGGCGACGGGGAGCGCTAGGACGACCGCCAGTCTCACTAGTAGGAGCCTTTCCCTTGTGCATCGCGCGCTCGGGCAAGTCGTACTCAACTTCCTGTTCGGGGGTCCTCCATCACTACCCTGCTTTCCTGGGCTCCTCCAATGCCTTTTCAGTAGGGTCGGGTGCATAAGGTTTACAGTGTTTGAAGGTGTCGGCTCAAATCGTATAGTTCAACATGTACTTCTGCTCGATGAACACCCTATTGTACATGTCTTGGCCGTCGATCCATTGGAAGAAGTTGCATTGCATCTCCAGCTGCCATTATGAGCATATGTAGTTAGGGATTTGTGGAATAGAAAGTAAGATGTGAAAAATCTATGTGTGTGCAAGATTCGCTTACGAGTACGTACCTGCACGTGTAGTACGCTCGGGCGGCCGTCGTTGGGTGTGTGGACTGGATGATCTTAAACAGTTATTCACACACATATTGCGGGCGTGGGAACTTCGGTGGTACTAACACATCCTTTATAGAACAATTCGGGTAGGGTTTATCCATCTCGACAAGTCACTTACGCTTTCGCAGCATCTTCGCGTAGAAGTTCGCTGACGAGTCTGACATCTCCTTCCTCTCTTATGTGTGAATTAAGCTTTGGTGAAGTATTGGGTGTGGTGGTGTAGTGAGTCTGACATATCATTCTTTTAGTTTTCTTCTCCCTCCTTTTATAAGGGTCTTTTCGGTCTGAAAAGGTGGCGTGGCAGAGTGTGATTTTTTCGGTCTAAAATGGAAGTGTTGCAGGGTGTTAGCATCTCGGTCTACAAAAGTGGTAGTGTGTGGTGTTTCGTGGTGGGTTATTTTTGGTTTGAAAAGGTGGCGTGAAAGAGTGTGGTCTTTTCGGTCCGAAATGGTAGTGTCGCTGTGTGTTGGCCCTATTTGTTTAGACTTTTTATGTGGCTTAAGAGCAAAAAAGCCTAAGCCTAAATAAATGGTTGATTTTTTTATATATAGCTTATAAAAAGCTTAACCTATTTTAAGCCTAAAAGCCATAAGCCAAGAAATGGATGCTTTTTTGCTTTTTACGGAATGAAATATCCCTTTGCCACTAAATTTCGTTAAAATTACCATCAAAAAACCATTTGTATATAAATACGAACACGCTCGTTTCTCTCTCTCTTTTTCCTCCGGTTCGCTCTCACCCCGACCGGCCACAATCCCCTCATGTTCTTCTCCCAACTCGATCAACCCCAATCCCCTCCTGTTCTTCTCCCAACCCGATCGCCCTCAATCCCCCCGTTTGGCTCCTCCCCCCGCACCGCCGTTGGCTCCCTCCCCTCCCCATCCCCACTACCGCCGCCTCCCCTCTCCTCACGCACCGCCGCTGCCTCCCCTCCCTATCCCCACCACTGAAAGGTTACGGGTAGGCGCTACGATAGCACAAAATAAAAATTTACCACGCAACCAAGAAACCTCCGCAAGTAATAGATCACGTGATTACCACTAGACGTTCTGACTTGTAGATGCGGTCGTAGTCGTACTCGTCGCGCGACTGCTCCTCCGAGTAGTCGTACTCGCTTCGCGTCTGCTCCTCTTGCTCCGTGATCGTCACGAGTTGCAGATCGTCCTAGTGCTGATGCTTCGCAACAACACCTCCGAGGTATCCACACATACGGGGTTGGAACACCGCGCGCTGGTGTGCTAGCACCGGTAACGTGGTTGAGAATGGCGTGGCTATTAGGGTTTCTGGAGTTCTTCCAAAAAACCGTACCCCACCCTATGCCACCGCCTCTCTTTATATAGGCATCCATGATGGGTCTCTTTCTCGAGGCCCATTAGGAACTCATATCCTATACAAATTTGGATCACCATCCAAATCAAATCCCCAGCCCCTTAAGTGTGCGATCCTACAAGTTCTTGTGCGATTGGTTGTGACTCGGAAACTCTTTTCCGACCACTAGTCGTCAGCGGCACCTAGTAGTACGTAACGATTCCCAAGTACACAAAGAATATATCGGACGAACCTTAACGTAATATGATCTATGATCAGATCCTCATCGCTTACGATCAGTTCGTATCTCTATACGACTAGTCTGTGATTACGTTCGACCAGTCTACGACCAGATCGTATCTCCATACGACCAGTCCGTAACTGATCGAACTAGGTGACCTACTCATGCATTCTCCCTTTGCCTCACGATGTATGGTTGAACTCCAGGTGAGATATGGTGTCATCCATGGACTGTTCAATACTTTCTCGATCGAGTGTCGGATAACTTCATGTGGTCGACACTTCGACCACTAGTGGTATGACCATGTACTTTCTTTATCCGATCACCGCGAGGGGCTCAGAGACATCTCTCCTGTTATGCAAGAAGGGGTAAATCCCATCTCGACCAGTCACATCCCTCCGCATGTTTCATAGCATACCCGAAAGCTACCTTTATAACTACCCAGTTACGGAGTAGCGTTTGGCAACCCCTAAGAGTGCTATTACATATGTAGGAAACCATGCTGATCTCAGGTTTAAGGATTATACATCATCATTAGTTGAGACCAACTAATGACACAAAGATTCATAACAATCTCAATAGTGTCTCAATGATGGGTCTATTCAACACCATGTTCTCTAACATGTGTTCACATTATCGATTCGATATCTCCATATCTATGACCGGTGAAACCAGGTCATCAATCAATACATGTGCTAGTCTTAGAGTCACTGTTGTTCCGACCAGTGACCTCCGACCAGGGATACATTTAGAATGACATCATATAAGTTAAAGAGTTTCACCAACAAGTCACATACTTATTGATCTATAACAAATGATTCATTCATGGAACATGATAACGTATTATCATAATCATGAACATAATGAAATGTCATCATCTCTATGATTGCCTCTAGGGCATATTTCCAACAACCACCGCTGCCTCCCCTCTCCTCCCGCACCGCCGCTGCCTCCCCTCTCCTCCCCCACCGATGCCGCCTCCCCTCCCTATCCCCATCCCCAACACCACCGCCTCCCCTCTGCTCTCCGCACTGACGCCGCCTCCCCTCTCCTCCCCCACCAACGCTGCCTTTCATCGTCCAATGCCTACTCCCCAAGTGTGCCACCGCCTCCCCAAGTGCGCTGACACCTACTCTGCAAGGTATTCAGTTGTAGATCAAGGTAGTCATGGTGAATTTGCTAGTTATGCTGAACAACAAGCTGAAACATGGTGCAATGTGTCTATGTATGTTCTAAATATCAAAGATTCTTGATATGAATTTCCTAGTCTTGATCAAAGAATCTGCAATGGTCTGCGTATGATCTGAATTTTCTAGTGTATGTATGATCTGAAATTTCATATCAAGTACTATTCTTTGCTAGGTTCAAAAATTAAAGCAGCTGAGCAACTACATTCTTGATCATACAATTATTGTTCTTATAAGAGCAAGGAGAATAACTCAAGAAAGACAGGTGCAGTTGTTAGCTCAAGATTTAGATGATTCATTAGTATGACAATTGACAAGTGTGTGGCTACTCGGAGTGAAGCTGACAGTTTCAGAGATGTTGGACGACTCTTTGTTGTGTGGGTACTTGGGTTGGGGCACGCATGCCTTTGGAATGCGATGCAGGAATCTGGAAATGCAATGTGTATGATGTGAATTTCCTAGTCTTGATATGACGATTTATGCATGTGAAGTATTACTTTTTTTGCTGGGAGTGAAGTATTTATTTTCTTTCATATTCACTTGATGTTCGATATTAAATGGTATGCATGTCTTAGCTATGACTATTGGCAAGCCTGGTTCTAAGTTTAGTTTTGTATATCATTATATTATGCCCTTACAAATTATAAATCATCCTGTAAATTGTATAGATGGAACTAGTTGCAATCAGCAAGGCAAATTGGGATACATTTGGCAACATGGCATTTTGTCAGATCTGTGTTGAGGAAGTTGGTGATGGCAATAGACCATTAGGATGTTTGAATACCACGGGTTACAAGAACCTCCAGAAGAAGTTCTATGAAAGGATAGGGAAAAAGCACAACTAAAAACAACTAAAAATAAGTGGGAAGTATTAAAGAAAGAATACAACTTGTGGAACGATTTAAAACAAAAAGCAACTGGGCTAGGTTGAGATCGTAAAAAAGGAACTATATCTGCATCTGATGCTTGGTGGAAGGAACACAAAGTAGTAATTGGATAAACATCTATTCATTAATGTGTATTATATCATATTTTAATTTATGCTAACTTAAGTCATTTTTTAAATTTCCAGTAATATCCTAAATATTTTCGTGATGGACCACCTGAGAACCTAGATGATATGGATCGTATGTTTGACAAGACTCATGTCACGAGTAACACTTCAGCCATCCCGGGTGAGCCTACTCAAGAAGACCAAACCGTTGTGGACAGTGATTGTTCGGAGGACGGCGAGGAAGACACCGCCGCCGATGCAGAGAACAATGAAGTCGTCTGCACGAAACTGAAGGTCGTTGCGAAGCGTAGGGCTAATAATATTAATCCTAGACCAAAGAAGAACAAAAAAATCCCATAGCTAGGGATTTTAAGCGCGTAGTGGATATTATGGCAAAATGCCCTGTTTAGAGTGGTCCATCTATAGCATATGCTATGGATATAGCTATTCAGGCTGGGGTAGTAGAAGGAAGTGACGAACACTTCATTGCGACAAGTCTCTTTACTAAACTAGAAAATAAGGAAGTGTTTGTCACTATGAAGACCAATGAAGTAAAGAATAATTGACTCATGAGGATGTTTGATCTCAAGATGAAAAAAGATTAGATCTTTTTTTTAGTTCTTTCTCATTTTGAAAACTACTCTGTGGTGATTATATAAGGGGTTGAAACTATTAATATTATGTCATACTCGAATGATTGTTACTTTCTAATGTGTTCTCAATTAAACCATAATGGGATTGAAACTATTCAGTTATGTCGTACTCGTATTATTGTTACCTTCTAATGTGTTTTCAAGTAGATTATGTCATGTTCTATGTTAATGATCATTGCTATTATTTGTAGATGAGTTCATCAAGTGATATTGATGGTTCAACCACTGAGAGTGACATTGATTGTTCAACCACTAAGAGCGATTTGAGAGAAGATGATATCGAAATAACAAAAAAGAGGAAGTTATCATTTCAAGAATTTGTTGCAACAGCTAGTTGTGTAGGTATGCACTACTACGACACTTACCTAAACAAAAAGGAGAGGAGACAACCACTCCTGACTGGTTATGAATGGGTTGTTGAGCAACTAGGCGATGAGAGAGATTGTCACTCGATGTTCCGAATGAGTAGGGCTGTTTTTGATAGTTTGCATGAAACCTTGGTTGCAAATTATGGCTTAAAATCAACTAAGACTATGATCTTCATAGAATCTTTGGCTATATTTTTGTGAACAGTTGGTGGCTCTCAGTTAGTTAGTCAAGTTCAAAACCGCTTCAAAAGGTCCACATAAACATTAAATAGAAAGTTTGGTGAAGTCTTGCAGTGTGTCTATCTTTTATCTAAAGATAATATTAGACCAATGGATCCGGAGTTCACAACAGTGCATCGAAGACTTCAAGATAACCGCTTCACGCCTCATTTTAATAATTGCATAGGTGCAATTGATGGCACACATGTACATGTTGTTGTTCCAGAGGATGAGCAGGGTGATCACACTGGTCGCTATGGATATACGTCTCAAAATGTGATGGCAGTGTGTGATTTCGACATGAGGTTTACCTTTGTTGTCGCTGGATGGCCGGGTTCTGCGCATGACATAAGGATTTTCCATAACACTTTGGACAAGTATTCAAACCGGTTGGATATACGTCTCAAAATATGATATGATCGAATATTATTTTGTTTGGTTGGATAATACGATTGTGTTTACAACAAAAAGGAAGCCACTGAACTTCTGTCTTTTGTTGTAGTTGTCGAATCTCTTGATCGCTTGATCACTCGATCATCTTTTTCTCTCTCGGTCCACCGACTTTACTCCTTATATAGCGTATGAAGGGGTGACAGTTGTCCACGTAAAGAGGCACCTTATTGTTTGATGCAATTCACACGTTTAAGAATGATAATTGTCTGAGACATATCCCTCCACGTCACCATACGGTTATGTCAGAGATAGATATTTAATACATGCAGTTATCTCAGGAATAACGGCATATATTAACTATTATGTGTATTAAACACAGCGCACAAATGTCCCTAGTCGATTGGGCCCACATTTATGTAGACTTTATCAATTATAAGGTGGTCGTAGCTTACCTGGTCGTAGTAAGACTTACGACCATGAGGTAATCATAGTAGAACTTACGATCAATAGGTGGTTGTAGAAGAACTTACGAATATAAGGTGATCGTAGTAGGACTTACGATCAATAGGTGGTTGTAGAAGAACTTACGAATATAAGGTGATCGTTGTAGGACTTACAATCAATATGTGGTCATAGAAGAACTTACAACCATATAGGGTGGTCGTAGAATAGCTTACAACCACTATGTGTGTATGATCTCCCTTATTGTTAATATTGAGGGGTGCCTTTGAAGGTTGTATAAGAGATATTATTTTCTATAATAATAAATATTACAGATAAATAACTTAATTAGTTGAGGATTATTAGATCCTTGTCACGGTCGATCAACAAGAACTATATGATTAGCAAGTAGACACGGCTAGACCAGACACAAATTCAACTAAGTAAACTGCAAGCACAACGTGCTAGGAATTGCATAATTTTTGCAGGCAATTCTGGACTTTATGAAATAACAAAAGTAATCTACTACTAAGGATAGATTAATTCCTACTGACAATGAAAGCTCTGATAGCACCTGAAATGCACATGCCTCAACTTAAGATGTGTGCATGCAAGTTTGTCCCGATCTTCTGTTGTAGGAGAAATCCGATAACTTAAGTTGCGACATTGACGAAGGATTGGCTAACTGTAACATCCCAAAGTTCTGTTACCAAAATAAAAGTAAATAAATTTATTACTTTATTGGATTTTCTGAATGTCGAAGAATTTTCTCGATTTTCTGTAACCTAAAAAGAGTTTTTCACTTTTAAAAGGAAAAATAAAAATTAATTATTTAATTTCTTGGTTTTAAAGTCAAAAAGAAAATTTATTTTATTTTCTGGGATTTTATTGGATTTAAATTGAAAAATAAAATTTTAATTAATTTCTAGAATTTTCTGGTATTTAAAAAGGTGTTTCCTAATTTCGAGAAAAAAAAGCAAAAATAAAAGCCAACTTTAAGTTGGAATTATTTTTTTATTAAGTTCAAAATAATTCTAGAAATTTTTATGAATTTTTGTAGAATTTTTGGACTCTATTTACTATATTCTAAAGTGTATTCAATTTGTGGCTTAAAATAATTTCGAATTTTAAAATAAATAAATAAAATCAAAAAATGGGTTCCCATTCGGTCACCCATCCTCCCGCTATTCCAGCACTTGTTTCAAGTAACTTCCCAATCCACTACCATATGGCCATTTGCTTCTTATTGATTTGTATTTCCCCTCCCTCTCATTTATCTCCTCATTCCATTCATCTGCTAGCTCCAGCCGAGAGCTCTTCTCTCTGTTCTCTTGTTCTCCCGTGAGCATCAATGGAGCACCACCGCCACCGAGTGCAGACGGCCACCACCAACCCCACCACCGGCCACCGCTCACCTCGCCTCCCCCTTCCCTAGCTCCGGCCACTACCGCCGCCGGCCGTAGCCGAGAGAAGCTCCAAAAATCTGCCATTAATGGCTGACTTTCACCTCTCTCCTTGTTTCTCCTCACTCAAAGCACCAAGTTCAATTCCGTCTGAACCAAAACATCAGCACTAACCTCATCTACGTTTCTACACCATCAATTGGCTGTTTCTCCCTTTGAATTGAGTGCAGTTTTTCGGTTTCTCCGTTCTATAGTTGCACCCAAAACTAAAGCGTTTGCTCTGACGATTCAGGCACCTCCTCCCCTATATAAAGTGACCACCAGGAGTTCCTCTCCACCCTCAACCCACCCCCAAAACCTCTCCTCCCATCTCCCCATGGTTTGGCCACACTTGCGATTTGAAGTTCGTCGACCGTTCGTCGTCTTTCATCTCTTGCGTCGCCTCCGGTGGAGCTTCGCCACTGTCGTCACCACCGTCGGCACTGCGACGTCGTACTCTTCACGTGCATACCATCGCTTCGTCGAAAGATCGCCGGAGCACCCGCCCACCTCCATGGCCGACGCCTTCTGTGCGCCGCCGTCGCCGGTCATCTCCGACCCCACCGTCACCACCATTGGCTCCGTCTCGACGTCGGTAGTCCATTTTGGTAACTTGCCAGCCACCTTTCCTTTTCCTCTAGCGGGCGCAGTAATTCCTTTCTTCCTCTGTGTGTTCGGCTCAAGCAAGAAGAAGTACAGTGCATTGCTCTTATTAGTCATTTCCTGTAGCAAATTAAATAGGTTGAGAAATTCCTTCCAAAAATCTTTCCTCTCTATTGCAAACTCCGAATCCGATAATTCTTGCTCGTAAAATTATCTAAAATCATCCTTTATTTTTCAGTATTTATTTTGTAATTTTTATATTTATGTTATTTGTGTTGTTTATTCTATTTGCGCGTCGCCGCCGCCACCCGTCGTCGTCGACCGAACCGCTACCATCGGGTAGAGTACCTTGCCGGAGTTCCATTTTAGTTGTTCGCCGGCCATCTCTCCCTTCCTATCGCCTGCACAGCCATTTCCTCCATTTCTTTCACTATTCACGTATGCATGGGATCAATAGTGCCATGCACGTACCAAACTTCGTCACTTCCGTTCTCCCTCCTCGGTTAGTATTTTTCTAAACCGACTGTGTCGCCGTGTGCCCCTCGGTTTCCCCTTCATATCCCTGGAGTTCACCGCTCTCTTTCCCCCGCAACCAAGAATTTTCCACCGGAGACCGAACCACCTTCTATCGTCGTTTCCGGCGCCATCTTTGATCCGCCGGCAATGTCGTCACTGCCGTTAGCTTAGCCTCGCGATGCTCTACGTTGTGCTACCTTTATTTTCTCCAAAACATCATCGGCTCGCCGGCGCTACCATTTTTTCTGATATGGCACTATTCATGAAATTCTATATTTCATGTGAAAAATCAGAATTCCCGAAAATCGTTCTCCCTCATACGAACTCCGATTCCATCGATTCAAATTCCTATATTCATACAAAGTAGATATCTTACTTCCAGTATTTATCTTATAACTTTTGAATTTTATTTGGATTTCATTTGAATGTTATTTAAATTTGGATCGTTTACGCGTATAGATTTCGATGACTTCGGACAACCGGATTTCGACGCCGTTTGAGAACAACATTTAACCAAGAAAGGCAAGTTATACCTTTGATCATATTTGATCCCATTATTTCAAATTATTTAAATTATGTTTTAAATTATTATTGCATGCGTATTTATATTCAAGTAATTTAAATTCCTGTTTTAAAGTTATAGCTATTCCCAATTCCATTGTATAGCCAATCTTGTTATTAAATCAGTCATACCTTGACACCTTAGATGAAAATCTAGTTTATGCAATAGTATGAACTAGAACATTTTGGGGAAAATTGTGCTTAGACGTGCTTAGACAAAAAATATTTAGTTTCGGGAATTTGGCCAATTAATCAACTATTGTTTAAAACCCTATGACATTGGTTTGTCATGGAAGATTTTGCAAATGACTTCGAAAAGCAAAAATAAAAAGTTGGTTTGTACTTGGGCGAAATGGATGTTTGGTGGGTACAGGTTTATGCACGGGCTCAACTCGGGTAGGGTTGATGCCTAGGGGTTATTTTGAAAGTCTCCCAAGTCAATTAAGGACCGGTCTTCGAGCCACATCTTGCAAAGCTCCACCGTACTACCACAAGTCTGGAATGGGACAGGCTAGGCTGAATAATTTGCAACGTTCCATTGTTAGTTGTGCCATTTTGGTGTGTAGGTGTCGGTTAGACAGTATTCCCACTTGGCGCAAGAGGGGGTTTTCGGCGGGTGGTTAACCCAATGGAAGTGAAACCTTAGCGACGCAAGAGGGGGCTTCTAGCGGATGGTTAATCCAAAGGAAGTGAAACCTTAGCGGGCATGACTACTTTGGAATGATGTATTGTAAAGGTCTCGTGATAATCACTTAGTCGCACACCTACGGAAGTGTGTCAGACGGACATTAAAAGTTGATTATCTCTTGTGGGTAAAGTTGTACAACCTCTGCAGAGTGTAAAACTATTCGAATAGTTGTGTCCACGGTCATGGACATGCTAGCAAAGCCACTCAGAGTTAGACTTTGATTTTGTTTTAAAAATAATTTTTGCAAATGATTTGAGGATGGTTAATCCTTGTGGTAAAATTGGGTGGTTAGCCATGTGATAGGAGGGTATCCATCACCATATTTCATATGGAGATTATCCTACTATAAAATTTGAGAATTTATAAAATGAATTTTAGTTATAGAATAACTGCTTTGGAACTTAGTACAAATATTAAAAGAAAATATTGTTTTATGCAAATTGAACCAATAAGCCTGATGAGTCACGGCGGCCCGATCTTCCGATAGGTTCGATTTGGTTCGTCGTGAGGACGTTGACGCTTTGAGGCTTCCGACCAACAGATCGTCACCTCGCAATTCGCTACACCCGCACGTCTGTCGTTATCGACCACGCTTGCACGCGATCGACCTTACCACGAAGGTTATTGTTCCTGCAAGCAATCGAAGCAACTCACAAGAACAAGGTAGATGCAATCTGAATTGTATTGCGGATATAGATGAAGTTTACAAGTGGGGTTCCTCAAACCGATAATCGCAAAGCGCAATTGGCGAATAATCTAAGAAAAACCCGCCTCTAAACTACGGTGACTCATCAGATATATATAGGGGGACGTGAGGAGGTCGACCTAGGGTTGTGCGGTAGTGGGATGAGGCGTACACAACTCGGACTCGATCTCGCCACGTTTACAAAGTCTTATTAGTTTCCAAAGCGGTGACGCAAACACCTTGTGTCGCGTATTTCAGTCGAAGATCTAGTCGAGGATCGGTCCTAGGGTGGTCTTGAGGAGTCCATGCTATCTTTGGTCATAGATTGTGTCCAACGAGTCATCTGGTCGTAGGTCTTCTTGAAGTGGTCGTAGGCCTTGCGGAACTGGTCGTGGACCTTCTTGAACTGGTCGTAGGCCTTCTTCAAGTGGTCGTAGACCTTCTTGAACTGGTCGTAGGCCTTCTTGAAGTGGTCGTAATCCTAGATTTCTGAGTACAAGTAAATCATCTCCATTAGGCAGCATCATAGAGTTCTCAAATAATACACTCAGCCCTAGAAACGATTTTACCTGATAGATTAAGTCACGTGCTCTAGCTCTTGTCATAGGACCTTGTAGTCCAACACCCAAATCTGGAAGGTCTTGTGTAGTACGTGTATCCGAAGGAGGGATGTCCTCATCAAAGCCTTCCTTTGATATATCCATACATGCATTAACTCTGTTATTGGGTGTAACTTGCGAGCACGGTAGTTGTGCTCACCCTTGCTTCATGCAAATAAAATTTCAGAGGAGAAGGATTTCGTATCTCGACGACTAGACCGCTACCCCAGTCGATTGCCTGTGGCAGATCAGCTGGACTCCACTACTTCTTCGTTTTCCGCTGTGTTTGTTTATTGTTGGCTTGTAAGCCTCTTTTGTAATAAACTATGTTGATAATTAATAAAGTTATACGAATTATGGATGTTACCATATTTGTTTACTGTGTGAACTAGCTACTGATCATGGGACTAGTTCAGAAATACACAGAGGATTCTGGGGTGTTACTCCCGGGTCCGACACTAACCAAGATCCAGTCGAGACTAGATAACCTTACAATCGCTACATCACTCCTCGATTGGTTACCAACCATGTCTAACACAATTAGGATGTTCATGAAGAATCGCCAGAGCGAATATAGAGAAACACAAGAGCAACCGCGGAAGATGAATCACTTGAAACTGAATGATTAAGTGGAGACTTTGATTACGGTGAGAGACCTTATAGCAATAGCTAAATCGATAATCAAAGTCTGATCTATTGGTGCCACAACACCCAAATACTTATAGTAGCCTAAGTCGGCGCTAGGTTCTGAAGTCGTAACTAACCAGAACTGTTATTTCATGCGGATTGCTAGCTATCCAGTAGAATCTTTGAGTTAGGTCTGAAGTAGGCTTCGCAATCAAAATAGAATATGACTTCCAAAACGTGTGGTCGAAGGAACTGGTCGACACAGGTTGGTTGACGGAACTAGTCAACACAGGATCTGACCGGACTTGAGCAGAAACTGGTCGGACAAGCTCTAGATTTGGTCGAACTCGATGATCAGAATCTCGTCGGACTTGACCAGAATCTGATCGCACTTGATCAGTAACATCTCTGTCAATTCTCCGCAAGTAGAAACAAGTAAACAACAATTATCAGGTGATATCATGTGTTCTGTAATTAAATAATTAATTTATCTAAAAAACAAACAATAATTATTAGGTAATATGACATGTTATATAATTAAATAACTAACTTATCTAAGCAACGAATTCACCTGTTGTTCAGACGCCGTGTTTGTGGTTGTGGTTGTGGTTGTGGTTGTGCTTGTGCTTGTGCTTGCGTCATCGGCGCTTGCATAGGTAGGTCCGGTGCTGAAGCTATGTGTGTAGAAGAACTATCCTCAGCATGTCCTCATCAGGCCCGCACGACAGCTGACCAGAAGGACGTGCGGCGACCATCTCCCACCACCATCACTTGCTGTATTGCGGTGGGCAGGCCGTAGTTTCTGAAGATTGTTCAGGTATTGGCCAGTCGTCAAGGTCAGATAGGTTGAGGAGTGAGGACTACACAACACGCACGAGTGATGTGATCAGCACATAGCCACACTCGCATTTTTTGCCAGGAGATCAGGTGTAGGGTCCTCACGTACAGAAACTAAATTAACGGGGGGAAGATGCATGATGCATGTACAGATCATCGTTTATTTTAGGTCACATGTAATCGATCATCAACCTAGTGCGATGGCGATCCGACCAAGAGATAGGCCAAGCCGCCAAGGTCAAGGAGAATGTGCACAGACATTCTGGTTAGGTTAGGTTAGCGCGCGATTCCTCTTTTTCATAAATGTCTGGAGGCAGTGGCGGAGCCAACGGAGTCACTATGGGCTAACGTTTCTGCTACCTTTGGCTGGACAATAGGCACCCCTACCACTCCTTTCATCCGTGACGTCGTTCCTGTTAGCTTCGGTGTGAAGCGGCAGAAGGTGACTATTCAAGAGATTTGAACAACCAATTTATCCCTCGTGACCTTATCTTACTTAGCTCTCCCATCACCATTCAATTTCACAAAGCCCAATTTACCAGGCACCGCACCAGCATCAAGCGACTCAAAACTGCTCAAGCGGTGTTGATACATTTTCACCGAGATTCTTTTGTTGCATTTCGCGTTTTTATCAAGTTCTGCTTCTATTTATATATGATTTTGGATCGCGAAAGATAGTTTAATTTTTTTCGTAGACTTGTCTGTATTAACTACCCCTGACCGGTCTGTATACCCCCCAACAAGAAGAAAAAATATATTGGAGTATTGCATGCGAAGGTTCCGGGTGGATCTATACATGGGTGCATGCTTCTTATGGGCCTTTACGAACCATTCGGCACGGTAGTCCAGGTCCAGGAGGACCAGGACCTACTCACGGCACGCGAAGGCCACCTACCGCGGGGCGCGCCGCGGGCCGTGCCGGGCTGGTCTCGCGTGGGCCAAACTGGGAGCGGGCCGTCAGTTCCATCCGGTGCTTCCTGCCACGTCCCCCCGGCCGATCGCCTTACTCGATTGGGTTAGTTTACTCGTCGCGACCCCGCGTCCGCGAGCCACTCGCAATTCGCACGGTTCGCGACCCCTAGTTCCCTACCACCTGGACGTGCTGCGCCGGTGGCGTCACCGCCTCAGTCCGCGCCCGTCGTGCGTCGCGTGCCCACGACTGGAGGTTAGGGCTGGAAATGAGACAAGACAAGTTGAGCCCAAGCTTGTTTCAACAAGGTTTGGCTCGGCTCGCTTGGATCGCAAGCCAGAAGGGCGGTTTGGCTTGGCTCACACGGTGGCTCGAACCGGCTGCTCGTGGCTTAGCTTGGCCCGACGGCTCAAAGTCAGAACTCAGTCAGAGTCCAATCTGCAATCAGAGGTTAGAGAGCTCAATCTGCCGAGAGAGGGGGGGGGGGATGCATAACAAAATCATAAGTTTACATTTAATCATTCAACATAATCAATTTATGTCATGGCATCCATGATCCATCCATCATACATAACAGATAACAGTTCATCCATCATTCATCCATCAAACATAGCAGACCATCCATCCATCATATATCCATCATACATATTTAACAGTTTCATCCATGTCAACATAATAGTCCATGGCACTTAATGTACAAGATAACAAGAGTCCAAAATAACAGTCTAAACTCTAAACTACATGACCAAACAAAACAAAATGGCCTCTTGACCCGATGTCATGGCGTCATCTTGGCATCTGAAGGCGAATCATCTAATGAGCCTACAAATACAATGCACAATTAGACAATGAGCACTTTATATGTCTAAACACATTATATATATGTTATGTACCAATGAAGTAAAAGAGCACTTAGAAGTAGTAGCACTCACTAGTTGATCTCTACGATGCTTTGAGGAAGTAGAATCGTTTCAACATCATCCTCATCATCTTCTTCCTTAAAACAGTAATAATAATCGAGTTAGCCAGGGTATGAACAAAAAAGATTAGAGAAAACATAGAAAACATATTAAAGTATGCAAGAACCTACCACAAATATAAGAAGTATCGTGTCATCAAGTGCACCTCTTATCTAGCTAGAGGCACACACCAAATTCTGGACCATAGCCGGACGTAGAGAACTCCGATAGTCACCTAGTACTCTACCTCCAGCATTGAAAGTTGATTCTGAAGATACACTGTTAACTGGTATAGTCAAAAAATTCTTAGCCATCTGTGACACTACCGGGAATCTATGTGCATTCAAATTCCACCACTCAAGCAATTTGAAGCCCTTGTTATCTAAACTCTCATTCGCTTCATCTAGATAGATAAGCAACTCTGACTTTGAAGGCTCGGTAGAAGTGGAACGCAAGAATAACTGAAACTGAGATGAGACTAGGGATAAAGAGCTGCTTGTACCCATAGCTGAAGAGGAGGTTACATCACCTCTACTAGCCACCTTGTTGTGCTGATGATCTATCTCAAACTGTGAATACAAATCTTTCAACTCGACCTTCACATCATCAAGCTCATTTGCAACCTTTGAGGGCTCATACATTTGGTTGAAGCACCAACCAATGAATCTCATCTTAAACCTAGGATCAAGAATAGTAGCAAGGACCATGACATTATTCTTTTCTTCCCAATACTTATCAAACTTATCCAACATTGCAGCAGCCATGAGCTCCAAATGATCATCTCCAGAAGCAATGCAACTCTTAATGCCGCCTTCACATTAACTATGTAAGGATAAAAAATATTTGTTGTTGGATAAGTTGATCCAGAAAATGCACTAGTCACTTCAGTCAAGGACTTCAATATTGGTGCAATTTTATCATACAATGCTCAATCTACGCTCGATGGCTGCCATTGGTAATTTACATCTGTGTCAGCATAACACACTAAAGCATCCTTATAAGCAACACAGATTGACAATATTTTGTATGTGGAACTCCATCGTATGGACACATCAAGGCTCAACCCAGGACCAATTTGCAAAGCAAGTGATGAACAAATTTGTAAGAATTTGTACATACGAGATGGAGACTTCTTTATATACTTGACTGTTTCCCTGAGCTTGTTTATCAAAAGTGCTAATGGTAGTAGGACATCATTTACGACCAAGTTCACTATATGACAACCACATCGAGTATGGAAATACTTGGCAATGAAACGAACTGATTCTCTAGCAGCAAACTTGGCCATTAAACTACGTACAACAACAATATTTGAGGAAGCATTATCAAGAGTAAGTGTGATAATCTTATCCTTTATCTTCCATTCAACAGTGCAATCAAAGACATCTAAGCTAAGACAACCCCGTTGTGTGGAGGATCCAACTCAATAAAGTTCAGCACACGACATTGCATAACCCAATTTTTATCTATATAATGTACTACCAAACTCATGTAGCAAAGGTTTTTGTTAGAGGTTGTTAGACAGGATGATGCCTCGGCTTCCTACATGATAGTTGTACGCGTTCACATGATAGTTGTAGTCTATATATGTGTAACTCATGTACTCTGATTTTAACAATCAAAGATAGCGTCACTTTTCTCGCTTACATGGTAGCATAGCGGTAGCCTCCTCAGTGCCGCCTCCATGACTCCTTGCGCCCACGGGAGATGATCCCATCTCCATGATCTCTCCTGGGGGCTGCGCAACACATAGTTTAAGTCATGTCACCGATCATCCGATCAACTACCAATTAGAGTTTTCCCCCGTCATCTTCAAATCAGGTTTTCTCTATTTTTTCGATCATAGATCGGTTTGCATCGCCCTACCGACCCATCGATGTTCCTCGGCTCCGGACCTTACCGTCTCGGCTTCGACCTCTCCGGCGCCTCCTCTCTTCTGATGACGTCGTGGCGTGACGCGGCGCGCTCGTCGACAAGGCCCTCCCTCCATGGCCTTCCGAGCGCCCCGTCTACCGTCGTCATCACGTCGGATCATTATCGTCGGACCGTCGTCTGCGAGACTTCCGTCTTCACCGAATTTAGGTACAGTCTGAATGTCCGCCTTGGCGACGTTTCGACTACGGGGGCGTGTTAGACAGGATGGTGCCTTAGCTTCCTACATGATAGTTGTACGCGTTCACATGATAGTTGTACGCAATAGTTGTACGCGTTCACATGATAGTTGTAGTCTATATATGTGTAAATTATGTACTCTGATTTCAACAATCAAAGATAGCGTCACTTTCCTCGCTTACAAAGGTCCACAAATCACAAGTTAAACTTATATGGGAGACACTTTTAAGACTCTTCCTAAGGACTTCTCTCTCCGAGTCATAAATCTTGATACAGACACTTCTTATTGTCTTTCTACCCATGAATTGATATGATGGATTTAAGTAATGCATCAAAACATTAAACCAAGTGTGCTCAACCATCCTAAAAGGATACTCATGGACAATTATCATCTTAGCAATGATTCGACAAGTTTCATCTTGATCATATTCCCTAGAAGTGGCAATAAGAGGTAAACCAGTGTCACTTGCCGTAGCGGGACCAAAGTTTAGATTAGCTTGAGCCTTCATCTCAGCCACCTTGTTCTGACATGGCGTGCACTTTGGTATGTGCCTCATCAGATGTGAAATAGCTCCCCCTTTCTTGTAAGACATGAGTTTGTAGCAAAACCTACACTTTGCCTTTGTATCGATCTCTCCTTTCTTTGTCTTGGATAGAACTGTCACCACCTTGAAAATTTTCCAACAATCTAATCTTTGTTTTTGTCTCCCAGTTGCCTTCGGAGATCCCTTTTGCCTTTTAGACCCCCTCTTTGATCTTCCTTGAGACACGGTACCATCTTCTATCAAAGTCACAGCTTGTTCATCATCATTCGAACTTGAAGAATGCATCGAAACATGTTCTTGTTCCCCCTCATCAAATGGTAGACCAAGGTGATCATCATCAGCTATTTCCTCCCAATCCACATCCTCGCTCGACGACTGTAAAACAGTCAATATATGAATATATGAGTTATGAGTTATGAACATACGAATATATGAGAGCAAAATCATACATCAATATACATCAATTCAACTTAACAAGTTTCATGTAATGGTTTCAATATATGTAATGGTTTCAATTCACTGGAAGGCCAGAACAACCTAATTCAATTCACATCAATTGATGTCTGCTGGCTTGTTTCAACATACATCATCAAGCATCAACAGACAACCAGACATCAAGTTTTTTCAAATATGTTGCGCATCTTGACATAGACAGACACACATCAAGCATGAACAAACATCACTGAGCATCAACACACATCTTGACATCAAGCATCAACACACATCGTCAAAAATTCTAGAACACACATCACCAAGCATCAACACTTCAACAGACATCAAGCATTAACACACATCAAGCATCAACACATATCAATTACCGAGTCTGTCGGTTCACCGAGTTCAGGAGGCGGTAGGGAGCTGAGGAGGCATCCACCAGTCACATGCTCGCCTGATAGTGCCGAGGTGGAGGCCCCGACGTCGGCCGACTTCTTTCCTCACACGTGAACACGAGACTCCGCGCTCCGTTGGCGATCCATGGGAGTCGCGTTGAGCCTGGAGGAGTAGGGGGAGCACAGGCCACAGGGGAAGCACGATGGGAGCGGGCGGCAGCTCGGCCGACAGGGGGAGCACGGGGGGCCAAGGTGGAGCATAGGGCTGGACCGCCGGGGTCCAGGGAGGACGACTAGGGGACCAAACGGCCAGGGGTGGAGCACGGGGTCGGGCCGTTGGGGTCCAGGGAGGACGATGAGGGGACCACAGGGCCAGGGGAGCACGAGCACGGGGAGAGCACGCGGCCAGTCGGTACTCGGTTGGACGGCGCGGCGGATGGAGAGGGCGGCGACGCAGAGGGAATCGAGAGGATTGGGCGGCGGCGTGGAGGGGATCGAGAGGTTTGGGCGGTGGGACGGAGGGGACTGGAATTTGGGGGCAGTGGCACAGAGGGGATCGAGAGACGAGAGGAGTGGAGACTAAAGTGGCCTGTGGAGAGGGACCTAGGCCAAGGCCGGCTGGCCATGGGCTTCGTGGTCGTGGGCCGCTCCCACGCGAGCCAAATGAGCCACCGAGTAACTCGAGCTCGGCTCTCTTTTTTTACGAGCCAGGAAGGCGGCTCGGCTCGAAAAAAACACAAACCCAAGCCGAGTCGGGTCAAGCTCGTTACGAGCCGAGCCGGCTTGCGAGCCATGAGCTTTTTTTTCCCAACCCTAACTGATGGAGGCTCGCCTACGGCTACAGACTCCGCCACCGCACGCCTCCGCTTGCCGCCACTCCGCCGGTAATCCACCTCTTCTCTTCTTTCTGTCTTGCGTTGTCAGGATGGTTTTGGCTGGGCCTTGGCGGCAACTACGAAGCCATCCTGGCACTCCCGCGGTCCCGCCCCTACACCGCCACATTGCTCTAACTTCCAGCCCGAGTACAAGCATCGATTGCGAGTTCAGCGTATGACATGATCACATGAGCATCCAAGGCCATTACAATAACTTACAAATCTTCACTGTTTCTCAATTTCTGTACCTTCTTTTTCAGTACGACAATCTATGGAAACCGGCCCTCCAGCGATAATAAATTAAGGGGGCCAAACCCCGCATTCTCTCCGTCTCATCAATTCCAGAAAAGAAAAGGAAAAAAAAAGGGGGACGTACGTGCAGAACGAGAACCAACCAAGCAGAAACAGATCAAAGGGCATACACAGAACGAACAAGTGACGAGAACAACTTCACAGGCGGCAGCGGCCGTCATAGTGGGCTGAACGGCTCCGGGAGCGGCTCAAACCGGTGGTCGAACAACGGGCTCTGGTCGGACCTGTCGTCGAAGCCGTGCAACCAGCTCGTGTTCTTCACGTCCTCCCTCAGCAGCATCGCCTCGTAGCGGGAGCTGCCG
The DNA here is from genome assembly GCA_036346395.1 of Hsuehochloa calcarea. Classification (NCBI taxonomy): domain Eukaryota; kingdom Viridiplantae; phylum Streptophyta; class Magnoliopsida; order Poales; family Poaceae; genus Hsuehochloa; species Hsuehochloa calcarea. The sequence goes on along the minus strand of CM070601.1, from coordinate 18,468,814 downwards.
TAGATATCCAGCTCGCTCAGGGTCTCCTTGGTTCCGATGCTTCCCCGGTCTGGCGAATCGGTTGAGCTGCCACCGTTGCGTGAATGAGCTCCGTTGGAATCCCTAGAGAAGTGCCCGTTCATGCTGCCGTTGTCGGTGCAATGTCGATCACCATTTGAGATGGGATGCCCTGGATCAGACATTCGAATTTGCCGGACCTTGCCAGAGGTTGAGCGGATGCTATGGGGAAATAGGGATGCACCACGAATGCCACCCAAGTTATGCCGAATGTCCTATCACAAGTAAGAGTATTGGTGTAATTTAGTTTCTTTCAAAAAAAGAATTTAGCGATAAAGAGCTAGAGACATCAGGACACTATTTCATTTATGAACATGAATTACGTACGGATCTCTCTGCAGCGGTTCGATCACACAACGTTCCAACCAAAAGTTATAAAGTTTAGCAAGGATCCAGTCAAGAAACTTTCAGTTTCACATCACTTGAGACTTGAGAGGACCTCCAGATGCAAAATGCAGTTTTCCAACTCATTAGTTTTATATCACTAGATAAGATTTTCGTACTAACACATACGAAATGCAGTTTTCCGATTCAGGCTATCTGTATTCTGAAACCATACGATAAACTCACCTGCACGGATGATTTTTCCATCTTGAAAATTGAAATAGCTTAGAGTAGTTTAGTTTCCGATTTAAGTGCGCCGGCCGGAGGACCACGCATTGTATCCAGTGTTACTTGGACACAGGAAGCTCTGGAAAATAGGATTCGATGATTCGTCTAATATATCTTTAAAAACAAAAATAAAATAATTTATGCAATGAAATATTTAATGTAGATACACTACCACAAAACATCCTAGACATTGTTGACATCACCTAATCACAACAAAGAACAGTTGCACACCACTCACTCTTTTAAAAAGGGTAGCAAAGTTGTCAAGTACCTTGTTAGATGTATAAATAAATAAATAAGTACTACAGTCGAAGTCTCTCGCAGCTCCTCTAGTCTTCTTCTCCCTCTCTTCTCATCAGACCAGCCTCACTCTCCTTCACATGCTCCTTCGATCAAGCACTACCACTGCACCCCCGACTCTCTTTCCTCTAACAACTTTCTAAATCATGTCAGACCACCGACATCTATTTCCTCTCTTCCTTCTGCAACAAATCTATCTAAACACCAACACCAAGCTAGTTCTTCCCTTTTGCTCCTCACAAGGACTCTCCATGGGTTGTCCGAAACGCGTCGCAAGTAGTCTAACACGTGTCGACACGGGGCGTCGACATGGGGATGTGTGTCGATGTGGCAAATATTTTTGGGACTCATGTGTCCCGGTAACACCGGTTGTATGGCAATCTTTTGTTTTTGTTCTCCTCCATCTATCGAAATCGGCATGCAAGCCTTTCGTGTGTTCGTTAAAAACACACACACTGGCTTGCAATGTTGCCTAAAGCGGCAAACATGACTATTTTGACTAAATGCGGAAAATTAATAATAACAGATCCTAAAGTGATTGTCGATTACAGTAAATAACAAATTAAGGAACTAAGTTGTCAACACAACAGCAATGCAACGCTTCAACTAAAACAGCAGGATGTACTTATTATAATGTGAACATAAGAAGAAACATACCATGTGCTTGATTGCCATGTCAAGTGAATTCTTTGATATCGTCCTCCCAAATCCATTATCTGCGCCTGTGACAGGCCGAGCGACTCTAGTAGCTTGACTGTCAACAACAGACCTTTCAGCCTGTCTATTTTGGTGTCCATTTGAGAGAGTAGACGTCTTTGATGGTGCATCACAAAATTTACTTCGACTCACAGCAGGCACGGAGACCTTCTTCACAGGAGCTGAGGCAGCTAATGGTTCAGCATTTGAGGTTGATTTTATTCCTAAAGCCATTCCTGGTCGTGATCTACCAGCAGAAAGTGGTCGTTCAGGCAGTTTTGTCCTTAGATTTGGTGGAGTTTCATTTGGGAAATCAGGGATATCAAGTGGCCGCACTGGAGCTCGGGGTCGTGGATTTGGGGAACTTGGACGAGATGATGGAGCTGATGAAGGTGCTGAATTCCGGCCATTGCTAGCTGCAGGTCGGCTGATAGATGTCAAGCTGCTGCTACTAGAAGTCCGCCCAACAGAGGGAGAGCGACCAATAGCTGGGGCCGATGAACGTATTGCAGGCTGGCATGTAGGTTGAGATGATCGTGAGCTGGAGCGGCTCATTGAAGGAACTGTATTCGAGGACAATGAGGTGGCACGACTTATCCCATGAACATTACTTGAGGATGAGCCTGGGCGGCTCATTGCAGGGATTGTACCTATGGATGCGCTTGGGCGGCTCATTGCAGGAATTGAACCTGAAGATGAAGTGGACATAATTCGAGACCGGGAGTTTGGAGTTGATGGCCTTGAATTTTGTGTGGATGTGATCTTGGCAGCAGCTAAATCAGTTGTAGAGTTGGATGCTGTTTGGCGGGTTTTCACAGGAGTAGATGGGCGAGTTTTGGCTGGTGTTGATGGGTGAGTTTTGGCTGGTGTAGATGGGCGAGTTTTCACGGGAGTAGAGGACCTTGCTGGCACAGGATGTGAAGCTGGAACTGATTGTTTTGGTGAAACAAGAGTGCTGCTCCGCCTACTTGGGGTTGTAGGTCTTGAACTGACAGAGGAAATGCTAGAATTGAGAACTGATGTCCTGTTGTTGCTAGACATGAGAGTGGATTGAATAGAAGGGCGAGTGACGGAGTTACTTCTGGCTGGTCTAGTGGGAACTGTGGAATGCCCATTCTCTGTTTGAGATATTGAAAGCTGCAAAAGCAATGTTCATTAACATTAAAAATGCTAATTATAATCAGCAGAATTTGGCTGAGATAGATAAAGAAGCGATTAACTATGTAGAATAAAATGTTCCGAGAAACAATAATGCAGTTATTGACTATATGGTTGGAGTAGATAAAGAAGAAAGATGTGTGCTATCACTAAGTTTCCCGATTAACTAGTCTTGGATTCCAATATGAAACTTGCTAAAAAAACCTTCTGTACTTCCACAAAGTACACTCCTATGACATATTAGAGACATACTTCAACAGATTGTATATGATTGAAATATAAGGTAAAAAAAAACATTTACCAAGTGGGACTATTTCTCTCTCTCAGAAATAAACTGATAAGTAAAATTGCAAAGCGTTTCAGATCACAGTGCTTCTAATTTTTTTATAGAACATGCAAAAGAATTGCATGTCTTTGCATTAGGAAAGAAAACAACGAGCGTTTAGTTACAGGGCGGGTCCCCGACCAAATGCGACCGCTACAACACAGATGAAACACGCGTGATGTGGCGAGGCCTTCGGTGGATCGCAAGTGGAGGAAAAAGATGATCATGCGATCGTGGATCAGAACGGAAAGGATAATGAGGGATAGGGAGACGCGAACAATCGCCTTCCTGGTCACCGGATGCTGTGACAAGAAGCTCTGAAAGCTATGTGCTAAACTTTCACTTATATTGATTCTTCATATCTCAAACGATTACAAGGCATCCTCTTATATAGAGAAGGCTGAAGTATCCTGAAGGGATACAAAGTCTACTCACTTATTTCCTAGTAGCAATAACTTTCCTAATTACACAGCGTCCTGAAGGGACAGCAATCTCCAAACCTACCATAACAGAAAAGGGTCTCCGAACTGAACTCGTAAAGCATCACACGTCCTGCTGTTCGGCATCATGAGAAACAGCCAAAAGAGCTTGACATATTGGTTTGGACCTCCTTTGATGTATTACCATAAAAATAGTCCACAACATTTCCTCCCTCCTGGAGAAACAGCTCGTCCTCGAGCTGGTATGCAGGATAAAGAATTTTGAACTCCTGCGGCTTCTCCCATGTAGCATCAGCAGCTTGTAATCCTTGCCATTGGACCAATAACTCCCATATTCCACGATTAAGACGAGCACGAACAATTTTCGCTGGTGTCGGCACCACTCGTCCATGAACAATCTCTGGTAATGGCAAAAACTGCGTTGGAGTAGAGCCTCGGTAGGTTTTAAGCAAGGCGACGTGAAAGGCATTGTGAATCTTTGCACGATCTAGAAGATCCAAACGGTGCGCCACCGATCCGATTCGTTCAAGAATGTGATAAGGCCCATAATAACGAGGCGCAAGTTTAGAGTGTGCTTTAGTGGCAATTGTGGCAGCCTATCGATGCTGAAGACGTAACCAAACCCAATCACCCACTGCATATTCGACTGGCCGGTGATGGTGATCATATTGTTCTTTCATGCGAGATTGTGCCTGCTGTAGACATTCAGTAATCTCGGTGAGGAACTCATCCCGAGTACGCAACTTATCATCAACGGCTACTACTTTGGCAAGTCCCGGCTCATAAGACCGCAAGGTGGGGAGGTGACGCCCATACACCACTTGAAATGGAGTTGCTTTTAAGGCCGTTTGGAAAGATGAATTGTAACAGAATTCTGCCCATGGCAACCACTGCACCCAATGTCGTGGTCTGTCACCCGTCAAACAGTGAAGATACATAGCAATGACTCAGTTTACCACCTCGGATTGGTCATCAGTCTGTAGATGAAAAGCTGAGCTGAAGCGAAGTTTGACACCTGCTAAACCAAAAAGTTCCTTCCAAAAATTGTTGGTGAACACCGGATCCCTGTCACTAACAATAGATGATGGAATCTCATGGAGACGAACTATGTCATCGAAGAAAGCACGACTCACTGAACTGGCTGAATAAGGATTCCCCAATGCAATGAAATGTTCAAATTCGATAAACGATCAACCACTGTCAATATAATAGACTTATCATGGACCTTAGGCAAGCCTTCAATAAAGTCCATGGAGACATCTGACCAAACGGTATGAGGAATAGGCAAAGGTTGAAGTAAACTGGCAGAATGTAAATGATTGGTCACAAATTCGCGCACAAGGCGATACAATGTTGGATTGTAGAAAGAAGCGCATACACGTTGCAAGGTCTTTTGAATGCCCTCATGGCCAGTGTTGTGGCCATCGGTGAGGATCTGCGGCCATAGCTCGGAAGAAGATGGAACAAAGCCACTAGACCATCCACCAAACTCCATTCGGCAGCCGCTGAACCTGCTAACACCTGATCACGCAAGGAAATCCAGTCTGGCAATGAAGATACTTCCTCTCGAAGTGATTGGAAGATATCGAATTGAGGTGCCAAGAGGCCATAGACATATAATACTTCCTCCCTGCGAGACAGAGCATCGACTGCTGCGTTCTGCTTGCTGAGCCTAAATTCAACCGAAAAATCAAATCCTAAAAGCTTGCTAACCGACTGATGTTGAGGAATTGTGCACAGCCGTTGATCAAGGAGAAATTTGAGGCTATAATGGTCAATGCGGACAAGGAATGCATGCCCCCAAAGATTAGGCCTCCCATGACGAACAGCTTTCACAAGGCCTATTAATTCGCGTTCATAGGCCGCTAACTTGGCATGATGAGGTGCTACCGCACGACTGAAGTAAGCTAATGGCCGCCCTCCTTGATTAAGTATTGCCCCAATGCCATTGCCCGAAGCGTCATAATCAACCACGAACTTCTTAGAGAAATCTGGCAATTGTAACACAGGCGCCGTTGTTAGTGCTGACTTGAGTGCATTGAAAGCTCGTGCGGTCGATTCTGACCAGGAAAATGCCTCTTTTTTCAGCAAGCGTGTCAACGGGGCTGCAATGGCGTCGTAGTCTTGAATAAACTTCCGGTAGTATCCCGTGAGTCCAAGGAAAACTTCCGGTAGTATCTCGTGAGTCCAAGGAACCCTCGCACCGCACGAACATTTTTAGGTACCGACCAATCGGTAACTGCAACGATCTTGGTAGGGTCCATCGCCACTCCTAGAGCTGAAATGACATGACCCAAATAGGCTACCAACTCCTTGCCGAATGAGCACTTGGGCTGTTTGAGGGCGAGCTGATGGTGGTGGAGGAGCTGAAACACGGCCCGGATGTGTTGAAGATGTTCTGACCAAGACTCACTGTAAATCAAGATATCATAAAAAAAATACAAGCACAAAACGCCGGAAGAAGGGTTTAAGCACATCGTTCATGAGAGCTTGGAAGGTTGCTGGCGCGTTAGTCAGTCCGAACGCCATGACCAAGAATTCGAAGTGACCGTGATGAGTGCGGAAGGTTGTCTTCTCAACATCGAGGGATGCATACGTACTTGGCGGTAGCCACTGCGAAGGTCGAGCTTGGTCATGAACTTGGTGCCGTCCAGTTCGTCGAGGAGTTCGTCAACCACCAGAATCGGGAACTTGTCCTTCACTGTCTTGTCATTGAGTGCATGGTAATCAATGCAAAATCGCCATGTGTTATCATGCTTTTCCACAAGTACGACCGGCGAAGAAAACGCTAACGTACTTTCTCTGATTAAGCCTTGAGCCAACATCTCCTTGCATTGTCGTTCTATTTTGTCCTTCTAGAGGTGCGGGTAACGATAAGGCCGGACTGCAATTGGAGCTGTGCCCGGTAGCAAATGTATTTGGTGATCATGACGTCGTTGTGGCGGTAACCCGGTCAGAGGTTCAAAGATGTCGGCAAACTCGAACAACAACTCATCGAGAAGATGATGACCAGACAGAGATTGCACGCGAGCTATGGGTGGTGAGACATCCGCGCCGTGCCATACAACCTGATGATCTGCTCGCTAGAATGACATAGACAACAACTCGAAATCCCAAGTGATCGGGCCGAGGGTGCGGAGCCATTGGACACCGAGGACGAGCTCGAAGCCATCCAGTGGGATTGTGAAGCAATCGATGGAGAAACCTTCCTTCCCTACCTTGAGACGCACCTTGCTGCACAGACCAACACAAGTCACCCGATCTCCATTAGCCACCGCGACGCTCATCCCTTGGCGTGGTGCCACTGTCAAGCCGAGTCGATGGGCCGTGCCTTCAACGATGAATGTATGTGTCGACCCCAAATCAACTAACGCCACCAAGCTTAGACCATTGATTGTCACCGGTAGCTGCATGGTGCGATTTGCACGAATGCCCGCAAAGGCATGCAGCGAAACTTCCACCTTGGTCATCGCGTCTAGATCATCCTCATCTTCGTCTAATTCCAGAAGGTAGATTACCTTCATGGAACATTGGTGATCACGATGGAACTTTTCCGGGCAATTGTAGCAAAGGCCTTTAGCGCGGCGGTCTACCATCTCTTTTGTTGACAAATGCCGAAAACGGGAGCGAGGTCCTCCCGGTCGAGCTGCTGCAGGTGCTCTTGGTGCTGCCGACGTCATGCTGCTTGTTGTCGCGGTAGGGCCTCCCTGAGGCGGCCTGTGCGGTGCGGCCGGTAGGGGCGTCGATACTCGTGTATATGGTGCAGGAGATGTCTTTAGCGACTCCTTAGCTTCAGCTGGCACATCATGGAGTCCCTGTTCATAAGCTCTAGCCAAACTCATGGTTGTTTGTAAGTTGGTTGGGCTTGCAGCTCTACGCCCGTCTGCAAGGGTTTTTGCAACCCGACTGTGAATAGCTGAACTTGTTGCATCGATGACAAGGGCTCCGCACAGCACAATAAGGCAAGGAATTGCCGCTGGTATGCTTCGACAGTTCGGGTTCGACGTAGGTGCGCCATCTCCCCCCAGCGGGTTGCTACAGATAGGAGGACCGAAGCGCATGTTGACAAATTCGGCGAAGCGAACCCGTGACAGCACCCCTTCATCCCGTCGAGCTGATAGTACCATTGTTGGGCGACGTCGGTGAGGTGGTACAATGCCAGCCATACCTTTTCTTCTTCCATTGCCCGCTGCCTGTGAGAAAATTGTTCGCATCTGTTGAGCCAGGGCAGAGGGTCTTCTTCTCCATCAAAGATTGGGAAGTTCAGTTTATGGTACCTTGGGGCACCCCAACTTGCTCCTCCTTTGTCTTCTCGATCGATCATCTTGCCAAGCATGGGCCCCTTGCTGGTCGAGGCGTCGCCTTTGTTATGTTGAAGTTGCATGATTGCATTGCCATGGACCGATTGTTGGTTCTTGATGTCACTGATATCGCCCAGGATATTTGTCAGCATTACGGCCAGATTGTCGATGGTCTTTGCTTCGCCCATGTCAGCCGAAGAGCTTGCTACGGTTTGTTGTGCCGTTGGTAGCAGCGAAGGTGAGATGGAGATTGGCTCTGATACCAAGTTGATGCGGTGAGTCCTTCGGTGGATCGCAAGTGGAGGAAAAAGATGATCACGCGATCGTGTATCAGAACGAAAAGGATAACAAGGGATAGGGAGACGCGAGCAATCGCCTTCCTGGTCACCGGACGTCGTGACAAGAAGCTCTGAAAGCTACGTGCTAAACTTTTACTTATATTGATTCTTCATATCTCAAACGATTACAAGGCATCCTCTTATAGTCTTATACAGAGAAGGTTGAAGTATCCTGAAGGGATACGAAGTCTACTCACTTCTTACCAAATAGCAATTACTTTCCTAATTACGCAACGTCTTGAAGGGACAGCAATCTCCAAACCTACCATAACAGAAAAGGGTCTCCGAACTGAACTCGTAAAGCATCACACGTCCTGCTATTCGGCATCAGGAGAAACAGCCGAAAGAGCTTGACGTATTGGTTTGGACTGTTATGAATAGCGCTTGACGAGGGTACAAAGGACGAGACTTATCAAAAGTGACGTCCCGAGGAACCCGCATTCGTCGGCCAATAGAACCCCAACAATGATATCCCTTATACTCAGCGCTATAGCCCAGAAAAACGCACTCCGCGGACTGAGTGGTCAGCTTGGTGCGCTCACGAGGGGCAAGAAGAACATAACACACACCCAAAGAGGCGAAGACTAGAGTAGTCTGGAGTCTTGCCACAGAGACACTTAACTGGGATCCCACCCTGAAGAGCAGAAGAAGGCTGAATATTAATCAGAAAAGTGGCAATAGAAACAGCCTCAGCCTAGAAGTGTGATGGGAAACCAGATGCAAGCATAAGAGCACGGGCTGTCTCAAGAAGATAACGATACTTCCGTTCAGCCACACTGTTCTGGGCATGAGCACCAGGGCAAGAAAACTGAGAGAGAGTGTCTTGCTCAGCAAGAAAACCACAAAGGACTCCCGACAGGTATTCCCCAGCAAAGTCAGCAAGAAAGACATGAATAGGAAAATCAAACTAAGTACGGATCATGGTGGCAAAAGTCTTGTAGATGGATAAAACTTCACCACGAGATAACATAAAGTATATCCATGTGTGGCGAGAAAAATCATCAAGAAAAATTATATAATATCGATGATCTCCTTTCGAAACGAAAGGAGCCGGACCCAATACATCATAATGAACAAGATCAAAAGGACACTGTGACACTGACTCACCGGAAGGATAAGTAAGTTGAAACTGTTTACCAAGCTTACAACCCTGACAATTTAGAAAAGCATTACCAGACACAAACCCTACAAGACCGCGACGAAGTAAAGAAGATAGACGCGACCCGCAAAGATGTCATAAACGATGATGCCACTGAGTAAAAGACACAATGGAGGATGCAGCAGAAGCGGCGGCGACGGTGGAGGCGACAGGACTGGCAGGGGCAGTGGAAGCAAGATGAAGCCAGTCAAGCTCCCAAAGATCTTTGTGAGTCACGGCGGAGGGCGATTCAACGAGTCCGTCGTCGATCCACGAACACAACAAGAATCAGAATCAAGAATAACACGACAACCATGATCAGTGAGCCGACCGGCAGATATGAGCTGCATGGTTAGTTTGGGAACATGAGAAACATAAGGAATATGAAAAGAGGAATTCGGAAGAGTGCCTCATCCTGCAACAGAAAGAGAAGTACCATCTGCTGCCTGAACAGTGATAGGAGCAACTAAAGGACGAATGGAAGTGAGACTAGTGGAATCAGATGTTATATAAAAGGAAGCACCAGAGTCAAGAATCCAAGGTGATATACTTGAGGAAGAAGTAGAAGGTGGTCTCTCACTAGAAGACTGTGCAGCAGAATCAACAGAATCGGACGGTGCAAGAGTAGTCATGCGACGCAGCAGTGTGAGAAACTCCTGAGACTCAGAAGCACTAGAGCTCCTCTGAGAGGAGGAACCACCAGTTCCCTGTGGAGGACGGCCATCACGACGTAAATCCTCCTTGTAGCAGGTCTGCTGTACATATCCATCCTTGTTGCAGTAAGTGCAGTGGAGTCCCCTACCAACAACAGCTATCACTGGTGAAGACTGGCCCGGTGATGGAGTAGGCAGAAGCAGCGAGAAGTGAAGGAGCCGCAGAACCGAAGGAGACGATCGAGCAAAGAGCGGACCGCAACACGAAAGCAAATCTCCTCAGCATGAACAGCTGCAAGGGCCTCCAACAAAGTCACACGAGGGTGTCGTGCCAGCAACTGAGCACGAGTCTGCTCATACTCAACCCGAAGACGTGTCAAGAAGTCATAGATGCGACAAAACTCCAAGTGAAACTGCTGACGCTAATAGCACTGACAAGTGTAGCAAATATCTGGTCCCAAAGAGTCAATCTGATGCCATACCGCAGACAACTGGGCATAGAACTCGTCCACAGTGGCATCTCCCTGCTGTAGCGACTGCTCCTGACGCACAACAGAAAGATACAAGGAATCGTCAGACATCTAGTAGCGATTGCGCAGATGCGCCCACATCAACTGTGCTGAGGCCAAGCCAATCACATCCCCAGTGAGATGCACTTCCATGCTAGCAACCAGAATAGCAGAAGCACGGGCATCCTCATCAATTCAAGTCTTGTAAGTAGCATACTGAGTCTGAAAAGTCTCCATGGCATCCTCAAAAGCATCATATATCCCTTTTACGAGTGTCTTCGGAAGCATCCTTCGGGAGCACGGGCTCAACAGGTGGAACAGGGTGAGGCGGACAAGGCAACTCACCGGTGAGAAAATCCCAAAGACGCTGACCACGCATATGAAGGCGCATGTGCTGAAACTAGTCCCGATAATTGAGACCATCGAAGATCACTGAACAACGAGGCGAAATATCGCCTAATGGTAGGCGGCATACGACAGCGGCGACCAAGATAACGAGTCTAACAAATGCTATTTGGACGGCGCGGCGGTTTGAATGGCGTACTTTCTTCTTTTATTTTATTTTTTGGCTCGCTTCTTCTTCGGTGGCTCGGTTAAACGGCTTTGTCTCTCTCGGCCTCTGAACCAAAAGGCGCCGACGGAACTAGGGTTCCTTGGCGCTCTAGCACCGTGGCGGGGACCGACGAAGCAACGCACCAATGGCGGACAGCGAAAGCGGCGCGAGCTGAGCTCGCTCTCCTCCTTCGCTCGTGGCCTCCTCTCAAGCGACCTCTGTCAACGAGAGGCAAGAGGCGGCGGTCTGAGTCGGGATCGAGGTTCGAGAGAGGCCGGCACTGCTCGAGCTTCAAGATCCGGCGGCGGCGCAAAGGGCTGGGCTCGGGTTCAACCGCGCCAACGAAGACGACGGCGGCACCGGCTCGCGCTACCTTCACGCGTGAGCGGCAGAGGAGATGCGCGGCGGTGAAGCGGAAGACCAAGACGGCGGTGGCTCCCTGCGGCAACGTCGGCGGCTCCCCGAGCCGAAGCGGCGACTCCTCGAGCCGAAGCGGCGGTTCCCCGGGCGATAGAGCACCGGGCGACGAGGAGATCAACGCGTCTGGTCAAAGGAGTGCTCGGCAAAGAGGATGGCATCAAGCAACGGGCAAAGCCAGGCGGCGGCTGGAAGAAGAACCAGCGGCGGCTTGACAAGCAAAACCCTAGGTTTGCTCTGATACCATATTATGAATAGCGCTTGCATTCATCATGAGGCCAATGGGCCAATATATATACAGTACAGGTATGATATATATGCAGATAACCCTTTACACGATGGGGAAATAAACAGGCGATATGTCTTACCATAAAAAGAGTCCACAACCCGGCCCTTCTGAATTTCAGCTACATTTCATTAATTCTTTTCACTGGGAGGGACTATATCTCACTAATTCACATTTCAATCAGAAAGCAGGTTACATGAGCTAGAAATGTTTCACGCTGCTCTACCAGGAGATACTGCTCTTCAATCTAATTGACGGTGCCATGCAACTTAGGTAAATATGTTCCTTATTTTGTCTTTAGAAAATTAGGCAAAGCTGGTCAGTGGTCACCATTATCAAATTCCAATGCTATGGAGAAAATTTGCCAAATAAACTGCGAAATAACTTGCGCAGAAAAGGAAACACAAAGCAGATTACAAAATAAAACTTACAAAATATTAACAAATCCATTTTTAAAACAGGAATACTACATAGTACATACCCTTGACGCTCTAGTAGTTGAGGATGATCTAGTGGCCGTGCGCTTAGGTAATATATTTGAGGATGGCGTTTTCTCAGCAACCTCAAGTGCAGGAACACGGGGCGTCCCAGGCGGAGTTAGAAGCCTGAGGAGGACATCGCAAATTACTAAACGTTAGAGTAGAAACACATGCTGACTTGTATTAACAAGAGGATCAAACCATTAATTAAGCAGGAAACTGATTACTAGCTCTCTGCAATAAGAAAAATAAACCAAACAAATCGATGATCGTTCTTCACCGCAAAAAAAAAATGTTTACCATTAAACACTGTGGAAAAATAATAGAAATGGTACATTTGCGCAGGAACAATCGATCCTCAATTCTAATGCCTCTTAATTGACCTCAGCATACGTCTTAGATTTACCTCACAAACAATAGGATTCTCGTAATTCATAAAAGGTATATATTCCTCTCTCCCCACTATGTTTCTTATACGCGAGACAAAATTGTGTATATATGTACCGAATGCCCAATTATCAAGCTCCAAGCTGGCCTCCCAAGGGAAGAGCCCGCACAGGCCAATCCAATCCATCCAATTGCATATTTGATGTTCCACCTTCGCTCAGTCAGCACAGTGATGATCCATTTCCTCCCAAACAGCAACGACCACCAAGACTATCTCTAAGGAGAAACCTTACAAACATGGCACTCCAAGATCAAGCGTACCCAGCCAACCAAAACAGCGATCAGTACAAAATACAAATCCATCCCAAAGCAGGACAATTCATAAAAAGAGAGAGAAAAGAGCAGCCTTCATATACTACACTAATCCCTAAGGAAATTAACTGAACACAGTACAGAGATAGATCATCTCATAGACACGCAGAAATCAGCCAAGGAGGCACCAAAGGGAGAAACATAAACCAAGAGTAAGCAAGTAAAGTTGATAATCACCAGTCATAATCGTTCTTCCCGATCTCCGAATCCAACAGGTCCTCCATCTCAGAGCAGCCTTAAACCGCAACAAATTCCCCGCCTCCACCAAAAAAAAATCACCAAAAAGCCGCCAAACTCGCTAAAGAATTAGCCAAACCGATGCCACTACGGCTACCTCCGGCGACCGGCAGGCGGGTCTGGATCCGGATCTGGGATACTCCAGAAGCTTCGGTTCGAGCCCGCCCTTCCCGGAAGCAGGCAATGCTGCTTCTCTCCTCCCGCGATTGCTGCTCGGGAGGTGGTCTCCCCTGCGCGATGAGATGAGACGAGCTGTGCGAGATAGCGAGGAGGAGGACTGGAGGAGGGAAGCGGAGAGATGGAGGAGCGGAGGAAGGGGGTGCGTGAGCGTGAGCTCTCTCTGCCTTCCTCTGCTGCGGCTCTGCGCTGTGAACTGAAGCGAAGCCTTGTTCTGTTTCGCCGTAAAAGGTTCGCGATCCTCCCCCACCGCGGGACGATGGCACGTGGGACCCACGGAATCTCGCGGCCCACGTGTCGGCGACGGTCAGCTCGCGCTCTGTCGCTGATCGGAGATGGAGTAAAGTAAGCGGTAAGTCAGTCAGGGGGAGTCGGCGCGGGTGCCTTCAGTATGGTCGGATAGGTCTCTAGGCCAGGTGCGGGCCCGGATATCAGACCATGACATGTGGGGTACAAATATCTGTGGGCCAACATGTCAGGTGGCATGGTTTTCAATAGGTTTTCCAGTGACTGTCGGGAGGTAGTTAGAGAAAAAGGAAACGATACGTCCGTCCGGCATCGATACGGATAAATAAATCAGACCTTCTTCGTGTAACCATCGGGCATCACGCCCCGTATTACAATCATATCTTTACTATTATAATTCTAAATTTACCTTACTCCAGGAAAGATCGTCCCCCTCCTCCACCCGCGACTCGCTACTGTGCAACCGCCTGCATCCCCACACCAAACAACCGCCCGCTTCCATCTCCACCCTATTCCCATCACCCTCCGCCTCAAACCCATGCTCCCCATCTCAGCCACCCCAAACCATAGCCCCTCATCGCTACTCCGATGTCGCCTCCGCAATCGCTACCGGTGGAGGCCAGTACGTCGGATTCCTTTGTGTCGGCGTGGCTCCGCGACCTCCCCCAGTACCGCCCCACAGAGTCGGAGTTCGTCGACCCCATGACGAACAACCACCTCTTCAACAACCTCTCCCTCGCGGGCGTGTCAGCAATGTGAGCCCCCCTCTTTTCCGAACCCAGTTGAGTTCCTCTTTTCGGCCTCCCTCACCATTTCCTCGGGCGCACCGTGGATGCCGTGGTCGGGTTCAGGCTGCAAATGCTGTGGTCGACGGCACCGGCCGAGCCGTTGTGTGACGCGGCGGCGGCCGTGGTGGCGGCGTGGGGGGATGGAGACGCCGCTGATGGCAGTGGAAGAGGCATTCGAGGAGCTGGCGCGTGGGATGGAGGTCGACGGCGGGGTGCTCCGACTCGCGCCCTTCGGTGAAACCTGCGCACTCGTCTCTGAGTTCTTCAGCTGCCTCGGCATTGCCTTCAAGTTCGCTGAGATCGAGTACGTCGTCAAGGTGAGCACCTCTCTGTCCCGCTTGTCGCCGATCTAGCTCATGGTTGTTGTTGTCAAATTATATATTTTTTGATTGTTTGCTTCGCTCGTGCCATTTCTTGGATCTTTGGGATAAAGTTTCAAGATTTTCTGACTCTAAATACTTCCACCTGTGGAATATTGTCTTAGTGTATAACATTAATATGTCTTACCCCATAGTCCATAATAATACACAGCTAATTTATTGAACCATCGTAATTGTTCCTCTATTAGAGTACTATACCATGTTCTCTTTCTGCGTGAAGCTAAGGGTATGTTTTTATCTAGATCATTTATCTAGATCAACAGGATGTGGAATGAAGCTACGGGGAGATGACCATGGTGCAATGAAAGATTTTATCATCAGTATTTAGAACTCTGTAAATCAGTTGAAATCACATTCAACTGGTCAAGAAGATGGAAAAGTAGAGATACATAGCAAAATAGTAAGTTGTGTTGTTAATGCACTTATATGTATTATCATCTTTTAATTGATTGGTTCGCTTTATGGTTAAAAGGGAAATATTATTTCTGTAAGGTTTGGATTTTGTTGCAACGCACGGGCACCCTGCTAGTGTTCCTTATATCCGAAATAGCTTCGCTCATTTCTTGTCCCCGAACAGCTTCATCGAATTCTCTCTCTCTCTCTCTCCCCTATCGAACCAGCAAACATCGATCGAGCTTCTGTCACCGGCGAGCTCGTCAAGGAGCAGGTCTGCCGTGTTGGCGCCGTACCGTTGCTCAAAGGGTAGCGACGTCGACTCTACGCGCCCGACGGAGCCGCGAAGGGGGTGGGTGCTCTGCTGAGTATTCAAGAAAAAAGGCGACATCACTCACACGAAGATGACGACGACGCGCTGAGCGGCCGCTGTCGCGGCCGACGTTCGGTTCATCAATTTCTTCACTCGGGCGGACGTGCAGCGGCGACGTTGCTCCACAAGTCGATGGCTCCATGGTGGTCAACTCCTGCGACTCCCAAAGCAGACTATTGCAGGCATTTCTTAATGTGATGCAACCCTTTTATGAAATTGTTTCATAAAGTGTTTTTTTTGTTGCAATTCGACCTTTTCTGAAATTGTTGTATAAAGTGTTTCATTTGTTGCAACGTGTTTTCTTAAATATTTTCATCAACTATTTCCAAAATGTGTTGCGCATGGTCATTCATGAGATGTTACAATAGGCGTTTCGAGATGTTTCCTCTTTTGTTTTGATTGTTGTAACAATTTTGAAATGTTGCATTTGAGATTTTGAGATGTCATATCATTTTCTTTGAAATGTTACATATGGGATTTTGAGATGTTGCATTATCTCGTTTGGGATGTTGTATCCTTCACATCATCTCTTCTTTGATAGTTTGAAACTCAGTACAAAAAAGTTCTTTTTGTTGCGATCGCTTGGAAAAAATTATTGCACATATTCTTCTTATTTGTTGTATCAAAGGGTACAATATGAAGTTTCATATCATACCTCAGAGCGTTAGTTACACCCAAAAGTAATAGCAATGTTTGGCTTGATCAGAATAATAAGGTGGCTGGTCAGTGGATGATTCGCTGTTTGATGAGGATTTTTCGGGGATGTATTGTAATACAATGTGATGTTACCGGCAGCCTGGCAAAGCTGGCACTGCCAAATCTCCTAGACGATGCACGTGCGATCTCCATTTTAGGCCGTTCGATCTGGATCCTGTGTGACGGGTGGATTTTGGGCACGCAAGTACGCTTAAGTGGGGAAGGAATTTTTTGCTCACTGTTGCAGTCGTTTTTTACGCAATTAGTGTCTGCCGGTCATCGTGTGGGCGAGGCGTTATTTCTGCCATTTTATCATGATAGTCGCTAATTGCGTCAAAAATTACTGTAATAGTGACATTTGTGCTAAAAATTAATTGAGAAGTCCGAGCCTGTGCTCCGTTATATGGATTTATTACCATATTTCGCAATTATAGATGTGTGGTAAGAGATACACTCATGCGTGTGCCTCGTGTGTGGGGTGGCTGTGGAGGCGTGTTCATGCTGGTGTCCATCTTTGCAATGTAAAAGTAAAACACAACGATTTTTTGTTTTAGCTTGAATCTTGGATGTACGTTTCCTGTCTGCCATTTTATTGGTAGTTAATATCTTTGCAGGTACTGGTGTTGGTTCTAGTGTTTGATCTGATCCATCTTGTTGTACAATTGGACGGCTTTAAACCTGTACAAGTACTGCTTTTTATTTATTTGGCTAGTATTTGCATGGCTTGTTGTAACCGGGAAATGAAGAACTACCGCGGAACATGAGGTCAGATCTTCAGATCTTGCCCACTTACGGCGTAGAACGGAGGGCCATATACAGTAAAGTATTACGATAATACACATGTGCCCTACCTGGTTGTGGACCCCCACCCCACCCCAAATGACACTATTTCGAGGTGTAATCGCAAGAATAGCTCTCCTCGAGTGGTATTTACAAATTTAACACCTCACTCATATGGCCACGGTGCGAACAAGTCTCACGAACCGACACGTGGTCAATGTCGCACAGGCACCGTGCCTTGGCACCTCATTTGCATCGCCACCGTGCGGACGAGCCTCAATGTCGCATGGCCACCGTGCATTGGCACCTCGGTGCAGCAGAGAAATCTAACCGGATGGGACCCACTAATTAGTCACTCCTATACCTCACAAACACAAAACAGTAGAGAGAGGGAGTCAGAGGCAGTTCGGTGGTGAGGGCAGCGCCGGCGAAGGAGGCGACGGAGGCGAGCTGTGATGGGCAAAATGGAATAGGGGATGGACGATAGTTCTAGGAGTGGTGGTGGCGCGACCGGAGGTGGATGGTGGCGGCCGAACGGCTGCCAGAGCCTGGGTAGGAACGGGGATGGGGGCGAGACGGGGCGAGAGGGAGCAGAATAGGGGAAGCACAAGCATCCACAGGGTGAGTGGAACTCATCTAAGCGGTCGTTTAAGACTGAGGGAGTCGGAGGCGAGTTGGCGCCGAGAACCATGGGCAGCGCGGGCTGTCGACCACCGGGGCTGCGCTACGGGGAGAGGGAACCGGAGTGGAAGGTGGGGGGAGGTAGAGAAAGGCCAGGGGTGCTCTTGCAGGAGAGAATCGACCGGAGGTGCACCGGGCGAGGAAGGGCGTCCGAGGCGGCAGTGTCGGCCAGCTTTGGGGGATAAGGAGTCGACGGCACCTTCCCGGGGAAGTGGAGGTGAAATTAGGTGAGAGAAAAAGGAGCAGAGCATTGGGAACGCACTTTGACGCGGGTAGACGGAGGAGGGGCTTACGTGGTGGCCGGAACGGTGTGGTGGGCGAGGTGGCCGAGCGAGCGATGTGCACAGGGGGAAGACAACGGCGTTCCCGGTGCTTCGGCCGTGAAGAGGGGAGAAGGAGGTGGACGCGACAACGAGGGAGACGATGTGGTGGCGATGCGCACGGCGGGGACACCTGCAGCTCATTTGAGGTGCGACGGTGACGAGCGCCACGAGTGGCACGACAACTCCATGGAGCGGCCCTCGGAAATTTGGGCGGCGAGGCTCGTCCGCACTATCACCGTGCGGACGAGGCACAACCGCACAGCTACCGTGCGGCATTGCGCACATGTCAGGTCGTGAGACTCATCCGCACAGTGAGGTGCCAATGCACGGTGGCCGTACGACATTGAGTATATGTCAGCTCGTGAGACTCATCTGCACGGTGGCCGTACGGACGAGGTATTAAATTTGTAAGTACCGTACGAGAAGAGTCATTCTTTCCATTACACCTCGAAACAGTGCTATTTAGACAAAAGACTCCGCCGGTCGCATGGTTAACAGTAATGGTGTGTTCTGTACCGGCCCCTGACAAAAGGAATTTTTCAAGTGTGTACCGGCCAAGTTCATACCTTTTTTAAAAAAACTATACACTGTAGGCAAAGATCAAATTTTACCGAACCGTTCAGTTGCATCCATGTGTTACGTGAGTAAACTTCACCGGACGAACTGTAGCATAGCCTTCTTACAGCGTGTAGTCAGGGGCGGACTTACAGCGGTTCACGGGAGATGAACACCTAAATTATTTGCAAAAAGCACTAGTACTCTGACACAGAGCTAAATTTGACACAGAGCTAAATTTGTCCGGTTGGTCATTGGGTCTTTCAATCAAAACCTGATTTTGTTTGTACTCTCTTTTTAGATCTTGTTTGGTATAGTTTCAAATTCTGCTCCTAATTCTCTGAGAATCCACTTCTCTGATAATCTGGAACTGTCTGTTGAAACCGTTTGGCTGGTAGATCGGTTCTAAAACCATATGAGGGAGGATTAGAGGCAAATAGACTATATCACCCCGAGTGTAATACTTCAATTGTATTTGTGTAACTTAGTGGCATTTGCGGGTAAAAACCTTCAACTTCAAAGGGTATTTTTGTTTTTGAAGGTTGGATTCTTACGAGAATCTGCTGGGAGGCTGCTTCTCGTTGCTAGTTCATTTTGGAGACAACTCCTCGCGAGAAGTAGAATCTAGTGGTTTTGAGAATCAGGATGTTGGTACGGCCCCACGAGAATCGATTGAGAAGCTGGGAGTGGAAATTGTACCAAACAGGACCTTAATTTAGTAGGTGCGAAAGTTTTTGAGATCTTGTTTCTTTTGTTGTTTCTTAGAATTTCAATAATTTGTACATTTTTTTGAATAATTTGTACATTTTATTTCAGAGAAAAAATAAAAGAATAAATGTTTCCAACGTATTTCAAAAACTTCCCACAGTTTTCATCTCCTCTATAAAATTTCCAAGAATAGTATTACATCTTCTAAGATGGTAACGCAACTAACTTCCTACGTACCACCTTTTACACCTAATATCTCTCTAAATTATTTTGAGATGTTTGTTTCTAACATGAACAATTTGTACACTTTTTTTGCTAATGCGGACCTTGACATTTTCAATTGAACCAAAAAAATAACTTCGAGCGCTTATACTATAAATCATGAGTCCGCCACTAATGTCACATCACTACCATCACATCATTTAGGTGCTAAACTTCTTCACTCCATTGTCTTAGCACCCCCTTCTCTCTCTTTCGTTGCCATTCCCTCTCTCATCCCCTACTCATTGACACACGAACCCACACTTAGAAACATGAATTCTAGACTAATTTAGCCCCGTTGCGCAATAAAATTTTTAAAAATAGTCCCTATAATTTTAAAATTCTAAAAATAGCCCCCTACCATACTAACTGCCGCCGGGGACGGCAGCACGTTGGTTGGTGCTGCCCCACGTGGGCAAAAAAATTATTTTTTAAAAAAACTAATTAATAATATTTGTTGAATGATTTTTTTAAATATACATAATGAGCTCAAACAATTATAAAAAAATTTGTGGGGCCTCCTGGCATAGTTTGTCTACTTATGTAATTTTTTTGAAATTTTATGCATTCTTTTTTTTCTCCAAAATTCTTTAAAGTCTAATGTTTGTAGGAATATTCTAATATAACAAATGGGGTTCAAACATTATGAATTTTTTTTGCCAGACTCCCTACACAGTGGACTTGATTGTGTAAATTTTACATGCTCTGAAATTGTCTCGACAAATTCAAGTTTTATGTCTCAAAAATTAGGACGAGACATTTCGGAAATTAGGGTTTCATGATTTCATGTGACTTGAAATGTGCGAAGTTTGGTACGACATGACTACTCTTGGGCGCTATGGTTCTTGATCACATTTCTTCTGTACGGTGGAGTTAAAGGAGAGTACATACATCCCATTCTTTGGTGTCATTTTAAGGGCATATCTGAATAAGATTTTCTGACATCTCAATTCAATTGCAGACAAACGAGGAGAGGGCGGAGGAGCGACGACTGGAGGCAGACGCAGCAGCCGTGGACGGCGCTGTGGACCGAGAGGGTTACGACGGACGTGGTGCAGGAGCTTCGCGGCTACGCCATCTAGACGTACGATGTGTACTTGCAGTGGTACGTTTCGCGCACTAGGTGGAGGCTTACTTGGCCAGCGCCGCAGCGTCCAGTGGACGCCATGCATGACGACATCGTACTAGGTGGTCCGGACCGTCACCAGGCGGCCCGCCTCGACGAGACGGTAAAACATTCTTCGCATAATTTTCGTCCGGCAACACTTTTCACACTTACTATCGGTTTTCTTGCAGTACTACCGCTTGGAGCGTATCCAGCGTGAGAGTGCTGAAGCTCTACGCCGTGAAAACAACAGCACCTTTGATCATCTCTTAGGCGCGATGCGCACCATAGGCGAGGACGTGAGGGCTGCGATTAGATCCATAACTTGTGGTCGTCATAGCGACGTTCACGCACAGCATCGCGTACACGAAGGGCACCCTCCACCACCTCCGCCCTCGGCACCTCCGTCGGCACCGCCCTTCGCATGCCCGTCACACTCCTGGAGTCGTCGGAGCTACGGTTGCTCGGCCCCGACCCGCCTCGGGCCACAGGTTTGTCATCTGTCAGCCTGTTCTTTGTCGTGAGTACCTTTGCATGCACTCATTTCGGACGTATCTGGCATTACCCTTTGTTCTTGCAGCACTTGCGAGGGGACAACACTCTGCTGCAACCATCGTCATCACGGAGGGAGGCGCAGGACAGGACTTCCTCACCGGCGCGATGTTTTTGCACTCCACACGCCGACCCTGACTCACCGCAGAATGGGGACGAAGGGTTCGGCTCATTGACGCACGGCGTTCAATTACACCTGCGGGAGCGCGACCAGTGGTTCGGCGACACGTACGGCTCAGACTGGCCAGGAGGATTCTCCTCCACACAATAGCCTACTCAGGTACATGTGAACGTAGTTACATCGATTTTCCTGTTGCACAAAACCAATGACTAACTCACCCCTACCCTTCCTGCAGGAAGAACACCAGTGGGTTGACGATATGCTCATGCCTCAGCCGGACCCCCATGATGAGATCACCCCAAATTCGCCTCCCAGGCAGGGCCCCTACTACAGCCTTCGAGACGTACGCCGCTCCCCGGACAGGTCACCTTCTCTGAGGATCAACTACGCCGTCCCGACAAGCGACACGACGATGCGCCCTAACTAATGTCATGACCGTGTAAAACTTGTTATATAATGTCATTGTGCATTCCGCCTTTGTGATTTATGTAATGTCTGTGTGCATTACGACACTGTGATTTATGTACGCAAAATGTTCTCCGAAATATTTAGTACAAACGATAACTCTACCTCCCGATTTTAACTTACTAAACCTTAAAGACATAACGCAATGCTGCCCCAGGATCCCTCCTCGACCCGGCTACCTCGCGGACGTGAATTTTCTTCAACAAAATTGTAATTTACCCGCAGGCTATATATATATGCATGATTTGGCTGTCATTGCCCTCACTCTTCGCTTCCTCTTCTCCTTTCTTCCAGTCTTAAACGGGATGTCTACGGCCTCATCAAACTTTCGAGTGAGCAGGCAATTAGAAACACTACGGCAACACTTGGTTTGCCCTCGTTGCAGGGATCCGGTGAATTTGTTTACCTCCATACGCCAACGAATCCATCCCGAGTGTTCATGAAGTGTTCAAATCTTACGGTAACTTGTGCCTGATCATCCCCAATAAACTTCTTTCCAAATAGCATATTTTTTCACTTGTAGTTGCAATTATTTTTACAGAACACAATATGTCGGTTCTGGCTGTGGGCTGATGAAGCTGTGCCAGAGGTTCGAGATATTGCAATGCAAATTGCTGCCTTGCAAGAGGACACCCGTGGTGTTGCTGTATTTCGTCAAGTGCCTCGACCATCGGATCAACCGATGGAAAATAAAGATAATATTCTTAAAAGACTGGATGGAAGGATAGAAAGGGTTGAGAAAATACTTCGAAAATTAGTTAACATAGCTAGTTTGGCAGTTTTTCTTCTATTATTTCTTATTCTTGCCAAGTAGAAGTCCAGTTTTAATAAGATTGTAATATCCACTCTTTATCTATACATCCCTGCACTACGTGATGTATGCCTTTGCGGCGTTGTTGTACTCGTTTGTATCATATATGCCTCTATCTAATTCCGTTATGAATACTTTACGTGCGAATTAATCAAACTCTAATTTCCAAATCCTACATTCCAAATTTTCGAGACCTAAATCTGTAATATTGCATACAATTTCAGAATACTTAGTTTTCGCAATGGCAAGACCGCACGACTTATCTTGCAAAGCAAGATGTGACCATCATCTGCAAAGTAAGATGTGACAACACACTGCCTCGTCAGCATTTCAGACCGAAAGGACAACACTATGCATAATAGGACACGACTTCTCCATGCAAAGCAGGATGAGACATGACTCCACACAATAACATGTGACAACACTCTGCCTCGCCAGCTTTTCAGACCGAAATGACAGCACTCTGCAAAGTAGGACATGACCTCTCTCTGCAAAGCAGGACGAGACATGACTCTGCAAAGTAAACGTGACAACACACTGCCTCGCCAAATTTTCAGACCGAAATGACATCACTCTGCAAAGTAAGACGTGACAACACACTGCCTCGTCAGCTTTTCAGACCGAAATGACAACACTCTGCAAAGTAAGACGTGACTTCTCTCTGCAAAGCAGGACGAGATAGGACTCTGCAAAGTAAGACGTGGATCGCACTGCCGCGCTTGACTTTTCGCATCAAATGACAAGACTCTCCAAAGTAAGACGTGATAACACTCTGTCTCGCCGGCTTTTCAGACCAAAATGATAACACTCTGTTTTTCAGACCGAAATGATAACACTCTAAAAAGTAAGACGTGACAACACACTGCCTCGTCAGCTTTTCAGACTGAAATGACAGTACTCTTCAAAGTAAGACGTGACTTCTCTCTGCAAAGCAGGGCGATACATGACTCTGCAAAGTAAGACGTGACAATACTCTACCTCGCCAGCTTTTCAGATCGAAAGGACAGCACTCCAAAAAAATAATACATGGCTTCTCTCTCCAAAAAGATTAGAGAACACTCTGCCACGCCGGCTACTTACGTGAATTTAACCACACCATGCCAACCCTCTTGCTTATAAAAGGAGATGGAAGACATCGAGAAGAGAAAATCACACAATCAAACCCAACGTACACCAGAGCTTGCTTCACCACTTGGGATGGACAACATCAAGAAGCAATGGGACGAGATCTGCGATCTAGCAATCACAGGCCGAACAAGCTAGGGCTGCTGAGGCCCGGGTCTGGCCAGAGTAGCTTGCCAGGATGGCAGCTCTCCGCAATGAAGCCCCCCGTAGCAGCAACCCCTGCCAGAACGTTCCAACCGAGTCTTCGCCGCAACACCCGCCAGAGGGGGAGACGCCGCCCCTGTGTTGGTGCAGGGATACATGCAAGTTCTTCAAATCTAAGCACCGGCTCAGCCTCGGTATGCGTTACTTGGGTTGTTCCAACTACTCCTCTGACTATCCCGACCGTCGTTGGGATACGAGCAGCTATCGGTAACCGATAAGGACTACTTACAGTAAATTCCCCTACCAATTCTCTTTCAAAGTACGCACTAACAATCTCTCCCGTCTACTCATAGTCCCCGGAGCCGCTATGTGGCTACCACAAGTGGATCGACCTAGATATCCACCCACGCGACCAGTGGCGAATCGACTTCGAGGAGTGGAATGCCGAAAGGGCACATGAGATCCGAGAGGAGGAGCATCGAACTGAAGAGCACAACCAGCGTATCCGGCGGGAGACGCAGGCCCATCTCGAGGCATGCAGGCGCAAGAAGTGCGAGGCACGCGAGAGGGAGCGCGACAAAAAGCGGAAAATGGCGGCCGAGGCAAGGGCGGCCGGCGAGGAGTACAACGTCGAGCTCGCAAGGAAGGGCAAATGGCCCCGGTCCACGCAGTAGGTCGGGTCATTCCGTAGTAGTCCCCCTCCTACTCGTCATGTTTTTTTACTATCCCCTAAAGGCATGCGTACTTACATGCTCCGGAAAGCTCTTGTCGCAAGTTACCGTAGTAGTAGCGTCCATGACTAAAGCGATTAGCCGAACCATCATGCCATGTGACCACATGTAACGTGCTTCTGTCCGCGCGCCGACTACAATGTAGTTTTGGTGTTGTGCTTTGCTGAGCCATCAAAGTATGCTTCTTCTCATGGAATTCCAGAGATAACCATTCATATCGACATCGATTCTTCTATGTTTTAGGGCTTCTCCGTAATCAGAACGTTCTCAGCCCCTTCAGTTAAGTTAATTTCTATACTCTGCTTTAACTTCACCGTACAGAAGAAATGTGATCAAGAACCATAGCGGCCAAGAGTAGTCATGTCGTACCAAACTTCGCACATTTCAAGTCACATGAAATCATGAAATCCTAATTTCCGAAATGTCTCGTCCTAATTTTTTAGAACTAAACTCTGAATTTGTCGAGACAATTTTAGAGCATGTAAAATTATATAAAATTTACATAATCAAGTCCACTGTGTAGGGAGTCTGGGAAAAAAAAATTTATAATGTTTGGACCTCATTTGCTAGAAAATTCCTACAAACATTAGACTTTAAAGAATTTTGGAGAAAAAAAGAATGCATAAAATTTCAAAAAAATTACACAAGCAGATAAACTATGCCAGGAGGCTCTACAAAAAATTTCATAATTGTTTGAGCTCATTTTGTATATTTAAAAAATCGTCCAACAAATATTATTAATTAATTTTTTTTAAAAATAATTTTTTTTTTTTGCCCACGTGGTGCTGCCCTGGGGACATGCTGCCGTTTTCAGCGGCAGTTAGTATGGTAGGGAGGTTATTTTTGGAATTTTAAAATTATAGGAATTTTTTTTATAATTTTTGTTACACAACGGGGCTAAATTAGTACAGAATTCTAGAAATATTTCCTTGGCGCCAATACCTGAACTAGAACAGGAGCCAGCTTGGTACCTCTCTCCAATGTTCTAGACTGACTAACACTGACGCTAGCTTAGGTACCGGAAAAAAGCGAACATTGGAGATGCTACAGAGATCTATCTGCCGTCGACTAGCCTTAAAGTGAGAAAATTAAAGAAATGTTTATATGCATGTACTAAGTCTCGTACGCCAACCGGTCCCAAAAGCTCAAGCTGTTAGGGGGGGAAAAATGAACAATCTACTCGCACTTGAACACCACCCGTTCGGCAGACAGGTTGTTTCTCCTAATCTACGATTTACAGGCACTCATGAGCTGTGACAATCTGCACAAGATCCACTGGTAGCTTACACGATGCAGCAGAGAAAGGAACACACAGGAGCACACCTCAAATACATAGAGCTGATCAGCTGAGCAGAGAGGAAGAACGATAGAAATTCTTGTGTGATTAAAGCAAGACAGGCATTTCTCTTGTGTGATTAAAGCAAGACAGGGGAGCGCCATCCACCCCATCCCGGCAGTCGCTAGCTTTCGCGGGCGCACCCCGTAGATTGGTGGCCCGGACGGGAGGGGAGGGGAGGGGAGGGCACTCCTCATCCACTGATGTGACCAGCGACGCCTCCCACTCGTTGGTTGGGCGATGGCGACCGGTGGTTGCCGCGTCGACCGATCCATCGCCAGGAACCGGACACGGGGGCACTGTGCTGGGATCTGGCCAGTCCTGCAATACGTTGCAGCCGCGCACTGCAAATTTCTTCGTCATCTCACCCGGAACTGGGCAGGATGCGGGGGGCAGAGAACGAAATTGATCGGGTTTTACTATATATATTGTCACTGTATGTATGTATGTAAAGTAAATAAACATAAATTACGGAATATATATCTATACGTACGTGGATTTTGATATTGAATTTGGTGTCGTGTACACCCTGAAGATTCACTTGAATCCACCTGGCATGTTGGTCCTTCAAAGGAGGCCGGGAAGAAAGAAGTGTTCACTAGCCCATATAAAATGCTTCTCCATCTGTTGCTCACAGCTTGGTTCATCTACTGCAAGACTTGAATGACCGATTTGTCTTGTTTAGCGCATCGCGGGAGCGTAGAAGCACTACTCTTCAGTAAATGGTTTGACCAGATCGATATTCCATGTATATTTCATTCTGTGATATAGCAATGGTGCTGTTAGATTTAGGGCGTAGTAAAAATAATAATTGATCAGGAGAGGGTGTTATAGTGAGTCAATTGATTATGCAGTAATCATCCTACAGAAAAACTAAGATTAGATACCTGCTAGTGGAGGTGACTGGAATCCTCACCGGTTATTGGTGGGACGAACTGCTGGCTCCTCGTGTCGAGCTTCCGGGGAGGATACATGTAACATGCGGTCAAGCCCGCCACCACATGCCATCCCTGATCCCCATCCTGTCCCATCCATAATGCCGCATGGTCCAAAACTATCTGTACTGCACGGCAATGCAACCAAACTTGTCATTTGTCCTTTCAACTACAGGGGGGAAATACGAAGGGCTTGGCAGTGCCAAGCTGTGGATGGATCATGGATAGACCTGCATTTTTTTCCCCAGTGATCGGTAGAACCTGGGAATTTCAGGTACAGCAAGAGGATAAGGTCCTAGCCTGTCAAGGAGACTTCATATTTGTGCTCTCATCAGTCATCTGAGCCAATGAACTTGCAGGTGTACTCTTCTAACATATAACTTGGTATATTTGTATATCGGCAGTACGATACGTGGCAGCCTAGGTGGTGAGCAACGTGGCAGCCTAGGCGGTGGGCAACGTGGGCAGACGGAGGTGTGGGCGGGTGGGGCGGCTCGGGCACGCCCCCAGGCCATACGCACGTGGACCGGAGGCGGTGGGGGAGGCGCGGGGCAGCCGAAGGAGGAGGCGCCGGGGAGGGATGCGAAGCGCGAGGCCAGTCGGAAGAGGAGGAGGTGGCGGGCAGAGGTGCAAGTGGCCGGGGCGGTGCGGGCGGACTCGTCTTTTTGTCCTATGCGAAATCATCGTACACTTTAAGCCCCATTTGAAATAAGAGAGAAACTTTAAGCCCCATTTGAAATAAGAGAGTTTTCTCGAGATCTTGCAGAAATTTAATTTGTTTACTACGAATTTAGTTCTTGCGGAAATTTAATTTCTTTCCTACGAATTGGACTTCAGATTGGTTCCCTCCCATTCAGTTATTTGGGCCTACCTTTGAGGATTCAAAATAGGCCTTGCATTTTCCTTTGTATATACAGCATTCTTAATTAAAGGCATCTTCAGATTACTACTGCACTTGTCTGGTGCTTGTTTTTGATAGAGCTTACTTGCGTAGTGCTTGTTTGCATCTGTTTCCAGATGTTAAATTGATTGAGAAATGATGCATCCTGTAGTACTTGTGAAGTCTTGGAGATTTGCAACTACTAGTAAACTACAACCTCAATGTCAAACTTAAAGATAGTACTTTACCAAACTTCAAAATGTCAAAGGCAAGAAGAATTAAGCCCTGTTTTTCAGCAGAAAAGAAATGCAAAAGCGACATCTTAGCTGTAGGCCGATGGAGGATTTGGTCTGAAGATTGATGGTACCTGCACGTACCAGTTACCTTGAAATGAGACATTAATCATTTGTGCTTGGGTGCCATTTCACCTTTCCAACTATCAACCACTTCATCTCCAATCTTCTTGCCTCCTCTGGCTGCAATAAACCATGCATCCGGCTCACTCGTCAACTGTTTGCTAACTCCCTTGATCTTTCTTTTGGCTATATAGAGTTGATAGACTAGGTAGCCATGAGATCCAATCCAACAAACAAAAGCGGAGCAAGTTCACCCTTTTTACCTAATAAAGAACAATTTAATGCAAACTCAAACAACCAACAATGATAGACTGGAAATAGGCTAGATCATCTAGCGCATATTGAAAGCTGAAATAAAATGCAAAACTATGAATCACAATGCAAGTTGTAGTAAGTTTGGAAAACATGACAAACCATAGAAACAGAAGTAGCATTGGACCAGTTACATGTACAAATAGTCAGAGACATCCACGCCACAGCAACACCATACAGGCATATAGCCTAGATGAATTATGAAACATACTACTGGCTTCGACAAACAATTCATTTCACTTAATAAAAGCATCAAGATCATTGCAAACTTTACAGCAGCAGCAGCAACGAACTTGACCAAACAAACATATTGAAAATTTTCTATAATTTTTTTTTATAAAAAAAATCACAGAACCAAACAAAGATGCACCTTTGTTTGGAGGGTTACCGAATTTTTACACATTCTGGCTATCTTTGCTTCGATCCACAATGCCTGCGTGGGTGAGCAAAGCCCATAGACGAGTCGGAAACTCCCCACCGCGTGTAAGGTGTTCAATGCGACCTCTTACATTATCTGATGGCGCAACATATAAAATCATTTCAGCCCAGAAGTTTGCCATCACCTTCCAACACATTGTACAATCTGTTATGCTCTCTAACTGCTTACCAAGCTTTGCTCCCTTCACAAAAATCGTCTCCTCTATTTCCCCCAAGTTTTTCATTACCTGATACTTGTCTTGCAACGATCTTTCACCTCCTAGAAGTTCCCTTGCTTCCTCTTCTACCTCATCAAAGATGCCTTTTGTATCATATTGGTGATCTGGAAGCAATTCTGGAACAAACACAAACCAAGTATGCCGAATATCTTGATAGTTTGGTGGCGACATCACGGTGGACTAGAATATCCCCCTGTTCTAGGCTCTCACTTAACTGCAAGTCAGGTGGTGCAAGTGCAATTTCGCAGTAGCTGGTGGCTATATGCCAAATCAATATAGTGTGTGTTTGAGCCTCTTGCCTGCATGCCCAAGAGAATTGCTCGATAAGATAACTGGTCATTGCTAGCTTTCATAGACTGTACTATTGCTTTCTTTACTTCATTGTGCACAATGATAGGAACTCCTTTGCGATCATTTACCACGGCAGTCATGTTGATGGCCATCTTCTCTAGATCTCCAGGATACATAGTATTACCCCATCTGATGAAATTGTTCAACCTTCTTATGCAAAGATTGCATTGAAAATGTTATGAATAGCGCTTGTATTCATCGTAAGGCCAATGGCCAATACATATACAAATACAAGTATGCCATATATGCAGGTAACCCCTTATACAACAGGGAAAATACACATCTAACACCCCCCTCTCAAACTTATGGTGGATCAACAACATGAAGTTTAGAGAGATAGAAGCTGTGGTCGGGCTCTAGTTTGTGTATTTGGGAAGAAGTCTGCCAACTGAACCTCTGAATGTACATACTGAAGAGCAACAACCTAGTCCTACACATGTGTCCGCATGTAGGAAGCATCAACACCAATATACTTTGTACGTTCATGCTTCACCGGATCTTTAGCAATGCTAATAGCACATGTACTGTCAGACAAAAGATGAGTTGATACTGAAACATAAACACCAAAATCCTCAAGTAACCACTGTAGCTAAGTAACCTCCACAGTCAACAAAGTTATAGCTCACAACTCAGCCTCAGCACTCGAACGAGAAACTATTGTCTACTTTCTAGTCTTCCAAGCAATGAGAGAACCACTAAGAAAAACAAAATAGGCAGAGAGAGACCGCCGATCAGAGTGATCACTAACCCAGGCAACATCAGAATATGCCTGGGGCTGTAAAGAGCTGCAGCGAGGGAAAAAAGGCGATGAGTGATGGTTCCACGAAGATATTGTAGAACACGAAGAAGATGACTATAGTGGAGCTGAGTGGGAGCAAAACAAACTGACTCAAGATATACACATGATACGAAATGTCAGGACGAGTGACACCTAGATAAACAAGACTCCCAACAAGGTGACAATAGCGAGTAGGATCAGTAAGAAGCTTACCATCAGTGGACCGAGGATGAACATGAAGCTCCATGAAAGTCACAGTTGTGCGCTGATCAGTAAGAGAAGCACGATTAAGAAGATTCTAGATATACTTTTCTTGGGATAGATAGAAGCCCTTAGGGATAGAAATAACCCCAACCCCAAGAAAGTAGCAAAGAGGACCAGCATCAGATATGAGAAACTGCTCACTAAGATGCTCCATTACAAAAGAGATGCACTGAGAACCATCTCCACTAATGATCATATTATCAACATATAAAAGAAGAAGCGTCTGACCGTGAAGCGAAGTATAAATAAAAAGAGCAGGATCATGAGCACTAACAGAAAAACCAGCCGAAGTGACAACAGAAGAGAAACGATCAAACCAGGTACGAGGAGCTTGCTTGAGGCCATAAAGAAATCGGTGAAAGCGACAAACCATACCCTCAGGAACAAAATACCCCGGCGGTGGCTACATATAAACCTCATCACGCAACTCACCATTGAGAAAAACATTCGTGGCATCAAGCTGAGTGATGGACTATGCCCGAACAGACGTCACAACAAGAAGAGTGCGAACAATGGTCATGTGAGCCACAGGAGCAAAAGTCTCATCATAATCACGACCACACTCCTGTTGAAACTCACGTGCCACGAGACGGGCTTTGTAGCACTCAAGAAAACCATCAGAGCGGGTCTTAACCTTGTAGACCTACTTGCACGTGATATGAGTAACACGCACGGGACGAGGAACAAGATTCCACGTGCTAGTATGCTCAAGGGCAGCAACCTCCTCTGCCATCGCATGCTGTCACTCCTGATGAACAGCAGCATCATGATAAGAGGCCGGTTCGGCAAGAGCAACAATAGTAAAACCAAAGCGCGCAGGAGGCTGAATAGACTGGTGATAACGAAGAGCATATCGAGGAGGAGAGGTCAAGAAGATGACCCATCAAAGAAGATGGCGCATCAGAAGAATCCTCAACTCACGGACGACGAGTGTAGTAGAGAAGATAAGAAGGAACAAGGCCAGGAGTAACCTCTTGAGAGGGTATCGGTTGCGAAGGAGGCGCCGGCGGTGAACGAGCTGCCGACGGGGAAGGAGGCACATGAGAGACCAAAGGCTATAGTGGAGGTGTGGTGGCTATGAGGGTGGCAAAAAAGTTAGAAAAGAAAGTGGCTCGACGAGAGATGCTAAAGTAGTGAAAGGTGAAGGACGATGGTAGAAAAGATGAGACTCATCAAAAGTGACGTCCCGAGAAATTCGCATCCGTCGGCCAATAGGATCCCAATAACGATATCCCTTATGCTCATAGCTATAACCAAAAAAACACACTCGATGAGCTGAGCGGTTAGCTTGGTGCTGTCACAAGGTGTAAGAAGAACATATCACAAACACCCAAATAGGCGAAGACCAGAATAGTCTAGAGTCTTGCCACAGAGATACTCAACTGGGATCCCTCCCTAAAGAGCAAAAGAAGGCTGAATATTGATAAGGAAAGTGACACTAGAAACAGTTTCAGCCCAGAAGTGTGGTAGAACAGCAGAAGCAAATATAAGAGCACAGGCTGTCTCAAGAAGATGACGATACTTTCGTTCAGCCACACCATTCTGGACATGAGCTCCAGAGCAAAAAAAACCGAGAAAGAGTACTATGCTCAGCAAAAAACTACGAAAAACTCCTAACAAGTATTCCTCAGCAGAATCAGCACGAAAGACACGAATAGGAGAGTCAAACTGAGTACGGATCATGGTGGCAAAATTCTTATGTATGGATAGAACTCACGACGAGATGACATAAAGTATATCCATGTGTGTCGAGAAAAGTCATCAATAAAAATGATATAATATCGATGAACTCTTTTCGAAATGAAAGTAGCCAGACCCCATACATCAGAATGAACAAATCAAAAGGACGCTGTGACACTGACTCACTAGAAGGATAGGGGAGTTGAATATGTTTACCAAGCTTACAACCCTGACAATTTAGAGAAGCATCACAAGACACAGACCCTAAAAGACCACAACGAACCAAAGAAGATAGACATGACCCGCAAAGATGTCTCAAATGATGATGCCACTGAGCAAAAGACGTAGTGGAGGATGAAGTAGAAGCGGAGGCGGTGGTGGAGGCGACAAGACTGACAGGGAAAGTGGAAGGAAGATGAAGCCAATCAAGCTCCCAGAAACGTCGTGAGTCACGGCGGTGAGAACCAATACCAACCAGAGTCCTCGTGCGTCGATCTTGAACAGAACAAGAATTAGAATCGAGAATAACACGACAACTATGATCGGTGAGCTGATGGCAGATATGAGCTGCATGGTTAGTTTGGGAACATAAGAAACAACAAGAACATGAAAAGAAGAATTTGAAATAGTGTCTCGTCCTGCGATAGAGAGAGAGGTATCATCTGCTATCTGAACAGTGATAGGAACAACTAAAGAACCAGTGAAAGTGAGACTGGTGGAATCAAATGTCGTATGAAAGGAAGTACCAGAGTCAAGAATCCAAGGTGGTATACCTGAGGAAGAAGTAGGAAGTGGTCTCTCATTAGAAGGCTGTGCAGCAAAACCAGAAGAACCAGACGGTGTAAAAGCAGTCATGCGACGCAGCAATGTGAGAAGCTCCTAATATCAGAAGCACTAGAGCTCCTCTCATAGGAGGAACCGCCAGTGCCCTTTGGAGGATGGTCACCACGACGTAAATACTTCTTCTTTCAGAGAAGCGCCCGCATGTCCATCTTTTTTTGTGATTGCGGTGGAGTTCCTCGCCAACAATCATCCTTTGGTGAAGGAGTAGGTGGGCGTAAAGGTGTAGAAGCTAGAGGAGTTGCCAGAATCGAAGGAAACGACGGTGACGGTAGCAGACCCGCAACACGAAGGCGGATCTCCTCAGCACAAACATATGCAAGAGCCTCCAACAGAGTCACACGAGGGTGACACGCCAGCAACTGAGCATGATTCTGCTCATACTCAGCTCGGAGACATGTCAAGAAGTCGTAGATGCGACGATGCTCCAAGTGAGACTGCTGATGCTGACAGCATTGACAAGTGTGGCAAACATTCGGTCCTAAAGAGTCATTCTGACGCCATACTGCTGACAACTGGGTATAGAACTCGTCTACAGTGGCATCTCCTTGCTACAATGACTGCTCCTGTCGCACAACATCAAGATAAAAGGAATCACTAGACGGCTCGTAAAGGTTGCGTAGATGTGCC
This sequence comes from Hsuehochloa calcarea, assembly GCA_036346395.1. Classification (NCBI taxonomy): domain Eukaryota; kingdom Viridiplantae; phylum Streptophyta; class Magnoliopsida; order Poales; family Poaceae; genus Hsuehochloa; species Hsuehochloa calcarea. The sequence continues at coordinate 18,435,123 of CM070601.1, read as the reverse complement.
CACATCAACTGTGCTGAAGCCAATCCAATCACATCTCCAGTGGGATGCACTTCCATGCTAACAACCAGAATAGCGGAGGCACGGGCATCCTCATCAATCCATGTCTTGTAGGCAGCATACTGAGTCTGAAAAGTCTCCATAGCATCCTCAAAAACATCAGATGCCTCTTTATGAGTGTCTTCGGAAACATCCTTCAAGAGCAATAGCTCAACAGGTGGAACAGGTCGAGGCGGACAAGGCAGCTTGTCGGTGAGAAAATACCAAAGACGTTGACCACGCATGTGGAGGCGCATGTGCTGAAACCAGTCTCGATAATTGAGACCATCAAAGATCACCAGGAACGAGGAGCAGAAACAACGCTCGAAGAGGACGACATTTTTCTTTCTTGAACTGCATACTCTGCTTATGTTATACTTATACTGCTCTGTCTTGAAATTGTAAACCATCGACGGCTTTGACCCGAACGATGCTCGGGCATGGCGGCCGGCCTCGGGCAGGAGTCTCCTGCGAAGGCGCGGTAGATCCAGTGGTGGCTCAGGGTCAGGTGACCGGCGATTCGAGGGCGAGGCAGCCACGCTCGGGCTCGAGGTCCGGGGCGGCGGCGGCATGGGCTCGGGCGACCGATGACGGACGACAGAGGCACAACAACCAAAGCTCGGCATCGTTCGGCTGCATTAAAGAAAGCAGAGGAAGTTGTCGATGGATCCAGAGCCGAGTGAAGATGACCCAGTGGCGACGAGTTACGCCGGATCCATCGAGGATGAGGGCAGCGGTGAAGTGAATTCAGTCGTCTACGGTGGCGCTAGGCGTCGGACGACCGGGTATCGAGGTGGATGGATGACAAGCAAGCGCGGTGGAGAAGGCAAAGGCGGCGGCTAGAAGAAAAAACCAGCGGCGGCTTGAAAACAAACCCTAGGTACACTCTAATACCATATTATAAATAGCGCTTGTATTCATCATGAGACCAATAGGGCCAATAAATATACAAGTATATATATATGATACATATGCAGGTAACCCCTTATACAACAAGGAAAATACACATGTAATAATACACATCTAACATAAAAGACTCTAGTAAAGAATACAGCGCAGATACAAGGTAATCTTACAGAGAAAAGCAAGTACCCTCTCAATGAATTTATGTTTTTACCACCGAAGATGAGTGACATATCTACAGGCTAATGAAACTTTACCCCAGTCAGAGAGCCAATATAATGTAAGCTGCAGAATATCCAGAAAAGCAAGTGTTGCTAAAATTAGCATGGTAATATCAATATCAGCACTCCTGGTTTCCACTGTGGTCATGTGGCTTAAAGAATAATCTATTCCACGAGCATGAGTTACAGCCAGTGTAACCAAAGAGATCAATGTGACTGAAATAATGGTGGAGTAGAATACTTTGCATTCTTGATAATACATGAAGGCATACTTGGTAAAGAAGAAATCATATAGGAAACTTAACTCTACTTCTATCACCTTGAATGCCCTATTGTAGTCCTCTTCGTTGGCTAACAGCCCTCTAAAGATGAAGTCATGAGTCTTTTGAAGGCAGATTCAGCACAAGAAAACCCAAAGTAGCGTCGCTTGAGCAAATGGTACAAGGTAAATGAAAGGCGGACATCTTTCAATTGGGCACCCTCAACAGACTTCATCAGCCCCCCATCAAAATGCCAGATCTGCTCAATGGTGACAACATTTTCAGTAGCAATCAACTGCTTTCGATAGTAAGGAGGTTCAGACCTGATCTTTGCACCAGCCCAGAACACAAGGTAATTGTAGCCTTCCAAGCTAATGGGATCATACCTAGACATATTTGAATCATCATCGTGCTTCATGCAGTCAGAAAGTAGTTTGCTTGAATCCCATGAACGGCTAGCAAGTACGGCGGCACATATTCGCATAAAATTCTTGTAGTATGTTACAGCAAACAGAAAACTGAAACTGATAAGCACAAAATCATCTGAGATATACTGAAGCATCATAGAAAGATATGTGTAGTAGAGAACTAACCGAACAAGGTGCCTCATCCATTGCTTATTTTCATCAAGTTCATAAGCAGTGATAGAGTTAGTGCACCCAAGGACTGCAAAGAATGAGACGGCCCAAACTGGATACAGCACATTCTTGATGGGCGAGGACTCCATGAACCCAATCGTGTATGTAAAGATGAAAAACAATAGTGTGTACACAGCCCACACAAGGCTCCTGATGCACCAGCTACTTGATCAGCGACGGTAGGATCCAAGAGCAGCGACGAAGCATAAGAGGCCTGTTCCCACAACCATCAAGGCCTCAACACCGACCACATGGCCCCTGGGGTCATGAAGCAAGCGATGAATGATGCTAGTGCCATTTCTGTCTACTTGTTGACCATGTTAGAATTGATCTCGGCTAACTACCCCGAGATTTCAGGGAGACCACGTCTCCACTCGCGCCCTGATCGGGGGCGGTTCCAACTCGTTTGGTTTTCGGTCCCGGTCACCTCAGCGCTACAAAAACAGAGGGACATATCAAGGTTTGTGATGCGAGTCGTTCAAGCCTAACAGATCCCAAACACACGCCCGATCGGTAACGCGGCGAGGTGAGCGAAGATCGTACCCGGCCGGCATCACCGTGAAACGCCGTCATTCCAACACCTTCCGCGACTCGGGCGAAGTCACGGCGCTCGGATCTGCGGCCGACCCAGAACTCTCAAATACAATGGCTTCTTCTTCGCCAGTGCGCTTATGCTTCCGCGCTCATGTATTACGGTGTTCATCTATGGTCTAGGTTTATTCATGTTTTAGATTAAGTGTTTATTCTCAGTTTTTAGTCAGCACTGGTATCAGAGCCACCCTAGACTCATGTTGAACCCGATTAGAGCCCCAACCGATATTACCGTCCCCGGATCTGATGTTTTATGGCTCGGTATAGCACTTAGAAGGAGGATCTCTGCAGTTTTGAGAAACCCTAACGAGAAAGAAATCCGAAACTCCCAAATCCATCAAACTCGGATCAAAAGGCAAAAGGGCGGACGGAATACTCACGTTTTGGAGATTTGGAGTCGTCACTCCGGTCTCGGCGCCGCCGCAACTCCACTCGGCAAGTGCCTTGCGACCTCGATCGCCTGCCTTCGCCGGCGAGAGAGAGCTGCGAGGCGCCGCCTCTTAGCGTTAAATCGCTCAAGCCGCGCCGGTCTTGACCGGCGGCATCGGTGCTTCTGAGCGCGATGCTCTCCACTCGTGAGCTTAGCGCGTCGCGCCGTCGCCTCCGGCGGAGATTTCGGGAGAAAACGAGTGAAATGCTTTAGGGTTAGGTTTTTTTGTCGGTAGGCGTTATATCGTCGCGATTTTCGCTCAAGCCGTTCGATCGGATCAAGCGGATCGCGTCGCTCGATTTTTCACACGGTGCGTTTCGGTAGAGCGATTGAGATCCGACGGTTTGTCGTTTCGTTTGGCGTTTCTTTTGGCGTGGTCGGCTGGCCACGAAAGGCGAAGCGGCGAGCGTGATGGCAGCGTCTTGAGAGAGCCCAGAACGATAGCTTTCCCATTTTTTGGTAAAGACCCTTTATGATTAAGTTTTATTATTTTTCATTTTATTTAATTTAATTTTGAACACTGTTCTTATTAATGATAATTGCTAAAATTTCAGTATGAATTTGTGATTAAAATTTTATTTTTAAATTTGTGCACTGTTTTCTGATTAATGTTAATCTCTCATGTAACTGTGATAATTATCTCTAATTAAAATTGAACTAACGAGATATTTTAGTTAGAGATTTTTATGTTTTATTTTTGGGCATTATGTATACACATGATTACATACTGACCAACGTTGTTTGTAGTCATGTGTCGCCACATTAATTGTTATAGTTCTTTTTATTTACGCCAACGGTGATATAAACTAGAGCGTAATTTTTGCATGTTATTAATCGGACCAACGTAGGATTAATTGCATGCAATACTTTATATTATTTCTAATTTTTTCCTGTATTTTAAATGTTCAAGAATGAATGCTTCAAATGTTGCGCTACAATTGACAACATTGAGCGACTACGAGAACAACTTCCGCTTGGAAAGAAAGAATTTGATTGTCTTTGGAGTATTAGACCTTGATTATGCATTAAGGGTGCTGCTCCGTTTCTCCCACCATTGGTGAGGCGATTACGATGAGAAAAGAAAATATATGATAATAATCTTTGAAAAATGGGAGCGGTCTAACCGTCTATCACTAATGATTATGAAGACCTCTATCTCGGTTGGAATCGAGGAGCAATCCCATTCGAAAATGCTAAAGTATCGGCTTGATGAGGAGAAATTCAAAGGCTCCACTAAGGTTTATGCGATTACATTAATCCTGTCGACGATCAAATCGCGATCTTATGAATATGTAAATAAAAGAGAAAAAATGTGCGTGACTTGAGGAGTGGATCGACTTGCTCTTTATTGCTATAAACTCACGATTACAAACACGAGTATCTAAAAACACAACACTTTGCTAAGTCTTGCTTGATGTCTTACGTATGTCTCGTTGTCCCTGTGTCTGTGTTCTTAGTCCTTCCATGATCCTCCTTAAATAGTTGATGAAGCGGTGGCGATTATCCCATGAAGAGACATCCGTTGGGAAGCAGCGGACTGGTCGGGAAGAGGCAGCGGTTTGGCGGTTCCACTAGCTGCAGAGGCGGTTGGTGAAGATGTCAGCTGTTTGTCGGTTAATGATTTAGGAGGCGTTAATTCATCAGCCGTGATAGTGTTGTAATTATGTGGAATATGAAACACGTGATTCATTCATCACATAGTGAGTGGCGTGGTCGGAGACTCGACCCGAGCCGCTGTTCATAGCTTCACGAGCACTTACAGTCGTGGACTAGGCTTGGAACTTTGTCAGGCCGAGGTATTCATTAGATAACCACGTAATACCTCGACCCGTTAGGTCGGTGGTCTTAGAGATTCGACCCACGAGCGTATGGTCTTTATCATATATTAAGATAATATATGAATATTTTAATCCTCAACGGCTAGCCCCGAACTTTTAAATGAATGTTGGTCGTGCGGACACGTTCTTGATGCAATCATATCGAGCAGACCTCTCATTAAATGCCGTGAGACTCGAGGTGATCGTATTCATTTAAAGTTGAAAGCGCTTTGGAAAAGGAAAAAGCCTTTACGTCGTCGGCGAAAAGGTATTTGCCGTTGGACTTCTCGAAGAGTCGATTCTGATAAAAATGTCTATAAAGCGACCCGGTGAGTACTTTAAACCTTTACGCTTCTATCTCCAAGAAAATCTTCCTTGAGTTCTTCACCCAAAAAGGAAAGCATCATGTCGGACCTCATCATAAGCGGTCGATCTCCGTCGGCGAGAGAAGATTGGAGAGTTTGGAGAGAGTTGGGTTGTTACCGAAGCGAGTTTGATCCCTTGGAGATCGGCTTTTGGAAACCTTGCCCAAGTGGCGAGGAGGAGAAATCCGGTATTCCTCGCGTCACGTTGAGTGCGGGCTCAAGCTTCGGCACATTCTTTTCTTTCTCAAGTCTTTGGAGTTCTATGAGGTCGAATTGATCAACCTCGCTCCCAGCGCCATTGCGAACCTAAGTATCTTCGTCTACCTCTGCGAAGCATACTTGGGGATTCCACCGACGATGGAACTCTTCAAGTATTACTACGGATGGCGAACACGAAGAAAGCGACCGGCACCACAGGGAATGTTCCCTAAGGCTTGGGGCGGCAAAGGTGGCGAGTATATTCGTATGTACTCGAAGTCTTCTTGGTCGTCATGGAAGAAAAGCTGGTTCTACATGAAGGTTCTGCGAGAAGGCGGCTGTATTACAGTAAGAAGGCGGTCGAGAACTTCGCGTTGGCGTTCCTCCTCAAAGAAGGAGGGAAGTTGGGAGATGGGTTGAGGCTATCCATCTCTTGAGTGTCGAGGGTTTAACCTCCGCGCGTTGTAAGGACTTTTCCTTTAGGAAGATTAGTCCTTTAAAGGCGAGAACACGTTCGATGCTCTGGTTTATTGGTGGCGATAGCGCTACGAGGATTACGATCCGGGTAATTTTTTAGAAAATACAGGCCGGTTTATTTCTTGAGTTGATTATTTTCGCAAAAACTAAGACCTTCGTTTGCATTTGCGGTCTTGTCTTACGAGGGCGTCGAAATAGGATCAAAATGATATGTCTTTGGCGAACGATGACAAGGCCGACTTTCCTTTAATCCTAGCACTTGTTAGTGCAGGAGAGGACCGAAAGACTTAGGGTAAGTGTATTAACTTCTTTTCACCTTTGCAATTATTTTCGATCGGTTTTAATCCTCTTTATATGTAGTTGGTCGGACTTAAAATCAATGAGGCTACGAGGCGTGTGAGCCTATTGATTATCCAACCGACCTTGTGATCGGCGAGGCGTGGTCGCCGAGGTAAGCAAGCGAAAGAAATAACCCGGCAAGATGAAGTATATTCTTCACTGATTAACTTGGTTTGTTAAATCGGCGACAATTCTTGAGTCTCGTATAGTTGTCCATGAGGCGGTATTTCACGAGACAGTGAAACCACACTTTACGATCCGAGTCGGGGGCCGTGTTCTCGACGGATGGTCGAAAACATCGCTTCGATCTCGATCGGGAATGTAGAGAATACAATTGAACCTACCGATTCGGGCTGGTGGGAACAATTGAAAAGAAGAAAAACAGTATAGCGAGTTTAAGCGGTAGCGCTATAAGATCAAGACTAAGAAAACAACCAGGTATGTACAACTTTTATATGAAAGACATACCTCGTATATCCCAAGTAGAATTGAACTTTGTGTTTCTCTTGTGCAGATCTGCTGGAGTTCCGGTTGCTTAGGCCGGTCGAACCAGCGAGACAAAGTGGTCGAGGGTAGTTCAGGCCAAGGCTTTCCTCGGAAATAACCCAGAGGAGGAAATGGTGGGAAAGCCCCGAGCCAACCGATCTGGAACTGAGCTAGATCTTTTGATGGTAGATATGCCATCGTGAGGTAGAAACCTCGAGAACTTCCACGAGTTCTGAAGGTACCTCCTCCTAGTATAACAAGTTCCCTTTCTTTCCTCGATTTACCGTGAGCAAGGAGCTTGAGAATTACTGGGAGAGAATATCGGATCGCCTAACACAGGCGGAGCCCGATAAAATATTTACCGATTACAATGATCCGTAATTGGGTAAGTGTCTTCAATCTTCTCCATAATTTTCCTTTCTCAAAGTTACTCAAGAAGGTTTATGGAAGAAATGCTATTTATCGACATATGATCGAAAACCTCGCTACGGTCGGAGGACTAGCAGAAGCGAGTTAGGATATTAGAAGAAAACACTCGAGATAGAAAGTAAGAGTTCTTCTTCTTTTTCTTCCTTATTAATACTTTCCTTTTATTCATTCTCCTTATCGAGATTCTTTTGATAGATTTAGAAAATAAAAGAAGATGCTTTGGTGAAAAGGCGGAAGAATAAAGCTTGAAGAAGAACTTGGGCAAAAACCGGTCGATCGAAGTCTTGGCGACCGGTAATAAAAAGCTTCGGATGATTCGGAAGAGAGAGGAAGATGGCGGTCGTAGCCATGACTCGATACATCTTCCAATCTTTTACTTAATACTTGCTTTGTCTATGCGAGAATAAAAACAAGCATTGACCGAGTGAAGAAGGCTCTGGAATTTGAGCAAGACAAGGGGCGCTCTCGTGCTTAGCTTGGACGAGAAAATCACCTCGCTAAACAAAATGCTCTTTGACATGGCGCGGGATCAAGCTTGCCCTCCTTGAGTGACCTAATAGAGAAGGTCAATTTTCTTGGCTCTTTGCTGGAAGAGCTCAAGGTTTTGCTCAAGACCACTAGGAGAACTATGCCCACTCCGTTAAGGAGTCTATTGCTTAATGAGTCGGTCTTGCTTTGGCAAAGTTGAAAGCTTCAGACCCATCAACTAACCTTCAAGCCATCGAAGAGGATTTCAGCGCTTACATGAGAGGCAAATCGGATCCTCGCGAGAGATGAAACCTCTAGGCGAAAAGGTCGCACAAGAGATGGAAGTCGGATCTCCATCTAGCAGTAGTTAGTTTAGGCATTCTCTAGTAGTTTAGCTGCAGGAAAAAACAATGCATATAATGTAAAGACTTACCTTTCTCTTATCAAAATGGAAAAGTTCTTTTATTCATCCGGTCGACTTGTGAATTTATATCTTACCTAGCCCCCGACTGTTATATAGTAGAAGATCTTTACTATATAATAGTACTACCTGAGGCCAAGAATATAAAGCCAAATCTCAACCATTACTTGTAAGCATGTACTGATCGGTAAAAAACTGATCGTGGTAATACTAGGAAACCTTTATGGTCGGAACCGTGTAGGTTTCGGCTAGTTGTAAATCTGTTTTTAATGATCGAAGTACTTTACTAAGACAACATATGGTCGGAAAAAATAAAGAATTCTCCTTGATAAGAGGAAGAAACATGAAGAACATATGTTAAAAGCAGACAAGTGGTTTTACTTCTATGCAATGCTCAATACTGGTCGGAATGAACCTAGCTAGGAAATAAAGGTATAAAATATATTTCGCAAAACGTGCTCATGCTCTTAGTTCGACTGGCAGCGAGGATCGTAGGAAAAGACCGTCGCTAGGAAGCTCCTTCCAGTGGGCGGAACAACGTGCGAAAAAGGAGAGACTTCGACTAGGAGGTTTTCCGTGTCGAGACCGATAGCCAAACAAGAGTAGAGCGAATTTTGAAACATAAACTATACACTTTATAATCCGAGCATACGAACATGATCGACGAGGATTAGGCAGCGTCATATAAATAACATCACTCGCTACTCCAAATTCAATTATCATGTTTAAAAGAATTTAAACGAAATGAAACGAAATGAAATGAAAGAAAATAAAGAAAAGGTTAAACAAAGAGCTTACGCAATTAGTCAATGTTCCATGAATTTGACAAAACCCTGCCGTCTGACATGGCTAATCGTCTTGAGCACAGTCGGGTAACCGACCACGGTGTAAGGACCTTCCCATTTAGGGAGAGTTTATTGCGCCTGCAGCTCTGAATTTTTACGAGAACGGATCACCTACGAGATAGGTTGCGAGGTTGCACCTTACGATTGTAGTACCTTCGCATGGCTTGTTGGTAGATTGCGAGCGAATCAAGGCTTGGTTCCGTCGTTCTTCAAGGAAATTGATATCGTCAGTCGATGTTCTTCTGATTGCTTAAGTTAAAACAATCGGTCTGGCGAGCCAATTTTCAATTCGGAGGAAGCATAAGCCGGCCCCATAAACCAAAAGAAAGGTGTTTCACGGTCATACGACGGTCGTGGTCGGATGACCCATAAAGCGAAGGAAGTTCTTGAACCCAAGCCCACGACCGTTTTATTAAGCGGTGAATACTCGGCGTTTTATCCCTGTATTAGGATACCATTGGCACGCTCATTGCTCCATTGCTCGTGGATGAGCCACGAAGCGAAATGGATTTTGATTCCTAGTTCTTGCGAATTCACGGAAATTCTTGCTTGAGAGCTGGTGCAGATTATCGATGATGATCGATTGGGTACACCAAATCGTGTAATCACATTTTTGTTATGAACCTCTTAGCGGCTTGGTTGTAACTTTTACAAGCGGCTCGGCTTCGATCTATTTTGTAAGCGTGTCAATCATGTGACAGAATTGAAGCCCGGTGCTCTTAGGAATGGTCCCGAATGTCGATCCCAGGTTGCAAAAGGCCAAGAAAGAGGATTGTTTGCAAAGCTTGTGCGGTTGATGTACTTATCGGCTATAAGCCCGACATTATGCGCGCCGTCACGAGCTCTTTTGCATCATGAAGGCGATTGGCGATAGTATCCTTGCACGAAGGCCTTACAGAGCCGAGGGTTACGTAGGAATGATGTGCTCCACAAACTCCTTCATGAATTTGGTTAGCAACTTAATGCCGGGCCGATTGAGATATGCATCTCATCAACACTCCATGAGATCCTCGTTTATACAAGATGCGTTCGATTAGAGTGTATGATTTGTCCTTTCGTGCTATCTGATCGACCTCTGCATCATCTTGAGGAATTAGGTCATCTTGAAGATAATTGTAGATCGGCGTCATCCGGTCTCTACCTTGATCGTCACCGATCTGTGGAGCATCTAAGTTATCGAGTCAATAGGATTGACTGATGTAAACTATCGATGTTCTCGGAATGCTCGACCACCAGGGTGAATCGAGTTGCTCGAGAAAAACTCCGTGAGACGGTTGACCTAGTAGAGGCCATCCGTGCCAAGCGATCTGCTAGAAAGTTCTCCTTTCTAGGAATATGTTGGATCTGGAAACCGAAGAAGTGCTTTTAATTTCCGTACTTCGCGGATAGGAAGACATCTTGGTACTCGAGCATTGATACTCTTTCCCTACTTGATTCGCTACTAGTTGAGAATCGCCCTTCACTAACAATTTGCGAATCCGGCGAGCAAGTGCTCGAAGTCTGCCGACAAACCTTCGTACTCGCCACATTGTTTGTAGCGGGAAAATTAAAGCTGGACGGCATACTTGATGTGTTCGCGGTAGGGGATATCAAGGCGACTCGACCCCGATACTTTAAGCATTAAGGAACCGTCAAAGTACATTGTCCACTCGTCGTGGCGCTCGTACTCGAGTCCTGCTTAGATTCGGGTTTGTCCACTCGATAATGAATTACGCTATTGCACGAGACTTTATAGGTTGTTCGTGAGATGAAATGGAGTCGAGCGTCCCTAGTTCCACCACCCATTTTGATATTAGTCACGATGATTCCCTATTTCCAAGGACTTGACCTAAGGGATATCCGATGAGGTGCGACCACTTTGTGGGCACGAAAGTAATGCCTTAGTTTCCTTGAAGCCATAAGGAGACTATAAAGCAACTTTTGTACTGTGGATATTTTCCTTTGGCCCATGTAAGACTTAAACTTACGTAATATCTTTGGTCGTTGGGCGTTTTCACGGTCTCGACGATACACCGTGACGACTTGTGGCGTTGCGACTCGTAAATCAACGATGTTTCCCCGGTCTTGGAGAGACTAGGGCCGGGGCACTCGTAAGGTACTCTTTGAGTTTTCAAAGGCATTGTTAACCACGTCGTCCACTCGAAACTTCCATGTTTAGAAGAAGTTTAAAGAAAGGTAGTCCCTTTTCCCTAACACGGCTATAAACGACTTAGTGCCGCCATACAACCGATTAACCACGGACTTCCTTCTTCGTGGTCGGGGCGCATCGATGGATGGCGATATCTTTCTTTGGGTTTGCCTCGATACCTCTAGCGAAACTAGGAAACCGAGCGGCTTTCGGTGAAACCCGAACACACACTTCTCGGGTTCAACTTGAGGTTATGTCTTCTCAAGTTATTGAAAGTCTCTTTAAGGTCAAGCATATGATCGCCGGAGTTGACACTTTTTACTACCAAGTCATCAACGTAGGCTTCCAAATTTCGACCTATTTGTGGGCTGAAGGTTTTCTGCATTAATCTTTGAAAAGTGGCACCAGCATTTTTGAGACCAAAGGGCATCTTTACATAACAGTAAGTGCCAAATGGAGTGATGAAGGAAGTTTTCTCTTCATCTTCTTTACTCATACTAATCTGGTGGTACCCTGAGTAGGCATCTAAAAAACTTAATAACTCACACCCCGGGAGGTAGAGTCTACAAGTTGATCAATGCGAGGAAGGGAAAATCGTCCTTGGACAAGCTTTATTAAGATCTGTGAAGTCTATACACATCCTCCATTTCCCATTACTCTTCCTAACCATTACAGGATTAGCGAGCCGCGAGGGTGATGTACTTCACGAATAAATCCGACCTTTAAGAGCTTGTCAATCTCGGTGGATGGCGTCCTTCGGTCGGTGCGAAGCGTCGAGCTTACGCTTGGCCGGATTTTTGTCGGTGGGCGCTAGCTTTGTGCTCGATCACCTCCACAGGGACTCGGGCATGTCGGATGCTTGCCATGCGAACACATCCTTGTTTGCTCGGAGGAAGGAGGCGGCGACTCTTCCTATTTAGGAATGAGTCTGCTCCGTCGGCACCTTTGGTGAGGATCCACCATCATTGCTTGACATGGCGTTCCTGAAGAAGCGCCTTTGTCGAGTAGAACCTCTTTGAGTGCAGTCGGACGGTTTGGGCGTTATCTTGGAGTGCAGGTGCTTGACTGCATAGATGATGAGTCGAATTTACGGTGGTAACTCGTCGACCAGTTCTAAAGACTTTCGATCACATCGTATGCCATTTTGCGATCTCCACGAACCATGATCACCCCTTTTGGTCTGGCATTTTCAAACTTTGATACCGTAGTGCGTGGCTATCAAGAATTTCGCTAATCTTGGGACGACCAAGAATTCCATTATATGCGGTTTGAAATCAACCACATCAAATGAAATTTTTCCGTTCGGAAGTTATCGGGGCTTCAAGCGTAGCCAGTAAGGACACTTGTCCTATCGGTTTGGCGGTAGAACCGAAACTATGCCATGAAAGGCGTATTTCACGGTTTTACCTTTGATCTAGGAACACGCATATCTTCTAAAGCTCCGAAAATAAGATATTTAAAGAGCTACCACCGTCTATCAAAACTCAATTGACTTTGCAATTATTAATAGTAGGTTCTACGATAATAGGGAACCTACGGTCGAGTTGATGAGGCGAGGCAATCTTCTTTCTTTGAAGGAGATCACGGTATCAAGACCACCTTGATGGTTGGGTGATGATCGAAGGTTCCGATAGGTTGACCTCTCGCTCCATGGCTTTTAGATGTGGCGTGAGTCGTATGAAGAAGAACCTCAGAAGATCATATTGACCGTCTTGTTGGGGCTCTGGTACTCCATCTCTTCGTCGTCATCCTTGTCCTTTTTGGAACTTGTTTCCCAACTCTGGATTGCGGGAAGTGGGCCTTTACGCATAGAAATCCTCCGACTTCTTTTGCCAAACACGACATGTGCGCAAGTCATGCCTGCTGTTGGTGAAGTGGACACCACTTCTTGCCTTTATTATGGCCATCGGTGGAACTTTGGCTTTGCCCGAGCCGGTATAGTCCTTCTTACCCTTGAATGGTTTATCCGGAACGCTAGGACTTCTTTGGTGCCGTTTTGCGGTGCTTCTTCTTCTTGAAACCTTCTTGGGATTCTTTTCGACTTCTCAAGGCGGGTTGAGGATTTTCTCTTTTCGATCAATGGCTTGATCCATTCAACCGCCTCACTAAGCGGCGCATACTTATCGACCATGTCAAAGAGTTGGCGGTTGTTCGTGGAGGATTCATAGCGATGTCCTCCGTAAACCGCCGATTCCTTAAACACGCCTTGAATGCCTAAATCACGAAGATTACGCAATTTACGGAATAAATTTGAACTGGTGAACCTCTTGATGTCTTGTGGAGAGTTTCCTTTGGTTCTTGCCGAGTTTGATGGAGATCATCCTCCTTTCGGGGTGATCGTGCGTACACTGAAATTCACAATCAACGGATCGCGATTTGTTCCCAAGTATAAATAGATCCGGCCAGGTTGGTTAAGCAACCAAGGCCGGGCGATCCTTCGAGCAAGTGGGCAAATAATTAGCCATCACGTTTTGATCACCACCGGTGCTCGATGGCGGTGGTGTATATCTGGAGAAACTCTAATGGATTTTGAGATCCATCGAATTTATCAAGTTGGCGGTCGGAACCCATTAGGCCAGCGTCTGACTTGGAGCCTGCGAGAAAGGCTCGACAACACATGGCGATTCATAGCGCCTTCTTGGAGAAGGTGCGGATTAGGATCGATGGGAGATCGATTTCTTCTATTTGAGCGCCGAGGCTCCGTCGTCCGATCCGGTTGTGGGCGTTATCATGGCGCTTTGACCATTAGCATGGTTCGGATGATGGCGGAGATCATCGGGCCAATCGATTGCTCTCCTTGGCTAGGGAAGAGGCGGTTGTTGAAACAACCTTCTTCCTTCATGACCTATTGGTCGGAATCGCCGAGAGGTCTAGGTGCGGTGGATGACCATGCTGCCCTCTTGAGGAGGCGTTGAGATGAAGTCATCGTTAGACTTTGCGACATCCCTTGCCCCCTGCGCTTCCGTGCATTTGCGGTTCGTTGAAGAATTTCCGATACTGCTCCACCAATTGGGTAAAGCCGGAGCTTGGCCGAGCGAGTCGATATTATTAAGAATATTTTGGATCGACACAAGTTACGGCTATTCAGAAGGTCTCGGAGGATTCATCGAAGATGTTGGTGTTGGAGACCGAAGTTCCTCTGGACCTTTGGCTAACCCCGTCATACTGTCATCCTTGGTGAAATTGCACCAGCGTATTAGGCGATGGGCGTCCATCGGCTCCGTTACCTCCGATAGGTGGTGCTTGATTGCCGCGCCATCTCCATTAGCGGTGGTGGCGGCGGGGTGTGCGAGGCTGCGAGTGGCATCACGATCGGCATTTCCGATCGTGTTGACCTCATGCTTCGACAACGATCTTACGAGGAGCTTCCTTTGTGACTAATGGAGAACTTCTCGGTGCTTCTACGAGAGACTTCCACGACGGAGACCGGTCGGAGATGAGAACCTCCGGAGGTCTTGGCGGGCTCGGCTGATTCGGCGGATTGCCGGCCGGATCTCGAGTCTTATCGTCCTAACTCGGACCATTACGGTGAGGTCTCATCGACACTGTTACGGATGCGGTTGGTCCCTAGAATTTCAGAGCCGTTGGTGAATACACATCGACCATGATTGTGTCAAGGGTATATTGACACTCGGGTTGTGGTGAGGTATTGTCACCTTTTTCAGCGGTCGAAGCCGGTCTTGGAAAATCATTGGACGTTCGGCCCGATCGGAACAACCCGTTCCTCGTAAAGCGCCTCTTGGCGCAGCGGTGTATCTTCATCCATCGCTCAAGTTATTTGTCGGCGGCGTGCGAACCATCGGAGGAGGAGGAAGATTCCCCATGTTGCATGGCTTGGATGCGAGCTTCCATGTCAAGGTTGGAGTAGTCATCCAAGTCGAACCGGTTTTCCTCATCCCAAGTTCTGCCATACTTGTAGTTCTGAAAATGGAGAAAGCGGATGAGTTGAACAAAGAACCTTCTTAGAAGTTTTGCACTATCTTCCCCACGGACGGCGCCCGGTGTCGGCGATCAAATCGCCGATCTTATGAATATGTAAATAAAAAGAGGAAAAATGTGCGTGACTTGAGGAGTGGATCTGACTTGCTCTTTATTGCTATGAACTCACGATTACAAACACAGAGAGTATCTAAAAACACAACACTTTGCTAAGTCTTGCTTGATGTCTTACGTATGTCTCGTTGTCCCTGTGTCTGTGTTCTTAGTCCTTCCATGATCCTCCTTAAATAGTTGATAAAGCGGTGGCGATTATCCCATGAAGAGACATCCGTTGGGAAGCGGCGGACACAGTCGGGAAGATCTGGCGGTTTGGCGGTTCCACTAACTGCAGAGGCAGTTTGTGAAGATGTCAACTGTTTGTCGGTTAATGATTTAGGAGGCGTTAATTCATCAGCCGTGATAGTGTTGTAATTATGTGGAATCTGAAACACGTGATTCATTCATCACATAGTGAGTGGCGTGGTCGGAGACTCGACCCGAGCGCTTTGTTCATAGCTTCACGAGCACTTACAGTCGTGGACTAGGCTTGGAACTTTGTCAGGCCGAGGTATTCATTAGATAACACGTAATACCTCGACCCGTTAGGTCGGTGGTCTTAGAATTCACGACCACGAGCGTATGGTCTTTATCATATATTAAGATAATATATGAATATTTTAATCCTCAACAAATCCAGAGGCTTCTATCCACTAAGTATGACGGGTCCAGCAGTATAAGAGAGCATATAATGATGATGACTGATATGGCTGGAAAACTCAAGGGCATGGACATGGAAATATCTGATGGTTTCCTAGTCCACTTCATTATGACTTCTCTTCCTTACGAGTACACTTGCTTTTAAGATAAACTATAATACTCGAGAAAGATAAATGGAGCATGAGCGATCTTATCGCCATGTGTGTCCAGGAGGAAGAAAGGATTAGGACCGAAAAGAAAGATTTTGTGAATCAAGTTGGCGGTCCTAGCAAAAAGAAGTTCTCAGGGGACTTCAAATCCAAGAAAAGGCTGCACTACTCTCCTAATTGAGATAAATCAGGGCCTAAGGTGCAAAATACACATAAGCCCAATGTTGCTCCTGCTAAAGCACCAAGTGGGAATGCATGTCACTTCTGCAAGGAGCCAGAACATTTCCAGAAGGATTGTGTTGGTTTCCTAAAGTGGCTCACCAAGAAGGGTAATGATTCTATAACGTTTGTTGATGAAACCCTTTATACTAATTTTTCCCTTAAATCTTGGTGGATTGACTCAGTGCAAGCTGTGCGTTCGACTCTTCTGAGGATTCCATACCGCGAGAACACTAAGAAAGGGGGAGCGAAGTCTTAGAGTAGCGGATGGAAAAGAAGCCGAAGTGGAATCAGTTGGTTCTGTTTCCTTAGTTTTAGATAGCGGTTTCACACTTCGTCTTAATAATGTAGTTTTTGTTCCTTCCATTAGGAGGAATTTAATTTTAGTATCTTTATTGGACGATGATGGATTTAAATGTAATTTTGGTAACAATAAGTGTGTTATCACATTTAATTCAAATAATGTTGGTCTTGCTGTTAGACAAGACAAGCTTTATATGCTTTCCTTTAATGAATCACCGATATCTTTGAATGTGTGTGATACTATGCGTAAAAGAATAATGAGACTTCTTGGCTGTAGCACTTTGTCGTTTAGGCCACATTTGAAGGGGGAAATGGGCGTCTCATTAAGGAAGAGATTCTCCAACCATTAGATTTCTCTGACTCAGACCACTGCATTGATTGCATTAAAGGAAAATATGTAAAGAAAATAAAGAAGGAGCAACTTCATGACTCGGGACTATTAGAGTTAATTTATCTTGATATTTGTGGTCCTTTTCTGTGACATCGGTGGATGGTTTGATTCTTTCATTACATTCTCTCGATGATTTCTCCGTTATGGTTATATTTTCCCATTAAGGACCGATCTGAATCACTTGATAAATTTAAGATATTTAAGGCTGAAGTTGAAAATCAGCACAACCTAAGAATTAAAGTGGTAAGATCGGACCGTGGGGAAGAATATTATGGGAGACATGCCCCTTATGGCCAAATTCCTGGCCCTTTCGCTAAGTTCCTTCAGAAAATGACATTGTTGCCCAATATTCTACACGGGTGAACCTCGGCCAAAATGGGGTAGTGAGAGGCATAACCGTACACTTATGGATATAGTGCGGAGCATGCTTAGCTACTCTAGTTTATCAAGCTGGTTTATGGATGGAGGCACTAAAGACAAAGACACATATTCTTAATAGGGTTCCCGATAAATCGAGTACCTAAGACACCTTATGAATTATGGGTGGGAGAAAGCGAGTTTGAAATATTTAAGAGTATGGGGTTGTTGTGCTGAAGCTAAGATATTTAATCCACATATTGGAAAATTAGATCCTAAGACAGTAAGTTGTCATTTTATAGGGTATCCTGAAAGATCTAAAGGGTATCGGTTTTATTGTCCTAATAGGACAACTAAGTTTGTAGAAACAAGACATGCTGTGTTCTTAGAAAATAATGAGGACCTGGAGCCTAGGAAAATTGATCTAAAAGAGAAGCGGGTTTACGTTCCTTCACCGCTTATCCCAGAGATTTTTATTCCTACACTTCAGGTGGTTGCACCTCCAGTACCAAATACTGTTGATGCACCCACTGTTTAGGTCTCTGAAATTCCTAATGTCATACCTAACGATGAGCCTCAGCAGTCTCCTCCGCCTCAGCAGCCTCCTGAAATAGTTGCTGAACCTATTAGAAGATCACAGCGGGAGAGAAGATCTGCCATCCCAAATGATTATGTTGTTTACATGAATGAGGATAGTAATGATATAGGGAAGGTAGATGATCCCACCTCTTATAAGGAAGCAATGATGAGTGAACATTGTCCTAAATGGCTTGATGCCATGAAGGATGAACTAAAGTCTATGAGCACTAATGATGTATGAGACTTAGTAGAAATTCTGTGAGTCAAAGCGATGAGGGTTTGTAAATGGGTCTACAAAACCAAGCATGACTCTAAGGGAAATATCGAAGGTTCAAAGCAAGGCTCGTAGCAAAGGTTTCTCTCAAAGGGAGGATTGATTATAATGACACTTTTCTCTGTCTCAACTAAGGATTAGTTCAGAATCGTTATGGCACTTGTAGCTCATTATGATTTAGAGCTACATCGGATGGATGTTAAAGCGGCATTCCTTAATGGTGATTTGCAAGAAAATATTTACATGACTCAGCAGGAAGGTTTTGTCGTGGAAGGCAAGGAGCATATGGGATGTCGACTTAAGAAATCTATTTATGGCTTAAAACAAGCATCGAGGCAGTGGTACCTCAAATTTGATAAAGTTATAAGGAATTTTGGATTTAAGGAAAATGAAGTTAATAACTGCATATATGTTAAGTTCAAGGGGAGTAAATTCACCATCTTAGTGCTTTATGTGGATGATATCTTATTGGCTAGCAATGATAAGGATATCTTTGTTTGAAACCAAGAGATTTCTCTCATCCAATTTTGATATGAAGGATCTCGGTGATGCCTCTTACGTTCTTGGCATTGAAATTCACCGGGACAGGTCCAAAGGAGTATTAAGTTTATCTCAAAAAGCATACATTGACATAGTACTAAAGAGATACAATATGCATAAATGCTCTGGCTCACCTGCTCCTATCGTTAAGGCGATAAGTTTGGGACATTTCAATGTCCAAGGAACCAATATGAAGCCCGATCGGATGAAGCGGTTCCTTACGATTGGTATCGGAAGCATTATGTATGCTCAAGTAAGCTGCATACGACTTAGCTTTTATAACAGGAATGCTTGGCGGATATCGGTCAAATCGAGGCCGGACCTTTGGAAGGCGTTAAGAAAGTCTTGCGTTATATGCAAGCTACTAAGCATCTCATGCTCACATATAAGCATCTTGATAACCTTGAAGTTGTAGGTTATTGATTGATTTTGCGGGATGTGTTGATACTAAGAAATCCACGTCAGTTATATCTTCACACTCCTTTGGAGGAGCTATCTCGTGGAAAAGCTCCAAACAAACCCTTCGGCGTCTTCAACGATGCAAGCTGAGTTTGTGGCATGTTATGAGGCTCTTTGGCGGTGTATGGCTTAAGAACTTTATTAGGGTCTTAGAGTGGTTGTGACATTTCTAAACCACTCACCTTATCTTGCGATAACGAACCCATGATCTTTTATGCGAGTAACAACAAGTCAAGTGGTCTTTGCCAAACACATTGACATTAAGTATCATGTTGTGAAAGATAGAATCGAGGATCAAACCATTAGTATCAAGCATATTAGTACTAAGTCAATGCTTGCGGATCCGCTTACTAAAGGCTTACCACCCAATATATTTCGTGATCATATTGCCGATATGGGTTTATTGGAAAGCCTCGATTACGGATAAAGGACCTTAAAATAAACCAACTCCCATTAAGTATTATGAATATCCATTTTAAAATGTGATAGTATACTATAGGTATGCGAGGTTGTATGGCACTTCATTGGTCATGCGACACATTACCTTGGTACACTGTTTCATTTGAGGATGGACTTATGATGTTAGCCTGACGATCAAAGGGGAGAATGTTAGAATTGATCTCGGCTAACTACCCCGAGATTTCAGGGAGACCACGTCTCCACTCGCGCCCTGATCGGGGGCGGTTCCAACTCGTTTGGTTTTCGGTCCCGGTCACCTCAGCGCTACAAAAACAGAGGGACAGATCAAGGTTTGTGATGCGAGTCGTTCAAGCCTAACAGATCCCAAACACACGCCCGATCGGTAACGCGCGCTGAGGTGAACGAAGATCGTACCCCGGCCGGCATCACCGTGAAGCCGCCGTCATTCCAACACCTTCCCGCGACTCAGGCCGAAGTCACGGCGCTCAGATCTGCGCCGACCCCGACCGAACTCTCAAACACAATGGCTTCTTCTTCATCGGGTACGCGCTTATGCTTCCGCACTCATGTATTACGGTGTTCATCTATGGTCTAGGTTTATTCATGTTTTAGATTAAGTGTTTATTCTCAGTTTTTAGTCAGCAGACCACCCTTCTGCTCCATCCCTGATGCAGCTTCTGCTCCAACCAGAGCTGCTCTTTTATAACAGAATTGGATCCAGGCTTCCACAATAAAGGGGAAATCTGCTGTTTTGAAGTACTCTGAGAATGGGTAGCTTTAAAGTAATGTAACTCACATATGGATTTCAGCCATTTTATTTGCCAAGAACAACATGAGATGAACTAACCGGTTTCAGTGGAAAAATTCAATGATTCCTAAAATCTAGAAAAAATAATTGGATTCATGACCACATGACTTACATTGGTAACTGATTACAATCCTATGGTCGTCTGACAAGATTTTTCTTTCCTGATATGAGGTCAGCTGATAAGTTAAGCAAACCTTCTTAACAAGTGATCAAAGTCAACAGATCAGTTCTCATCCAAAACTAAAAATAATTTCAATATGCACTTCCCGGAATTGTCGTTGTAGTATCATAACGTCACTGTACTAAGGTCTAAACTTCAGTATGCAGCACCCACTTACCCAGAATCGCCATTGCCGTACACCAATGACAAATCAATGTCTTACAAGCAGGCACCTCTCCTAAAATGTAATGTCGGTTCTAAAGTCTAAACTAAACTCTTAATGGGCAAGGGAAATAAAGGGAATGTATCGAAAGCAAAATATTCTGCAAAGAAATTAAATTTAACGGAAGCACATATCAAAAGTAAGAAGTACAGTCCCAAAAGCAAATATTTGTATTGTAGCAATCACAGTGCGTGCAATCGCAAGGAGCCAACGAGGATCATGGACGACCAGCCTCGCAGGCGGAGCACGGCACAGTTCGCTGCTGGCACGGTCTGGCATGCAAAGTGCCTGCGCAATCCAGACTGCCACTGCCACACGCCCACACTGGTGGAGTGGTGGTCTGAACGTAGGCTTCACCGGAATTTTCTCAAACACCTTGCGTGCATAGGGTGTTGGAACCAAATTCCAGACCACAAAAATCCCACAACAATGCAACCCCAGTGCATTACGTTTTATATCATATAAACCCGAACGGCATCATGGCGCATCAAACGGTTCTGTTCAGTGAGCCAAGAAATTAGAAACGGGTGCGTGCTTGCGAGCTCGGCCCGCCTTCACGGCGGAGAAACCCTACGAGGACGACAAAGCCGCCCCGCCGCGTGGCCACTGTCCTGGCCCTCTTGTGCACCGGCGGCCGGCGGCCGGCGGGGGATGCCGGAGGGAGAGGGAGCAGAAAGGGGGAGAAGGTGAGGCGGAGGCCTCTATCCTAATAGCCATGGGCCTGGTGATTCAGGCCAGTTTGATGCATCCTGGGCCGTCCATCACCAAATGAACGGGCCAAGATAAGATGGTCCAGACTCCAGAGACCTAAATTGCAGGCCAAATTTGGCGCGGAATGCAACGACCAGTTCTCTTCTCTCTCCTCTCCTCACCTCTCCTTTCTTTTTCTTCCATGCATGGATCCGAACTCTTCGTTGGTCTCGCGCTCTCTGTCTTCCCTGTCTCTCGTCCATCCAAGGGGAAAGCAGCGCACAGGAACCTTAGAACAAGTTTGATTTCGTTTGCGAAGTAGAAGCAGTAGAGATTGAGAATTGAGATACCAAGCAGACGCAGAAATTGAGGGCTAGCTGGTCCAACGAACTAATCCAAGATGAACGATGCCGACGTCGGCAAGCAGATCCAGCAGATGGTCCGGTTCATCCTGCAGGAGGCCGAGGAGAAAGCCAGCGAGATCTCCGTTGCCGCAGAGGAGGTTTCATATTACCGTGTCACCTCGATGATCTCTTTCTCACAGCATCTCTAGATATCCCGTTAATTTAGATTGTTCTGCTTGATTCGTGATTCTTGCATTTGTTCGACAAATTAAACGTTGAGAACAAACTCCGAATGCCTACCTGCCTGCATGCAGGAGTTCAACATAGAGAAGCTGCAGCTCGTCGAGTCCGAGAAGAGGAGGATCAGGCAGGACTACGAGCGCAAGGAGAAGCAGGTGGACGTACGCAGGAAGATGTGAGCACGTTACACCTCATCTCACTCACGAAATGCGATGAATTGACCCTAATCATCGCGGCTTCGGATGCATGCAGCGAGTACTCCACGGAGCTCAACGCGGCGCGCATCAAGGTGCTTCAGGCGCAGGAAGACATCGTCACTGAGATGAAGGAGAGCGCCAGCGTGGGGCTCCTCCGCGTCACCAAAGACGCCAACGCCTACAAGAAGATCCTCAAGGGCCTAATTGTGCAGGTTAATGGACTAACTGGTTACAAATTTCTCTCTCTTTCTTCGCTTGGATCACATTGCTATATAATATAAATACAGTTTGGACCAGAGATTCGGAGTAATTAACGGTGACTCTGTTCTTCAGAGCCTGCTTCGCCTGAGGGAGCCGTCGCTGGTGCTGCGCTGCAGGGAGGCCGACCGCAGCCACGTCGAGTCCGTGCTGGAGGCGGCCAAGAAGGAGTACGCCGAGAAGACCAAGGTTAACCTCCCCAAGATCATCATCGACAACAAGGTGTACCTCCCGCCGCAGAAGAGCACCCGCGACGCGCATGGACCGTCATGGTACGTACCACTAGCCTGCCTCCATGAATTGCTAAGTGTAAATGCGTAATCAAACCTTTACTGAAGAGAATGAAGAGGAGTGTTCATTGTGGAGGGTTTGACAATTTGTGTCTGTTGGATCGAAACAGTAAGTAAAGGGTGAATAGGAGTATTATATCTTTTTTTCATTTTAATTGAATTCAACACGATTTTCACTTCAATAGCTATGAGAGCTACGAAGATCGATATACAAACATAGCAGAAGACTTGTATTAAATCCAATCAAAACCCCGAAGCAAATAGATCAAAATTACCAAAAGCTCAAATCCAAATGAGTTTGGCGGTCTGACCTCTCAACATGGGCGGTCTGACCTTTGGCCTAGCAGTCAAACCTCTCACTAGGGGTGGTCTGGCCTCTCGCATGATGAACATTAAAATCAATCTGAACTCAAAATCACAAATCGGCCTAACTTTTGATCCACAACTCCAAACTTTACAGAACTTGAAACATACATTCTCTAGAATATCAGAAACCTAGCTATTCCAATCAAGGATCATGAAGATCATTGCTAAAATTCTGACTTTTTATCTGTTTGAGTGAAGGTTGCTTCAAAACCGAGTCAAAACCAAAATATGATCCAAAAATTTGCTCATATGTTAAAGATGATCAAGGTGATCCTAGATGCATTCCCACATATCACAGCAAGCAAGATCCGGACTAGAAACTAAAGGAAAATCAAAGGATCAAAGAAAGCACCAAACTCACAAAAGAGAGAGTAAGAACAAGAAGAGACTCATCTTGTGGAATCTTGCTTGGATTGATTTGATATTGATGTTGGTTTACAGCTACTCCATCCCGGAGGACAAAAGCTCAACACTTCACCACACAATCAATCCAACTCGCTGGACCCCTAACCTCTCCACTCCCTAAACACAAACTAGAGTTTTTCTAATAAACTTGGTGAAGTTACCAAGATACCCCTACTCGATCCTTCTCCAAAGACCGAATCCAATCTTTATGAAGTAATCTCATGCTTCCCACATGTAGGTTGATCAACGACTCTCTTCATGACGGCTAGTCTCTCCCATCCGGCTCTCACCGAAACCACTATGACACTTGCACCGACCTCAGCGCCGCTTGATGCAACCGGTCGCACCGAACTTCCCTTTCGGTCATCCTTGTCCATTTTGCGCCATGTTTGAGTCTACTGACTTCACCCGGCATTCTCTATCGTTCTGAACCTTAGCTCTCCATGCCTAGTCCCGATCATCCTCGTCGTTGACCGTTGTTGCCCTCTAAGCCTCCTACACAACAATACACCAAGAAATCGATTCCTATGACAAGTTCTTCATAACTTAACCCCACGTTAGTCAAACCATGCATCATGCAGCACATATGCATTGAAAAACATAATATTGACCTAACCGACAAACATCGTCGCCAAGCTGGCCAGCGAACAGGGTAAAACAGGCTAGACCGCCACCCATGGCCGGTCTGACCGCCCCTGGTCGGTTTGACCGCCCAGCATAGGGACTTAGCCAAATTTTCTCCCTAAAAATCCGAAACCTCTCTGAAAATTTCAAACGAATAGAACTTTTGACTCTAAGCTTCAAAAATTACGAGAGAAGTGTAGAAGAATCCCCTCTCTTGCCTATACCCTCTATTTTTGGCATAGCTCCAAACTCAAAACACTTTTATGGCCGGTCAGTCCGCCAGCCACTAGACCCGAGGCTTGGCCGGTCTGACCGCCACACAGGCACCACCCTGGCCGGTCTGACCGTCTAAAGTCTGACAACGTCTGAACTTTACCGAAAACGAGTGATTCGACAAACCCTTAACACCATTGCCAATTATACTATCATCTTAAAATCATAAAGTATATCCCAATAATATCTACAGTATCCTAATTGTTTGCTTTGGATGCATGAACAGCTCGGGAGGTGTCGTGCTTGCATCGCAGGATGGCAAGATCGTCTGTGACAACACGCTGGGTGCAAGGGTGGATGTCTCTTTTAGACAAAAGCTTCCTGAGGTATATAAACGCAGTATATACGTACACATGCGTCATGGTTATCCGGTTATTTAAATGTTCTCTTTTCACCTGTTGCAGATCAGGAAGAAACTCTTCAGTCAGCAAGCATCCAAATAAAGCTTTCTTGGGCTCTTAATTTTCCGGAATAAATCAGAAGCGGTTCCTGATCTGTTTGCATTCGACTATTTCTTTGTCAGTCATCCCCAAGAATCTCTGGAATGATGGTCACATATGTAACAGGGTGAAAGCTGCTGAACAATTGAGTACGGTGTCCACCAGACCTATGCACGTGTTGTTCTTTTTACGTAGTAGTAATAAACGACGCACCATCAGATCATTCATGTAATGTTTCATTCAGAAAATTGCCAATTTATAAGGGCAGAAGATGCCGGTGTTAATTTGCTCATTGTGGATTACTGTGCTCTGTTGCTGGTTCGCTGATGTTTGTTAGAATGATCTCCCGCAGAGGCATTTGGCCCAACGGCCAAATGCCTCGCGCCCTGATCGGGGGCGTCCAGCCCAATTCATGGCTGATGGGCCCCTGTCGCACTGCGCTATAAAAGAGGGGGTGGGGGCCGGTGGCACGGACGACGAGATTCGACGTAGCCGCAAACCCCACCCGCACAAAACCCTAATCCGATCTAAGAGGGGGCGCAGCCAGCGACGGGATTGTCCACTGCCGCCTCCACCGACGGATCGACTACCGCCGGCTCCACCACCAGGGATCTCGCCTCCGCTCGGGTCAAGCCACCGCCGTGGAGCCATCGGACCTCTCCACCGACCATCGCTCTCAAGGACGATCCGCGATGGCCAACCCTAGCTCCTCTACGCACGACGGTAATCCCTCTCTCTCTCGGTCACTCTCGGACCCGATCCAAAACCAAGAACCCCAGATCCAGAGAGATCAAAAGAAACGACACCAACAATGGTATCAGAGCCGTAATAGAACGGCAAAGATCCAAAAGAAAACCAATGGAAAAGAACCCGAAACCCTAAGAAGGGGAAACCCTAGATCTAAAGCGGCGGTTCTTACGGCCGTGAGGACCATCGGGTGAGCCGTGGGCTCGCAGGGCTCAAACCGGCGGGCGCCGTCGAATGGGCGGGACCACCCAGCGCGTCCGGTCTGAACACGGGTAAAGGCGCCGACGAGCCGCTCGGCGGCGCGCCCCTCGAGGAACGCGCGCCGGCGAAGAGGCCCATGGCGGCGCCGGTTTCTCTCTCTCCGTCGCTCTCATTGCGCCGTGTCGCCGCTCTCGGTTCTTCGCTCGGAAGCGGCGAGAGAAAGGGAAGGAAGAAATGAATTTAGGGTTTGGGCGTCGCGCTGGTTTTGTTCGGCGAAAATGCCGCTCAACCGTCGATTGATTCAACGGTGAGATCGGGCGGAAGCGCGGCGGCGCGCGATCGGCGGCGCTTCGCGGCCCGAGCCAGAGCGAACTGCGGCGCGCGGCGGAAGCGAGGCTTGGCCGGCGAGCGCCGTGGGCGGCCGTATTGAGCGAGGCTGAATTGGCGAATGAGCGATAACTTTCGGCGGCCGGTTTATGCGAGAATCGGTAGGTTATGAAGCGATAACGTGAAAATTGAATTTAATTGTTTTGAAGCAATTTTGAATGAATTTCAATAGAAAATTGATTAAAATCTCGTAAAATTTTGCACCAACGTGTTATTATTTCAGAGATTAAATGTATACGATACAATGCTTCGAATAATTGATTATTTTAGAATAATTCCGATTTCATTGCAAAGTTAATGTTGATAAATTCTTTTAATTAAATTGAACCAACGAGAGAATTTAATTTTTAAGAATTATTGCAAATTATGATATTGTTATTTTCGACTAAAGTTGATAATATGATATTATAATTTTAAATGATATTTTATGCATTGTTTCTATTTACGCTAACGGTGATATAGATTTAATGTATAGATATAATTGTTTTAATTGTATGTCGTATTTTTGACTAACGTTGGAAATAAGGCATATAATTTTTATGTTTCGTTCTCACTTTATTTGAACTAAATTTTGAGGAGGATACAACTTGATGGGTTGTATCGGAGAGATCCCACTCTCAAAGGAGATAATTATGGAGAGTGGAAGAAAAAGATAGACTTAGCGTTTATCTTAGTTGAGGTGGGTGGGTCCTCACTACAAGCCACGACCCACCGAGCCTATGGCACGGTGAGGGTCAAAATGAGGATGATCTTGCTTGGCGAGAAAAGGCAGAGAGATCATGCTCCCTTACGGATGTCTTATGACCTAGAGCATAAGAAATGAACCACGACCAACAAGAAATGTATGGTCGTGATAAAGAACACGATTGAGCACGCAATTGTGGGCTCAATCATGATCGTGACAACATCACGAATACCTTGATAAAATAAAGAGTCGGTTCTTGGCTCTTCAAAGACATATGCTACACGGTGATTAAGCGACTTGTGTGTGAAAGGTATTACAGTGGTGGCGGTGGAATAAGAGAACACATATTAAGGATGAGCAACTTGGCATCCAAGCTTAAACCAATGGATTTGGCACTCAAGGATGAGTTCCTTATTCACTTGATTTTTGCTTCATTGCCAGAAAAGTTTGACACTTTTGTTGTCAATTACAACATGCAGCCCGATAAATGGGACTTAGAAAAGTGTATAGCTATGTGTGTTCAAGAGGAGGAAAGAATTAAATCCTCACATGGTGGATCTATCAACTATGTGAAGGATAACAAGAAAAAGCACTTCAACAATACCTCCTTCTCAAGGAACAAGGGAAAAGCCTCATCCATCGGCCTCAGCAGAATAAATTTCTTTGTAGACAAAGATTAGTGTCTTCACTGCAAGAAGACCGGACACTACAAGAAGAACTGTCCTGATTACTTAAAGATGATAATGGCAAAGAAAGGTGAGAACAGTATTACCTTTATAAATGAATGCTTATATGTGCAATATTCGAAATCCACTTGGTGGATTGACTCAGGAGCAGCTGTTCATGTTGCTAATTCCTTACAGGGATTCCGTTCGACGAGGACTACGCAAAGAAATGAAAGATGCATTAAAGTCGCAAATGGAGTCCAAGCAGAAGTTGAAGCCGTTGGCGATCTTTCCTTAGAGTTAGCTAATGGCTTCAATCTTTTACTTAGAGATGTTCTTTTTGTTCCCTCTTTACAGAGGAATTTGATTAGTGTTTCCAATTTGGACAAAGATGGTTATGATTGTAATTTTGGAAATGGCAAGTGCGAAATAATATTTAATAAAGAATGTGTTGGTCTTGCCATATTACAAAATGAGCTTTATTTGTTATCATTGTGTGATGATGTGAATGTCGTATGCGATAATGGGAGCGTCGCGTGCGAAAGTGATTGAATCCTCGTCACGAATGTAAGCGAAGCGAAAGAGAACTCATAATGAATCGTCGAAATTATGGCTTGTCGTTTATGCCATATTTCGAGGGGAGAATAGAAAGACTAGTTAAGAATGAAATTCTTCCTCTATTAGAGTTCTCGGACTTAGAACAATGCAGAGAATGCATTAAAGGAAAATATGTAAAGAAAATTAAGAAAGGCGCAAAAAGAAGCACATGAGTTCTACAAATTGTTCACACAGACATTTGTGGTCCTTTTCCTGTGAAAAGTGTGGATGGTTATGACTCGTTCATAACATTCACAGATGACTACTCCCGTTATGGATATATTTATCCAATCAAAGAAAGAAATGAAGCCTTGGATAAATTCAAGATATTTAAGGCTGAAGTTGAAAACCAACACGATTTAAAGATTAAGATAGTTCGATCTGATCGTGGGGGGAGTACTACGGTCGACATACCCCATATGGACAAGTTCCTGGACTTTTTGCGAGGTTCTTACAGGAAAATGGCATAGTAGCCCAGTATTCTACACCGGACGAACCTCAGCAAAATGGAGTAGCTGAAAGACGCAACCGTACCCTGATGGATATGGTGCGAAGCATGATGAGCTACTCCACACTCCCATTGAGTTTATGGATGGAGGCGTTAAAAACCGCCATTCATATTCTCAATAGAGTGCCTAGTAAGTCGGTGCCCAAAACACCGTACGAGTTGTGGACAGGAAGAGTTCCCTCACTAAACCACTTACGTGTGTGGGGAGTCTACTTTGAGGCTAAAGTATTTAACCCAAACCTTGGGAAGCTAGATCCCAAAGCGATAAGTTGTCATTTCATTGGCTACTGAAAAGTCAAAAGGTTTTCGTTTCTCTGTCGACGGATATACAAAGTTTGTAGAAGCGAGACACGCTGTCTTCTTAGAAGATGAAATGATGAAGGGAGCATGGTAGCTCGAGAGATTGATCTTGAAGAGAAGCGGGTATATGTGCCACTCAGATGATTCAAGAGCCACTCTTCCCACTACTGCTTTGTCACCGCAAGCGGTACAAGATCTTGTGGTGCGGCAAGACTTATTGTTCCTCTGTGGCAACAATGAATGAAAATGAGGAACACATTCTTGAGATCCTATAGAACCCATTGCCAAATGAGGGGAACAGCAATGACCTCAAGCAGAAGATGTACCAAATGTGGAGGCCAGGAGGTCTCAAAGAGTAAGAAGATCGGCTATTTCGATGATTATCAGTTTATCATCTGAGGAATTTCAAATGGAGGATGACCCCACCTCATTTGAAGAAGCCATGAAGCGAAAATTCTTCAAAATGGCTTGAGGCCATGGAAGAGGAAATGAGGTCCATGAAGACTAATAAAGTCTGGGACTTGGAAATTATTCCTAAAGGAGCCAAAACTGTAGGCTGTAAATGGGTCTACAAAACAAAGCTCGACTCCCAAGGGAATGTAGAAAGATACAAAGCGCGACTTGTGGCAAAAGGCTTTACGCAAAGAGAAGGGATTGATTACAATGAGACCTTTTCTCCAGTCTCATGTAAAGATTCCTTCAGAATCATAATGGCATTAGTAGCACATTATGATTTAGAGTTACATCAGATGGATGTAAAGACGGCATTTCTTAATGGGGATTTGGAGGAAAATGTTTACATGGCACAACCAAAAGGTTTTGTCATGGAAGAAAATGAAAGAATGGGATGCCGCCTAAAGAAATCGATTTATGGGTTAAAGCAAGCTTCAAGACAGTGGTACTTGAAGTTTGACAGTACAATAAGAAAATTTGGGTTTAAAGAGAATGTAGAGGACAACTGTGTCTATACAAAGTTTAAAGATGGGAAGTTTATTTTCCTAATCCTGTATGTGGATGATATCCTACTGGCTAGTAGTGATGTCAGTCTGCTACTGGAGACAAAGAAGTTTTTGTCCTCAAACTTTGATATGAAAGATCTTGGTGAAGCTTCGTTCGTTTTAGGGATCGAAATTCACCGGGATAGAAACAAAGGGATATTGGGACTATCACAAAAGACATACATAGAAAGTCTTAAAGAAATTTGGGATGCATAAATGTAGTCCTTCACTGCACCTATAGTCAAGGGCGCGAGATATGGGGATTTTCAATGCCCCAGAACCGTATGAGATCGATCAAATGAAAGCGGTTCCATATGCTTGGTATCGGAAGCTTACAAGTATGCTCAAGTGTGCTGCATACGACTTAGCTTTTGTTCTGGGTTACTTGGCGATTGTAGAGCAATCTGGAATAGAACATTGGAAATTGATAAAGAAAGTCTTGCGTTATTTGCAAGGAACAAAAGGCCTCATGATGACATCTGAAGATCAGATTTACTCCATATAGTGGGGTATCTGATTCGATTTTGCGGGAGATGATAGAAAGTCGACATCCGGATATGTCTTCACTCTCATTTGGAGGAGCTATATCGTGGAAAAGCTCAAAGAAAACCGTCACTACATCGTCCACAATGTATGCCGAGTTTGTAGCATGTTATGAGGCTACAGGCGGTGAAGCGGCTAAAGAAGTTCATACCGGTTTAAAAGTGGTTGGCGACATCAATAGACCACTTAAGTTGTCTGCGATAATGAACCATGATAATGTATGCCCACAACAATAAGTCAAGTGGTCTTTGCCAAACACATTGACATAAAGTACTATGTTGTGAAAGATAAAGTTCGGGATCAAATTATAAGTCTTGAGCATATAAGTACCGCAAAGATGTTAGCGGATCCGCTTACTAAAGGCTTACCACCCAACGTGTTGAGAGAACATATAGCGGCATGGGTTTAAGGAAAGCCTATGAATCTGGACTAAAAGATGGCCCAAAAGATTAAAGTAACTATTTGAGCGGTGAGGTGTATTGTAGTCATTGAATCTATCGGCGATTGACCGTGGCGATGAGACATGTTCTATGCACTAATCTGTGATGGAATGAGTAAAGTCAAAAGCAAGTAAAGATAAAGTATAGAATGAGATCAAGGGGGAGAATGTTAGAATGATCTCCCGCAACGGCCAAATGCCTCGCATACGATCGGGCGTCCGGTAATTCATGGTGATGGGCCAAATGCCTCGCATACGATCGGGGCGTCGGCCCAATTCATGGTGATGGGCCCTGTCGCTGCTCTATATAAAGAGGGGGGGCCGGTGGCACGGACGACGAGATTCGACGTAGCCGCAAACCCCACCCGCACAAAACCCTAATCCGATCTAAGAGGGGGCGCAGCCAGCGACGGGATTGTCCACTGCCGCCTCCACCGACGGATCGACTACCGCCGGCTCCACCACCAGGGATCTCGCCTCCGCTCGGGTCAAGCCACCGCCGTGGAGCCATCGGACCTCTCCACCGACCATCGCTCTCAAGGACGATCCGCGATGGCCAACCCTAGCTCCTCTACGCACGACGGTAATCCCTCTCTCTCTCGGTCACTCTCGGACCCGATCCAAAACCAAGAACCCCAGATCCAGAGAGATCAAAAGAAACAACACCAACAATGTTCACTAGGTGATCAGATTGTTGCATACCCGCCAGAGGGGGCGGGCGGCATGTGCGGAGGGCACCGCGCGCACACGATGCGTGTGATACGCATGACAGAGTTTGCTGCTGGGGAACAGGTGGCAGTGCTGCATTGTGGCCACCCAGACTGCATCAAAAGAGGGCTTCGGAGTGATCCTCGCTGTCCACAGTGCAGAGTTAACTTGAGACTTCAGGTTTTAGTAGCAGTCGGTGCGGAGAGAACTAGCTATGGTTTGTCTTCTCAATAATTTTTAAGAAATATAACCTGTTTGCAATAAAGTGTACCACTTTAATTTCCAAGTCTGGGTGAGGAAGATTGATAGTTGAGCACAATAATGCCACATGCTAAGCACTTTGAATGCAGTCTCACTGGAGCTAGATAAAGTGTGTTTTGAAGTACATGATCACCAAAATTTGTAGCTATGACATAAAAGAAAATTAGCAGCACAGAAAGTTCTGTGCCAAACCCTTTTAGGCAACATAGATTCAGATAATTTATTTTTCTCTGCAACTTTTCCACTTGACATGGATTAACAACAGGTGGTTTCTAGTGTGACACTAACTAACCTACCTTAGGGTAGATATTGTAAAACTGGAGGATCATAGGCATGCCTGTCATATATTCATAACAAAGAATTCTAGGCAAAGTAAAGGCTAAATGCACCGAATTATCTATACTTACCGACCAAATTAACTAATTTGACTATTTATATCTTGTGTAACTACAATGCTAGATAACCGGATATATATAGGACATCCGTTTCGTACTTCTGGGAGTATGTACTCCCACTTTCAATATACCACTTAAATATATAAACAATTGTTAACAAATATGTTTGGTGCAACAAACAACATCAAAATGGATTAGTCAGGTCTGCAACTAAGACACCTAAAGCAGATAGTGCACACAGTATCAATAGCAGCTAAGTTAAAATGAAGCAATATCTGGCCATTCCGTTGGTTACTGTCGAGACCCAAATATGCAAATCTAGACCCTCTGTATAAAATGCATTAGTTCATGATAATGCTAGTGCACATAGTGTCAACATAGATGGATATCATTTCACACAAGACGAATATAAGAATAAACAACTAATTTGATTAATAAATAACGTTTATGACCTTATGGTTGAGTTTACACTTAATAAGCCACGCGGGGCTAACACTAAATAAAGGGACAGCAGTGGAGCGGAAACAACTCCAGCGGGAACCTATTGACTTGCCAGAGGCAACCAACTAAGATCAAGACCTAGCGATCACCCTCCTTGAAAAACTCCTCTTCGAAAGCAGACAAAGACTACTCCACTTTAGTTGAATGATTGTAGTAAGAATGAGTACTCAACAAGTTGTACCACAGAATGCAATTATAGATGATGACTTATTCCAAACGAAATAGCTTATACGGTTATTTTACAAAAAGCGACACTTGCAATTGAATACAAATAATAGATTGAAAGCAAAATTTAAAACAAATAAACATTAATAGTTTCACAGTTATTGTCACAAAGACTACAAAGCCTAATCAATTTCTTTCACACAGCCATATGAGTTTGACCGCACAGCTGTCACTTCCCAATTGTTTTTATGAAAATCTATCCCTCGTGTGAAATCCCGAGCATGTTCATGATTGCGGACGTGGCTATTCGAATAGATTGATTAACACTCTGCTTCTATCGATGGGTAGCGTAAAGAACCTTTTCATGCTCATTGCACTAAGTGATCAGCAACTTCCTTTCAATCACGTGATGCTAATCATCAGCTTCCACTGGCGAAACACTTCTGGAAAAAGTCGACGGACGGGTCCTCGTGAACTCTACTAGCTTAGACTGTCTATGGTAGCTATGAGCAACTGGTACTGCATTGTTGTTGGGTTGATTGTTGTTCATGTTCTACATTTGATTCATCATGGTGTACATCATCTGAGTCTGGGTGACCGTGAATGCTCTAAAATTCTACAAATCTATCGATGGTGCTTGAGGTGGAACTTCTCCTGCAAGGGTTTGTTCACTTCTTTCTGCTCCGTTGACTCCATTGGTTCCTGATCCACTGGAAGCGGCATTGCAAGTCTGAACTATCTGGCGGAAGCTCCAAAGGATTAGATAAGGTAGCAAGCACAAGTTACTAAGCAAGGGGTAGGTTTCACCCAACAAACACAGCATAAAGAACTCAACTGAAATAACTATATATTAATAAGGGTTTTAGTATGGCTGCAACAAGTGCCTAAGGCTCTTGCAACTCATACTGCACACATAAGAAAACGAAAGGCGAACCTAACACATAATCTAACGTCTAAAGGACGACACTACTAATCTTAAGCTGACGCGGCTCTCACACATTAAGCCTCAACTGACTAAGCCTAACTCTCGGTTTCCTCACTCACCGAGGTAACCTCCACAACCACATCGGCGCTCTTCCCCTCCAGTAGGTGATAGAGCGAGCAAGCATCCTCATGAATCGATCACGATAACACAGGCCCGACAAAGCAAGAACAAGTGGCTCAGATGCAGGCACGACTGGCTCTGGCTCCTCACACTCCTTAGGTCCCTAAGCGTACAAAGCTTCCTCCGGCTCTACAATCCTCTCTTATGCAAGCTACAGCTTCTCGTAGGCTCCCTGTAGCTCAGCTGTAGTAGTCTCTAAGGCTTCCTCCTAGGCGACGATGAAGTGAGCAAGGTGAACCACAATATTATCTTCTTCTCCATCGGTGGAGGGATAGCGAGCGGAACAGTCCACTGCAGAGGCGTAAGGATGAAGGAGAAAGATTGAACCCTTCAATTCATTGGCGTAGATGTTGCACACTCGTAGGATGGCAAGACGCGGAGACTCTTGGATCCCTTTCTCGAAGATGACCATCCAAACGATGATGTTCATGTAGACCTGTTCACGGGCGACCCCGCCCGAGCCCGACGTAGTCCGGGCCAAGCTTGGGACTGAGTTTTCGGCTCAAAAGCCCCACCCGAAAGCCCGCCGGCCAGAAAAAAACATTAAAAAAATGAAAACCTATTTTTTTTAATTCTGGAAATGAATCAAATATTGATTTTTTTTATTCCAAAAAATGATTACAATAATATATTTACATCGAAATTCAAATATTTGAGCCGGGCCGGGCTCAGGCCTGATCGTTTGAGGACGAGCTTTTCAAGCCTGGCCGGAAGCGCGGAGGCGTTTGAACAGCTCTATGTTCATGGGGCAACTAGCCTTGGTATCCTTCCGGACGTAGATCATCAGTCGACACAACACACCACGACTCCAACCATTCACTATCCAGTTGGTGCCTTAGTAAATTGGCCTCTCGAATCCTCCAAGTGCTTGTAGAATCTTCCACAACTCAGCAGCAAACCCCCGGTACGCTCTCCATAGGTGTGAAGCCGTGCCATCTAACAAAGATAGACAAAAGGTAAGAACCAAACTAAAATCAGTGGAGAGAAGACTTTCAGCAATATATGAGTCAAGAGTGAGACAAGAGAAGTCAATCAATTCATTATTCTTGCAAGTTAATTTTTGCTTTAGAAAATAGTTTTGAATTTTTCAAGGACAGTCGATCTAACTAAGGTCAAGACCTATAGTCAGTATGACTCTGATACCACCTCTGTCGGGACCCAAATATGCAAATCTGGGCCCTCTGTGTAAAATGCACTAGTTTAGGATCACGCTAGTGCACACAGTGTCTGTCGGGACCCAAATATGCAAATCTGGACCCTCTGTGTATTCTGCACTAGTCCAGGATCACACTAGTGCACACAGTGTCAACATTGATGAAATATCACATCCATACAAGGAATATAAGAATAAACGAGTACCTTTAAATAACAAATAACTGTTGGGACCTTATGGTCGAGTTTTACATTTATTAAGCCATGCAAGGCTGACAATAAAGAAATAAACTGCAGCGGAAACGAAATAAACTCCGGTGGCTCCCATCAATTTACCACAGGCAACTGACTGGGATCAAGACCCTAACGCTCAACCTTCGTAGAACTCTTTTTCAAAAGCAGGCGACGACTCTTCCACTTCTGTTGATTTGTTTAGCAAGAGTGAGTACACACCGTACTCGCAAGTCATACCACAGAATGCAATTTATAGATGATAGCTTATTCCAAAGGAATGGCTTCTGTGGTTGTTTTGCAGAAATGCAACATTTGCAATTGAATACAAATAATAGATTGAAAGCATAATTCAAAACAAATAGACAATAATAAGTTAACAAATGATTTCACAAAGTACACATAGTCTAATCAAGTTCTTTCACACAGATGAACAAGTTATCTCACACAGCTGACCCTTCCCAATTGTTTTATGAAAATCTACCCTCGTGTGAAATTCCGAGCATGTCCATAGCAGAGGACGCGGCTATTCGAATAGATTGATTTAAACACTCTGCGAGTTTGTACACTTTACCCACACGATACAATCGGTGTAGCGATCATCGCCATAACAAAACCTTTGAAACTTCATCTCAAACAATGACACTCTGGTGTGCTTTATCTTGCCGTCAATTTGTACACCTGACCCTTGGAGCGACACACACCATTGGACATGGATGCAATGAACGAATCCGCGATGTGATATATCACACCTCCGACCCATCACACAGCTTAAATACAACTGAGTTGTCAATGTCAAGACTCCATAACTTACTAAGTCAGGCCCACCCATACTAGGCATGTGGTCGCGTGCAGAAGACCAGTTCAATGGCGCACAAAGTTAAGTCCTTAATTGACCAAGGCAAGACTTCCAGTTTTAACCCAAATCACAAAGTTTAATAAGCACACAGCTCCACCATTCACACAGAATCCACCACTTGCCTCAGTCTAAATCTTTTCCCACCCTGTTGATTAAGTGCAACACATGCCATCAACGAGTAACAAAGACACAAGACACACAGATTCATCACACGGTTCCATAATCACTTAGTCAAGTTTATAATTGCAACTCTCACATGAAATGATGACTCGTGGCATGGCTAAGCAGTCTAATCGTATCTAACCAACCCACGTTGGTGCTACGATAATACCAACTATTAATGAACCAACCTAGGGTGACAAAAGATCATGGCATACAATAGACAAGGTGGATATAACAAATTGGATTAATAACTATCCCAAAAGCATTTAAATAAATACTTGAAATAGAATGCAATATATTGAAACAAAGTATTTTGAAAACTGGGTTCAATATGATCAAAGGTATAACTTGCCTTGGAATAGATCTAGATGTTGGTCTTGGTCTTGAGGTGCTCCTTCTTCTGCAAAATTCCCCGAAGTATCGACGTCTACTCGCAACCGAGACAAAAGAAACCAAAAATAAATAAATACAGAAGCAAAATAATCTCCAAAATTCAAATAAAATTCACCATTAAATAGATCTTAATTTTATATGAATTTACAAATTTGAATGGGCTCAATCGGAGTTCGGATGCAAAAGATATGGGCTTTGGAAGATTGGAAAATCAAATAAACCCTAATTTGGATTTTATTGAATTTCCCGAATTATTTTTATAAAGGAAAATCGGATTATTACGCAATGCTTGCGTCGTAGGAAAAGAAAATAATTAAAAACCGTCTTGACAGTGGGACCCACTGTCGGTGGCTCAACTCCACGGTGGATCGAGTCCACCGAGCCATGGGATCTGGAGGCCGATGGGTCGGGCCACGCGGACGCCAAGTGGGCGCCACGCAAGAGACACATAAGCGAGAGGGTGACGGGCGTGGCGTGGTGGCCCGACGATGCACGCCGAAGCGGCGGCTCTGGGGCCGAGGCTCGGCGCGTGGCACACAAAAATGAGTTGCCAAGGGGCGGCGAAGCTCTTGGAGGTGGCGGCGGAACTCGAGCGACAACGGCTCACCGGCGGCGAAGAATGCGGCGGCGGTGGCGAGCTCCGTTGTCGGACGGTGCGGCAGCGGCGATGGAGGCGTCCTCGGGGCGGCGGCGGCGGCACCGAGTAGCTCGGCTTTGCGATCACGCGGCGGCGACACGGACAACGAAGGTGCAGGCGGCGAATCCGTGGCGAAGGGTTGCGGCCGTGGCGATCTTTCGAACAATGCGGCGCAGCGGCGAAGCAAGAAGCGGCGCCTTAGGGTTTTAGTGGAGGAGGTCGGGAGAAGAGATTGGTGGGGTTGGGGCCTTTTTATAAGCGGAGGAGGCGAATCCGAAGCGCAATGGTGGCAGCAGGAAGGCGAGGCGAGCGCGGGAAGAGTCCGTGGAGACAGCGATCTTGACGCGGCATCGGCGGGCCCACCGATCAGAGCGAGCGGAAAGAAGCAGCCACTGGCGAGTCTGAGCGTCGATTTCAATCCAGTGCCGAGGCGAGCGAGGCGAGGCTTGCGATCGGCGGAGAGAGACACGCGGCGTCCATCCGAGCGGGAAGGCGGCGCGCGGAGTGGGCCGTGGCGATGGAATAGTCTTTGGGCTTCGGCCCGATCTTTATTCGATGGATTTTCTTTTGATTTTTCTTTTAAATAAATCCAGAAAATACAAATAGCAATTAGAAAATAACAAATGGCTTTGGAAAAATTCCAGAAAATTCTATAAAATATATCCAAGCATATAGAATCTAAATAAAATAGTTTTGACAATTGTTGATGTTCGGATTAAGCACATTAAATCAATTTGTCCTTAAAGTCCATATTAAGTTTTTTTAAATTAATATTCAAATAAATCCAAATGGTGAATTTTCTTGCTACCAATATTTAAAAGATTTTTAAAGCTCTGAAAATAGGGATGTTACAGTGTCAATATAGATGAATATCATTTTACACAAGAAGAATATGAGAATAAATGACTAATTTGATTAATAAATAACGTTTGTGACCTTATGGTCTAGTTTACACTTAATAGGTCACGCAGGGCTGACACTAAATAAAGCGACAACAACGGAATGGAAACAACTCCAGCGGGAACCCATCGCCTTGCCACAGACAACCAACTGGGATCAAGACCTATCGATCACCCTCCTCGAAAAACTCCTCGAAAGAAGCGAAGACTACTCCACTTCGGTTGAATGATTGCAACAAAAATGAGTACTCCGAGTACTCAACCAGTTGTACCACAAAATGCAATTCTAGATGATGGCTTATTCCAAACGAAATGACTTATAAGGTTATTTTACAAAAAGCGACACTTGCATTTGAATACAAATAATAGATTGAAAGTGAAATTTAAAATGAATAAACATTAATAGTCTCATAATTATTTTCACAAAGACCACAAAGCCTAATCAATTTTTTTCACACAGCCATATGAGTTTTACCACATAGTTGTCCCTTCTCAATTGTTTTTTTATTGTTTTGGTTGTTTTGCTTGGGTTTAGATTGGATTCAAGATATTTCAATGTTGGGAGAAGATTATACAAAGGGAGAAAGTTGGAGTATTTAAATTTTTTGAAATCCAAAGATCTTAGTGAGGGGGAGTTTTTGAATTGCATTCTTATTGTCTTATTGACTCTTCTGAACTTGAATTGCATTTATTAATCCTCACGATGATCCAAGGTCAATTGAACAATTGTTCTTTCATATGGACCTTAAGTGAGAT
This sequence comes from Hsuehochloa calcarea, assembly GCA_036346395.1. Taxonomy (NCBI): domain Eukaryota; kingdom Viridiplantae; phylum Streptophyta; class Magnoliopsida; order Poales; family Poaceae; genus Hsuehochloa; species Hsuehochloa calcarea. Next base: position 18,396,073 of record CM070601.1, on the reverse strand, counting down.
CTTTGACCTTTTCAAATCAAAGTTTTATGCTTTCTTTTGCCTTATCTCAGTGCCATGCTATTCGATGCGCTTGGTCATTTCCATTGCTTTCTCTTGCTTTATGGACCAAGTTGTGCCTTTGTCGAACGAAAGTTTTTACTTTTCAAACCTCCAAATTATATTTTCTGGATTATTTCCAATGTGTTCATCAAGGGGGAGATTGTGGATATCATGGGGATATGCTCCAGATCTTAGGATGATGTGACAATTAGCAATGGTGTTAATGGTTTATCGCTTCACGTGTTTTCGACAAAGTTTGAATTGTCGGTGTGGACGCGCGCAGCCATAGCTTGCGGTCGACCGATCCAATCGGTCGGATGCCATGGCGCGGTCGGACCGGTAGTGACCAAATGTGTCAAAATGAGCTGGACCAAAAATAGAATGTGTAGGCAAGAGAGGGGATTCTATTGCACTTGGTCCCATAAATTTTGGAGTCTCCAGCCAAAAGTTCTATTGGTTTAAAGTTTACAGTATGTTTCAGATTTTCATGAGTTGAAAATCGGCTAAGTCCTTTTGGGCGGTTGGACCAGCCTATAGCTGGCGGTTCGACCGGCCTTGAGGGGCGGTCGGACCGATTGTCACTTGAACGTCGGTCTTCGTGGCGGTGTTGTTCGTTGGTTAGGTCAAAGTCATGAGTTTCAGGGCATATGTGTTGCATGATACATGTTTTGACTAACGTGGGTCAAGTTGTGAAGAACTTGTTCTCGGATTCGATTTGCTTGTCTATTGTTGTGTAGGTTGCTTGGTGGTCAACGACGGTCAACGGCGAGGATGATCGGGACTAGGCTTGGAGAGCTGAGGTTCAGAACGATCGACGATGCCGGGTGAGGTCAATGAACTCAAGTGTGGTGCAGAATAGACAAGGATGACCGAACGGACAGTTCGATGCGACTAGTTTGATCAAGCGGCGCAGGAGTCAGTGCAAGTGCCATGATGGTCTCGGTGGGAGCCGGATGGGAGAGACTTGCCGACATGGAGAGAGCCGTTGATCAACCTACACGATGAGCAGGGCGAAGTTCACAGATGGACTCGGTCTTGGAGAAGGACCGAGAAGGGGTATTTTAGTAATCTTACCAAATACCACCTTGGTGACCTTTTGCCAACCCGCGGCGCAAGACGACGCAAAGAAAAGCGATTTAGGTCAAGAGGTGTTGAAGACGACGCTTTAAAATGCGTGCGTGTGTAACCCGTTTGTGTTGGGCCTTAACGAGAGCCCATTTAAGTTAAACTTCTAGAAGTTCTAAGCCTCCACTATAAATAGAGGACGGAGGTGGCTGCACCCCCTTCAACTCTTTCATTATTGTTGAAACCCTAGTTTGGCTTAGGGAGATGATTAGTGGAGGTTAGGGTTCTAGAGAGTTTTGATTTGATTTTGTGGTCTTGGATTGAGCTTTGTCCTCCATTAATGGAGTGGCTGTAAACCCAATCCCTATCAAATCAATCTAAGGAAAGTTTGCTCAAAGATGTGTCTCTTTGCCTTCCTTCTCTCTATTTGGTGATTTTGAGTCTTCCTTTGATTTGATCGTTTTTTATTATTTTCTTCACGTGATCTAGTTTGCTGTGACATGTGGGAATACATCTAGGATCATCTTGATCATCAATCACCCACGAGCAAGTTTTTGGATCTAGTTTTCGTTTTGACTCGATTTTGAACCATCCTCCTCTCAAACGGAAAACGATCATAACTTTTCCAAGGATCTTCGTGATCTTCGATTGGAATAGGTTCCTGACATACTAGAGAAGGTGTGTTCCAAGTTTCATCAAGTTTATTTTCACAAAGACCACAAAGCCTAATCAATTTTTTTCACACAGCCATATGAGTTTTACCACATAGTTGTCCCTTCTCAATTGTTTTTTTATGAAAATCTATCCCTCGTGTGAAATCCTCGAGCATGTCCATGACCACATGCGCAGCTATTAGAATAGATTAGTTAACACTCTACAGATGTTTTACACTTTATCCACAAGATATAACCAGTGTAGCTAGCACCAATCATAAGAAAATATTTCCAAAACTTCATATCAACAATTGATCCTCCAGTTGCGCATACTGGCGGCACCAAATCCTCACACATGTTGTTGGCCCGTCGCGCATAATTGGACCTGGACAGGGCGAGCCGCTCATAAATATGAATTGTCACACAGACAGAATCACCCCTTCACCCTAGCACACAGTCTAACCTATCTGCTTCAGCAATCAATGTCAATAATCCACGACTTACTAAGTTAGGTCTGTCACATACCAGGCATGTAGAAGTACATTTATGGCTCAGTTCAATGACGCACAAAGTTATGTCCTTAATTAACCAAGGTGAGACTGCCAAAGTACTACCAATTACCACATTCATATTTCCCAAACGCACACAACTCCATCATTGTAACAACCCAATTTTCAGAGTTTTAAAAAAATCTTTTAAATAGTGGTCGTGAAAAAAATTCACAATTTGGATTTATTTGCTTATTAATTTAAAAAGCTTAATATGGACTTTAAGGATAAACTGATTTAATGTGATTAATCCCAACATCAACAATTGTCAAAACTATTTTATTTAGATTATTTATGCTTGGTTATATTTTATAGAATTTTCTGGAATTTTTCCAAAGTCATTTGCTATTTTCTATTGGCTATTTGTATTTTCTGGATTTATTTAAAAGAAAAACCAAAAGAAATTCCTCGGAACAGTATTGGGCCGAAGCCCAACACTATTCCATCAGCGCGCCAGCCCATCTCGCCCCGGCCGTGCCCTCGTCCGTTGGATGCTTGACGCGTGCCCCTCGTTTCCGATCGGACGCACGCGCTCAACCCCGCCTTCGTCCGTTGGATGTTCGCCGTGGCCGTCCGCCGATCTCGATTCGCCGCCGCGTTCGCTTCGCTTCACCGTTGATTTCCATCGCGACGGCGCAGAACCGCCGCCTCGCTGCGCCGCCGGTGGGACCGCCATCGAAGTCGCCTCTCGCGAGCCTTCTTCTTCCTCGTGCCCACGCGCGCCATTGTTGGAGCTTCGAGGTTCGTCCGACAAAACCGATTCGTTCGATTCTTCGCACGAACCCACCAAATCATACCTCGGTTGATTTCTTATCCGCTCCAAACCAAATCAAACCGGATCGGTTTCAATCTCCCGAATCTCGAAATTCAAATCGCGGCCGTTTGGACCCGATTTGGGGTTTCAAATCTCGGCGCCTCGGGCCTATAAATACCCTCAAGACCGCCGGACCTCCGCAACCCAAAGCCGCCACCCTCGTCGCCCGATCGCCTAGCGCGCCACATTTCGAGTTTTAGGGTTTTCGCCGAGCTTCTTCTCCGTGAATTGCGCCGCCATCGTTGTCGCTTCTTGCTCTCCGATCGCACCACCGTGATCGCAAGTCCTGTGCTACCTCAGCGCACTCCTCGTCGCCGAGCATCGCCGAGCACTCTCCCGACAAAACCCGAGCCTTCACGCCGCTTCTTCCGCCGCGGCCGCCACCGTCTGCTGCCACGGTAAGGGCACCCCGAGCGCAATAGCACGGGAACAATCTAGTACCCTCCATTGCCGGCGAAGTCGCCGCTGTTCACGGTGACCATCGGTCCCGAGCGCCACCGCCGTTGTCGCTACCACCGCCGCCAACGGTCTTGGTGTGGGCCGCGTGGTGCTAGATCGCGCGCGCCAAGACACGCGTGCGTGGCTCGGTCCACCGCGCCAGATCTCCCTTGGTTCGGTGCACTCGGTCCACCGTGAACCCCGAGACTAACATGTGGGGCCCACATGTCAGATTTCTTTTTAAATCTATTTCTTTTTTCAGAAATTCTCGGCTGACGCAAGCATTGCGCAATAATTCGATTTTCCTTTATAAAAATAATTCGGGAAATTCAATAAAATCCAAATTAGGGTTTATTTGATTTTCAAACTTCCAAAGCCCATATCTTTTGCATCCGAACTCCGATTGAGCCCATTCAAATTTGCAAATTCATATAAAATTAAGATCTATTTAATGGAGATTTTTATTTGAATTTTTGGAGTTGTTTTGCCTCTGTATTTATTTGTTTTTGTTTCTTTTGTCTCGTTTGCGAGTAGACGTCGATACTTCGGGGAATTTTGCAGAAGAAGGAGCACCTCAAGACCAAGACCAATATCTAGATCTATTCCAAGGTAAGTTATACCTTTGATCATGTTGAACCCAGTTTTCAAAATACTTTGTTTCAATGTATTGCATTCTATTTCAAGTATTTATTTAAATGCTTTTGGGATAGTTATTAATCCAAATTGTTATGCCACCTTGTCTATTGCATGCCATGATCTCTTGGTACCCTAGGTTGGTTAATTATTAGTTGGTATTATCGTAGCACCAACGTGGGTTGGTTAGATACGATTAGACTGCTTAGCCATGCCACGAGTCATCATTTCATGTGAGAGTTGCAATTATAAACTTGACTAAGTGATTATGGAACGTGTGATGAATCTGTGTGTCTTGTGTAGTCGTTACTGTTGATGGCATGTGTTGCACTTAATCAACAGGTGGGAAAAGATTTAGACCGAGGCAAGTGGTGGATTCTGTGTGAATGGTGGAGTCGGTGCTTATTAAACTTTGTGATTTGGGTTAAAATGGAAGTCTTGCCTTGGTCAATTAAGGACTTAACTTTGTGCGTCATTGAACTGGCCTTCTGCATTTACTACATGCCTAGTATGGGTGGGCCCGACTTAGTAAGTTATGGAGTCTTGACATTGACAACTCGAGTTGTATTTAAGCTGTGTGATGGGTGGAGGTGTGATATGTCACATCGGGTCCATCATATCACAATTCCATCCCTGTTGGTTAAATGCAACACATGCCATCAACGAGGGGCAAAATACTACACATAGCTTTCCACAAAGTATTCCATATTCACTTAGTCAAGTTAAATTTTGCAACTCAAAATGATGTTAATAACTCGTTGCATGGATAAGAAGACTATTCGTGTCTAACCAACTCACGTTGGTGCTATAATAACATTAACCAATAATTAACCAAGCTAGGGTGACAAAAGATCAGGATAATATAATGAAGCAAGGTGGATATAATCAGGTAGGTGTATAGCTAATCCCAAAGCTTTTAAAGAATTTAGTACTTGAAACAACATGAAATAATTTGAATCAAAGTAATTTTGAAAAATTGGGTTCAAGATGGTCAAATGTACAACTTGCCTTGAAACAAGTCTTGCTACTGGTCTTAAGCTTGATCAACTCCTTCCTCGAAAACTTCCAAAGTATTAACGTCTACTCGTAAATGAAAAAAAAATTCAAATAAATATAAAACAGAGCAACAAATAAACTCTAAAATTAAATAAAAATTATAGGAAGGTAGCACTTGAATTTAGACAATTTTAGAAACTTGAATGAGCTCAATTGGAGTTCGTATGAGGAAGAACAAGCTCTTGGAAGATTTAAATCTAAGGAAAAAATGAAAGAAAACACTATTTTAAATTTTCAGAATTTTCTTTGTAAAGAAAATTCTGAAATACTTCGTCTAGCATGATGTCAACAATGTTAAATACCGAAAATAGAGAATAGAGGCTGACAAGTGGGACCCTCGGTCTATGGGCCAGGTCCATGTGTTTGGTCTACTTGTCTATGATTCATGGGTTCATAGAATAGTGAACTGACATGTGGGTTCCACATATTTAGAGGTTGGGTCTACCGTGGACCAAGTCCAGGTGAATTGGCTCTGATGCGATTGCGGGTCAGGGTGGACATGGCACTGATGTGGCAGACAAGTGGACACGAGGCTGAGGTGGCACTGACATGGTTGGCACGTGGCTGACACATGGCATCCACACCATCTCGACGACGACGTGGATCGAGAACCTAAGGTCGCCAGCGATTGGGGCCACGGCGGTGCAAGCGAAGGTACGCCTCGGGTAGCTGGTGTGATGGTGAACTCAATGGGGTACACGCGATGGCCGGAGGTAGACGGTGGTGGACGGTGGAGAGGTCTAAGCGGCAGCTAGGGCTCGGGTTCGACGACGATGAAGCTAGAGCGGTGCTCCGGTGAAGGCGGGGGTAGATCCAGGATACGGGCGATCCCAATGGTGGCGACGAACGGCGGTGGGGCTAACCGGAACGGCGGTGACGAGGATGGAGTCGTTCGGTCGAAGAAAAAGAAGATGACGACGGCAATGGTGCTAGGCGGCGACTCGGGCGACGGTAGCTAGGGCAAAAGGTGCGGCTCAGCTTGGGTGCAGAAAACGAAGGCCCTCGGGGCTTTAAATAACCTAGGGAGGTGGAGTTTTGGAGTAGCTACGGCCGCGGCGCAGCGAAGGAGAGAGAAGTCCGTGTCAGGGATGACAACACGACAACGAGGCGAGCGCAGAGACGGGCTGTGGCGCGCACGAATGGGCTAGGTGGATTGGGCCGGGCGGGAGAAACAGTAGGGGCAAAAGGAATTCAGCTCAAAGGTTTTATGAGATTTTAAATAGCTTTTCTATTTTAGAAATACTAAAAAAATCCAAATAACAAATTAAAAATAGCAAATGAACTTGAAAAAATTCAGAAAAGTTTGAAAAATATTTCCATGCACAAAGTAGTCAAATAAAATGTTTTGGATTTAATTGATGTTCATATTAGCCACATAAAATTGTTTTGACATTTGAAAGTATCATTTAAGCTTTATTAAATTCAAATAAAATTTGGTGAAATTTCTGAAAGAACTAAACTACTCAAAAGGGTTTTGAAACTCAGAAAATTGGGATTTTACGGTTACACATCTGTTTGATCCAAATGGTGCAGAACAAGAACGTAGATAACTTACTTAACTGGTATAGATTTTGATTTTTGAGCTATAGAATACAGCATGTGATAACCATTAACCATAATAAATAAAAAAATATAAAAAAAATCTTGAAACGCGAGCTGCATAGATCTAGCACACATGACAGCACTACCCAAACCATGCAAAAGGAATCCGCTGCAGTAAGAGGAACTTGTTACCTTAGAAAATAAATTTGATTTTTCTTATGGTTGATCAGTAAGAAGTTGATTCGTACAATGGACAATCTTCTCAAGCGTGGGTGCCAAGGGACTAATAGATGCTACACGTGTGGAGAAACTGTAAATATTGATCACCTTTTCTTCCAATGTTCCGTTGCATCATGTATTTGGAGTGTGGTTGGGAGCTGTTTTGGGATTACAACAAAGCCAAGATCTACTGCCGAATTTTACTGTTGGTCTAGCTAGAAGCTGTTAGAATATTAGCTACCCGGGAATGAATTCCTACATTTGATAGGCTTTGCAGCTGTCAGTTGGGCTATTTGGAGTTTCGGACTACTCGAAATGATATTTGTTTTAAACACAAATTTCTACTTGAACCTTCAGTTATACTTCATAAAGCATGTTCTTCTCACTTGTTCGGCATGACAGAGTCGGATGGCTGTACTGCAATATATGGGTCACAGAGGAGTCTCAGTTTCTCACTCAAATAAGGAAATAGTTCCAGAAAAGAAATTGAACTTCACTGTTACCGGAAATTAGTGGAATTTTTTGTGCAATTGTACGGCTAGATATTGCAATATATTGTATTTGTTACATCACACTATCACCTTTTGAAAATATAGTCATATTTGTTATACAATTGTAATAGGTTTAATATATATGTAAGATTAATCTGCACCGTTATGATCTGTCTTCACAAAAATAAGTGACGCATACCTTCTTTTTTTTTCTCTTGATTAATGAGAGAATTTCTAGGATTGTTTGTTTTTTGTAATAAGAATTATTGTGGGATTTTCTAAATCTCTAAAGTGAAGGAGATACCCTGAGTATCACCAGAACGTTCGTTTCGTACTTCTAGGATAATATACTCTCACTTCCAAAATACCACTTAAACAAATATATTTGTAACATCCAAAAAACCTGGGCTAGTTTCAAATGTATGAAAATGTGATGCATTCTATCATCATTCGTTTTTGACGCATTCTATCATCATTCGTTTTTCCTGGATTTTCATTCAAGGTTTTGTCTGATTATAAAGCTTAAGCATCAAATTTTGAAATACAAACCTAATTAATAATTAAAATAAGTTAGAACAAAAGAGGATTTAAAAATCCAAACTTGGTGGAATTGTACTGTTAATAAAATGAGGAATTAATTAAAGCTTGTTTTGAAGCTTTCCTTGGATCAAATAATAAAAATACATACAAATAGAAATTTAAAAGATTTTTAAAGAAAATATAGAGCAAAAAAAATGTTAGAAAAATTACACAATGGCCTACACTATGTTAGGAGCCTCTCCTAAAAATTTTATAATTTTCAAAGCTAAACTTCTTTCTAAAAATTTCCCAAAATCTTAGCCTTTTCAGGATTTCTGGAAAACCTAATTTTCTTTTTCTTCTCCCGCCGACGGGTCAGCACCACCCGTCAGGGTTCTTCCTCCACAGCACATCAATAGCACCTGCTCCATGGCTGACTCTGCCACGCCCATGCCACGCCAACCACTCGCCCACTGGTTTTGACCATCTACCCCTGGTTTCGCCGTGCCCATGTCGCGCCCACGCGCTGCCCCGGTCATGGTCACATCCCTGCCGGCTCACCCGTCACCACCAGATCACTTGGGATCCCTCGCGAAGACTTCGTCCCCTTCCCCTTATAAGCTGAGCATCGGATGTGTTATCTCCTCTTCTTTATTTCCCTTCATCTCCTTCCCCATTCCCCTCCTTCTCTAAGCTCAATTTGAGCGAAGACCCAAAGGTCAGTCACGGCCTTGGCTGCGCCGCTGCGACGCTTCCCGACCTCATTTACGAGCTTTAGCCCTTATATTCATGTCCTTGATGATCGCCTCTACTTCCTCTTTCCATTCCTCGCATTCTTCTTCTTTCTGTACAGCTGAACTACCGGGAACGCCCGCGTCTTCTTCATTTCCGGCAATGTCCAGTGCGCAGCTGCCAATCCCGCTTGATGTTATGGCCAAACCAGCAAGCTCCTTCACTAGTAGACCGCGCCACCTCGTGTTCTAAACCCCAAGAGTCATTTACCCCCAATCAATTTTGTATTTCACCCGCAAGAGCACCCCGTCGCCGTCATCTTCCCCAAAACCGGTTGGAACCGCCACCAACATCACCATTTACACTCCTGTGTGCTTCGTGCCAATTCCATACACCCAAAGCATCACCAGGTCATTTCCTAGCTTTCCCCACCACTCATCCTTGCCCTATCTCTCTGTAGCACCACCGCCACGGTGACCCCGCCACGCCGCTCCGGGTCTACACCGCTGGACCACCTCGGCACCACTCCTTCATCACCGAGAGCTCTGGTGAGACCCCCTTGCTTCACTAGTGCTCATGCTTCCCCTAGCTCACCCCGATAGCTCCCGAATGCCACCGCCTTGTTTATTCCTCTCGGCCGGCCGCTTCTTGCCCACGCTGCGCCACCACAAGACCGCCGGAGCTACGATGCCATCTCCCCTAGCATCCTCAGCTGAGCAGCAACCCATTTGGGGGTTAGCTCCGCCTCACCGCCGCTCCATCGCCGGCGACGAGCGCCGCCTGAGCCACTCCCAACTCCTCTGCTCTGCTCTTCTTTGTCTCTCTCTCTCTCAATTATAGTAGGACCCACCTATCAGAATATCAGTGCTATTAGCTAAGTGTTGTGTCTAACTTTGGATCACTCAAAAATTCATTTAACAAATGGATACTTGAATTAGCAAGAAGGTTTAGTTAACAAACACTACTACTCAGAAAAAAAATTCCTCTAATAGGATGAAATGACAGAGAAGGTATTTAGATGAAAATGTGAAATGATAATGGGCTAATGATATTTCTAATATAAGTTGTATTGATTTGGTTAGCCATTAGAGATAGATCTAACAGAAACAAACCCATCTGAAAACAAGTGTTGAACATGGTTATTCAAAAATAAACAGTGATCCATCAAGTGGTTAGAGGGGGAAATGATTAGTGCACTAATAAATCAAATAATGTTTTGATTAGGCAAATACTTAATGGGAATGATGAACATTACGAAAAAATTGAATAGTACAGTATGACAGAACAAGGAGAAATGACAAAATAATTGGCTAGAGAGTATAAAGCTTTATTAGCCATTAGCATTTAGACTAAATGAGTAAAACTGATTAGAGAATAAGATTTGAAATATAGATATCTAAATGAACATGGAACCCTAGGCCATAATTATGATAATGTCAACAAGTTACGAAAAGGTTAATCAAAATGGGTAAAGTGATTAGATATCAACTTTTATGAGTATGCTCTTAAGGTAAATCAAAAAGATAATCCAAATTAAAAATCAAGTAAGAATTTCTAGTTGTGCTAGTAATGGCCATAACTATCACATACAAATTCCAAATTAAATAATTCTTTTTGCTAAATTCCTATAAAATCATGCTCTGTATGAACATGTAAAAATATTTGGATTTGATCACTGTTGAAATTATTTTGCCCTATTTAATCTGTTTTCGCTCTTTTTGGAATAATGTTGATTGCTCGAGCGAATATTTCGACGACCCTTCATTATCACATTCAGAGCAACCAGAGCAAGGCAAGCAACCCCTTTGATCATATTGATCCCATTATTTAAATTATTGTATTTCTTTTTGCAAAATCTATTATGCATGCGTGTATGTTTGATATGAAATTGCTATGTTGGAATGTCGGTATTTGTAAATATTATCCGTTGCATGATCCTCATTGATATGTTGATATCATTGTTGTTGTAGCCAATAATATTATGGTTTAGACAACAAATAATGTCAACTTGGGTTTTTCAATGTGAATCTCACATAACTGCTTAATCAGACAATAGTCTTTAATAAAAATTATAAAAAAGGACGATGTGATAAATACGAATTTGGGAGTTTTGAAAAGATAGTCTAGAGGGGTGTACCTCTATTATTTTGTATAAATATGAAATAAAAAATCTAGTTTTCGACGCGAGCAAGTTATATTATACTATGAGAAGTGTGAGATATGAGTCTTACAAGTAGATAGGCCAGAGGAGATTCTCGCCCGGGTCAATTAAGGACCGAAAGCCGGTAACTCCAATATAAGCCTAAACGTATAACCATATGTGCCGGTATGAGACGGCCTTATCTAAGTAAGTCATTGAAAACTAGCCTTACACATTGGCAAACTGTAGTAGTGTGGGCATGACCGGTGTAGGCATGTTCGAAGGGACTCCCTTCACCGAGGCGTTGGGCACAAAGCCTTCTGACATAACGGTAATGCCTCACTGAGACAGGGGTGTACCCGGGTGAAGTGATGGTATTCATTCGTCGGGCTAGTGCAAGGGTAGGACTAGATGATGTAAAGGCTTCGACACTTGCTCTAGACTGCTTACCGAAGGTAGTGAGTAGTGGCATCGATGGATGCCAAACAAACTAGAGAATTCGTGTGCTATGAATAAAGTTGTACCCCTATACAAAGTGTAAATCTATTTAAATAGCCGTGCTCGCGGTCATGAGTGTGCTTAGTGCAAACTTAATGGGTATAGTCTTGATTTTCTAAAAACAATTTCTTTGGAAAAAATGAGAAATATTTTGTTGGCTCATAATTGAGTTAAGTGCTGGGTTTATGGCTGAAAATAAAATATTTCTCACAGACGAGGAGGGTTGCGAGTTGTTGTCATTCAATTACTTACTTGTTGTCTTTTACCTATTTAGCTGCTCTTTAAAATCTCCGTTGCAAAGTACTACATATTGATATTATAAATAAAATCTCCTTAATGCAAAATAACTTGTAGCATAGAGCCTCACCTCTTGATTAGCCATGCATTTATATAAATTTTACGATACACTTCAAGTCTTGATGAGTATGCATTGTACTCAATCTTACTTAATTTGTTGTTCGAAGTTAGAGGACGATTCCACGCCAGACGACGGCTTCTTTACACCCTGATCCGGTGGGTTTGGTGATAAGCCTTGTTAGGACTTGTCTCTAGTCAGTTGTCTGCGGGGTTTGAATGGGCATGCCACTGCAAATTATGTACTTTTATCATTTCTACTTGCGCTGCTACCTTGGTTATTCTGTTGGTACTTGTTTTTATTTGGCTGGTCGGCCTGTGGTGTAATTATTGTAATATCTTAAGTTAAGTATTATTCTTGCTTTACTTTGTACATGTGACTGTATGGATGTGGTATCAATGTTGGAGTTGTATGTACTAGCCACTGATCATGGGACTAGCACTACACACACGAGAGTTTCAAGTATTCGGCGCCCGGGGTCCGACAATATTATACTTTTTTCCACTTTCAGTATACTTAAATACCAATTATAAGATACTACAATACGACTTAATTGAAAAAACTTTATTGGAGCCCTTTATTTTTCTTCTTCTATATACCATTTCCACATATAAAAGAAGTATACACAAATTTTGCCATAAAAATGAACTTTGATGAAATTTTCCATCAAAGTCACTTTGGGGTATCTTATAATCATTATTGAAATACGCTCAAACTGATAAAGATGTATCATCATACGACTTAGGTGGTATATAAGAATTTAAAGTACGTACTACAAGGAGTATCATATCGTTTTCCTATTACACACACAGAGAGAGAGCGCGCTCTAGTAAAGCAAATAGCATAATTCATTGAGCGGTCTTTGCGCGTCGTGCCCCATGTGCCGAAATCGACACGGAGAGCAAGCGTGAAGTAGTCACGGACAAGACACTTTGCTGGGTTGCTCTACTCTGGAGTTGCTCGCAAAGATAAGGGAAGAAGGAAAAACATGGACCCTTGTGTGTGTGTGGGTTGGGGGGGATTTACTTGGAGAGTATAATACTGTATAATTGAGTTATAAAAATATCGTACTTTTAGATCCTTGTATTCTATTTTCCGCTATATTAATTTAATATGCAGTTATGCTTATATATATACACACATAAAGACACTTTGCGGGAGAGGAACATGAGATGGCAGCGGCACATCTGGTCAAGACGGGGGGATTCGGACGGATCCTCATCCTACTACAGGTGCGCCATCTGGAATGGGATCTCTTGAAAGTTCGGCGCCTTCGCCTCACCGCCCTTGTCGTCGCTCGCTTTGTCCAAATCCACCAACTCGTCCAGGCCAGTTCTCACCGACGGTCGCCCTGGCACGCAGCCCCTCTCGTATAGGTATAGCAGGCCGCGCGCCGAAAGCCCCGCAACCGCAAGCCGCGCGGTCCCAGGTCCACCGCACCGCAACGCAAGGCAATGTCCCGACCGGGCGGCGCATCGCGTAAGCGCGCAATGCAGCCCCTGCCGTGCCCGTGGCCCCGTGCCGAGCCGCGCACGCTCGGCGCAGGCCGAAATCTCCCTCCGCAACGCCGTTTCTGGGCCGACCGTCCAGCGCCTCCTGCGAGCGACTCGGTCGGAAAGGAGCGCCTCTGCTGCTGCTGCTGCTGCTTTTTCCCCTTCAGTAGCATCCGCCCGACCTTATCCACCACCCCGACGACTGAGGAGTGACTACTGGCCGTCCGCGAGCTCCTCCTCGTACTCAGAGTCCCCTTCCTTCCTTCACCTCATCCGTCTTCCCGGAGACGCACGATGACACCCGCCTCCGCCGTTACTCCCTCCTCCTCCATGTAAGGATTTGCACGCAGCCCCAAAGTTCTCTCCCCTTTGGGATTCTTTTTTTTGGCGGCACCCCGTTTCTTGATTTTGGCGCTGCTGTTTGGTTCTAGAACGGCATTCCTCACTAATTCTGTGGTGGATTTCCTGTGCTTAACTGTGCGGTACTGCTTTCTCACGGTCTGTAAAGGTGTGTTAATTTGTCCGTGCTGATTCTGTCGCAGATGCGGTGTTTGCATCCCCACGGCGAGCCGTTTGGAAGCGCAGAGTGAGGTTCTCACGCCCAGGTTGCTCCACAATCGGACGCAAGGTACGATATGTCCCCTTCCACATTGCGGCGGATTCCCACGAGTGGCGGTGGTTAGTTCATGGGACCTCGTGAAGCTAATGCAAACATTTCTAGTGTATTTGTTGGGTTGCAGTGCAGGTGTCCAAATGTTAGGCTAGCAGATAGCAATGACCCAAATAGGTGGTTGTCAGACTAGCAGTATATCGAATGAGATTAGGGATGGTTGTTTCCAAGTCTTCCAAGAACTAGCATCAAACATTCAAACTGATGTGGTGGTTAATTCAGAAACTGCACTAGGCATGATTTTTGGCAAAGCTGATCCCTTTCTTCCATCTTTCCTGTCGCTAAATGCCAGCCACATTATTCATATAGCTCTTGGGGAAATGATACCGTGAATTCTTCCTGAAATTTGCACATGCAAATTTTTAGAACCAGATTGCACTTACAAATCGACATGACACCAGCTAGATGATCACAAGCTGCATAAATATTTAAGCTTTACAGCAAAATAAACGTGAGGACCTTTGTTATTTCGTCATCTGCTAGTTGCTCTTAGGCTGATTTATTGTTTGTTTTGTGTTCTGTGACTTCTGGTGGACCTGCTCATGAAGCTTAGCTGTTTATTTGCTGAACTGATAGCTAAATGCTAATCATGTTTTGATTGCAGCAAAAAGGCGGGCTGCAGCAGCTTGGTCCTTGAAGGCTGGTCTATGGGACTCTCTCAGATCTGGGTAAAGTGCATCGTGTACCATTGCTAACAATTCATTTATTAGCCTCCACTACGTTTACATTTAAAAAAATATCTATATACTATAACATGTAGCTATTGATGTAAAAAAAAAGGCTATCTCCAGAAACCCCCGCCTTAATGAAAGAAGGTAAAACAAGTATTTTTTCCCACGTTAAGAAAATGCAAACAACTAGAAATTCACATGTTAATCATGAAGTATTAAAAAACATGTTAATCATGAGAACAATATAAAGATCTAATGGGCCTGATCATCTTGGAGGAAAGAATTTTTTGCTGCTACAATCTGGGTCTTCTAGAGAAAGTGGTTCGATAAATTTTCCTTTTTGTCCAATTAACAAGGGGTCTCTAAATGTTGTGGTGAACATATCATGGAGGCTTTACTGTATGTTACATACCTCTGGTGTGATATCCAATAGTCTTGCGTAATGCTCCTTAAATTTGTATCTTATGGAAAATAATTTGACATATTTGTTTTGCAGCTTTTTGAAAAGTAATAATAGTACAGAGACATTTGAGCCACCATCAACACCACTTGTAGAGGAAGAACCTTTGCCCGAGGAACTAGTGCTTGTAGAAAGGACGCTACCTAATGGTAGCTCAGAACAGATCGTATTTTCTTCAGCCGGAGATGTTGATGTATATGATCTCCAAGCCCTGTGTGATAAGGTGATCTTTCTCCAAAGTACTTTGATATTTCTTGCAGTGTTAGGTTATAGTTTATTACTCTATTATTGTAGTGTACCTCTAAAGGTTGCTCAATACTCATGGTACTGTTGGATCTAGTTGATGTCATGGTATATAAAAGTATTAATATTTGGGAGAATGTGCTGTTCTCAAAGGACCTCTATATTTTAATCGAAAAAGCAACATCAATTCATCAAACATAGTATGATTTGCCTTCCTTATTTTTCCTTTTGGCTATTATTAGTAGGCTTTACCTGCTAGCACGTTTGTTTGACCAAAGGGGGGGTTGAGTAGGAGCTATACTCTTTTTCGACCCCCGACCAATTTCAACTTCTTCTTTTCTTCAATAGCTATGAAGATCAAATATTACAAGCACATTATAATCTTGTGTTGAAATCGACGAACCCCGAGACAAGACACACAAAACACCTCACAAGGCACTGGGCCGGTCTGACCGCAGGTGTCTGGGAGCAACCAGAGAAGATCTCAAAACTAAATTACATTTCAACCATAACTCATCAAGAAGGTTAGGAACCTATTCCAATCAATGATCAGAAAGATTAAGGCTAAGGTTCCATGAATTTCTTAGATGAGGGCAAAGGGGCACAAGAACCGAGGAAATTCAAACTTTGATCCAAAAACTTGCTTGTGGGTAGGTAATGATTAAGATGATCCTAGATGTATTCACATATGTCCCAGCAAGCAAGATCACAACAAGAAGCCAAAGGAACACAAAAAATCCTAAAAGTCACCAAAGAGAAAGCAAAAACAAAAGACTCATCTTGAAAAAATCTTACTTGGATTGATTTGAGAAGCGTGTTGGCTTACAACCACTACAAAAGCTCAACACTTGAGTACACAATCAATCCATCTCTCACAAACCCTAGCCTCAACTACTCTACTTTCTCCAAATCACAAATTAGGGGTTTTCTCTGGAAGGACTTGAAGACTCCACATTTAGACATCTTCTTTTATAGTGGAGGCTAGGTTTAGAGAGAAGACCCTAACGTGCACCCATTAAGCCCACACACAAACAGGTCTAAACTCACGTATGCTTCTTAAAGCGGATGACGAACTTGGCTTCCCGAATCCGTCTCTTCATGATCTTCAGCGTCACTTGACCTAAATCGCCTCTCCTTGCGCTGCGGTTTTGCCAAAGGTCACCAAAGCGACATTTTGATGAAGTTATCAAAATATCCATTATCGATCCTTCTCCAAAGACCACGTCCAATCATCGTGAAGCAATCCCATACTTCACCACGTGTAGGTTGATTAATGACTCTCTTCATGTCGGCAAGTCTCTCCCATCCGGTTCCCACTGAAACCACCATGACACTTGCACCGACCAATGCGCCGCTTGATGCAACCCGTCGCACTGAACTTCCTGTTCGGTCATTCTTGTCCATCTTGCTCCATACTTGAGTCCAATGACTTCACTCGGTATCCTCGATCGTTTTGGACCTCAGCTCTCTAAACTTAGTCCCGATCATCCTTGTCGTTGACCTCTAAGCCTCCTGCACAACAATAGACCAAGAAATCAATTCTGGGCACAAATTCTTCGTCACTTGACCCACATTAGTCAAAACATGTATCATGCAACATATATGCACTGAAACCTATGAAATTGACCTAACCCACGATCCTTGTTGCCTTGCCGGCGAATGAACAGAACTTGAAAATGGCCCAAATTTGATTAAGGACCGAATGACGCTCTCTTGAATTTTCGGTAAAAACCTATCTAGTTTTTCCTGAAGCTCCATTTTCCACGAAACCTAGTGTAAACGCATCTCCTAACACTCCCACATAAGTGTTTGATCAGGTTTGCCGAAATTCATTGATGGCTTTTCTGGCCGGTCAGATCGCTCACCTGCTTGGTCTGACTGCCCCCTGAGCTAGCCAGTCGACTGTCACTTGACCTTTCCAGCCAGTCTAACCACCAGTTATGGCCGGTCAGACCGCCTATGCCTGGTAGCAAACCTGAAAATTCTGAAAATGAGTGTTTTGACAAACCCTTGCCACCATTGCCAATTATTTCATCATCCTAAGATCATAGGCATGTCCCCATGACATCCACAACACTGAGTATAAACTTGATCACATAAATATGTTGAGCTTTAATAGGTGAGAAACATCAGTATTTGAGAAACTTGAACTGCAGTCCCCCCCCCCAAGTTTCTCAAGGAGTCGTAAAGAGAACGGAGCTAAAGCAAAGATTATTTAAAAATATTTAGCCCACATTCTGAAGGGAGTATTTCAATGATTCAGTTTTCCCAAGTTCATGTGTTCCCTTAGTAGTTTCTTCCATAACAAATATTTATGTTTGTAATGTTGATCTCATAGGTAGGATGGCCACGCAGACCTCTAACGAAAATAGCAGCATCCTTAAGAAACAGCTACTTGGTCGCTACACTACATTCAGTAATTAGGTCTTCAGAAACAGGTAGTTGGCTCATTGTTTCATCGTTACCGGCTCTTATGTGATCCTACGCATAAGTCGAATCACATCTCCTAATCTGAAGATTATTTGCAGAAATTCATTTTTCTAGATGATGAACATCTTAGTGTACTTGTAGAAGTTATTTGACAGAGGGAGAAGAGAGGAAGCAACTGATTGGTATGGCACGAGCAACTTCAGACCATGCCTTCAATGCTACAATTTGGGATGTTCTTGTTGATCCTTCCTATCAGGTGAATTGATGAACTTTTCTGTTTTTTGTTATGACAATTTGAGTCCACCTTTTCTGTTTGTTATATTAAAGATTATGGCTTGGACCTGGAACTATTTCAGGGTCAAGGTCTCGGTAAAGCACTCATGGAGAAAGTAATCCGTACTTTGCTCCAGAGAGACATCAGCAATATTACATTGTTTGCAGATAATAAAGGTGAGAATTTCGAGCACATTGACAGAATTTTTTTTGTGGCAAAAGCAAAGGAAATTTACAGGCCATATCTAAGTAGAATAACTAGCTAGAATTGTATGCATCGCATATACCTTTTGGCTTGTTAAGGCGTTGCAAAACATGCAAATTCATCCTTTGAATAACGCAAGAACTATGGGAAAACATGAAAAGAAGATCATACAAAAATCAGAAAGTTTACATTAATAGCATTTCAATGGACTAACGAATTGTTC
Organism: Hsuehochloa calcarea; assembly: GCA_036346395.1. Classification (NCBI taxonomy): domain Eukaryota; kingdom Viridiplantae; phylum Streptophyta; class Magnoliopsida; order Poales; family Poaceae; genus Hsuehochloa; species Hsuehochloa calcarea. The sequence continues at coordinate 18,377,663 of CM070601.1, read as the reverse complement.
AACATTTTGCTCCTCCAATTTAATTAACTGCAGTCGTAGATTTCTATAAGAACTTGGGATTTGAAGCTGACCCTCAAGGCATCAAGGGCATGTTCTGGTATCCCAGATTCTAGTGCTGGCGGGCTGGCACCCGCTTCTTCTACAAGAGTAATGTGAGGCTTGGATGGACTATTCTCGACAGTTTCGTCTGGCTAAGAGCCACAATTTTCTACAATGCCCAAAAATGACCAGGAGGTTACCAATGCAACAATACTCAAGCGAATGGTGTTATTTGCAACACCTGGTTCCCTGCACTCCGAGCCTTGTTCATCTGCATTGTATGTATCCTTGTTTTTAGATGTTTCAGAGGAGAGTGTCCATCAGTGGTCTATGTACAACACATCATACTCTGGATGTAACGAAGAAATTGTTCTCCAATCAACCTCAGTCCCAGGAAGTACTTATCCAGTATCACTTTGGTCGCCGTTTACTTAATTCTTCAACCGAGTCTTTGGCTGAAATAGAACTTCGTGTCCGAAAGGATAAAAATGATATTTTTACTGTACAAAATTGTTGTGGAAAATCAGTGTCACTCACCTGGTCTGCGGAGAGTCATCGAGCTCTCAATCTGTGGTAGGTAGCCTACCACATAAGTCACCTATTGCGTGCCTAGTCACGACATGTGCCGACGTGGTTTGTACTATTTGTGAATGGATTAGTTTTGCTGTTATATTTATAAAAAAAGCTACATCAGCCAACAATTCTATTATTTTCTCCCATTCCATGAGCACAGAAAACTACTGCTATTACAGATGACATGCATGTTGGTTGGTCAGCCAGTCAGCACCCTCCTGTTGGCACTTGCAAGAACGCAAGATCATTTCGCCAACTCATCATCAACCATATGGCAGCTTTGTTTATTCGCTCAATTCCATCAGCACAGAAAACTACTGCTATGACAGATGACATGCATGACGGTCAGTCAGCCAGTAAGCACCCTCCTGTTGCCACTTGCAAGAACGCAAGATCCTCGAAATGTGAAAACGCTGCCGGACCGGCATCTTGGAACGGTCACCACCACAGTGCCGTCGGTGTCAGGCCACAAGGCGTCCGCTGAACACCGGAGCGCTTCACATTGATATCCCCATCAGTCCAGGCGATTTTACATGTGCGGCTGTGACTGTTCTGTTCGTACCACTAGTCCGTGGAGATATTTCGACCAGCAAAGAAGCGTTAGTCGCTTGCAGTTGCAGTTTCGTTATCTTGCTGGAGAATCCCTCGTTAACGTGCAGGTAAATTTTCCGTCCCCAAGACAGTGATGCAGCTGGAAGAGGTACGTGATAGGTTAACTAAACCTCGGCCGTCCGGAAGAGCTTGCCAATACACGAACACCGTCGAGTGATCACCACTGACAATTAATTAATTAATTTGACGGCTTTATCTATCCTTATCGTCAAATCATCACTGGGTTATTTTGGATGATATTTTACTCTACTATCAACACTACTGAAATTTCTTTCGGGCTATTTATACTTCCAAAGTGTGACATAGAATTTATCTTTCAGCCAAAAGGTGTCTAGTCATGAAACATCGCTTAAAGTGTTTTAAGATACGAGGGTTAGCTGAGTTCGAATGATATGGTGGGTACAATTTTAAGGGTGATATGGCATAATGTAGGATCAAATACGGCAATTAGTGGGTGTGAATGATTGTAGTGATTTCTTTTTGAATTACCGGGCATGGTTTGCATTGGATTGAACCGATGACGGAAGACACCACACTCGTGTGTGATGCCTCCTAGTTGCCGTGCTCTGATCTGCTCTGCCTGCTAATGCTGTTGGCGACGATCAGATGAACGACGCGGCACGTGATTGAAGAAAGTGAAGTTGACAAAGGAGCGCTATCTCGCCACACACTGCTTGGAACGAGAACGAGTCAAAGACGATGCCCAGAAAAACACGTCACCGGTGATGATTGATTTTTCTTGGAATATATTTAATCTTTTATTTCTGAATAATGTTACATAGCTACAAAGTGCCCTAACGGCACCCCTCAAATCCTAGTATGAAAACTCCGAAAGCTTTCTCCAAAAGCTGTCTTAAAAAAATCCTTAATTAACTCTTAACCTCTCCCACCTTTTATATGCTAGAGCCCTAAACCATGTTCTCATCAACACAGACACAAAATCCTATCTGCTTTCAAAAATCAAGAAACATGAAACCCTTCTGAACACGGGTTTTCCAAAATCACTAAATTTTCCAGTTATGAACACCTTCCATAACTCCTCACGCGTCGAGGCCTCCAGGACCGCACCTTCTGTAGCTTCTCCACGCATCATACATCCACCTTTGATCTCCACGTGCCCCAACTGTAAGCCCGACCACCTCGAGACACCCTCGACCGCCTGAACCTTGGATTTCCCTATCCTAGTGCCGCTCCTCCTCCTCGTCGACCATGATCGTCTCCACGCCCAACCTGCACATGTAAAGACCAAAGAACGTTTTCCCGGCATAAGTTCTCCAACTTGACCAATATCAGTCCACACACGCATATCACACCCTCATCCATCAATAAACACGAACCAGGTTATCCACGATCTTAATTTCCATGCTTTCCGAAAAACAACCCGAGACCACTCTTAAAAATTGGTCTAACCGCTTTGCACAAGCCGGTCAGATCGTCGGCCGATCAGACACGAGTACTCAAGGTACTCGAAGATTACAAGAATTGAAGCACTCGAAGTCTACGACTACCTACATGAAGCTTACGGCAACCGATTGCAAAGCCTACGACTACCGATCGTCGACAAAGTACTGTAGCTTCCGACCATCGAACAGGCACTGTAGCTTCCGACCATCGACCATGCACTGTAGCTTCCGTTCGGACAACTCCGACTATCCTTCGTACTCGGTACGCACCACGACTCACGGCTATGTCTACTACTCGGTACTCGGAGCTACAGTACTTGGTGTCCGGTCGAATGGGTCATCGAGTATCGCCGTTCGGATCACCCAATACAAGGCATGTTCGGACCATCCAACCTGAATATTTCAACGATCGAAACTTTCACAACAGCAAATTTTAATACAACCCAAATATTAATTATTCATCATCACAATATTCATGACCTATCCATGGGCTAACACATAACGTGATGCTGCACTAAGAGTTGATTTTTGAGTAAAGCTAAATCATGATTGAGCTAGTCCTATTCTTGTGCATGTTTTAAAAGCAAAAAAGGCTTAACTGCGCCGTTAACTAATTAGATATGCTCCACTAAGTTGTCCCCTTGACTTTGTTGAGCAGCGTTCATCTCCTTCGATCTCACTTGTTCAACAAAGTATCATGTCGCCATAAAAAAAAATGCAAAAGTTATTGGAGGTGCTCAACTTTCTAGCCGCCTGCGCGGTCCTCATGCTTTAAGGGCACGTATAATGATATAAACATTTGTTGTTTATAGTATCTCTCTATATCATCTATAGACAGCATTAAAGATAGTTCCTATAATGAGTTCTCTTTTTACCTATATTTATAGACAACTACTCTATAAATAATATGTTTTATTTCTCGTATTACAGTTGACTAATACATAAGAGATATCCTAATTTTTTATGATCTCTCTCATCCAAATTATCTTATATCTTATGTAACAAGGTTTACAGATAACTGATATCGTAATATTGTACATGTTCTAAGATAAATAAACGCAGACTTCAGCATGAGAAAAGATCCGAGTTCAGCTATAGTTAAACGGGCGAGTGAAGTGAAGTCTTGACGCAATTAATAAGAAACCGTGGCAGGAGCGGCTAGTGGAGATAAACAGCCGAACAGGCAGGGATATTTGGTTGACGGTCGAAATGAAAGCTAAAATTTGGGTATATAGCTAATACCTCGGTAAATCAATGCAAAAAAAGTTCTTTGGATTATGGTCTAACCAATTTTCTTGTGTTACCAAATTTTTGGTAAACGATTTACTCGCTCTTGGATTGCCCACGTGTGACATTAAATTTAATTGTCGTTACCAAATTTTCGTGGACACTAGCAAATTTTAGTAGCGAACCAAACAACACTCGCTCTTGGATTGCCCGCGTGTGACATTAAATTTAATTGTCGTTACCAAATTTTCGTGGACACTAGCAAATTTTAGTAGCGAACCAAACAACACCAACTTTCGTTGGCGTTATCAATATTTGAATTAGTTTATAAGCATAGCAAACCAAACATACTGTAACATCCCAATTCTAAGTCCTTACTTTAAATGTAATAAAATGAGTAGAAATTAAAACTTTTCTTGCATCTTGAAGTTCTTGAGCATTTCTGTAATTCTTGTAAAGGAATTATGGGAATCAAAAATCAAAATCCTCAATTGACTCCAACCAAAAAACATCCTTGGCAAAGATCTTGTGCCAAACCCATGTAAATATTTTTTCTGAGCTCTAGGGATGGTATGTGACACCTCTGAATTATTTCATGATTGTTAGAAATTATTTGATAATTTTGGAGGCAAGTCAACCCAAGTCAAAGCTTGATCAAACCCTAACTTAAACCTTCTGAAATTTCTGGAGAAGAATGCAGTGCATGAAAATCTCTATAAATTTTATGTAAGGTTGATCCTTAAGTCAGCAACAACCAGTTAAAATTTCATGATTTTTGGAGCTAGTTTGCTACCTTAAGAAAATCCTCCAAAAATCAGCTGTTTAATTCAAACCCTAACTGGTTTTCACTGTTCCTTGGGTGCGAGTCAGACTCGTGCTCGAGCCACTTGACTCGGCCCAGTCAACTAACTGTACCCGGCGCGGTCGCTCGGGCGCGAGCATCGTGGATCGTTGGATCCGAGATCAACGACTTATGTGCGTGTGAACATTCGGACCATCCGAACATTACGACCAACGAGAGTCGTTGGATCTTAGATCAACAGCCTGGATTGAAGTGAATGTTCGGACCGGCCGATCGTCCCTTTCGCTTGATCCGTTCGATCTCGATCCAACGGCCCGTGCCAACCCCCTTTCAATTTGTCTCTCTCGCGCGACTGAGTCACTGGCGTCGCGGGCCCCTCTGTCAGGATCTTCTTCCACCTTGGGCAGGCGCTGTGCAGGAGCTGAGCTCTACGTGGTCGTTGCATGCTGTGCATCTCCGTCAACGCTGTTGCCGCACCGCCCTTGGCTACCAATCGTAGGGCTTCGCCCACTCACGCCGCTTTCTTCTCCATTCTCGCTCCTGCTCAAAACTGACCCTATGCCACCTTCTTCCGCACTTCTCATCTCGGTGGCTGAGGAGAGGGGTGCTCGTTTGTGCAGCTCCCACGGGTAAGTTTTTCACCGTTGCGTCCCTCGACTCCTACCTTCCATGGCTTTCCCATTTTCGCTCATTGGAGTTTCTGTCTTTGCATGTAGGATCTAAGGCAAGTTCGTGCTCCCGCTTTGTCCAGAGCGTGCCCATAGCTACTCCTTTGGCCATTATCGACTTCGGTGAGCCTTTCTCTCTTTTTAGTGTGTCACTATGCGTGCCTTGGCCTGTTTAATCTTTCCCCTCACTCTATTTTGCTATCGGTTCACAGGAGCCCGCAAAATCCGAGTTTGAACCATTTTCGGCCGCGGAGCCCCGTTCGTCCCCATCTCCGGTGTGGTAAGCTCCTTGCCGATTGTTTGCTTGTACACCATCTATGGGTTGTCTTTGATATTTCTCTACCACTCTTTCTCTGTCTCCTTCACCAGAGTGAGTTTCCTCAGTGAAGCACCGCGCCGCCGTCACCCTCATCGTCGCTGGCTCAAATCCGACCTTCTCCAAGTCTCTCCCTCGCTCAGGTAGCCTCCCTGTGCCTTATAGTTTCTTTGGCACCTGCTTCCTTGGACAATGCAGATCTCGATCTTGCAGTGCACGATTAGCCGTAGCTCTCCTCCGCTTCTCTCCGGTGCGCCGCCGCCTCGGGTCAGCTCAACCACCGTGAGTGCCACCATTGGGTGTGCAAGGATATTGTGAACCCATCCATGCCCTTAGCTAGCGCCGCCGTGGCCGGGAACGCCGGCGAGAGCTCGGCGAAACCAGTGCGGTATTGTCGGTTTTCCGACAACACTGTAGCATCATCATTAAAAACAAATCTCGTTCATTAACTGCTAATGATTGCTTAGTTGTTAATGGTTGTCTTATTCGGATTCTTGCTGTCATTGATATGTGGGGCCGAGCACAGTAAGCGTGGTATAAATCCGATTTTTGTAGTGTATGACATGTGGACCCCACCTGTCAGCCCGGAAATTATCTTCGGTTCAAAACTGAAAAATACGCTGTTTAAGGGACCCACTGGTCAGCGATCGTGGCTAGCATCGGCTGGGTATAAATAGTCGTTTATGATTTTGCGAAATCCGGAATGCTTTATTTATGAACTGAAAAATGCATTAACTTCAAAATTGCATAAGTAATCCATTTTAACTCCAAAAATAGTGAAACCACTTTTGTTATTTTTTATTTTTAATAAACTTTATTATAAAATATGTTTCAACCTTGTCTCCATCTCAGAAAACATGTTTTGTGGAGAGTGCTTCAAAAAGGAATTATTAATACATTATAAATTGCTTTTAAATTTGAAAATGCATAACTAATTCATAAAAACTCCAATTGAGGTGAACCAAATTATTTTGGTCATGTAGTAATATTCTCTATCTATTTTTGTAATCCTCATGTCCACCACTATTCCAGAAAATTTTGTGAAAGTTTTAGATGAGGTGAACAGAGGCAGATTATAATTAAATTGGATTTTTCTGAAAACTGATTTTCAAACGGCTATAACTTCTGCATAGAACATCCAAATTGATTTATTCTTGTTGATAAACTTATCTAAAATCATGATTTCCATTCTGTGAATTTTTCATAATTTTTGGATGACCTTGTATTTTGGGGTCTTTTCGGTGTTATTCGTTCTTATTGTGCTTTCGATTTCTTTCGGTAGGGTCAAACGATATTATTGTTTACGAGAGCGCTTCTCTGTAGTAAGAGGATAATCCATAGCAAGGCAAGCAGTTTGATCATGTTAATCCCAATATTTTTCAAGTCTAATATATTGTTTGCAACTTGTATGTATGCATTGCTATGTTGTGTTAAATTATGATTAGTGGATCCTATAGTTGCATAATCTGTAGGAATTGATTATCCTCTACTACCTGAGCCTATGTTATTTGCTGTGATTTGAGTTCGATGGTTGAGCTCTTGTCACTTAGTAGATTGCGATTTGAAATTGCTTAGAAATACTTAGTTTCGGTAGTAATGGGCGATCATCGATTTAGTCGATGGTCTTGATCACACAAATCTAATTATTATTCCTTTATATCCAACACTTGTGCTTTGTTATTTTGTAAAGTCAAAATCTGAAAATAAAAAATTGATTTAGACTTGGGCAAGTGGGTGGGTGGTGGGTTATTGGGTTTGTGGATGTCTTGCCTAAGTCAACAAGGATCGAACATCTTGTGTCACACTCTCCAAGCAATTTTGCGTGCTAACCACGCGAGAGGGATATGGGACCTCTCTTGACTGAGTACTTTGGCGTGTGTTATCTCCGAGTCACAGGAGGGGGTTGTGTGTGTTGTGCGAAAAAAGATCTGTGTTCTTGTGTTGGGTGTGCGGTGGTGGAGATTCCGGGTAGGTTCTCCACCTCGAGGAGCATCGTAGTTGTCCAAGGCTTTATCCGCGATGGGTAGTTGACCGAGGCTTTACGATGACTCCGACACAACGTATGGGTTTCTATCCATACGGGCGACTCGTAGTTAATACATAATATTAGAAATGTCTCATAGGACTTAGCCGTGTCGGCATACCTAAGGAAGTGTGCTTAATAGCTTGGCAAAAAAGCGGTTTGGCGTGTGAGTACATTGGTACACCCCTGCAGGGATAAAACTATTCGAATAGCCTCGTCCTAGGTTATGGACACGCTTGGTTAGGTTTTACAAGAGTTAGACTACAACCTTTTAATTAAAATCGACATGGTTGGCATGAATGTGTAATTCATGCTATTGTTGTGGTGATTAGTGGTTAGTCACTTCCAGAATGTTGTTCTCATCTATTTATTGTTATTATGTTGTCATTTACTGTTATTTGAACAATAAAAACAGATTGTAAACTTGCTTTCAAATGTACTATCTTATTGCAAATAAAGATTGCTTTATGCCGAAAATGAAACATACAACCTCCACTCAAATAAGCTTGCATGTAGCATATGTGTAGGTCTGTTACTCTACACGTAAGTCTTGCGGAGTACAATTTTTGTACTCATTTGCTTTGCTTAACTATTTGTTGCAGAGGAGGAAGGTGAGCCCCTTGGGCCTCACTTTTGTGAGATGTGCTGCGGGTTTGACGACTATCTCGGTGGACCGATTGGTTGCCTTGTGGGTTAAAGGCACACTAATTGACTTTTGTTTATCGTCACCTTATGGCACCTTACTTCCGCTGTTATCTTAGACTCTTAATTGTATTTGGCCGATCGGCCCTTTTGTAATAACTCTATAGTGTGTGTCTTTCGTATTGCTTAATCGTGATTTGGATTCTATGTGATGAATGGATTTGATGCATAATTTTTGTATGGGGTATGTGTATTGCACTTCTGGGAAGTACATATACGCCGAAAGCCGTGATATTTGATTTGTAATGCTTTAATCATATTTATTGGTTAAGTATTACAAGTTAAATACCCTGGGGTCTCACACATACCCTTAATGCGGTATATGGCTTCCCTGATCTTCTTACCAGCATTGTCCCTTTTTTGTTAGACAAGTGTGAGTTTTTAGCCAATTTGGCACTGTTGGTGCATTGAAAAGCAAAAGCAGCCCTCTCTCCGAAAGAATAACAAAAATGTTATCCGGAGCTGCGCGGACACACCACATAGCCAAGTTCATGGCCTAGGGGCCCGTAATACGTCGTCCGTGCCCTAGGGGCACGATTTTGGCAAGTTCGGCCCCCCGGGGCACAGCAATGGCCTAGGTTGGTCCCCAGGGGCATAGACGCCCCCCTCCCGCGTGATTTTTTTAAAACTAAAATATGTGCTTTCGATTGTCCCCGGATTCTCACTGTCTTCCGCATGCGTGTAAAACTCGACGCCACGGGCGTGGGAGGGATTCAGATTCTGCTCCGTCGCTTCATGGTTGGCCTTCGCACAGCTATAAAACCCAGCGATGCGCTCTCATTCCTCCACACCAAAACCATTCTGCTCTGCGTAGAGAGACGAAGAGGATAAATCGAGTGAGAGGCAGCACAATCGACCGAAATTAGTTCTGATTTTGCTGCCGATTTAAGGGTGTTAGTTCGACATCAAGTGAAGATCTTCTAGATGAGGTAATTTTTCTCTTGCACTATATTTATGAACTGTGTAGTTAGTGTTAAAGTATTTAGTCGTAATTAATTAGCTGTAGTTAGTTGGTCGTAAATATTTAGTCATAAGTGAAATAGTTGTAATTAATTATTCACAATTTATTTTACAAATTAGTTAGTTGTATTTAATGTTATTGTAACTAATTAGTCATAGTTAGTAAGTGGTGATTTTTCACTCGCAGTTAGTTATTCATAATTAATTACTCACAGTGTGTTAGTCGTAATTAAAATTCGCAACTAAAATAGTCATATTTAATTAATCATAATTAATTTATTTATATTACAAATTAGTTAGTTTTATTTAATGTTATCGTAATTAATTAGTCATAGTTAGTAAGTGGTGATTTTTCACTCGTAGTTAGTTAGTCATAATTAATTACTCGCAGTTTGTTAGTCGTAATTAATATTCACAACTAAAATAGTCGAATTTAATTAATCATAATTATTTAGCTGTAATTCATTAGGTTAAATAAAATATTATTAATTAATTAGTCGATGAATTAAAAAGTCATAGTTAGTTAGTTATAATTAAAATAGTCATAATTAATAAACCATAATTAATTAGGGCATAATTACTTAGGCTTAATTAAATGCTACTAATTAAGTAGTTGTAGTTAATTGGTCATAATTACTTAGTCATAATTTATTTGTCCTAATTAATTAATTATTCTTAATTAAATATTATGAATTAATTAGGCTTAATTAAAAAGTCAGAGTTAGTTAGTCTTAAGTAAAATGGTTGTAATTAATTAGTCATAATTAATTAGACTTAATTAAATATTACTAATTAATTAGTCGTAATTATGCAATGGTAATTATTTAGTTGTAATATCGACTACTAAGCTGCGACATGTTTGTTATATTATGTACAGTAAATTGTGTTGTTGTGACTTTAGGTAATATCGAACATGCAAGACTTTTTCAACAATGCGCAAAATCTTTGCACGTCTGAAAGCATCTAGGCCCCTAAAATGTGTTTTGGTAATTAACGACAATATGTGAATATGAGACTAACATGTTTGTTGAGTGATTACAAGACTTAGTCCTAAAGACGATGTCAACAACTTGGAGATGCATGCCAAAGGATGGACTTGGTTCAAGGACAAAGGTATAAGTAGTCTAGGACCCTTTTAAATTTTACCGGTCTTAGAAGAAATGTTGAAAGACCGGGTTTTAAGTTAGATGTTGTACTACTAAGAGGGATCATGACTAGTAGCTTGAAAGCACATCTTTATACCTTTGGATCAAACGAGGATCATGCATGCACTCAAAATCTGTTTTAAAACTCAAATCAACAGCCTGTACAAAATCGGTAGTTCCGGCGTTATAAGAGCGGAACTACCGAATGTCGGTTGTACTGAAAAAACGGTGGTACATTTTTTTCAGAGCGACACCTCTTGCGATTTTCTTTGCTTTTCTGGAAGAGCGGTAATACCAGCGGTACATGGGCGAAATTACCGCAAGTCGGCAGTTCCAATTTATGTGTGGTATGTTTTTTATAGAGCGACGCCTTTCTCGTTTTATTTCGCCTTTTGCTATAACGGTAGTACCGTCGTTGTTTTAGCGGAACTACCGCACATCGGTGATTTCGAAAAAGAGTGCGTCACATTTTTTTCCAGAAAGGTGTATTTTTGTGCTTCAACGAAAAACGGTAGTACCGCCAGTGCTTTGCGGAACTACCAACAACTATGTCAGACGCATTTAATACCTCTGTTATAGCTGTTACTGTGCTGACCGTGGAGGTACGGTAGTACCGGCCATTACATGGTGGTACTACCGATTTTCTTGAAATTGTCTTGACTTCTTCCTCCAACGATCGTATTTGTTTGTGGGGGGTGTATAAATATACCCCCGCCAGCTCTAGGACAGGTTGTTGAGCACTCATTGAGCACTCTTGAGTCTAGAGCATTCATTTCACACCTCATTCTCTCTTGTTGCATCCATTGTGAGGTTGTTGAGCAAAATCGAGTGCATTCATTCTAGTTTGATCCATAGCACTTGATTGTCATCAAGCGAAGGTCAAGGTCTATTACTCTTGGTGTTTGTCGACACCTAGACGGCTTGTCGAGAGTTTGCGCGGTGATCCCTTGAAGAAGATTGTGAAGAGGCCCGGCGCTGATTGTGATTGGTTCGGTGTTCACCAACTCGGAGGAGATGAAGAACAACCACAAGTGAAATCGAGGGAAGGTTTAATTTGTGAAACTGGCTTGATTGGGTCAAGCTTGCTCAAAGTGGACTAGTGAAGATCGACAAATCTTCGATACCACGGGAAAAACTCCCTTGTCTTTATTATAGTTATTTCTTGTCCTTACTTATTGCATTTAAATTTGTAGCATATATATTGTGATAGGTTGTCTTGTTAAAGTTTATCTTGCCTAGTTGTATAAATTGGTTAAGAATTTTAAAACCTCCTATTCACCCCCCCTCTAGTCGGTTATTCTTGATTCTACAACATCATTCCATTAAGTAGAGAATCCAAGGATCCAATACAACCAATCAAACGAAAACAAGCAACCCAACACAACAATAGAAAGGGCCATCATCGAGACCACGTTCGCGGCCTAGACTCTGTCCTGGGAGAAAACCGGAACAAAAAAACAAAACGACCATAGCTTTAACAGGGGTGGACTACTCATGTTGAGGGGGCGCCTCCCAACCATTAGCCTGTGCCAAGCACTAGTGACAATGCTCTTCGTGGATACGTTGTAGAAGGACATGAATAGATCCAACCTCATTGTTAAACACCCTGTTGTTGCACTCTTTCCAAATCATCCAGGAGAATAGAATGATGCATGAGTCTAGGTCTTTCCTTTTATGCGACAGTAGGGAACCCCAAGCGGAAATACAGTGTTGTTCCAAGGATTGCTGCCCAACCAGAATGGCTCCAGGCAAACCCGCCTGTGGTAGGAAGCGCGGCCATACTTGAGAGGTGACTGCGCAGCTGATGAGAAGGTGGTCAATAGTTTCTTGAGAGTGACCACAGAAGACACATAGGCCCTAATTTTGAAACCCACGACGCTGGAGACGATCGGCCGCCCAGCAGCAATGATGGACTGCCAGCCATGCGAAAAATTTACACTTCAATGGTGCCCTCACTTTCGAAATGGCCTAGTCCGACTTGGTTGTGTATTGACCTAAAGCTTCCCATCTCCACGAAAGTCGATCGTCATGGCCCTCTCTAAGTTGGATAGCTTGCAAGGCCTTCCACAGACGCAGGATCTCAGCAGCGCATTGGACATCAAGAGGCCACTTAATGTCCAAAATTCAATCTCCATTGTGAAGAGCTTGCGCTACCGTTCAATTTTTCCTAAGTGATGTTGGAATTTCCCTAATTAGGTGCGGAACCTGGTGGGGATACTACCACCATCTAACCAGCAGTCCGACCAAAATAGACTACCTTCGTTGTTGCCAATTTGCATGAGGAAGGAGACGTTGAACATTTCTTCTTCAGCAGAGGCGCTACGTACTAGCAAGCCCCTCCATGGTCTAGACAACCATGTCCTTTGAAGCCATAGCCAGCGGCTGCAGAGTGCCTTTCCTAGCAACTGTAGGTTATGCAAACCTAGACCATCGAACTGAATGGGCCGACAAATGGAAGACCAAGCTACTAGACCATGTCCTCCTACCACATTTTTGGTTCCTTTCCAAAGGAATGCTCATCTTCTTTTGTCAATTTCCTTGATGTCCGAGAAGTCAAGACCGACCTGACCGGAACTAGGCGACCTCCTTATGATAGCAAGCCGGTCTGCCAGGCTTTTAGACGACTTGTGACCTTGTCGAGTAGAGGTTGAAAATCGGTCCTAGATAGCTTTCTCAAGGAGAGTGGCAAGCTGAGGTATCTACACGGGAATTCTGAAACCACACACTGCAGTTTGTCAGTTATAAGCTGCACTTGATCTATGCTACACCGAATTGGCGAGATGATGCTCTTTGCTAAGTTTGTGTGTAAACCCGACGCCTGTTCGAATAGTTGTAGCATTTGCTTGATCACATGCAAGTCCGAGCTGGCCAGGGTGAGAAAGACCACTGCACTGTCTGCATATAATGACAACCGGTATGGGATGCCCTGTAATCCCCCGACCGGTTGGAGCAAGGATGCATTTTCTGCCACCGCAAGGAGGTTGTTCAATACATCCATCGCGATGATGAACAACAAGGATGACAATGGATCTCCTTGGCGAAGCCCACGATCGTGCCAGACTGGATGCCCTGGGTGACCATTAATGAGGATCCAGGTGTATGTTGTTCTAAACATTATACTCAGCCACCCGCACCAAAGCAATCCGAACCCCTTGCACCTGAGGGCCTCTAGCAAGAAGGGCCAGGACAGAGAGTCAAAGGCCTGGGCAATGTCTACCTTAAACAAGAATGCCACCCTCTTTTGATGGTGCAAGAGGCGCCCGGATTGCTTAACGAGATGGGAAGTTGTCCTGGATTGATCTCGCTTTGATGAAAGCAGAATGATTAGGCGAGACGACCTTGGCGAGTTCCGGTGCTAATCTCCTAGCGAGGACTTTAGAGAAAAGCTTTGAAAAAATATGTAGCAAGCTAATGGGACGGTAATCGCGTGCTTCCTGAGCATCCGACTTCTTTGGTAGGAGGGTGAGCATTGCTTGATTTAGAAGATGAAAACTGTCCCCTACCAAAAGACCTAGACAATGGAAAGCCGCCATAACATTGGCTTTTATAAACTCCCAGCATTGTTGATAGAAGACACTTGTGAATCCATGAATCCATCGGGACCCGGCGCCTTCCCCGTTGCCAAACTTTTGATAGCGTCCCACACCTCAGCTTCTGAGAAGTTAGCTTCTAATGCTGCTAGTTCAACAGAAGGCACACTGAGGAATTCGAAGTCTAGGGCGTGAATGCGAAAGGCCAGTTTTCCAATGAGGTTGGCGAAATGGCCATGGAATGCCTCTTCTAGCTCATCTTGCAACTCAACCCAGGAGCCGTCGACCTTGAGTTTTGAAATATAGTTTCGTCGCTTGGGCTGGTTGGCGTGGATGTGAAAGTAATGTGTGTCTGCATCACCTTCCAGCAACTAATTGAAGCGCAACTGTTGCCTCGTGGTTGTGCGCTCGAATGAACAAAGGTCGAGGAGCCTCTTCTTGATCTCCAGTCGTAACCAGTATTCCCAGTGTGAGAGAACGCGATATTCTTAAGTTAGATCATAACGCTAGATTAGCTCTTTTTCCATTCCAATTTGTTGTTTCACATTACCACACTTGTGTTGGCTCCAACTATGTAAGGATCTACTTGTTGCTTTGAATAGCGCATCTAAGCAATGGATTGTGTCCGTAATGACATCCTCGTAGTGCCACACCACTTTGGCCGCCTCTTGAAAGCCGCTTAGTTTTATCCAAAAGGATTCAAATCAGAAGCACTTCTTGCCGACAAAAAGGGAAGCCATGGAAAGGAGCAATGGGTAGTGGTCCGAGGCGATAGATGGCAAAGCTCGGAGAAAGCAATCCGGGAACAAGGCTTCCCAATCCATCGACACGAACCCCCTGTCTATGTGTTCTATGGTTGACCTTTCCCGCGCGTTGGTCTAAGTGAAAATGTGATCGTTTAAATGGGTCTCGTTTAGTTGTAGATCATCAACCAAACACTTGAAACTTCCCATTTGTCGCCAGTTCAGTTGGGTGTTGCTCTTGTTGGACGCTTGGAGAATGAGATTGAAATCACCCAACACCATCCAAGGCTCAACAATTGAGCCTTTAACGTCACGCAATTCCTGGAGGAACTTGCCTTTGGCAGCATCATCCTGGGGACCATAGACTACCGACAGCCAGATGGAGGATCCACCGTGAAATTCTACTTTGGCGGTAATGGAGTGTAGTCTCATGTTCGTGGCGATTATGGTGACCTTGGACAAGTTCCATGCCAAGAGGATACCCCCTGGTTTGAGAAGCTGGCAAGTAACAATACCCATCCAAAGAGGGTCCGAGGAGATCCATTCCTATAGATGAATCAATTACGTCGAGCTTAGTCTCCTGAAAGCAAGCGACCACCGAGAGGAAGGTGATGAACGTCTCTCTCACGACGGTCCTCTTCACCCTATTGTTTAAACCCCTAATGTTCCAACTAAGAAAATTACAGTTAAGATGGTCCATAGGGTTACAACTTGAGGCAACCAGCGACCTTGGTGCTCCCTAGCCTAGCAGGACAACATCGGTGTACCTTGGTCCTTAGAAACCTCAGCTACCGGCAGCTGGGAAGGCAAGACAACCGGAATTGACATCCGGAAGAGCGCAACCAATGTAAGGATGTGCTCTTCGGGGAGAGGCGCATCGAATAGCTCCTTGAACTTGATTAAGGCCGAGATTTGGTCTTGAGAGAACCCTAGGCTTTGAGCAAGCATGAGCTGCATCTGTTGATCCGCGGAGCACTTTTCCTTGACGCAACAAGCCGTGCGCTATGCCGGGGTGTGAAGCTGGTAGGCTTAGCTACGCAGAGCGGTTGTTGAGCATCTGGCAAAGGCAAGACCGACTCCTCTAGATGGAAAATAGTATGGTGTAGAACGAGGCAGACTCGATGGGTTGGACCTGTCAAGATGCTAGTACAAGGTGGTCCGGGCGGAAAGGCTCGATGCAATGAATATTCATGAGCTTAGGAGCTGCATTCGAAAGGAGTTCGACACGGAGGCATCTTGCATCAAACTTCTTCACGTGGTTCCACAGTCAAGAACTAACGAAGGCGTTGTGCGTGCAAAACTAGAGGTAGAAGTTTGAGTCCATCTGGAGAGACCTCAAACATCGAACTATGAGGCATACAAGGAAGTCCCCTCCAGAGGTACAGGAGGGACAGTAGGCCACGAGCGGAAAATCTAGGAGCCCCATAAGTTTCACTCAGTGGATTAATCTCCACACTCTTAAGTTGGAGGAATAGTACCACACACCCACGGTGCGACATACAATATTATGACGACCAACATGTCTGAGTTATACAACAGTGTGTTGATAGGTGTGCGGTGCCTCCCTATCACGACGATCGTTGAGGAAACATGGATTCGCATGGTCGGTTACTTCGTCAAAAGAGCCACCACAACGAGGCAACATCTGTAAGAAGGGAAGCAATGGTCCGAGAACATGCAGATGTATATGGACTAGAAGATGCAGAAAGCTCATATGCACAACATATAGGTGATCGATGAATTGAGGAGGAAGTACGAGATCCAGATGAGGCAAAAATATGTCAACAATCATGCCAGGGGGGCAAGAAAATATGCTTGCACCCTCGGTGATGTGTCCACATGCACATACAACCAGCCGAAGCTCCTGCACAAGCCATGCTTGCATGTGTACAAAGCGTGTGCGAAAGTCAGGCATATATCTACTCGTTTATCTCCGAGTACTATGAGATGCACCATCTTTTAGAAACATAGAGTGCTGAGTTTCACTCGTATGGCGTGGACATTAACTATAGGGATCTTTGACTGGACAGGGTGAAATGAGGCCCAAATATAGCCTTGAAGGCAACTGGGAAGGGACAACGGCAGACACGGTGCTTCCAAAACAACATGGATAACAGCCAGTGTGGGGGCCTGAGCCGCGCGAGGAAGTGCTGGAGATGCAAGACCCTTGGCCACTTCATGAAGGATTGCCCCAACAGACCGAGCTCGTCTAGGCGTCATTATGTGTTATAATTAATTATATTATTTGCATGTTAGGGGACTATCATCATTTTATGTAAACGGGTAGTGTTATCATATTTGCACCTTTGTGTACATCATTTTTTAACGGGTATGTATTTTACTATTCTATTTGTTCCGAACTGACTCACCCTTGTTCTATGAGCTAGAGCAAAATATTAGGTCGGCTTTGGAGATGTCGGACTCGTCGTCGAACTTCTATGTGAAGATATGAAATCGCAAGTGGCTTGCCGAGAGGGCTAAACCGTACCCGGATTGTTCTATGAAGGATGCGTCGATACCATCAGAGTTTCCACGTCTGCAATATGTATACGAAGAATCGGCGAAGATCATTCGATCCATACACCCGGTGACCACCACCCGGGCATGCTACACGTGTAGGAACATCCTCGTAAGCGAATCTTATGCACGCATCGATTTTTCACACCTTATGTTGCATTCCACTTATCCCTAACTTCATCTGATCCTATTGAAGAGGCACCAGTCGACAAGGGGAATGCTCCAGCTAGTGAGATCAGTGTCCGTCCTAGCGCTCCCCACTGCCCTGGCACACTATGGATCGAAGAGGTAAGTGTTGTTTAATTTGCATCCTGATTATTGATTTCGTCTGGTGAACGTGCTAACATCACTCAAGCTTCTAGCCCGTCTCACATAATAGGACTACCTTTAAGATTTCTTGCCGCCGCGGGCAGTCAGGAGACAAGGGGAAGGGATCAATGCACCATCGAGACTAATTTCAATCCTCCTTTTTTTCGATTCCAAAAAAGTTGTGCGTGTATCATAGGTGTTTTCCAATCTGTTGTTTCGTGCATGCTGTCGTTTCTAATGCACATAACAAACCCCTGCGCGTCATGTAATTCACAAATTACATTGTGAAGTCTGTTAAATTTTATTTCAAAATTTCACCAAATTGAATTTTCAAATTTCATCCGCTAACTTGACATGAAATGACGACAAACAATGAACTTGACATGAAATAACGGTGGCAATTGGGGTGGGTGGGGGTTACCGCGCCCCTAGGTCCGGCTTAGGCTATTGTAGTGCCCCTAGGGGCGGATTTGGGCAGTGTCATGCCCGTGGGGCCTGGCGTGTCAAAATCGTGCCCCCTGGGGCACATGCAACGTGTTCCGGGCCCCTGGGGGAACGGACTTGGCTACATGGCGCGTTTGCGCTGCTCCACAGTGATATTTTTGCAATTCTTTCGAAGTAAGGGCTACTTTTTCTATTCTATACGTGAACAATGCCAAATCGGCAAAAAAAAAAAAACTCTTAAGTGTGTCGTGCAAGTTATACATGTGTGATGTGAGTCACACACAGCAACACGCTATGTTTAAATAGCCCGTTGAAATTGTAGAGAACAGGGGGATAAATTTGTGATTTCTGTTTGATTCATCAGAACAACATAATGTACTTGTTTATTCAAAAGACCAACAAAGTATGTACTCGTACTACACTGAACCTCTCCAAAATTAATAGCATGTGTGTTAGACGTACATGCGTATATACGCGTGTTATGAGTGGGTGTGCGTCTTCCATCTACTAAAAACGATAGCACATGTTAAGGCATAAAGCCATCAGCAAGGTTGCTTTGTAGACCATCCAAAGCAATATTTTGGGTCGTTTGAATTGTTCTAAAATAAAAAGAAAAAACTAAAGAATTGATGTATTAGTTGGGTTCAGTTCCAACTGAATAAAAAAGTACTATCTAAATGTTGATTAGGTGATGAATTAATTAAATTGACCAATCACAAGAGAACTTGGTGCCGCCAAGCATTGTGGTCGCTGGTCGGCCGTGCAAGGGATGCTGACCAAGGGTCCTCGTTGGTCACCGCCACCAGATCTTACCACCGAGAGGCTGGGGAAGTGCTCCTCACCGGCCGTCGCGTGCGGATCCGGCCGCCAAGGGTTGGGAAAGGGTCAGATCCGGCGTCGTTGTTGGCAGGGCAGAGGCGGTGGGTCTTTGAGTTAGAGTACGAGTTCTCCTCATCTAATTTTGGTAATGCACGACAGGAGCTTGTGAATTCGAAGGTTGGTCCATTTTCAACCGAAAAATGAACTCTTCGTCTCCCACTTTGATCCGGTAAGGCATTAGTCAATTCTTTGCTACCAGAGCACACCCTAGAGATCTTTGAACCATCCCGAAGCTTCATTGTCTTCTTTGTTGCTCAGGGCGTCTTCTCCTCGTTGAACCGCACCGCCGCCGTGGACCTCACCGTCGCCAAGCTAGCTCCGGCCATCCACTCTTCTCTACAACACTCAGGTAGCTCCCCAGTAGTCCCTAGATGCTCAGGCACCCGCAATTGAACCGCTGCGGAGCATTATCTAGCTGCTACACGTTTGCCGTGTTGTTGCCGCCGCTCCTCTCCGACGAGCTGCCGGCACAGGCCACCTCAAGGGTCGCCACCACCACCCAAAGTTGCGCAAGGTTATTGCGCAGCTGTATCCGCCCTTGGCCGGCCTCGCCGTGGCGCGTAGCGCCGGCGAGCCACCGAGCAATCTGACGGGCGCGTTGTCGGACGCGTCCGACAACTGTAGCAAAGTCATTATGGCGCTGATTCGGTCATTAAATGTCTAATGATTGCTTACTGTTATTAATTGTGTCTTAAGCGAGTATATGAGTCTATGACATGCGGGCCCCAGTAACAGAAACCTGAGGAGATAAGCAGCGGCTGACAAGTGGGTCTAGCCACTTAAATGCATACTTACTGTGCTGTGAGCCGGTCATGGACTCGTGGTCCATGCACTATGCTGTAAGCCGTCTCGCTTACATGCGGGCCCCGCTTGTCAGTCGGGAAATTAAATCCCCGGGGGTAAATAAGAAATGGCACTGTGACTGGCCCCACATGTCAGTAGCAGTGGCTAGGTGCAGCTCGGTAAGAAAATGAATAATCAATTAAGAAAAACAGAATGTATTTATTTATAAACTGGAAAATAGGATTAACTTTCAAAATGCATAACAAATTCATTTTAACTCCAAATGGGATGAAACCAGCGCTGGTAATTTTTATTTTTGATGAACTTTATTTCAAAATAGGTTGCACATTTATCTCTGTAACAGAAAACATAGATTTGGAAAATGAGCATTTAATGAATTATCTTTACAATAGAAAAAGGGTTATAACTTTGAAAATTTATAACTTTTGCTTGGAAACTCCAATTGAGGTGAACCAATTTTTAGTGGACTCACCTTAATATTCACAATTTATCTATGAAATCAATTACCACCCCGCTGTTCTACAAATTTTTGGTCAAAACTTTAATTGGAATAGAATGCATTTTCGGGACATACAAACTTCAAATGACCATAACTTTCACCTACTAAATCCAATTGGAATAATTCTTGTACCTATATTCATCTCATGACATAAACTTTCTACTGTAGAAAAATCATGCATGTTGGAGCACTTTGATTTTTGGGTTATTTCTCGATGTTTATCGATTTTCCCGTTCTATAGATACACGAATTCAACGTAGATTCTTACGCTACCGAGAGTGAACAACTACTCTTCCAGCAAGGCAAGCATCATTTGAACTTTCTTTTGCATCATATTGATCCCAGTTTTCTTAACTTAGTATTTGAAATGCAATGATATTGCCTGCATGCTATTTTCGGTATACTTTTATGTTTTGAGTAGAATAGTTATATCCTATGCTTGATGGCTATCCCTGATATTTCACATACACATATGCTTAAGATAGGTTTGTGATGGTATGATTGTTGTGTGTCAATTGCTTAGCCATTGCGGGTCTAGATAACGTAGTAGATCAATTGACGGGACTAGCTCGTCAATTGTGGGAGACACATAATAATTCTTATTCTTTTATTAATTTTTGTCCAGATTGTTATATCTGGTTAATTTGGTTCAAAACTTGTTATTGTTAAATGGTTTTGGGTCCGGACAAGTGGTTGTAGTGTGGGTCTTTGTTATGCACGAGATTCGGTTTGTGGTTGTCTTGTGCGAACCATTAAGGACCGAGCCATGGACGTTACACTCCAAGTACCGAGCGCACTATCACATGCGGGATATGGGTACCGTACGGTTAAGTAAGGGGAAGGTTTTATTGGGTAAGACCGCAGGCGGTGTGAGGACATAGAGACCGTGAAATCCTATGTTCCTTAGGAACCCAGTGTGATATATACTGTGCTTAATGAGCACGATTACCTATGTTGTGGGATGCAGCATACTAACTACCTCACACTGGCCACTCCAGCACAACGTGTGTGCCCGCTTAGCGTTTGCTATATGCTTATGTCTAAGTTGGGGTTCCCACATATGGGTGGTCCATCCCAATGGGATTTTCTTGCTAAAATGACCGTATCTCGATTCTCCCTACGTAAGCATACCTAAGGAAGTGTGCTATATTCGGAGGCATCCGGAGGCTTACGGGCTAGTCGAGTCATGTGGGTAAAGTAGTACACTCTGCGCAGAGAAAATCTATTCGAATAGCCGTGTCCACGGTTATGGACAAACACTTGGTTTAAGTATGCTTCATCGTTAGTCTCAAAAGTTAAAAGTTGACATGGTTATAAATTGGTTACGACATAAATGGGGTGTTCGTGTGCTTTAGTTTATCAAAGGGGACAGCCACTTTGGTATTGTTTGATTTATTACATTATCTATGTCTTGTGAACCTTTCGTTTGAATAAATGGTTTATAACTTGGCTTTTGAAAACTAGATGGTCTAGAAATGTAAGATGTTGCGTTTTATGCAAAACTAGAACCACTAATGCTATCCCTTGATTGCTAATATGCATAACTACTTTTCTTTGTGTAAGACTTGCGAGTGCACTTGTACTCAGCCAGATGTTGGCTGGCCTTTTTGTTTTCTTTTTCAGGTGAGGACGATTTCGAGCCCGATGAGCTCGTCAGTGCCGATTTAGGCGACAATCGACGAGTAGTGCTATCTTTGACCCCGATCGGTTGCCTTGGGTTATGGGCATACCTTCTTCGGACTTTTGGTTTATTTATTTTGCTTCATTGTTATTTATCACGCTTATTTGAATTTGGCCGGTCGGCCGTTATGTAATAGTGTAGACTTAACTATTATGTTGTATGTCTTTTGGATTGTTAATGTACGTTGTTGTATGGATATGATCAACGTTGAATGAGAGTATGAGCGTGTTGGTCACTGATCCTGGGAGCCAACACGGTCTCATACTCGCTGTGATGAATCCCACTTTAACTTGTCCAAGTGTTGGCTTTGACCGTTTGGAGAACCGATAATCATGTAGTGCTTGCAGAGGAGCAACGCGCATGATCACCGGGGCTCTAGTTTCGGTCGGGCTTCTCACTTGGATGGAGTTAAGGTGGAATTCATTTACTTGAGGTCCAGAGTTATTTCCTTAAGACCAAGTAAACCTCGATCTTACTGAAATAACTCAGGAGTTCTCACAGCATCATCGTCGGCTCGCCAGAGAGGCGAGCCTCCGTCGGAGGCGAGAAGGAGGTGGGCATTGAGTGGATCAAAGACGGAGAGGGGAGGTTGTGAGAACATTATTTTGTCTGGTTCTTTTAATATAACGTAGGTCCCACTTACAATAGGGATCAGCTCCATATCCGGGAGAAAAACGTACATGGTTTCCTGTATACTTACATCTTGAATCGAGAATCGAGATGATGTGACATATTAGAGATGCCCTAGGTGGCACCACTCACCATGTGACAGAACAAAGAAAGTTCGTGCGGTCCAAGATGCAATTAATTCTGATTTTCAACCGGAAAAGGAAAAAGGAAAATAACACCCATCGCCACTACAGCAGGCACAGGCGCTTAGCAGCCGAACTCTTCCCCAATCCCACACCGCCCATATAAAGCGCAAGCGAGCCGCGACGGCGGGGACTTCACGGCGCCAATTCCACGTATCGTCTCTCGTCACCTGTCTCATCTCTCCACTCTCCTCGGCTCGCTGTGACCAGCACGGCACAAGCAACGCAACCCCCGCCGAGTCAGATTCGATTGCTCGTGCGGGCGCCGAACTAGTAAGCGAGAGGATAGGGTCGAGAATTTTTAAAAATAATTATTTTTTAAATTCTAAAATACAATAATATACATTCCTTTTTAGTTTATAAAAATAATCCTCTAGCGTTCCACCATTAGGAGATCTGACTCTAATCGCTCAACCATTAGACGATTGATCCAAGTCGTCTAACCGTAAGATGACACATGGAGTAGTCGTCTGACGAAGGAGCGGTTGTCACTTCAGCTACTAGTCGCTGAACCGTTGAGCGGCTGACTAGCCCCTAGTCGCTAAAACCCGTGCACGTCGATCGTCGCCATTCCGAATTCATTCTCAGGGCGAGGCTGTGAGGTTCAAGAGAGGCAGAGAAAGAAAAGAAGAAGAGGGAGAGAAAGAGAGGAGGAGAGGGAGAGGAAGAGGAAGAGAGAGGAAAAGAGAGGAGAAGTCCGCGCATCGACGACGGTGAGTCCCTGCACTTCCTTGTAGATTTACTTTTGAAACCATGGTAGGTTAGCAACTGAAATCATTAGATGTGTAGTTATGTTGGACACGTCATATATTGTTAATAGTTGTAAATAGTGTAGTCGTAGGAGTAACACCAATTTAGTTGTTAATAGTTCTAATAAGGTTATGACTGAGTACATATCGTGTGCATATACGTCGTTTTGTGGACATATTATTAATAGTTGTAAATAGTGTAGTTGTAGAAATAACGTCAATTTAGTTGTTAATAGTTGTAACGTGGCTATAGCTGAAACATCCTAGTCTTCCATCCCGCGAACCACGGTCGTCCTCGCACCCACCTCTCATTTACGCTACATTTGTGAAAATCCCATAAACCCTAACCCTAACCTCTTAACCCCATACCCTAACCCCAACCCTAACCCTTAAACCCTGAAACTATAAATCCTAAAACCCTAAAATCGAAATGCGGCTATGGTTATATATGTTGAGGATTATACGGTTTATGCAAGAATTCAACTAAATTTTCACAATTTTTGTAGCTACGCTATAAATAATTAAACCATTAATTGTGTTGTAATTGCTAACTTGAAATTGATTTACATGTATGGCTCGTGACCTTGGTGGTTTCGACTGGCCTTTCGGCCTACCGGATCGGCTTGTCAACGGGCAGCACCGCGCCAGCCGTCGTGTCCCGCATCCTGAGGGCGGGGGACGAGACGATTGAGTTCGGAGTGGTCTGTACTCGGACACCCCGACGGGCTTGGAGACTAGACCCACGTTAGAATGACAGGTTTGTCTGCAACTATAGCACTTTCTTTTATCATATATACGTGGTATGTACTTACTTCTTCATGCTTTACAGGCTGAGCGGTGTCGGCCCTTTACCTCTCGCGCGGATGGTGGAGGCCACCGACGAGGATGACGGGGTGTCCAGGCCGGCCCAGAGCTGTCACGATGGTTCCCGTTCGACTAGTCACTGCTGACAGCTCTAATGGACCAGTGGCGGCCGGAGATGTACATCTTCCACCTCCCATTTAGGGAGATGGCCCGCTCTCTGCAAGACGTCTCGGTGCTGCTCGACTTGCCTATCACGGGAGTCGTCTCCCCGCTGGACGCACCTGCCGACTGACGCGATGACCTACTGGGCAGGTTTGAAGGGGTTCTTACTGCCGAGGCCGTGACAGCGTACTACATCTTCCTGCTACGATAGAGGCATGGCGCGTCCTGCGGTGGCTTTCGCAGTTCTGGGTACATATGCGATCCATTTTCCCTGTTTAGCGATGCACTATCCTAACCATATGACGAACTTACTAATTATTCTTTTGTGCACAGGTCGAGCGGAAGGTCCCGGAGCCCACCGAGTACCAGGTGTCGCGGCACCTCAAGACGTACTTGCTTTGGCTGTTCGGCTGGGTACTATTTACCAGCAGCCATGGGGACTCCGTCGACGCCCGCCTCGTGGGGTATGTGAGGGCCATCGCCGACGGGGAGGTGGTTCAGATCATCTAGGGATCAGCCATACTTGCTACAACATACCGCGACATGTGCGATGCGTGCTGCAGGACGAGGCTGGCCTCTATCCTCACAGGTTGCTCCTCCTGCTGCAACTGTGGCCGTTCGAGCGCTTCCCCCTCGGACGACCCATGCTTGTCAACAGAAGTTCGTACCACACGGACATGTACCACAGGGGCGCGGTGGACCGGCTGACCGTAGGGTCCCTTTGGTGCCGTAGACAGGTACGTACTCTCCTGTATCTTTACTTTAGTCGTTTTACAGGTTATCCTTTGTAACCACTGTTCCAGCTTGCAGGCACAGTTTGCGCACGTGCGGGTGACACGTGTGTACGAGCACTTCGTCGAGCAGCTCGACCGCCTCACCGCTGACGACGTGCGCTGGGAGTCATACTCTGCTCGCCAGATGGAGGACCGCGCTCCCGCCGGGCTGTCCTCAGTATGCTGGCACGACCATGCGTACTGGATGACGTGGAAGAAGCTCATCTTCAATGTGTTCATCGAAGACTACGTGGTGCATAGGGTGATGCGCCAGTTCGGTCTCCGCCAGGTTGTTCCAGTTCCTGTCGGGCGTCGGGTGCCCAACTCGGTCCACACGTGACTTACACACAACACATGTTCCTATATTTTTTCAGTTTTGTTACGATGGCTTCTAATTGCAGTGGTATATTTTGCAGACATAGTAGGAGGGGTGGAAGCAGGATGGGCTGGGTGGCGAAGATGGAGTCGTGGTTGGCGGAGTGGGCGGATGCACTCGAGGACTATGTGCAAGAGGGTTCCCCGTGCGACCCCAACGCGTACAACGAGCACCTACGCTGGTACACTCCGCAGACATGCACCAGGCTGGTGCATGTCGTCGACCCTTCCCCCGCTCACGTACCAGCACGGACCGACGCATACACTATACACTTCGCGCGGAATGTGCACCTCGCGGTACGTAATCTCGTGTTTTCAAATGTCTGAGTACGGTTACCACAATTACAAGTTTGACACTTTCATGTACTCCTTGCATATGGACATCACCGCCGGGATTGCGAGGGACTCCTGGTTGATCCTGGAGATCGCCCACAGTGTGGAGGTGACGCGCGACAAGCTGGTGCAAATGGCCCGTTGGGTTTACAGTGCGGCGAGGCGTGCCGTGACCCTGACGTTGTGCATGATGGTCTCGGAGATAGCCATGTTGCCACGTACGCCGAGGCCGCCACGTCTTGCAGCCCAGCTAGGAGGCTCTAGAGGGGCACGTGCACGTGCACGTGCCCCGCCAACGCCTAACCAAGCTGGAGGGTCAGGCTGGGCACGTGGCTACCCACCCCCGCCGCTGCCGGGCCAGGCCAGAGGGTCAGGGTTGGCACGTAGCTACCCACTGTCGTCATTTATGGACCCCTACCCGACAGCATTAGGGCATTATCCATTCTTCCCCAACCTATTCGGGCAGGGCGGGTACGGTGGGTACGACACTTGTATGCGCATCGTGGCCCATGCAGAAGGTACATTTCGTCTCTTTAGGTTCGTTCCGCGCTGATATATCACACAAATAAACAAAATTTGTCCTGCAGGTTTCACGCCCCAACCGGGAGTTGAGCTCTCCCCGCACGAGGAGCCCCTGCAGGACGTGGACATCTTCTTCGCGGAAGACCCAGGGGAGGTCAGGGGAGCATCTTCTTCGCGGAAGACCCAGGGGAGGTCAGGGGAGCACTTCAGCCCGCACCTGTCGAGGTTCTTTTTGCGACGCACCCCAGCGGTGCCCCAGTGGCCACAGAGGTACCGGTGGAGTCGACCCCATAGGCCTTGGGAGCACGGGTCAGCAAGGCTCCTGACCGCCTCACCTTGTCGGGACCCCAACACCCCACGTTGAGGAGGCCTAAGTGGGGTTGTACGAGCGGGCACAGACCAGGGGTGGAATGTGGCGGCAACGGAGGGGGTGCTACGAGTGGTGTAGCTAGCGATTAGTATAGGGTCTTCGTTGTGCTTGGTGCACTTGTATTCGTTGTGTAGGTATTTTACTTCATAGTTACTATGACATGGTTGTGTATGAATTCCCTCGTGTATCGTAATTGTAAACTTTCACTTCATTGTCAGTGTCAATCTGTCGTCGTTACCTATCTCTGCAAAGCAAGATGTGACATCTATCTGCAAAGCATGACATGACCACTCTCTGATGAGCAGGATATGACCACTCTCTACAAAGTAAGACATGACCTTGCTCTGCAAAGTAGGATGTGACCATTCTTTACAAAACAAAACGTGATCACTCCTGCAAAGCACGAAGAGACCACTCAACTGCCGCTGTAGAGCCGCTACAGCTGCGTTTGCTCCCGCTATAAATACAACGCTACTCGGCCAGGAACTCCACACTAACAACACTACCTAGATAACATGGACAAGGAGAAGGAATGAGAGCACATCCGCGAGCTTTTGAAGGACTGAGAGACTCCCCAGCAGAACTATGCTGCCACAGGGCTTTTAGTCAGCAGTCTTACACTCATCACCCACCTCCGGAACTTGTTGATCTAAGGAGGCTACCTCGCAGTACTCTCAATGATTCCGGGTCGAGCCGTGCTCCCCTCCTATGCCCGCTTAACGCCCTCTGGAAGGGCCCCCAACGGGGGTAGCGCCAGCCCTTTGCTGGTGTCATGACGCCTGCAAGTGTGTCGAATCAACCGACGAGTGGACCATTGGGCAACGCTATTGGTGTCATCCGAACTTTTGTGTGGATTACCCTAACAGCAGGTTTGACACGCTGAGCCACAGGCAGCCGGTAATGAAATCGTATTTCAGTGCACGCCACTATTTTACTTTTCGTTATGCCGTAACCACGTCTTGCTGACATAGAAGAGCTGGGCCAGGGAAAGGCTCCTTGAAAGCTGCAGGCTGAGATGGAGGAGAAGAAGAGGCGGGAGAGGCTGTACGATGAGCAGGAGCGCGAGCATGCCAGGCGACGCGAGGCCGAGAGGGCGTGAAAGAGGGCCATCTTGGCGAAAGCTAAGGTGCAAGGCGAGGAGTACTACGCCGAACTAGGCTGCAAGGGCAAATGGCCATATTCTACGCAATAGTTCGACCCTCTTCGTCCATATGTCCCATGTATTTTCAATTACCTAAAGACATGCATGTATTGTCCTTTGTTCGTTAGCCCACGTGCCATGTAATCCCCTTGTCAGATAAATGGTTGTGATGTTATCGTTGCGCCATTTCTCCATAGTTCTCTACAGTGTATGAATTCCCTCGCGCATCGCAATACCACGTACCTTCCTACTTACGAATCACTGCTACCTCAATCGTCCTCACAAAATTCTTCAGAAATTTACCGTACAACAACATACGATGATCACAAAATGTTATTACGGGTCTAACAGATTTTGTACCGTTCAAAATCTACAAAAATCACAAAACGGACTAACCAATTTTGTCACCACCCTTTTATTTCCACAAAAATTAATAACCTACAAATAAGATATGCTAAATGTATTACCTACAAAAATTATCATTTATTCCTCTACAATTATTTCTATTGGATTATTAAAATAATCATGTTACTATTTATAATCGCTCATCGGTTGAGCGACAAATGGAGTAGTCATCCAACAGTTAAGGGACTATCATAAATTGCTCAACCACCGGACGACTACTTCATGTGTCGCTTGACCAGTGGACTACTTGAATCAATCATCCAATAGTTGAGCGACGGGATCCAAATTGTCCAATTGTGAAGCGACAAAGAATTATTTTCGTAAAATAAAAAGGTATATTACTATATTTCAAAATAAAAAATAATTAGTCTAAAAAAAAAATCATAGATTCAAGGTGAAAAGCTGGAGAAGCCAGGCTGCGTTCCCATTCTGCCTCGCCCGCGCGCCGCGCGCCTTCCTCCACTCCCCTTCACCTCTGCCCCCCGTCTTCCCTGCCAGATTCTTGGCTTCTTGGAGTTCATCTCGCAAGAAGGAATTTTGGGCTTGATTTTGAGGTGCGTGCTTTCTGAACTCCTTCCCCCCTTTTTGGACGGTTACTGTCTACTGGTGTCGTTCTTGTGTTTTGCGAATCTTGTTCTGCTCCAGCCTCCACTTAGATTCTTCTCTGCCTCATTCTCACGAAAATTATTGGGTTTTAGGCTTTCAAAAAGAATTAAGAAATTATTGGGTTTTGGGCGCTCGTTTTCTTTCTTTCATAAAATCTTGTCTCAGGTCGGTTTGATTTGATGGCTTTCGGCATTTCTGTCTGTTCCTCTCGAATTTCGTATTGTCGAGTTATTATGATTTTTTTTTTGTAAGCTCCATTTTAAGATAGATTGTTCTGTTCTAAGAGAAAACATTATCTGCAACATCATTTTCGAAGTAGCTTTGTCAATACTTGCACCATCAACGTCGTATGCAAGTATCTGTTGCATCTAGTAGTTTAGTTGGCATGTCGTGGTTGCGAATTAGGATGGTGTTATTGTCAGTGTTGTCGACTTTATTGCTGCGGAAGATGAGTAGCATATGCAAGTTCTCGCTTGCTTGTCTCTAGTTAAAAAGAAAAGGGTTTGATTCTATCGCTCTGAGCCATACTTAAGCCAGACAGGTTGTTAGAACTAGGGTAGGTGCACAGCTTCATGCATGTGACTAATATCTTATTTGGCCATCTGGCCATTGTTTCCCCTTCAATTAAAAATTGATGCAAAGAAAACTAGTATATGTTTTCAGATTTTACAATCGGCATCATGATTCATGAACAATGATGGTAGTCATGATCATTAGGTGTTACACGGTTCTCGTTAAGGGTATTTGTAGAATGTATCAAGGGTACTTGTGGCATCCTCGAGCCCGTCCTGTTACCGACCAGATCCGGGTGGGATCTGACCGTCTTCGCCACCGTCGGCTTCCTCCGTCTCCGGAGCTCACATCGATTCCAACTGTCGCCGTCGGCCTCTTCGTCCTCATCCTCGGGCCTCCGCCGCCGGATCGTTGCCGGCGTCGCCTTCCCCGAGCGCCAAAACCTGCCACGGCTTGGGCGGCGGTGTGGGTGCAGGTGGCGGGGGGCGCTAACTCCACGTTCGCACTCTACTTGAACGCGCTCAAGGTCGCGCTCGGCGCCGACCAGTTTTGGTAACCAACACGAGTGTTTTCCCAACACGGCTACTGCTGTTTTGGTAACCAACACGAGTGACTTCCCACTGAGCAGAGGTGCTGTTGCTGGCATCCTTAAAGGCTACGCTGGTTTAAGCCGCTGCTGTTGGTGTGTGGGTTGGCCCTCTTGTGTGAGTTGATTTGAGTTATTTGGGCTGCCTGTGGTGCTTCTGTACTGCTGCTATTTGGTGCTGGTGCGTACTGTTTGGAGGAGGAGAGGTTTCATCGTAGCCGCTGCTAGTATCTTGAGTTATTTTCTTTATTTTTCATCAGGTCATTGATTTATCTTTTTAGCTCCTCGAAGTTGTGCAAGTTCATCGTATCCTTTGTTGATCCGATTGCTTTTTTCCTTTCCGGGTTGATACGCCCGTCTATTGGGTCGAGTGTGATCACCCTATCATCGTCGTTGTTGATGCGACTTTGCCCTCTTGGCCCTTTTGTAGCCCTCTTGCGACTTGATATGTGTTGTCGCCATCTTGCTACACATCTTCGTATTTGTTGTGACTCTTGACCAAATGACCTTCTTTATCGTCATCATCACAACTCTTTCTCCACCCTACTTTGTAGCAGGTGTGATTTTCTCTCTTCATCGGTTTGATTTGACATCTCATTATTGTTACCTACGCGGCAAATTTTTTCAAGAGTTGCATACCACAACGATATTTCAAGACTTCACTTTGGAATATATATATATATATATATAGTGTTTTCCTTTTCAAACGCATTGAGTTTGAGGGGGTGTTAAGGTTATTAGTAAGTACGTGTCAAAGGTACTTATGATATTTTCTAGTATTTTAGAGTTTAGTTTTGTGTTTGGCCATGTACTCTATATATTAATCCATTGGACTATTGCAATATAGCTAGCTATTCATCTGCACTCCTCTCCTAAATCTGACAGTTCTAAGCATTGACCTCTTACTTTTCTTGGTTAGCATCTGAAGCTTTGGAAACTGTGCTGTTGGGGATATGACTTGCTGCAGCTAATTCTGTCGAGGCATGGCCAAGTTTGGAGGTGTCCTTTGTGCGGTTATCCTGGTTGTGCTGCTCCCCTGCTTGGATGTTGCAGCGGGGCAAAGTACTGACCCTTCGGAAGGTAATCTCTTGCTGGCATGTACTTGGTAATTAATTTGCCTTTTCTTAGTACTTTGAGCTAGACAATTGTAGTTAACACTCCTCAACAAAGCAGTGACCACTACTAGTTGGAATGTTTAAGTTGCAACTTGCAACCTCCCATGAAACAATGGGGTACTGTAGCACCTGCTAGCCCATTATACCATAATACTATCCGATATGTGTCTCCTGATGAAGATTTTTGATGTCTGGAAGTTTCTTCTTAGCTCTGAAATATCTGATGGATGTAAAGGAAATAACGCCTCCATACTAGTACTCACTAGCGTTTCTATATACGCGGGCATCTTTGAAGGCTTGTCTTAAATGGTTCCATTAAGTGCCTGCTTCTTTATACTACTATCATCAATCATTGAGCAAACAGTTTAAGCCGTGCTAATGATTAGTTATACTTGTGGATGAACCAGAACGGGTCACACGCTTTTATATATTGAAGAAGTTGGCCATTGTCGGGGCAATAATGAGCCATAACTATTACTCGCGGTACACAAGATTGTTAGATAATGTAGAATGACACCTTACCAGTTAGTAGGTCTATCTACCAGAGAATGATGTTATAGATAGTTCTTGTTTGAAAAACACTGTAAATAGGAAGAAGTTGGTGAAATGAACAAGTTCTTGTTGGAATGAACCCTTAATTCTATTCTAATTGGCTAAAGGCCAAAATATACAAGTTATAAGTGTAGGTAAATATGCAAAGAGTACCCTATACAGGCTACATATCTAACATCTAATACTCATGGTGGATTAATAACACCGAGTTTGGAGAGGTAGAAATTGTGTTGAGCTCGAATATGTGACTTAGTGAAGAATTTGGCTAACTGAAGCTCCGAATGCACATACTGAAGAGTAATAACTTGGTCTCACACCTGCAATATCATGTATGAAGCATCTACGCCGATTGTTTGGTGAGCTCATGCTTCATAGAATCTCGAGCAATGCTGATCGCGTCATTACTGTCTGATAAGAGAGGAGTCGGTGCAGAAGCAGAAACACCGAAATCCTTAAGTAACCACCGAAGCCAAGTGATCTCAGCGATCAATGCCGCCATGGCTCGCAACTCAGCCTCATCACTCGAACGGGAGACGACAATCTGCTTCTTGGTCTTCCAGGCAATCAGAGAGGAACTAAGGAAAACACAATACTCAAAAAGAGACCGGCGATCAGAAGGATCGCTAGCCTCAAGTCGTATCAGAGTACGCTTGAAGCTGTAGAGAGCTGGAGCGAGGAAACAAAAGGCGACGACTGATGGTTCCGCGAAGACATCGCAGAACACGAAGAAGATGACTGTAGTGGAGCTGAGTGGGAGCAGACAGAGCGAAGGTCTCATCGTAGTTACGACCATGCTCCTGCTAAAAACCATGCACGTCAAGACGAGCCTTGTAGCGCTCAAGAGAACCATCCGAGCGGGTCTTGATCTTGTACGCCCACTTGCACGTGATAGGAGTGACACACGCGTAACAACACAAGATCCCAAGTGCTAGTACGCTTCAAACCATCAATCTCCTCAGACATCACGAGTTGCCACTGAAGGTGAGCAGCGGCCTCACGGCAGGTCGTAGACTTAGAAAGAGTAGCGGCTGCGAAACCGTAGCGCTCAGGAGGCCTGACACTGCGACGATCACGAAGATCATATCTGGGAGGAGAAGGTGGAGTAAGATCCAGCAAGGACGGAGAAGAAGAGCTGGGAACAGGGCCCAACAACGACGGAGGCTCAACTGGAGTAGGCTGAGGATGGTGAGAGTAGTGCAAGGGAAAGGATGGAATCTCAACAAAAGAGCTGAAAGGAACCTCCAGCGGAGAGGGAACAGGTGGAGCCGAAGGAGAGGGAAGCGAACAAGGTGGAGGCGAAACAGAAGTGGAAAGCTAAGGGTCAGGAAAAGTTAGAAAGGAAATCGACTCAACAAGATAATCTGAGCTGACAATAGGGGTGCGAGGGTAGTAAGGTCATCGAAGGTGACGTCCCGAGAGATCCTCACCCATCGTGCAACAAGGTCGTAACAGCGACAACCCATATGCTTAAG
Source organism: Hsuehochloa calcarea (assembly GCA_036346395.1). Taxonomy (NCBI): domain Eukaryota; kingdom Viridiplantae; phylum Streptophyta; class Magnoliopsida; order Poales; family Poaceae; genus Hsuehochloa; species Hsuehochloa calcarea. The sequence continues at coordinate 18,344,497 of CM070601.1, read as the reverse complement.
ACTGTAGCCAAGAAAAACACACTCAACTAACTAAGCAGTTAGCTTGGTGCGCTCACGAGGTGGAAAAAGGACAAATCAGACACAGCCGAAACAATGAAGGTGACTGTATTCTGGAGCCCGACCGTAGAGGCGCTCGACAGGAGTAGAGTCCTAAAGAGCAATGAAAGGCTGCATGTTGATGAGGAAAGCAGCAGTGGAGACAGCTTCAACCTAGAATTGAGGTGCAACAGAAGAGGCAAGCATGAGAGTGCGAGCTGTCTCAAGCAAGTGACGATGCTTACGCTCGAACACACCGTTCTGAGCGTAAGCACCAGAGCAAGAGTCTTGGGAAAAGTACCCTGCTCAGCGAGAAAGAGATGCAAAGAAGTAAATAGGTATTCCCCAGCAGAATCAACACGAAACACACGAATGACCGAATCAAACTGAGTTCGAACCATGGCGGCGAACATCTGGTAAATAGAGAGAACCTAACTACGAGAGAACATGAAGTAGATCCAAGTATGACGAAAATAATCATCAATAAAGGTCACATAGTTTCGATGATCCTATTTCGAAATGAAGGGAGCTGGACCCTAAACATCATAGTGAACAAGATCAAAAGGACGAGCAGAAATAAAATCACTAGAGGGATAGGAGAAACAAAATCACTAGAGGGATAGGGGAGCTACAGCTACTTGCCAAACTTGCAAACCATACAAGGTAAAGAGGTCACCATAAGCAGACTCAAGAAGACCACGATCTACTAGAGACGACAACTGCGATTCACAGAGATGACCCAAATGATGGTGCCACTAAGAAAAGGAAACAATAGAGGACGCGGCAAAACCAGAGGCAGGTGTAGTGGCTGACCGGCTGGTGGAGACAGCGGAAGGAAGGTGCAGCCAATCGAGCTCCCAAAGATGCTACGAATCACGATGCCGAGGGCCAGTACCAAATAGAGTCCTCGTGCGGCGGTCCTAGACACGACAAGAGTCGGGCTCAAGAACAACACGACAGTCGTTATCAGTGATTTGACTGGCCGACATAAGCTGCATAGAAAGCTTAGGAATACGAGAGACTTTAGGAACTTGAAATGAAGAAGTGGAAAGGATGCCTGGCCTACAATAGGAAGAGATGTACCATCTGCAATCTAAACAGTGGAAGGAAGGGTTGTGGGACTCACGGAAGTGAGGTGAGTAGAATCTGGTGTCATGTGAAAAAAGCACCAGAATCCAAGATCCTCGGAGACAAGATACTAGACGAGGGAGGTGGCGGAGGCAAGGAAGATGCTGAGAAGCAAAAGCCAGACGAGCAGGGCCCGATAAGTCTGAGGATGAGCTGACACCCAGGTGTTGGAGCAGGGAGAGGAGCTACTACGTCAGTGTCACCGAAGGCGCCCTGGCGCGAGTCACCAGCTCATGAGTGGGAAGATCCACCAGGGCCCTTCGGTGGATGTCCACCGGTGGTAGCCATAAGTGAAGACTCGACGTGGTGATGACCACAGAGCAGTTTCGATCCGCGTGGGGCGGAGTAGAGGCGGCGTCGGGAGAGGGAGTCCGAGGCAGGAGCTCGAGGGCCGTGCGCTCGTGGAGCAGTTCATGAGGAGGCAAGCTCCGGCGGCGACGCTCGAGGGCGGCACCTCGGGGGCAGCTCCGGAGCAGTAGCGGCTCAGGCCAGAGAAGCTAGGCTGGGCCTGTAGCAGCGGGCTCGTGGGGACCTGCTTGGGCCTGCGAGCGCTTCACCAGTGGCGGCGCCGACCGGGAGAAGATGGAGGAGCTTGGGGCGGCGTCGGGCCTCGACCCGATGAAGGTGGTGGAGGCTGGAGGAGAGACGAAGGATCTCCGCCTCGATGTGGCCGATCTCGGCATCCACATTGAAGCAAGCACCGATGTTGGTCTGCCAAGCGGAGGTGGAAGACGAGGAGTCGCCGAAGGTGGTGTTGTTAGTGTGCGGGGATAACATGGCGGTGCTCGCACTATAGCCACAACGACGGCTTGGGGCCGGGGGAGCAGAGGAAGTAGGAGCGGCTTGAGGGCTGGGTCGTCGGGTGGCTCAGGGCGGTGCGGTCCGAGCATTGGGCGGTGAGCAGAGCTCGGGGCGGCGACCGGCGAAGCAGATCCGAGCCAAGGCCGAGGCAGGGGAGGCAGTGGTAGAGCGCGAGCGAGAGGAGTGGGAGCAGCGACCAGCGCGAGGCATGCACGACTGCGGCGGCGCGAGGCAAGAAAAAGGATCGGGAGAGAGCCATGGCTCTGATACCATGTTGGAATGAATCCTTAATTCTAATCTAATGGGTCAAAGGCTAAAATATTCAAGTTACAGGTGTAGGTAAATATTCAAAGAGCACCCTATACAAGCTACATATCTAACATCTAACAGTTCTATCGTAGAACTCATAACAGGAAAAATGAATTGTTATCTCTTATCCTAGATAATCTCTTCTGTCCCAAGAAACATGAGATATTCAGTGCAAATAGTATTTTCTCACTATGGCCCTGTTTGTTTAGGCTTAGGCTTTTTGGCTTATAGCTTAAAGCCAGATTTTTGGCTTAATTGGCTTATAAGCCCCCCAGCTTTTAAGCCAAGTTTTGGTGTTTGGTAATCTGGCTTTTTATAGGATGTTGGCTTATTGAGTTGTGTGTGAAGGATAAAAAGTCTGAATTGCCCTTGTGGGTTTGAAGGATGTTTTTAAGGATGAATTTAAACTTATTTTTTCATAGGATTTGTAACTATGACGATACGTGCAAGTGTACATATGAAACAAAAAAGGTTTTGCTTGTTCGCGCATATATTAATTATGGACATTGCGTAATGAAAGAAATTAATATAGAAAGACATATATTAGCCAACCAAACAAAATAATATCCGATCATATCATAATAATGTAATCTTTTTATTCTCGTGAGGCCATTTAAGAAGTAGCAATGTTATCACGAAATACACCCATATCTCTATCATCGATTGCTGATCCATTGACACCATGCCCTCCAAATGATCCAGTTTGCGTATCGCTTGGGTCATAATCTTCATCAAGATCAAATCTCTCGAAAAGCTCATCATGTAAAGCACTATCTCGGATAAAGTTGTGTAGTGACATACATGCAATTATCATTTTTGTTTGAATCTTCATTTTGTAACTTGGCAAAGCCAACAAGATTCTCCATTTCATCTTCAACACGCCAAAGGAACGCTCAATCACATTGCGAATGGACGAGTGAGCGTGATTGAACACCTCATATTTTCCACTTGGTTGTCGACCATGGCGAAATTCTGGTAGATGATACTTTTGTCCTTTGTCAATGTTCTCTGCATTGGCGGAGGCGTCTTCCTCGCCATCCTCCGAACAATCAATGTCCACAATGGTTTGGTCTTCCTGAGTAGGCTCACCCGGGATGACTGAAGTGTTACCCGTGACATGAGCCTTGTCAAACATACGATCAATATCATCCAGGTTCTCAGGTGTTCCATCACGAAAATGTTTAGGATATTGCTGAAAATTTTAAACAATGATTGAAGCTAGCATAAATTAAAATATGACATCATACACATTAATGAATAGATGCTTCTCCAATTAATACCTTGTGCTCCTTCCACCAAGCGTCAGATGCTGATATAGTTCCTTTTTGATAATCCCAACCTAGCCCAGTTGTTTTTTGTTTCAAATCATTCCACAAGTTGTATTCTTTCTTTAACGCTTCCCACTTATTTTTTAGTTGTTTTTTGTCGTGCTTTTTCCCTGTCCTTTCATAGAACCTCTTCTGGAGGTTCTTGTAACCCGTGGTATTCAAACATCCTAATGGTCTATTGCCATCACCAACTTCCTCAACACAGATCTGACAAAATGCCCTGTTGCCAAATGTATCCCAATTTGCCTTGCTGATTGCAACTAGTTCCATCTATACAATTTACAGGATGATTTATAATTTGTAAGGGCATAATATAATGATATACAAAACTAAACCTAGAACAAGGGAGAAACTTGTATAACAATAAGAATGCAAACATAATGATATGACAAAGATGGTGGCCTGGCCTCACAAGCCACAATAAAAGAACAGGGAACACCTACACCTACTCCTCATCCTCCTCCCAAATTTCTCATAGCTACACTTTACTCATACAAATCCACTACTAGTAGTCGGCTCAAGTGCAGATTCTAGCTAGATGACAGGCATGCATATACACTTATCCCAACGCTAAGCAAATGATCAAATTACACAATGGCTTATCATTTCAAATGACAGGCAGCCATAGTTTAGCAAGTGATCACAAACTTCCATCGCTACATGTTGTCCATAAGAATTCAGAACATAATCATTGATCAACCATCAATCTTGAAAATCATAACACAATCACTGATGATCAACGAATTTAATCATAATGGTGATCAAAGCAAGCATAACATAGGATGCTTGGTTGGGCCAAACAATACTCATACAAATCCTCCACTACTAGTAGTCGGCTCAAGGCAGCTTCTAGCTAGATGACAGGCATGCATATACACTTATCCCAACTTGGTTGGGCCAAACAATACTCATACAAATCCACTACTAGTAGTCGGCTCAAGTAGTTGGGCCATACAATTCAGAACACAATCACTGATCAACCATCAATCTTGAAAATCAACCTTGCAAATCATAACACAATCACTAATGGTCACCTTGAAGTCCTCGGCGACAGTGGGGGCGTTGGGGAGGCGGCGGAGGAACGGGAAGGGAGGGGAGGCGGCAAAGGAACGGGAAGGGAGGGGAGGCGGCCACGGTGGCGATGGGAACGGGAGGGGAGGCGGCAGAGGAAGGAAGGAGGAGGCGGAGTTGGAGGGAGGAGGCGGCGAACTTTAGCTGCGATCTGTTAGTGAAGGGAGGCGAGGAGGCGGCGGCGGTGGGGCGTTGGGGAGGCGGCGGAGGAACGGGAAGGGAGGGGAGGCGGCCGAGGTGGCGATGGGAGCGGGAGGGGAGGTGGCAGAGGAACGGGAAGGGAGGGGAGGCGGCGGGAGGCGATGGCGATGGCGATGGCGATGGAACAGGAGGGAGGCGGCAGAGGAAAGGAACCGAGGGGCGGTGGTGGCGGGTGGAGGAGATGGAGGCGGCGTCGTCGGTGGGGAGGAGAGCGAGGCGGCGTCGTCGGTGGAGAGAGGAGGCGGCGGTGGGGCGAGAGAGGAGGCGACGCCGTAGGGGAGAAGATGGGAGGCGGCGACGCGGTGGGGAGGCGACGGGAGGCGCCGACCGCGGGGGCGAGAGAGGAGGGGAGGAGGGCAAGCGGCGGTGGGGCGAGAGAGGAGGAGGCGCGCGGTGGGGAGAAGATGGGTGGCGGCGTCGGTGGGGAGGCGGCGGCGCGGGAGGAGGCGAAGGGAGGCGAGGGAGGAATGAGAGGAGACGAGAGAGGAGGAATGTGGAAGGACGAGAGAGGAGGGAGGGAAAGGATCGGGAGCGACGGGAGGGGTTGGGAAAGGGTGAAAAAAAAGAGAAATTCATGTTTATATACCGAATGGCATTTTGGGGGTAATTTTAGCGAACTTTAGTGGCAATCAGTTATTCTATTCCGCAAAGTAAAAAAACACCTCTTCCTTGGCTTATGGCTTTTAGGCTTAAAATGGATTAAGCTTTTTATAAGCCAGATAAAAAAGCCACCCCTTTGTTTAGATTTAGGCTTTTTTGCTTATAAGGCAGGCAAAAAGCCTAAACAAGCAGGCCCTATGTCTCATGACTTTCTTCTGTGCAAATTTGTAAAACCTTTGCTGCAAAATGAATGTTTTCTTTCCCATAATGCAGTCGATGCACTCAGGGCTATCAAGGGAAGCTTAGTTGATCCTGTGAATAATCTTCAGAATTGGAATAGGGGAGATCCATGCACATCAAATTGGACAGGAGTCTTCTGCCACAAAGTGAATGATGAATATCTTCATATAACAGAATTGTATGATTAGTACTTCTACTTCTACCTAAGTTGTTCATCATATCTACATTTTCATTTATTCTATCTTTTTTAGTTATGATATTTCTGTAATGAGCTTTTGTTCATAAAAAGTAGTTTTACAATTAAATGCTAATGTCTATGTGTTCTGTGGCTTATTGATAAAATACATATTTCCTGCATTCATGCATAAGCTATTCAAGAAAATAATTGATGTCTTACAAGTTTCGTATTGCCATAGATAATTCTTTGACTCAAACTGAACTAAGAGCTACCTTTATTGGTACTGTGCATCTCCCTGGATATTGTTATTTTTTCCCACCATTTTTACTAACGTGGAACCTCACTCCTGTATAAGGCCTAAATTTACGATTCCTAGTCATTGTTGGAGCTTCTTTTCTAAGGCTTCTGTTTGCTTGACATATTATGTTTTTGGTTATATTTGTTATCGTTTTATCTCAGCACAATATGTAATATAATAATCTAGCATCCTGTTCCTGTCAAGTTCAATTTGTTCCTGATAGCATGTATGTTACTCCATGTAGACAGTTGTTTAAGAGGAACCTCTCTGGAACTTTGGCACCAGAGGTCAGTCTTTTATCTCAGCTGAAAACATTGTAAGTATTTCTCTGATGGTTGAACTTGCTAATTTTCTTAAGTTCTCCTGTATTTCTTAAATATTAAGCCTTGCTAGCTTCACTTCACTTTTCAATACATACATAAAATCATGGTGCCTTACTAGCAATTTAACAGAAAGGTTTAAATTATCCTACTTGCTGGAAAATTACAGAAGAAAAGAGTAATCAACCAGTAGGCACTTGATTCAGTCTCAATATTGATCGCTTACTTCAAGGTTAGAGTAGATGTTTATTCTTGATCGTCAAGTTATTCTATCCTATATTAACTAACTGTTGTTTTTCTTGAAGGGATTTTATGTGGAACAGTTTGAGCGGTAGCATCCCAAAAGAGATAGGCAATATCACTACACTCAAACTTATGTAAGTCCTTTTATTCTATTACTTTTACTTCCCCTCTTCAGTATGCACATAAATCAATGGAACCTTCTTATGTATGTCACAGAACCACACCATTTGTTACTTTGCTTATTTCTATAAGAGAAACAATTACAATAACATCTGAATACACATTTATAAAACAATGTTAATTGTTGTTGTTTTCATGCTTTTTGCAGACTATTGAATGGCAATCAGCTCTCTGGTTTTTTACCAGATGAGATTGGCAACCTTCAAAACTTAAACAGGTTACAAGTTGACCAAAACCAAATATCAGGCTCGATACCTAAATCATTTGCCAACTTAAAAAGTGTAAAACATATGTAAGAATTGTTCATTCCCATCTTCTCCATGCTTTGCTATTCATTGTGAGCTTAGTTCTAACCTCAATTGTCCTGTTCATTTCAGTCACATGAACAATAATTCATTAAGTGGGCAAATCCCATCCGAATTGTCCAGATTGCCTTTACTTGTTCACCTGTATGTGGAAGTCTATTTTTTCCCACATTTTTCTTGTTATGCAAGTTATAGCAGGAAATATGGAATTAATCTTTGTTTTGTAATGTAACCAAAACTTTACAGCCTTGTTGACAACAACAATTTGTCTGGACCTCTTCCTACAGAATTAGCAGAGGCACCAGCTCTGAAAATATTGTATGTACCCCATTGTAATACTCCGAGGAAATCTTCTTCTCATAAAAACATACACTCATTTCTTATATTCATATATATTTCTGTTTCTAGTCAGGCCGACAACAATAACTTCAGTGGAAGTTCCATCCCGACTACATATAGCAACATATCCAAACTATTAAAGCTGTGAGCATAACCTTCTCTCTTTTATCATTATATTTCTGCCTTTTCCCCCTTATTCTATAAGTGTATAAATACCTTTCATGTAATAATTTAGTTTCAGTCTTTATTCAGAAGGCAAACATGCCAATACCCAATTTCCATAATGCTTACACTCGCCAAATTAGCAAAAAACTAAGGAGAATATTTCTTGTGTTATCAGGAGTCTTAGGAACTGCAGCTTGCAGGGAGCTATTCCCGATCTGAGTGGCATACCTCAACTTGGCTATTTGTGAGTACACTAGTCCTGCTGAAATTACGCCTCAGTATTATTTTAATGTCTTTTGAAATCATGGCTGCTGATTGTCATTTTGAATGTGGCGCTTGATACTCCCCATTTGGGGTGGTTTGTGTTTTGAGATTAGAGTAGCAGTTTTCTGCCTTAAAAATTCAATGGCATTTGAGAACTTCCTTAACAATGGGTAACCAGCTTTTCAGTTCATGCAGTTCAGGAATTAACTCCACCGATGACTAAACTAATCCTCACATGCATTTTCAGGGATCTTAGCTGGAACCAGCTGACAGGATCTATACCTGCTAATAAGCTTGCTTCAAATATCACTACGATGTATGTAGCTTTGATAATGTTTGTTCATCTTCTTCAATCACTGTGCTAATTTCTAGTTTTCTGGCAGTGATTTGTCACACAACATGCTTAATGGAACTATCCCGTTAAACTTCTCAGGGCTTCCTAATCTACAACTATTGTAAGTGTAACATTTAGCTTGCTAATTCTTTCTCCAGACATCTTTGTCTTAAATAAGAATATGGTTTTTCATCTGCTTCAGTTTATTCCAAATTTGAATAAGTATAAAATTTAGATCATATTTGATTAAATGAAGACTTGAAGTTATATCGATTTCTGCAGGTGCATATTTTGATCTACTCATAATTGGTTTACAATTTGTACTCATTTTATCCGGATTAATACAAAATCACACCCTGCATGATTTTTAATAAATAAATAAATAAATATGCATTTGCATGTAAGCAAACATATGTAATAGTTTTCAAGTAATTATACACTTTTTTATGCTTTATTTTGCTAGAAGCACATGAGAATTTCATTTTACAGGTCAGTTGGAAACAACCGTCTAGATGGTGCTGTTCCCTCGACAATCTGGAATGACATTGTTCTTACTGGCAATAGAAGCCTTCTTCTGTACGATCCTTTTTGCCGAAGTAATTTTTTCGGCTAGTTCCAAGTCCAACAATATATCTAATACATTTGTTAATAACGCAGGGACTTCCAAAATAATTCCCTACAGACAATTCCGGCTTCATTTAATCCTCCACCAAATGTTACTGTCATGTACGTTCCCATGCATATATGCAATGCATTATCAGTGTACATTCCTACAGAAACATATCCATAGTATTTCTTCGGATGCATAATTAATTCCGACCATGCAATTTTCATAGCTGACCTCCATTTTGGTGGTTAACCCCACCTCATCTGTCAAGTTAGAGCTGGCACAGACCTTCATTTTCTTTTTTGAGACCCAGATTACTGTTCTTGTAACAAACCTTATTAGTTCATAACGGGATAAATACCGCCAGGAAGAACGCCGGGCAGCGTCGGTTTGGTGGGATGAGAGATTAGATTATAGACTGAGATGATAGAACTTTAGGAGGGAGACTACATTAATTCATCTTTCTTGCTTTCTTGATAATAGATACATGATATTCTTTTTATAGGGACGATCCGACTTGACTACTAATAAATAATCTCTAAGTAAATCTAGATCTAACAATCTAATCTAATAATAACTTGTCTAACTAATAAACAATACCAAACACCTAATAGATAGATTCCTTAATAATAAATCTGTCCTAATAATTGCGGGGCCGGGATTTGAAATCCCGACCGGTTTTTCCGGAGTTTGCAAATTCAAATTTCGAATTTCGAATTTTGATTGATTTTTAAGCAAAATTTAACGAAATTCAACCGAAAAAACCGGTAACCGGCCGGTATTTCAATCCATGGTTCCCACAGAACAATACTACCGGGAACAGTGTTAGAATAGAACTCTTTTGTATTTCCTTATATGTATATGAAAACCCCTTGTACATCTCTATATATATTGCCCGTTGGGTCCTCTTGAATATACATACAATATTCATAACATGGTATCAGAGTTAGGGCACTAACCTAGCTCTTTCGTTGCCACATCCGTCGCCGCTAGGCCACCGCCGCCGCCACTACCGACGTCACCCGACGCCGTCCTCCTTCCCTGACTGTGTGGGTTCCTAGACTGCGTGGCCCCCGTCCGCGCAGTGCACTCCCACGTCGTCAAGCTCGGCTCCATCGAGGACACCTTCGTCGGGAACGTGCTGATCGACGCCATTCGTGCCTATGCTCGCCCGACTGCCGCCTGCACTAGCACTGACTGCGAACGAGCTGGCCGCTCTGGTCTCCGCCGCCAGGCCGCCGGATCCACCGGAGTTGCCGCCATACGCCGCCGCCGGATCCACCGCCACGCCCAGGCAGCCGCCGTTGCCAGCAGGGGGAACCCTAGTTCCCCCGCGTGCGTGCTTGCGTTCTTGCGTGGGCCGGTTGATTTGGCCCGAAGTGGGCCGGTTTTTTAGTGTCTTGGCCGAAAAAACATTGATCTAACCGCCGTGCCGTCCAGCGCCGACTGTTAGACTTCGTTGCCTTGGTAGCCGTGCCGTCCAGCGCCGCCTATCGATGGCTTCCATTCCATCAGCTGCGATCCCATTTTCAGGAACCAAGCTTAATGGGACGAACTACAGGTTCTGGTCTTCACTCATGGAGATCACACTCGATGGTCTCCGCCTCTGGGGACATGTTACTGGTGCCCGACCTTGTCCGCCGTCGCCGGTTCAGCCTCCTCCCAGACAGCCTACTTCGGCACCTCCTGCAGAAGATGAGGCCGCCAAGAAGGAGGCAGATGCCGCTATTATTGCTGCTGATGAGGCCTTTCAGTATGCCATAGACGCTTTTGAGCATTGGTGTGCTGATGAGGCCCGTGTTCGAGCCATCCTGGTGGTCAGTGTTGACTCCATCCAGCCAGACATTGTTGGTTTGCGTACCACTAGTCAGATCTGGGAGTACTTGTGCGAGCGATACCAGCAGAGCAGCGATGCTCAGTTTTTTTCGCTTCAGCATGAGTTGGAGACGCTTCGCCAGGAGGAATCCTCCGTCGACGACTTATTCCGAGCCCTTGCCAGTCTCTAGCGCCAGCTGGACGAGCTGGTTTCTCCGCTCTGCCAGGAGTGTCATAAAGTGCAGAAGGCGGATCGTGATCGCCTTCGCCTTTATGACTTCGTCTGTCGTCTTCGCCCAGAGTTTGATCCTGTTAGAGCTCAACTCTTAAGCCGCTTACCACGACCGACAGTCACCGAGGCTCTTTCGACGCGTCTTTGAGGAGCCGCGCGTGGGTTAGCAAAGACGATTTGTTCGGTTGTGCTTGCTACCCCTTCTTCTTTGACTACACCGACGGTTTCTGCTTCGACTACAGTCCATCCTTAGGTGTCTGTTTCCGCTCCTGTTTTTGCACCCACTGGGGTTCAATGCAATTATTGTAAGAACTTCGGGCACGACTATCAGCATTGTGTGGTGCAAAAAAAGCAGAACAAGGCGCGTAGGGTTGGACGCTCCAAGGGGGGCAGGGAGGCCCTTCCTTGATAGGAGAAGCGCACCAAAGACGTCAGACCTTCTCGTGAGGTGACTCTTTTAGCGATTCGCGAGCTCTACTTCAGCAGCTCTCTCACAGCTCAGTAGGTTCTGCCAGTCTAGCTCTGACATCTCCTCTAGGTACTTCTTGGGTTCTGGATTCGGTGCCTCTTTTCACATGACATCGGACTCCACATCTCTCACTTCAGTATGACCTCCTGTTTTTCCTATTTCTGTTCAGACAGCTGACGGTACTCCTCTGTCTGTCAGCTGTCAGGGCACTCTTTTGTCCACTGACTTTTCTGTTCCAGCTGTTTCCCATATTCCATAGCTTACCATGCAGCTTCTCTCGATGGGTCAGCTCACCGATCTCGGCTGTAGGGTTGGTTTTGACTCTCACACCTGTTTCATCCAGGATTGATAGACAGAGACGGTACTTGGGACTGGATGGCGCCGTAGGGATCGTCAGGGTCCTACATCCTTGACCGCCTCCACCTTCCGTCCACTTCAGTTGCTCCTGTCACCTCTACGTCTCCTTCCACTGCCACTGCTGCCACCACCTCTGGCGTTTTTGCGCAGTGGCATCACCGTTTAGGTCACTTGTGTGGGTCCCGTCTTTCTTCATTAGTTAGTTAGGGTGTTCTTGGACGTGTTACTGTTGACATGACCATGTTTTGTTAGGGTTGTAAGCTGGGCAAGCAGCTACAACTTCCTTATCATTCTAGTGAGTCTTTGTCTTTTCGTCCTTTTGACTTAGTTCATTCAAATGTATGGGGATCTGCGCCTATTATCTCTAAAGGCGGGTATAAACTTTATGCGATATTCATTGATGATTATTCCCATTTTACATGGATTTTCCCTATGTCTAATTGTAGTCAGTTTCTTGCGATCTATCGTAGCTTTGCAACGATAGTTCGTACTCAGTTTGATTCTCTCATCCGTACTTTTCGATGTGATTCTACTGGCGAGTACTGTTCTAGCGCTTTTAGACAATTTCTTTCTTAGTAGGGCACTCTTTACCAGTCTTCTTATCCTGGTGCCCATGATCAGAATGGGGTTGCTGACCGCAAACATCATCATCTGATTGATACTGCTCGCACTCTTCTCCTTACCTCTCACGTTCCACTATAGTTCTGGGCTGAGGTTGTTTCTATGGTGCATATCTCATCAATATGCAGCCTTCACTGCTCTTAAGGGTGTCAGTTCTATAGAGCGTCTCTACTCTCGAGCCCCCCAGTACACTCACCTTCGTGTTTTTGGCTGTACTTGTTTTGTTCTGCTGCAGCCTCGTGAACGCACTAAACTATCAGCCCAGTCAATTGAGTGTGTGTTTCTTGGTTATAGTTCTGAACATAAGGGTTATCGATGCTGGGATCCTTCTGCTCAACGGATCAGGATTTCACGAGATGTTGTCTTTGACGAATCTCGACTTTTCTTCTATTGAGATTCGGCCCCTCCTGTTTCCACCGTTGAGTCGATGTCATGGTTATCTCTTTCTGACTCTTGACCAATTTCTCCACTAGCAATATCTCCTCCTGGTCTATCTCCAGCGGTTCCTTCTATACCTCCTCCTCCGGTGCTGCCTCCTGCAGCACCGCCTCTTGTTCTACAGCACCACCTTCACGTTTCTCTGGTATTCACTACTCCAGGCGTCCTTGTCCTTCACTAATCTCCTCTCCTAGTATCTTGCCGACACCCACATATGATTCTTCTGATGATGCTCCTCGTTACATCCTTCGTGACCGGACATCCCTTCGACCTCCTGATCGTCTTGGATTTGCTCCGATAGCTCATGCTCTCTCTGTCACTGAGCCTAGTTCTTATCGTGAGGTTGCTCCTCATTCTGAGTGGCAGCTCGCTATGGCAGAGGAGCTTGATGCTCTTCGACGTACGGAGACTTGGGATATTGTACCGACACCTGTGCATGCTCGTCCGATCACGTGCAAGTGGGTGTACAAGATTAAGACCCGGTTTGATGGTACTATTGAGCGGTACAAGGCTCGTCTTGTGGCTCGTGGCTTTCAGCATGAGTACGATCGTGACTACGATGAGACTTTTGCCCCTGTTGCCCATATGACCACTGTTCGTACTCTTGTTGCGGTTGCTTCTATTCGCCGGTGGTCTATCTCTCAGCTCGATGTTAAGAATGCCTTTCTTAATGGTGTTTTGCATGAGGAGGTCTACATGCAGCCACCATTCCAGGACTCCACCAACATCTGGTGATCCTCTCTCTCAGGATTCTGTTCCCGATGGGCACGTCTGTCGTTTTCGTCGTGCTCTTTATGGCCTCAAACAGGCTCCTCGTGCCTGGCTTGCGCGTTTTACCTCAGTGTTTACTGCTGTCGGTTTCACTATCGGTTCCCATGATCCTGCTCTTTTTGTCCATATCTCATCTCGGATAGGACACTGCTTCTTCGTCTGTTGATGATATGCTCATCACTGGTGATGATTCCTCATTCATCACGTATGTGAAGAAGCATCTCAATGAGCAGTTTTTGATGACTGATATTGGTTCTCTTACGTACTTCCTTGAGATTGAGGTTTCTTCCATGCCTAAGGGCTACTACCTCTCCCAGCAGAAGTATGTCAAGGATCTTCTTGATCGGTCTGGTCTGACTGACACTCGTACTGTTGAGACTCCTATGAAGTTATCCCTATAGCTTCGTGCCACTGATGGTGATTTTCTTGAGGATCCTACTCGGTATCGCCATCTTGTTGGGAGTTTGGTGTATCTTGTGAGCGCTCGTCCTGATATTGCTTATGTTGTTCATATCTTGAGTCAGTTCATGGCTCATCCTACCCATCTTCATTGCAGTCACCTTTTTGAGTTCTTCGCTACTTGCGTGGGACTATCTCTTGTCGTTTGTTTTTCCCTAGCTCTACCTCACTACAGCTTCAGGCGTACTCCAATGCGACCTGGGCTAGTGATCCTTCTGATCATCGTTCTCTTTCTGCTTACTGTGTTTTTCTTGGCTCCTCCCTGATTGCCTGGAAGACTAAGAAGCCGACTGCAGTTTCCCGTTCGAGTGCAGAGGTTGAGTTGAGAGCTATGGTAGCAGTGACAGCAGAGGTTACTTGGTTGAGGTGGCTACTTGCAGATTTTGGAATGCCTATGATAGGACCCACGACTCTTTTGTTTAACAGTACAGGTGCTATCAGTATTGCCTGGGACCCAGTGAAGCATGAGCTCACCAAGCACATTGGTGTGGATGCTTCATACACTCGCTCACAGGTGCAGGAGGGAGTACTTGTTTTACAGTTTGTGCCATCAGAGTTACATGTTGATGACTTCTTCACGAACCCACAGACTAGGGCACAATATTTGTATTTTTTCTCCAAACTCAGTGTGTGTGATCTACCATGAGTTTGAGGGGGGTGTTAGAATAGAACTCTTTTGTATTTCCTTACCTGTATATGGAAACCCCCCTTGTACATCCCTATATATATTGCTTATTGGGCTATCTTGAATATACACACAATATTCATAACAAATAGTACCCGGCCCATGACAGTTCTATATAACAGTTTTTAGGCTACACTGTTCCAATTCGAGAATAGATATACATAATCAGTTAATCACCAAATAGTTTTGCATCCTACACTTCTATCGTATTATTTGAGTGAAAATCAGAGCTGTAACTGTCTAACTGAAGATTGCCCTTTTCCCAGGGGACATAGAAAATACTTCAATTCCCTTGTTAACTGACTTTTTTTTTCATGCAATGGATAGTAATAAGCACTGTTGTTATTTTGTGCAGGCTATATGGAAACCCTGTGTGTGAGAATTCTAGTGGAGCTCTGATAACTAACCTTTGCGAACCCCAGTCAGTAAGCTGGCAAACATCTAAACAGGAACCGGGCTCTAACTTAAATTGTGCGCCTTGCTCAACAGATACAAATTATGAGTACAATCCTTCATCCCCTATACCATGTTTTTGCGCCATGCCA
Organism: Hsuehochloa calcarea; assembly: GCA_036346395.1. Classification (NCBI taxonomy): domain Eukaryota; kingdom Viridiplantae; phylum Streptophyta; class Magnoliopsida; order Poales; family Poaceae; genus Hsuehochloa; species Hsuehochloa calcarea. The sequence goes on along the minus strand of CM070601.1, from coordinate 18,329,158 downwards.
CTTGGAGTTGGACTCCGACTGAAGAGTCCAGGACTCAGAGACTTTCGTCCCTATGAAGTTGACTTCGAGATCAACTTAGCGTCTTTGTTGCAGCTGTTTCGTTACCAGCTGTATATTGAGCACTACATATGGGAAGTGGGTCCAAGGCTCAACATGCATCTGAAGTTATTTCCAAGTAATACAAGTTTATTCAATATGTCTGAGGTTGTGCGACTCAGACACGTACTTGCTGGATGGGAAATTACTCTTTCAGATGTGTTTGGCCCATATGAGCTTCTCAACTTCACACTTGGCTCCTATGCAGATGGTATGTGCTTCGAAGCTAATGTGTGAACATAATTTTATGATGAAAATTACGATTTTAGCTTATTTGGTCTAAAGAGTACACAATGACTACTTCTTTTATGGAATTTCTTTTAGTTACACAATGACTACTTCTTTTATGGAATTTCTTTTAGTTTGATCAGCAGTATATATAGATTATGACTGCATGCAACACAACAATCTAGATTATTCTTGTCAAAAAACAATTTGTACTATTTAGTTGTCATTAGCAATTTAATTTTATGTATAAATATTTGTTAAGATTATTATAGAAGATAAAAATTAAGTATCATGTTTATTTTTTAGAGGCATAAGTTGACTAGCAATCGAAATTTAATTTTTCTTGACTTGCGATTTATTCAGTTGTATTGCCACACCGTGCTTTGCCCAGTCACTCCAGCAATTACTGGTAACATGTCTTTTTTTCATAATTTTTGCAGAATTTTCAAATGCAGCTTCATCAGGTTTAAGCAAGGCTGCACTAGGTGGTATCTTGGCAGGCGCAATAGCTGGCGCTATTGCACTTTCTTCAGTAGCTACTATTCTTATAATGAGAAGGCGTTCAAGATCAAATAAAACAGTGTCAAGACGGTCATGTAAGTCATTATACTTTAGTAAGAAATAAGCTATCACACCATGTACACTTTCAGGCTTATTTATTGACTCTTGTTCATGGCACTTTTGTAAGAAATATGATACATGCTCTAGCCTTGCACATAACTGTTCGTTTGCTTGAAGATCGTTGGATATCTGGTTGTGCGAATAAATTTTAAGCTTTGATGGCAAACATCTTGTTCAGGAGATACCACCTGAAAACGTATACCATATTACCATTTGCAGTGTCGAGGTTTTCTGTCAGAATTGACGGTGTAAGACGCTTCACATTTGAAGAAATGGCTACTGCCACAAACAGTTTTGACCTATCAGCTCAAGTTGGTCAAGGAGGTTATGGAAAAGTCTATAAAGGAATTCTAGTTGATGGAGAAATTGTAGCAATCAAACGGGCACACGAGGATTCTCTTCAAGGTTCGAGGGAGTTCTGCACAGAAATAGAGTTGTTATCCAGATTGCATCATCGCAATCTGGTTTCATTGGTTGGCTATTGTGACGAAGATGAACAGGTGCATCTCTTTGATTTAAATTATTTTTGTAGAAATGGTATTTTGTTAACACCATCCTAATAAGATGTGCTTAATGCTATACTGAAGAGTATCGTTGTTACCTTCTGTTGCTCATGCCGCCATGCGATATTGTGTTTTGCAGATGCTGGTCTATGAATTCATGCCAAACGGTACTTTACGTGATCATCTTTCTTGTAAGTATTTGGCGAGTTCCATTATCAATTATTCCTACCTTTTGTTATGGTCTAAGATCCCAGTGAGGCACTGTAGCAGCACGTAAAACAATACCACTGTTATCTATTTTCGCTAGATGGTTTGAATAGTCTCCTAGCGTAAAGATTAGTTTTCTTATGTATAAGTTATTGTTAGGGATAAGATCTTATCTATTATGAATGTTATCTTTTATAGTTGAAAAAATTATATTGAATTGTTAGGTGTCCGACACTATATAAGCACAACATTGTTATCATTTCTCGTTAAGCAAGGAAATAAACAAAGTTCCCATCTCCCTCCTCTTCTAAAATTAGGCCTCAGAGACTCTACTGTTAGGACCCGAATATTTAAAGTTGGACTCTCTGTGTATACTGCACTAGTCCAAGATCATGCTAGTACACACAGTGGCGACATCGATAAAATATCATTCCATGTGCAAATAAAACTAAGAAATATGCGATTAACATTAATTACCAGAACAACGACCTTATGAGCGAAGTTTACAATTACTGCATCGGAAGGCGAAGATCTCAAATAAGCTACAGCGGAAGGAAACATAATAACTTCAGTGTAGTACATCCATATGCTCACATGCAATCTACTGGGGTAGCGCGACCTAGTTCTCGACGATCCTTGAAGTAGTCTTTGTTGACCAATGATGCACTGATGTAGTCTTCAAAAACTTAGCAACATTGTTTATAGAAAAAGTGAGTACATAGAGTACTCAGCAAGTTGTACCACAAAATGCAAGTATAGATGATGACTTATTCCAAAGGATATGGCTACTAAGGTTATTTTGCAATAAACGACATTTGCATTTGAACATGAATAATAGATCGAAAGCATAGTAAAACCATAATAATAAATAAATAATAATTTAAACATTTGCACAAAGCATAATCTTTTCTGTCACATTCACTTAGCTTTTCACCCAGATTTTTTTAATAATATCTATCCCTTGTGTGAAATCCTTGAGCATGTTTATGACCGCAGATGTGGTTATTCGAATAGACTGTTTAACACTTTACAGAGGTTGTACATTTTACCTACAAGATGCAATCAATTTGTACGGAGATCACAACAAAGTCTTTCCGAAACTTCATCTCAACAATTGACCCTTCCGGTGAGCATAAAGCTGGTAACCAACTCACACAGACATTGGCCTGGAGCGCACTATTGGATTTGTAAACGGAGAACCGTCCATAGATATGACCCAACACACAGGAGTCCACATCTCCACCCTGGTACTTAGCTTAACCTACTTCCTGAGGCAGCAAACATCTTGACTTCGTAACTTACTAAGCTAGATTTGTCCCGTACCAGGCACATGTAAGCTAGATTTGTCCCGTACCAGGCACGTGGTCATACAATATGACTCAGTTCAATGGCGCACAAAATTAGGTCATTAATTGATCAAGGCGAGACTATCAAACTACTAAACTAGTTCACATAGACGCACACAGCCACCCAATTCACACAGTTCTTTCCACTCCACTCAGTCTAAACCTTTTCCCACCCTGTTGATTACAGTGCAACACATGCCATCAACAGGTGATAACATACACACAACTTTTCACAAAGGTGTTTCATATCACTTAGTCATGCATGAGTTTACCATTTCAAAATGATATCAATGACTCATTGCAAGGCTACGCATACTAATCGTGTCTAATCAACCCACATTGGTTCTACAATAATTACCAACTAGTAGTTAACCAAATTAGGGTGGAAAATGTTCATGGCATACAATTCACAAGGTAGACATAAACCAAATAGGTTGCATAGATAATCTCAAATAGTAAAACATTTGATAATTATATGATCAAAGCACAACTTGCCTTGCTATAGTAACACTGTTGTTCTTTTATCTTTGTTCTTCGACTTCCTTGGCCTTCAGCTCATTCGGACAATTCCGAAACATCAACGTCTAACGAGAGAGAGCACAAATACAAACAAAATTTAAAAAACTCCAAATTGAAAATGAATGGTACTAGAAGGTATGGCTTGATTTTAGATGAATTTAAAAACTTCATGGTTCAATCGGAGTTTAGACGAGAGAGAACGGATTCTCGGAAGTTTGGCCAGGAGAGAAATTCGGGAAAAGAAAAAGGGAGAGAATCTGACAGGTGGGGTCCATGAATTAAAAGGGTTTTGGGAATTAAAATAATTCCAGAGAAGGATGAGGGACTAACCTGTGGTCCATTGGTCCATGGACTGGGTCCACGAGCTAGGGTTTTGGTTCACGGCAAGCCGGGTATATGTCATAGTGCACTGTCAGGTGGGGTCCACGTGTAAGGGGCTTGGCACATGGTAGATCGTGTCAACAGAAATCTTGATCCACGATTTGGGCTCAGTGTGCCACACGAGTGCTAACGAGAGAACCACCAAGAAAACCACCGTAGCCAAGTAATCTCTACTGTCAAGAGAGCCATAGCTCGTAACTTTGCCTCTGCACTCGAACGAGATACTGCAGTTTGTTTCTTCGTCTTCCAGGCAATGAGAGAACCACCAGGAAAAACACAGTAAGCAGAGATAGACCGGCGATCAGAGGGATCGCTGGCCCAAGTAGCACCCGAAAAAGCCTGAAGCTGTAACGAGCTGGAGTGTGGAAAAAAGAGACGGCGAGAGATAGCCCCACGAAGGTATCGTAGAACTCTAGGAAGGTGGCTGTAGTGGACCTGAGTGGGAGCAGAGATGAACTGACCCAGAATGTGGACGGGATAAGTGATATCCGGACGAGTAACAGCAAGGTAGACAAGACTCCCAACAAGATGATGATAGCGAGTCGGATCAAAAAGAGGCTCGCCATCAGAGGGCCAGAGATGAACATTGAGCTCCATGGGAGTCTCAATAGTACGCTGATCAGTGAGAGAGGTGCAATCAAGAAGATCCTGAATATACTTCTTTTGGGACATAAAGAAACTATCTGGAGTGGAAGTAACCTCAATCCCAAGGAAGTAACGAAGAGGATCAAGATCCGACATAAGGAACTGCTCACTTAGACGAGCCTTGACAAAGACAATGTACTCAGAATCATCTCTGGTGATGATCATATCATCAACATACAGAAGAAGAAGAATCCGACCACGAGACGAAGTGTGGACAAAGAGCGCAGGATCTTGATCACTAGCTGAGAAGCCAGCAGCAGTGACCACAGAGGAGAAGCGCTCAAACCAAGCACGAGGGACTTGTTTAAGGCCATAGAGAGAGCGACGAAGACGACAGACTATGCCCTCAGGAACAGAATACCCAGGTGGCGGATGTATGTAGACCTTCTCACGTAACTCGCCATTAAGAAAGGCATTCTTGACATCAAGCTGAGAAACAGACCAGTGGTGAACAGACGCCACCGAAAGAAGAATGCGGACAGTGGTTATGTGGGCCATATGAGCAAAAGTCTCGTCGTAGTCACGACCATGCTCCTGCTGGAAGCCACGAGCAACGAGACGTGTCTTATAGCGCTCAAGAGAGCCATCAGAGCGAGTCTTAATCTTATAGACCCACTTACACGTGATGGGACGAGGGTGAGATGGAAAAGGAACAAGATTCCAAGTACCAGTACGCTCGAGGGCAGCAATCTCTTCAGCCATGGCATGCTGCCACTCAGGGTGAGTAACAAAGATCCCCAGGGAGACAGCTCATGGGTAGCCGCACCAGCAAAACCAAAACGGGCAGGAGGCCGAATCGACTGACGATCGCGGAGAGCGTAGCGAGGAGATGATGACCCATCAAGGGAAGATGGAGCATCAGGAGAAGATGAAACATCAGGGGAAGATGGCTCATCTCGAAGATCCTCAATACGAGGTCGACGAGTGTAGAAGAGAGTGGGAGGAGCCTGAGGAGCCGCAGGAGACAAAGCAGGTGGCGACAACAGCGGAGAGGCCTCAGGAGGTATATGTGGAGACTCAGTGGGACGGGTGGACGAGGACAAGACAGAGATGGGTGTATTTGGAAAAGTAAAAAAAGACAGGGACTCCACAGAGAAAACTGAAGGAGAGGCAGGACGTGGGTAGAAGGGATGAGACTCGTCAAAAGACACATCCCGAGAAATCCACATCCGTCGACCAACAGGGTCCCAGCACCGATAGCCTTTGTGCTCGGCACTATATCCTAGAAAAACACACTCAACACACTGAGCAGTCAGTTTGGTGCGTTCTCGAGGTGTGAGGAGAACGTAGCAAACGTAGCCAAACAGACGAAGGGCAGAGTAGTCTGGAAGAATACCACAGAGACGCTCAACATGGATCTCACCCTGAAGAGCAGAAGAGGGCTGGTGGAGCTCCTTCTCCCTGGCGGATCTCGTCCGGAGCAGCGGCGGCCCTCGCGGGAAGAGGAGGCAGAGCGGCAGGCGGAGCAGGCCGAGCCCGCGTCGGCCGAGCGGTGGCGGCGGCTCCTTACCTAGCGACGGATCTCGTCCAGCGCAACGGCGGCCCTCGCAGGAAGAGGAGGTAGTGGTATCCTCACGGCGACGCATGCACGGAAGAAGAGGCGGCCTGCGGAGCAAGCGGCAGCGGCAAGGGGACAGGAGAGGGAAGCCGCCGCCGGCGGCTAGGGTAGGGGAGAACGAGTTGCACGTCCAGGAGAGGTACCCTAATGAGCTCTGATACCATGTTAGGAATAGCAACTTGTATTCTCAAAGGGCCAAAGGGCCAGTATATATAGACAAGTACAGGAGGTGAATATGCAAATAACCCCTCATAATAATGGGGAATAACACAACTATACATATATCTCTAACAAACAAAACATGAAATCAAGAGATGGGATAGGTAGATTGGGAAGTGGAACACATGATGACGATTGGGAAGTGGAACACGTGATGACGCGAATGGATTCGTGAGGGACTCACCAAGGCAACGGGGAACGCAATGGCGAGGTTTCTGGGTGGCGGAGCGCGGTCGGACGTGAGGAAGAAGTTGGCATCGCGATCCAACTCTCGGGAGCTCCAACCGGTGGGTACGTTCGGCGGAGGATGTTGAGGCGATGCCAATGGCCGAAGGACTTGGTCCGAGGAGCTGCGGCGGTGGAGATCGGGCGCGGCACGGGCGACGCCAAACTTGGAGCATATGACTGGCATAGTGGCAAATAGTGATGTCCCGGGCGGCGCTGGCTAGGGCAACGGAGGCGGCAGGTCAGGAGGGTGTGGAAAAAGAGGATGTCTGGGACTTTTGTTGCCCCGAGGCCTTGGCGAGCACGCCGAGGGTAGCGGCGCGCATGTAGCGGCGGAAGCGGCGACTGCTAGGTGGGGCAGGGCGATGGAGGTGGCAGGGGCTAGAGGCGGTGGCGAGATGGGTTGGCGGCGTTCGGGTTTGGGAAGTTGGGCCAGGTGGAGAAGGGAGATGGGCCTGGTGGTGAGGCAGGGAATGGAGCGGGTTTGCTGGGCTCCAAGCGAGGGTAGGTCGGGGGTGATGGAGGATATGGGTTGGTGGCCCGAGGAGAGAGTAGGCTGAGCCAATTTGGTCCACGAAGGAATTAGAATTAGAAATGATTTTTGATTTAGAGGAATTGGAATTAGAAATGATTTTCGATTTAGAGAAAAGCCTGGAAATTCAAATGAGCCAAAATAAATACCAATCGAACTCAGAAAATTCCAAGAAAATTCAGGAAAATACCTCGGAACACAAGGAACTCAAATAAAATTATTTTGGATTAAATTGAAGTTTTAATTATTCATATTAAACTATTTTAATTTTGAAAATTCTCAATTAAGCTTTATTAACTCGAGGAAAATTGGTGAATTTTTTTGAGAACCTAAACCACACAAATTTGTTTTTGAAAGCTCGAAAATTGAGATGTTACATCGAACACGTCAGGGAAGAGCCTTGCCGGCGGTTAGATGAGGGCGAGCGCCCTACCCTCGGTCCTTGGACCCGTACCCAACCAGGCGCAACAGCATTTGGTATCAGAGCCACTCACCATGGCTTTTGTTGTCGATAGGATTAAGGTCAATGCGATCAAGGCCATGAATGCCGACATTGACAAGTTATCCCCAAGTGATCTCCGCGCCAACATCAAGGCCTCATTGTTGGACTGAGTTGTGCACCAACATCAAGGCCTTAATGTTGTACTTGAAGGCAGGCTAGGACAAGAAGGCGCAGCATGTCGCTATGATTCCTATGTCGCCACCGCTGGTCAAGTCACCATCCCCACCGGCTACGACATTGCCCAAAGTGGGGGAGCAGCAGGAGGCGCTTGCTATCACCACCGTGGTTGCACCACCACCACCTTCCCCAGCACCGGTGATGCTTCCTCAATCAACCACGCCGTCAACAGATGATGAGCTGCCTGCTCTTGGCGAAGGTCTTTGTCCGTGGCCGCCTGACAACTCAAGGACGAGCTGCCTCGCCAAGAGGGGTATAATGTTATAGCCCAAGATCCCGACGTACTTTACCAATGTTAGCTATTTTTCCTAAGTGGTTTGATTAGTTTCCTAGGATAAAGATTAGTTTCCTTATGTATAATTTATTATTAGGGATAGGATCTTATCTATTAGAAAGGTTATCTTTTATAGTTGGAAAGATTAGATTGGATTGTTTGGTGGCCGACACTATTTAAGCACGGCATTGTTATCCTTTGTCATTAAGCAAAGAAATAAACAAAGTTTTGTAGTATCCCTCGCCTCTCTACCATGTCAGGGAAAAGCTCTGCCAACAACTAGATGAGGGCAAGCGCCCTACCCTCAGTCCCGGACCTATACCCAACCAAGCATCACAACACTTTTGTCTTTTCCACTAGGCCCAATTTGGGAGGAATGGGATCCCGCCTGATCCTGGCCAACCCAAACTAGGACTCGTGGACTTTGAAATCATGATCAAGTGATCAACCATTCAGTCATCAGCTTCCTGAATCTTATAATGTTATGTGATTTCTTCAGTGATTCATGCTTGTACCTTTTGAAAGTGTATTGTGTCAGAGTTGGACTTGTTATCATTGACCTTATTCTAGTACAGTAGTACTATAAGCACCTCATCTTATTTTTACATCATTTGCCAATCACAGCGAAGTCCAAACGATCTCTCAGTTTTGGTTTGAGGTTGCACATTGCATTGGGTGCCGCAAAGGGAATTATGTATCTACATACGGAAGCAAATCCCCCCATATTTCACCGTGATGTGAAGGCCAGCAACATTCTGTTGGACTTAAAATTCGTCGCGAAGGTGGCTGACTTTGGTATTTCGAGGCTGGCTCCGGTACCGGATGTTGAAGGGACATTACCAGCTCATGTTTCCACCGTTGTTAAGGGCACCCCAGTATGTGTTAGTTACATCAGCAATATTGCAGTTACCATGCTTTCTTATGCAGTAATACTATATCGTTTTTAAGGGAAGTAATACTATGTCCTTTCATTTTGGTAGGGCTATCTTGATCCAGAATATTTCCTAACTCATAAATTGACGGACAAAAGCGATGTATATAGCATTGGCGTTGTCTTTCTCGAAATGTTGACTGGGATGAAGCCAATTGAGCATGGTAAAAACATAGTGAGAGAGGTACACATTCTTCAGCTTTAAATAGTACTTTTTGTTAACAATTGGAAATCCGTTGAAAATCCATACAAATCATAGTCTGTATGTTATTATCATGAAACTTGGTTGTCAATCGGTGATAAGTGTTCGTGAGTTAGTACTAGGTGTTAGAATTGGAGTCCTTTTATATTTTCTTGTCTGTCTTTTGTATTGTCTTATCTGTATATGTCATATCCCCTTTTGTACATTATATATATTGCCCATTGGACCTCTTGAATGCACACACAATATTCATAGAGTTTCTTACCGCCACCGTCTCCTAGTCTCCGCTCGTCCTCCGCTGCCACCACCCCTGGGAGGAGCAATTTCACTCCGATGGTGGCCTCCTTCCAATTGGTGACCACAAGCAAGCAGCAGCATCATCAAGCAGCAACAGTTGAGCCTTCCCGATTAGTGCCGGATCAAGTCGACCCCGTCGCCTCCAGAGCCGGGCACCATCAGTCATCCTCAAGCTCCTAGCGTCGTCTTCGATGCCATCTTCAAGCTTGATCTCAAACACCGCGCATGGCCGCCGCGCCGCCCCCGAGTCGCGCCGCCCGGATCCGCACCGAACTGCCTCGGATCCAGCCACCCCGCCTCAGATCGCACCTCCCCGCCGCTCCATGCTGCCGCCTGGAGCTCCCAGTTCGGGCCGCCTCGGCTTCCCTGCTCGAGACGCCAGTGGATCCGACGTCGCCTCAAGATGCGCCTCCTCCGGATCCACATGGAGCTCGGGCACCCCTCTCCCCTTGGAGGACGACGACCCGACCTTGTTGTAGAACTCCCTGTAGGCGCGTCTGCCGGTGAACTTGGAGTGGTTGGTGTGCTTCGCGGCGCCTCGTCCACCCTCCGGTCAACCAAGTCGCGGTCGTAGGCGGTCACCCACCTGTGCTGTCGACTGTCGTCCCTCACGACGCATCGTTGCTTGTTTCTTGATGTGGGGAGGGGGGCAGATTGGGAGGAAGTGAGGGAGGAGGCAATGAGATCTGTTGTTGCTGTAGTTAGTGCAATGTGCTTGGGGATCTGTTGCTGCTGCTAGCCATTCTTTGAGTCTTTTCCTCTTTTGTGTCGTTTTCTTCCATTGCGTTCATCCAAAGTCGTACCACTCTATCTTTGAGTTCGTCATAAGCCATGCGAGTCCATAGATTCATTATCAGTCATAGAAGCATAGGAATTACCTTTTGCATGGCAGCAGCCACCACTCTTTTCTTCGAGTCGCTGCAGATCGTAGAAGTTGTTATAATGCCGCTGCTTCTCTCCTAACCGCCGCCCGAGCTTCTAAGGCCATCGCGCTCTGCGCCGCCACCGTCTTGGGCTTCGATATGCGCCACCATGCTTCTATCTATTCCTCTTTAGCTTGATTTGACAACTTTCTCTATTTTTCTTGGTTTCATTATCTTCTTCGTTGTGTTGTCGCGGTCGACTTTCCTCCCGCTTGCCTATATTTTTCAGTCCCTACACCCTGTGCTTTATGGACTGTTGCACGACCCCGAATGGGAGATCTTTTGATATTTGACATATTTTTCAAGAGCTGCACTTCACGACGATATTATCAAGAGTCGGATTTTGGATTTTTCCTAGTTTAGTGTCAATCCTTTCCAAATATGCATACACCATGCATTTTAGGGGATGTTAGAATAGTGTGTTAGAATATGAATCATTTTGTATTTCCTTATCGGTCTTTTGTATTATTTTATCTGTATGTGGCATATGCCCCTTTGTACCCTATATATATTGTCCATTGAGCCTCTTAAATTCTTAAATACACACACAATATTCATAACATTAGGATCTAAATAATGAGTCGTGTTAGTCAGATCTAACCTTGTATTAGAGTCATATTCAACTTTTAGACTATAAATAAATGATGTGGAGATCCTTCGGGATATACACAATTTTTCCCTAACTCTATATGGTATCAGAGCCATCCTCGTGCCCATCTCCGACCGAACCCTAACCCTAGCCCTCACATACCTCAGCTGCCGTCGTCGTCGTTCATCCCTTCGCATCACCACCTCAGCAGCCATCGGCCCCCTTCGCATCGTCGCCTCGCGGACGAGCCCGAGGCTCGGGTGTGTCGCCTTAGATCACTAGGGCTAGTGCCGCTACTTCGCCCCGCGGACGAGCCCGGGCTGCAGTGCGCCGCCAAGCTGTTGGCGGTGGAGGAGGGGATCAAATCTGTCGCTCGGGGAGAGGAGGAAGTCACCGCCTTTGCCACTGATCCAGTCACCATAGCCGCCTTGCTCGCGGATCCAGTCGCCGTAACCACCGCGCCACCGTCTCGCTCACAGATTCAGTAGCCGCCACCTCGGTTCTAGTGGTGCAAAGAGGATAGAGAAGCGCCTCGATCGCTAGTGGAGCAAGAGGGCAGAGAAGAGGGTGAGAAGAAAAGAAGAAAATAAATCGGTGGGTACTGTTGCATACTGGTGTGTGATTTTCTATTGCGTGATTTTGTTGATATTAGTGTGATGCACACTGTGATGATCAGAGGTAATCGAGGTGGTGACGAACGTTAACGCGTGAAGGATTGCCGTGATCGTGGGAGATACGCGCGACATATCTTGGTAGTGATTGACATTGCTCTAGTTGTTTGAAAAGATAACCCTGAAGAAATTGAGGCTACAAGGAGGAAGCCACAATGAGGGCGGTAGAAGAGAGAAGGAAGACAGTTGTTGAGACTACTTTCTCGCTGGTCACGTAAGGTGACATGAGAAGCATGTTATAGGACCTCTTAATAACGGGTATGATAGGTCCAAGGGCTGCTACAGGGTCATCTGAATTAAAAATGGAGCTGATGCCAAATGATGTAAAGTTGGAAGGGAGCAAGAATTATTTGAGTTGGTCTAGAAGGGCTCGCTGATTCTGAGGACGAAAGGGGTGGAGCACTACCTTTAGGAGACTTGTGTTGAGCCCGCAGGCAAGACAAACATAGATTGAAGGCTGTGGAATACCACCAAATCTGTGGTGGTGGCTTGGTTGCTAACTTCGATGTCTCCATCCATCGCTCAGATGGTGAAGATGATGCAAAATGCACCAGCGATGTGGAAGATGCTGAGCAATATGTACTCCGAGGCAGGAAATGTGATGATGATGGTGGAGGTCCAAGGCAAGGTAGATGCTCTGAAACAGGAGAAGACTATCCAAGAGTATGCTAGTGAACTGCAGCAGTTGTGGCCATATTTAGATCACTATGATGCATTGCAGTTAACATGTGCTGGTGATATTGAGGCTGGCAGGGTGTGGCTGCAATGCAGACATGTTACATACTTTCTGAAGGATTGAACCCAAAGTTTGAGAGCAGAAGGCATATCATATTTCACTTGGCAAACTTTCCTACTATGGAGGAGACTATTTCGACTATGGTGCAGGAGATTCTACTATGAGTAATGAGGGACAACAACTTGGTGAGATCCGCATACGCCATACCAGATGACTTGGAGTGCTACAATTGTGGGAGGTCAAGGTGGAGGTTGTGGTGGTCGTGGAGGCCGAGTTGGAGATTATCAAGGTTAAGGTTGACATCATGGTGGTAGTGGAGGTGGAGGTCGAGGAAGGGGCCGAGTTGGCCCTAAGGCTAATATGACCCTGACAGAGGAGATCGTGTATGTTACTCTGACAAGTGAGCAAGCTATGAAGTGGGAGAAGTGGCAGCAGAAAAAAGCTTTGAAGACTTCTCATGATTCTACCTCCTTTAGTAACTTTGCCAACTACGCCCACATGGACGCAGGTACTTAGGCACATGCACTTTCATCCACATATAATCACTCACACTGATTAGATCATAGATTCAGGGGTATCCAAGCATGTCACGGGTTCACTTAGTGCATTTGCATCATATACTTCATATCCTTATTCTGAAACTGTCCAAACAGCTGATGGAACATCCCAGCTTATTCAGAGTGTAGGATCTGTAGAGTGCACACCATCTATTGTTTTATCCTCAATTTTGCATGTTTCATCCTTTCTAGTCAATCTTCTTTCAGTTAGTTCTATCATTAACCAATTCAAATGCACTGTCACATTTGATGAGGATTTGTGTTTGTTCTAGGAGAATAGAACTGGGAAGAGGATCAAGACTGGAATAAGGTGTAATGGGTTGTGATACGTTGATCAAGTTAATGCAGCATTGGTTGTGGTTGCAGGAGTCGAGGGAGAAGTTTTGTTACATCATCGTCGCTTAGGACATCCGTCATTTGAGAGTTTAAGTCAGCTATACTCTAATTTGTTCAATAAAGTAGACAAGAGTAAATTTGTATGTGATGCTTGTGAGTTTGGAAAGCATACAGTTTACATATAGTAGCATTGGTCTTCGGGGTTATGAACCAATTATATTGACACATTCTGATGTTTTGGGTCCATGCTTGGTTACTTCTGTGAGTGGTTTTAAGTTGTTTGTCATATTTATTGATTACTATACTTGTATGACTTGGATTTATATGATGAAGCACAAGAGCGAGGTCCTTCGGTGTTGTCAAGACTTCCATAGGATGGTTGCTACCGTTTGATGCAAAAGTTCGAATTCTTTGAACAGACAGTGGAACTGAGTATGTTAACAAGGAGTTTGCAGTGATCTCTACGAGGATGTGATACTTCATCGAACTACTTGTCCAGGAACCCCACCTCAGAATAGAGTGGTTGAAAGGAAGAATCGACATTTGTTGGAGGTAGCACGTTCACTCATATTTCAGATGAATGTGCCAAAGGGATTGTGGAGCGAGGCACTGATGACGACAGTGTATCTCATCAATCGCATGCCATCTTGAATACTTGGGATGAAGTCTCCAGTGGAACTTATTTTGGGTTAGCGGGAGTTCAAGGTGCCTCCTAAGGTGTTTGGCTATGTGTGCTTTGTACGGGATCACCGACCAGCGGTTGGCAAGCTGGATCCGTAGGTATTGAAGTGCATTTTTATATGTTATTTATCATGTCAGAAGGGCTATAGATGCTGGAACTCAGTTGAGCGAAGATTGTTCGTGAGTATGGATATGACATTCAGAGAGTTTGAGCCATACTACACGAGTGGCGGTACTCTTGGGGAGTTTTTGGAGTTTCTCTTATCACTGAGGGTGACAGTCGAGAGGGGGAGAGTGATAATCAACGAGAATAAGTCAATGTGGGGATAATTTTGTGCCCGAGCATAACGGAATATGTGTGAGATGTGATAGCCCCAAAAGAATTCATGGTTTATCAGTGAAGACGCTTTAGGAAATAGGGGAGAAGCAGAGGGACAAGCAATTAGGACCTGAGCCACCAATGGAGTTGGATGAGGCGCAACCAGAACAGCCACGGCTGAACAGTCGGCCTTACTAGTTGACCTAGTCCCAAATCCCTCATCGAGTCTCTCTCCATCAAGTTCCTTGCCTTCCTTGCCTCCCCTTGGGGCGAGTGCTAATGTTCCTTCGAATCACTTCCATCTAGAGTTATCACTTGCACAACGTAGGGAAATTAGAGCTAATGTCAGAAAGCCTCCAGTCCGGTATGGCTTTGAGCATGACATTGCAAATTTCATCTCATCTTCTCATATCTCACTTGCATACAAAGCATTTATTGCATCTCTTCCGACAGTGCTTGTTCCAACGGATTGGTGGACTGCTAAGCAAGATCCTAAGTAGAAGGATACTATAAAGGAGGAGTTTAGTGCACTTCAGAAAAACAAGACATGGGATCTTGTTCCACTTCCAGCAGGAAGAAGGGCATTAGGATGTAAATGAGTGTTTACGATTAAGCAAACTCCTGAAGGCTTAGAGATATAAGGCACGGTAGTTGCAAAAGGTCATAGTCAAACATATGTGAGACTATGATGAGACATTTGCGCCAATAGCGAAGATGAGTAAAATAAGAACATTAATCTCCTGTGCAACTAACTTTGGATGGCCTCTACATCAGTTGGATGTGAAAATGTTTTTCTACATTGTGATTTACAAGAGGAGATATACATGGAGATTCCTCCAGTCTTTGAAAACAGGCAGACTGATGGGAAGGTATGTAAACTCAAGAAATATTTATGTGGTATGAAGCAGTCTCCAAGGGTGTGGTTTGATAGATTCAGATGTGCAGTCTATAGTATAGGCTATTCTCAGTGCAATGGAGATTATACTATGTTTTATAGGCATAGATGATTGCATATCACTATATTGTCAATCTAGGAGATGATGATGAGGAAATCAAGTCCTTGTAGAAAAGATTGGGAGAGCATTTGAGGTGAAAGATCTTGGAGCTCTTTTATACTTTCTTGGGATCGAGATTGCCCATTTTTCGAAGGGTATAGTTCTCTCCTAGAGGAAGTATGTCATTGATCTGCCGGTAGAAACATGTATGCTTGTGTGTCGCCCTATTGCTTCACTCATTGATAGGAATCACAAGCTATGTTCTGAGTCGGGAGATCCAGTTGACAAGGAATCTTATCAAAGGCATTTGGGCGTCTCATCTATTTGTGTCATACAAGACCTGACATTTCATATGCAGTGAGTGTGGTTAATCGATATATGCATGATCCCAGAACAGGACTCATGGATATTGCCTATCGAATCCTGCAATATTTGAAGAGTAGCCCTGAGAAAGGTCTTTGGTTCAGGAAGAATCAACACCTGAATGTGGAAGGGTATTGCGATGCTGATTGGATGAGTAGTGTGGATGATAGGAGGTCTACCTCTGGATATTGCATATTTGTGAGAGGTAACCTCGTGTCATGGAGCAAGAAATATGAGGTTGTGGCTCGATCTACTGCAAAGGCAGAGTACAGAGTAATAGCGTTGAGTGTGAGTGAAATGATATGAATGAAGAGTTTATTGTTCGAGCTTCGGGTATAGAGGAATAATCTCTTGGTGTTGCGTTGTGACAATAAATCTGTAATCAACATTACTAACAACCCAGTTTAACATGATCGTATTAAGCACATTGAGATTGATAGGTTTTTCATAAAGGAAAAGCTCAATGGCGGAATATTGAAGTTAGAGCATGTCAAGTCTGGTGACAGTTGGTTGACTATTTTACTAAAGGGTTAGATCCTAGCGAGGGTACTACAATATGTTACAAGATGTGCATAATTGATATCTTCAGCCTATCTTGAGGGAGAGTGTTGGTGAGTTGGTACTAGGATCTAAATAACGAGTCGTGTTAGAGTCGGATCTAACCTTGTATTAGAGTCGGATTCAACTTTTGGACTATAAATAAAGGGTGTGCGGATCCTTCGAGATACACACTCAACATGTGTTTATGCTTGCTTTGAAGAAAAAGCCACATATAGTTCAGCATATACGAATTGAAGTTAAACAACAATAGTTAACTGAAAAACTACATTTTGCCCCTGCTATAGGTAAACAAAGCTTACAAGTCAGACAATATTTCCGAAATCATCGATAGTCGGATGGGCTTGTGTCCTCCAGAATGCATCAGAAGGTTCCTCTCACTAGCAACCAAGTGCTGCCAGGATGAGCCTGATGCTAGGCCTTCCATGTCGGAGATTGTCCGAGAACTTGAGGTCATCTTGAGGATGATGCCAGAGGTGGAGCTTGTTCTGCTGGAAACTCCAGAGACAGACTCAGCTGATATGACTAAATCGACGTCAACTTCTTCAGCAACTGGGACTTTCTTCGTCTCGCAAACTTCTGGTTCGGGCAGTCTTGATGCAAGTAGTGGCATGCTTTCTAGGATGGTGACTCCTCAGTAATCTTGGCGTTTTCGTAGTGTATTACTTGTAAATATGCAACAATGTTTTGTAACATTATGGACTTGCACCCCCAGGCCCCTTGTTTTGTACGTTGATCGGCCTTGATGTAAACTAGAGAATGTGACACGATAGCTTTTTTGCTTTATGGTTTGTTAATCGGCTTCCTGTAATGAACAGCTGAGGAATATTGACTTAGTTGTGTGCTCCAGAAGTTCAGATGGTTCCAGTACACACATAATGACATGAGCAATGATTCTCTCTTGCAACAGTACACAGAAGCACTGAGAAACCAACATTGCAGCACTTGTGACACCAGATTTGCATCATATAGAGGGATTCGAATGCTCGATTGTCAAGACATTCATTTACATGTAATCTTGGCCTACCTATGTTGACAAGTACATCGGCTGCCGCAATGCAAGTGTGATTAGTAAACACCCATAATTTAAGAAAGAACAGGCCAACAAAATAAGCAAAACGGATGACCTGACAGGAAAGCACATCGCTAATACGGCAACATACTTGTGCGAAGTACCTATATTTCAAGTCTGATGTAATTAATTAGCAAACTAACGCCGTCCACGGAGTTTTCTTCTTTTAGCGCCTTTTAAAGGTTCAGGATTGGAAGGGTGTTCAGCAACAGGTGAATCCTTCTGATCAGGATATTCCTTGGTTGGATTGGTGTCCTTTGTATCCCCATCGGCGTTCCTATCATCAAGCTCCGCCTCATTTACATCCTCATCAATAGCTTTCATAATGTAGATCTGTAACAGATAATGAATCGCATGTCAAGGCTACATAAGTCGACCCAAAAAATGCTGCATGCCTGCATATACATAACAAAATGCTAGCACTGAGTGCGAAAGCAAAAATGAATATAGACAGGA